>CM063289.1:26237689-27587689 GCA_032173965.1 Sitta carolinensis
CCTGCCACTCTGCCTGCAGGGTGTGACCCTGGCACCACTGGAGCCTGCCTGCCCTGCCCACAGCCCCGGCCCCAGGGCCAGCAGGTCTCCGCAAGGGGAGGGGAAAGGAAAGCTGCCTCGCTGAAGAAATGGGTACTGTTAATATTCCCCAAAAAAACTGCCATGAAATTTTTAACGAAGAACCAAGGAAGTCTGAACCCGGGGCCTTTCGCAGGTTACAGAGCGCTCTGCCCCTTTCCAGCTCTCACTTGCTCCTACAAAGGATTTCAATAAACATCGGTTACAATTTCTAGCTCGCCAGCAGCACAATTCCATCTCACAAAACTGAGGATACCTGACCCCACAGGCAAAACTCCCAGGTCGTTTTTTTTTCCGCGAACGCTCAGAAACGCTCCCCCAGGCGGGGCCCAGCGCCGCGTCCGCACCTGCGACACGGCCTTTACCTTGGAATTTGAGGTCGTCGGCCGTCGCCATTCATCCGCCTGGATGAGGATCAGCTCCCCGGGGCTCGACCCTCCTGCAAGAGGACAGGGGCAGCGCTGGGGCGGGTGCGGTGCCCGCGCCGCGGTGCCCGCACCCCCGAGCGCCCGCGGCCCGCCCGAGCCCCGCCCGGGGCAGCCCCGCACCTCGGCCCCGCACCCGCCGCTGCGCTCCCTTAAAGGCGCCGCGCCCGCCGCGCGGCCCCGGCCAATCAGCGCCGCCGCCGGGCCCCTCTGCCCCCCCCGCCCCTCGGGGCGCAACAGCCCCGCCGGTGACGCGCCCGGCACCGACCAATCAGAGCCCGCGCGGCGCTTCCGCGTGCGCGCCCGCCCGCCCCCTTAAAGGGCCCGCGGCAGCCCAGACGTGGCGGCGGCTGCGGTCTGTGCCATCCGTGCCCGAGGCTACGGGCACTGCAGATAACCGCGCGCTTGTACATGTGTTAGAAACGCGCAGTGTATGCTTGGGGAACTGAGAGCTTTATCAGAGAATCACAGACCGGTTTGGGTTGGAAGGGACATTAACGCTCACGCCATTCCAAGCCCCTGTCCCATTGCTCCGGGCCCGGCCAGCCTGGCCTCGGACGCTGCCAGGGCGGGGCAGCGCCCGCTGCTCTGCGCGCCCTGTGCCGGGGCCTCGCCACCCTCACAGGAGAGAATTTCTTCTTCATGCCTCATCTAAACCTGCTCTCCGTTGGTTCGCAGCCATTCCCCCTTGTCCTGTCCCTGCAGGCCCTGTCAATAGCCGCTCTCCGCCTGTCCTGTCTCCCTTCAGGCGCTGGACGGCCACAGTTAGGTCACCACAAAGCTGCCTCATCCCCAGGCTGAAAAATGTCAGTTCTCCCACCCTTTCCTCAGAGCCCCATCCCTCTGATCTTGGTGGCCTCTTGAGGCCTCGTTCCAACAGATCCATGTCCTTATGTCCTTCCTGTGCTGGGGACCAACTGGATATTGTATATACTGAAGTATATATATACACATAGCCAAGCCCTGGAGTGCAGCAGAGCCCCAGAGCAGGAGGAACAGGGCACTGTTTGCACAGCATCTGCATCACCCCAAGGCCTCAAGCATCAGTACCTTAGTCTGGGATTCAGGGAAAACACCCTGATCTAGCTCCCCTCACTTGTACAACACAGACCTCATTTGTGGATAAGCCTCAGAGCCCTGCAGTGAGCACCACACACCCACCCTGGCTGCACTGGCTGCCTTTGGTGCAGCTGGAGGGAGCACGGCTGACAGGATCCTTGCTCACACAGGGGCTGAAGTGCAAGGAGAGGACAGTGTGCAAGGCAAGGCAGAAACTCAGTCCAACACGTGAACCTTTTCCCTCCCCCTCTACCTTTGCCCCTGCCTCGCATTGTGCTCCCATCGCCAGCAGCCAGACCTCTCCACCACGATGCAGGGCATCAGGGTATTCCTACAGAAAACCCTGATTCTTCTGCAGGTTACTCTGTCTGTTGTCATTGGCAAAACACTGATGATACTGTTCCCCAACGCCATGAAAAGATACATCCTAAAGATGGGCGAAAAGAGCAGAATGAACAAGAATCCAAAGTTCAGCTACGAAAACTGGGGCCCAACTTTTTTCAGCTTCAAGTATTTGCAGTTTGTGCTGAAGGTGAAGTGGAAGAGGCTGGAGGATGAAGCCTACGAGGGACACCCTGCTCCCAACACACCAGTGGTGACCCTTGGTGGGGAAGTTTGTCACCTTCTGGATTTCATGAAAGGTCAGTAATTGAGCCACGTAGCTGGGCTGGGTTTGCTGAGAGCATAAATGAGGAGATGCTGCTGAGAGAACGGGGACAGGCAGCTGGCACCTGAGTGCATCATGTACAGACCACCAGCACTCACCTGCTGGGGAAGATGCAGCACATTTACTTCAGCTGCTTCTTGATTTTCATAAATAACCTGCATTTATCACTCTGTCTGTGCTATCCCTTCACACCACCGAGCTTTTGCAAGAGCTGGCTCTGCCTGGAAACACTTGTTGCTGAAAGCCAAGGTAATTTTAGGGAGAGAAGGCCCAGAACTGAACCACGTGCAGTGATTCCTCAGTATTTACTATCATTCCCTGTCCATAAAGAAAATTCCACACCAGCTCCCTCAGCTAGCCTAAAGCCTAGAAAGCACACAGTGGGTTTTTCCAGATCCAAAGTGGCTGGGAATAAAGCAGAAGTAGCTGCTTTGTACTTTGTCCACTGCCTCCCACTGAGATCTCGGTAGAACGTGGAATTAATCATTAAGCTGCAGCCTCCATCCCCATGGGAGGGATTAAATCCTTCTCTCACTCTGCATTCCTAATTATATATAGATATTTATGTAGAAAATGGGCTGCAAATTTTGAGAAGATACACAGTATCTACAGAAAGGTACCACTGTTATTTAATTCTTTAGGATGTAGATCTATTTTAGCAGCAGCTTTTAAGTCAAGCTTAAAAGAAAGATCTTGAATGAATTTCATGGAATTTAGCATAACCAAACTAAAAGAGGTGCTTAAAAATCCTGCAAGCTCTCTTAAATCAAAGGCCTTGCCAACATGCCAACATCAACACCACACTGTGTTAATTTGTAAGCAACTGCAGATACTTTTGCCAGTGTAAGGTTAGTGTAATAATAATACATAACCAGAGTTCTGTTTGGACAGGAAATTGCAGAAGTACATTGAAAGCATGAAAGCCTGTGATGTATCACAGAAAACTCTGCAGTTTCCCCTCAGCTCAGCTTGAACTGACACATCTAAAAAAATCTGGACATGAAATGGCTCTGGGACTCTGTCCTCAATGCCCACCCCTGAACCACTGTCCCTGGAGAACCTTGCAGAAGGCCATGTTTAGTATTTTTGAAGTTGCTCTATACTAAGGACCTCAGGGAGGCTGAGACGCCCATTTTGGATCAGGTGCCTATCCCAAAAATGTTGGTAACTTGAGAACTGGCCCTTGTGATGAGGCAAAGAAAAGCTGTGTGACTGCAGGGTGCCTCCCTGTACTGGGCAGGGTCCCCTCAGGAAAACTCCTTGCTGGATGCAGCACAGATCAGAGCCAGGCTAGGAAAAACACCTTTATGCCTGCTTTGCAGAGATGCAGAGGTTCTGCTGCTGATTTTACTGACCTAGAAGTTTATGAATGACTTAGTGTTGTCCAGGAATCTCTGCACCAAAGGCTCAGTTCAGTGGATTTAATTCTGTTCTTACTCCCTTCCCTTAACAACATTTTTTTTTTTCCCCCAGATAACCGACCTTTAATCCTGAATTTTGGAAGTTGCACCTGACCTTCATTTATGCTAAAATTTGATGAGTTCAACAAGCTCATCAAAGATTTCAGCTCAATAGCAGATTTCCTTAT
The DNA here is from genome assembly GCA_032173965.1 of Sitta carolinensis. Taxonomy (NCBI): domain Eukaryota; kingdom Metazoa; phylum Chordata; class Aves; order Passeriformes; family Sittidae; genus Sitta; species Sitta carolinensis. The sequence continues at coordinate 26,241,507 of CM063289.1, forward strand.
CATCTACATTGAGGAAGCTCACGCAGTAGGTACAGTACAAACACCAGTGATGCCAACCACAGCTTCAAATGAGTCACTTCAAGGAAAAAAAAAAGTTTGCTAGCAAAGGAGGGGGCTGCAAACAGGAGAGAATTCTTCAAATCAAGTGGCAACACCACATCTAGACACCAGTTTGTATCCCTAATTCCCTAAGAGTCTACTTACTCTTCTGACTTTACACTGAGTTACTCAAAAAATTGCCTCTCAATATTAGTACAGCTCCTTTTGGAAAGAGGAAGAAAAATCATCTCATAGGACAAAAGTTAAGTGTACAATATGCTAAAATGAAAAAAAAAATAGTTTTTAACATTTTCCAAGAACAGAATGCAGAGTCCAATTTGAAAAATTTAGCAAGCAAACAAACCACACTTGTTTATCTGCACTGGATTCTAAGCAACATGTTGGCACTGGTTTTATCCCATGATTAAATGTTTTTTTTGTAAACCTAACATTTATAGTGTTCTAGCAACATGTCATTTTCAGCAACTGAGAATCAGATAATCACTAAATCAGTTATCAAACCCTTTCCCTAGTTTCTACTTTACTGGGAAGAGTTGTGTGCAAATGTTTGTTTGCATAGTTCTGAACAACAAAGGTGTGTCCTGGCTCACATTTCACTTCTCACAGACCTGTAATTTTGGTTTATAGGCTTAATGGGTACAATCAAGCAAAATGAACAACACTGAGAAACCTTACCCAAACAGAATACGTATTTCCCACCTGGTGTCTTTCTATGGTCGACTTATGTGGGAAAATTTCAGCTAAAATCCATCAAATATTTCTGAATCCAGGGCAAGAGGAAAATTTAGTTTGATGAAATTAATGGGAAAAAATAGACCTTGGGACTACTTATTGGAAAGCTCTAGTGCTGCCATAGTTTGAGGAGGGCTTTCATTTCATGGCAGGTTTTGAAGTTAGGAACAAACTTCAAGATTCTTTTAACCTAGTTTTGGGATATGACACACAGTACACATCCAGCCTTGCACCTATTTAAAACTTTCACTGCTAAATCCATTCCTCATTTATTTTAGATGGATGGGCTTTTAAAAACAACGTCGTTATTAAAAATCATAGAAGCCTTGAAGATCGAAAAATCGCAGCACAGTTTCTTGAGAAAAATCACCCTCTGTGTCCAGTGGTTTTAGACACTATGGAAAACCTGAGCAGCTCAAAATATGCTGCACTGCCAGAACGACTGTACCTGCTTAGGGAGGGAAGGTCATCTACAAGGTAAAAAACATCAGTAGCAATGAGCACAGTATACAGAGATTTTTCAAATTTCAAGGTAACTTGAAACTGCTTTACATTTAACGGTATTTCATCCTGTTTGAGAGCTAAACATAATGCTCTGTAAACGTGGAGAGGAATGAACATGCAGCAAAACCAGGCTGGGCCTTTATAATGTAGATATTTGATGTACACCTCGGCCTTGCTCAAATATTTATCTTTTGGCTCACTAGTAAGCCGAGGTACATCTAAGCTGTGAGATCCAGGAACAATCCCCACTTCCAGGATCCAGACATTGGCTCTGTCCCAGTGACACAGCAGGATGGAACCAGTGCACAAACATCTCCCAGGGATGGCTCCTGGGGAAAGGGAGCCCAAGGCACACCTGCCCACAGTTCTGGTGCAGCTGCTGTGCCCTGGAGGATTTCTGCTCTGTCTGCTTGAGCATCACTGTGTCACTTTATTGCCTTTGCAGGGAGGAGTGGGGCCTTGGAATTACCACCCCCAGGAAATACGTGCCATCCTGGAAAAACTGAAATAGAAGAGGACTTGGAAGTAAAAACAATTTGGATAAAGAAGTTCAAGAATAATTTGTCACAGACCTGAGTCTAAGAAACAAAAAAAGAATTTAAAAACAGCCATAGAGACAAGAAGAAAAGAAGAATGTTGTATGTGCATGTAAGGAGCAACTTGCTACTCTTCTACCACATGCAGTAATGTGGGAGCTGGGTCCACTGAGCTCTGGTTACCAACATCTACACTTGTAAGGAATATCCTGCAGGATAAACTTCAGGGTGGTGACATTTGCAAGAGTCATGGCATGCAAAGCAACTGATTTCACACTACTGTACACCTTGCACTTGTACATATAAAATGTTCCCTTTCACTGACTTCAGGAGGCTTCTGAGCAAGACAATCTCTACCAACATCTGTTTCCATGAGTATTTGTTATGATGGTCCCAGCATAAAGCACTGGCGGCTGTGACCTGATTCTAGAAAATATTTATAGAAACAAGGGATTGATCTACAACTATTAAAAGTCTATCAAAGCACTTCATTTGGCTTCAGATTATTTCCCTTCCTGCCCTGCCTCTCTCCCCCAAGTTATTTCTAAGCATTAGCAGATATTTATAATCATTCTAATAATCTCTGAGTTTGAGCTGACCCAGAAAGTTACCAATTTAAAGACTTTTGAAGGACTTGTTTGACAGTAGAAAATAATACATCCCACTTAAGTAGCTCACACATTTTTTTCTATTTAACTCTTGAGTGCAAGGAAAACATTTTACAGGAAATTGAGTTTTAATTCATGTATTATGTAAGCCTGATATAAACATACTATCTTAAATGGACTCAGTTATTCTCAGGTATTCTAGGCTGACAGTTTATGTTATACAATAAGAAAGCTATTACTACAATTAACAAGAGCACTGTGTTGTAGTTGGACTTGATCTTATAAGTCTTTTCCAGCCTAAATAATTCTATATTCTCCTATTCTATTCCATACATAAATCAGCAGAGAATACATACCACATCCATACCTTCAAAAACCACTTTAATACAAGGTTCTAATAAACATTCTCTGCAGTGCAGCTATCAAAATGTAACTTCCTTATAAAAAAACTAAAATGGAGGCCCAAATTTAAGCTGGGCTCAAGTGTTCTCTGCTGTGCCCTCTGCCATCACCCGGTGCACTGACACAAAATGATCAAAGGCAGATTTGATGATGAAACGCAAGTAAGTGGCTTGGAACTCAGGAAGCTGCAGAAGGAATAAAAATAATGTTATTGCATTCTCTGCAGTAACAAAACTATCAAACCACATTTGCAGAAGTTTGTTAAACGCAAGGATCTGGATATTTCAGTGTCTGTTTTTCAACTGCACATAAATCAAGTTCTTTGACCTGCAACTCAAAGAAAAAAAAAAAAAGACCATTACCTCCTGAATTCTGCAGCCTTAAAGACAGCAATTGAAGGAGGGAAGATTGCCACAGTTCTGGAAAGGGCCCTTGCACCTCGTTAGGAGCACTAGGCAGGTGCAATTTCACAGCATAATCTACAGAGGAGCAGCTGGGAAGTGCAATTTCACACCACAATCTACAAATTCCTCTCTTTAACACCAACTGAGTAATAATTGTAAATGAAGACATGTTTGTTTTTTTATGGTTTCTCCGCACTTAGTCCAGACATCCCATTTCATGAACCACTACTGATGTACACTGTAAATACTCACTGGAAATTCTTCCATTTGGAGCTGTCCTTCTCTGTGCTGCAAATCTAGAAAACATGTTTTAAGGTGAATAATGAAGAATAATGTGCAATGCTGTGAAGTTTTCACTGGATTCAGAATTCAAGTGAGTTTAAGGACTATGAATTTACACTGCATATAGATAGTGTTCTTTTTTATTTTTACAGGTGACTTAAGAGAATACTTTTTCCCAATATCCCACTGCGTGTGTGTATATATATCCCACTCATTACAGTGTTATAAAAGGTCACCCTAGAGGCACTAAAAAAAGCCAATCCCCAAACCAAACAATGCAGGAAATGGCACTCTATTATACTATGTAAGCCTGTTTTTAATTTTTGGAACATAAAGTGCACAAGTAGTGCTTTTAGACCTTATACAGCATTTTACTCTCCAAACTGCTGCAGAGATCAGCAGTGTTAACGAAATTCACTTAAACATGATTGTTAAAATAACATCTAATAAAAAATAATTATCATGCTACACTTAACGAAGAGGTGAGGGGTTACAGTGATTCACTGAAAAATACCAACATTGTTCCCACAAAACCCCAGGAACCAAGTCTTACCTTTTTCAACACATTGTTCAAAACCAACAGGGTCTTTAGATGTGCTTCTTTCAATCCTTAAGGTCCGCACTAAATATATATATATAAATTTGAAATATCAACACAATTGGTGATTCTTTATTGATACTAGCATTTATTCCATCAGTTGAAAACTACAAAGCATTTTCAGAGCATTAACTATTTTTTCTCTAAGCTGCAGGGATTGTGGATATGAAGGACAACTGCTTTGTGAAAATGAATCTTTATGCAAAATTAAATCTTTATGTGAAGCTAAATGTTCATGAATCTGTTAAAAGTGGCGTTACACAGACTATGACATTACCGTGGGAACTTTCATTAAGGCACAGACATACATTTTAATACAGCACATATTACCTACTGCAAGACATAAAGTCTTACCCAAATAACACTGGATGGCGACTTTGCTGATTTTTACACATTTGGGAAAACCAATAATCAGTTCCTGTGGGAACATGCCTGTTGTCGTCCAAAACGTTTTGGAACTTCTGTAGAGAGAACAGGACAAATCCCTCAACTGCAGCTTTCCATCTATAACCATCCAGAATGAAAATTATCACAGAAAATATGGAGGGGGAAGGAAAGGGGAAAGAAGAGGGGTGGAATAACTGGGGGATGGTGAGGAAGGGAAGGACGAAAAGGAGAGGAAAGAGAGGGAAAAGGAAGGGGGAGCATTTTTATCTGGGGTAGTTCCAGCAGTGCCCGGTATAACGGCTGGGCAGCTCTCTGGAGGCATTCACCGCTCACACAAGGCCAGCGCGAGGAGCGCGCAGCGGAGCGCAGCGAGCGCGCAGAGGAGCGCACAGGAGCGCGCAGAGGAGCGCGCAGCGGAGCGCAGCGGAGCGCGCAGAGGAGCGCGCAAGGAGCGCGCAGAGGAACGCGCAGAGGAGCGCGCAGAGGAGCGCGCAGAGGAACGCAGAGGAGCGCGCAGCGGAGCGCACAGGAGCGCGCAGAGGAGCGCGCAGAGGAACGCAGAGGAGCGCGCAGCGGAGCGCAGAGGAGCGCGCAGAGAAACGCAAGGAGCGCGCAGAGGAACGCGCAGCGGAGCACGCAGAGGAACGCAGAGGAGCGCGCAGGAGCGCGCAGCGGAGCGCAGAGGAGCGCGCAGAGGAGCGCGCAGCGGAGCGCAGAGGAGCGCGCAGAGGAGCGCGCAGAGGAGCGCGCAGCGGAGCGCACAGGAGCGCGCAGAGGAGCGCGCAGCGGAGCGCAGAGGAGCGCGCAGAGGAGCGCGCAGAGGGGGAGCGCACAGGAGCGCGCAGCGGAGCGCGCAGAGGAGCGCAACCAGGAGCGCCGCAGCGGAGCGCGCAGCGGAGCGCACAGGAGCGCGCAGCGGAGCGCGCAGCGGAGCGCGCAGAGGAGCGCGCAGAGGAGCGCACAGGAGCGCGCAGCGGAGCGCGCAGAGGAGCGCACAGAGCGCGCAGCGGAGCGCGCAGAGGAGCGCGCAGCGGAGCGCGCAGAGGAGCGCGCAGAGGAGCGCGCAGCGGGCCCCGGGCGCTGCCCCGCCTGGGGCGGCCCGGCCGGAGGGCGAGGGGCCGAGCCCGGACAGAGCCGCCGCCCGCGCCCCCGCCGGCCCTCACCCGTCCGCCACGCTCTCGGCGGGGTGCTCGGCATCGCTGGACGTGGCCAGCACCACGGTGGCCCCCGCCGAGCTCCGGCACCAGTCGGCGGCTCTCATAGCGCCGCGGGGCTGCCGTCCCGGGCAATGGCGGCAGCTCCCCGCTACGGCCGCTCCCGGCGCGGGAGCTGCGGAACCGGGATCGCCGCCGGCAGGGCGGGGAGGCCGGGCGGGCCCCGCCCGCTGAGCCCGCTCCTCCCGCCGAGCCCGCTCCTCCCGCCGCTCCTCCCGCCGAGCCCGCTCCTCCCGCCGAGCCCGCTCCTCCCGCCGAGCCCGCTCCTCCCGCCGAGCCCGCTCCTCCCGCCGCTCCTCCCGCCGAGCCCGCTCCGCCCCGCCCGCCGTCCGCCCCCCTCGCGGCCCCGCCCGCCGCCCGCGGGCGCTGCGGGACGGGCGGCGGGAGCGCCGAGCCCCGGCCCGGCTGGCGGCGCGGCCCCTCCCGGGGCAGGTAGGTGGGGGCCGGGGTATCGCGGGCCCAGCGGGATTCTGGCCTCCCTGCTCGGGCGGGGAGGGACGGCGACCCTTCACCCTGTGCCCCTGCCCTTGTGCCCCCTCCCCCTGTGCCCCTGCCCTTGTGCCCCCTCCCCCGGCGCCCCTCGGGGCTGTGCCCGCTCACGGCGCGCTCACCCCCGGGCACAACCCGATCCCTTCCCAGCCCCTTCCCAGCCGAGCCCCTGACCCCGCTCCGGGTTGGACCCGCTCCCTTCGCACCCGCCTCCCCATCCCTTCGGTAGCTCGGCCGCCCTCGGGCAGGGCCCGGTCTCCCCCCGCCCCGCAGGACCCGATCCCCAGCCCCGCAGGCAGGATCCCGCCCCTGTGCTGCCCCTCGCCATGGCAGCTCCGAGCTCTCCTGCCCCCCGCGGGACCCCGCTCGCCATCCAGAGCCCCCCGGCACCGGCTGGGGCAGGGGCACCGGGAGATGCCCACCCTCCCGGGGAGGGAGGTTCCAGCAGGCTCCATTGCCCAGCTGCAGTCAGACATGTGCCCTCCTCCTCCTCTTCCTCCTCCTTCTCCAGCTTCTGCTTGCAGCAGAGCCAGGCCTGGTTGTGGGGACCTTTCCCACTCGACCCCAGCCCCTCTCCCGCTGCCCCTGTGTCCATCCCGGGCCCGGGATCCATCCCGAGCCTGGGATCCACCCCGAGGTCCAGTTCCCACTCGGATGGGGTGTGTCCTTTGGTGGCAGGCAGCTCACACCCTGCTCCGCACATCCTGCCCTCCTTGCACCACAGGGCTACGTGGCCGTGCTCCGGGCTCTAAGGGAAGCTGCCAGCTTTGGGGGCTTCCCTGGGTCATGGTTTCCTCTGTGGCTGTTCTTCACCTGTCTGTGATTTGTTTTTGCAGAGGTGGTCGAGGGGAATGTCGTACTGTCTCCACTCAGAAAGCCATTTGGATACTGGGCCAATATACGTGCGTGAAAATGGGAAGCTGCACGTGGTAAATCAGGGTGCAGGCGGCGTACAGAATGTCACTCCCAAAGCAAGACCTTTTAGTCTGTTTTCCAGAAGTTTTTCAGTGGAGCTTTGCATGAACAGGGAGGACGATAGGGCAAGGAGGCAGAGGACTGATCATTTCATCTTCACATACACTAAGGAGGGGAACCTCCGCTACTCAGCCAAGTCCCTCTTCAGCCTAGTGCTGGGTTACATTTCTGACAATGTTGATCACATTGACTCCTTGATTGGTTTCCCAGAGCAGATTGCTGAAAAGCTCTTTTCAGCAGCAGAAGCAAGACAGAAGTTCACAGAGCCAGTGACGGGACTGAGAGCTCTGCAGAAGTTCACTGAAGCCTATGGCAGCTTGGTGCTGTGCTCACTGTGCTTGCGGAACAGGTGAGTGTGTCCCCTAACAAATCTTGTCATCTGCTAGGGCTTTCTGCTAGCACACTTCGAGCTTCCCCTAAATTAAATTAAATAAAAATACATTTTGGGCTTATAACACCACCTAATTTTAATGAAATGCCCTGAGCTTTATCTGATTTTTGTGCTTGCTGCCTTTTGTCCCATCCCTTTCCTACAAGTGCAGCTGTAGGTCTCATTTTAAGATGCAAATCACAATAGAGGTAACAGACTACATCTATTTTAACCAACAGGGGACTAAGCCTGCAACTATTTTTAACAATAATAATCAGCACTTCTGTGGAAATCCATGTGCTTAGTGCATTCTCAGGCATTTCATGGGATGTTTCTGTAATTGCTGTTAAAAAGCTTTTCAACACACTTAGCTGACTGTACAGATAAAATACACCCTTGCAAATTTGCTGGGTTTAGTAACTATAAGCTTGCTGTCTCATTTTGGGGGCTCAGAAGAAGTTACAGACTTGTGGGTAAGTTGCAGGATTTGAAATCAGCCAGGTTTTACCTTAATTTATTGTTGTTGCCACTCCCATATCGAATGTACCTTAACAAGGTCTTAATTACAGTCCAGCACTAGTTTTTCCATCTTCTCAATGTCCACATCTTTCACTGAAAGAGTCTTGCCAAGTTTCAAACTAGATTATGTTTTTAAAGCCTTGCTCCTGCTGAAGTCTTTCCCAGTAATAGAACCAGCCTCTACACTTGAAAAAGGGATGGTTTATCCAGTTTACAATCAAAGTACTGGCATATTCATCTGAAGTGCCGAGGGTGTTCTGAGCACAGTAGGAATGTTTGAGTAGAAGTCAATTATCCTTTGTTTTATCCTTTAAACCTTCTCCCTTTTTATCTCTAGCACAGATAATTTTATGAGCTTAATTTAGAAATTAAGCTACTTCTGGCATCTTTTGCCATTACAGAAAGCTGAGTTAAGTCTTTGAAACCCAGGAAGTAAGGCATTAAGGCATTTTCTGATGAATTTTATTTCTAAAAGAGCCCACTCTCCAGAACCCCCCGAGCTAATGATCTCTCTCAAGAACTGGCTTGTGCTCTGACTGTATGTTATGCTTTTTGCAGAGCCAGATTGCACAGGAAAGGGGTGTGAGGGGTGGATTGATGGGTAAAATTACACCGGGAGGACATTAAGATCCCCTTATTTGCATGGACAAAGAGGTGTTCCTGGAGAGATCAGATTAATAATCGCCCCCAGTTTATGCAGTGAAGATGCTGATCTCAGGGTGTGTCTTGCTGTGTGGAATATGAGGTAAATTCAGGAGAGATCAGTGAATTTGGAGCTTGTCTTGCCACAGGGACAGCAAGAGGTGACTGCAGGGGAGGTGTTGAGGGCTACGTGCTCATTACTGCATACTCATGCCTGCCATTCTTCAGTGGTTTGTTCCCATCTCTAAACCTCCTACTGAATAGCTCCAGCACAGATGTTTGCGTGGCTGCTGAGTGAATCAGAGCAGGGAACCAGCACAGCTAAAAAAACCCCACTGAGTAACTGCTGCCCGGGGTGCAGCCACAGCTCTGGCCACCCTGGACTGTTACCCCCAGTCAAGTATTTTATTGACATATATAAAAACTAAAATTTTGCCACTGAACAAGCTCTCCCGTCCTGTTTAAAATCCACATTTGAGGTGGATTTTAAACCTGGATGAATGTGGGGTTGTCTGTAGCCTTCCTAGACACTGAGGAAGAGCAGTTTGTGAAGCTGATGTGATAAAGCTGGATATTTTGCGTTAATTCTGAAATAATACAGCAATAATCTGTAAAGAAGCTCCTAATAGCAATATTTGCAAGTTAAAGTCTTGTTAATCCAATATTTTGCATCAAATCAAAACCATGACAGTGATTTAAGGAGAAGACTGGGAATTCAGACATGTTGTGTGCCAGCTGCACATAAAGAGGTGCTTAGTGCAGCTGGGTAATTTCTGTTAATTTTCACGTAGGTACTTAGCAGAAACAAGTGCATTGTGCTTATGACACTTGGGGATGTAGACACCTCCTTACATGCCTGAGCACTGAGGGCTTTTCTGGGGTTATCTTTTGGCTTTGCAGATACCTGGTTATCTCTGAAAAGCTTGAAGAAATTAAGTCTTTCCGGGAGCTGACGTGTTTGGATCTCTCCTGCTGTAAACTTGGAGATGAACATGAGCTGCTGGAACACCTCACCAAAGAGGCCCTGTCTAGGTACCAGTTTCTTGAGCTAAAAATGACACTTTCTTTCCTACCACTAAGCAGTTCAGAGAATCAGGCTGAGACTTTAAAGGGAAGTTTCACAGGCTGCAGAGTGTAAGGCTGAAGATTTTGGTTGTTCGTAAAACCTGTTCTGTATGTAAACAAATTACAGAATTTATTGTACACAAAGCACATCCTGAATCATAAAAAGTACTAAAATTATGCAAGATCATTTACTGTCTCATTCTTTATATCAACTTTTTGTAATTTTCATTGTCTGGGTAAAAAATTACATCCTTAACATTTGGAACACTTTTATATTTCCTATTTTTAAGGGGAAACCTTGTCAGCCAAATTTTTAACCAAACTAGCATTCTAGATGAAGATTTCTGCAAGCAGGAACTTGATTATTTGGTTAGTTAACATCTCAAAACAGTAAATTTTGTAGTTTTGTTTGGTACCAAAGAATGACAAGTAGAAAATTTTGGAAACAAAAGGTAGGATGACTGCTAATTAAGGATTTTATCTTGCTGTAAGATTTTGGTGCATTTTGCATCAAGGTTTTTCTTGAAGTGCTCTGAAGAGAGCACTTTAGTGTGATGTTTCTTCCTGAGTTTTGTTAATCTGTGTTATCATACCTCATTATTTTCTTAAAATCATTGCTGTATCACTTACCGAGTATGCCCTCTCTCATTTTGCCAAGCATTTTCTCTTAGTTTTGAGTGCATTTCAGTTTGGCAGCCTCGGTACAAAGAACTTCAGGGTATAAAGAAGCTTATTGTCTCTGTTGGCAAATGTTTGGCTCTAGGATCAGTTTTGTCAGTGGAGCTGTGGGAATAGCTGCTCAAGTAGTGCTTCTGTTGAGCTAGCAGGGAAATACGAAGATATTTGTTAGTCCTGCTAACCCAGGCTCCTTTCTCACTGCGTTTTACAGTGAGCCTGTACGGGTTGGCACAGGATGACCCTTCTGACACAGAGTTTTAGGACATCTTGCAAAACTATCAGAAATAATGCCCACAAGCTGCATGTTGTTATCTGTCCTGCCAGTGTGAAGAGGCTTCTCCTGAAGGACACCTCCCTGTCAGACGCCGGCCTGCGCAGGATGACAGCGCCCGTCCGGGTGCTGAAAAAGGGCCTTGAGAACCTGCTGGTGCTGGACTTGTCCTGTGAGTGCTCCATGGGTTCATGACACAAAGAACCTGTGTCCTTTCTCAGAAAGAATTGATCCTCCTTAGCACTGAAGGAGTACAATTAATTTGTTGATTCCCATGAGCCAAGTGTTCAACCCCAGATTTCACCAGCAACCTCCCAGAGGGTGCAGGGCAGACCTGAAGTCTCAGGCATTTGCTACTTACATAAATATTTTTAGTAGTTTGAGGATTGGTATTGTAAATATTTGTATTTTGATAATTAGAGGGGGAAAGTCAGTTCCAGTATTAGCTTTTGGAACAAATACTTCCTTAGTATTTTGATCACCTTTTTCCACATCATGCAACTTAATTAACTTTACTTGGCCTTACAGGTAACCCTAAAATCACAGATGTAGGAATTGGATACCTTCTTTGTTTCAAGAAATTGAATTGTTTGGACATTTCTGGGACAGGTCTCAAGGTAAAACTCATCAGAAAAAGTTTACTGGACAAGTGTAATGAAAGTTCTTTCCCTCTCACTGCTTTATTTCCCTTTTTCCCAGGATGTTGATGCTGTTATAAAGCGGCTCCAAACTCAGATAGGCCTGGTTCACTCAAAAGTGCCTCTGAAAGAATTTGATCACAGTAACTGCAAAACAGAGGGATGGGCAGAACAGGTAAAGGGGGTTAAACCTGTTTTACTCTCTGAAAGTTTGCCTTATAGAATACAAAATTGCTGAATAGGAAAGAACAAGGGATGGAGTTGTTTCCAATAGTATTTCTGTAAATTTTACGGGACACATTTTAACTGCTTCATCTGTTCTTTCAGACGGTTCTGCAGTGGGAGCAGGCAGTTATGGAGGCCATGAAGCCCCAGGACAAAATGAGATCCAGAGTATCAGCTTTTCACTTCTGTAAGTAACTGCATGGACACCACAGAGTTGATTTATTTTCTTTTCTACAGGGAGTATTCCCATATTTTTGGGGTTATAGTATAAATAGCATCTCAGGTGTGCAATTTCAGCCCTTTGTGTAACTGCATTACAGTGCACTTGAGTTTTTTCATATGTTAAGACTGCTGGATAATTCAAGTACAACACATATAACCACTGAGTTTTTTCCTGAAAATTCAGAGACCAAAATTAAAATGGTATTTTTTTTCCTCTGCACATTTCCAATTTAACATGGCCAAAACAATTTGTACCATAAAGTTATGCATTTTACAGCATAGTTCTGTTTTTCCCAAAATCTAAACTTGATTTTTTTTTGCTTGTAGATGGCAAGACCACAGAATAGAGGAAGTAGTCAAATGCACACTGGTGGAGCCAGAAACTAAAGCATCTGGAAACTTGCAGTTTTATAAGGAAAACATTCAAAATTGCCATTTACCTTTGAAAAGGGAGGTTGCAGGCAGCCACGAATTAAAGAACAATAAAAAAAGAGCTTTGGCTGAACAAGAGAGAGAAAGGACTTCCAAACAGAAGCATCTGTGCCTCACTCTGGAGGACTGGGATTTGTTAAATACCTACTGAGTCAGAAAGAAGTGGGTCTTTTGTTTGTTGTTCTCTTGCTGACGATAGGATTTGGACATATTGAGAGGGAGTGACAAAGGAGACCAGTACTGTTAAATCTGGTTGCTCTGACATGCCTGTGGGGTAACCTGTGCTGGGGAGAGGGACAAAGACAAGAAGGTTGTTAGTGCTACTGTATATTTTCAATATATAATGAATTTTTCAAATAAAGTTTTTGTTGTCATCCTTAACTAGCTCTTCTCATTAAGGTATTTTTCATCAAAACAGCTTTTCCTATTTTTCCTATCCCTGCTCCTCTCCTGCCTCTCGAGGGGCAGGACAGGAATCACTGCAGCTCATCGGAAATGAAGCTGCACTGGGCTTGTCAAGTGCCATGGGATGTTTACAGTGCTGCTGGAACAGAAACCTCAGCCTGAAAGCACCAGGCTGTGCTGATGGGGCTGTGGCAGAGGGAGGGAGCACAAAGGATAAGCACAGCAAAGCACCAGGCTGTGCTGATGGGAAGGGAGGCAGAGGCAGTGACACCTCTCCAACAGCCATTGCAGAAGCCCAAAATGGAACACAACTCCCCTTTCTGTCTCATTTTAGCCCAAGAAATGAGAGCTGGAATGAGGTTACTGTAGAGATTATGCTCTGCAGCTGTAATATATTCTCCTTTACAAGCAAATTCACTGCATTTGAGATCATTCTGTGGTTTTAAACCCATTTTCAGTGTGTGCAATACACTAACTGTGCTTCTCCATCTGAAAACACTGAGGGGCATTTGTAATTTAAATATTAATTATGCAGATCAGATGTAAATCACCTGGACACTCAGACCTGTTCTGTGTTGGTCTGTGCAGCTGTAATGCTGCAGGTAACTGTTTAACTGCCTTGAGTGCTTCCTTCAAAATTGGCTGAGGTGCACAGGGCTCATCATTGTCCTTTTAGGCCTCATGAGGCCAAGGATTTTCTCCAGGTTTCCCCTACTAGTGCTTCTCCAGAGGGTATCTTCCTTTTACACTCTTGTTTACCATAATTCATCACCAAGAAAAGCAGCACATCCTGGAAACCATGAAGAGGGCAAGAAAATGAACTTGAGCTCAAAAATGTGTAAAGAACAAAACCCCTTTGTTTTTTCCTTACTGCTCAAATTTTCCTCAAAAAAGGACTACACACAAACAAAACAGGCACACTTGCATTCAAATCCTACTTTCTTTTCCCAGAAACTCGAGGCTATTAATACCTTCCCCTGACAACTACATCAGCTCTCTGCTGAGACAAATAATGGCACAAATTGTGACTCAAAACAGTGGCTCAGTGGGGAGGAAGATGTGCAATCTTCCCCCTCAAGCTGCTTCTGGTGCAATTGCCACCATGGAATTTCTGGCCACCCCTTCCACCATTGGAGATATGCTGATCTGACCATGGAGAGATGGACATTTTTTACCAATCCTATTTTTACAATCCCATTACCTTGGCTCTGTGCTGAGCATAAGGGTTCTTGTAATATTTTTTAATTTTTTCTTTTAACATCTGATTAGTTCAATCCTTACTGCACTGGGATAACATTTTACAGGCACAGATAAAACAAGCCATGCACCCTGGCCAGGCCTGGAGAGGGACAGGTGAGTAAAAGCAGCTTTAACACTCCCCCATGCAGAGTTTTGCCATCTCATTCCAGGTGAAGTGTGAGTCACAATACTGTAAAGCTATTTATAAAAAGATCTCTCAGATTTCCAGCTGTATCCCAGTGACAAATTAGAAGCAACACTCACCATTGATCTGAGTTACAGTGACAGGCAGAGCTGCAGATCACAGGACAGAGAAGAAATGAGTGAACAGGGGTTTATTTTTAAATATCTATGACCTGGGGTGGCAATGGGAAAAAGATCACCTCATGCTTATTTTGGGCCTAGAAAAGTAAGAGTACTCACTGTAAATGTGGGTTTTTTTCTCGATGTTTTAGACACAGATGAGATTTTCAAAGGAGCAGAGAAAACTTCATCTTTCTTAAATTTCAGTGCCATGTCCATACCTATATCCTGAGGACTGCTTTGAAGGCTTGGCTGCCTGACCCTGCCTTGCTGGCAGAGGAACAAAACAAGCAGCAAACAGATCCAGTGTCATCCCACACCACCCCAGGAACAGCCCTTGATTTTCTGCTGCTCTCTGCTCCAAGGCTGAGACTTCTTTTTCCTCCTTTCTTTGCCAACTTCAGTGAGACCTATCCCAGCTCCCTGGCTGTTTTCAACCTGCCACTGCTAAACTGCACAGCCCTGAGTGAAGAGGTTATTTACATGCTGGTTCCCTGCCCTGGCTGTCAGGGACAGCTACTCTGACACAGGGACATGATTTATCCTCCAACCCCCTGAAACTTCTCCAGTTTTCCACTCTCTTTGTTGGCCTTCATGGTTTGAGAGGAGAGCAGGAGGTGGCCTGAGCAGCAGCTCCCCACGGTGTCATTCCCAGCACAGCACTCCCAAGGAAGTGTCCCAGGAGCACCAACACAGAGCCCTCAAAGTCACTGCTGAAACCATCTGCAGATGTGTTTTGGATACAAACAGAAGCTTCTCCTCCTGCCAGTGAAGATGTGCTGGAAGCTCAGCTCACTGAGCTCCTGCTCCTCGGGGCAGTTCTTGGTGTCCCTCACGTGGCTGCCTGCAGACACCCCAGTATGACCAGAGGGGACAAACCCTGGGCCAGGGCTGTGCCAGCAGTGGCTGGTGAAGCATCTCCAGCACCACGGCATGGAGCCAGTGCTGCCCACGAAGGCAGTGTCACCTTCACATGGCAGCAGCCTCCTGGCACCTGTCCCACCCGCCCTCGGTCCCCGTTCGGTGTCGCTGCGCTCTGGGGAGGATTCGCTCGGGCTGGAGCTTCCCAAGCGGGGGGCAGGGCAGCACCCCAAGGCGCCAGGGTGGGAAGCACCCTGCTGTCCCCAGCAGGGATGGGCGCCAGGATTCAGGCTGTGCAGTTGAACTCGTCGGACCAGCCCAGGCAGTGCTGGATGCCGTCCCGGCACAGGCGCCTGGGGATGCAGGAGCAGTACTCGTAGTGCACAGGGCTGCAGCTCCACCACTCCTGCCCACACGGGGGGCAGGCAGCCACTGGGAAGGACAGAAAACGGGAACTGAAAAGCTTCTGCGGCACTGACCCCCTCCCTCCCTCCTTACATGGGTAAAATCCTTTCATCCCCCAGCAGAAAAGCCCTGGTGACAGCCCTGTGACTGTGAGCCCACCAAAGCAGACACTGGCTTGGTGCTACTTGTGGGGACAACCAGACTGTGACATTGCAGTGACCGTCATGACAGAGAGGCCATCCTGGATGTGACAACTAACTAGTTTTTTTTTCCCCTTTTTTTTTCAAAACCATGGTGGTGACTTAGGAACAAATCTGCTGCTCATTTTAGCAAGACTCAGCTCCCACCCAGCTTGGAGATCCACCCATTTGCTGACCAGCCACCAAAGGCCTGTTTGAGTGGTTACTACTAACCACAGCCACACATCCCAACGAAACTGCTCCACATCAGCAAGCCCGGAGGAAGAGCAATTTTTGGGACTGGGAGCAAAGCACAGAGCCCTTCCCCTCTCAGTTGCCACCAGGCTTTGATGCAGAAGCCTCGGCAGCCAGGGGGACTGAGCCTGCATGGCTCATGCTCACACCCTATCCCAGCTATTTCAGTTGTGGATGCCAGCCTTCAGGCACTTCCAGCAGCATCCACAAGCACCACACCTGTACAACCTGTTGCAACCCATCAGCAGAAAAGACAGGAAGCAGCAGACAGACTTACAGCTCCAGGACTCTCAGAGCAGTCCCCGCAGTTGTTCATCCCGTTACACCTCTGGTCAGCGTAAACCCAGGATCTGGGGTTACTGCAGTAGAACACCAGGTATCCTGGGAGGCTGTGGGGCAAATCACCTGCAAGGGCACACACACAGGACATGCCTGACTCGCCCAGGAACAGACACAGCAGCTCAAACAGGGCATGAACTAAGGGTTGCTGCCAGGACACTTCCCCTGCAGTATCAAATGATCAGGAACACATGGGGAAGCTCTGTCATCGGGCACAGGAACTCTGCCAGAGGTTTCTGCTTTATTTAGGTTTTTTCCCCAGGGTGACTGAATAATAAATTACCCATGTAGGCATACGGCTTCACTGATGGAGGAAAACTACATCATGATTTAAAAAAAAACCCTAGGAAGATCAGACAAGCTTGGAGTCTTTAATTCCTGTCATTCCTGCTAGGTTTTGGGCAGTGCCATCTCTCAGAATCTGCCCTGCAAAGGCTCCACCAGGCTTATCTGCTCACACAGGCAGCCAGAAGCACGGAGCAGGGTTAGAGGAACCCCAGCTGCTGTCTCACAACTGGAAGACCAGAGCAGGGGGGATGCTCACAGCAAAGCCACTCACCACAGAGCTGCTCCTGCTCATCCTCTCCGTTCCTGCAGTTGCTGGCCCTGTCACAGACCCAGCTGGCTGGGACACAGGTCACTCTGTCATCACACAGGAAGCCTGTCTTGTTATTAGGGGCTGTGCAGAGGCGGTTCACTGAGGGGAAAGCAAGAAAACCTTTACTTTCCAGCGTTTTTGTTATGAGGAATAGATCAAGAGAGTAAAGGGGGATTTCTGAAATTAATTTTTTGTTCTGGAAATAACCAGGGGCCAGGATTAATTTCTGGTAGGTTCATGGCAAAGTCTGAAAACCACACCAGTTAGTCTTAAACATGAGAGTGCTACCCAGAGTTATGCTAGGCCTGTGGATATGGACAGCAGAGCCAGGGAATGGCTGGTGGCCATTCGAGCCAAGCAAAGCTGGTACAGCCCCCACCACCCTGCTTGTCCCTTTCCTTCCTCCTGGCCTGTGCTGGAGGGCACCATCAAACACACAGCAATGGGCACGGGGGCTGTGCTCCTGCAGCACCATTTCTGCCTCCCTTGCCAAGGCAATAACCACTCTGGGATACAACCTGGTGCCCGTGGCAGGAGGGCCAGTGCCAGCACCGCGGCCAGGGCGGCTGCGAGGACGAGCAGTGCCACGGCAGAGATGCAGAGGTGCCTCTGTGAGCAGCCAGGGCAGGCACCACATGGATGGCAGCAGCCTGGGGGAGGCAAGAGAGAGAGGTGAGGGACTGAGGAGAGGTCTGGGGTGTTTCAGAGGGGAACAGGGACACGAGGCTGACGTTTTGGGGTCTCTGCTTGCGAGACTGGTGGGGGCTGCTGGGGTTAGGGGTTGATAGTTGAGTTTAAAGAGCCAAACTCCAACATTAAACACCTCCTCATGGGGAATTTTGCTGCTTGCAGTGTGGAAGGACTTGTGCTGCTGTTACAGAGCACTGGGGTTGAATGGCACAAACACCAGGTATCCACTGGAGCTCGTCCTGTGGACTCAGATGCAGAAGGATGAAGGGCAAGCCCCTGCCCGACCCTGTGGGACAGCAGTGACACTGAAACACAGGGCAGGCTGGGGAAGGTGCCCTCCCAGAGCCCATAACAAAACTCCCCAAGAGGTAAGATTTCATTTCACAGCACTTCACTCTTTCTGCCCCAACCAGGACTCATGCTCCCCTGGAACGAGGCTGGTTTGTCAGCACAAAATGGTGAGAAGGAACTGAAGAGCTGCCCTTTCCTTCCCTAACAACATCTCCAGGGCACAGCAACCTTCTGGGGACTCCAGCTTTCAGAAAGTCAGGTACATAAATCAAACCAACTGCAGAAGCTGAAGCCAAACTCCCAGTCAGTGCAACACAATGGCAGCACAGGAAGGAGTGACACCAGGCACTCACCTCAGCAACCTGCACCTGGAGCTTTGCCTCTAAACCAACAGAGAATTTCCCTCCATGCCTTCATATTCCCAGACCAATAGCAAAAAATATTAGCATGGTCAGCTCAGAAACATGTAGCCAGTCACTTAAGACAATCCTGCCTATACCATTGATTTTGTTATATCTGAACTTAAAAAAATCTTTAATTAGAATTTTAAAAAGCTTTCAGGAACTTAAAGACCTTTTCAGTTAGAGTTTGTCTTAGCTGTGCCTTGTGTTTACTCAGTTGTTTTAGTGTTCAAACGCAAAGGAAGGCACAGCCTTTGCTCAACAGCAAAAGGATCCTGATTCCAGCAACCTCCCCCTCTGTCACGCTCAAGCAGGAGCCAAACACAGAAGGTTTCAGCTCAGAAGAGAAATGGTGAATTACCTGTGTCTACAAAACACAACAAAGCACAATTACAAACAGACCCAAGTATAAAATAATGAAGGTGATGAAATGTTGCAAGCTGATCTACAGGCTTGCTACTTGGTTCTGTTTGAGCTCACCTCGTCCTTCAGAGCACGGGCAAAATTTAATGAAGTTTGGCTATTAAGACATATGCAAAGGCCACAGTAAGTTCATTGCAAGCTTTTCTGTGACAGACAAGGATCTCCTAGCATACCACTGTACATGTGACTGCCAGCTCCAGGCCAACACAGAACAGCTGAAGTTTATTAATTTTACAGTCCAGACATTTCACTACACAGAAAAGAGGGAAAAACAGTCGAAACAGATCATAAATAGAGGTATTTTATATTACATTGATAGCTTCAATTGATTTATATTTTAATAATAGAAGTCTGCATTATGTTCATTACCTCTTTCTCCAGAGAAGTTCTCTGTTGAACGAAAAGTAGTTACATCACCGTTTCTCTAGAAGGAAATGGATAAAAGGGATTTACAGAATCCCACAGCCACACAAACTTCACTTTTCTAGTTCTCACACCATCTTACCCAGGAATACATCATGTACTCCATTATTGTTACATACAATCAAAAATTGCCTCAGTGAAAACATGGCCCGGCTTTAATTCTCAAAACAATCACATCACCTTTTAAACCTTAATTACCCATTTGTAAAACAAACACTAACCAAGTCCAACACTTTATATCAACTCTTCTCTTTTGTATCAAGGTGAGTAGAAACAACTCCTAATCTCAGAGAAAGCAGTGATAAAGAGGTCAGGCAAATAGCACTGTCAAGAACACATGTACTTCAGGGAACAGCTGTATGTAGGATTTTTCTGAAGGTCTGTACCTGGGGATGAGTTTTGTTCATGCTTCCCAGAGCTCCAGGGACCACAGGGAGTTCTCTGTGCCTGAGCACAAGCGATGTTACCAGGATACAAAGCCAACAGAGGCAGGAGAGCAAGGAGAGCACTGCACAGACAGGAGGGGACTGGCAGGGCAGGGCTGAGCCTCTGCTCCAGCCCCCGGTGAAAACCAACAACAAACTCTCTCATTCTTCTTGTCTTGAGCATGGTTTCGCAACAGGGCATTAGACAACTCAGAGTAAACAGAGATTTAGGAAGCTGAGAGCCCTGCTGACAGGTTGGAAGATGAGCACTCACCTCTAGCTCATGCTGACTGCATTTATGCCCGTGCCAGTCACAGAAACCCCCTTCACAATGAAAGCCTGAGGGAAGAGAGCCTGCCCATCTTCACGAGTCACCTTTCTCCACACCTCCTTCCCAAGACAGAGCTGTCACACTGCCCCTGTGGCAGCACCAGCCCAGGCTCCTGCCAGATGATGAGATCTCAGGAGAGCAGTGCAGGATACAACCATCTGGAACAGCTTTCTTGCTTGGGCAATGAGCACAGGCACAGGAAATCCTCCAGGGTCCTTTTTCACTTGTGTGCTTGAATTTCCAGGCCTGCAGGAAGACTTAGCTGCTCAGCCTGCAGCAAACACAAACTTACAAATACATTGGAGCCTTCTAAACTGGCTGCAGGTCTCAGCACAGCTCCCACAGAGGGGAGTTTTACAGCTTCAAGGATGAAATTTCATGAGCAGGCAAATTTTCCACGGAGGTAGTGGGGAGAAAAAGCACCAGCATAAAGTTTTTGAGGAGCCTGTGTTGTTCTCACAAGAGGGTCCACAGGACTCAAGTGTTTCCAAATTGTTGCCACCTCACAGGCCAGGACTCCTCCCCAAGCAAATCTCACCAGGGCTGTAGAAGAGGCTGGCAGCCAGATTGGCTCTAAACTGGCCTTGAGACATTTCCTTGAATTCATTCAAAGCACCACAAAGTGCCTGACCTGGAGGAACAGCTACAGCTCCAACTTCCCTCTCCATCCCCACACATGAACCCTCCCCCAATTACACTGAGTTAAAACACTCTTCATGACCAGGGCATCTCCAACCCTGCCCTCACAGACCAGCCAGAATTAAACAGTCTGGTAGGAGCTCCTCCTTCAATACAGCAGCATCAGTTTGTCCAAAACAGAAGCCTCTCACAGGAATACATCACTATTAGAGGTGGTGTTAGAAAACCCTCCTGTTTCAAGAGGGATTTTGGGTGAAAACATCCAATGCCAAGTAACAAACTGCAAGTTTGCAAGTCTGGGCAGCTGCTGCAATGTGGAAAAATGTCAGACGAAGTGGATCTTAAATTCTGGATCTCTTGCTCGGTAAAGAGGAAGTTTCAGTTTCTAATCAGACTTGATGCAGGACTATTTTGAGCCTTCATAAAGCTTATTAGGTGATTGGGAGTTTGCTAAGAGCCCTATGTAAGAGCCAGGTCAAGCAGGCCAGCTGTGCATACCCTGCAAAACAATTTACAATGAAGAGTTTAAAATGAGGAATCAACCCACCCTTGGAAACAAATGTCTGGAAGAGATGTCCAGAGAAGGACAACAGAGCTGGGGAAGGCTCTGGAGCACAAGTGAGAAACTGCTGAGGGAGCTGGGAGTCTCAGCCTGGAGAAAAGGAGGCTCAGGGGGGACCTTCTCACTCTGTAACTCCCTGAGGTTGGAGCCAGGTGGGGGTCAGGCTCTGCTCCTCCCAATTAACAAGCAACAAGACAAGAGGAAACAGCCTCAAGTTGCACCAGAGGAAATTTAGATTGGATAGCAGAAAAAAAAAAAATCTTCATTGGAAGTTGTCAGGCGTTGGATCAGGCTGCCCAGGGCAGTGGTGGAGTAACCACCCCTGATGCCAGGTGGATGTGGCACTTGGGGACACCAGTTACTGACAGCACTGAGGAAATTCTCACTCTTAGAGGTCTTTTCCAAGCTAAAAAATTCTATGATTCTACAGCCTGAGATCTACCACCATCTGTTTCCTGCCCCAGGATTATCAAGCCCAGCTGGAGCCAACCAGGCAGTCGGATTTTAGAGCAGTTACCCCACATCAAAGACTGCTTAGAGTTCAGAAAAATGAGTTCACGACAGTGACATAAGAAACATAAGCAAGCTCTTCTAAAGTTTAAAAAAAAACAACAAAAAAAAATTGATAAAGATCAGAAAACCTGAAGAGGTATCAAGGTATCCTGTATGACAGAAAGTTATTGTTAATTCTAGCACCTAAAAACTCCCCAGTTTCCCCCAAATTTACCTTGGCTATTCGTGCCAGCAGTGATTTGCTGAGGTGATGGTCACCTCATTTGT
Source organism: Sitta carolinensis (assembly GCA_032173965.1). NCBI lineage: Eukaryota > Metazoa > Chordata > Aves > Passeriformes > Sittidae > Sitta > Sitta carolinensis. Next base: position 26,263,309 of record CM063289.1, read on the forward strand.
GCCCAGATGATTCCATTCTAAACCTGATACAAGTTCAGTTAAACACATGCCTAAAGAGAATATAAAATGTTTTCCTCCTGCAATTTCAATACTTTAAGGCCCTTGATTTAAACAGTGGTTTTGAGCAGAGATCAAACCCAAATTGCAGCCTCTGGAAATGGAGACGCCAGTAAGTCAAACATTTAACAAAAAATTAATAAGACATGACATTTTGCAAAGCCAAATGCCAAGATAGCTTAGAGTCCATTTAGATTAGAAATCTTGAGAAACAGTTCAATTACTTGCTAGTATCTGATTTTACTGAGGGAAGATCTTTTGACAAGTTTACAAGTACAGCACTCACCAAATTCCTCAGGCTCTGGCTCGCTCTGGATACAGCAGTGCCAAATGCCAGTGCCACAGGCACAGAGCTCTCTGTGACCCTAAAGCACATTGCTGAACCACTGGCTGCACTGCACAGATCACTCAGCTGAAATGTCATTAAACAGCAAACAAAAGACAAAACACCCAATGAAAGCACAAGTTGTTTGCTTAACTCGAGCCCAGGGCTGTAAGCAATGGAGTTCTGAAGAGAAAGTTTTGTGAAATCAAGTCATCAGCCTAACAGAGGTTGTACTGTCCACGCTGGAACAGGCAAAGAGCCACGTGTGCACAGAGCTGCTCCCTCTGCAACCACATGTAATGGTAAGGAAAACATTTTAACAGACTTGCAAACGCTTCCATAAGCTATTTAGTTAGAAAAATGGGAATTTCTGGAGTGTCTTTGGAAATCCCCAAACACCACAGTGCTCAGAAGATGGGCACTAATCCCTGTAGTACACCCAGCAGTGGCAGAGTAATTGCACACATCACATCTGAGCTCGGGCAGCCCCAGCAGAGCAGGACTGTGCTGGGCTTGGCCTGAGCCAGCAGCAAGGAGGCTGAAGCACTGCTGCAGCATCACTGACACAGGCACCTGCTGTCCCTGCCAGTGAGCAGTGTCCCCAAACCCTGTCCAGAGGCACCTGCTGTCCCTGCCAGGTGAGCAGTGTCCCCAAAAGTCACCCCCCTCCCTTCTCACAGCAAGGCCCTGCAATGCCACCTACACAGAGGGTAATGGTGCTGGCACACAAATTTCTGGGCTGTCCCACTGAAGAGCTCAGCATGAAGAGGTACAGGTAATTTAAGAGTTCAGATTGCAGTTCCTGCAGGCTGATAGAAACCTGCTCAAAGCAAACCTCCTCAACGATCTGAAAGCTCCTGACAGCCACACTGCTGGAGTGCTGCTGGGCTGGGGTCTGCACATCCCTGCCTGATGGCCCCTGAAAGGCTCCATCAGCTGCAGTCACACAACCACCAGCTCACAGACAAGCTGGGAACGACCACTGAGCCAGGTTTCAGTAAGGGAACACATCACTTCATCACCCAGAATCTCCACAGTTCTCCATTACATTTTTTTAAACCTTTGAGGGAATTCTGTCCAATCAACAAAAAAAAAAAAATGGCAGTAAATTGAAGACTGTTCCAAGCCAGCATTCATTTAGACACCTTAAAATAAATCACCAACACCCCCAACTTGCCAACACTGTGGGAACCAGTGCATAATAAGATCCACAAAAATAGGTTAGACATGAGGGACATTGTTAGTTGTTGCTGTGTTAGTGAATCACGGCAAAATCAGGTCACGTTGCCCATGAGAGGAAGGCTACAGACAGCCTTTCACACTGAGCCTGTTGTGGTCAATAATTAACCATAGCAAAAAGCTATATAGTCAACATTTTCTATACAGTCAATTTTATTTGTCTGCTCTCATTTCTCAGGAATCAACTTGTTTCTGTAAATGAAGTTACAAGACCAGAATAGTTAATCAAGAACAGAAAGTAGAAGTTTCAGAAAACACAAGTGCTAACTTTACAAGCATTTTAAGACTTAAAGGCTAAAGTCTGACAAAATAACTGACCATGTAATGTTCTACATGTGAAGGGATATGTCCGTAAACTTTAACAAGTTTCCATCTTTCACAAGCTGAGTTCTAGCTTACAGTACCTCATGAAAGTTTTCCACCTTGAATATTGCCACACTGTAGAAAAAATAGATTTCTGTTTCTGAACATAGGGTTGTTTGTGCATGGACATTAACAAGTACAAAAAAATTCAGCAGATAATTTTATAATATTTTCTCTTAACTACAACAGAAAGTGCAACACTAGAAAGGCATCTCCTGCCCACTTAAAATGTCTTATACCTTTACAAAGCTAATTCTGACTGTACACATTACATCCTAAAACACACAAATAAGTTTCAAAGTGTCCTGGCGGAAGTATGGAAAGCATGCTTACAACTTTTGTAAGCAAAAAGACACAATAGCAAACACCAGTGAAAAGTGATTATGCCTGGAAACAAACAAATTCATGTCTGAATCTTCTCTACTAGCTGAAAACAAAATCCCATGACATTGTTGATTCTGCAACTTTATTTGCATTTAAAGACTGGCTGCTAAGCTTCTTGTCTGAAGAACCACCACAATCATTCAGGAGTTTCTAGCTCTGTTAGAATTAGTCTATCAGATCCAACGGATTTAAATTGCAGATTGATCCAGATTGACTTTTGTAGGAAGAGGTCCTGCTTCTTCATGTTCCTCAGTCTTGCATCTAACCACGACAAGTGCAGAGGATGGGTATTTGTTGAGTTTTTGCTCATTCATGTATTCCAAATCTCCATAGATGCTCAGCTTCTGAAACATTTAAACAAGGTATTTTAAGACAAAGTCTCTCCACATTGTGAATAAAATTAATTTCATGATGCAGCTGATTCCAGGTTCTGATGGCTGTAGCCCTGCAATGCAAGGCTTTCTGTAACAGCTGAAATTCATAGCTAGAACTAGACTTGTATCCAGAAGAAATGCACGAAATCTGCCAGAACAAGGGTGGATGCAGGGTTTGTGTAACACTCCTTTGGTGTGCAACCACTGAGTCAGGACTCCCTGGGCACGGGAGAGTGCCTGTTCCCCTGGATGAGACTCTGCACTCATCAGTAACTGTGCTGGCACTGTGTTCTCACTACTGATGCTCCTGCACTAAACCCATCCTGGGTCCCCCCTACCACCCAACCCTTGGAATAGCAGAATGCCCAGAGAAACGAGAATCAGCCTCCATTTGTTCAGAGCAATCTGAAGGTTGTTGAGAGTATAGCACTACAAACCAAAAGACATCATGTCTGAGTAAGGCTCAGAGCTCCTGTAAGCCACAGGAATGAGCAAGAATGCTCAGCTACAAACCCACCATTTAAATAAACAAAATTGGTTTGCCATCCACAGCCACAAAGTAAAAAAAAAAACCTCAACTGAACCTCACCCAAATATTTCTTAATCTCTAGACAGCTGTAACATAAAAGCAATATAATGAATAAATTGCAAATACTGTAGTTCTGAAATGCAGTACCTCAGATGGAACATACTGCTCCACAGCTGTAGCTACAGTTGCACAACAAATCCAGAGCAGCACCAACACTGACAGGACGAGTGTAGTGGTTAAAATCCAACTGGAATTTCTGAAATGAGAAGAATGTTTGTAGATTTTGTAGACTGAATACAAGACAATTGACCTCTAAAAAGGTTGGCTCATTTCTGACTGCCTTTCCTGCCAATTCATTAGCCTCTGGCTCTTCCAGCTACACAGCCCACTGCAGACTCCTGGGTAATCTAATGCCTGTTTGATATCACAAAAAGACTTGCTGGATTCTGTTATGAGGCTCTAAGAATCCTCCTGTTTACAGATCTAAAACCAGATTTTTTTCTGTTATGCACCTGCAGGGCAACTCACTGATCCTTCATGTGTGAACTTTTAAGGAGAAAGCAGAAAAGCTTTAATAAATACATACTGAGTATTTTCAGCCTGGAAACCAGACTCACCAGTGTGCGATATAACAATCCCAAAACAAAGTGCTTTGCCCTAGAACACATCCAGAGCTAATGAACAGGCAAAACACAGTATTGATTAAACAGTTCCCAGAACACACTCGAAAAACAGTGCAGGAAATTATCAATATGCTGTTCACTTGAAATGGAAAGGAAAAATCAAAGTTGGCAGCACAGCCTGCAGAAAACACGGGGCCAGCACAGCAAAGCAGCCCTAACGGTCACATACAAAACTGTGATGCTGTGCATCCTGAGCCTACAGACTTGGAGAGCTTGAGACCTGCCAGAGTGCTGCACAGAGAGGACAGGCCTGCCCCTCCCCAGAGGGCACAGCCACCCCACACACGTACATGGAGAGACACTTGAAGAAGCTGTCGTTCACGCGCTCCTCGAAGAGCCCCCGGAACGTCGGCGAGCTGCCCGGGCGTGCGTCTGCTGAGGCACAACAGCACAGACAGATCAGGAGAGCAAGGCAAGGCAGAGCCCCCAGAACACCCAGACCCCACACACTTGGTCTGGGCACACAGCCCCAGCTTGCAGGTTTCCATTTCCAGCAGAGCTGGGTTTCTACCACACTCTGCCAAGCGTGCGCAGTGCGCTAGGCACAGTAAATAATTATACTGCAGCCTTCTAAAAATTTGCCTTCATATGCCACCTGTAATGTCATTTTTAAAATTTGCACTACAGGGAACATTTGAATTCACTCTTCCAAAGCACCAAGAACAACTTACAGGCTGTTTTACTCAGCAACAAGGATCCTTTTGTATCTCCAGTTTCCTGATCAAGCTGTGGAACATACTGCACTTCTGGCTTTGACTAAAACAAAATAAGGAGTTAGGAGATCATGCTAGAAAGCTTTCACTGATTTTGATATTTACATTTTCAGAACTAATACAAAAATTTACCTTAAGACTTGCTCCATTCTTTTAAGTTTGAATTTTAAAAGGGCCCTAAAGGCAGTTTTTTTAGGCAGCCCTAAATATTAGGAAAAACTAAACACTTTTGATGGTGCTCTACAGTTTTTTCCCTGGCTGGAAGGAGCAGAGTTGAAGTCAGCAGCCAGGACACCTTAATCTCAATGAAAAAATGAAGCACCTGGAATATGACAATTTTGCCATCATCTGCTTGAAGGTAGAAAGTCCATGAGGATGTTATGAAGCTCTGAGCTGAGTCCATCATGTCACTCCAGAACGATCTCACCAGTGTCAGAGGAAAGAGGAGATGAATTCTTGGCATCAGGGACATTAACTGCAAGCACAACATTAACACTTTTTCCATTTGTTTTTATAGGAAAAGAACAGAAGTTATGCTCTTGCTCACCCCTCACCTCATGTGTAGATTTCAGTCCTTAGGAAGAATTATATTCCATTTGAAGAAATTTAAAAACGAGAACACACACACTGAACAGAAACAAGTAGGTGGTATTTGAAAAACATGTCACCTACTTACTTGCTCTTGCCTTAACTCAGCAAATGGCAACTGGTTCTGGCATCCAAGATGGCAAGCATATTGTTCATCAGATTGGGAGTATGCTTCAGTACAGGCTGCAAGGGAGAAGTTCCCCAAATGAGATGATAAATTCTGCATTTTAGTTAAGAAAACATTCTCAGGATGAGTTGGATCAGAAACAAAGCAGCAGTTGACAATCCCATTTGCAGGGGAAGATATGGCAATCCCAGGGTAGCATTTGCTCTGAGGTCTAATGACAGAATCAGAGCTTCAACAGAGCAGGGAGTTGAAATCTGGTTTCAGTCAGAGCAAACGACCACCGGTGTTACCCTGGCTGAGCTCAGGGATGCAAGTTCTCATTGATCCTCCCACCACCACTACAGCTTTCCTCTACATATCACATAAAACATCAGAGAACAGAGATGGAATCCTGAAGAGAACAGAGGGACCATCAGTCCTCTAAATCCCTTTGAGGTAACAGCAGAAGCCATGGTATCACAGGAAAATCAAAGGAGCATTTCCTGCTAATACAGAAACTGCACTGAAAGTACTACAGAATAATTTCTTATGAAAAATGAAGCTAACTCTTTGTTTTAGAGAGAGCTTCTATTAATTGCTCACTAGAGATCATAAAGACCAAGAAATCTGAATCACTTGGAGAGAATAATTTAGTTTATTCTGCCCATGGACAAACCAGGCAGATGATACACAGGCACAGCTCTCCTGCGCAATTCTAAAGCTTAGGTGGACAGTGTTGCAGCAGTATCTGAACTACAGAATCAAACCAAAAAGCAACACAGAGGACAGCAGCCCTCCCAGTTTATCAGAGGAACTAATGGACCACCCTAAGGACTAAGAAGCTGGCAGGAAGCATGGCAGCAGCAGCTAAACATTTGAGTGTTGAGCTCATGGCACCTGAGCAGCCATTCCACGCTGCAACTGCCACCGAGTCAGCGTGTGCAGGAAGCACCAGAGACAGAAGTGAGCAGAGCAGCCAAGATGGATCTGCCAAGCACAGAACACTCACTCAGGGCACCCACCAGCAGACTACTGAACATAAGCCAGCAAAGACAACAGCCCCAGAAAGGAGTTAAACCAGAAATAAGCAACTGTTCCATTACTCTACATGTGCTCTATTGCTGCACTACCCTGCTTTATGGCACTCTTTCGTGTGTGGTTTGACAACTACACTGACAGGCTGTATCACAGCTACAGTGTGACAGACTGGAGCATTACCATTGCTGGAGGACTTACTGCACTTCTGTAACACATCAGCATCTCTGCATGCCAGGCTTCCTGCTTCCCCACCTGAGCTGGCCACAAGCTCTCTTGCTTTCAGGAGCTACTGAGAGGACAAAAGCCTCCCCTGAGCGCTGGTCTGGAGCTTAATTGTATTGGTAGTAAAGGTGGAGAGTTCCTACCTTTCCTTTTGAATAAAGTTGTCAATCAGCTTCCTCAACACTATTGGAAGAAAGCTCTACACAGTTCCAAACCCACTATTAATTGGCCTGTATCACAGACCATCCCTGGAGGGACATGGTTTAGTGGTGGGCTTGGCAGTGCTGGGGGAACGGCTGGACTTGATGACCTTAAAGGTCTTCTCCAACTTAAATGATATATATTTCATCTTCACTGTTAAATCTTTGCTCTAACACATACAGCCTGAGAGAATAAGTAACCAGTACTTAAAGGCCTATTCCAAACAAAACGTGTCCCTCATTCCCAAGGGTTTAGCTGCAGGACAAAAAATCCTAGAATTTTTAGGATGTAGGCTAGACCACAAGTTAAAAGGCACATTAAGATCTGTGCTCTTGCTCCACTGCAAAATTCACTTCTATATACAAATTTATCAGGAATGGCAAATGGGACTGATTGTCACAGGGAATTATTAAAAGACAAGTGTTCATTTGCCTGGATTTCCCCCCAGGCATTTTGTTTTTTCTATGACAAACTGCTTACAGTAAAATGCAGTATTTCTAATTTATTTACAGAGACTGATGACACTTGAGAAATTCAAGAAAACAACAACGCAGAGGAGAAAGTTACAGAGAACAACTTTCCCATAAGAATTTTACATATATGTATATATACCCAGCTTTAAGAAGCTGTCAGAGAAACCCAAAGCAACTGAAAGAACGCCACCAATTCAACCCCACTTTCAGGCACCGCAGCCCTCCCGTCCAGCTGATGAGGTGCTGATGGGGCTCGAGGGGCTCACCAGAGTCACATTCCTGCTTGGTCCGGTTCAAATCGGCGCCGTCGTCCACGAACTGGCAGATGGAGAAGAGTCGGCAGCCGCGCTGGCAGGCGAACAGCTCCTCTTCCTGGGGAGGCACAAGGAAAGGCTTGCATCCCTCCAGCACGCAACAAATTGTCCGAAAACAAACTTTGTTTTGTTGTTTGGTTGGGTGGGTTTGTCCTCCTTCCCTCCACCAGATGTACAGGGCAGCTCAAGGTGGAAGGGGGTGAACTGAAATGAAGCCGAGCCCAGCAGCACTAACGACCTGTGGATTTATTTGTAGTGGGAACAGCAAATGTTCTTTTGTGATTCCATGCTCACGACTCACAAGCAAAATGAATGTGCTTAGATTAACAACACTTAGAAAGTGTTGCGTTTGAAATTAAGAGGCAGTGCTGTAAAAGATTTATTGATGTTTAACCCTACAAAGAGTAGGAAATCTCCATACTCAGAACTTAAATGGTAAAACCCAGCAGGAAAGGACAGAAATCCTCTAATTTTGAAATAAGGTATCTTAACAGACTAATAACTCTCATCAGAGCTGCAACAGAACTATCAGGAAAAGAGATTATTTTCTGATGTCCTCCACAGCATCCTGGTTATCTGCCTACTCCACAAACACAAGCGTTTATTTATCATATTGAACTGAAGGGCAAAAACGCTTCCCCACTGCCAACTATTAAAATTAGACAAATATAGAAATCCTATACCTAGCATTTCTTCTGTCCACAGCTCCAGGGGGATGGATGTGACCTAAGGCCTCTGTCACAGGAGCGTCCCACTGACCACACCCTGCCACTGACCCGTGAATCAGAGCTGCAAAGGCAGCTGCCACTCAAAGTGCACAGGTGCAAAACAGGCTCCGAATTCATTTAACGACGACCAAACACACCACACCTCTTGTACAACCTGTTGTAAACGACCTGGCCATTGTAAATGAGACCACGAGTTTTAAAGGCACAAGAGCAGAAAATCATGAATATAAACTAAAACTCAAATCTAACACTGACAAGGTGGGTAGTGTTGTAGCAGGAAACCTTTTGTAATTTCATATCCAGATAAATGAACTGCACAGATACATTTCCATCAGTCTCAATGAAGTCTGTCTTATTTTCCACTCACGACTACAAAAAATTTCTTTCAACTCCGCCACCAGTTTTGTGACAAACACTACATGTAAAAGATGTAACTGCATTAGTGAACAGCTCCAACAATACATGACAAAATTCTTATTCAAAAAGTAAACTAACAAAATTTTAAAAAGCAACGAAAAATCACATAAATATCAGCCCTCCTTGAACTTCAAAGGTCTCACTAGAGAAACAGGAGCAATACACCAAAACAAGCCTGAAGTATACATGAAAATTGACTCGTATTGCACACAATTCCCTGTTACTTCTTTCCAGCTACAAAATCCAACTGAATTCCACAGGGAAGCAGAAAAAGCCCTGTTACCTGATCCTGGCACTGCTCCACCTGCCTGCTGCCTTCCTGTGAAATCCCAAATACGGGGTAAGAGTGTATTGCCAACAAAGAACAAGGAAATACGAGATTTTTTATTTTTTTTGAAATTTAAGCCCGTAGGTCAAAGGTGTGCAAAGCATGAACCAACGGCAAACTCTGGGGGATGAAATTAAATTCCTATCACACACAATTTCGGTATTTCATCATGAGATAAAAAATGCCCATGAAGGCTCTGACGAGCTACTTGTTTGTCACCATTTATGCTTCATCCCTCAGCATGCAAGTGCCGCACTGGCGCCCTGACTCAGGATCTCTGCCCTGCCACGAACACAGCACTGTTCCAGTGCCCAAAATATGGAGCAGCCCAAGCCAAATTACAGCTGCCTTTTTAGGAACGGAAAGGGAAAAAAGAGCAGCAAAACGCCCAAAACCCACAAAAGCCCCAGCACCGACAAAGCCGTATTTGACAACAGCGCTTCAGTGGCAAGCGGCAGCCTACCCATCTATTTACATAACGAAGTATCTGTCTCTGGAGAAGGGACGGAGCTGCAGGGGACAGGGGCAAAGCCAGGGCCGTGCCAGCCCGGGGGGAAGCGGCGCAGGTGCGGGGAACGGCCCGCCCGTACCTTGGGGTAGGTGTGCAGGGGGTAGGTCAGCTGGCAGGCGCGGTGACACGACGCCGTGTTGCCCAGCACGGAGTCGAAGGCCTCGGAGGAGGAGGCGGCGGCGGGATCGGCGCCGAGGCGGCTCCCGCCTGGATGCCAGGAACAGCGGCAGGAGCAGGAGGAGGACGGACGGGCCTCCCCGCCGCACCGCCATCTTCGCTCCTCCGCCCCAGCACCGGCAACCTCTCGCGAGATGTGCCGCTCGCGGAGCCTGCTGGGAGGTGTAGTCCGCGCCGCGGGGCGTCCCCGCCCACTCCGTAGAGCCTCGCCCCCGGCGGGAACTACCGTGCGGAAAGGGCGTGGCAGCCGCACACTCTCCCGCGCGAGGCCTGCTGGGAAATGTAGTCCGCACTGCGGGGTACCCCCGGCCATCCCATAGGGCCTCGCCCCTGGTGGGAACTACCGGGCGGAAATGGCGGGGCCGCGGCGGCGGCTTCCGTGCGGGAGGGCGGCAGGCCGACCATGGATCGGTTCGTGGTGCGCCGCGCCCGCAGCCCGCAGAGCCCCCGCCGGACCGCGCCCGGGCCCCGCGTCTGCCGGCAGGTCACCCTCGAGTCCCTCAAGGCAGGTCATCGGCGGGAGGGAGCGCGGGCACGGCCCGGCCCGGGCCCGGGCGGGGGAGCGGCGGTGCGGGAACAGCGGTTCTGCACCGAGATCTTTGCCGCGCTCAGGTGGGATGCGGACGGGGAAGTGCCTGTACAGGTGCAGAGGGCTCTGCTGCCCGGGAAGGGGCTCCATGGCGTGCGGCACACCATCCGGGGACAGCCCGGTGACACCGCCAGCCTCAGTATTTCCAGCTGGCCGTCATCCCAGCAAGGAAAACCCTTCAGTTAATTTCGTGGATTTCTTGTGTGAGACCTGCACGAGAGCTGAACCTCTCTTGGTCACCTGCTTGTAGAAACACAACGGCAAAACATTTGCTGCGCGAAGTTCATCGAGTGTGGCAAAAATCAAAAGAATTGTGCATAAAGCACTGCAGTTGTCTGACCACTGCTGGATAAGATTGCCTCACATCTAAAATATGAGACGTGCACTGTTTGCAGTCTGTTCTGTCAAGGTCCATGGCAAAAACAGTGAAAAACACTGCAACTGTGCATTGTATTCAGGTGTGCATTCGTGTTCCCTAATGTTCTGTTTATCACCTTGCTGGCATTGTTTTACTTCTGAAGTCATTCTGAGCTGGATTCTAAGGATAATCAGCCACCTCCCTCTTGATCCTTTTCCTACTCTGAAACATTTATACAATGGATTCCTTAAATCCAGAACACTTCTAAGAGACATTAGCTGCATCCCCAGAGTTTGGCAGACCTGGGTGAAGCCTCTCACTTTGTTTCCTGGTTGCTTCAGTTTTGATTTGCAGGAGTTTTCTAATTCCAAGCAAGTACCCATGATATATTCTGTGCCATGATCAATAATTCATGCATTGAAAACAGCCCCATTAGCTGAGATGAAGGTGGTGTCCTTATTTATCATAACAATATTCCACTTTCCTAATGGGCTTTTCTCTTTCCCAGAGAGTTGTGGTTGTGGAAGACATAAAACGATGGAAGTCTATACTCGAGCTTCCTGGGCAACCAAAAGATAACCTGATGGAAGCTTTAGAGGAGCTGAAGAAGAAGATACCTTCTAAGGAAGTGTTACTTTCCACTAAAATAGGTACATCTGGTCTATCTAAACTGTGAATATTAGGCTGTCTTGTGTCTGCTTGGCTTGTCAGTACACTAGAGATTAGTTTGGAAGCTTTTTAAGAAATGAGGAAATTGCTGCCAATTAAATATTGTTGATACCAAGCCTGCAGTTTTCACAGCTTGTACTGAAAAAATCAGCTGTCCTCTGATCCCTCCCAGGCAATACTGCATCACTCCTTTTGTGTTAGGGTTTTGAAGAGCTCTCCTTGGTAACTCTGTGTTTTGTTGCTTCTCCTGCTGTCAGTGCTCATTTATCTGATTTGGCCGAATCCTCTGAAGGTGTGAGAAAATCTCCTCTCAGACTGGCCCGGAACTGCTTCCTGCATCCTCACACTGAGCAATCCCCAGCAGATGGGCAGCTCCGAGCAAATGGCACGGCCCGATGCTTGCCTCTTCTCCACAGGACTTGGGGGAGGGATAACGTGCGACCACATGGTCCCTGCCCTTCCCGAACGGGGAGAGCATCCCGGCCTTTGTTTGCCATCAGAGCAGCCGGATCGCTGTTCACAGAGCCCTGGAAAAGGAGCCGCGATCCGCCCCTTTCCCCATCTTTCTGATCTGTCCTTTCATTTGCCGTGCTCAGTTTATTCAGGCTTTTCCCGGGATTTTTCCCTATGCCTGCCTGAATAGCGCCGGCCTGGAAGAGCCACTGAAGCCTAACAGTGACATCTCCTGGCCGACAGCGCTCCTGGCCAGGGAAAAACACCCCGCTGGAAGCAGGAAGGTCCCTTTTGTCCCGTCGCAGGGGAAAGCCTCTTCTGCACGGCCAGACCCTCAATGGCAAAGATTCTGCTTGGAGTCACCGTGGTGTTCCCACGTGAAAACACTACAGCCATCACCAGCAACATCTACTTCCCTAAAGGGGTTCCCTTTAAGATAAAAACCAGCACTTTTTGTAGGCCAAGCTTAAAAGCCTTCACCAGATCCAGGATTGATGTACAAAACTAGTGTAACCCTGTGTTAAGTAAATGTCGCTCCACACCTTGGTGACCTGGGGAGGTGATTTTCACCATTCCTTGCTAATTTCTCCAGCTCTGTGCTTAAATCCTAGTCATTTTGTATTTATGTTTGCATCAGTGCTTTGGTTGTTTGCTGAGCCTGCCCGAGTTAAGGTGGTGTGTGGTCTGCTTTAGCAGGTAGGATCTGACTGGTGGCAGTTGTGTTTTTTGGCAGCTGCAGTACCAAAGGAGCCGTTCCTGTTTTCCAGGTCACACCGTGAACAAGATGCGCAAACACCCTGATCCGGCCGTGTCCGGCCTGGCCAGGGACATCTACAGGGAGTGGAGAGCCTTCCTCAGGGAGCACTGCAACAGGCCCTCCATCGAGGTCAGGAGCGACCCCAAGACAGAGGCTTTCAGGAAGAAGGCTCGGAAGCTGCTCTGTGAAGCCCTGGAACTGGAGGTACAGTTCAGAGCCACTTGTCTGTGGCTCCAGAAATTCCTTCTTGTGGGAACAAGTTAAACCTTTTCCAGCCAGAGCTACTGCCAAGCTGGTCCTGCCTGCAGAGTGGGCACAAGACCAGGATACCTGCTCCTATTTTGAGGGATTCACAGCACATCCCTATTTATATAAGTAATTTCGTTTGCAAGGTAGATAATGTTTTTTGGTTGTTAACCAAGTGAACCTGTTAATTGTAAGCAAGGTGTATTTGCTGTCATTTCCATAACTTGTCAACAGCTTACTTGTGTGGCCACTGCAGTTGGGCTGTACAAGAAGAAAATTGATAGAACGTGAAGTTTTTCCTACTAAGCAGCTATGAAAGCAACAGTGAGACTTTTTGGGTGTTTCCTAATTAAATATTTTTAAATTTAAATCTATAGCAAAAATGGAGAGGCAAGGTTGACAGTATATAAAGTGGTGATAAATACCAAACTAAATGAACAAGGCTTTGCTGTAAGGTTTAATAGCTAGTTGGCTTGGTCTATGAAATGCCATAATAATTATAATTTTCAATTTATTCATTAATTATCCTTTAAATGACAAGTCAAGTGATAAACATTTGAGAGTTTCAAAGATGTGTGTTTGCTAGCTATGAGAACAACCTCTCCAGCTTCCAGTCTGGGGCAACACAGAAGGATGGTTTGCTGTAGGAATGCCTCAGAAAAATGGGAGCAAGCTTAGTTCCTAGAAAGCACAGCTATGCATGGTGATTATAGTGGCAGTAAAGTCTAAATCTGTGGAACATAAAGACTCTGGTACCACCCTAAAACGAGTAGAATTGGGTAAAGCAGAACTGAGTAAAGCAGTATTGCTTCTGAACAGGACTCACCTGAAACACCTGCAGCCACCACATGTGCAAGCTGAGGTTCACAGCAGTCAAACTGTTTATAAAGGCAAGGGGAGCCACAGCTGCTGCACTGACACCTGAGAGGCTACAAAAAGGAGAAGGGAAGGTGGGACTGACCACTCAGCCCACTCCAAGGGGCTTTTTAGTGATAGGTAGCAAAACCTGTGTGGTAAAGGATTTGCAGGAATACCACTTAGCTCACTGGAATCTCCTGCATGCAAAGCATGGGAGATTCCCCATCAAAAATGCAGAAGTGAAATTAAAACCGTTTCTTGAAGGGTGGGGATTTTTTCCTAAACTGTGCTGAATTACAGGTTTTGGCACACGTTGATGCAACAACTACATAATTAACATTTAGCAAATCCCTTTCTGCGTTCTTAATTACCTCCTTCTACACACAGAGAGCCACATTTCCCTTTATAGCACCAGGCAGAGATTTGCCAAGCGTTTGGCATGTCTTAGAGTTGCTGTTGGAATCAAGTTTAAAATAGTATCCAAGGTACTTTAATCAGCAAGATCAAAAGTGAGCCTTTATGGAGACACTACAGCATAGCTTATAATTGCAGTTGAGCTTGATACCCAAAGCTTGTCACAGATTAGTTTCCTGTTGTGATGGCAAAGTACTGCCACCCAGCTGGAGGTGGGGATGTGTTCCCTGCCACTGACCACGTTGCCTTGTCCCTTAATTGCCAGGGTGGAATTAAATTGCTCTTCCTGTTACACTTGTGATGGGAAGCAGATTTCCTTGAATCTAAGCTGATTAATGAAGAAACACTGAAAGGCACCACCAAACTCCAATTTCAATCAGCTGACCTCCTTATTAAATGTAAAGATCTAATTTTATACTTTGCTGTTTTCAGATTGATCACCCACTGGCTGAAAATATTGAGCGCGAAGCTTTTCATCTCTGCTCGCGCCTCATTAGCGCTCCATATCGCAGGGCCGTGCGAGCCCTTGTCTTCTCATTAAAGCACAAGCCTGAGACCCGAGCAGGAGTCAAGGATGGCACACTCACTGTCCCTGCCTTTGTACAGAGCCATAAAAAGTGAAGCCTTGTGCTTGCTCCCAAGGGAGAACTTCCTGTGCCTGCATCTCCGTGGAACCGGGAGCACAGGAGGGCTGACTGGGTGACTCCCTGGCACCACTCAGGGAACAGGGCTGCTGGAGGGAAGGACTGACGACGGAATGGGTGCTGTAAATCTGACTCGGTAGAAATCCACGTGGGCTTGTTGCAAGGAAAGTTTCTTCTACTCTTCTGTGTATTTTCCATCCTTGCTGACTCACCTGTTCCTCTCTTCTGTCTGCTTGTTGTAGCTCGGTTTAGCTCCATCCCTGATGTTGATCTTCAGTTGTAATCGTCTGAATAACCCTTTTAAAGGAGCAGCTCTGTGCTGTGCTGGCTGGAAATACTGTGAATTATGGGTAATTGGTCCATGGGAGGGGATTCCTGGGGGATAATTACAAACTCTAGTTAGCCCTAAATCAGACACATCTGCTGCAGCTGGGCCCTGCCTGTGGCAAGAGCTGTTTTGCCAAGGTGATCTCCCTTTACTGCATTCCAGAGCTGGATGCAAAATGGATTTCAGTAACTTCCATCATCTCAGTCATCCTGCGATTTGGGGCATTTTCTAAAGCCCCAGGGTAAAGGTGCTGTCTAATACTTCTGCTGTTCAAGGAGCAGCTCCTTCAGCCTTCCAAACCTCACTCATGTAAACATGGTGCTTGTTTTTACTGTAATGTGAAAAAAAATTGTAATGAATTCTCTAAATAAAACTAAATACTCCTTTTAAATGCTTCTTTTTTTTCCTGTAAAACAAACATGGTTCAAAATGATTGTGTGAACAAATCTAAGCAACAAACTATTGTTTAAATTCTTTCCAGTTGTTGAAAATTGGAATTCTTGCCTCTCTATTTGCTCTGATTTCTTTTGTACTACAAGTTGTTGTGTTCTCTATAAGCTATTACTAAGGCTGTTCCAGGCATGGTGTTCATATCTTCACCTAAAAAATGACTGTCATTACTTTTTTCATCTGTAGACCCTTAGCATAAACTTACCTGAGTTGTTGAACTCCATAAATTTAATTAGACAACTGCAGGTTCTCTTAAGAGTATCTTAAACCCTCTTTTGTTTGCTTGGGCCAGTGCAAGACCAGTTTTGCCTGTACACATTGAAGGTGTCCTCAAACAGCTGAACACAGAGGTTTCATTTGTAGGAAGTTAAGGTCTGGTGTGTGGGAGGCAGAAGTTGGCAGATCCGTGGGTGGTGATGTGTGGGTAATATTCAGGAAGATGTAACACTTGTTGACCAGGCTGTAGCAAAAAATGGGAAAACCCTCAATTTCTTACAAGCAATCAGCTTCATCTCCCACTTAAATAGCTTCAAACTGCACAGCTGTAATTTAATTTGTTTATCCTGGACCATCAGGAGGGGTTCAGGATCAATGAATGACACAGCTTTTGCATCAGAGCTGCAATGCCAAGACCTGCAGTATTTATTTTCAGCTTACTGTTCCTGGTGCCAGGCCGTGTTTTCTCTGTTTGGGTAATGTGAGAAGCAAAATTCATGAAAATGAGGAACTTCTGGTCTAATGAAAGCCAGGCTAAAGAAGTTTCCACACAGGTCAGATACAGTCTGGCTGTGCCAAATATTTCTCATTTAGAAAGTAACTTCAGGGATGCAGAGTTGCTGTACATGAGCAGAAGACTCCCCTGTAAATTTCCTCTATTTAATGGTTGATGTTTTTGTTTCAAAGGAACCCAAGTGTAAAGCTCTGGGTCCAGCTCTTTTATCTTCATGTTAAAGCTGGCAGTAACATTTGGGCTGAGGATTCACAGACTCAGCTTTGCAGAAAACTGACTGGAGGAACTGGAAAAGAGTCTGGAGAGTTAGACTCAAGACCCACAGCAGGAAGAATTCAGGGAACCAGGGAAAGTTTTAAGAACAAAAACAGAAAGGGAGGTGGGGAAAGAAAAAAACAGAGATAGGAAAGCAATAGGCCAAAAAGGGCTTCATTTTCCCGAAGGGTGATGCTGAATGTGACAATAGGATACTTGATCCCTGGCACTAATGAAGTCTTTAACTAGTCTATAAAAACCAGATCCCCTCCATGGAGCAGCCTCACCTGCACAGTGTGTTTATTTATGCCTTGGGTTACTTGCTGAATCAGTTTGCTGCTCCTTGGCTCTCCCTTCCCTGCCGTGGTGATGCAGCCCAGTCTTCGTGCTGGGGAAACCCTTCCAGATTAAAAGGGAGATGAAGGGCTGAGCAGTGGCTCCCTTGTGCTGAGTTCCTTGGGCATGGAGACTGAAATTACTGGCTCCCTTTTTACAGGGGAAATGTTATTTGAGGGAGGCACTCAATATAGAGAAATGTTCTTATTTTCCCCTTTTTTCTTCCAGATTTAGCCTAACCCGCAGATTCCTTTCAGCAAAGGAGCAGATGCATAAAGCTGGCAGACCTCTAGAGACCTGCTACACCCAGCAAAGAGAGGAGGGAAGCACCTTCTGGAGGTGTCACCTCCTGATCCCCCTCCCCATGCCTGGGGAATACAGGGTGGGCTCAGGGCACCACCAGGAGGGATGGAAGAGGGAATTCACTCCTGTCAGAGCTGACTTCTGACCCTGGCTTTAAAGAGCAATTTGGGAAGGCAGTAGTGACAGCTTGTTCTGTTCCCCATCAGCAGGCACAGCTCAGGAGAGCTTTGTCCTGCTGCAAATTACTTGGGTGAAAGAAGATGGGAGTAGACAAGACCCTCCCTGTCCTTTGGAAAAGAGAGAGCTCAGCAGCTCACCAGTTTTCATCTTTCAAGAGGCTCTTCAAAGGTTTCTTCACAAAGAACCCAAACTTTTAGATCTCATTTTCTTCTCTAGCAGCCCTGTAATATGAAGGGTTGGCTAAACTGGCCCTGGATTTAGAGAGACATTAAGGCAAGGAGCAGTCACAGAAATCCTTGGAGCCCAAAGGATGCTCCAGGAACTTCCAGGTTATGCTATGGAGCAGAAATGGGGGGCTAGAGCAGTGCAGGGACAGAGAGGAGCAGAAAAGAAGAGGTAGAGGGAGAGAAACACATGAGAGAATTCCCTAGCCCAGCTGACCACAACCAGCAAAGCTTTGCTCCTCCATGCAGGGCACAGCAACAGTCAGATGGGTGAACTGGCACCTCACAGGAGGGGAAACTGAGGCACAAAGGAACTCTGACATGTCACAGTAAGCAAAAATAAGGAAAGCCCATGCCACGGTTACACTGCAATTAATGATGCTCCAACTCTTGTGCTGGCAGTCCCCTGAACAACAGCCATGGTCTCTGTCAATTGAACTAGATTATGGAATGATCCTTGCTAATTATATATTATTATCTAGCAAGCAGTTATCTTGCTATAAAGGGTGCTCCTATAATGGACAAACACTGTTCCTCTAGCACAGCCAGCCCCAATGGCAAGAAAAATACAAAAACTAAAATAATTTCTGCTGTGGCAAATATTTTGCCTGAGCTGGAATTTTCACATCGCAAACACTGCAATCCTGTCCCAGACAGAGGGAAGAGGAGGAGGGCTGCAACAGGCAGACCCTGCCAGAGGGAGAAGGCAGGATCAAATCTGTACCCCCAAAGCTGCCACAAAGACATGACTGTAAGCTCAAAATGCAGCTCTGGACTCTCCCACCCATCACGGAGCACTCGGCCTCCACACACCAAAATCCCCACAAGCAGGGCCCTCACTGTCCCCAGGGCTGTGATGATGAGGAAATCTGGCTTAAAATGAAGCTTGGAAAACAGCTCCTGGTAAATGCTGTCATTGTATTTTTAATTGTCCATATGCTTGATCCATTATGTTTCCCCAGATGGCTGGGCTGCCTGACTACTGCCTCCTCATCTGTGCCACTATGGCCAGCAGGTACCTGGATCCCCAAGGCAGGGACATCCTCATGGCAGGCTCTGTGTCACTGTGGTCAGGGTCTCCAGTAGCTCACAGAACCTGTGAGCTCCATCCTTCCTGGCACAAAACCACACCCACTGACCCATCCCTGCCAAGTTCCTGGGGAGCCATGACTGCCTTGATGGCAAAAGTGGCTGGTGACCTCCTGGCCTCACACACCAACCCCCAAGAAAACCACCCTGAGGAAGGGCAAACCTGCCCCTACTCCAGCCCATGAACTGCCCTTGTGCTTGCCCAAGGGCCAGTCCCTGTTAAAGTACCCAAAAATGAGGAGAGGATGCAGAGGATGCACAACACCATCATCCTCAGTCATGGGTGCAGCTCCAGCACTGGCTCCCTGGGCATCACAAGCACCCCATTCCCAGACTGGGATTAGAGTATAAAAACTGAAAAGACACAAATAACCCTCTGAGCAGAGCAATGGGGGAAGGTCCACCCATGGAGGACCATGGGTGTCACCATAGAAAACTTACAGTGAACATTACATAAAATAAATTGCCTGGGAAGGGGTGGATCACGACACCCTGTGCTTGCTGAGCTCCCAGTGGTGTCCAGGCAGGGAAGCAGGGTCTTGTGCCAGCAGCAGTGCCCATTTTGGGGCACTTCCATCATCATTCTCTTGTCCAGTGCAGCAGCACAAAAGCACATCCCCCAGCAGCACACCCTCACAGCGTGACAGATCAGGAAAACCTTCCTGGTAAACAGAGGAAACACAGAGAGCATGGCTGAGATTTTTCGGATATTTGAGCACAGCTTCTCTCCGGTAGGAGCGATCTCCCCAGGGAAGGAGAGGAATAAACCAATTGATCCCCTGGGGGCTCTTGCAGTCCTCTTTTCTATGATCTACAATTTTCCAACAGTTTTTCACGGGATGTGCACACAGACGTTTGCAGAGGCTCTCCCTCCCGCACAACAGCCAAGGCTTTGTCTGCTCCAGAGAGACACGACTCCATGTCCATAAGCAAAGCCAGGAAATGGAGAGGCTGCATCCAGCCCGGCTCAATCCAGCCATCATGCTCTAAATAAATAATCAGATGAGCAATGGGAGCACTGCCTGTGCCCATGCTGCTCTCCTGCTTGCTCAGGAGCACTGGGCAAATGCTAAGGAGGGGAACTGAGGCCAAATGTGTGAGGACCACAGGCACAGGGGAGTGAAGGAGTGCTGGTGATGGATTCCTGATATCTGTTTGCCACTTATCTGAACAGCTTTTACATGAGAAGAAGGGTTTATTTCAGGAAATTACCTGGGCAGGCCCCTCCCCTACCGGGTTCCATCCCCAGCCAGGGTAGTACATCAGGGAAGACCTGGTTTAACAGGGGATGCCAGTGAGCAAATTCCTGCAGGGCAGGGAGAGACTGGATGCTTAAATCTAGTGGAGAGGCTGAGACATGGTGGAGGAGGACAGGAGGCTGGGGGAGGGCTGGTGTTTGGTGAGCACCAGAGGCTTTCCTCACTCCGAGTGAGATGACTGGCTCGAGTGGCTCACTGCTGGTGGCAGATGCAGCTGTGAATGCCATCAGAAACAAGCGGGTAAAGGGCTTTTGGAGCCACTCAGGTTGCATTAATCACCCTCTCCATGACTCCTGGATAACACCCTGCAGGCCTGGGGCTGCTGGGATCCCCTTGGCTCAGGAGCACAGCTCCCACGGCAGCAGCCTTGCATCTGCAGGGATGTGCACAGAGGAGCACTTCACCCAGGGATGCTTGGGTGGCTGTGAACTGGAGCCAGAGCTGGAAACCCTCCCTGGGGTGACCAGGTCCAACTCCTTATTTGAGTGCCACACCAACAGCTATCCAGAAAAGCCTATTTCCCTGCAAATCACAGGATTCTGGAGGCTCCAGCTGGGCAAGGAGTGCTTGTCCTGCAGGCAAGGGCTGGATGCTGCTGGGTGCTGTGGGCTCCCTGCCAGGCACCAGCAGCCGCAGCGCTCACCTGTTTCAGCAAAATCTGGGCCACCAAGAAGGTTAATTATATCTTTAAATTTCTTTCAGTTGTCAAATCTTGTAACTATGGTCTCAAGCTGACAGTTCTATACCCAGCAATTAACGGCAGCGAGGCTTTGCAGGCAGCGGGGAGGCTGGCCTTGTTTACCATCTCTGCACACAACAGGCTCTCAAAACATTCCCTTAATGGAGCTTAACGGTGCTGGCAAATATTTCCCTCAGAAATCTCGCGTTTGCCGATGTGTTGCACCAACAAACGCCAAATGAATCCAGGCACCAATAACGAAGGCTCCTCGGTAGGAGGCATACGCAGCCCTGTGCCGCCTTCCCTCCCCAGACACTCTCTCAGGGCTGGTGCAATCCAGGAGGAAAAGCTGCTCCATCATCATCCTATTCCCTTGCTGCTGCCTCCTCTGATGCCCTGATGAACAGAACTGTCCCGGAGGGAAGCAGGACATCAGTCAGGGCAGCCTTTCACCGATGGCACTCTCCTACCAGTCCCTGCTAAATGCTGGATTCAGCAGCACAAGGGGTTTGCTGTGGCCCTGAATGATCACACTGGGATACTTTAAGATCTCTCCCTGCACTGCAGTGTGTTTCACAAAGGCTGGAGGACAAGGGGTGGCCTTTTTCCATAGCATGATTTCATGTGGCTTTGACACATGCTGGCTCTGACCCACAGGGATGGACACAGCCATCTGTGACAGCCATCCTCTCTTTGATGCTGAAGGGGAATGTCCTTTGTGCTGGGGTGGCACAAGAGGCAGGCAGAGGTCATTCAGCTATCCATCAGGGCTCTTGGCAAGGATCCCCAGTTTTCTGGAGGGGCAGATGATCACAGAACTCTTCTTTTCCTGCTCTCAGGTGCTGAGCTCACCTTCTGCAGGGACCACAAGTGGAGATCTAGTGTCACTGAGGTCCCAGGGGACCCAGCCCCTCCCACCAAGGTTGTCTTTACAGGGTTACCAAAACTTCTGCACTCCAGCATCTCCCCAAGCCATAGCAGGATTTACCCATGTTTTCAGACTTCAGGAGTTATGCTGATAGAGAGTTCACAGCTGGGGACACCTGGATATGTTGGAAAGGAGGAAAACACAGAGAGAAGAGGATTGTTCTCCTCCCCTCCAGCTGCTGGTGGCTGAGGCACTCAGGTGAGTCCTGCGAGGTGAGACAATATGAGAAGATCAAACAAGGAGCTCCAGGGCACAGCAAATGCATCCCATCACATCACCCACAGACACCCAGAAACAGCACCTGGGAGCACCTACATGAGCTACATCTGCGTCTGCCAGGTGGAGATCCCTGTAACACAGCTCCACACTCTCCCCCAAGCATGGGCTGAGAGCACAGAGAACATTTGTTGGGAATACAGCTACCTTTGGGGATGGTTTGTACCTCCAAGAATTCAGCTAGAAATAATTGACAGGAAGATTTGCAGCCATCGGCAAATAACGTTACTTTCCTGAAAGCAGCAGCACTACAGGGAAAACAAATTGAGGCAGGTGCGGGAAGAGTTAGGGAGTGCAAGAATTGCATTCCTGAGCCAAATGGACAGATTGAGACAGAGGAAAACAAATTGGGAAGGGAAACGGCTGCCTATTGCCCAGATTTTTCAGGCACTAAGAGAAGGTGGAGGTTGGGTTCCGGCTCAGTTTCAGGGCCCAGGAACTGTGTCTTTGTTTGGGCAGCTGTGTTAGGGTGAGGGTGGATTTTGGGTTCCTTTCTGCCCTGGGCAGGACTGGGACTGCAATCCCTCGTGTCTGGAAAGAGCATCCTACAGAAGCACCAGCCCCACCACTGCGATGACCATGAGGAGCCCAGCCAGGATGCAGATGCTGATGAAGACGATGTCACTGGTGTCCTGGCTCTTGATTTCATGGGCATCGGTCGCTTCCCCCTCCCACTGCTGGGCATCCACCAGGTTTTCTGCCTGGCTGAGCCTGGATGGATCAGGGCCAGCAATAAGGGTCACCGAGGCTTCCTTCCTCTTTGGCTCACACTGCACCTCGTACTGGTGGATGTCCTCCTGGTCTCCCACTGAAAAATCAATGTAGAGGGTGCTGACGATGACAGACGTGTTATTGCGTCTCTGCAAGACAAGGGACACGGCTCATCAGGGCTTTGTGCAGCTCCTTTTCACAGGGGTGTGGAGGAGTTGACCATGAATCAGGCCAGTATTTACTGGGAAAATGTGAGAGGGACTGGGGAATACCTGTCTGCAGCCAGCACAGGGCTAACCATTTACACAGCTTGCTTTAAAGGAGGGTTTGCAGACCACGTACCTGGGATTCAGTGCCGCACGTGTCGAACCTGGTATGTATTTTAAAGTTCCTGCCAACCACCTGGGCTGCACAGGAGGGGTCCCCAAATAAATCCTATGCCTCTCCAGCTGGGCTAGAGACTGCACAGGGATCTGGATGTGGAAGTCTGTCCGGGTGCAGCTGACATTCATGGGCACAACTGTTGGGACAGAAAACAGGGCGCATGTGTAGGACTCGTGTGGAGGCTTTTCAGGAGAAAAGCTACCTCCAGAATGCAGAAAGCAATCAACATCAGAATTTTAGCCCTGTCCCATGCCAAGGGCAGACATGGATGGCTCACAGGTGCTGCTTTGCTTTCTGCCCATGGAAGAGATCTCACCATCAACCCTCTTGAACCTCATCCTCCTTCTCCAGTCTCCAAGTGACACACAAATGCCACTACAGGCAACACCATCATGCTGTCACTGCCACTCTCCATCACTGCAAAGCCAGCAGGACATTTGAGCTGCTGCCCAGGACCAGACCACAAGAGCTTTGTGGATGGCTTGCCATGGGCACAGAGCTCCCCTGCATCCTACAACACCCCTACAAGAGACACTACATTGATGACACAGAGGAGACACTTCTTGGAGGGACCCCATGCATGCCCTGGAGTGATGCAGCTTTGTGGCTGCCACATGGCCCTCCTGAAAGGGTGGCCTGGGTCCATGGCCCTGGGGCATCCTCCTGGGGAATGTCCCAGCCCAGGCACAGTTCCAAGCATCACCAGCCCTCCACTGTCCTCAGAATGCTGATTTTGATGGGGAGCTGGTGAGCAGTGTATGGAGGGAGCTGCTGTTGGGCTGCCCATGATGCCAAGATCAAGAGCAAGGCAATAGTGACTCCAGGCCTCTCTATCACTCTCTTTCTGGCACCTTCTTTGGCCTCTCTGTATGTAGAAAGCATCCACACAGGGGAAGAAGCAGGGAGGAAGAATACCCCTCTCTTTAAAGTGAATCCTTGCTCAGCTTGAACTAACCACTTGGGCAATATGAATTATTGAATTATTCCAGCTCCCTCTGAATCTCAGCCTTATGAAACTGGGAAGATGCAATAAAATCAATACAAAAAAATAGTGTCACTTTGCTTCGCTTAGTGCATTATAAAACCATTAGAAGATTTACCAAATAACTAAAGTGCATTAGATCAAGAGGAGGAGAAAGTGGATCCTCTCTCCTGGCGTGAAGGCTTTCATTTCAATGGCCATAAATCACACATGCCCCACCCAAGCCATGCCTTTTGGTGGGCCTGAAAGGGAAATATCTACATGGCTGAAGGGCTGTGGGTGTGGACGCAGAGACTGAGGTGCCTCTTTGCCTCTGTGGGCTCCTGGGGAAGCTGGTGGCAGGGAGAGGCTGGTGTGCCTGGTGGGAGCAGCCGCTCTGCTGGCAGTGCTGGATGTGACATGCAGGACGTTAATCACAAGCAGATGCTGGAATCACTGGGCAAACACAGCCGGCAGGCTCAGCTCTGTGGAGGAAGGCTCAGTTCCACATCCAAGCCTTTGTCCTCCCCTAGTATGCATCTGTCAGTGTGTACCAGGGGACGCAGGAGCCTTAGGCAGGGGTTGGGAGAGGTCACACCCCTCTCTGTGATGGGGCATGCCCCAGTCTTCAGCAGCACCCCATCTATCTGTCTGCAGGCTGCTCCCTCTGGAGCAATGACACCAAGATTCTCTCTGCACACAGCTGTAAACCAGTGAGAAATCTTCAGGACAAGGACAGGGACAGACCTGCTGTGCATTACAGCCCTCAGTACTACCTCTCTCCCTTCAGAGGCTGCAGAGGCTCAGGACAAAACTCTATCCCATCTCCAACTCCAAGAGCCACATGCCTCCAAATCCTTTCTGCTATGCTGGAAGTGAAGAACAATTTTGCAGCTGAGGGATAAAACCCCTGCCAGCCTCCCCAACGCCTGTGCTACCAGTCCAGCAGCCCTGCTCTGGCTCCAGCCCTCTGGAAAGGCTGCCCCTGGCTGAATCATCACTGACCCACAGGCCAGCTCACATGAAATTATACTGAGATTCAACAAACACCATAAATCTGCTGGCGTTTGAGGTACAAAGGTTGGCAAATGGAGCAGGAAGGTCACACACTGCTCCTCCCACCAGCTGCGGGCATGCCGGACATCCTGGCTGGGACATGGCATGCCAGCAGCAGGGGTGTGCCAGGCAGGGCTGGCCAGGTGGATGTGGGAATGCTGTGCCCTGGGGATTGTGCCCTCCGTGCTGCTGCCTGTGGAGGAGGGGACATGGTTTATGTCTGCCTGCTCAGCCGTGTGCTGGCAAGGCCAGAGCATCCAGGGGAGTGGGGAACAAGGCTGCTATGCTTGAGCTGGTCACCTGCTCTGGGGTTTTAGCCCATTAAAAACCCGTGGATTTTCTCTCCCTCACACCCTGAGAGAGGAACAGGAGCATGGCAGTGGCAGACACACAGGAATTTGTAGCTGGAAAGCATCTCCTGAATACTAAACACAACATGCAGCTCACTCGCCACGTCTTCCTCCATCCCATCCCTAAGGAGCCTGTCCTGCAGACAGGAGATTTCACTGATGATCCTTCTGGAAATTACATGGTCTCAGACACGTTCCAATGGAACTACAGCACTGAGGAGCACCCAAGTGGGACCTTACCTCCCATGTAGGAGATGGAGAAGCCCCTCTTGGCCGTGTTGCGGTCGTGTGGAGGACCAGGAGCAGCCGGTTGCTGCGGGAGGTGATGGGTGCCAGGCTCTCCCACCCACACCACCGTCCCAGCAGGGATCCCTTCTCGGTGCCACCATCAAAGGCAGACAAGTGATCATAGTCACAGCCACCCGTCAGGCTGCTCCGGCCCTCCAGCTCCATGTCCAGGAAGAAGACCTTGACCCGGTAGCCCGGTGGCAGCTGGATCCTCCACTGGCACCTGAGGTTGTTGGGGTAGAAGTTGGGGTACTGAGGGCTGGAGAAATTCCCCTTGATGGTGGTGAACACCTCCTGGCACTCGCCTGCTCAGGGAAAAAGGGGAAAGGAAAAATCAAAAGCAAACTGAAGCCTCCTGAGTGTGGACGAGTGCTCACTTGTTTTACTGCTAAAGGATGCTCTGTCCTTCACCTCACTGCTCCCAGCCTTATGTTTGGCCAATGGATAGCCAGCAGTTTTGGGGATAGAAACTCCCAAAGTCCTATAGGAGCAACCCATAGCCCCAGGGAATGGCATAAGCAAGGGTGACTCCTGCTCAAGAGGGCAGCCCAGGGTTTGGAATAGCCACAGTGATGCCATTTGCATTGTGTGGTGGTTTACACTCCACACCATCATCTCGTGGGCTCTCCCCAAGGGGATCCCCCCATGATCATCTCCTCTTGCTGCTGTGGGAGAGAGAGAATCACCACCCCAACCCAGTGCCTGTCCCCATGTCCTTCCCATTGCCCCACCACCCTGAGACCCCCTCACCCGAGTAGAAATGGGCCTTGAAGCCCCTGCCACCGATGTTGAAGTCCGACTTGAAGATGATGAGGAGGTGTGGGGTGGAGGAGATGGTGCGGGGCGGGCGGGCGCTGCCGCAGTAACGTCCCAGGTGGGGGGCAGTGACGGTGGGGCCATCAAAAAGGGCCACGTAGTCAAATCCACAGCCTTGGCCCCCCTCCATCTGGAAGTCAGCAAACACCAGGGTGAGGGGGCCTCCACCACTGGCCCCCCCGATGCTCCAGCGGCACTCGGCATCGTTGGGGTAACTCTCGGGGTAGCGGGGGCTGGTGATCTCCCCAGAGAGCCCCGTCAGCTGCCCACCGCAGGCGTCTGCAAGGAGGCAAGGACAATGAAGGCAGTGGAAGAGGACGGATGGAAGGATGCTCACTGACCACCACACCTCCCTGCTACCTTTCCTGTAGGCAGCGGCGAAGCCGTGCTTGGCCACGTGCCGGTCGGAGCGGAAGACCACGGCCATGACATGCCAGGCAGAGGAGAAGGGTGGCGGGGGCTGTGGCCACAGAAGGTGCCCAGGAGGTTGCCCCGGTCCCGGGCAGCCCCGTTGTAGACCTGGAGGTAGTCGTAGGCGCAGGTGTCGTGGTACTCCAGCTCGAAGTGGCTGAAGGAGAGCAGGACGGAGGAGCCCTCGGCCACCACGATGAGCCATGTGCACTCTGTCTCATAGGGATACAGCCCTGGGAAGTTGGGGCTGGAGAAATTGCCAGAGGGTGCTGAAAGTACTCCCCCACATTTGATGCCTGGGGGACACAGAAGTGAGTATGATGTCCCCTTTCCAGGGGAAGCCTAAAAGAATGGAGACAGGATGCGCAACACCAGCTCCATCCCACCACCACAGTACCAAAACACCAGCATCCTGCAGATGTGGTGCTGTCCACCCACTCTCCTTGGAGGACACATGTACCCCCATCACCTTTCATCCTTCCATGTAGCCCCTTTTCCCCATGCTGCCCTGTGGGGGCTGCAACAGAGCTCAGCTGTCCCTTGAGCTTGTCCCACCTGTTTATGGCTGGGAAAAAGGAAGTTGGGAGTGAGTTTTAAAGGCTCAGTGGTAGCAGGCTCACCGCAGCTGCCCAGCCCTTCAGCTTTGTGCCTCCCACTGACCACACTCCTTCAATATAATGGTGGTATCAGAGAATTTGAGCTGGGAGAAGCAGGGGAGAAGGGCTCGATATGCTGAACAATGAGTTATGCATGTAGGGATCGATTTCCTAATGAAATCTTTATACTGAGACATGGTTATTATAAAATAAGGCTGAGAGGGGGCTGGCTGTCACCTGCCCCTGGGTCTTATTAGGGCTGGGGTGAAGAGGCTGGTATAGGGGGAACATACATCATGTCTGGGAGGGATGCAGACCCTGCACAGCCCCCAGGAGACATGTGTGGGTTCCCAAACAAGGCTGGGTGCTCGCTGCCATCAATCTGGGCCAAGTATACTGCAAATCAATAGTCAGCCTGTGCACATTGCTTTTCATCCATGCTCAGTGGCACAGTGACCTCCCAGCAAGGGGAGTCCTGGGATGTGTGGGATGCAGCACCACGAGGGTGTGTCTGGCCAGATCTAAAATCACCTTACTAATTACGGGGATAAGCAGTGAAGTAACATGGGGCTGGTACTAAAGGAATAATGTTGAAATAAATACCCAAGAGGGGAGCCTGTGGGAGAGGTGAGTAGCCGTGGTGAAGGCAGATGCATGGATTAAGGGCTGGGAGCCTTGGGGTGCTCTGGGAAGCCCAGGTGAGTGTATGTGGGGGATGAGCAGGCACCACAGGGCAGCAGTGTGGCCTCAGGAGCACCTGCACCAGGGCCAGGGATGGGTTTTGATTTCTGGATCAGCCCTTCTGTGAGTAAGGCCCTGCTATTTTGGGATGTGGACTCCTTGGGCCACCCTATCCCCTGAATTACTGATTCATCTGCTAGCCCTGCCCTGCATCCTGGGGGACCTTTTATCTGGGAAAGGTAAGAGGTTTATGGCACACCTGCCACATGCATACATTCACATACAAATGTATATGGGTATATAGATTTATATAGGTAAGTGTAACTCCAGAAGCTAACAAACCCTTCACCAAAGCATCTTGTACACCACAACAGGACAACTCCTACCTGCAGTCCTCTATAAGATAGGCATGAAGCAGAAACCCAAGCACAGAGCAGTGTCCCACACTCGCTGCCACCACAACAGGGACTTCAAATCCCAGCTCCTTGCCCCTCTCCCTGCAGGACAGCTGGAACCCACTCACACCCCAGAGCCACTGTGGCACCTGCAAACAGCCCTCCCCTCCTCAGGAACTATGGATGCCCATCCAGCCCACCAGGAGCTGGAACCAGGCTCTTACCTCTGCTGGGAGCATCCCCGAGAGCCCCACAGAGCACGGCCAGCACTGCCAGACAGCCCAGCCCTGTGCACCCCATCCTCCAGCAGGCAAATCTCTCCTCACCAATGCCCAAGCATCCTTTTGGAGCTGTCTATCTGGGAGGAAAAAAATAAATAAAGAGAGAAATAAAAAAAAAGCAGGAGGACTGTAGAATTAATAGCAGAATGAATAATTCATCGCTTGTTTGAATTAAGAGCAGCAAGGTAACTTGATCTATTCCTCCCTTCCTTCACTCAGTTTTAATGATCTGGATCAAATGTCCCAAGGATTTACACTATACCAGATACCTTGTCAATACACTATATTTAGAAGAGATATTAATGTTTCAGAAATGGTGTATAACGGCAATAAGTCTGGGCTGACAATATGCCCTTAAGGGGCTATGAAAATAATTTAGTTCGCCAGGCAAGCCAGCGAACCAAAATGGGAATTTCAGACTTACCGCGGAAAAGCATCTCAGGAATTAACATGATTTATACTGCGGCACCCACTGCACAAAGCCAGCTGGTGGTGAAGGCTAGAGAAACAGGAGCAGGACTGAAAGGCTGCCAGGTCAGCATCCCTGCAGCAGGAGTCCAGGCTCAGCGGGATGCTCAGCCCGGGAAAGCGGCAGTCGTGAGCACTAAAGATAGCAAATCCCACCTCCCCCGAGGAAGATTAGAGATGAATTGTGACTCATGGGCAAAAAACATCGATTATTATAGAACCTGCTAAGGCCTTGGAGAATTGCCACGTTCTTTCATGCTGCCTCACGCTACTTCTCACCCAGGCTCTTGGATGCACTCGGCTGAAGGTAATCAAGCCTTTGGGTTTGGTGGGAATGATGTGCTCCTTGTGCTGTGCCACATTAGCTGGAGAAACCCCAAACCCAACAGTGGCTCAGTTCCTTCCCTCCCGCCCAGGAGAGAAAAGACTTTCCTGCTGCCACAGCCCACACCCACATGAATGCCAGGAAACAAAATCCCACGAGGGCCTCCCAGCGTGAGGGACCTGTGCTAAAAAAGTCACCTTCAAAGCAGCAGGGAGAGAAGCAGTGAGTATCTCTAAATCTCAGGCAGGAGACAAGTTGCATTTATTAATTAAGCAATGAGGATCGATGCCTGAGACATTTCCTGTGGATTAATGATGGGCTGGGAGGAGCTGATGGCCTGAGGTGCAGCTAAAGACCATTAATGCCAACTGGTCATGAATCCCCAGGAAATGCTCCATGCCAAGGTCGTTAAGTGCCTGCATATATTTATGGGGAATAACAACAACAATAATATTTGTACAGGCTCTCTCCCCACTGCCCAGCCTTGCTGGGGCCATGCCAAGGGCTGCTGGGAGCATTGGGACATCCCAGCCAGGAGCCCTCTATCCTAAGCCCAGCTGAGGCAGGGAACATTGGGTTCTGTCCTGGGGCACTGAGCAGTGCATCATCCCATCAGCACCAGGACTAAGAGCACAATGGAATGAGGAGGAGCAGGGCAGCTCCCCCTGTCCCTGGGCACTGTGTGAAGATCCTGCCCCAATGCAGGCTCTGGGAGATGCTGCAATGCTGGCACATGTCCTGCTCACCTCCCAGGAACATTACAGAGCTTAATTAGCTGCTTCCCTAATGACTTGGAGAGGAGGCCTGTCCTTGCCAACAAGCGGGCCCACACAGCAACGATGCAGGTGAGGTCTGGCCGCAGCACAGGGGCCTCACCTGGGTACTTTCCATTGCCACAGCCCTGGCTCACCCAGGAGGAGTGCTCAGCCCTCCAGCCACCACCCCCTGGGCTCAGGAACAAAGTGCTCCCGGACTTCTGCATTGCTGCACTGTGGAGCAACACGTTTATCCCTATCACATCCATCCTGGGCAACACCCACTGTCTTCCAGCCTTCCCACCACTGCCACAGCCCCAAGCCAATGCCCAGGACACCAGTACCTGCACAGCTGCTCCTCTCCCTCCCCTTAGCTGTGCTCTGCAGCCGTGATCCCCGGGAGATGGGGGGCCAGGGCCGTGCAGCACAGCAGCTGTGCCCTGCTCCCAGGAGACAGCATCCATCAACCACAGGCACATTCACCCTTCTCCTGACCCGGGGATGGCCATTCCCAGGCTGGGCCTGAGCCCAGGCAACCCAGTTGTCAGCTAAAGAGTGGGGCGTGAGGGTGGAGGGAGGCAGGGGGAGCGTGACGTGCAGCAGGAAGCAGAGGAGCCAGGCACAGAGGTCTGGCTGGAAGGTGCTCTGGATCAGCCCAGGGTACCACAGACATGGTGGGTGATTTCAAGGTGTGCCTCTGTGGGCAAATTTATAAATCATGAGTCAAAAAAGCATTTGATTCATTTAGACAGAAAGGATGTGATCAGGACTGTGAGACTTCAGAGAAGATCAAAGGTTTAAAAACGGTCCCCAGGAGAAACGCGAATTATTTAGGCAGGAAATAATGAGATGAAATTAAGAAGGTATTTAGGCTGCACAGGAGGAAGAAGAAAGGAAGCAAAGCAAAGCCCCTCTTCCCTGCACAGTGCTGCACGGGTGGCAGGGGCTTCCTCGGGGCAGCCAGAGATCAGGAGCATCCCACCAACACCCCCTGCCTGGCAGGAGAAGCAGAATGTGAGCCCCTGCCCTGCCCGGGCACCAGCCACCCTCCCGAGCTCACACCCCTCCAGCTCCACAGATACCCCAGTCACCAACAGCACCGACACCGATTCCCCACTAAACTGCCTCCTCCTGGGCCTCCAAAGGGAGGGAAACCTCCCATCTTCCCGGCAAGGAATATTCCGCAGCAGGGCCTCTCCACTCCGCATCCCTGCATTTGCAGGAATCCACACCATCCTCTGAAAGGGGCTGTGCCCATGGGGGATGGTTGGGATGAGGGGACTCGTGTTAGAGCCAGCCTGAGAAACAACAAAAGGCGGGAGGGGGAAGGGAGAGAAGGGCAGAAAATAGAGAACAAAGTGCCTGCGGGCGGTTTAAAGGCTCCTTCGAGCTCCTGCTTCCAAGGACATCACCTCCCCCGTGGAGAATGTCTCGCAAAGCCCCTGTCCCCTCGGGCGGGACATGCCCCGCTCCTCCCGCCCGGCCGCGGCCGCCCTCGCAGGATGGCAGCCCGCAGCACTCACAGCTTGCTCCGTCTCTCACCACCCTCCCTCGGAGCCACGAACAAAGACAGAGCTGCGCGGCAGAACGGCCGGACCAGCTGGGTAGGGTTTAACCATCGTGGCCCATATGTGCTGAAATACCCAGACATATTGGGGTTGTGTTTAAAGGAACAGTCCCAGCTTTCACGCTGAAAGCCGGCGCTTTTCCAAGGCGAGCGTGAAGTTTTTTACCTTGGGCCTTTGCAAAAAGGTGTGGTTTTAGCAAAATCTCAAAAACATACAATATTTAAAGCTAGAGGACTAGAAGTAAGGTTTTCAAATACTTAATATCTGACCAAAAAAAATATTTTCTCCATATTCCTAGCTAAGGCCAGAGCAGGGAGAGCAACTGAAGAAAGCATCTCGTTATTCTATCAGCCTGTGTGCGAAGAAGCACCTTCACTACACAGTGACTTAGGGAGGCCGAAGCACAGCATGGATTGGACTGACCATGGACACCTTCCCTGGATCTCCATGCCTTTAAAGCCAGAACCCCAGTTTGGGTTAGGAATACGGCTTTCTTGTCAGCCCTTTCTCCAAGGAAGTGAAGATAAAAGCTGCAGCTACACTTGATTAATTCCAGGCACTTGGTAACTGGAGACAAATCTCAGCAGTGCAAAGAGAACTTACACTCCCTCCCAAATGTGTGAATCAAGCCACCACTTCAGTGCACACTATGTTTTTTGTGTAACAAACTACATTTCCTTTGTGTAAGGTGTAGTGTTAGACACAGGTACAAAAGAAGCATGAATGGTAATGCAATAGTCATCTGACACAGCCCGGAAAACCCTGACACAGGATGAACTGGGAATGAAAAGAAAAACACAAGGTATGCAGGCAAGTTGTATTTCTAGGTGTAGATACTAAACACAGCAGACTAAGGTAATAGAGTGGACAGGAGATACTTCAGAGGAAAAGCAGCAGCATTTTGGACTGGAAAAAGAGGAGGGGGACCAGGTGCCCAGGCTGGGTGCTGTGCCAGGCTGCCATCCCTGAGGCAGCTCCTTGGCTCTGCTCCCTGTCCCACAAGGAAGCACCCCAGCAGACCCCATGCAGCTTTCCCTCCTCAGGTGGTGTTCCTGTATGCTTTGGGAACCTCCTCAGGCACCTGAGAGAGTCCTGTGACACCAAACAGCTGTTTATTTGTAAAGAGGTTCAATTTAACAAGCCAGGGCTATGATACAACACTTAGGGGACATGGAAAGCAAACAATCATCCTCTCTGACAGCAGCCATAACCCAGCCACGCTCTCCCAGTTTTAGGACATGCTCTTTGTCTCCCCAGGTGGCATTTCAAGGCCTAAGCACAGGGTAGGTAACACAGGCCATGCCAGGGCAGAATCTCAACCTGCCTAAGCTCTCACTAGGCAGAATGCATCATTCCACCCTTATGGACAGTTTTTCCATATATAGTTGGAATGGCTGTTCTCAGAGATCAGTGCCACCTTCTCTGCACTAGTGTACAGTGGGGCAACTGAGGCACAGTGAGGTTGAAGGGACCTGCCTGACATCAGCCTGCACATGACAGAACCAAAATGATCCCAACTCTGCTGTCCCCTTGGCCTGGCAAGGATCCCTGAGGATAATACCTCTCCTCTGGACACCTAACAGGGCACACCACCACTGCAGAGTAACACAGACTGCAAAGCGAGTCACCAATCTTCATATTACAGCAGAGCTGTGGGCATGGATGCTTTCTAGTACCCCCTTAGGAGATCTCTGTCTTAAAACTGCACTTGAAGACTTACATTGCATTAAAATTGCCATGCTGGTCCCAGAGGTATGGGTAGCACACAATGTACCAGCCATGGCACTTGGAATGGCACCTGTTCCTTAAAACACCCCAGAGTGAGGATCAACAAATAGCTGCTCCAAGGAGCTCAGTCTTCTGAGCAGGCCCATTTTGTGCAATATCTGCAAAGAAACAAGGATATCCAAGGCTCAGCCTAAGGTTCCTCAGGTCAGGAATGTCCTGCTAAAAGACAAAACAGGATTTTTCTTCAATTCCTGCAGCTTTCAAGTATCTGTTCATATCTTCATTGAATGCAGAAGAGCCACAAATTAATACAAATGGCTTTCTTCGACAGGAATTCACTATTGTCTTCATCAAGTCTTCATTGAGACGACCAGTGTATGTGTTGTCCTGATAGCTCCAAGGAAGTTTTTCCAGTGAAGTTTCCTGGAAAGGTAAAAGGTTTGCTTTGTGTGACATTAAGAAGGAGAACATTGCTTAGAGCTGCATCTCTCTCCTCCCCTCAGAGTAATGCACAGGCTGATTTTCACCTCTGTGACACCATGTGGGTGACAGACCCTTCCTGAGAGCTGCATTCCTCTTCCCAAGCCCAGATGAAATCTTTCCCTGCCACAGGACCTGGCTGCTTGCTCAGAGGGACTGAACAAAACCCGAGTGTAACTATCACTAATAAATGCTGCAGAGCCTCCTCCATCAAGAACCATCTCCCAGGGCACCTTTCCTTTTCCCAAGTCCCATGTCTATTCCTCTCTATTGCCTCTCCCATTTCCCAATCTCCCTTGACCAAAGCTGAAAGGAGCCAGCTCTGCTCCAAATTCAGCTCTGATCCCATGAGAAGTGTCAGATCCTGTGGCGCTGGATCCAGCAGGGATTCCCCTGCTGCGATTAATCAGGAGCAGAAGGTGCTCAGATGTGGTGGTGACAGGCAGCACAATGAAATACAGATAGATACACAATCCCAAGAGGGAAGATGCACAAGCCAGCCTTGGACTACCACAAACCTGCTAAGAGAGGAGGGAAAAGGGAGAGAGGAGGGGCAGACAGTGTTGACAGGGGTCAGGTGGGGTTTGTGCCCTTCGCTGATTGAATTTCAAGACCTCCTCATGCTCTTGAGACAGCAGTCAAAGAGTTTAAACACCCTGAAAAGGGTATTTAAGCCATGTCACCAGAGACAATTATGGTTATGCTCCTACAGAGCAGCTGAGGGGGTGCCCAAGTCACCAGCACTTTTCCCTCTACCAAATCTCATCTTGCCAAGGCCACGTGTGGAACAGAATGCATGAGGCAGTTCCACTGTGAGAGATACAAGAAATGATTCATCTGAGAAACTAAAAATGCAATGGGATTCACTCCCTTAGCATAAATAATTCTTTCTATATCCTCCCAGCAATGAATCCTCATTTCTTACAGAAATAATTTTTAACCACCAAATCCATGCAGAACACAGGCAACTTTGGGACCAAATGAAAATGAAAAAGACTGCTCAAAATGTAAGACCATTGAGAGGTATGCCCTCATCCCATGAATGTGGCAGAAAAGTAATTTTACAGAGGGGGAAAGAGCTTTTAGAAGTTTAAAAATGGGTCAGCAAGGAAAAATAATTGCTGGGAAGTTGGTGCTGGCACACCAGAGGAGAGCTCTAGCCATGAGCAAAGAATGGAAGATAAGGACAGATTAAGGCACTGGTATTAGGAAGAAAAAAACAGCCTATTTGCTGTTTAGGTGCAGCAACAACTGTCTGAAATGGGGGGAATAACCAACAGTGACTATGGAACAGCAGGTCCATCCCAACAGAACAGGGAGGCAGAGAGGAACAGTGATGGCCACTTCCCCAAAATTCTCCAGACTAGTAGCAGTGTGAGTACATGCAGCAGATTTAAGAACAGCAGCTACTGCATCATAAATTAGGCCAGATGACTGTGAAAGAATTAAGATCATGCTTATGGAAAAGTGGAGGAGGCAGAGCCTCATCCAGCACACAGAACCCTCACAAAAACACACTTCATATCCATTTATTTACCTGGCTTAGGACATAAAATATTCTAATATTCCAGTACCGAGCCAAATCCTGCAGAAGAGGTTTTAAATAAATTTTGTCAAAGGTAGGGAAGCAGCCAACAAGAGTTACAAAGGTTTCATCCTCTTCATCATCTGTTATGGACTGGAGGATGGGAATCATTGGTGCGAGGCCGGTGCCAGAGGCCAGCATGAGGAGTTCTCCATGCTAACAACAAAACAGAGAATTTGGAATAAGCTGTGGTGGCTGGCAATAGGTGTGCTCATGGTCAGTTCCTCTTGCTCGGTCTCTTGTGGAACAACATAGCAGAAGGTCATGAACTGGTAAATTCAGATGCCAAAATCTGATTTTTTTGTGCTAAGTATTACAGATAGCACTTAAAAGGTTTACATATAAAATCTAACAAAACTGGATTTTACCCAAATATAACAATTTATCCTACCTTTAGCCTTGATTTCAATTAATTCATGTTTCAGTTTTGTAGTACACTTTGCTGACCCACTGGAAATGCTCCCTGGGTTTCTCTTGGTTGCTGCAAAGTGAAATCCTGAATGTCCTCTGCAGGAAACAAGTGTGTCAGGAAACAGGACACAATTGCTCTGCATAGAGCTTGGCCACTCAGATTTTACTTATTTTTGTTGGGGCAAAAAATAGAGCCCAAAAAACGAGTCCACCAAAAACCCAAAAGGCTTTGGGATCTTAATGACCAGTGTTTCAAATTTGCTCCTCATTTGAGAGGTCAGAATTAAATAACTGAATTAGTGTGTGTGAGAAGCCTCCCCCTGAAACCAGATCTGCCTTTCCCTGCAGCCAGCCTGGTACTGGCAGGTGGGATCAGCATTTGGGGAGCGACCTGACACCTCAACAGCTCAGGGAATACCCGAGAGAGGAGAAGATTAACACCTCCCCTCCGCCCCTACTCAGTCACAACATGTGGGTCAAACCAGGCAAAAACCCATCCACACTCATTGCTGGTGCAAAGTTCCCTTTGTTAGGCACATCAGGAACTCCTAATGCAAGTGATGAACACAGAGCCTTGCTAATATTTTCCTGTCTCGCATCCACCTCCTCTTCCCTCTTAAATATTCTGCAGTTCAAGAAGGTGCTCCAACTGACTGCTAATGCTGTCACACTGTACAGTAACCCAGGAAGTCATTAAAATAATCATGAAAACAGTAATCAAATTGATGTCTTCCCTTCAGAGTATTGAACAAAGCTTGCTGCCACAGGCTGAAGCATCCTATGGCTCTTAGGCACTAACCTTATTAGGTTGATATGGGAACCCTCCAAACGGCCCACGCCAAAAGACCACGTCTCCTCTTTTCCATGTTTTTTATGTATTGTGACATTAGCCCAGCTTCATAGCACTAATAAAAAACATTGCACAAAAGAAAAGAATAATTATACTCCATTGGAAAGTTTCCCAGCTTAAAGTCGATTATAAAGTTATCTACATTTAAACGAAAAGGGGACAAAAAAAATTTAGTGTATTTAAAAAAGAAAGATCTTTCTGTTTGAAAAATAACTCAAAGTTAAACCCAAAACAAAGACATTTAAATTAAATCACATTGGAACCACTCCAGCTTGACTATAATGTAAACAACCCCCCTCTCACGCAGCCTGAATTTCCAAAACTGGAAAAAGCTTATCAGAGTTCTTGCTTACAAAGCACACAGAGAAGAGTGTCTTGAATGAAAAGCACAGTGCGGGCCTTCAAGTGTTCTCCAAATCTCAGAGAATGGGGTCTGGAAATGCCCTCTGGGTACTGTTAGTTACATAAACACAGCATAGCTCTTGCTTTGTTTCGTTCTCTTAGATGCTGCACTGATACAATTAGTGACCCAAAGTCAGGTTTCTCATTTGTAAAACCCTTTGTTTTCAGAACAGATCATCTGGATGCTGAGGGATGCCTCCACAGTTCCAAAAGAATATGTTAATGTTGGCCCAGTGGAAGAAAAACACGAGCAAAAAACCTGCCTCACTTTGACCAGGCACAAACAACATTATCCAGGCTGCCGCCTGCAGGAATGCTGATCTCACTCTTGACTGAGGAGAAGGGCTCAGTGCTTGCTGGAAACAGAGAAGGGACAAGAGGCTGGAAAATGAAGGGCTTGTCCAAGCAGTCACGTTGCCATCTATGCCCTAAATGTGTGACCACGAACTGTTTAAGGAGCAGAATGCAAGCTAGAAGATGGCCCAGGTCTGGGGATGAGCAAACAAAGCTGGCCAGGCATGAGGTTAGCCTTGGCAAACCCAAAGCCGTTAGACCTGCACAGTGAGGATCTCACAAGTGGTGAAAGCTCATGCGGCATAGAGAACACAAAGGGTCAGAGGAGTGGGAGGGCTGGTTAAGCGTTTGGCAACTCCAGCCCCCACAGAAGAATGTATTTGGAGTATTTGCACAGGATTGGCAGAGCAGCCGGTCACACACCCCAGCCTTGGCTGGCCAACCAATGCAGCACTGCAGGCATACAAAATTGGTTGAACCACAAAGCAAGCTCAGTGAAAACAGTCCAGAAGGAGCCTGTGCTTGTGCTTGCAAGCAGTGTTAGCTAAGAAAGAACAGAGATGCTCTCCTCCCAGCCTCTCACTTAAACCTGAAATATTAAGAAGTATTAGCACAGTTTTTACATTCAAAAGGTAAATCACACACACATCCAGCTTGAGCTGTTGTCAGAATTCTTATGTTCAGAGGGCTCTGGCAGATGCTAAGTCTCATGCAAAGAGTGTGCACTTGCATCAAGAAGCAAATTTTATACCTCCCTTCTTCACATACATCCAGAAACCAAGCAAGGATAGAAAAGTCAGGCCAACTTACTGCGGTCCCAAAGGACCGGTAATGGAAACTAAAACTAAAACAATCCTTCTCTCACCAAAATTATTTCCAAAAAAATTGAAGTGAAAAGTGACTGAGTGGGTTTAAAATGAGCTTTTCTAAATAAAAAGAAAAAAAAATTATCTCCTGGGGAAAACTTCCACACCCCGTTTTACATGGAGAGAAACCCTAACATTATAAAATCACTCAAAAAGAGGGTTATGCTCTGTAAATGGCAACTCCCTCACTCTTAACTGTAGTATCACAAATGCAATGCTGTAATAACAGGAGAGAGAAGGGTTTGAACAGTGTTTTGGATTGCATAGTAATAATAATATACTACTTTCCAAAATTGCCTCAATAGTGTGAAATATACCACAACCTACAGAGTGAGTTATAAAAATGGCTGCTTTACACTGGGTGTTACCAACCTCTTTTGTCACTGCCAGAGAATAACTATAGCTCCCTTTGGGATGAAAGGTTCTATATAAAGGAAAGGTATCATTACAATCATTACTATTATTATTGAAATGCAAAACCTGTGAGTAATGAGCCGCTATACATGAAATTTCACAGTCATCCTGTGAATGTATCCTATTAATGAAAAATTCTCTCCCCTACCATACACCAATTGCCACAAGAATGGGGAAATGACCCTCCCACAGGTGTCCTAGAGAAGCTGTTCACTTTTCTGAAGAGCAGGGTTTGTGTTCGAACATACAATGCATAAAAAACCCCAGAAACATGAAATCCTGGGAGACAGGCAGAGGACAAGTGGCCCTTCTCTGCAAGACACCTGGGATACCCAGCACTCTGAATTTCACATCTGTACTGAAGCCTTTGTCTGCCCTGAGGAGTCCCTAGTGACATACAGATGCAGTATTGGAAAAATGTTCAAGTCAGTATTTGCCACACAAAATAATAATTTATGAGCACCCTGAAGACTTACACGAGACGAATTTCCTACAAAATCTCCTATAAAATCCTTTTGAACTCAACCAGCATTTTGTGGTTGACTCCATAAAGGCGAGGACACTTGTCCAGAATGGGCTCTGCCACCGTGTCCACCTCAACAGATGCAGCCTGTGCCTAGGGGACACCTCTCTGCCCTGTGGGCCACAAAGTCCCTCTCAGACTGCAGCTCCACAGCCCTGTCTGCACACCAGGAGCAGCTGCCCACCGACAGAGGGGTGTTCTTCAAGTAAAATACAGAGGGGAGGATAAGGGCAAACATTTCCCAAAATCACTGGTTTGGCTGTGCTGAAAAATGGCTGCAATTTCAAAGACAGCCTGGAAAAGCAAAATGAGAGAAGTGGAATGGACACATCTTTCCATCTGAGGGGCTCTCCCAGGTGATCCCAGAGCTTCTGCTGCAAAGCATCTGTTTGTGTATCAACTTCTGCTTTCAGTTTTGTGGGAAAACCTGCATTTTTTATCAGCAAAGCACAAATGTTTCAAAACAACAGAGAAACAGTCCATGAGGGATTTCAGAGAGTCTCACTTGAAGCACTGACAGAATGCTTGGTTCCTAAAGAAATCACCTTATATTCTAATCCATATTGTCCAGGCTTACTTACTTTAATTAGAACTTCAAAGTAACCTTCAGCATTCCCAGGGTTAATTGGAGTATAGGCTCTCTGGACCTCCAAACCATTCACCACTCCTCTGAGAAGAGAAACAGGAAACTCATGTAACTTGGGACATTTGGGGGGGCTCCTGCAGCTCTATGGGAGAGAGGACTCTCTGGGTCCTCTTCCCAGTGGCCTAGCCTGTGCACAGATGCAAAACATTTCCCTTCCAGAGGCAGAAATCCAGGGGGAGCACACTGGTTAACAGCACCTTTTGTTTTCCCAGTGGTGGCCTCATCTGTACCACATCCAGCTCCTGGACACACCCCTGAAAGGGATTTTGTAAGAACATGCAAGAGTGGCAGAGGGGAGTTTTAAGCAAACTTAAAACACTTAAGTTTGCTGTTCCTTTTGAGCTGGGGTCACTTTCTGCATCTAGTCAGCATCTGGTAATCAAATAACAAAAGCCAAGGCACAGCCTTGACCTCGGGCCCTGTTAATATAAACTGCATTTTCCTGTAAGTCTTCCCTTTCCATGGAATTATCCACCCTGCTACTGGCCACGGGAATCGATTGAAGTGACCAAACCTTTTTCTGTGCTGTGTGATGAGCCAGGGCTGGAGGGAGGAGCGTGTGTTGTCAGCAGAGCCAGCTGCACACACCAGCCCTGAACATACCAGGGACGTCAACAGATGCACATCAATGGCATCCTAACAGGACTTTCTCTATCTGGCAATGATCACCACAGATGGCTGAGAGACAGAAACTTCCCCCAAGTGGCCCCTTTCTGGCAAGCAGCAAACTACATAGGAGGGTTGGGAGGGTTGTTTTGCTAGAAATCAGTCAGGCAGTGCCTGGGTACAGGGGTGCTGAGTTACCCCAAGATACAGGGCCTGAAACACTGAGCTCTGGGGCAAGTGCAGCTCATTGTCTTCATTCCAACATGCTGGAGTAAATAATCTGTTGTAACATCTATTCTTTTAAATATTTCTTCCTGCAAATGTATTTTCTTAATCACACCTAGCTCTTTCTGAGCCACCAACGCAGGGATAATGCTGAAGAAAACTACAGCTTTTACCATAGAATTAGTAGAGGCAGCGTGCTCACGAGCTCTTTCATCTGTGTCATTGTGGAGGTACAGAAATCATGATTTGCCTGCTATGAAGCCTTTGTCTATTGACAAAACCCTACGTGTTAGGTTACATAATGCAGACTGTTTAACTAGCACAGAGAACAATACCTTAACACGATATGTTGTCCTAAACTCAATCGCAGGCTGCTATTTCCCGGTAATTCAAATTTGTACTGGTAGGTGTCCTCTGTCAGCTGCTCCACCGAGCTCACGCTGAATGCCGTGAATGTATCTGGATTCAGCTCTGAATTATTGCTCTGCAAGAACAACAATAAATAATTACTTGGTTAGATGATGTCTTATTATTTCATTTTTCTCTGGAAGCAAACGTGTGTGCTAATTTAGTGCCAGAGATACTCAGGACGTGTATTAAACACTGAGGCCCAGCACAAATTCCAGCTCTCTGCTGATTCATTATCATGTTCTGCAGCGTGCACTTTGGGATCTTGCATTTCTCCCCACCACCACCTTTTTAAATTACATTTTTTTACACCTTACAACAAGGTCATCCTATTATGACTCACTGTGATCATTTCCTCACGTCTGGAAACAAACAGAAATAATTCTGCTAAAAGAGCCAAGCGCTGCTTTGGGGGCAACTTTGCAACCTGCTGCTGGCCACAGTGAACAGAAAATATTGTCAGTTGTTTCAGCTGATCTTTTTTGCTTGACCCAGCATAGTCAATCTTATGTAAAAGGGCACTGACAGGCTTAAAAATTACACTCTGAAGACAACTTCTCCACCACACACAACATGGCTTTTTCTCAGCATCAAAATACAAGTCTAAAAATCAGGCAAAGATGAGAAAGGTGAGGAGAACAAAGCTTCTCCGAGGAAACTCAGAGAGAAAAAGCTGCAGAGCCAGAGCTGTAATGCGACACCAGGGAGAACTCTACACTTGGAAAATCACATTACAGCAGGGAGAGAGTGGCCAAGGGGGAGGGTAAAGGCTGAGTTTGGGGAATTGCATTTAGAGCCCTCTGTTAAGGCACCACTTGAATTTATCCCTGCATCCCTCACTTATCACCACAATCCCACACCCGAACAAGTACGATCAAAGCACAGGCTCCTGGATGCGACGAAGATAAATGGACCTGCTCCTTCTTTCCCATGAGAAGGCTTTTGTCTTGCATTGCTTTGGCTCTCTCCCACTGTGCAAGCTCCTTCTCGTACACATCGTAGATGCAGGGCTTGCAGCCGCTGCCGCAGCACTGGGATGGAGAAGGTTCCCGGGGCCTCAGAGCCAGCCAGTCCCGCTCGCTGTCACTCATTGCCTGCAAAACACAAGCCCGGCATCCAACCCAGCACGGTGAAAAGCAGAGCGTGCTCATCAGCCGGGTGTTTTCAGAGAAGGACTAAGAAAATCTCTCTCCAGCACATTGTACACGTATCAAACTGAGAACCTGGAGTTGATCTGTGTCTGCAGCACCCCACTTTTGCTCCAGTGCTCAACGCCTCTGCACAAATGGCAGACGTCGCAGCCAGCAGCCCAGAGCAGTGCCTCAGCCCAGCCGCGGGCCCTCCTCCGCAGACAGCCTGCCCGGCCAAAGCTACACCCTTTAATCCTGCCCGTTCAGCCGCCGTGATTTCCTACAAAAGAACAGCTTGGTCACCCCCAGCAGAAACATCTTAAAAATCTGCTGCTGGGTCCAGGAGAAAGGGTGACAAACCCAACCACCAGGACAATGGGGAACAAACCCAAGGCACCAGATGCGGCCCGAGTTTTGTGCAGCTTTGGAACGGGGGAGGGCAGCGAGCTGAAAGCAGCGTTCAGAGCCAAGAGACTTGAGGCAAAAAGGGCAAAGTCTCAGGCGAACAACCACTCTGGCTATGGGCTTTGAAGAGATGGCTTTAAATGTACGCGCAGGGGAGGCCAAGGAGCACAGGATTTTTTATCCGTTGTTTCCAAACGAGTTGTACCCATCGAACGCTCCTCAGGTCAAAGCCGTGCGGCAGACCCCGCTATTTTACTCATGGGCTGGGTTAAGGCTGCTCACAACGCAGCGTGTCCGCTTCCCTTGGACACAAAGCGGCCCTCAGGAAATTATGAAGCCACGGGCGACGAAGGGGAGGAAGCGAACATTTAGCGCTTCCAGCAGTTTCATTGTCAAGGTCAATTAATTAACTAACCTTCACCCGTGTAACAGAAACACAGTTATATTAAGGAGAGGGGCGGGGAACGGAAGAGAGAACCAAAGGCGGCTGGCCCGGCTTCCCACCGCGCCCGCTCTGCCTGGCGGCCCGGAGCACCCACGGGCTATGAGCGGGGGGTAACCCGACGTGGCCGCGGGTGAGTCCTGAGACGCCCGGGCTCGGGCTGCGCAGATCCGCAGTTTCGAGCACTTACTGTGCGCGCCCGGGGGCTCGGACGGGCCGGCCCGGGGCACAGCGGCCCCGGGACACGAGCGGAGCCCCGGCGGCTCCCACCCAGGGACGGTCTCTCAAGTGCCGCCCCCCCCCCGCCCCGCAGGCAAGGAGCCGCCTCTCCCCGCCCGCCTCCCCGCTCACCAACCCAGCGCCTGCCCTCACCGCCCGGCAATTTGCCGACCCTCCCTTACCGCGGGGCGCGCCTGCCCGCCATTGGCCGCCGCCGCCGTCAATCACCGCGGGCGACGGGGGGAAGCGC
Source organism: Sitta carolinensis (assembly GCA_032173965.1). Taxonomy (NCBI): domain Eukaryota; kingdom Metazoa; phylum Chordata; class Aves; order Passeriformes; family Sittidae; genus Sitta; species Sitta carolinensis. The sequence continues at coordinate 26,307,034 of CM063289.1, forward strand.
CCTCGCCAAGATGGCGGCGGGCGGGCGCTGAGGCGGCGGCGGGAGGAGGAGAAGGAGGAGGAGGATGGCGGCGATGGCGGCGGGGCCGATGGCGCTGAGGCGGGCGGGGGTGGCGGCGCGGGGCCTCACCCGCGGCATCCTCACCCGCACGGGGCGGCCCCGCCACCCCAGGCCGCTTCCGCGCACGCCCTGGACCGTGCGCGGGCCGCCGCCGGAGGTGCTGGCGGAGACGGTGGAGCCGCGGCCGGTGCGGGAGCAGGTGGAGCTGGACACCGTCACGTACGCGGAACGGCTGCACTACGTGCCCGGCCTGGCCCGGCCGCGCTTCCCGCCCTGGGACCGCGGCTGGCGCGACCCCTGGCACTCGCCGGGGCCGCGCTACGAGGAGATGCCGCTGTACAAGGAGCGCGGGTGCTACATCTGCCACCAGGGTGTCCGCATGCTGGAAGGTACCGCGCACCCCGCGCTGCCCCCGGCGCTGCCCCCGGCCCAGGCACTCGCCCTTCTCCTCCTGCCAAGGGTTCTCCTCGCACAGAGTGTAAAACACGGGCCGTGAGGAGCCCGCTCGGGCTGCCGGGCAGCCCCGGTCACATGTAGAACGGCTTTGGGTTGGAGGGGTCTCGAGCGTCGCCGCTGTCCCCCGTGACCGATCGCGCTGGGTTGTGTTTCCAGGAGTGCGGCAGGCGCAGTGGCTCACCAAGACGAAGCTCGTGGAAGGTTTGCCCGCAGCCGTGCAGGGCATTTTGGATAACCCGGCTCTTGGGCTCCAGGAGCTCGAGGACAGGGCGAAGCACGTGGTGTCCCACGCACGGCTCTGGGACACCACAGAGGTTGCTCCCAAGAGGGAGAAATACTGGTGAGTGCTCAGCTGTAGGGAGGTTTTAAACGCTGCAGAGAAAATTCGTATACAGCTCTTCTGTGGGAGGAGGGTCTGCTGTGCAAGACCCTCTTCATCAGATTGTCAAAAAAAAAAAAAAACAAAAACAAAACAAAAAAAAAAGCAACAACCAAAGCAACAAATAAAACCCAGTTCTGAATATTGACAGTAACACTGACATAAATACTATGCAACATCAAAGCTTCTTTCAGGCCATTGTCTCTGTTTCAACTCAAGATCTACTTCTAGCTGATGCAGAGTATCAATTTTTAAAATAATTGTAAGCATTACCTCTGCCAACTTAAAACAGGCCTGGTGTGTGTGATAGCAATCTGCAATCTCTGTTAACTTATTGGGAGTGGTATGCCATTATGTGTTGTACATACAGTAATTTTACAGCATTTGTGCCCCAGAAGCATCTGCCTGCTATTATGATCTCATTTTTATGTAACTGTTTCTTTTCTTGTTTTACAGCCCTGTGCTGTTTGAAAACTTGATACATATATGCCGGTTAATGTCTGGGAAGTATCCTTCTCTGAGTAAAAGGATGTTGGCTAGAAACTGCAGGATAGCAGCAACCTGGGAAAGAGGTCAGTTGCTGCTGTGGTGGAAGCATTTAGCTCTGTAAGATAAGAGGGGTAGCAAAGCTCCTGGCTTTAAGGCTGAGGACTTTGAGAAAATTAAACAATTTCTGGAACCAGGTATTCTTTCTGGTTTAAATAGTGTTGTTGGCATGGGCAGCCTTGGATGATGGCAGGATGCTGTCCCTGAGGAGGTTATTAGGTGTTAATCAATACTGACAAGATGGTGGGAGAGGGGAACCAGTGTCTTAGGCTTGATTGTTTATTTTCTTGTGTCCTAAATCAGTGCTGTTGTTTTACTAAGGATGTTTAGTTAAGAACTTAGCCCTAGCAATTAACATTGGCATTTTAGAAGAAGAACCTGCAGCTGAGCTACTATTTAAGATGGGTTTGGAGGTGAGGGGGAGAGAGTGAGCCTTGCAGAACAGACTGGCAAAAGGAAATGTACATCTTTCCCTGATGTTACCTCACCAGTGCTTGACTGCAGCCTGATTTCCCTCCCCAGAATCCATCCTCCTTCAGGTCCGTGGCCTGAGTGGAATACTCATGAACTCTATGACCCCAATACCACCAGTAGCCTCCAAGGAGGAGATACTGGCCAGCAAAGAGCACGTTCTGGAGACCTTCTATCCCATTGCACCTACAATCGATCTTCAGGAGGTGAATGTGTACCAAGAGCTCGATGACACAGGTCAGTGCTAGTGATAAGTAACCGTGTTTGGGATAACTTTTGAGTCCTTGTCCTTCTGGGGGCAACTGGGAGTGTGTGGGAATGAGGGGACAGAGGAATGGGCACAGGTTTGCAATACATTGTTGCCTGAGCAGGGCTGAGGACAAGAACTTAAACCCCAGCAAACTGCTTGAACAGTTCCTGAAGATAATGGGGAAAACCTTGGCTGCGTGGTGTCTTCCTGAGCAGTTTCTGACATGAGTCTGTGCCCTTTAGGTTTCAGAGATGGTTATCCCTACTCTCACCCTCACACCCTGTTCTTCCTGGAGTCTGCCAACGTTCGCACAGACAGGTTCAGACCAGAACAGCTCCGTGCTAAAATGCTGATGTTTGCTTTTGGCAACGCGCTGGCCAAGGCCAAGGCGCTCCACGGGGTACGTATGGGAGGCTGCTGCTGTGCCTCTCTTCTTCCTCTCCTGCTGCAGCCAGTGCACGGAGGCCTGGAAGCCCCCTCACAGGAAATTTCACATCCAAGCTTCCCAGTCCAGAGGTGAAAACTTCAGAAATCCACTGCTCAGCAATGAGCCTGTTTGTGATGCAGTGGGGTGACATTGGCAGGATCCAGGGAGTAAGTTCAGCTGTAAAACTCTAACCCATCCCACAACTCAGTATGTAAATTGACACTTCATTGCTGGCTGAAGGAGGAATTTTAATTAAAATAGAAAATCTACATTCAAAACTTGTTTGACTAGAGTAATTTTCTGGGCAAGGTAACAATATATTTATTAAAATCTTGGCTTTAAACCAACCCAAAGATGCAGAATCAGCAAGTACTTACACAATTTCTGTTGTAACTAGCTTTTGAAACATTTTCCCCCACATGCCCCTTCTTTTCCTAGAATGATCCCAAGGTTTTGGAACAGCCAATAGTGGTGCAGAGCATTGGCACAGATGGACAACTCTTCCAATTCATGGTGTTCCAGTTAAATACGACAGACCTTGTCTCTAATGATGGCATAAAAAATCTAGTCTGGATTGACTCTGATCAGAACCTGTATGAGAGAGCCCAGTGTGTCCCAGAAGTCAAGAAGAGAGTTGTCACGGTAAGGAAAGCTTGGGAAGTGGTCATGGAAATGCTGCCCTTTCACCACAGCTGGGTGTCTGGGAGCTGGCACGGAGCTGCAGCAGGTTTAAACCAGCTGGAGGGACCTGAAGGGGACATTGGCCTCATTTTTACCTAAGCAGGTGTTTCTGAGGGGCCCAGTTCCTGAGTATTTGTAGTGCTGATATGCAACATGCCAAGCTTAACACGAGCTCCTATGTAGAGATACCCCCAGCTGTAATCCACCATCTCATAATGTGCTTGTTTAAAACCAGCCTTGAGGAAGGGAGCACTCACAAGCCTCTCTGGGGAGTAAATAGAGCACAGGGCTGCCAATACTGGTTCTACTGGGAGGGCATCTCACTCACAGGCAAAGGGGTTCTGCCCTCTGAGATTGACACCAGTGGAAGTACCCCCACACAAACCCTTCTGGGGAGGGAGAGGACAATTTGGAAGCTGCCATGCCTGAAAGTCTTATTCAAGCATGTTTAAAGCCGTTGTTTGTCTACATTAATCACTTCACTGCAAACTGAGCATCCGTGTCTTTTTCTCTGCAGAAGCCCGCTGGAATTTCTGGCTTTCAGCCAGACACATTCAAGAAGTTTCTGGCACTGTATCTGCATGGAACTGTGTGAAATTCAGCTCAAATGAAAATACTTCACCAACTGTACCTGCTGCTTCTCTTTGCCAGAACCGTCGTATAATTAAAGAAAGGTGGATTAATTTACTTTAAAAAATAAATTATATTGTCACTGAAAGTAAAAATTTTTTTTTTAAAACTAAATAGTGCATGAAGAAACTCTTTCATTTTAGGGGCTCGCCTCTGGATTTGGGTTAGAGAAGTCATCAGATGCATCCTCCTGCACTCTTCCTCCATTGCCTGGGAAGAACATAAGCCAGTCATTATTCCTCTGCGCAGGCTCTGCTCTCAGTGTGCTTCTGCACAGAGCCAGACTCAAACCTATTCCCGAGGTTGCTTTGAGCCCCTCTGAATGCAGAAGAGACTTACAAAGCTTCAAGGGGAAAGCCTGAGCCACGAGCCTTTTTCATTCTGCCTGGCTTTGACTTTGTTTTACTCCTGGCTGCTGTGGGATGCGTCGTGCTGCCCTGTGCTTAGTTCCCAAAGCACTTAATCGGAGGGATTGCTTTGTTGGATCTGTAGAACCGCAGTCCTTTTATCCCCCAATCCTGGATGAAGAGACCTGTGCATTTGGGGAAAGTGGTGTAGAATGTAGCGGAAACTTTGGTGCCTGTAGCTGGCATTTGCTGCTAAAAATACAAAGGAAGAATTTCTTCCTGCCACACAGAGTTAACTGAGCAGGAAGCGTATTCTTTTTAACATGGGGGATTAGTGTGGGTTTTGTAAAATGAAAGCTAAATTAGCTGCAGCCAAATGTAGAATGTTTTGCAGTTCTGGTACCCTCCAGCACATGGGAAGGGAGAGGACAGCCTGCGCTATTTTAAGGTGTGGAAGAGCACATTTCCAAGAAATTCATCTCACTTCAGTGTCTTGTGTCAGAGGCTGGTCTGTGCTTTGTTATCCCTGGCCATCTGGATGAACACCCCAGTTGTGTGTTCCAGCCCCAGTCCCTCAGGCAGCTCCACCCCGCAGGTTTCGGGAACATTCACCAGTCACATGGGAGATTCACAATTGCACCCCCTAAACCGGGATGCAGTGGCTGCAAGGCAAATTAACAAATCCCTCCATCGTTAGCAGAAGTGCTTGAAAGAGAAATGACCTCGTGTTGCATTGCTCTGCATCATCTTAATCCTGCCTGCTCGAGGGATGCCTAATTCCGCTCGGGTCTGTGCTTTGCACCCAGGTGTTTGGGAGCACATTTTAACGGGGCTGTGCTCTGTGGAGCCTGTCACACGCAGTGGGTGTTTCCTTCTCGGGCTGTTGGCTCTCTGTTGTGTCACACGGATCCCCTCGGATCCCCTCGCTCTTCCAGCTTCGGGTCATTACCCGTCCGAGGGAGGAAGTCCTGTAGGGCAGCCAGCTGCCCCATCAGCATTCCTGAGGAGAGAATTTCCCTGAGGAAGCCTGGTGGGAGAGCAGCTGTGGTGGGGAGGGGTTGTGTAGAGGTGAAACACCTCGTGCTTTTAGTAGATGTGGGAATTTGTGGGGATGGTCTGTCTGGAAGAGGCAGAGTCCCTTCAGCTGCTTTTACCTCTCAACAAAGACATCTCTGTCAGGGCAGGCAGTTGAAGGGGAGAGGCTGAGGGAAGCTGGAACCCTGCTGTGTCTGAGTGGAGCTGAGACAAAGCACAAGCACAGGGAGGGATGGAGGAAGGCAGAGCAACGGGAGTTTTGAAAAATAGCTGAAGCAGGGAGACATGGGATGGTCAGCAGGAAGTCGAGGATTCAGGGGCTGTGTGAGGCTTCAGGAAGCCACTGGAGGGGAGGGGATCATGCTCAAGTGTGTGAGGCCGTGTCCCTGCTCTGCTGAGGCACAGCCACTTCTCACCTGAGGCTGGGGGAAGCAGTACTTGTGTGTTACTGGAAGGAGCAGCTATTCTCTTGCAGGGAATGCTCCTCTGAGGGCCGGGAGGGGAGCTTAGGGTGGGGATGAGTGGAGCTCCCAGCTTGGCACGGGTGCTCAGGTCAGCCCTTTGTGGTCCTTGACTCAGGCAGCCCCTACCACCTGTCCCTGGTGTCCTGCTTCCCCAGCACTGTGCATGGCTCGGCTCTCCCAGTTCCTCCAGGGTGGCTGCTGGAATCGGCCCAGCTGAGGGAGGTGGGATGGGGAGCCCAACAATGGGTCCCAAAAGCACCTCTGGGTTGGCATCAATAAGTTATAAAGGCTCGTCAGCAGACGAATGGCGTTACCTCAGCACGGACCAGGGCCAGGCATTAACTTTTCATGAACGACAGCCAGGGAAGCAGAACATGCAAGAATGGGGTGGCAGGAGCCCGAGATGAGGAGGCAGAGGAGCCTGCCTGCCCACAGGAGAGCTCTCCACCACTCCACACTCCCTTCCCCTGAACTGCTCCCACTGCAAAATCCAGCTCCACAGGCTGCACACATCATGCCAACAAGTACACACCGTGCTCAGCCTGGAGCCCCTGGTTGTTCTGATCCTCCTCCTGCATTTAATTTAATGAAAACTAATGGGGGAGACAATTATCCCTGAGGCTGGGCTCAGGAGACGTTTCGAGGAGGGGAACTTGGCAGTTTCATGGTGATATTTAATAATACCAGCCTGTAACCCTTAAGAACCAACAGGAAGAACTTTTCTATGCCCCACAATAAAATCACAACAGGCAGCAGTGCAGGAGCCTGCTGCTCTGGGCAGCTGAGCAGGGCCTGGGTAGGCAGGGATGGCCCCAGGGGTCTGTGAGGACAGGATTTCCTCATCAGCCTCAGCCCCTCAGGGACCACAAACCCAAGTGATGGGCAATGCTCACACTCTACTTTCTGCAAAGCACAGGGGGATGTGATTGCCTGGACCAAAATCCACACTGGGGCACGGCTGCAGGCCCTGCACATGGACATCTGTGGCATTACCCTGGCAGCAAAAGGTGCAAACAGACCCTGCTCCTCTGCTGATGGGCTGTGTGGGCACGATGGTGGCTCCCAAACCCAGCAGCCATCCAGTGTATCACCCCCTCACCCTCCTGCTCCAGGAGTATCCACAACCACATGGTGCTCACTGCTGGAATTCCAGCAGATGTGGCTTCGGGTGCCAGGCCCAGGTGGGAGCACTCCCCAGGAGCAGCAGAGTTCCAGAATGGCCCACAGCCCACACCTGAACATTCCAAGGAGGGAGAGAGCTCACAGCCAGCCACATCCTGCCCCAACTAGTCAAAGGTAGAGAACAAGTCTCACAGCAGCTCCCAGGAGCGTTTCAGGCACCTGGCATTTGCACCCACCCATCCAAAGGCCTAAAATTTCCCAGTTTTTTCCCCAGCCTCTGATGCTGCCCATTGGGGAACCAGGTAGGGTTGCCAGGGTTTCTCCAGCCCCAGTAACTCCTGGAGCTGAGTTTGTTCCTGCAATGGTGCACACGCCCACCCACCACCACAGCTCTTGCCCAAGGAGGGGTCACAGACCCCACTGCAAGCTCAGTATTTATATATTTGGGAACAAAACTCGTGTATTCCTCTCCCTTCCTTACCTCCCAGCTGTGCAGGACTCTGGCAAGGAGAAGTAGCAGCACCCAGCTGTTTGCCCAGGGAGCTGCTGCAGGGCAGACCAGCCTTCATCATCACACTGGCATCCCAACTCCTCCTGCCTCTAACGAGCAAAGCCTGGGGAATGGTGTCCCTTTTTAGCCCCTTAAACACCCCGCTCTGCATGCAGCGTGATGGGCTGGTGTGGGGAGGGCAAGAGCCCCTCCTCAGCCCGGTGCTGACAACACCGACCATTTCCTAGGCTGAAGGTACAAAATGCTTAAAAAAAAAAAAAAAAATCCAAGAAACAAAGAGGCATCACTAAACCTCACCCAGGTCCTGAACTGCATCCTGAATTGTCCTGAATTCCTCTGGGATTTTGAATTCCCAGGCTCAGTCAGCCCCCCTAAAATGCCACTTCAGCTCTGCATTACCTCTGTTCCCACACCCCAAATCTGGGGTTTTGCCCTTGATAAAGGCTGGAAAAAAAACCCCAACTCCTGCCCTGGGTCTGGCAGCAAACACCAGGAACAAACTGCAGAGCACCAAAATCAAATGTTTATCTTGATATTTATTACAGCAGGGGAGGGGGGAGTAGGAGCGGGAACCGTTTCATTCAAAAAACCATCCCATACCAATGAAGACAATAATTTAGCTATTCATTGTTAAAATACATTAAAACCGGTCCTTTCATTTCCTCACATCAGAACAAAAAAAATTTAAAAAAAAAAAAAAAAAAAAAAAAAGGAAAAAAACCCCAAAACCCGAACAATATGTAAAGTGGAAAAGGTAAAAATCTGACCCCTTGGGGAGCCCCTGGGTATGCAATGCAACCAATCTGCATTACTTGGAAAATATTAACCTGACTGTAACTATGAGACTGACACCCTCAGACCCCCCCATCCCACCACCCCTCCCTCCCTCCTGACTTTCTACAGGTAAAGCAGAATGAAAATGCCTCAGAAAAAGAAGGCAAACATTAAAAAACCCCAAAATTATTCATATTACACACTAAAAAAAAAAAAAGCTGTTTTGTCATGTCATGTCTTGCAGTCAGAATAATAAAAACAAGCCAAATGTCCCCCAAAAACATTTCAATGAAGGGGTGCGGAAAAAAGACATCCCTTTAATAAAACATTATCAACAAATATCGTACACAAACTACAATGTATAATAATTATTTTTTTTTCCCCTCTCGGTAATTTTCGAACCAGACTACAAGGTAAGAAAAAACACTGAAACAAGATACAATGCTTTCAATAATCCGCACAAAGGTCAAATCCAAGGGAGAGAATATTTTACAGAATATGATATACATGGAGCAGAAATGGGAGCTGGAGAAAAACCAAGACCAAACTACAGGGTAGTGTCATGTACAGAGATCCCAACCCGCCGCCTTGGCTCGTCCCTTCCTCTCCCACCAGAAGGAAGGGCCTTCGATGCTTGCCATTAATTTTTATTTTCTTATTACAGAGCGAGCCTACAGAATAGCAAGGTTACATTTTAACAACAAGAATTCCTTAAAAAATATCTCCATCCAGTTCCAAATCATAGATAAGTGAAATCCTGACAAGAGCACATCTCTAAAGAAAAGAAACCCCCCCCAGCAAAATCCCCCCAAAGCAAATAAAACCCCCGAAAATCCCAAAGTTAGCTGGAGATCACAGTTTCAAAGTCCCAGGTCAGATTAACCCTTTTTTTTTTTGGGGTGTATTTAAAAAAAAAATTATTAAAAAAAATCAGTTTTAGCAGTGAACCAGCTGAAGGACTCTGGGGAAGGGAGGGACAAGAGATTTCTTCTTGTACTCTGAGGGGGGGAAAGACTAACACAGTGCATGCCACAGTCACAGAGAGCAAGATCACGATTCATTCGAGGATGTGATCCTAGAAGGGGTCACCTGCGTTAACAAGTTTATAACGAGGTGGTGGAGTCTCTTCCCCAAAGCAGATCTTGTTAACTGGAGGAGGAAGCGTTGTGCTGCAAATGAACAAAAAAAAAAAAAAAAAACAACAAACCCCCCCCCCCAAAAATACAAGGGAAAAAAACCCCAAAACAAAACAAATAAAAGAAAAAAAAAAGAAAAAAAAAAAAACAGGCCTTCTGAACGAAAACCACCATTGTAAACTGTCCAGTTTATTTAAAAAAATGACTACAACAGAGACAACATGATTTCATATCTAGACTAGCTTCCTGGTGTCGCACGGCACAAACATACAACAGGTTCGGTTTCTGTCTTTATTTAAAAGAACAAAGCAAAGAGATCGGAGTTGGGTGCTAGAGGCTTCCGTTTGTTTCCAAAAAGAAGTGTCATGTACATATATAAACCCTTCTGCACAAAGAAGGGTCTTGTCATGTCTTGAAATATTTTAAGTTTTGTCCTTCATGTTTTATGGAATAAAAAGTTCAGCCTTTTTATTGCATGAAACTAAACCTGGGGTTTTGGCCCCCGCCACGCGTGTCCCTGCCCATACACCTAGCTTCTTCTTCTTCTTCTTCTTGCATAATTCGTTGAGATCCTCCGAACGGCAGCTGACTCTCTTGATCCTGGAGAGGAGGAGGGGGAGGGAAATCACACACTCATCGTCATGCTGGGGGAATACTGGAAGAGAGACAGAGCCACGGTGAGAAACCAGGCGGGTCAGACCCCTGGACATCGAAGAGAGGAATGCAAAAGGAGCCTGATGACAACTACACAGCAACCTAATTGGAGTTAATAAACCAGGAAGAGAGGATATGCTGGAGACTCTGATTTATCAGGGCCTAATCTGTGCTGTAACTTGCTTTTCCGGGAAGAAAATCAGCAGAACAGTATGGGGTGAGATGCAATTTAAAACAAATAATTAACATGCACATGTGTATATGCTGCTAACAGAGGGAGAAGAGGAGGGATGTCTGCAGCCACCCACAGAGCCTCGAATCGGCCAGGCCAGCACAGCCAGCCCTGCACCAGCTCCTCTCCACCTGTGCACCCCACCACAGACCCCAAGCTTCCTCCCACTGTCTGATCTCCTCCTGCCCACTTTCTGTCCTGGAGCAGCTCACACACAGCACAACCCAAGTCCAAAAGGCACCCACGGTGCCAAGCCCACCCATCCCAGTGCTGGGACACTGTCCCCCCATCCCCAGGCATCCTCTCACTCACATTGTCATTTTGGAAGGAATGGAGAAAGTTGCCTCCCAGCTCCCCGTCGTCTCTTGGAGTGCCCGGGGGATTGCTAATGCCACTTATGTTGTTTGGAGAATTCTTGGGAGACAAGAGGGGAGGTGATGAGCAGGTCCCCACGCCCCCCCGCAATGCCACAGGGGCAGGACAATGCTGTGAGGTGGGACACAGCCCTGCCCACCCCATCACACTCCCCGTGTCCCCATCCATCAGGGTCACAGCAGCACCCCAGTGCTGAGGAAAGGGCAGAGCCCACACGCCCACCCTGCAACCAACCCCACTTACTTTTGGAAGTCCATCTATGTCTCCTGACCCTGCAGAAAGGGGAGAGAAAGGAGAAGAGCCTTACTGTGCCTGCAGCCATGGCCCCGTGCCCCCCAAGAGCCCCGCTGATTCCCACCCAGAGGCTCTGCTTTGAGCACTGGTGTGAACTGGGGGCTGACCCCGGGATGGGAGCAGGCCCTGGGATGCTCTGCCAGTGTCCCCAGGGGATGAGGGACCACAGAGGCTCACCTAACGATCCGTTCATGTGATGGGGCTCCATCCCGCCCATGCCGCCCATGGGGCCGTCGGAGCCGGGGCCCATCGGGAACTGCGGGAGAAAAAGGCAACAAAACCAAAATCAGCCTCAAAACGACCCCGAGCAGCTGCCACGGTGGCTCCTGGGGACTGTCCCTGCCCCAGCTATCCCTCTGGAGCAGGGCAAGGAGGGAGGTATCACAGAATCACTGAAGTGCTGAGGCTGCCAAAGTCCTTTGAGATCACCAAGTCCAACAGTCAACTCAGCACCACCATTAAACCATTCCCTGAAGGGCCAGATCCACACATTTCTTGGACACTTCCAGGGACGGTGACTCCACCACTGCCTTGAGCAGCACATTCCAATGCTTGGCAACCCCTTCCATGAAAAAAATGTTCTGAATATCCAATCTAAAAATTCCCTGGCACAACCTGGGGCTGTATCACCTCCCGAGGCTGCGGGGCTTATGGTCCTGTGGGTTCCACCTATAAAATTTGGCTGAATGGCAAGCCCAGAGCTGCAGCACAGCATTCCAACCAGAATTCTACAGGATTTAAGGTTGCCCATGTCCAAAAAAAACCAGCACCTCGGCCGGAGCAGCAGGACTGCTGCTCTCTTAATAAGCATAAAAAATTAACAAAGTCGCCCAAGAGTTAATCGCTTTTTGATGGTTTGTTTTATTTCTGTTTTGTAACAAATGGCTGAAATCAATTAAACTGCTTTACTCTCAACTGATGAAGTTAATTATGATTTGTTATGGTATCTGATATGTAAATTATTAGAAAGCAGACTTACATTCGATCGACTGCCTGCGGGCGGTACTGGATTAATCATTGTGTAGATGTTGTCACTTGAATTTGTTGAATCTGTGGAACAGTGAAGCCCAGTAAGTCGGGTGATTAATTCATTTCTTAATTAAAACAAACTTATGCCACTTGAACTCATTCTTTTGTATTTTATCACCCAAAATTCCCTCTAACTACCACCATTTTCTGGCTAATTTGTATTTAATGAAGATCCACAAAGTTTTTAATCACAGAAATTCAACTGTGAAAAATAATTCAACTCCTGGCTGGGAAGGGTGGGGAGATAATTCCTCACCTTCCTGAGCCCCACAGCATCCAAATCCACAGGGGGATGTAGGGACATCCTCAAATGCAATCCCAAAATCAAGAAGCCCATGCCACTCACTTCCCAGAAAGCCAAAAGCCACAAAAACTGGAGAGACAGGGGTCTCAGGGGGCTCGTACCTGCAGGACTGGGCATGATGGGTGTCCCTGGAGGGCCACCGCCGCCAGGCGGACCCTGTGGAAACAACGTTGGTGTCAGATGTGCAAATAAGAGCACTGCCCACCCTTCCATGCTTTCAAACACTTCCCCCAACCCTCAACCCCAAACCCAGCCAGTCACCTCCCATGGCACTGATTCCCCCCCATACCACATGAACTCCTGCTGGGGCAGGAGGACTCACCACGTATGTACCAGGCGATGAAGAAGAGTATGGGATCTGTAGGGACAAGAGAGACAGGCTCAGCCACGGGCTGGATCCATCAGGGCACAGCTAAGACCCCCAGTGCCCCCTCGGCCTGCAGAGCATGGGAGTCCCAGCAGCCTAAGCAAGAGGCTGGGGAACTCCCTCTCATTGGCAGGGCTCAGCTAATGGGGAATGATCCCATCTGTAGGACACTTCCCAACCCTGCTCTTGCTCCGAGATACTCACTGAGTTAGCACTGCTGGGGTTCGGCCACGGTCTGCCGGCGCCCGGCCCCCTGGGGACAGAATTAAACAGGGGGGGAAAATAAATGCTCTGTTTTTCTGCACACAGTCCCGAGTCAGTGGTGAAACCTCTGATTGCCTTACATGTTAATTCCAGGCATGCCAGGACCTAGGGAGTTGGGTGGAGGTCTCATGCCACTGCCGTAGTTCTGCAACAATAACCAAGGGTCAGTCTACCGTAACAAGAAGGGACACCAGAGAGACAAGGGAAAGGGGAAAAAAGCCAATAAACAAACAAAAAAACCAAGTGGGTCTGTGTGCAAAAGTGAGCTTTAAAAAAATAATTAATGACGATGAACATAAGAGGCAATTGTGTTTATAAAAAAAATCCCGGCAGCTGAATATGGATGGGAGCCAGGCTGAGCCCCAAAGTTCCCCCTCCCTGCTCTCTGTGGAGGGAAAACATCCCCCTCCCAGCTCCAGGAGACAATTCTGTTCACAGCCCCCAGCGCCAGCAAAAGCCTTTTGGATTTTTCCCTTTGTGCAGGAGAAAATAGGGGCAAGGAGGCCTTGGAAGGTTCCTGCTGCAGTGTAAGGACGAGGAAAGGCTGCATGAGCTCCCCCTGAGATGGAGCACTCCTTGCTCCCTGGATGACTGCTGGAGGAGGGAATACCAAGCCAGGCTTGTTTTTCTGTCACTCCCCAGCTCTCTGCTCCATTCCCCGGAGCGGGCTAGGGCAGGCAGCCCCCTGGGCCTCCTCTCCTGCCTTACTCCTCCCTGGCTTAGCCTCCAGCTGGGACTGGGAGCCTCAGATCTGCATCCCTCATCTCCTAAAACTGGCTCTAGTACAAAGCCAAGCCCAAGGCAGTGGAGGAAGAGGAATCCCCCGAATGCCGCGCTCCATTTGGTCTGTGCTTTGCTCCCTGTGCCCTCCAGGCGACTTGCAGCCAGATTTAGGTCGCTTTGCTGCTCTTCCCCTCCCACCTCCCTCTCTCCTGTAATGCATCTTTTTGGACTGTGTTTCTGCCATTTAAAGAAAAAACTGCTACAGCAGGAGGAGGGATGGCTGGCTACTTCCTACACCACAGCCCCTTGGAGTGCTCCAAACTGGATTTTAACTACAATACTTCAGTGCTGTCATTTTCTACCTGGATTTAGGGATGCACCCAGTGCATGGTGCACTGATGAGGGCATCACCAAAGTTTGTTTTGAAGAGGCAGAAAAGAGTTTTCCCCAAACAAATTACCAGCAAGTCCTTAACTGATCGAAATTTCAGCCATTTACACTGAATAGCAGCATCAAGCCCCTTGTTTAAGGGGCAAAAAAAAAAGGCTGGAAAACGAAGCCAGCTGAAAGATGCTCAGGGAGGGTGAGGAGGGAACACAGCCGTGCTGAGCGACCTGGGCAAGGCACCACCAAAACCCAGGGAGCTACAAACCCTCTTCATACTGGCGCTGGCAAACCCTGTCCTGGCTTCTGCAGAGCTACAACTGGGACTCTCGAAGGGAAAAAGGCAGCAGCCATCAGCTGAAAGGGATGATTCATCACTGCTGTGTAATAAGGAGCTGCTGTCAGGACACTGGGATGTCCTGGCTGGATTTTCTGCAGCCCTCTGGAATCGTTTGAGAGGTATTTAGGAAGGCCCCAATGCAGAGCTAAAAGGCAAACAAGCCCATGGCACACAAGGTGTGAGGGGGGCTGCTGGGTCTGGGTCGGTATTTTTGGTGGCTGCCTGCGCAGGCGCCGATTCCTGGATGGCTGTGGGGAGGCAGCGCCTGCGGGTGCCAGATTGGGAAGCCCAGAGCTTCTCCAGGGAAAGGCTGCCTCTTAAAAAACCTCTCCCTAATGTACATACACAGGGAACGGTGGAGTCAAAAATAAAGCTCTGAACATTTCACAACTCCTGCCGGCTCCCAGAGCCGCCGCCATCCCACGCGGCGCTCAGCGCGCGCTCGCCGCTTCCAAGTTTTGCGGCGAGCTCTGGAAGTGGGAAGCAGCCTCCCCCAGGCAAGCCACCGCCGCTCGCCTTGGCACAGGCCACGCTTGCAAATGCCTTTTTTTTTTTTTCTCTTTCTGGGTGTAATCCTCCAGGAAAGGAGGATTTTTAAGCACAGCAGCAGCGCTATGGGAGGGCTTGCCTGTGAAATGATGCTTGCGCAGGTTTTTTGTCCCCTGCCCTAGGATGGATCCGGGTGCCTGTGGACATAGCCAAGCACCCCTGAGCAGCATCCCTCAGGTTGGTGCTAAAAACATGACACAACTCCCTCTTTACACAACATTCACTTATCTCAACAGTCTCCAGGGGAAAAACAAAACAAAACTCCAGCGCACCCGCTCGTCTCCTGACAGACTCTGATCCTCGCGCTACAAACTCCACGTAGGCGACGATGCAGAGAGGATAAACCTCCAACCAAAATATGGTAATCTGGTTTTGAAGTCTCGTAGAAGGAACAAACAGGAGTGAGTCAACAGCAAGCCACTCCATAAAGTGAATCAACGGAACGACAGCATATATTAACCCAGATCTGCTTAATTTCAAGAGTTTACTCCCCTTTCCTGAAATAGAGAGCTCAAGCAGGCAGCAGGAGGGGCATGTGGAGGGGAACCTCGAAGGGGAAAGCCTTATTCCCTTTGCTAAAGGGATCTCTGCCATTTCTTTTTATTTATTAATTTCAAATGCAAGCCTCCTTTCCCCTTCCTGCAGTTAGGGTCGTAACTGTTTCCCAGGCAGGCAGGGTAATGCACTCAAAGGCTGCTCCGGCGCGGAGCTAAGTGCCATCCCCTCTGACAGAAGGGCAGGAGGGAGGCTGCAATACCCTTAATGAGCTCTGAAGACCTCACTCCTGTTAAAAGGAGGGATTTCCAGATGCAAGACTAATGTAAAACGCATTAACACTAATGGGGGGAACAGGGTGTGGGGGGGAACTCCCAGCCCTCTGAGCCCCAGGAGGTTGTTCCCATCGTTTGTAGGATGTGCTTTGGCACGGGCTTACCTGCGGACCGGGACCCATGGGGCCCATCCCTCGCGGAGGATTCATCCTTTGCATGGGGCCGCCCATGTTAGGGTGCCCTGTTGGGAGAAAGCAGGGGTGTTACACGGCACTGCGGCCGCTCGGGGTCCCGAATTAGCAGCTAATTAGTGCTTGACCCTCCTCGGCCGGGTTTACCTTGCTGTCGCGTGGGATCCATCGAATTGGGCAGCAATGGCTGTGTACCGGGAACAGCACCCGGGGGCTGTGAAAGCAAGGCAGCAAGATGAAAAAAAAATAAATCCTGCATCCTGCTGCATCCCACATCCCACTGATACAGCCCCCAGGTCTTTGCCTCCCTCATTCTTCTGCAAACCCTCTCTAAACCCCAAACAAGGCGTTTCCCCCTCCCCCCAGGCCAAATGCTGCTGTGTTTTAGGAAAGCAGGGGAATACCCGGGCTGGGTGGGGCAATGGTGTCAAATCCAGCAGGGAAAGGTGATGAGCAGCATGGCACCCTGGTAACACAGCACCAGGGCCAAACTGGGCAGGGGTTCACTGGCTGTGGTGGGGAGATGCTCCATGTGCAGCAGAGCAAGGCTGGGACCCGTCCCTGTGCAGGCTGAGAGGAAGGCGGATGCTCCCCCTCCCCAAACTCACATTCCACTCGGGCAATGCTGCTATTTAAGCTTCAAAGGCTACTCCAAACAGATAAAGGGGAAGAAAAATGCAGATACTGTCTGCCTGAGGGAAGCAAACTGTAAAGAGCTTTGCCACATCACTGCATTTTACTCGGATGCTGACACCGAGGATCCCAGTGCTGGAGCACAGCACGGGCCCTGGGTGCACATGGCTGTGCCAAGGCAGAATCAGCCCATTCCAAGTTTTTTGCAGTTGGAAGCTGGCAGCAGGAGGAAGATAAAACAGGAGGGTTGCAGAGGTGGATATTTACACTTCTGCTGCCTGACCTTCCTTGCCTGCCTATTTATTCCTCTTGTCCCTCAGGATGTGACCATAACCTCGCTGAGCTCTGCCTAGGTACAAATATGTGTTTTATATGTCGTGTTTGGGGGGAAAAAATGAAATCCTTCTAATTAATTTTACCCACTCCTGGATGCCTGATCCTGCTGTGGGAACAGCCTCCTCAAACCAGTCCCCCCACCCCGCCTCTCCTGCCTGCCCAGCTCACTGTACCCACCTCCAGCAGAGCCTGGGATGAGCTGAGAACCACTGCAGGATAGGGGTCCTGTTAAAACTGACCCATGAGGAGGTGCAGTGAATTAATACCTTGTTAGATCATCCATCAGTGCCCTGGGTGGAAGGCTCTTCCAGCCATCCGGGCATGGGGGTCCTCCATTAGCCCCTGCTGGGTTTTTCTCAGCTACATCTCAGCTGTCTCAACATCAGTTAGTAAGTTCCAAAGATTCAAGTCTCCAATCCAGCAAGCACAAACCCAGAACAAGCTGGTACATCCTACTTCCTGACTATTCTGCTCTTTCTGCTAATTAGAACTACAGAAGAATAACACTGATCACCAAAAAGCAAGCTCCTGAGACAGTTTTTGAACAGACACCTTTGCTGCTCAAAGGAATCACAGGTTCCCTTTAATTTCCCTTTAGTGACATATAACCTCTGGCTTGGTCCTTACCCTATGGATCTGCACGGCATTGCTGGCAAGGAAATGAATTCCTTAACCAAAGGCCACGCATGCGTCCAGGCAGGGCTTGGGGTGGAAGCCTCCATCCACAAGGCCAGAAACAAACTGCTCTTGTATAAGCTGGGATAAGAGGATAAACCCAACCCAAAAAATTCAGCAGTGACCTGCCCCGCTTGACCCCGCCGCTGATCTAAACGCTCGGTCAACCCAGCAGCAGGATTATCTCCATCACTTTAATTTTCTGCGATTGCAGGGAAAATCCAGGCGGGCAGTGAGCACGCAGCATGGCACAGCCCTGCTGGGAACACCACGGCTGGAAAGCAGCACATCCCCCACTGCTGTTTCCCACCCTGGATAGGCCCAAACCTCAAAATAAAATTCAACTATCACCATTAAGTGATGCTCCAGCACTAGGAAAAAGGAGGGTGTCCGAGGAGGTGATGCTCGCCACCCAAACCCAAGCAGCATCTGCAGCACACCTGGCTCTCGTGCCCCTTTCCCAAAAAGCAGCTATCCCTAGGAAATCCAGAATGCAGGGAGTGCAGTACCTGGTTGCCCATCCTGATGGGGGGCCGGGGTCCTCCGGCGTAGCGCGGCGACATGAACGGCTGTGGGGACACAAAAGGGGGTCAGGGCTGAGCTGTGGGGAGGCAGCACGCTCCCCACGCACGCTGGTTAGCCTGTACACACTGCTCTTGGTATTTTTGTTTTTTGTTTGTTTTTTTTTTTTCTGGAGACATCCTTTTTAAAAAAGTCATGTTTCAAAAGGGAAAAAAAAAAAAAAAAGAGAAAGGTGTCTGGAGTCCGTTTTTTAGACATTTTCTCTGTAGGTTTATTGTTTGAGAGCGTGTTTGACATCGGCAACACTAGGTGAGGATGTTAAAATTAGTGCACGGGAAACCCTGAGTGTTAAATAATGTTCAAGTTTAAATATATAGAGATATATTAAAAAAAAGTGGCAAATAAGCACATACAGACACGCACACACAAAAAAAACCAGTGTTAAGTACTGAAAAAAAAAAAAAAGAAGAAAGGCTTAACGTTACTTCTTTTTACAACTGCTGCTACTAACAGAAGCTTAAAAACCCACATCAAGTTAAATTTCTCAGGCTACCTTGGGAAGGTAAAACAGTCTGATACCCACGATTGACTTCTCAGTCCATTGACAACTGCATATCCAAAAAACACAAAAAAAAAAAAAAAAAAAAAAAAAAAAAAAAAGAGAAAGAAAAAAAAAAAAGAAAAAAAAAAAAAAAAAAAGGGAAAAAACCAACATTTTGCTTCAGAGCTGGGGTGCCCAGGGGGATGCTCCCCGGGGAGCGGGTACCCGCTTGCCCAGCATGCTTACAGAGGGGAAAAAAGAAGTAAATCGAGCACACGTCCCGGTTCACAGCCCTACCCATCACTAGTGTCTTTACCTGACTGTGGGGTCCCATCATGCTGTTAGGATTGTGGGGTGGAGGCTGTGCGTGTGGCGAGGGCTGTGACCCAGGCGGTCCCTGTGAGGTCAGACAGTAGAAGGAGGTTATAGATTAGCACATGAAAGCGCAGAAAGAGCTAAAAAAAGGATTCATGGGTGGACCTGTTTAGTCAGGGAGTCAGTTCTCCCGGTTTTAAATCAATTTTTTTTCATTTTTTTTTTTAATTGAGTTTCTATTCATTTGCGGCTGAACAATGAGTAATGATATATGCAAAAAAAATATATATTCAAAATCAGAACATCTGTCAAAATACAGTGGCCACATTGAGAGTAAACGGTCCAGTGGTTCAACCAAGTCTGCAATGATAAACACACAGGGAAACACTTTGCAGGGGCGTGCAACGAGGGAAAAAAAAAATATGCTAGAGAGGACCAGAGAGGTTGGGGGGGAAATATAAAAACTACCCCCAAATAAAAAAAAAAGAAAAAAAATCCAAAAAAACAAAAATAAGAAAAAAAAAAAAAATCGGTTTTTTCCTGTCTCATCCCAAAGGTTGGAAAGACCTCCGGGTTTGTTTTGACCATGGCTCACTGGAGGTGCTGGAGCGAGCACAGAGGACGAGGAGCACGTCCCAGCTCACGCTTGGGCAGTGCTTGGCCAGCACAACTGGGGCTGCACCGCCACACCGAAGGGATGCAACATCCTTCCTCCAGGTGGATTCCCTAAGGACTCGAGCAAAATGGCTTGCGAGCAAAGAAAGGATGTCTAGGGGAAAAAAGGAGAGATTAGTTGGTGCAGGTTTAAGGCTGCAATGCAGCAGTCGCTGACATTTTGGGCTTGAACGCCCACTTTTTTTTTTTTTTTTTTTTTTTTTTTGATTTCCCTTAAAAGCACAAAATGAAAATTTGCTTGGAAAAAAAACTCGAGCTCGGTGCAAGAAATATACCGGTGCGTGTTAACGTGAGGAAAAGAAAAAAAAAAAAAAAAAAAGGAAAAAAAAAAAAAAAGAAAAAGTATTTTTTGAGTCAAAGGAGGTGTAATTGGTAGAGAAAGCACAGGAGCTCTGTCAGTAGGTGTTGGGAAGCGACGGCAGGCTCCAGGACCGGCGCCGGAGCAGATGTTCTCTACCTGCCTCGTTACTAATTTCAACAAGTGTTCGCCTTCTAGCTGCTGCCAGCAATGGCATGGTTTGTTACCATGAGCAATTTTCTTAATTAACAGACATTAATTAGCCATTTAGCAATTTTGCAAGCATTTGTTTAGCAGCTTTCCTAAACATGAATACCACTGTGATAATGGTACTGATTAGAGGGTCCCCTAATTAACAGTACAGGGAAGGAAAATTGAAATCACATAAATTAAAAAGGGAGGGGAAGTTAATGAAGGCAGGACATATTTGCACCTGCAAATCTTTTGTACAGCGGAAACTTGAGTGCAATGTAAATAAAGTAAGAGGGTGGGTTTTTTCTTCTTTTTTTTTTTTTTTTTTTTTTCCATTTTTTTTTAAATGGTTCGGCAGCGAGATGGAGCCAACAGATTTAAACCAACAGCCTCCTGCCAGCCTCTCTGCTCCAGCTGCTGAAATCCCACCACTTACACCACCATTTATTCTCCAGGAGCCAAAAGGAACCAGCCCCTCTCCTTGGTTCCTGGTCAACCTCATCTGGACGAGGTCACAGCACCTCAGGACAACCCCCCCCACTGCCTTCTCCATCTGTGTCCCAGTAGAGAGGAGAAGAAAAACCTGAGGTCCAACTGCAGCATCCACCTCCTTTAGCAGAAGTCCTCTCCAGGCATGGAAGTTGACTTATTTTTGCTTCTGAGTTGCTAACTCTGTGAATGCAAAGTGCAGCAGGGGCAGCAGACACCTCCCACCGTTCCCCAGTAAGGTCTGGCCACCCCCAAAGCCCTTCCTACACATCTCAACTGCACGATTTGGGGTAGGGAAGATCAGAATAGGTGAATGAGTGATGAAACCAAGTGGAAGGTAAAAACCTGGCTGGCAGAGGCCAAACCTCAAATCCCATGCCAGTGTCCCCCACGATGCCTGCCTTGTGCTGCAGGAGGGGTCATTGCTGTCCAGGTACTGATGTCCTTTCCCTTGTATCCCACAGCAGCTGAGGTGTGGGGTGAACAGGTATCAAACACACAGGGGACACGGCCACCTGAAGGCACCTTGGCTGGGCCTGAAGGTGATGCTTGGGGTCTGCATTTCAAGCTGGAGAGCAAACACTGTTTGATATTGGAGAAAAAGCATCTATGAAGCACGGCAGCATTTCCACCAGAGAAAAATCCCCTGTGGCAGCTGGAGCCAGAGAGCATCCGTTGTTTGTGCTGCTGAGTGCATCCTCTGGAGCGTGCTCCTGCCCCGACACCAAGGCTGCTCCCTGGGATGCTCCAGGCTTGGCACTGCAGCATCCTTGCCCTTGCATTATCCCATGTGGTACCATTCCCAGAAGGCACTTCTGGATAAGGTGACACCCAGCTTGTGCAAACGTTTTGGCAGGCAGGGAGGAGCTGAAAGCAGCTTTTTAATTTTTCCTTCCTTTCCTGCTTTTCCTGTGCAGCAGCATCCAAAATATTCACTCCAAGCTGCGACTGCCACGGCGCCCTCAGCACGGCTGCCCTGCTCTGTCAGAAAGGCAGCCCCTCTGGAGAGTGTTATCTCCATAAACATTTGCAGATGTTTCAGGGCTGGGACCCGTGTTGGGCCTGCTGGAGTGGCTGCCTTTTTGCACGGGATTGCCTCGCTGCAAAGGGAGCAGCAGATGATCCCCATGGATCATGGCAGTTCAGACAAGTGTTTTGCAGAGACAACATGTGGGCTCCAACCAGCAGAACATCCCTTTTTTCTTAAAAAAACCTGTGTTGAGCAGTTATTAACTACTCCTGTTAAAGGAGGAGGCTGAACACATGCTGTCCTGTTTCCTCCACATCCCTCCATCCAGCCCTGAAGTTGCACCCCTGAGGCACAGCTCCTTCTGACATGCCATGCTGGACGAGCAGGACCTGCTCTGCAGTTGCTTCACTCTCATCTCCAGATCAGCACCCTCCCCAACCAGAGAAACCCCATCATCTCTCAAATTTTTCTTTTTTCCCTTCAAACTGACACTGTGTGAGGTTATTCTTCATCTTCCTGTAGCTGTCTCAAAAAAAACCCAAAAAACAATCCAACAGCTAAATGGTGTTAGAGGAAACTGTTTCCAACAGCTGTAGGTGCCCCAAGCTGCACTCTGCTTCATTTTTTTCTCCCCTCTACACTCCAGGGACTTTAAAATCCCCACCTGGCCCACCGGACAGCCCAAGTTTGCTGCCACAGCTGCTTCCTACAGGGAGTTTCCAGGAGATCAGGTTATTTCCACTCCGTCTTTCATGAGCTCGACTCCTCAAACTTCTTGTAAAATATTAAAGATGGAAAATGGCACGAGCGATCATAGCTCTGTGTGTGTCAATTTATGTTTCCAGCGTAATTCACCACAAATGGATCATGTTTTATGGGCTACATACTTTCAGCTAATGGGGGAGTTTTGCTATTTAAAAACATTTTCAAGCACCTCTGGGGGTGGCAGAACAAGGCAGGAGGTACAAGAAGGCAAAGCATCACTGCCACGAGACGCCGATGGTTTCGAGTTAGCAATAGGGAGGCATCTTGTGTTTAAAATACCTGCCCCTGCCTGCCAGTTTTGACGTTAGAAAATACTAAAATAAATTAGATGGATATTAATTAAAGCCATGCCTGGGTTTACTGGAGAGGAGATTTATTTCTACTGAAGGAGAGAGATGTTTTGCAAGTTGTCAAGGAATAAAAAAAGAGGTATCTCTGAAGGAGCCTTTAGGAGAGATGCTCCAGTTGCCTTCAAAGAGGAAGACCCTGGTTGACTTCCAGCATGTGGTGCTGGGTGAGGACCGTCCCGAGACAGGGCAAGGCGAGGCCAGGAGAGGTTAGACAAGGCAAGGCAAGGCAAAGCAAGGCAAGGCAAAGCAAGGCGAGGTTAGGCAAGGCAAGGCAAGGCAGCAAGGCAAGGCAAGGCGAGGCGAGGTGAGGCGAGGCGGGACAAGTTCCCCCGCAGACAGAGAAAGGCAGTCGTGGGCAGGAGCTCTGCCTCGCCTGCAGCTGGGGCTCCCAACTGCAGAAGCCTGGTTTTAAGGAATATGTTTAACACAAGCTCTTCAGGAAACAAACCCGTGTCAGCCAGAGCCAAGAACAGTCACCTCCATCTGGCTGGAGCACCCGAGAGAAAGTTGACTGCAAATCCCACCATATGCTCCAGACGCTCGGTACAAAAGCCTCGGGCATCCTACTAAACTTCCAGAAAAAAACTTTCTCTGATGCTTGCTATTCCTTGCCTCCAGCTTCTAGGCTACCTTCCCTCAAACCCTGCCTGGTGCAGGCTGGTACCAAGTTCTACCCTGGGATTTCGGGAAAAGCAGCCTGGTTTTATGGCTCTCGTGCTGCCTCACTGGAACTGCCTGACCAGAGCTGGTGGCACCCACTGAGCAGTGGGAAATCCCACTGAGACATCAGGACAGCAGGGGGAAAATGGTGGCATCCAAGGAGGGAGCAGGACAACATGGACCCTTTCCTATTGTCCCTGGCTTCGCCACCCTCACCCCACGATCGACCTCCCCCCAAGAGGGAGGTCTCCAGGACGCGGGGAGGAGAGGTGGGGAGGGCAGGGGATGTGGGGGGGCAGCCCCCCGGGCTCTGGAGCCCCCGGTGCTCCCCAGCTCTCGAGGTCTGTCTGCATTAGGGGGCAGTGTGGGAACACGGAGCAGCCGGCGCTTTGTTTTGGTGCATCTCGGCGCCGAGCCGCTGATGCATAGCTAACGCAGCGCCGACATTGATTTATGGTCAACTTTCCATTTCATCAGCACGGGGACTCTGCGCTGGGGACAGCAGGCATGGCTGGGGGGGCTGCTGACTCGGCCACCCCCCCACCCCCGGTTATTTAGTTGTATAAAGGTGTGGTGTTAATTGCTTTCAATTTTTTGTTTTCCTTCCTATATTTCACTGGCACCCCCACCACCCCCACCCTGTCCCTCTTGCGAGGGATCTGCACCCCGGCATCAATCCAGCTTTCAAAACAAAAGCAGGAACGCCTCTGATGACCTTTAGGAGGATGAGCAGAGGGTTTGTTTGCTCATCTCAACGGGACAAAGAGAGAGATTTAAATAAAAGCATCTACCCATGCTGGCCGTCAACCCAGCCAACCTTTTGTCCGGAGCGCAGCTGATGCTGGGCTGCTGGCTGGCCCCACGAAATGCCCCAGCAACCCAGCAGTGCCATGGGCCTTCTCCTTTCCCATCATTTTGGGAGATTCTGCAGGCTACACTTCCCTTGGCCCCTGGCCTGAAGGTTTCTGCT
This sequence comes from Sitta carolinensis, assembly GCA_032173965.1. Classification (NCBI taxonomy): domain Eukaryota; kingdom Metazoa; phylum Chordata; class Aves; order Passeriformes; family Sittidae; genus Sitta; species Sitta carolinensis. Next base: position 26,331,190 of record CM063289.1, read on the forward strand.
GAGCACTGGCACTGGGAAGGGAATCTCACTGCAAGGCAGTGGCTGTGGCTGGGTGCTGCAGCCTGGACATCTCCTTGCTTCTCCCTTTTCTGGAGCATTCCTTCTCCTCCAAGCTCACTCACATGTGTTTGGGCTACAAAGCCCCCAGGAATGGTCCATATAATTTTTTCCCTTTGCCAACCTGAGGTGGACATCCTCACATGCAGGGCTGGGGGGTTCATGCACCCCCAGGGTGGCAGTGCAGAGTTTCGGCTACCGGAGCTTTGCTGGTGACTTATTCCCTGAGTGACTCCCCACCATGCCTGGACATGATCAGGCTCTCTAAAACCTCTCAAAAACTATCTGCCCATGCCTGCCACTCTTGGGGATATCCCCTGCAGGTCCCTGGTGCAGAAGAGATGCTGAAAACCCCTGAGTCCTCTCCTGGCATGAGGATGGCTCTGGCTCAGGTGGTACCACCTCACTCACTCACAGGGCTGGCATACCAAGGTTTGGGGAGAAGTACTTTCTATCTTCTGTGACCTTTTTTTTTTTGCCCTCTGAATTTAGGCACTTTAATCTCCTACAGATAGGAAATTACCCTTGAGCTGTGACTGGCTCGACACTGAGCCTCCAGCCCACCTCTGCAAGAGCTGCTCTCCAGCATCTCCTGAAGCTGGAATGAGCCCCAGCACCCGCAATAAATCAGACAGGCTTTCATGGAGGCGATGTTCAGACTGTGTTAAAAGGTGGGATTTTTCTTCTGCTTTCCATCCCGAGGGCTGGGAGGAGAAACCAGATGTTGGAGGGCTTTCAGGAAAGGCAGGCTCTTGAGATGTCACATGTGAGCCATATGCACCAGCACCCATCCTCTCTTCCCTCTGGCAGTGCTGGGGATGGGCAGCATAACCTGTACTGGTGCTATTATATTGTCTGGGGTTTCAGGATCCACTCCTGCTTCTGAGCCACCCCCTTCCCCAGTGGCTCCTGGGCCAGCTGCATGGGAGGCAGGGAGCTAGAATGTGTTGTCTTCTCCTCAATCAGACCCTCAGCGCAGAAGTGCTACAGGAGGGCAGAAAGGAAAGACAGGGGACAGCTTGGAGGCTGTCAAGGAAGAGTTGAGACAGCAGCATGAACAGCAAGTCTGGAGAGATGTGACTCCTCTTCCTCACCTTTCCCACTCTGGGAAAGCCAACCCATACTCTCAATGCCTTGCCCTAAATTCATGCCAGTTTTGCAGCCCTCGCAGCTCGGCGTGAAGCAGAAGCCCCAAAGGACAGTCAGCTTCAGCGTGGGGCGAGATCAGGACGTTTTGGAGACACATTTGTTGGAAGCAGCAGCTTGGCACTGGGATTGCTGGCAGCAGCTATGACCTGCGAGATTGCATCTCCGCCGTTGGCTTCACCCCCTGCCGCCGAGCGCTGCTACAAGATTCGCCTGGTTTAGGGCTCCCGATCAATATCGGATATTCTTACTTTGTCAGGAGCATGTTCAGGAAATGGGATCTCTCTTTCTCTCTCTCTCAAAAAAAAAAAAGACAGGACCCTCCTTCCCCCTTCCCACACAAATGCAATCGTCGATATCGGGCTCAGATATCGCCACAATAAATCACAGGCTCCTTATCGAGCTTGCCTGTCTACTGCCCAAGAAGTTCTCCCATATACAAATCACAGCCCAGATTAAAAAAAGCCCAGCTTGCCAAAACAAATATTCCTTTCAACTCTTATCCCATTTTTTACACGAACAAGTGTTTCATCCTCAAGCAGGAGGATTTTAAAGCACTGAAAGCTTATGTTGCTGCAAACCAGTGCAGCTCACTCCAGGCAAAGAGATTCCTGAGAAAACCCCCAGGGTTCAAGGTTCGAAAACTCCTTTTCTTTGTGCTTGTTGATATCCTTTCTGTCAGCGTCACTCCAAACACGTTACCCCTTCCTCTGTCAGAGCTTGTTGTGGGATAAGGAAGGAGCAAGGGGACTTTGGGGACTATTTGCTTACAAGGTGCCTCCACGGCATTCAGGGATTTGGCTGGAGCCCACTCCCGCCTGCAGCCGTAGCCAGGGTTTGTTAATGCATTCAGTGATTGCATTTGGAAAAAATCAAGTGGTTAACCAGAGGAGGAGGAAAAAGTTTCAGGAATCAAACTCCAGAATGTTTTCAATTACACACGTCTGTTAGGACTGGAGAACAAATACAATCCCAACCCAAACACAAACCAAGCAGCTTTGGAAAAAAAACATTGGTTGTAAATACACAGTAACCTCTTCGAGCGAGAAAGGAATTTGCTTTAAGGCCACAAAAGATGGAAAGCAAACGTGGAAGGACAGCAGAACACAAGTTATTCCTAGACAGGTCAGCTGTGCAGGCATGCTGCTTCCCTAGCATCCTCTTGGGGGGAAAAAAAAAAACAAACACAGGCACAACAGCGCTGCCACCCAGAGCAAAAGCAAACACGTGCGCGGCGTGGAGGGAGCACCGGGAGCATCGGCAGCCTACCTGGAAGAACCCGGGCGGGATGGGGCCCCCGGGCATCCCGTCATTCGGGGGAATGTTTCCAAGCACGGGACTCGGGGCAGCAGCAGCGCTCTGCGGGGAACAAAACCAGGGCAAACACGGTCAGAGTTATGACAAAAGCACGTTAGAAATGCCACCTCCTCTCCTGCCACATCCCACTGAGTCGATCTGCCTTGTATCTCCAGAGCCCTGAGTATCTTCCCCCGGGGAGGAACTGGAGAAGGATGCTTGCAGCTGGAGGGGCACTGGCCTCTGCGACTCACCCACGGAGGAGATGGCCACACAGAATCTGGAGAAGATGCTGGGGTTTGCTAATTCATTTACCCAGGCACTGAGTCTTGTTAATCCACCAAGGAGCCTCATCCAACATGTAATTTTAGGCAGGAGCTGTTTGAAAGCTTTTAAAGCTTCTCTCCCACCTCCCAGCCGTGCCTGCTGGTTTAGCCCTGTCCTTCGAAAATTATGCTTCCCTGACCTCACCGCATGCCGAGGCTTTATTACTCATTTCCAAATTCACTGCACTCAACCTGTGGAGTCACATTCCCCCTTGTGGCTCCCCAGAATGAGCAACCAGCACAGCTCCAGCCCCAAAAAGGAAGAATGGGGACAGACCTGGACACCCCACTCGCTCCTCTCAACATCCCTATTTGTATTTATTCACTTCTTCTGGTAAAGCACCAGCACGATGGGAAGCTCCTACTCTGAAGGAAAATCTAACAAAAAACTCTTTCTCTAAAAGCCACTGCTGGTGACACATCCCTGTGAGATTAGGAGCAGTACCCATGGCCATCCAAGTGCACCCCAGTGTGCCCACCACCAACTGACCCCCTTTCCAGTTACAGGGCAGTTAGAAAGGCACCTCAGTGGTGTTAATTGGATTTGGATGACTGAATTACTCCCTCCACCAATTTTTATGATGGACGTACCCACCTAAACCATAGTGGAAAATTTTTCCACTGAGGAAATCCCATGAACAGATGGGGTACATGTGAGCCTGCTCAGGCTTGGTTTTACACAGCAAACCCCACGTCCAAACAGCAGCAGAGCCAGCCCCGGCTCCCGACCACATCCAATGCAGCAACAACCACAAGATGTGAGCAGAGGGGGAGGCCAGGCTGTCAGGGCAGCCTGAAAAATTAAGGATTATCACTAAGGATTGCCAGGATAGGATCCCCATGTTTGGTCGGCAATCTTGCTATTCCTGACCAGAAAGCCTTGCAGAGGCAGGGGAGCACCAGATTAATCATTGATTTGTGCCTTCCCAGGGCATCCCTTGTGCCCCTCATCATGCTCTCCAGCAGGCGTGCAGGATGTGGGATGAAGGCCAGGACCATGCTGGATGAGTGGCTGGTTTTCCCACCCCAGCATCTCAGAGCTGCAAGTGTCACAGACAACAGTGGAGGCTGATTCCCCAGTAAGAGCTTCCCTTCATGAAATAATCAGTTCCCCCCGAAGTTAGAGGGATCCTGCGCCCTCAGGCACAGCCCACGCCACACTCCCCCTGTGCCCCTGAACAAGGCATCCTGAACAGCCTTCCCCCCATCAGCAGCAAAGGCCAGATCTGAGTGTTTTTACAGTTAATAAAAAAAAAAAAGTCCTGGCAGGAAAAATAAGCCTGCCCATTCCAGGCTCTTTTTATACATCAGACGGCAGCAAAAATAGATGGGAGAGGGAGTGAACCCACTTCTCCCCCTCCCTCCATCCCCCCAAGTGGGTCAGCTATAAAAGTAAAACCAAATCTTAATCCAAGGCCATGAACATATTGCAGTTTCTCTGCAAAGCAGATGACGGTTCTTAATGCAAAAATATATAAGACTGAGCCCCAAACTGCAGCGAGCCCATTTGGAATTTCCTTTATTAAACCCTCTATCACGCAAAACGCTTCTCTCCCAAGGCGGCAAGCGCTGCAATAAAGCTGCCAAGGTGATATTTTATGGTTTCAAGAGATTTCCAGCACACTATAATCCTTTGCTTGGGGAATCTCCCAAAGCGAAATGGATCCTGAAGTGCTGGGGAGCGAGGAGGAACATGGATTTGGGGATCTGGGGGAAAAGGACACTGCTCTTCTCCTCCCCTCTGCAACAGGGAGCAGAGGGAGAACAGCAGAGGAGCCAAAGAAAATCTTGAAGCAAATGCCCATTTTTCCACAAAACCACAGAGTATTTTTCCATGTTAAACACCCTGAAACCTCACCTATGCCTTCACAGCGTAAACGGGGATTTAAAGTTCCTTGCACATGTGGCGCTTGGCAGAACTTGGTAATTAAAAACCCGCAAGTGCCCTGAGCATATTGTAGGATGGGAGCCAAATTGGTCAGCCCTTGATGAATGATTTACAAGGCTGCGAAGTGACATTTTATTTCTTTTTTTATTCCCCTCCCCATCACCGCTGCTAAGGTAAACACCGAGGCACCTTTAGCCCGGCGAAGCACTGGGAGCGCAGCCTTGGCTGGAGCAGCTCTGTAGAACACTTGGGCGTGCCAGAAATGAAAGAAAAAAGGCAAAAAAAGACAGCAGGAACAACTTTAACAAACTTTAAGGGTGAGCACCCAAACCCTAAGGGCCAGTGCATAAACCCAAGGGCTTTCCAGCACCCATTTCCAGGACTGTTTTGGCCACACAGCTCCTCTCACGTGGTTTATTTTCAACATTTTGTCCCAGAAACTCTTTTTAGGGAATCTTGGTTGCAGTTTTGCTTTCCTAAACTCTTTCCTTAGGCGAATACCTAAAACTCATCGAATCTCCCTGGTGAAGATAAAGACAATGTGCAGATGGCATGGAAGCTGGCATGGAACTGCTGTGCCACCACGCCCAGCTGGAGCTGAACCAGAAGCACATCAGACACACCAAGGTCCCCACTGGAATGTGACACCCCAAACTTCCTTCCACTGAACCACATGGAAACCACTGCCAGAAATGAGCCAGGACAGCTCTGGCAATGCTGGCAAATGCCAGCTCATTTGCCTTTTATAAGATGGCAAATTTTCCCCACGTTGGAAATCAATATATATGTGTTCCTGGGGCGCACATGTATAGCTATATACACAAACACACATATGTATTTTTAATTCCCTGCCACATACGTTGGTATTTTTCCTCTTTTTTTGGTGGAAGCCAGTGGAATGATGACAATCTGGACGCCCATGTTTCGCTTCCAAACCGAAGCTCTCAGTTAACACACCGGCCTGGTACGCCAGCAGATGCCGTCTAAGCCTTTAAATCGCACACTAATTGCACTAATTGAGCTAACAGTCTCTGTTTCGTCTCCCCACCCTGAGTCAACCAGCATCTTCTGGTACTGCTGTAGAGATCCAAGCTGTTGACTGTAGTGTTATTTCGTCAGCCATTAAACGATTCATCAGAGTCATTAATTGATTTATTACCGCTGCCTGCGAGTATAGCTTTGCAAATAAAGAAGGATGGAGGTCAGGAGGCAATGGAAATCGGACAAAACAGCACAGCCAGGAGCTGGGCACTTGAATTATCGACAGGAGCCCACTTGCACAGGACCACTGGCATCAGGTTATGGAGGGAATAAAAGGGCAAAAAGGAGAGTGTGCTGTCTGGCTGTGCTACAAAGCTGGTTAAGGTCTTCAGCCACCATCTACGCAGGATGTAAAAAGGCTATTAAAACCATCTTGTTTTCTTAACCTAATCCTTCAGGAGAAAGCAGGTTATTCTGCTGTATTAACTGTGCTAAAGAGCAGCAGGGAAGAAGCACTGGTGTGGCTGCCCCACACAGCACCCTGGCCTCTGGCGCATCCCCACCAGCACTTTGGTGTCACCCAAATCTGCTTTCCCAGGCTGGCCGAGCTGGGAACACAACTCACCTCCGTTGTCCCACAGCCCTGGGAGGAGCTGCGGTCTGTTGCTTTTATTTATTTACTTTCTTTACTGCAGGGTTTAGGTCTTTGCTGGGCGTGAGGGTTTGCTGCGAGCAGGGTGCGGCGAGCCGTTTCCTGCCCCCCGCCCTGCTCGGCCCCAGAGGCCCTGCCAGGGTTTTGGGGGCTGAATTTAGAAACCACAGCAGGTGGGTTGAAATCACCATCACCACCAGAACGTTGCTGCTCCCAGCTCCCAGGTACCTGCCTAATAAAAGGCAGCACCCTGCAAGAGAGGGCTTGGGAAGCCAAGGAGTCTTCTGGATGTGTTGTCCACACATGGGGTTGCTGCAAGGGGTTCTTCCTCCTCATCCCTGTTTGTGGACCTTGAAGAGCGGCCTGAAGGTGGGCTAAGGCACTGCACCCCATCCTGAAAGGCTCTCAGGGTCATGGTGAAACAACAGCGGCAGGGCACCAGCCAAGCCCCAGCTCACCACCCACCCAAACCTGCCATGCTTCCCCAACACAAGCAGTGGTTCCTGTAAACCACCTATCAAAAACAGGTTCCAACTGGTGGGAGGTAGCAACTGTGCCATTAAATGCAAGCTGGTGTCCCCACCACACACTCCAGGCGAGCAGCTTGCCCCAGCATCCCATGCTGGCTTTCACCAAACACTTGTTTTTAATAAAAATAACATGCCAAGAGTGGTGCAAGGTGCTGGCAGGCAGCAGAGGATGCTCCATTTGTGGGGAGCACCACCAGCACTGGCTGCTTGGCCAGGCACAGCCCATCAACACAGCAGCGAGATGAGGAGAGCAAAAGGATCTTCACGGCACAGACCTAAAACCACACTAAGGATGGCTGGGTATTTCCCTTTAGAGCTCCAGCTGTTTTTGCCCTCTCTCCTCTCCAGAAGAGTGGACCAGAGGATTTTGGCTGCATCTCATACCTTGCAGCCACTGTGGGAGCAGCACAAGACTTAAAGGCAGCTGCCTCTGGTAGGAGCATGCCAGGGTGCCCAGGACATGCTGGTGATCTGGTATCTATCTGTCTCCTTTGATTTTATTTTTTTGCCTAGAGCACAGGCTTTGGAGCCTAAAGAAGAAACCAGCGTGTGGGTCAGGACTTAAGCAGGCTGCGTAAACAGGTAATATGGAATTTAATTGGACTCCAGTTAAGCCTTTTCATCTCGTTAAAGCTGCCTTCATCTTATATAGCCAGGTTTTAAATTTAATAATAGAACCCTCCCACACCTCACAGTAACCCGATTAACGCCGGGGAGGACGACACGCCGGCCGCTTCCTCTGGACCGAGCCCTCAGATCCTCTCCCACATCATCCCCTCCAAGGGTGGGTGCCAGTGCCTGTGTTCTATCAACATGCACCAAAATAAATACAACACCAGCCTGCTGCAGCTTCTGGCAGCGCGACTGCCAGCCCACGTGCCCGCAGCGGGCACCCACTGTGGCACCCACTTCAAAACCATGGTGCTTGCAGAGCCTCTCAGGTGGGCTCAGCAGAGTTTTGGGGCACGCTGTGCCCTCCAGACAGGGTATGCCAGAGTCCATCCTGCCTCCTCCACTGCAAGCCACCTGGCTGGATGCTCCTGAAGACAAAACAAACCCATTTTGGTTTCTTTCAGGGTAAGAGAAAGTAAAAGAACACTGGGTTGAAGCTTTGTGTATTCCCAAGATATATAAAAGAAAAAACGAAACAGATTAAATGGGCTCATATCAGTATCGCCAAAGCACCCAAAAGCCACCCAAAAGCTGTGCTCCCACAGGGCACCACGCTGTGTATACAAGTTCAGCTTAATTATACTTCTACAACAGCACAAGCTTTTTGTGCTTATTTTAAATCCATCACCTGCAAAGCTGCCAGGCACACAAAGCTCCAGCACACACCCTGGTCAGGAACAGCCACGCTCGGCAACTTTTTCCCTCTCCTTTATGGAGAAAGAAACAACCCCCAGCCCCATATCTTCCTTGAGCCTTAAAAAACCCCCAAACCATTAAAAAAAAGGCATAACAGTTGAATGGTGTCTCAAGCTAATACGGGATTTTTTTGTTGGTTTTTTCCTCCCCTCCCTTGTAAAGGATAATCTGAGACAGCAGCTCCGGCCACGAAACAATAGGATTTTAATCTCTTAAGTCGGCGTCCCCCTTATCCCCGGGAAGGAAACCCCTTCAGTCATTTACAAGTTTGTAAATAAGGCTCTTGGTAGCATCTCACGGACATCTGCTCCGCCAGCCCGCCAGCGTTCCTGCTAACATTTACAAACATCCTTCCACAAACACCCAGCGCGCTCTGCTGAGCTGGCTTTCTCTAAATATATCCCAAGGAAATAACTTGGCAGGGCTGCAAAAATTTCACAGCGACCGAATTAAAGGGGGTGGAGAGCGGGGTGGGGGGGATAAGCACGGGAGGTGTAAAACAGACTAAATGCAATTAGGCTCTGTTTTGCACACGCGTGTGCACAGCGAGGTTTACAAAGGGAAACTTGTGGGAAGTGAAGCTGGGCTTGCTGGAAGTGCTTCTCCTGACTCAGGAAGGGCTTTGCAGAGGAGAGCACTCCCGGGCTTCACACGATGTGGTCGGGTGTACAGATTCACCCCAACCCTGGTATTTAGGGATGATTTGCCATGGGCGGCCCCATGGAGTGGCCCCTATCCCTGGCTTAGAGTGAAGGTGAAGCTGATGGTCCTGGCTTTCCAACTGCCAGCATCTTCCCACGTCCAGCTACACCTTAAAATCAGTGTATGAGAACCAGTGCATGAACCCTCTCCACTGACAAACAGCTTAAATGGATCCCATGCAATTAGCACCCTGGAAAATGCTGTAAATACACAGGTATTAATTACTATCAATTCTCCCCTAATAATTCCAGCAACAGACAGGCCAGGCTCTTTTCCAGCAATCGATACCATCCATTTCAGGGTCTACCTGCCAAAAAAGTTATATAAAATAATTATATAAAATTTTGATTAGATAATGCAATTGCTTAGGACTATTAATCTACTGCTCATCTATCAGGGTGAGATGCTCAGCACTGTGAGGGCCACCCAGCAGCTCCTTGCACCAACAACCTGCAGTCCCTTCTGCACTGGACACTTGGTGGTTCCACCTAAATGTGCTCCTGATGTACTCACACAAGACTGTATGGACAGCTCACCGATTAATTTCAGATTTTAAAAAACATCACGATTCTTAAAACCAAAAGGGGAATGTTCTCAGCAAGCAAAGCTGCTGGTAGAAGTAATTTCCGGGAGTTCACTACAAAGCTGTGATGGTTTCAAATTCCACAGGACTTTACTCCCAGTGATGTCCCTTGCTCCATGCTGCAGTTTTTTAGGGTGTAACTGTGTGGGATTCCATGGCTGGATGCTCAGTGCCATGTGAACCAGCTCACCATCCATCCTTCCCTTAAGCATCACGGCTAAAATCAACTCCTCTCTGTTACCAGCCTTTGAAAAGATCAGATTAAGGAAAATACTATGTACCCTCTCAAAAAACTAGTAATAATGTGGTGATGAGGTGCAGGGGAGGCTGCTGGTGTTGGCAGCTGGACTTCTGCTGCCCAGCAGCTGCTGTTCTCTGCTCCTCTTCTGCCTTCTTCCCCATCAAAACTGACAAGCACATTTTGGAAGGGGTTGTAAGAAAACCTAGATTTAAATTGGTAATCCAATTCAAGACGGAAAAATAATAATAATAACCCGTGACTTTAGAAAAAATGCCACGCCACTGCACCACATGCATTTGAAGAAAACTAGTTTTAACTTGTGCAAAGGATTTACTGACAACTAAGGAGGATATTGCCAATCCCACTGGCAAAACACCCCAAAGGCATCCGGAGCCCGGGAGTGATTTCCCCATTAAAGATGGGCACAGATTACAAACATGTTTTTCCATTTTTTTCCCCCCAATTTTTGCTACCTTGTGTTTCAGACAGTTGATTTCATGATTTTCAATTTGCTATCAAAAATAACACAAAACAAGCTGTGAGTCTGCATGGGGAGTCAGTGATGCTTGGAAACTAACCCCCATCCAAATCCAGGGAAGAGGGTGAGACCTCCTTTCCTGACAACTGTCTTTGCAGGGCAGTGGGAAACACCGTCACCTCCCAGGAAAAACATCCTTTTCCATTGTCTGGGCAGTAGGATGCTGTGGGATGGAGCACTGACACCCCAGCACTTCCCACCCCCAATCCAGCCAGAGAAGACCAGGCCCCGGCTTTACCCCACGGGAAAACATCCCAGTTTTCTCCATCCTCTCCCGCCGCAGGGAAAGAGAGGAGAGAATTAATGCAAATACTCCCATTCTTGTCGTGCACTTGAATGCCAAAATATCCCATTTGCTTAAGCCTATTTTACTGCGAGCAGCTGCCCTGGTATTATTCCCCGACACCAAAGGCAAAGGGCAAAAGAAGTTGGTCCAGAGCAGGTGAACACCATCTGCCTGTCCCTGACAAGATGCTCGTGGCCACCATCTTCGTGTAATAATAACACAAAGCCTGTTTGGAGGCCTGTGAAAGGTTACGGCGGCGCTTTCTGAGCAGTGCTGCAGCCTTCCGTGGGCGCCCGGGCGCGTTTCGTGCACCTACGGAGGCAGCCAAGCATCCAGCCCCACTCGCAGCGGCCCCTGATGGATTTGCCTGCTGATCTGTGAAGTTTTACCACAGCCCTTGAAAAGAGAAAATTAAAAAAAAAAAAAAAAAAAAAAAAAAAAAAAAAAAAAAAAAAAAAAAAGAAGAGAAAAATCCCCTTCTCTAACAAAGCAGCAGGTTAACAAAAAGAAATCGGCGTTTTTAAAAGAGGTGGCTCTGCTGATGTTTGACGGTGATTTGTAGCTCCTTCTCTGCACAGCATCTTCCATGAAATGCTGTTGAAGGAGTGGAAATGCTCTAAATTGAGGCAGCTGAACTTATCTAAGGGCTGTGACTTGCTGCATGGGGACAAAGTCCGGCACATCCTATAAACCCTGGCAAGGTGGATAGGGAGGAAGGTGGTGGACTTTGCACGGGAGCAGCCAGAGCTGTGGCCAGAGCTGGGGCAGCCCTTCAGAGCCCTAAATGACACTGGATAGATGGATGGATGGACTCAGAGCAGATCTGAGCACTGCTGTATTCAGTAACAATGATGGCTATGAGCTTTTGTCCTTGCCACCACCCAAGTAACAGCCATCCTATAGGACCCCCCTCCTGGAGCATTGCCATGACTAACCCTCCATGTTTCTGCACCCTTGATTCAGCCCAAGAAGCCAGTAAGAGCTTATAAATCCTTCATGAGGCTCCAGATGTACTCCAAGAGCCAACCCAGCTCTCGACAAGGCACTGCTGGGACAGCAACATCGGAGCACCACGAGGAAAGCTGCTGGCAAACCCAAATCCCAAGCAAGATGGGTTTTGTGATGGAGTGATGATGGAGAAAAGCCATCATGCCTTGGCATGACTCCCATGATTTCCAGGGTGTGAAAATCTTCTGCCCTCCATGCAGACCTTTTCATCCTGCCTGAGGAAAGGAGCCACAAAACACCTTGCATCCTGGCATCCCTGTAGTGTTTTGCTGTGGGGCAATGGAGCTGTGCTGCAAACCTGGATCCCTGCAGTGCTTCACTGCCCAGTTTGGAGCTGCAGAACACCCTGCATCCCCACAGCAGCAGTGGTGACGCTCCCGAGCAGTGGACGGCCACCAACAAGGTCCCAACACACAGGACTTCCCAAGAGCTGTGTCCCAGGCTCACCCAGCCTTGGGGAGCGGGTTTGTCCAAGCAGCACGGACTGAGCACCACTGATACTCTTTCCAGGCAGGCTGAAAGCTGGAGCGAGCAGCTCAGGCTGGAAACACATTGAGTGCAAGGGAAGGTGCAAGATGTGGGTGTGAGGCGGTGGCAGGAGGAAAATCCCAGCTTTCCTCACCACCTGCCAGCACAGGATCCCAACCCAGGCCCTGGGCATCGCTTCACCCTGGCAGCACCGAGACCGAGCTGGGACTCCAGGGGCACAGACAAACCCAAAGCAGTGCTAATCATCCCCAGAAATCATCTCTGTGCATCTGCCAGGGGTCAGAGATGAGGGTTTTTGGGGAGGAGGGGGATTGCAGCAACTTTCCCCTCCTCTCCACTCAACTAATCCCCCAGGCTAATCCCTTCCAGCCATATGGAGCCCTCACATCCCAAACCTGCTCCCAGGCTGCCCCTTCGCACCCTCTATGCCCCTGGGAGTAATGCTTTGGACCTCAGAAGTGGTGCATGGGTGGGGAAAGTGTGTGATCCCCCCCTCCAGACCCCCGAGAGATCCCCCACCCACTCTACACACATGGCTTCTGATGAAAATTCAGATTAAAACACTCGAAATCCAGGCAAGCACAGCCCCCACAGTCTGGTGTTCCCTCCCCTTTTTCAACAGTAGGGTTTATTGCAGTTATTTGTGGGTGCTGCCCCCCAGAAATAGTGTTTCCCAGGTTTGATAATTGCTCAAGGCATTTCAAAATTAATAGAGCAGCTAGAGCAAAGGACAGGAGGAGTAAATCTGACGTAAGCCACTGTGTAATTCAGTGTTGTTCCCAAGAACTGGTGGCTTTCTCCACTGCCAAAAAAGCCAGGGGCTAAGCTAGCTTGGAGGGGGTGCAGATCTCCCCTGGTAGGCTGGGATTTCTTGGGAGGGGGAGGGTGAATGGGAAGAAGCATTTTAACCATTTCAGCATGCTCTGGAGGAGAAGAGGTGCACATCCATGGGATAAGAGGGAATTCACCACACCACCTCCCTTCCTGCTCTGCTGCCTTCACCTGGGCGTCAGAAACACCACTCCCAAGTGGCCTCACGTTTTATTTACCTTAACACCAGCTCTCTGCATTGCTTTGGTGCTGCTGGCACTGGTGATCCAGGCACAGCTGAGCTGCAGGACTTCCCCATGGAAATGTGCCCCTGGGGTTGCACAACTGACAAGGTGCACATTGGGATAGGGGAGGATTTCTGACAAAAATAAAAAACCCTCCACTGTTTTCTGCACAGACCAGTTTTGTTAGATGCAACTCCAAGCCACATCACCCTTAAAGCTTACAAAACATTAATTATTTCTCTTCTAAGAGCACCTCTCCCTGTCAAAACACAGTGGTTAATACAAACCCCCATTTATGAACTGGGAGCTGTTTGAAGCCAGCTCTGGAGGGACCCTATAAAACCAGTGTGCAAACCCCTGCCCCCTGACCCAGCAATAAACTGGTACGTGAGGCAGGAAAACTTGAAGTCTGGAGAGCAAGGGAAAAAAAAAAAAAAAAAAAAAAAAAAAAAAAAAAAAAAAAGAGCCCCAGGCTTTCAGACAGCAGAGAGGGGGAGGGAGAGATGTGAGAGCACTGAGCATCACTGCAAAGTCTTGTTTAGACTGGCAGTGCTGGGAAACACCTGGCTACAGAGCCAGTAAGTGGAGTTCAAGGGATGGACTGGGATGAGGAGTGGAGGGAGCACAGGCATAGTGGTCATGGCCATGAATTGCTCGTGGAAACTTCCCAATAGGCTTTTTATTCCTCTTTTGTTTTTTTCACATCCACCATTTGATATCCATAGGTAAGAAAAGCTCCTCCACTCCCCACGGTCAGAGCTGCTCTTGCACACCCTGACACAAACCCAGGCATGGCTGGTGGGTCTACGCGGGTGGCACGGCCCCCACAGCACCCTCCTGTCCACAGTGACATTCCTAGAGCACCAGCTTGTGATGCTGAGCATCCCAAAACCTTCCAGCTTTGAGATTTGCTACCCCTCACCTCCCTGAGAGAAAAACCCCCCTAAACTCCACGGGGAGCCACAGGCAGACCCCAAGCTTCCCAAAAGGCAGAGGACAGCCCACAGCATTCCAGTTTGTTTTCCTAGGTCTTTGTAAAGGCTGTAGAGACCCTCCCCTGCCCACCCCTCCTGGGGCACCCTGCAGATTCCGAAGTACTGGGGGAAGCTCCAGGGCTCTTTAGGGTTCCTCCCTGCCCTCATCCCGGTGGGACAGGGCGCCCAGCACAGCAGCCCCCAGCACCCACCAGGCACTCCGTGGGCAACAGCCTCTCCTGGGAAAACTCTTCCCAGCAGCAGCATGGAAATGACAGGAGGGACGAGGGGCCTTTGTGCAGGCAGCACCCTGCTAAGCAGCACAAAGCTGGGAGCAGGGGGGTTCAAAGGCTCCTGGTGCAGGGAAGGGGCCCCTCCATCTTCCCCCCTCCCCGGGCACCGGCTTTTGTATCGCCTTGGCCGGATTCGTTAACTCCCCTGCCGGAGCTGGCTGGGGCCTCCTCCGCCTGCAATCCCTGCGGATTTTACCTCCGGGCAAGAGCAAGGGGGGGAGAAAAGGGGGGCAGCCCAGTGCCTTAAAAGAGCCTGGTAAAAACAACAGACTGCAGTTGGGGGATAGATCCACGATGGCTTTAAAAAAGCACACCGCCGAGGAGAGTTTGATGGCTCTGCCAAAAGGAAAGAAGTGTCTTCCCACTTGCAAACAAGAGTTAATTATAGCAAAAAAAGGCCCAGGAAAGCGTTAAAACCATCTGTGCCATGAGGAAGAGACTGGGGCTGGGCGGGTGAAGGCAGCAGCGCTGACAGCTGCTGTGTACAGGCAGCCTGGACCGCTCCCCCGGCGCTGCACCGTGCCCTGCCATCCTCCTGCCCTGCCATCCTCACTGTGACATCCTCCCACCCTGCCATCCTTGTCATGCCATCCTCCTGCCCTGCCGTTCCTGCTGTGCCATCCCTGTCATGCCGTCTTCCCTCTCTGCCATCCCTGATGCACTATCCTTGCTGTGCCATCCTGCCCAGCAAGCCACAGGTCCTACCTGCCCTAGCGTGTACTGTGGGTCCCCAGCAGGATCCCCCCCAGCAGCTGCACAGGGCAGGAGCTCCAGGTTCATCTGGAAAAGGCATCACCAAGCCCCAAAAGCAGCCTGGATGGCAGAGAAGGGACATGCCTGGGATGCATAGCCCCGCCAGGAGACCTGTTCTAAATATGTCCCCCTGGGGCATCACGCCACAGGAGAGAGACCTCCAGGCACCTGCTTTTATCCCAGAGAAACATGGCCCAAGTGATGATGCCAAGCGCCCTGCACTGCCTCCCCATCTCCTCGGCAGGGCTGAGGATGGACATGCCTCCTGCTGTGGAAAGGACGGGATCCACAGGAGGCCAGACCAGCCCCAGGGCTGTGCACAGCGCCTGACCCTGCAGCCGGATCCCAACCGCTTCACAAATATTTACCTAGCTGGTTTTTAAACAAACCCCAAATGCCAGAGAGTTTAAAGTCCATGTCCTAAACAGCTCCTGTCTTGCTCTTGCCTGCCCTTGGGTCCCCAGCTGCCTGCCCAGGGAGCTTCCAAGCCTCTGCACCCTGCCTGACCCCCGGGTTTAAGGAAACTGCAGGCAGCAGGCTCCTGCCTGGCCAGGCAGCCGGGCTGGAGGCAACACTTCTGTCTCTGATTTTATTAGGGACATTCAGGCTGGATGATGCCTGAATATGCAACTGATGCATTTCAGAGGAGCCCTCATGTTGAGGAGCTTCCATATAGATTCATCGCAGAAAATAATTAGCCATAATTAAGGGCTTCTGGTTTATGGCTCCAACAATTGTTTAAACAGCAGAGCTCTGTTCAAATTAAGTTCAGGGCTCACCGATTAATAACTCTTTACCCTGCTATGGTTTAGTTTCAAACTTCTGTTCAGAGAGCAGCCTGGGCTGCTACTCCTGCGAGCAGGCAAAGGAGCTGCGTGGTTGGGCCCAGCCCCAAAATCACTTTACTTTGAAACAAAAACCTGTTGTGGGTAAGAGAAGGGAAGAAGGAATGGAAGGATAAAGCTGACAGGAGCTGGAGAACACGACAGTGGATGAAGAGAAAGAAGGTGCTGCCAGTTTGTAGATGGCTCTGAGACGTGATGTGGCACCAATGCCCATGGCACAGACGGATCAGTTGGAATCTTGGCTCACCAAGTCTGAGTCTGAAGCACTTTCAGGCTCTTCTGTGTAGCAGCTCCCCACCAGGCCAGCCCCTGGCCCACCTGCGGCGCTCCCTCCCTATGGACAACATATGGCACGTCTCACCTCATTAGAGACATAACTAGCAGAAATAATAAGCAAGTCTTTACACAAAATCCGAACTAGTGCTCTAGAACAGGCTCTTCAGCACTGAGGTTTTTGGTGCATCCCACCAAACCCTGTTCCAAAACCCAGCTGTGCCTCCTGTAGCCTGCTCGACCTCTGCACCATCAGCCTGGGCAATTATCAACTGGGCAAAGCAGAGTTAAACATGGAGATCAATATTCCTATCAAGGCAGCTTCTGAGAGGTTTCACTTGGTTAAGTAGCCTTGAGATTTTGGCTGTGAAAGGCAGTGCTGCTGACGTGGCCGTAGGTGCACTCCGGGGTCATCTATACAATTGTGATCTCCGGAGGAAGTTGCTGACGAGAGGGAATCATAGAATCATTTATGTCAGAAAAGACCTCTAAGAACACTGAGTCCAACCATTCCCCCAGCCCTGCCAAGCCCACCACTAAACCAACACTCCCAAGGGCCACATCTACACAGCTTTTAAATCCCTCCAGGGATGTTGACTCCATCACTGCCCTGGGCAGCCTCTTCAAAGGTTTGACAAGATTTTCAGGAAGAAAGTTTTCCTAATATCCAATCTAACCCTCCTCTGGTGCAACTTGAAGTCATTTCCTTTCATCCTGCCTGTTCCAACAGTCCCAGGCTGCTGGGATAGGATGCAGGAACACCTCATGGGTGGAAACCTGCAAGCAGCTCCACAATACATACACTAAAACTTTATTTTTTTCCACTTTTTAATTAACACCAGCCCTCTGTTAGCACTGTGAAGGGGTGTGCCACCATCCACCACGAGGCACCACACTGTGATGCAGTCCCATCACACAGTCCCACCATGCTGGACCAGGAAAAGGACAAGGAAAAAGAGGAGACCGTACAATGATCTTCTAGGAGTTTTGTCCCCTGCATGGCGGGGACATCACATGAGGGTGCTGGTCCTCAGCCTGAACAGCTTCTGCTCTCCAAGTCAGGTCCTGAAGCCACCTCAGGGCCACCAAGGAAAGGCCAGATGATGCTGCAAATCAGTAAAAGTCTTTCCACTGTTCAATTCGAGGAAAAAGCATGTTTTTCCCTGTGTCTGCTTCCTCCAGCAGAAAAAACTTTAGCGACTCCTAGGAGCAAAACCCCAATGCTGCTCTGTCACCCAAAAGGGCATCTTCATAGACATGTGGTGCCTGCCCAGAGGCACAAAGAGGGAGCACCACTGGCTCCTGCCAACTGCAGGGATTTTCCGAGTATGATGGAGGAGCACCGTGGGAAGCACGCACGGAAAACAGCCATAACATAAACCAACTCAACTTCATGACCTGAACGTTTTAAGACCTAGCAGGAGCCTCTGTACTGTGGCCATAACTGCAATATATCAGTTAGCCATCGCTCCCACCAAGATCTAGTGCTCCAGATCTCACAGCAAATGCTGACTTAAAGACCCATATCAAATACATTATGATACCACTGTTTCCCGTTACCCACGCTGATGATTCAATTAATTTAAAAACAGCAGTGAAATTTAATTTCACCATTAACCCTGCAATCCCCAGCAAACGCCAGCTGGGAAGGCAGCAGCCACCTGCCCAAGTTTGGATGGACTGGAGGGGTAGGAAGGAAGTGAAGGGGTAAAAGATGAGGAAATACAGATGTGAGAAGCAAAAGAGGGCAAAGCAGGTTCTTTTCTAAACCTCTGAAGGTGTAGAAAGGGGTAAAAAGTATAGGAAAGTTTGCAGGAGGGACAGAGCAGCAGCTGCAAAGAGTTTCATTGAGAACAGGCTCTTGCAAGAAAGGCTCACTCTTCTCCTTTCACCTCCTTCCATGAGCACCACTCAAACTCCCAGGGTCCTGCCCAACTCCAAAGACAAATGCCATGCAGAGCACAAAATACACTGGCAGGCGCCCTCCGAAAGGGCAACCCTAGAGCCTGCCCAGGCCTTGCCTCGGATCCATCAGCAGGGCCAAGGGTTAACAAGAACCATCAAATGGAGCACAAGCTGTTCTTT
The DNA here is from genome assembly GCA_032173965.1 of Sitta carolinensis. NCBI lineage: Eukaryota > Metazoa > Chordata > Aves > Passeriformes > Sittidae > Sitta > Sitta carolinensis. The sequence goes on from CM063289.1 coordinate 26,349,559, forward strand.
CACGGGGTAAAAGGTTGCCCTTTGGAGATCTGCAGTGATAGTCTGCACGTAGGCTCAGGCCTCAGGTCAAGTGGGGCTCACCCTGGGCTCCACCAGGCAGCCCCGCTCACCGCAGAGGAACAGCACAGAAGGGACACAGCCGCCCGACGGGCTTCCCTCCCCGACACGTGGCCGGAGAAGAATAGTTAGCCCAAGCAGAGCTCTCCCATCTGCTTTTGTTTTCCACTCTTCAGTCCTGGCTCTGCTAAAGCCCCTGAAGTCACCGGGCATCTGTTCTCCTCCACCCATCGCAATCTGCCAGCCACCGCCGCTCTGACAGCCATCCATCACGCCGTAATACGCTGACCACGAGACCCAGTGGGACATCATTTTCAAGTCAAATGCAGCAGTTAGCATAAAATAAAGCATCACCCTGGTTTGGGTTTTTTTTCTTTTTTTTTTCCCCCTTCCCGACGATCCTGCAGCTGCAGCAAGGGACTCGGTATGCAACAAAAGTGAAGGGGGGGAAAAAAGGCACAGGAAAATGGCAATTCTACTCTTCTGAGTCATAACAATTATGACGTTGTGATAAGAAACGTTTTCTATGAATTTTTAAGTACCAGTAATCCTGTTTTGCAATTGTCCCCCGGGAACAAGGCGACAGATTGAATGGGGCTGACAGTTATTTCCATCCTGACAAACGTGGCTCCGACGCGCCGTCTCCTCCCTCCAAACTTCCCGGCCCGGTGCTCAGCCCACTGCTCCAGCTCAGTTGGTGCAAGCAACGTGGAGCTGGCTTGGCCACTGGTGTCACTGAGGACATCCCCAAACCCCCTCTGAAACCACCCCACTGGCTCCAAGCCCCGAGCATACACTCTTCTGTGCACCCATAGAGCATGCACAGTGAGGAGATGCTCCCGTGAATCCCCTTTACCCTGGACACACAGCCATGCCCTCAAGAAACCTTCAGCTGTGAGGTGAGTTGAGCATCTTGGTTCCCTGATCCTGCCACAGCAAAGACCCTCGGAGGTCCAGGGAAAATGGGGATCAACAGGGAAAGCACCGCTCGACGTTTTCAATACTTAAGATTCCAAAATTTTCACCACCACTCTAAAACTCCACAGATTTATCTCACTGATACAGGAGAGAAGGCGGCAGGAAACACCTTTGTGTTCAAGTCTTTCAGACTGGGAACAAAACCAGCTCCTTTTACCTCTTTTGTAAAATGAGCACCGTCATCAGAATCAGTGCCGAGGAGCGAATTTGTTTTGCAGAGGATCAAATAAATAATGGATGACGAAGGAAAGCTGCCACGGCGAGACTGCTCGGGAGATGCTCTGCTCTAGGCAGCCTTTCCCGAAATGCTCCTAACAGATCCTCACACTGGCTCCAGCTCCAGCAGTGCTCCCCAAACCCAGGTACCAAGGGGTGCTCTGGCCAAAGTGACACTGTCCAAGACATCAGTGACTCGTGGCTGTTGTCTTTGGCAACCTGTACCAACGATGGGAATGTGTCTGAATTGCTGCCAGGCAAGGAAAGAGATGTGGGATGTGCTCCTGCAAACCCAGGGCATTGCATGGGCCCCTGGGGGTCCAGCAGCCTGGAACAGAGCAGCATCCCTACAGGAAAACCCAGCTTGCTGTCCTGTGTTGGCCACTCTCAGCCACCAGCCTGTCAGTAAGCCTCAATCATTTCAAAAATCTGCTAATTTCTTCTTATAAAAAAGGAAATATAAGTTTCTGCTTCCCTGCAAGCAGTCACCCCTGCCTCTGCCATCTCCGCCCTGGAATGGCTCTGTGCCACCAAGCCAGTGCCCAGCAAGTGTGGGGATGATGCCACATGCCCACCTACAAGGGAAACCTTCAGTGCTCTATAGCCAGGAAACATTAAAATCAGCCTGTCAATTTACATGCAAATTTATTTTAGATGCGACAAGAGTGCTTACAAAAGAAGGTGTACTAGATGCTGTTTGCTTCTGCTAAGGCTGTTGTGGTTTGGCTCCCATTGGATGGGTGAGCTTGAGGGGTAGGTGCTGGGATGCAGAAGCTTTCACCTCTGGCTGAAACCCAGCTCCCCAGGGACCAAAAACCCTCAGTGTGTGGGCAGAGCAAGCTGCTGCTGGCAGAGCAGTGCACCACCACCACTGCCCCTCTGCAAGGCAAGCCCTCCTTGGTGTGATTCCACCTTGGTAAGATTCGCCCAGCATTCTTTGTCTTGTGCTTTGTTTCCCTTCCCCAAGCTCTGGGAATCCTTCCTCCTGTCCTTCTCCCCTCCTCCCCGGCACCCAGCAGGTCCCCAGGGCGGTTTCTCAGAAAGCACAACCGTTTCTGCAGAAAGTTTGGCAGTTCGGGCCAATGGCAGGAGTTTCTTTAATCAACTCAAATGCCATTTTCTGCAGATAAGTCTCCTGCTCTCGGCCGCCAGTCGGACAGCAACAAGGAAAAAAAAAAACCCCAACACAACCCCCCCGCCCCACAGAGGCTGCAAAGTCACTGCGCAAGCTCGCGGGGTGATTATTTATAGCCTTTCCCTCTGCAAAAGCCAAAAATAATTGTTCCAGCCCAATTAATGAATTTCTGAACGCTGGGCTCAGGGGTAGCCACCAAAGTGCAGCACTTTGAGCTACTTGCAATGTACTAGGCTCTACAATAATGTATTTAAGAAGGGGGAAAACTTACTGTGCAGGAGCAACTGCAGACAGAGAAGAGAAGAGTGAGACCATGAAAGCAGCAGCCCTGCAGACCCCAAGGTCAGTGGGAAGGAGGGGAGGAGGTGCTGCAGGCCCCGGAGCAGACATTCCCCTGCAGCCTGTGGTGCAGCCCATGGAGAGGCAGCCGTGCCCCTGCAGCCCATGGAGCTCCATGGGGGGCTGAGATCCACCTGCAGCCCATGGGGAACCCCACACTGGAGCAGGGGGTGCCCAGAGGAAGCTGTGACCCCATGGAAGGGATCCATGCTGGAGCAGTTTGGGAAGAACTGCACCCTGGGGAAGGACCCATGTTGGACAATTTTGAAGATTGTCTCTTGTGGGAGGAACCCCATGCTGGAGCAGGGGAAGAGTGGGAGGAGTTTTTCCCCTGAGGAGGAAGGAGCAGCAGAGACAACTGCGGTGAACTGACCACAGCCCCTATTCCCTGTCTCTCTTAGCTGCTGGCAGGAAGGAGGGAGAGAAAACCAGGAGTGAAATCAGGCCCAGAAAGAAGGGGGTAGGGGGAAGGTGTTTTAAGACTTAGTTTGTATTTCTGATTATCATTTTCTGATTTGATTGGCAATAAATTAAATTAATTTTTACCCAAGTCATATCAGGTTTGCCTGTGATGGTAGCTGGTGCTTCCCTGTCCTTATCTGACCCATGGGCCTTTCGTGGTGCTTTCTCTTCCTTGTCCAGCTGAGGAGTGACAGAGTGGCTTTGAGGGGCACCTGGCACCCAGGTGGGGTCAGCTCACCGCCTGCAAGTGGCACCTGGTGAGACGGGATGGCTGAAGGCCATGGGCAGCTCTGGGGAGCCAGCGTGCTGCGGGCATGGCAGCACCTCCAGGATGCCAGGGTAGGGTGAGGAGGAGGGGTCTTACAAACTAATCTCCATGGGGTTGAACTGGAGCTCCCAGGAGGTCCCCCAGCAAAGGGCTGGGCTCCAACAAGGTTTAACTACAGCCAGTGCTGAACCCCAGAAACCCCTGTGAAAGTCTGACCAGGTCACCAGCTGGGAACAAGTGTGGGAAAACACTGAGTTGGGATCCTTTGACCCTGTCCCAAAGCCCAGCAAGACCAAAAGCCTTCTGCAGCCCCCTCCTCAGGCACCTTCCCCAGAGATGTCTGCCCTCCCTCAGCTTCCCATTTCTCCTCAAAAGCCCTCTGGTTTTGTTCAGAGAGTGTTATCCCTTCTCCACAAGCTCAACCCATTCACGCCACCACTGCCTTTTCTATCAGAAGGAGAAGAAGAGCAGCTGCATTTACATGGCAAGAGAGGGGGGGAAAGCACCAGGCATCCTCTCCAAGCTCTGCAAGCAAACCTTCTATAATATATATATAAAAAAAATATTACATTGTCCTGGTTTTGGCTGGGATAGAGTTAATTTTCTTCCTAGGAGGTGGTACAGTGCTGTGTTATGGATTCAGTATGAGAACAGCGTTGATAATACACTGGTGTTTTTGCTGTTGCTAAGTAGTGCTTACTCCAAGTCAAGGACTTCTCAGCTTCCCATGTTCTGCCAATGAGGAGGTGCACAAGAAACCACGAGGGAGAATGGCCAGGAGCGCTGACACAAACTGACCAAAGGGATACTCCATATCAAGAATGTCATGTCCAGTATACAAACTGGGGGAATTTGGCCAGGAAGCTCAGGGACAGGCTGGGCATTAGTCAGTGGGTGGTAAGGAATTATACAGTACATGAGTTATCTGTTTTATATTTTACTCCTCTCTTTCTATCATGTCTCTTTTCATTCCTATTGTATTTTATTTCAATTAATACACTACTCTTATCGCAATCCATGGGTTTTACTTTCCTCTCCTGCCCCCATTCTCCTCCCCATCCCACTGAGGCAGAGGTGTGAGCAAGATACATGGTACTTCATGGGTTTAATCCCAACCATCAAATTATATACATATATACACCCCTACGTATGGCATGTGTGACAAACATCCACAGACCATAACTTCTGGTGGTGGAGCCAAGCCAAGGGTACCTCAGGGCTCCACAATTGCTGTCCTTGCAGTCAAAACTAATCTCCCAGTTTGGGTATCACCCTTCCTGGGAATACTCATCTCTTGATGATGTGTGATACCCAACCTGTCTAGGTTGGATGGGTACCCAACCACCCACAACCCAGCATGAGCCCCAGGCACAGTTGCTGAGGACATGGCTGCCTTTTGAGGGAGAAAGCCTGGGTTCCCTCTGTATCCCATCTCTGTCTGCTGGCGTGACCCACTGGAAGTCTCAAAAATATACTGGTTTTGTAAAAACTGGTAAAGCAGAGAGACCCAACTGCTCTGGTAGCTCCAGCTGAAGAGCCAGCAGAGGAACTCATGCGGGAACACAGAGGTGCTCCCATAGCAAACCCACAAATAGACACATTTCTTTCTTTTTAGAGACAGCCTATACTTTTTCCTTATTGTGGAAGGTGTTTTCCTTTGGTATCCCCCTTGGCATAACCAGACATGTCCTGCTGAGCTGCTCTCATGACGGCAAACACCCGAGATCCCTGTGAGATGCACCCTATACTACAGAGCACCCTGTGCCAGCAGATGCTTCCAACTCAGGCAGCCAGCAGAGCTGCAGATGCCTAAACCCACCAAAACCTGCCCATCCCCTTCCACACAACTCATCCCACCCCATGCCCACCCTCACCCTTGGATGACCCACTGAGGGAGAGGCGCGCATCCTCCCGGGGATCCGCATCCATGGGACACCTCCGAGCAGCACGAGCTGGGGCTCGAGTGCACCAGCGTGGGCTTCAAACTGACCTAGAGGACCCCAGGTGGGAGGAACTGGGGGCAGGGGGACCCCATCTTTACCCTGCAAAGTGCTGTCCCCCCCCTTCCCGCGAGGCTCCAGCCGCTCCCGCGATCCAAGCGGAGCAGATGGCACGCGCAACACTTACGGCTTCGCTTTCCAGCCGCCATCGCAGAGCTGCTTCTCAGCAGGGCGGAGGCGGGGGGGAGACGGCTTGTGGGGTTGTTTTTTTTTAAAATATATTTTCCCTGGGAATTTTGATTTTCTTTTAAAAAGCCCCCATGTATAATCCTGTGCTTGAACCCCCGGCAGCAGAGCGCAGCGCGCCACAGAGGGACGGTGCGTGCTGGCTGATTGGCAGCCTGTCCGTCTGTCCGTGCCTGGGGACCCTGCTGACCGCCCGAAATCCCCGCCGAGAGGGACAAATCCTGGAAAGCCTCACAAAGCAGAGATGGGGGGAAAAAAAAGGGATGAAGTGATCAAAAAAAGGGCTTTCTAGGGATTCTGCTGGCTCGCCTGGATTTCCTCCCTTCGCCTCCCTCTAGCCTTTGCCTCTGCCATCCGAGCCCTGAGTGGAGAAGACCAAGAAGGAATGCTGAGCTGCTTCAGCTCCCTGGGACATTGGTCCTCCTGTCTCCACCAGATAAGATGGAACAAGGGAGATGCTGTCCAACCCAGGGTGACGACAGGCTCTGGGGCCATTTGCCAGCTTGGGGATCAGACCTGGGGTCCAGTGTCACTACACGCCATGGTCCTCTCATCCTACTCCGATGGCTCAAACCAGGTTTTCTACTTCCCAGTGGAAGCCAACACCTCAAACGAGGCTGGGAAACCATAAATCTGGGCATTGCAGACACCAGATTGCTTTCAGCAGCCGCGCTCTGCACAGAGCTCGGCGATAAGTAACAAAAAGTCTGTGCTTTGCACCGCTGATTTCTTGTCTGGGGATGCATAAAACCTGGAGATGACAGATCAGCACCTCGATCCAAGAGCATCCCCGCCCTCGCTCTGCCGGAGAGGCGGGTAAACAAAGGCGGCTCTCCCCAGCGTCCGCAGGCAGCTGCCACAGAGTAGTGGGAGGGGGAAAAAACAAAAGAGGTCTGCACACTGGGATCTGCGGGAATGGGATGCCCCTGGCACTATCCTGGCCCTTTATTCCATGGGTACCCAGAGGCAGCTTGGCCCCAGCCCTTTGGACACCTTCCTTTCCTCAGGGTCTCCTTGCCCAGCCATCCTGGCTGCGTGCCAAAGGTGGACCCACACTCCATAATCACTCGGCATCTAGCAAGGGGGATAACATCCTGGGTTTGGGCACAGAGTGGGGCTTGGCCATCCTGGCAAAGAGCTCAAGGATGATCTGGGCCAGGATGCAACAGTTCCGTGCCAATGGGCACTGTCAGGTGTGACCAACATCCACTCGAATCCCATGTGGGACCGTGCTGGCAGAAGTGTGAGCCCCCATCCAGTGGTGCACAGAGATGTAGTGAGGCCACATCTGGCAGGGAAGTTGTGTGATGCAGTTTCTTGATTTAGATGGCTACACCATTGGCAAGGATGAGTGGGTGATCACCAATGTTGTGCACAAGGTGGTCACTACAGCAAGGGAAAACGGACAGGGATGGAAAATGCCAACTACAGGATGTTTCCAAGAAAAAAAACATAAGGCAGCCATGGCTGTGGCACTGAAATGCCCAGGTCTTGGTCTACCCCTCCATGGGTATGTGCTGGTTGTGCCACTTTGCCCAGTGAGCTCAGAGGAGCCTAAAGCAGGCAGAAAAATGCAGCCACACTCCTGCCAAAGCCCACCAACCTTCCCCAAAACGCTGGTTGGATGTCACATCTCAACTCCATCACCTTTTCCAGCCACTGTGCTTCCCTGTTCATGCCCCATCAGTTTGTTACCAGAGCCTCATAGACCCCAAAACACTGGGTCTGGAAGTGCCAACGAACACACCTTTAGCTCTGGGGCCACATCGATTATTTCCTCTGGGGCCACTGTGGCAAACCCTTTCAAAGGAGGAAAGGCAAGGTAGGAAACCATCTCTACAATCCTAAAGTTGAATAATTAGCACCTGGGCTGTAGGAAGCCCACTCCCCCTTTCTGAGCAAGAGTTCCCAGGACCCACCAGTGCCCAGGAGGGGACTGTGCTGCTGGCCCCTCCGGGCTTTGCCAAGGAATGCTGGGGGCGGCAGCGGGGGGAGCAGCGGCGGTGGCGGTGCTGGGAAGGGAACCAGCTGGAGAGCCGCAGCCTCATGAAATAATGAAATGCCAAACCAACCCCTGCATCTTCCACAGTCTCTCAGGTCACCTACCAGATTAGGAGGCCTGTTGCTAAGGCAACCATATCTTGCAAGTGCTAGCTGAACTTCCCCATCGGTTTTAACCCTTTAAGGAGCAAAAAAAAAAAAAAAAAAAAAGAACCTCCCAAAGAAATAAGCATAAAAATAAAACGAAGGGGTAACGCTGATGATGCAACCCACAGGAGACCAGCAGAGGCGAAGGGGGGGCAGCTGGGAAGGGGAAGCAAAGGGAAGGCGCCCCAGCAGCCACCTCCTGCGCGGTGCACGCCGCGCTGGCTCCCTTCCAGGCAGCTAATAAAATTATTCGGCATCCGCACACGCACGCAAAAACCCAGCAAACTTTTGATGCGCCTGGCAAGGCAGCAGGGGAGTGGGAAAAAAAAAAATATAAAAAACCCATACCCGCCCCCCCCACAAAAGGCAACAAAAAGTCAGGTTACGCATATGAAATGGGGGCAAACAAAGCAAAAATGGAACTTTTTTCCCTTTGTAATTTTTTTTTTCCTCTGGTGGCCTCGCAGACGCTGGGCAAGCCCTGATGCCTCAGCAAGCAGCCGGCAGCCCGGCGCCGCACAGGAGGGGACAGATGGCCGGCGCAGCAACGTGGGGATGGAGGCCATGGGCACCCGTGGCCACCCCACCAGCTCTGCTGCAATCCACGGCCAGGAGCATCCAGAACGGGGATACACGACTTGTGCTCTGCGGCCGTAAAATAGAATAATAAAAACAGCCCCTTCTACATGCAAGGATCATATCCCCGTGGGGTGATGGGGATCACAGTTCCCTCCTCTGGGAGAATAAAACCCCGCTCAGAATGCACACCAGGCAGGGAGCCCTAAATCTTGCAGCTTGCTGGGCTAACAGGGAAGCCTGTGAGCAATAAGGGGTGGGGAAAAGAAAAAAAAAAAAAGGAGCAAGGCAATGCACAGGCAGCACGAGAGAGAAAAAAAAAAAAAAAAAAAAAGGAGGGAGAGGAGAAAGAGGCATGGAAAGGAGGAGAAAATGTGGAGCGGCATAAATCAGGCGCGCGGGGGGAGCGGGGAGCACAGCAGCACGTGCTGCGTTCCAGGCGCACAGGCAGCGCACGCGGACGGCTCCTGCCTGGCAGGGACAGCACTGGGAGCAACCGGCCTCATGCCCCAGAGAAAGGGGCCCCCAGCCCCTCCTGGTGCTAATTCGGTGTGGGGTATTGGCTCTGCTGGCAAGCACACCGTCACTTCCATGTTAAAGCCTCTTTTGGGAAGAAAAAGACTCTGCTGGTGTTGGCGTAAAAGAGATTCGATGGCAAAAATTAGGAAGGTTTTTGCACCCTTCTTCCCACCCTCAGGTCAGGTTGAGGACAGCAGGTGTGACAATTCCTGCTGAATTCCCCTCGAATGAGGGCAGCAAAATGGAAATTTGCTCCCAAAAGCCACAGTCTTCCCACCAGCCTGCTCTAAATTCATAATAAAGAGAGGGACCAGGCTCAGTGCAAACCCAGCTTTGCTCTCACTAAGGGGCTGCAGTGAGATGGGCTTACACCATGCCAAGTGGCTGCTGGCATTGCTGCCTGGCTTGATCCTGCCCTCTGACCTCACCTCTATGCCTGCACCCCTGCACCCTGCCAACCAGCTGACAGGAGAAACTTAATTAGCCACGTCCATCAACCCCAAACATCTGTAACCAGCAATATTTACAACCAGAAATAAAGAGGAGTGACCTTCGCGGTGTTGAAAGACAGTTGGGTTCTTGTATTACAACAGTGGGGACAGGCAAAATTCATTATCTCTAATAGCCATCCTTATAACCAGATTAAACACAAAGGCAGCAATTCCATATTCCCTGACCTGACACCGTCCCCATCCCGAGCAGAGGGGAACTCCCCCTGCCACAGCACTGCTCACACAAACCCCACGGCTGCACGTTCAGCTGATGTTTATGCATGTGGCCATCTCCATCCCTCCTATCTGGAAAAGACAATACCCTGGCTCACCCCACCCCAAGGGCTGGGACACCCAGCTGGGGTCGCATCTCTCCTGGTCCTTCTCCAGACAGCTCTAAGGAGATGCTCCCCTGTGAACACTCTGGAGGTACCAGGGGTAAACTCATTGCTACGCCAGGAATGCCATGCTGGAGATGTTTGCTCACAGAGAAAAGCACCCAGTTTGCAGAGAACAACCAAATGGAGCCCAACCCTCCAGAAATCACCATCGTCACGTCCCCCATGCTGAGGCATCCCCAAGCACGAGGGGTTTTGTCCTGAAGATGCAGCCAAGGCTTTCACCTCTGGCTGTGAGATCCTCATGGTGCCAATCACCGGCCAGGGAGACAGAGCCTGTTATTTTCATCAGAGGATGTTCTCTGTGGGGACCTTCAGCTGCCAGCCAGGAGAAACAAGCCACTGGAGAAAACCTGAGCCTCCTAATGGCTTTTCCTCCACCAGCCCTGGCTCCTACAGCAGTGTGAGGGCACCTCCTTCTCCAGAAGATGAGCACCAGTGAGGCCAGCTGGTTTCTCCAGTGTTCAGCAGCAACAAGTCAAACTGCTTGGAAAACACTTAAGGTTGGGGGGGAAGCTTCAAATGGACCAGGCAGACGATGCACCGTGCTGGAGCAACGGTAAAAGTTAAAATTAATTAGCTGGCAGGCTGACAAAGAAGCCATTGTGCAGCACGGTGGAGCAATCCAAGTACAAAGGCTTTATATAAGTCATGTTGAAAACTCCTTGATGACTGCAGGTAAGGACAGACAAGCTGTCAGGACGTGCCACAGCACCCTGAAGGGCTCCGGGACAAGCAAGTAAATCTGCTTTTAACAATGAAATGAGCCCTGGGAGCCTCAGTATGGACCTTCTCTCCAGTGGAGACAGCCAAAGGTGTGAAGCACCTGGGTGTTATTGGTGCTGTAATACCCAGGAAAAACAAAACCATCTGTTTTGGGGTTTCCATGGAAAACTGTGCCTGAGCTGGGCTAAAGGGACCCATATGCAATGTGATGCAGCGTTTGCTTCATTGTGAGCTCCCACCTCCATCCCCAACCATATCCCTGACAAAAGCCCCCTTAATAAGACCAAGTATTTCAAAGTGTGGCTGTCCCAGCCCCAACCAGACACCAACAGAGTCTCACAAAACCAGACCCACCTCCTGGTTCACACCTTGCAGAGGAAGACCCCAACAAGCCAAAGTGTTTCCAGCACCAACAGGCAGACCCAGGTTCTGTTCCTCAGGGAGGAGCAGGCACTCCCCCAGAGCCACAGGGACACAGGAGCAGGGCTGAAGCTGTGATGGAGAGTCACCCCAAGCTGCCACCAGCCATGACCCCCCCAGCATTCTGCCAGCAGATGGGCACAGGGAGGCTGGGTGTGATTCACACCCCATCAGCTGCACAGCTCTCCGGCAGAAAGGAGCCAAGGGGGGGAACAGCACCTCTCCCTCCTTCCTGCTGTGAGCATCACTCGTGGGCAGGGAAATGTGGGGGTTCAAGCAGCTCCTGCACTAGAGGCTGCCTTATCCCAACGGGGCTTCCACCAAAGAACAGGATGAGCACCCAGTGAGGGCTGGACAGAGCTCTGCTGGGCTGGGCAGGGCGGAGGGGCCAAGGGTGACGCAGCACCCTTATCTGCCCACCCCAAACCAGGGTGCTTCAAGGAAGTGCCCTGCCCCCTTCCTCAGCATGGCCTGCCTTTTTTTCACTTAAAAAAAAAAAAAAAAAAAAAAAAAAAAAAAAAAAAAAAGGCAAAAAACACAACCCCAAAGAACCAAACAACCGAACTCAAGGCTGAGCTAAAAACACTCCCTGGGGCAGGAAGCAGCCACCTGCCTGGGGACACAGCTGGGCAATGCCAGCTACCCATGGGGTGACAAGAGGGGCATCTCCCACCTTACAGTTACCAGAAATGGGTAAATGAGCAAAGCCAAGGCTTGGGACACCCTGGCAGCAAGGCTGCTCTGGAAGAAAGGAAGGAGATGCCAGCCAGGCCACTTGCCATGGTGGGCACCAGTCAGTGCTGGAGCAGGTGACCCAGGTATGATGACAGCTGTGAGGGTGGGAACTGGGACAGGAGTGGGGCACAGAAGGAAATCCATGTCAGGTAGGAAGGACTGGCTGTGAGGCTGTTGTACCTGCTAGGAATGCCATGGGATGCCAGCACCTCATCTACGCTGGGCAGGTCATGCTCACCAGCAAGTCAGAGCTGCTGCAATGCATCCCCCTGCTTCGGTTTGTAGCCAAAAAATTCCAATTATAGGTGCAAGCTCAGCCTTGAGTGATTGTAAAAAAACCCAGCCCAAATCCAGGGAAAATGGGAAGGAAACCCCCCCACTCCAGACCCTGTTTGAGGCAGGCAGGAGGGGTGGTGAGAGCTCATTTTCACTACAGAAAGCTGCCGCACCCCAGGAGGAAAGGCACCAGATCAAATGTTCAAGGGTTGATGCAGAAACATTAAGGAAAAAAAATTAAAAAGAAAATGTTAGCTCAAGACACAGCCAGAGGTCTTCCTTTGGACTTTATCTTAAGGCAGCAGGCACAGCCTTGCACACGGACAGACAGACAGACCCCACAGGCTCCCACCCAGCCCGGGGAACATAGAGGTGGAAATCACCTTGCTAAAAACCACCGTCGGTGGTGGCAAAGGCCATGGAGGAGGAAAAGTAAGGCAAGTGGGAGGGCGTTGGATGGCAGGGTGTGCACTGGTCTGTCCCACCACTCCAAAATACACACACACGTGCCCCTCTATCTTTATCTGTGTGTACATCTTAATAGTGCCTATTCCACAGATATAATTGCATATGTATACATTTCTATTCTGCTTAATTTTGATACTAATAGTCACCATGCATGCCACATTAACCTCAGGCAGGAGAGCGGGTATTTCTCCTCTTACAAAAAAAAAAATATATATTCACTAAATGCACAAACCCAACACAAAAGAAAAGCTGGTCTTACCACACAGAGCTGCGCCCCCATCAAAACCCAAATCCTACCAAAGCCACAGAGATGCCCTGACTGGCACAGGAGACTGGTGTCACTGCTCTAGGGATGAGAGGAGGTGGCACAGGGCAGGTGGGTGGGCAGCTGGGTCCCATCACACACAGAATTTTTGAAACCCCCTCCTTGACTGCACAGCTGTAGCTTTGAACTCAGCTCCCGGGACTTGTGGCCACAACCAGGAGTTTTGAGAGAAGAAAAAAACCTAATGCCCAAACTGAGGTAGAGGTATTTGTTTACTTGCAGAGACATCTTTGCTCCCTGCCAGCCTGGGGAAAGCACTGTTTCTGCTCCGCTGAGACCCCAGCCCTGCATGTCCCCCCAGGACACGCTGGGAAATAGGAAGGAACATGCTCGTGGGCTGAGCAGAAGCCTCAGCAGAAGTCAGGGAGCCTCCCCGAACGTGAGTGGGATGCTGGCAAGTGTGATGCTCATGGGGATACAGCCCATTCTGTGTCCTGCGGGCAGGGCAGGGCAGACGCCCGGCACCAGCCAGGCTGGACACAAGGTGCTCCAGGAGCTCTGTTCCTAGGGAAAACCAGGACCAACCGCGGCTGCAGCAGCTCCCCCCGAGCACCCCCAGCAGCCAGGGCTCGGCACAGCCGGGTGCCATTTCGGCGGTGCCAGCCCTGCCGCGGAGCCGTGAGCGGCAGGAGGGCGGCAACAGCCAGAGCCCCCCGCCCGCCCCCCGGGACCGGCCCTGGCAGCCGCTCCCAATAGAACCAGGGACAGACAGCCTCACGACAGAAAAATAGGGAACAAAAGGTAGGAGAAAATCCAAGTTTCCAAGGTAAGGAAGGAAATGATCAGGAGGACAGGAAAGTCCCACTCGTACCCAACAGACGGCGTCCCGACCGAACACCTCCCCACTGCCCGCCGCCGGACAGGAGCGCCCGTGCCGGCCACACGGCGCGGCTCGGCACGGCGGCCCCCGGCCCTCTTTGTTCCTGCCAAGGGTCCCCCGAAAGGCCGGGGAGGGCAGGGCTGCGAGCTTTGTGCTCGCCCGGAGCCCGGCATCTGCCGGGGCCGGCGCTCCCCCCCAGCGGGTCCCCTCGCCGGCCTCTCGGCGCTCGCCCACGTGGCCGCCGGGGCAAACAATGGGATGGCGCTGGGCTGCCGCGCTCGCCACGCACGGCCTTCCTCCTCCTCCTCCTCCTCCCCGCAGCGGGCTTTGCCTGCCGCTGGGAGCTGGCCCCTCTCAAGCACCGGGGGGAGGGGGATTAAAAGGATACTATATAAAAAAAAAAAAAAAAAACAAAAAAACACCCAGGGGGAAAGGAAAAAAACCCACTCCAATCTGGCTCAACGCTCCTTGCTGGAGCAAGGCTCGCTGAGCGGCACGGGCAATGGGGCAGCACCTCCATGGGCAGCAGCCAGACCGCAGCACCCAGCCCTGCAGGGGTCCCCAGCCGTGGCACAAACCCCCACCTGCCCTCCCGTCCTCAGGCAAGATTGTAGAAATCCTTCCTCTCCTCCCATCCCGCTCCTGGATTTTTTTGGAGAGCCCCTTCCCAGACTGGAGCCAGAGAAACTTTGCATGTTCGCACCATTTGTTGATATAAAATCCATCCCCTGCCTTACTTTTGCAGAGGCACTCGGGGTGGGGTGGAAGGGGGGGAACGTCTGTTTCTATTTGAAACCGTCAAAATTAGCATTCAGTAATTAAAAATCACACCCTTTCTCTTAATAACCTAACCAGCATGATACAATCAGGTTGTGCCAACTCTTTAATCTAATTGACTAATTACAGATTTTAATTTAGTCAGTTACTGAACAACTGTTGACAATTTGTTTTCATTAGGGACAGAACAGGATAAATATTTAGGCTCCCCAGTCAAAGACTAAGACATAAGCTCTGGGCTCTGACCTCCGGTTTCACAATGGAGCCTTCTCCACGAGCATCACCCGTGGAAAGGTGCTGCTCTGAAATGCCCTGCTCCTGCTGCCCAGCAGCAGGAAGTGTGGCTGCAGAGGTTGCTCTGTCATGACAGCCAATGTTGTTTAAAATATAATATTAAACTAATCCATCTTTGCATGGTACTCCAGCAAGAGCAGGTTTTAAAGGACTCACCAGGCTCACCAGTACCCTAAACGGGGAGGGAAGGCCAAGCTCAGCGCTGCCAGGAGAGGGAATATCTGGATTTATTTATTTTTGTTGCAATTTTTTTTGAAGTGATGTGGAGTTTTGCAGCTGCTCCTGGCAGCCTGCCACTCCTGAAGGAAACTCCTCTCTCCGGTTACCTACCAGGGAACCCTGTCCCTGCAGAGTGGAGCTGGATAAAGCCCAGACAGAGTGCAGACCTGCATGGAAACAGGACAGAGCTGTGTGTGCCACTGCTGAGCCACGTGCCCAGTCAGGCAATGCCTGTGGGGGCTCACAGGGACTACATAAAGCTGTTCCCAACCTCTGTCCCTGCGTTGCACTAAACCTGCCCCAAAAACACCTCTTCTCCTACACAACATGTCTTCAATACACCAGCTGCACACAACAGGAGAAGCTCTCATGGACCATCACCACCACCACTGAGGTACTCAGGAACAACACTCTCACACCTGCTGGTCCCACCCTCACAGCCATGGGTGCCTTGAACAAGGTCTTACAACCTTCACTGCTCCTGGAACAAGAAGAGAGCCTGGCATGGGAGAGGAGACCCATGAGAGAGTCACACCAAACCCTTCGTGCGTGAAGAACGTCCCTTCCCAGGGCTCCCACAAGGCGATGTCTCCTGCCAGTGCACCATGCCATGGGCTGTCCACACAGACCCCGGGGAGCAGATGGTGCTGTGACAAGGAAATGCTGCCCTGCAGCCCAAGAGTACCCAGGCAGTGACACTGGGATGGGATGTCTGTCCCACACCTGGATGGGGCGTGATTGGCAGATTCAGCATAAAAGAACTATCCCTGGGACACTCCCAGGCTGTACAGCTAGCAGGCCAATGCCCTTCCAGCCTCTTGGGCTTCACCTTGTTCCCACTAAGCACACTCACTCACTCAATCCATCCATCCATCTCCATGAGCTTCAGAAACCCGAGATCTCAATCTAAGGGGAACTGTTTCAGATGGGGGAAAAAGGAGGAGCCTTGGTTGCCCCTAGCCAAGACAGGACAACAGGAGCCCCAAACACACCATGTTTTCCCAGACCAACCATTGCACTTCCAGCAGCAACCACCCCTACTGCTGCAGAGCATCCTTCCAGACCCAAGTTAGAAAGAACTGCAGCAGCTTTCCAAAGTTAAAAACAAATAAATCAATGCTTTGCGTTAATGGCAAGTTGAAGCCACAGCTCCGCAGATCTGGTGCTGCAAAGAAAACAGTATTTCAAATGCTCCCAAGTGCAGGTCCTTCTCAGGAGGAAACTGGGGGGAACAGAGAAGGGGAATGATGAAGTCAAAGTCTTCATCGGCTAAAAGCTACCCCAAGTTTTCTCTCCTGCATGTTGACATGAGCTGACTGTGCAGGCAGAGCAATACCACAAAAAAGTATGTAGCAACAGTCAACTAGATTTAAGTTCATTTTCTGTAGCTCGAGGCCAAAATCGACTGAAGTGGTTCTGGTGATCAAGTTTTCTGCAATTCCCCTTTCTATGTATTAGCTCTTTGACAGAAATTCACTGCGGTATTTAAACTGGCAGTCATCACCGCTAACTCAAATTGTATTGGCTTTCACGGCGTTGAAATGCTCAACTGCGCCCAGCCATCGGCCAATTCCCAGATAACGCGGCGGCTGAAATCCCCTGTCATGACGGGCGATCCCCTTGCAAGCTCGCCGGCTCCAGGAGCGTGCCGGAACGCTGGCGTGCCTGCCACAGGCCTTGGAGCAGCCTAAATCAATGGTGGAGTTTTAGGGGTTTGGTGAGTGCTCGTGGGGCTGTTACCTTGGATAAACTCTTTGGAGACAGGTGGGAGAGGATGACTAACAACCCTCTGACCAACACAACCCAATAGTTAACGGCCACACAGACATGCCAGAGATGGAAGGGTTGAGCAGAGGTGAATTCCTCCTGCCTGTTCCAGGTGAATCCCCACTCCCGTCACTCTTCTCCCAACCAAGCACCTTTCTACAAAGTCTCAGTGGGCTTTTGTCCCAGCTTGGGAGAATAACCTTATGGAAAAGGTAAAAAGCAGTATTTCCAAGCGCTCATGAGATCCCACACTTTTCAAGGATCCCCTCAAAAAAAGAGCAGTGGGATTTCTCCTTACTTTAATTTCTCGCTGAAGATATAAATACTCAAAACTGGAGGGGGAAATCAGCAATTTGTCCTGCTGCTAATAGTTTTCATACAGTTATAAGGGACAACAAAGTGGAAATGACACTCCATGCAAATCCTACCATCAGCACCCCACTAATGAAGAGAACTGCTCCCTCTTCCCAAAGATTTGTCTCCCAGGCAAGAACCCCTCTGGTGCTGGCTCTGGAAAGGTGGCATGCCAGGCTCCCAAAGCACTGTCCTTACAGTAGCACAGTCTCTGGTTTAACACACATCATATTCTGGGCAAACACCAAGCAGGACATACAGAACTTGTCCACTGCTGGCCAAGTGTAAATAAAACGCTCTACCAACCTGGAGCAAGATTTAGGCTGGGGTATTTTTAACCACAACCACCACATGAAGCAATTCATGACTCACTCATCCAGCCCCATTTGGGGCTCATATCCTGTTTTAGCTGCCATGCAGTGCTGATGGGTGGCTGGGTTTGGTGTTTGACGCTGCCCACCGCGCTCACCGGTACCAGCAGCCTGCCCCCGGAAGCTGGAGAGAAACAAGGCTCTATTCACACTCCCACGGTTATCGTTCGGTTCTTGGTCAATATTTAAGTTTTGGCCAGGGAGGTCCCTTGCCCTGTAAAGTACACACTGTGCCAGGAAAACACCACTCCTCGAAGAGGGACTGTACAGTGAGCATCCGTCACCAGCCACGCCACAGAGAAGCACAAGCCCTGTCTTGGGGCCAAAACATGCCTGGGGAAACCAGCCCAGTGCCACCAAGCCAAAGCACAGGGGAATGAAAATCTTCTTAGGAGTTGCCCAAAAGGTAAGGCACTTGGGGCTGTTACAAAACTGCATTACACTGAGAATTAAAAACAATCAGGATTGTGTCTATTTACTGTAAGCTTAAAGCAACGTGTATTAAAGAAGTTTATGCGAATCATCTAATGCACTCAGGTCTATTGTTAGAATTATTACCAAGCTAAAAAAAGATTAATTTCTCTAAATACACTAAATCCTCAGACACGATGAGGAGGCTTCTGTGGATGGAGCATTACCATGTCTTGCTTGCTAATATCATCTTCACCTGTGGCTCTGTTGCCCAAAGATCTACCTTTGCCTTGCTCCTGATGAGCCTGCTGTCCCATCTGGGCTCCCAAAACCCCCACAATTTGCCCCAAAACATCCACGAAGCAAGCAGAAGACAACAACTGATAGATGTGCTGCTGGTTGTCAGCTCTGACCCTCGGTTCAGGAGTTCACCATCTTAATCTGACCCAGTGAAAACAAGCAATGCAGACAGCGGCCACAGGGATGGACGGACAGACAGACAAACTCCACCTAGCAAATACCCAGACACACTTCTCCCATGACCCAGCAGAGTGGGAAGAGACAAGAAGCAGCTCAGCAGCCAGCCAAGCCTCTCTGGCACTGCCCATGCCCCAGGGCAACTGCTGTGTCCAGTGCCAGCGTGTGAGAGCGCCGTGGAGGTCCCGGAGAGGCTTGCCCGGCACTGCTCGCCAGCAAACCCTCACACATCCCAAACCAGGCATGTCGAGGCAACGAGAAACTTGGGAAGGGAGCAAAAATGGTTTCCATACCATAGTCTCCCTGGAGCAGACAAAACCAGCTCCTGCTACAAGGTTTAAATGCACTTGACTGGGGTCCAAGCCCGCAGCCAGGTGACTAATCCTTTGATGCAAATTCATCCCAGCGCTGCGGATGCAGGCACTGCGTGCGGGACAGAGTGGGCAGCCCACCATCACCCACTGGGACAGACATGCCATGCACTCTTGCCAAGAGGGGCTCTCTGGGAGACACCTCAGACTCAAGCATGCCACCCCCAAAAGCATCATCCATCCCAGGGTCAAGCTGCCACCTCTGCAGAGAGCAACCCAAACCATGGAGAGCCAAGACACAAAACGACCAACCAACGGGGGTCTGCAACACCAGCTTCAACAAGGCAACAGCTCTCCCTTGCTGGGAACAAGGGAGGACTCAGGAAACCAAGGAAGCCCCCAGCCTTGCCAAGGGCAGGGAGATATTAACTGGGGCATTCAACAGCGGTTTGGGGAATTCCCCCTTCTCCTCCCTCCAAAATCCAACCCCCGCCCATCCTGCGAGGTGTCCTCAGCATGAAACATCTCACCATCACAGTGTCCCCAGCATGAATTATCTCGACATCGACCCTCTATAAACGCTTTGTTGTCCATTGCTATGCAAAACTTCTTAATTCTACCACTAGCCCGAATGCCTTTAAGTGCCTAAGATAAGTATCTGAGCTCATTTACATAATTGCAACATTATGAAATACTGTTCAGTCAAATCAGAACATCGCTGGTTAAAAAAACCCCACGCTTTTTGCCAGTCGGTTACGTTAGGTTGGCTCTCGGTGCGCCCGAGCTCCCCAACGCCGTAATTACCGCGAGGATTAGAAACTTGTTACTCACGTAGTCATGAAAGGCTTTGGCTTCACTCGAATGTTCACAAGTGTCTCGCCTTTCGGGAGCTGCGCAGTACAGGTCCCAAAACACGCTGCACGGCAGGGAGAGACGGGAGAGGAGCGGTTACTCATCAGGGATCGGGCACCCAGGTCAGCGCAGGTGAGCGGCTTCCCACCCCACGGAGCCCACTGCTGGGATGGGACCTCAGCTGGATCCAGCTGCGCATCCCAGCTTCACGCTGCTCGGACCTGACCGCCAGGAGCGGGGATGCTGGCTGCTTAAGGAAGCAAAAGTAGCCTTTAAGAGGCAACACCTCGAAGGGATAACCCCCGTGAGACTTCAGGGACTTCTCCCAGGCTCGCAGCCGCCCAGCCCTGCTCCCCTGGGCGCCCCGACGGCACCGGCACAGCCCGGTGCCTGCGGCTGGCCCGGCAGCGCTCCAGCGGGAGCCCTGCCCGCCGCTCCCGCGGGGCCGAGGGTGGCTCCGCCGCGCCTCGACGCCCGCGGGGAGCGGGAGCCGGGGCGGTTCGGGGCTCGCCGCCGCTGCTGACTCACGCCACTACCGGGGCTGCACCCCGCGGGGCCCCGCGCCACCGGCGCGCACCCCCCCACCCCCGGGGGCTGCTCCGCCCCGCCACGGGACACCCCCGCACTTACCACCACCAGGAGTGCAGGAAGCCGGGGGGCTCGCCCAGCGTGATGTTCTTCTCCCACCGGATCTGCGGGCAAGAGGGAGGCGGAGGGGGGTGGGTTGGGAGGGGGGGGCGGTGTGGGTTGGGGGTGGTCGCGGGTGGGCGTGGGCCCCCACGCGCGGCGACCCCCGGCGCCGCCGCCGCCCCGCGCAAGATGGAGGGCGGGCGTGCGGCGGCGCACAAAGGGCGCGGGGGGCGGCGGGGCTCACCTCGGACAGGAAGGTCTGCGCAGACTTCTGGGCGCCGACGTGCAGCAGGTACTCGTAGACGTACAGCGCCAGCCTGCAACAGCCGAGCGGCGGGTCGGAGGAGGAAGAGGCGCCCCGCTCCCGCCCCGCACAAAGCCGCCCGCCGCCACCGCCGCCCCGCTCCCCCCGTCGCCACCGCCGCCGCGGCCGCCGCCGCCGCTCTTACTTCTCCCGCGCCTGCCCGTCCGAGGGCACCGCCGAGCCCTTCCCTTTGGCGAACATGGTCCGCGCCGAGGAGGAGGGGGGCGGCCGCCGAGAGCCGCCGCTGCCGCCGGAGCCGCTGCGCCCGCCGCCGAGGGAGCGCCAGGGGCTGTCAGAGCGCCGGCCGCCGCCGCGCCCCCATCGCCCCGCGCCCGCCGCCGCTCGCTGCGCCCAACGCGCCGCTGGCCGCGCACCCGAACGTGGCCGCGCCGGGCGCCGCCCCCGCCGCCGACGGGCGCCCGCTGCCGCCAATCACCGCCCGGCGGGGGCGGGGCCTCCCCGCGCCACGCCCCGCTCCGGGGGCGGGGGGCCGCCTCCCGCGGCGGGCGCGGCGGGCGGGCGGCGGCGGCGCGCGGTCCTAGCGCGCGCCCGGCTCGGCCCGCGGGCGACGCCGTTCCCCGGGCCCCGAGCGGCGCGCGGGCCCTTTAAGGCGGCGGGCCGCGGCGCGCAGCGCGCGCTGATTGGCCGGCGCCGCGGAGACCTCGAAGGGGGGACTTGAAACCGCCCGCCGGGGGGGGGGGGGGCGCGGGGAGCGGCCGTGCGGGCGCTGCCGCTCCGCGGCGCCGGGCGGGACGGACCCGGCGGGAGGCGGGCGCGGAGGGGCGGCAGGGGAGAGGGAGGCGGCAGGGGAGAGGGAGGCGGCCGCGGGCTGGGCTCGCCGCCGCGGGCTGGGCTCGCCGCCTGCTCTCCGGACCGGCCCCGGCGGGTCCCGCCCGGCGCCGCGCACCCCAGCCCCGCGCTGCCGGCGGTCACCTCGGGGCCGGGCGCGCCCGGCTGCGCGGAGCGCTGAGCGGAGCCCCGGGGCCGGCGTGTCCTGGCTGCCAGCTCCAGTCACGGGTCTTGTTCGCTTCGCTGCCCTCAAAAACACGCGAGGAAAGCCACCTCCTGCGGGCTGGGCGGGGGTCGCGCAGGGCGGGCTCGGGGGAGCCCTCCCGCCTCTCTCCGGGGTTCAGGCAAGGCCGCGCTTGTGTCCCAGGGCACCTCTGATTTACAAGCCGGGGCTTTGCGTCCCTCGCCCCACCGGCATCCGTTTCTGCAGGAGCCCACCAAAGTAACCATCAGTGCCGGCCTGGGGTGGCAGTGCCCACGGGGGACAGATGCTGGAGCTGCACAAACACGAGGGCTTCGAACAGCTCGTTCCCCCTGCCCTGGCCTCACCTCTCGCTCCGAAGTGAGCGGCTGAACAAAAACCAGCCGGGACGGCGGCTGCGCGCTTGGTTGGGGCTGTGCGAGGAGTTACCCACTGCTGAAACGGGGAGGTTACGCTTAAAACACGGGGGACCGTGGGTGCGAGCGGGGCCGTGCGCCCCGTGCGGGGGCAGGCAGGCTCGGGGAGCCGCGGGGCGTGGGAGGGACTCCCGCGGCGGCGGCAGCGCCGCGGCGCCCGTGGGAACGTTCACGGTCATCGGGACCTGCCCGAGCAGAGCCGAACTCGTTCACAGTTTAAATTGAGGTTTAAATTGAACTGGGGAGGGGGGGGAAGAAAAAAGTCTTGCAATGCGGTAGGTCGAAAAAGATCGAAACTTGCAGGCGGCCGAGATTGTCTCTGCAGAAAAGGAAAACCCGGGGCTTCGCCCAAGTTTTGTGTTTTAAGGTGGGGGTCGGGGTGACGACGGCGATGACAAGGCAGGCGTGTGGGGCTCTGCCCCACGCGCGCCTCTGAGGCACAGACCGGAGGGACAGGCCAGACAACCCCCAGACTTTGTGTCTCCCGAGCCTTTGCATCCCGCTGCTCCTCTGCTGCTCTGATGAGTTCAAAAATAACTGGGAGTGTCCCCTGGGACTGAGGCTATGGGATAAATCTGACCCTCCAGCAGCACGTGAGAAGTTCACTAAATATCCCTGGTTAAAAATAATACCATGATATCCTGTACCTCCTGTGTGGAGGTGGAAAGCACTAATGCCACTGGAATGATGGGCGCCGTGCCCTCGGCAGCAAAAGGGCCTCTCTGTGCCCAGAATATTGCCCTGCCCTGCCCCTGTTCATTGGGAGCTTGTTTTCTTCTAACTCTTACGATTTTCTGGGATAGGTGAGTAAGCAATACCCAGCCACTTCCTCTCCCCAAACTCTGGAGAAGTTTGGGACATGAAGCTAGCTCAGGGAAGTGAGATGGGAAACAGGATCCCTTCCTCTTCAGGTGCCTTCAGCAGTCCGGTTCCAGGGGTCCAGACAGGAGTGGAGGATGTTTCTGAGATGCTCAGAGGAGGGAGAAGCCCGAGAAGGGAGACAGGAAACCACCTCTGCTCTCCTTCCTCTCTTCCGGACAGCTGTAGTTCCCAGTTTTTTCTAGAGGAAATGGCCAAGAGCAGTTGATGAAAACTTCCCAAAATGGCCCCTAAAGAAATTATCAATGTTGCCATCCCAGGGGGGCAGAGCCTGACCTGCCAGCTCCCAAACACCAGCACAGCAAGGGCGGAAACTCCCAGCCCGTGTGAATTCACCAGGCACCGGCCCTGCCTTCGCATCTTCCGCGACCGGATGATTAGAGCAAATTACAAGCTGGTGCTTTGGACCAACTTAGCTAAAGATCAGAAAGGAGACTAATTTCATATCATCACCACCGCAGAACGCAATTAAGTGGCTCTGCAAAGTTTTAACGCAAGTTATGACAGGAAATTTAGGAAAAAATGAATCCCTACACTCAAAGCCAGCAGCTTCGTCTAGCCGAGTCGCAGGGGATGTACCAAGGCTAGCGAGCGCTCCCAAGGCATGGAGGGCAACCTGTGGGCTACCTCACTTGGCCAGACTTTCTCTTCATCAGGAGTTTTTCTTGGGTCGCAGCAATTAAAGCACCAGAAGTCATTAAAACCCCCAAACCATCACCTAGCTGGTTGTTTTAAACACCTGCCTGTGGATTTCTCCCAGCTGTCAGGGTGTCTCCCATGCCAGAGCTGCGTTGCATGGCACACACCTGGTGGGTACCCAACAGATCCTGCTCCACTGAGCCCGAAGGCAGGAGAAGGTGCTGGGTGCCCGGGGGAAAAGGCAACATGCCCTGGGCACAGCAAAGGGAAGGCTCAAATTTACTGCACACTGCCAGCGGCTCCGCTGGGACTGCTGTGGGATCCCCGTGGGCAGGCTCCCAGTGGGCAGGGATGTGCAGCAGGAAGGACAGGTTTGGGAGGGAGTAGCTGTGGGAAGAATAGCCTCTCCACGTTGCATATTAATGCTCCTTGTGCTTTAATTGCGGTGGGACCTCTCGCGCAGAGCCATTAGCATGCAATGCGGAGGAACATGTATTTTTGGGATGCCTGCCTGGCTCGCAGACTCTCAGCCATGGGGAGGGGTAGGCTGTGGGATGCACGGAGAGGTGTCTCGTCCCCCCCCCCCCCCCCCCAAGGGATGCCGCTGGAGTCGCAGCTCCTTCCTCGAGCCCCTGAATCATCCCTGCTGCCATCTGCTGCACCCTCGCTCTTCCCCACAGATGTCCTTCTTCCTTCCCCAGAAGGAGATGAGAACCGAGGACAAGGTGCCAAACACGACTTCAAACAGCATCTAATAAAACACAGGATTAATTTCTTCTGACTGGTGCTCAATGGCTCTGATTAAGCAGAGCAGGATTTAATTAGCTTGTTTGGACTGCCTCAAAGCCCGTGCCAAAGGTGGGGGAGTCTCAATGGTTGGGTCTCCCCAGGCCCTGACCAAGAGCTGTTGTGGGCCTGCAGGACCTCCCCATTGAAGAGCAGAGCCCACTGCCTGCCCTGTCAGGATCCTCCTTCAGGATCCTCTGACCACCCTTTACCACCCAGGATGGTGCCCTTGGCTGTGCTTAATCCCAGTGACACCGATGGGGCAGGCACAGAGGAATGACAGGAGCAGGGTGGGGTTTGATGGGGGACACGAGTTGGTGGCCCCACCAAGGAGACACTATTGTCTTCCCCAACCTCATCTCATCCTCTGAAGCCCGTGGCTCTTGGCACAAACCAAACTTGCCCTGCCACCAAGACCTTGAATTTAAAGTAACCCTGTTCTCTCCCTGATTTACTACCAGTTGCTGGCTGCTCTCCTCTCCCTCCGCCTGTCTCCTTTAACCCATTTCATTATCTATGCTAGCTTAGGCTTGTCTATGTGGGAACATCATGGTGAAGTTATTGCAAAATAGATGGGCTGTGAATGTAAAGCATGGCAGCTATTCCCCAGCAGCTCCCTGCGTGGCAGCTCCAATTCCTGTGCTAACCTCGGCTGCAGGCAGGCACTGCAAAGTGCTGAGCAGGAAGCACCCATGTGGGACACGGCTCCTGGGCTCTCCCCAGGGAAAGCTGGGAAACCATGCTGCATTCCCAGAGCTGGTGCTCCTGGGATTTTAACTCTGTGCATTCCTGTCGTTGCAGAAGAGGCAAACAGAGGGAGAAGGCACAAAGGGAGAAAGCAACAGAGATAAAGCTGAGGAGCAGGACTTCCCTGTCTGAGGAGCACAGACAACTTGCAAGCCCCAAACTCACACTCGTGGTTTGACTCCCGAGGAACGGGGCAAAGGCAAAACCCAAAATGTCAGACCCTGGTTTGTCATCCTGACAAAGTGTCACCTCTGCTCACCTCTTGCCAGTGCCAGTTCCTCTGGGTGAGTCTGGTTTTCCTTGTTCCCACGTCCTCTGCCACTAACCTGCATCTCCCTGCAAGGGACATGTTGCAATGAAATATCCTCTCCCCAAGCAAACCAACAAGCAGGGGCTGTGGTCCTGCAAGGTGACAACCCCAGCCTGGCTCCCAGCAGTGCTGCTGACATTCCCATGCAGTGCTGTCTGTGTCTGACCCTGCTCCTTCTCTGTGGCTGAGCTCAGGTGGCTGCTGTGTGGGGCCAAGCAGGGCACTGGCATGAAGAGAGGATGCCTCAAGGGCTTACATATAAGTGCTGCCTGTTGGTCTCCTATGGCAAAGGCATAGCAGGGACCGTCCTAGGACATCCCAGCAGAGCTGTGTGTGCCTGCAGAGCTTACAGATGATGGGATGGTGCTTGTCTTGGCATTTTCTCAGTCATCCCACAGGAGAGCCTCCAAGCTGTGCCCCATGCCAGCCATTCTCAAGCAAAGGGTTGCAGCCTCTCTGGGGTGGCAGCAGTTTTCAGCTGCCTTGGGAGCCAGGCAGAAGCCCCACTGCACCACCTAAGAATCTGCAGTTCAACATCAGTGGTTTTCTCACCCCCTGCCCTCAGCAAGGAGGGTTTAGGCAGGGAACAGGCACCCAGCCGGCGTTACGGGATCTAAATCCAGCTCTGCTGGGTCTGGTTTTGAGCCTTCCCTCTCCACTGGGGCAGAGCCTTTGGGTCCTATCTCTCCTGTTTCTTCTCCAGGCTGAGTCCCTTATCTGTCACCTCTTCCATCTGTCTCCGCCTGATATGTGCCGCCAGCAGTGCCCTGAGCCAGCCACCCCCTCCAGCGCCCTGCAACGGGGCCAGAGCACCTCTGACAGAGGGTGACCTTGGGTTTTGGAGCAGACCTTCCCCCTGCTGCCACTGGCCCCGTGGGTGCTCCCACAGCAGGGTGGACCAGTGCCAGGTGCATGCACGGAGCTGTAAATCTGCTGCGAGCACAGTGACAGTTTGGGTACTTATTTTAGCAGCCTTATTTTAGGTAAAAAGCTGCTGCAGGGTGAGCTGTGGTCCAACTGGCTCTGCTGCCCACGAGGGTTTCCTCCATCGCTCCTGGGAGTTTTGTGGGAGGAAGGGAACTCAGGGCTATAGGAAAGGCTTTCCAGTCAGCAGCCTGCCATTGGAGCCAGTGTCGTCAGGGACACTCACCTCTGCAACAAACTCCAAGGTTCCAAACCCAGCTCTTGCTGCTTGCAGGACTTGCTCTGGCTCTGCTCACACACTCAGCCATGCATGGCCACCTCGCTTCCCAGCAGGCAGTGAGGAGACCTGGCTGGTGCTCATCCATCCCCTGGTCTGCAGAATGCTGGATGGAACAGACTCACCCCCAGGCCATAGACCACGCTCCAAAAGGAGCCCTTTCCTGCTCCCACACAGCACTGAGCACCCCATTTCCTAACTAAAAAAAACCCCAAACCAACCCATTTTGTCAAGCCCGTGTGCTCCTGGCTTGCACCTTCACTGTGTCACATGGAAACGCTGTGACTGGCTCTCCCCCCTGGGACCTTCAGGCCACTTCCCCCCCGCCCAGCTTTTACCTTTACTGTTTCCAGCGCGGTCTTTTCCTTCTCCCTCAGCACTCACCGCTCATCCAGCCTGCACGACTTGCTGACCCAGCACTCCTGCCCGCTCCTCCATCCGTTTTGCCTCCACACGTAATGCACTTTCATAATCTTCCCGAGGAAGGTCGTGCAGAGCAGGTCACGGTGCCGCATCGGGGGCTGTGACCGCGGAGGGGTCCCTGTGTACTGCCTGGGCCCCTGCACCTGGGCTTCCCTCACCATCCACCCCACTGCTTGGCCCAGACACCTCCAGGGATGTATTTTTGGAACCCCCAAAATATCTAGTTGGAGGGCTGCCTGCAGGACAGATGCCCCTCTGCGATGGCCCCGCTGTGCCGGCCATGTCGTGTCACTGGTCCCAGGGAGTTTTGCACTAAGCCAGGCTCAGTATTTAGGCTGCCCACAGCCTCCCCACATCCTGGCCCTGGTTACTGCCAGATGAGTGAGGAGTGGGCAGAGAATGTGACTGCCTGCAACAACAGCCCAGGGGAACAACAGCCCAGATGTGTACAACAGCCCAGATGGGAACTGCAGCCCAGCTCTACCAATGCCACACGCTGAGAGGGATGCTTTGTGCCAAGGCTACTGCTCCAGTGTTTCCCTCTGCTCCCAGATTTTTTCTGGAGGCTTTGCCATGCCCACAGTATGCCCAAGGCCACTGCCATAATCCCACCCACAGAGAAACATGAGAGTCATTGCACGAGACCCTGCCAAAGCCTTTCCTATTCTGATGGGCGGAGGTGTGGGCTGCTCACCACAGGGCCTCGTTAGCTTAATGAATGAATTTCAGAGCTGGGCTTTCAGATGACATTTGGGCATACAGCTTTGGGCAGAAGATTTCTGGAGTGCCAGGATAGAACACAGTCTCCATATCTCCAAAAATCCTCATCTTCTAGTTTCTGAGTGAAATAATAACCAAACCAGGAGACTCTCATAAAGGAAATCAGCAAAGACAACTACTTTTATATGTGCGCTTAAGTATTTAGGTCAGTATTTTTAGAAAAAATAGCCGTGGGTTGGTTCCTATCTTTTCACTTTCATTTTTCACACTTCAGCTTCATTTTCCTGAATCTGGTTATACTGAAGCAGCAATTGGTTTTTTCAAAGCACTCACACCTACCAGGGCGCTGACCTCACTGCCTCCTGCTTCTCCATGGCTCCTCTGGCCTTTTCTTCTCCTCTGAGAGATCACCATGGTTAGGAGCTGTATCTGTCCCCCTCTGCTATAAAGATTTCCCCACAAGCTGGCGATGGAAAGGAGGAAATGGGCTGCAGTGGGATCAGCTCTGCAAGGGGGTGAGGATCTTGGCTGGTCTGAACCAGGAAAAGGATGCATGTGTGCGCTGCCATGGCCCATGATGGATGTGTGTGGCTCCCTGCACGTCCCCAGTCCTGCTCCCAGTGCCATCCAGTCCCTTCCCACTCCAAAGAGAGCCCTGGCCATGAGCTGGGTGTTGCACCCTGCAGCCTGCTATTAAAAGCAAACCATCTAGAAGAGTCCTTCGGAGTGAAAGCAGCTTTTAAAGGAAACATTGGCAGCCTCCTTTGGCTGCAACAGCGCCTGCTTTGCTAACGGCCTCCAAAATTAGAAGAGGCTCAGAAACTTAGGATGGATGTTACTGCAGCACAGTGGGGAGGGTGTATGAGGGGGAGGCTCCAGCCTGCTCAGCCTCAGCTGTGCTTCCCCAGGAATCGGGATGCTACTCCATAGCTCATTAACACAACCTCTTTTTTGGGGGGGGAGAAGAAAAGACTGGCATGGGAAGAGAGCATGGGGCACAATGCCTGGCCAGCATGGAAATCCCAGGCATGCACGTGCTGTTGGAAGAAGCAGCGGTCTCTGCTGTGCTAAACACGCTCCACGGGAGTGACGGAGATGTGCCAAAGCCTCCTCATGACTTAGCTCCTAATAAACACGCTGCGGATGGGAAACGAGCCGCCGGCTTCCCCCAGCGTGGGTGAGCAGCTAGCTCGCCCCGGCGATGCTCCAGCCCTACAGCTGGGGGGCTGGGGGGTACGGGGCACGTCCCTGCTGGTCCCTGGAACTGGGTCTGGGCTCCTGGCTGCCCTGCATTGCCCCTGGGAGAGTTTTTTCCGAAGTAAAACCTTCCTCCTCCCCGGCTCAACGGCCGCTTCACCTCCAAGAGTTATTCACAGATAAACTCAATAAATTTGGGGGACAGCCATTTTATCACTCCTGGCAGCTCTGTGCATTGCCTGCCACAAGGTGAAGCCGCGGGAGCTGGGAAGGGATGGGAGAACCAGCTCCCGGGAGAGCTGGAGCAGTGGGGCGCCTGCCCAGGACCAGCTCCGCTCTGGGACAGCTGGGGCCACGGCCGGCCGGATCCTGCCCGGCTCCTGCTGCCCACCTGGGCTTTCTGAGGCTTTGTTAGATAATAGGGAGGCTCGAGAACCGCACACCTCCTCCTCCCTGCCTTGCCTCCATGGATGATTTATTTCGACACGCGACTCCATCCTGTTTTGCTGCATCACTCCAGGCGCTTTATTGCTTCTGGCCTGGGCTGGCGACATCCCTGCACCCATCCCTGACTTCCCGGGAGCAGAAAGGAGCCCTCGAGCCCCTGCTGCCAGGGCTCATCAGGATATCAAAATGCTCCCAAGTTTTGGTGGTTAAGCTGGCCTTTCCTGACCTCCCAGAGCAGCTTCCCTTCTCCCGGCCCCTTCCTTGAACTGTTGGTCCATCACTGCCTGGCAGCTTCCACCCGGTGCCCATTGCTGGGAAGAAAGCCTGTGCTTGTCAATTCACTGGGAATATCCTGCTGGAACATCACCTGTAAAAATAAACACGTTTTTAAATTTTCCATCCTTAATTGTGCCCTGCCCTTACAAAGGTACAGTAGGTCTAAAGGCTCCGTGAGCCTCTGAAGTGATGTGGCCCTTATCCATAGAGGGTGTGTGCGCCGTGTGCTCTTGCAGATGGGCACCATTGCCATCCTGGCTGGACACAGGACACTTCCTGGCTGTACAGGCTGCATTCCTGCCTGGCACACTGTACCCCAGCCTGTTGCAGGACTGTCCTCCCACCAGGCACCGCGCCTGGCAGTTTGGATTTTGAATTTTAATTTTGACCAAGCTATAGGTTGTTTTATTTTCATATTACTGCCAGCCTGGTATTCCCTTTTCCCGTGGGAAAACCAAAACTCCAGGGCATGACGACTACTGGAGATGCTAATGGGGAGGACGGGAGAGGGGCTCCCATCCAACACACTCCCCGCACTCCTCCAAAACTAACCCCTTCATTTCCCAGCCTCCCCGCAGAGCCACGCAGCCATTGAGAGCGGCTGGATTTAGTGTGCAAAATTCCATATCTTCTAATAAGGCTTTTTTTCCCCCTCTAAAACCTGCGAGCAGGAAGAACCCCCTCCTCGTCTGGGCGAGATTTCCACACCTCAGTGGCGGTGGCGAGCGCTCTGCATGGCTCGCATTCAAATGAACCCGGCGCAGGCGGCGGTACCGGGGGGCTGCCACCCATCCCCGCTCCCGCCCGGCCCCACGCCCGCGGAGCCGCCGATGTTTCTGGGAAGGAGTCATTTGCCTGCCGTGGGGTTGGGGTTTCTGGGTCTGGCGGGAGCTGCGGTGCTGGGGTTTCCTGTTTACCCGCGCAGCTGTGCCGGCGGTTGGAGGGAGGTCGTGGCTGGAGGGAGGGCGGCGTTGGCCAAAACATCGCCGGTGCCAAAACATCGCCGGTGCCCTCAGGGGCTGCGGGGTCCGAGGCCTGCGTGCAGAACCCCAACCAGCAAAAGGCGTTTTATGAAGGCAGCAGCAGCAGCGATCCGCTGCTAGATGCCGCACGCGCATAATTAATTAAACTGCATCATTAATAACACTGCATTATTGATAAAGGCCTGCGGGGCGTCCCCGCTATAACCAGGGGGCGAGTCCCGCCCTGGCCCGGCAGCCCGGGACGCGGAGGCGAAGCCCCGCGCTGGCAGCGCCCGCACCCCCGAGCCGCGGGCACGCGTGGGTGCGCTGCCTTGCCGCCCGTGCCCTGCCCCGGCCGGCGGGCGGCACGGTGTGCGGGCGGCACGGTGCGGGCGCACAGGCCGGGCAGCGGGCCGTGCCCCGGCCGCTCTCCGGCCCCCCTCCCCCCTCAGCCCGCTCCCCCCCGGGGCCGCGCGGCGCCGCGGGCGGGGCGGGGCGCGGAAGGGGCTTCTTGAAACCGCCGCGCGCTGATTGGCCGAGCCGCGCTCCGCCCCGCCCCCTGCTCCTCGCAGGCCCCCTGCCCTCCGCCCGCCCCGCGCCCCGGGGGCCCGCGGCTGCCGGAGGGCGCCGTCCCCCCGCGGTGCCCGCCCTCGCCGGTGGCCGCGGGGACGGGCGGGGACGGGCGGGGACGGGCGGGGCGGGTCGCGGCTCTTGGGCCGGGGCGGCCGCGGCTGAAGATGAGGGGGGAGGGGGCGGGGGGGGGGGGGGGGCGCGCCGCCGCTCGGAGCAACGGCGCCCCCTGGCGGCCCTCGGTGGCGCCGGGACCGCGCGGACCCGCGAGGGTCCCGTGTCTGTGTCCGTGTGTCCGTCCCGTGTCCATGTGTCCGTCCTGTGTCTGTGTGTCCGAGTGTCCCTCCCCTGTCCGAGTGTCCCTCCCGTGTCCGTGTGTCCGTCCCGTGTCCGTGTGTCCGTCCCGTGTCTGTGTGTCCCTCCCGTGTCCGCGTGTCCTTCAGTGTCCGAGTGTTCCCCGTGTCCGTGTGTCCCCCGTGTCAGTGTGTCCCCATGTGTCTGAGTGTCCCCCGTATCCGCGTGTCCCCCTCGTGTCCGTGTGTTCCCACGTGTCCGTGTGTCCCCCCGTGTCCGAGTGTCCCCCCCGTGTCCAGTGTCCATGTATCCTCCTGTGTCCGTGTGTCCTCCCGTGTCTGGGTATCCACCCAGTGTCCTGTGTATCCCCATGTCCTGTGTCCATGTGTCCCCCGGGAGTCCTATGTCCCTGTGTCCAGGGATGTCCTGTGTCCCATGAGTGTCTCTGTCCCTGTGTACCTCCGGTGTCCTGTCCCTCTGTGCCCACGGGTGTCCTGTGTCTGTGTAGCCCCCCTGGATGTCCAAGCATTCGTGCATTGTCCTGGGATGGCCCTGTCCTCATGTACCCCCGGAGCGCTCCTTGTCCCCACAGATTCCCTGGGACTCTGCCTGCTCTTGTGGACACCTGGAGCTGTTCCTCTCTCCGTGGCCCCCCCTTGCAGTCCCTGGCCACATGGGCCACCAGCACATCCCAAACCTTCTCCAGAAAGTCGTGCTTCCCACTGGGCTTTTCCTGCTGCCGTGCAAGCACCAGGGAACCCCTGGTGCTCCCCATCCCCGTCAGGGCTGGACTCTGCCTGGGTGCCCCATGTCACATGCTGTCCCGTTCAAACAAACCAGCATTGCTCTGAGCCTTGGTGTCTCAAACCCAAACTAAACCCCATGGTGAGCAAGAGTCTGGCTCAGCCCCATGGCACACGACCTCCCTAATCCTCTCCCTGGCAGGGTGGGCAAGCCAGCCTTGAAATTTAAGTAAATACCAATGGAGGAGTTGAAAAATAGGTTACCTTGTAATTGATTTTTTTTTTTTTTTTTGCCTGCAGCTAAAGAAAAATCAGCCTCCCTGCTCTCTTGTGCAGTGTGTTTGAGAACGTACTGGGGTGTGTAGTAGCTGAAGGGGTGGCATGACAGCTCCTTGGCCCAGCCTTTCCCAGTGCCTCTCTTCTGAGATCGCTTTTTTTTAGTCCCTTTTCCCCAGCCTTTAAACTCCAGTCGCTGCCAGGGAAATCTAAAGCTTTGATAGCTTGGAGGAGCCAAGAACAGGACTCCTGGCAGAGTGATGCCGCCCTGATCCCGTGCCAGGAGCCGTGGGAGAGCCCTTCTCTGAGGGACACCCAGGCTCGTGGGGTGCCAGTTTATCACCCTGTCCTATCACCCTGTGCCATTGTCTCCGTGCCAGCCAGAGCTGCTGCAGCTGCCCCGGGTACCAGAGCCTGCCAGGATGAGAGGGTGGGACAGGGCAGGGCACCCCAGTGCTGGTCCCTGAGCGGCTGTAAGGCTCATCCTCCCTGCTGTCCTTTGTACCCCCAACCCAGGCTCTCCTCCCTGGTGGTGCAGAGCTCCTGATGCAGCAAGACATGAGAATTTGATTTATGAAGTGCATTAGTATCACTTTTTCTTCTCTTTTCCATAATGAGCCGTTTGTATGGTGGTGCCTACATGCTGCCCTCTCTTCTTCCAGTCGGCAGCCAGGTTTTGGGGGGCCTTTTCCAGGGAGAAGAGACCTTCAGCTCACCCACCCCTGCTACATTCTGGGGGCGTGGGGTCCCTGCACATCTCCTCCCAGGGGCTGTGACTCCAGAGGCTGTGGGTGCAGATGGTCAGGGCTTGTGGGTGAGGACGGCGCCCCATGGCTGGGAGTGGAATCCCTGCTGGGGGCAGTTTGGGACACCCTGAGAGCCTGTCCAAGCCCCTGGTGGTGTGGTCTCCCCAGCAGTACAGGAGAGCCGGGTTCTCAGTCTCCACTAACCCTGTCCCTAGTGTGGGTCCCACTCCTGGCCTCACAGGGCGCTGGGATTAGCTGTGGCTGCATCAGCATCATCGCCAGCGTCCCCTTGAAATCTGAGAAAACCTACATTTCCACAAAGCTCTCCCCCATGCCGCAGCCCCTTTCTCCCACTGCCGAGCCCCTGAGCAATTCATCCTCCCAACTACTCCAAGAAGCGATAAAACCGATAGGTCACTTTTTCCCCGCCCCCCTCCACTCAGCAGTAATTAATGGTTTAATTAACACTCACGACATCCAATTCCCACTGCTTTGCATGAGCAGCCTCCGCTGCCGGGGCCTCGCTGCGAGCTCTCCGGTGAGCGGGGGTGGAAAGGGTTAGCCGGGAGCTGGTGGGAGCCGCCGGCTGAAGGCCGCCCATCGGGCCTGGATTCCTTCCGAAGCTGGAAAGTTCTCCTGCTCCCGAGCAGCAGCAGCGGCGTATCCAACACGTCCCACAGCCTGCTCTGCCTTCGCACGGGCTTGTTTGCCCTCGCAGCCCGGGCAGAGCCCCGGCGCCGTCAGCACTCGCGGCCCCTCGTTATTTACCCCGAACGATTTTCCAGTGTTTTAACACCAATCCCTGAGAAATTTTAGCTGTCCCAAGGAGAATAGCTGCTTGTAACCGGTTGCTAATTACAAGTATGAATGTCAATTAATTCATTTAGCTAATTATCCACTCTCTGAGCATCACGCACCAAAGAACTGTAAAAGACGGGCATATGGTGATGGATCAGAAGGAGGGAGCCGGTGCCGGCGTGCGCTCGCTGGGCGGCCGGGGCGAAGGGATGCAGGCAGCCGGAGAGCTCGGGAATTACAACATTATGCTAATTGCGCCTGGAAAACATCAACCTCTCCTTGCAACTTTTGTTTGGAGGCTCGAGCGTGGGTCAAGCATCTGAAGTGTTTCTAATTGTGCTGTTCCCTCTGACTCTGACGAGTGGGAAGAATCATTTTCCCCGCACGGAACAAACCTTTTGATCTTAATCTCTGGCTGCAGAAACAAACAGTCCTAAGGAGGGAGGGAGAGTTCCCCGAAGAGCTTCCTGGCCAGGAAGCTCGTTTAGCACCTCCGTGCTAAAGGTGGGGAGAGGATCTGGAGGACACTCGCTGCTCTCTGGTTTGCAGGGCACCTGGGATGCTGCAATTGGGCAGAAAACCATCCTGGTGAGAAATACCTTATTTGCTGTCCCAAAAGAGAATGCTTTAAAGGAAATGTTGTTTTCTGAAATGGTGGAATTTTATCGAATCTGGGTGTGCAAAGCCACCCGCAAGACATGGAAGGGGTTGTGCAGGGTGGAAGGGCCTCTCTGTTCCTGCTCTTGGAATGAAGAATGCAGATTTTATCCAAGTAGCT
Source organism: Sitta carolinensis (assembly GCA_032173965.1). Lineage (NCBI taxonomy): Eukaryota > Metazoa > Chordata > Aves > Passeriformes > Sittidae > Sitta > Sitta carolinensis. Next base: position 26,384,068 of record CM063289.1, read on the forward strand.
GAGCAGTGAGTGCTCAGCGGGGTTAAAGTCCTCAGGCAACAGAGAGAATCTCCATCACCATAATCGGATCAATCACCTGGTGCAATGGCAGCACTGCTTCCTCCAACCCCAAAGGCTCCAGACCCTCTCGGGGGGGTCATCACCCTGAGCTGGGCCCCACCTCCACCCCTGCCCGGCCCAGCCTTTGCAGAGCTATCCAGGTGTCCCCCCTCCCCTCTGCCTGGGTCTAGGGTTTTGATGAACATATTCCACAATCAGCCTGAAACTTAGGTGACTGAGGCAGGGGTTTTGCCCTGTTTCAGTGCTTTGTTATTCTTATTTACAAAAAAAAAAAAAAAAAAACAAAACTATTGGGGCCTTATTTCCTGTTGATATTGCTTAATTACTTCTCTGCTGGCTTTGCAGTGGCAAAACTGGTGCTGCCGTTGCCTGCCAAGAGCTTTGATCAAACTCCTGTAGGTTGATTACCAAGATTCACTTGTAAAAGTGTGTAAATCAAATACAAATAGAGCAACATCTCCACTAAACCAAATAGTCATTATTGCGGTGACATGTCAATTTGCATTTTATCTCCTTGTTAAAAAAAAAAAAAAAAAGGGGTTTTTGTGACAAGCCCTGTCACAGGTACTTCAAAAGGCAGCAGGGCCAGGGAGGAGTTGTGTAGATTGGATTGACTTTGGAGAAGTTTGCCAAGGCTTTTCCGGACAGCGAGCTTGGTATCGGCACCTGCGGCTCTGGGGAAAATACTGAAATTTTCACGTAAGTTTAACCGAGTGCCCCTTGCTGAGATGATGGGGGGAGAAGAGGATGATGAGTGGGCTGGGGAGGGCGGCTGGCCCCAGGAGCTGCTCCCTGGGGACGGACGGAGGAAGCGGCGGCATCCCGCTCCGCGGGGCCGCTGGCAGCGCGCCTGTGCCTGCCGGGCTCTGCAGCCACATTCCCAACCGCATCCAGAGCCAAGCTCCCGAGCGCCGGCCATTTTCCAGGCGAGCTCCGATCTGCCAAGCGCTACCTTAAGAGAAGTTATGCCGGGCCATATTTAAGGAAGCGGGAGGGGGTGTGCGCTGGCCCCGTCCCAGGGCTCCGCGCCAGCCTGGCCTCGACGCCCGCGCCCGCAGGTGTCCGGACGCTTCTCCTCCGAGCCAGCCGTCGCCTCAACACCTCCCGCAAATGCTCAGCTTCTTCTGGCTGAGGTGAGGGCTGGGGGGAGCTGGGTACGATGGGCACAGGGCGGGGAACCCCAGGGCTGGGTGAGCGGGAGCTGCAGTGGAGACTCCCGGCGGTGGAGAGGCGGCTTGTCCTGGCTTGCATCGGCGCGGGGCGGCTCTTCCAGGGGGAAGATGTGGGGTGAAAGCCCCTTGTGACCCCCTGCTCACCCGGGTGATGCTTTCTTGCCTTTGGGGTTTGCAGCGAGCTGTGCTGCTGCTCCATTGTGGAAGGCACTGGCGATTCGTCCATGGGGACGTGGCATCCTTCTGCTGCAGCGGGGACAGCGGGCGAGAGCTGGGAATGTCAACCCCCCCAGGTCTTTCTGGGTGTGACAGGAGGAGTGCTGGGGGCTTTGGCTTGAGTCAGCTCCTTTACACTTAAAAGCAGGGGCAGATGTTTGGGAAGCATGTGCACAGGGCTGCTGGGAATGGTGGCAGCATGGGCAGGGCAGAGGGATGTGCTGGAGCTGGCAGGGCTGTGTGGGTGGCTGGCACGATGCCATGGTGGTCTCCACCCCAGTAAATTCAAACGAGCTGGTCTTGGCCGTGGTGACTATCACGGTGGGGACCACCACATCACCATGGTGTTCACCTGGTGTTTTCCACTTTTTCCACTCCAGTGGTCTCAACCATGGTGACCCCCATTGTGGAGACCACACAGTTAAGACTACCAGGGTGTAGACCTTTGCACCAGCTTGGTCTCCACTATGGAGGTTCCCTGCTTGGTGGGCTTGGCTGTGGTGGTCTGAAACACAGTTGTATTGATGTTGTGGCAGTCTCCTCCCTGGGAACGCCGTGGGTGGCAGGGCAAAGGTGCCTGGGCTGGGCGGTGCTCTTGGGTGTCCCCATGCGTGTGAATTTTGGGCCTGGCGGTGCTTACAGCTGTACCAGGGTGACATAAGGCTCTGTTCTCCCCGTGCACAGAAGCCAGACCTTTGTCCCCTGGGACACTCCTTGGGAGACTTTGCCCCTGTGCCTGCAAATCGGCACCAGCCTTCCTGGGAGCCTCATGGGAGCTGCAAAGAGCACCCGAGCAGGGGTATGGATGGGGCTGCAGGCATGGCTGGGGCTGGGGATGTTTCACCCTGCAGTGGAGGGGGATGTGAGGGTGCTGGAGGTGTCCCCGCTGTGCTTACCCTGAAAGAAGCTTTCCCCTGGGTGATGGTTGTAAGAGGAATCATCCTGTGTCCCACTCTTGCCTTTGACCCTTGGTTTGCACTTTCCTGGCCCCATGCCTTGCTTTGCTCCATGAACTCTAAGGAAACATGATGTGTGGTCCCAAAAATACCGCTTGCACTGTGTCCTGGCCTTTCTTCTGGGCTGGCCACCCTCATGAGGTCCCACTGAGACCCACTGCAGGGAGCTGCTGCATTTCCTCACCATGCAGTGACCTGGAAATTCAGTCTCTCTTGTCCCAGTGGGGCCACATCCTGAGCAGCAGCTCTCGTGCTGGGGACCCTGCTCCTTCCTGATGGGCATGGGGTGATGGGGCTGAGCTGTGCTGGACATCTCCAATGCTGCTTGCACCAGGGCTTTGCTGCTGCTGCAGTGGGACTGGTGGGCCGGGTCTCAGGGGATGGACAGCCCTCGCTGCCCTGTGGAGATGTCAGAATTTCCCAAAGTAGGTCAGGTTAATTTTTTAAAGCGTGCAGATTTGCTTGTTACCATGGATATTGCTCAATTATACACCAATAATCCGCCATGAGAACTTCATTGTCGCCGCTTTCTTCCCCACCATCTCCCCTCTCTTTTTTGTTTAAATACTTCCAGGGAGGGGTAAGGCTATGGTGAGGGGTAGGAGACAGAGCCAGGTGAGGGAAAATGGGCATTAGGTATCTGAGAGGTGGCAGTGGGGTGGTGAGAGAGCTCTGAGGGCAGGTGTGGGTGGCTCAAGGTGTGAGGCTGCCCTGCTCTGCCTAGACCCCCCCCAAAGCCCAGCACCACCCCACCCCAGTTTCACCCTTGTCTCTCCCTCTTATCCACTGTCTTGAGGGTGGCTGAAGCAAACACCCTGCTTTCAGTGGGCTCTAGGATTTGGGGGAACAACTGTTCTCCTGCATCTCTGCCCAGCATCACCCTGGGGAGCTGTGGCACCTGTGAGGGCTGGTGATGGAGGTTCACACACAGTGGTGATTTCTGAGGAGGCCAGCACTGAAACCTTCCCTGGAGCTTGTGGGTGTTTTTCTTCAGTGGGACACCCCTCTGCCCGGGTATAGGAGAGCTGTGGGGTGCCATGGGGTCCCTCTCCCCAGTATTTGCAGGCTTGTTAGTGTGTTTTCCTCTCTGTGAATTCCCTGGTTTGCTCTGTGGGCTCCTCATGCCTTCAGCAGCACAGGAAGTGAGCGTGGCAGGAGGCAAGGAAAATATTCTGCTGGAAGGGGTGTTTTTCCTAATGCAAACTTTTTTTTTTTTTTTTTTTTTTTTTTTTTTTTTTTTTTTTTTTTTGGGTAGAAGTGGGTCACTCGAGGGGTGACAGAGTAAGAGCATCACTGCCTGGGTACTGCATCCCGTTGCCATGGTGACCCGAGGGCTGCATCAGTCAACAGCTTTAAAAATGTGACAGTTGACTGAGGCTGAAGATTTTAATGAGGACAGACACTTGCTCGCTTGGTTTCAATAACAAATACTCCATAAATCCCCACCGACTGGATGGTTCCGGGTCTCTGGAGCGCGGCCGGGGCACTCCCCTTCCCCAGGGAAGGAGCGTGGGCGGGGGCTGTCTGGGAGGTGGCAGGGGGATGATACGAAGCAGACAGCTCTGGGTATTTTTCCCCCTCCTGCTAACGCAACCCAGGGACAAGGTGACACGATTGCCGAGCCAGCAGCGGGTTTGGGTTTCCGAGGAATGTCCCTCACGGGGTGTAACCGGCCCGCCCCCAGCCACCACCACCACCTTGTGTCTGTGACTGGGCAGCAAACCCGTCTTGTTAAACAGGAGAGTAACTCTTGCACCGGGCTCTTGCAAGGGCAGGTGAGCCATCAGGAAGCTCCCAAACCTCAAAAACAAGGTTGGAGAGGTCGTGGGGCTAGGGAAAAAGTCATGGGGCTGAGGGAAGCAAAACCCAGTGCTGCTGGGATGGGGGTGGGAGGCTGGCAGAGGCTCAGCTGTGCTGTTTGTGCCTCGTTGTGTACTGACCACACTGGGAGCACTCCATGTGATGCCCCAACGCCTGATGGTGCAGGATACAAATCTACAGCTTACAGTTTTTTAACCCCATGCCAAAATCAGTCAATCCCATATATTGGGAAAAGAGCTGCTACCTCCAGCGGCCTGGTTTTACCTGCATGGGAGAGGGATGTGTGCTGGGAAGCTAGGGCTATGCCAAGGGCCTGGCAGTGTTGTGTTTGAAAGCAAACTGTAAATATGAAGCCTCTTCCACTTGTTTTTGCTGCAGCTCCCACACTGCCTTTCCTTGCAATGCCACCCCAATGTCCAGCTGGGACACAGTCACTGTGCATGTGGGGAGCCTGCAGGCACCCAAGGACACATGGTGCCCTTGTGGAATGCCAGGGCTTTGCCAGCAGAGGGGCTGGAGCAGGGCACAGCAGCGTTGCTGGAGTCAGGTGCTTCCCATTTGCTGCCCCCAGTAGCACCCATGGCAGCCTCAGCCCTGCCTGTTGCCAAAAATATGCTCCTGGCTGTCTTGTGACTGCAGCGGTGTCACCGCTCCGGCCAGGGGAACTTCAAGGCACAGTCCTCTGTCACATGCAGCAACACGGGGAGCACTGACACAGCATCACTGACTGAGGGGTTGGCCACGGCCCTGCAATGTGTGCTTGGTCCAGCTCCCCAAAATAGCTGTGACTCTTTCATCTGGGTGAGCGTGGGACCTGACCCCCATGGAATAGCAGGCACCTGCCCCAGGTCTGCCCTTCTCTGTTTCAGCTCTGACAGCCCCTGATAGGTGCTGGTGAGGGGTCAGTGGTGTGGGAGGGATGGATCAGGGATGGGTGTGGGGACAGGGTGTGACAACCCGCCACAAATGCTGCCTTGTCCCTGCCAGGAAGCAGCCACCCCCCGTCTCTGCCAGCCCTGACATAACCAGAGCCACTCTTCTCCTTTCCAGGTGTCTCTTAAAAATGGTCAAGGGGAATATAATAGTCCCTGAAGACATCTTGAGCTTCTGTTGCAATGGCCTCCAGGTACCCCCGTGCCGTGCAGCTAACCCGTGGCTCCCTGTTGTGCCGCCGGTTACTAACCCAGGCTGTGCCCGGCAGATGCCACCCTGTGCCAGGAGCTGCTCCCAGCCCTGCACCGGACCTGGCTGCATCCTCTCCAGCACCTCCCCTCCCCATCAGCATTCCCAGCCTGGCTACCGCAGGGCCAGGGCTCTTTCCACGGCTAGCAGCTTCGTCCCTAGAACTCAGACCTGCCAAACGCCGGGAGAATGCCCGGCGGGATCTCGGGCCCCGTTGGCTGCTCGCTCTGCAGCGGGCGGCTTTGGAGCTCTTCGCATTGCTGGCTCGTACCCCAGCGCCTGCCGCCTTCCCAAAATAGCTCTGTGCTACTCGTGTGGGCGCCTCTGCATGCTGAGAAGCAGCCCGGGAGGTTCACAGAAGGGTTTGGAGGCTTCCGGAGGGGCTCTGGTGGCCGGGGGTCGGTCCCGCTGTGGGCTGGGGAACCTTTGCCGTCGGCTGGGCTCGGTGCGCTCGCTGCCGCCTCTGCCGAGGCGAGGTTTGTGCCGTTCCCGGGATGTCGTGTACCAGTAGCTATGGAAACAGAGGTTAGACCCGCTGGAGAAAAATGCTATTCTGAGAGACAGTGAGCTCAGGGTAGTCGGCAAAGCCTCATTTTCAGCATAAACCCGTCTTTAAAAGAATCCAGGCAAAGTAGAGGGCAGAGAAGCTGCTGCAGTGGGACTCTCGCAACAAGTGCTGGGCGCAGAAGCTGCAGCGGGAGCAGAAAGCGGAAGGAAGGGCTGTGACGAAGCCCAGACAGCTCCTCGTGTCTCCTCAGTTACTCACCAGGCTAACTGAGTTCACCCCTTGTGTAACACGACTCGCTTGACGTCTCTCATCAGCTATTTTCCCTGCCAGCACCGCCTCAGCCTCCTCTCCCTCCCACCCTGCTTCCCCCCGGGCTGCCAGGGGAGCTGCTCTGTGCCCGGCTAATGGACAAGCCAGCAAAGAACATATTTTACTGCCCAAAGAGCCCCAAACCGAGGATGCTTCTCCTCTGCTGCTTGTACCACATAGCTTCCAGCGCTTCCTTTGGTGAAGGGGGGATGTTGGTGGAAGGTGTGAAGCCCTGTCCAGCCCCATAAGAGAAAACCCACCCTGTGCTGCAGCACCCTGAAAATGAAGGTGTCATGCAGAAAAATTCCTTCCTAGAAGAGTGATTAACTTTGGGAGGGGGTTTTCGTGGTGTTTGGCAGGGAGCAGAGGGGTCAGGTGATAAATGGCCTGAAAACCTGGAGTAATCCCCTATGGCCCCTTTTTTTAGGAGGGATTTTTTTTTCCCTTTTGGTTGCAGGCACCGTGTCTTTGGCAAGGAGCAGGTGGATTTGGTGGTGTCCAGGGGTGTGCAGGGCTGGGGCTCTCCCGGCTCTGCGTGGGGAGTGTCTTCACTGGGTCACTGTTCCCTCAGGGTGAATGCTTCCCATTTGGGTAAAGCAGAGCTTTTGTGCCCCGCAGGGCTCGACCTCTCCACCACGTGCCCGCGAGCCTGGGGAGCGGGAGGAGGCGCCGGGGGCCATGGCGAGCCCCTCGCCTGCCCGCAACCCCACCGAGGTGCAGATGAGCCAGCTGGTGCTGCCCTGCCACACCAACCACCGCGGCGAGCTCAGCACCGGCCAGCTGCTCAAGTGGATCGACACGGCCGCCTGCCTCTCCGGTAAGCCACCCGCTCCCTCCGGAGCCCTCGTCCCGCTGGGAAGGCACCCGGCAGCATCCACAGGAGCCAGCTCATCGGCAGCATCCCTGCCAGTCCAGCACCGTGCCTCGGAGTGACGCCAGCTGGGGACCCACGTCATGCCGTTTTGCTGAGTAATTAGAGAGCAAACAGGAGCAGGACAAGGAGGGGAGGAGACGTGCACTGCAGCATGCATGCTGTCGTGGGGACAGATCAAAATCCGTGCCTGCTTTGACTATAATGCTGCCCTTTTCCCTGCCTGGTGTGCAGGGCATGGGGAGACCAGGCTGGTGGCACTCCTGGCATACCAGCAGCAGCCAGAGTGGGCTGAGCTCCTTCACTCAGCAGGAAGCAATGGAGTTCAGCAGCTCAGCCAAACACGGGGAGGTTATGCCAGGGAAAGGGGTGCAATTCTGCAGTTGGATGAGGTTCCCAGAGCAGTTTTGCAGTCTGAGGTTCCTGGAGTCCCAAGGGAAAGCTGCACTGGCAGAGGGGCTTTGAATTATTTGCTCTGTATGGGGAGATGGAATCAGCTGCGGGTGCATCTCCACAGCTGCAAACTCATGGAAGGAAAGCAAACACCAGCGCACCCTCCAAACCGTTAAACATCTGCAAACCTGCAATGCTGTGGGAGGAGAAACCCCAAATCCCACTCAGGTCCGCTGCAAACGCAGCAGTGGGCATCAGCAGGGAAAGGCACACTGGCTGGGTGTCACCAGTGTCACCAGCCTGGGGCAGAGGGGCCCTCGTGCCCCTGGCACCCCCAGCACATTGCTGCAGGTTGCTGATGCAGTTTGTTTTCCCTTTCCAGCCGAGAGACACGCCGGCTGCCCGTGCGTCACGGCTTCCATGGATGATATCTATTTTGAGCACACCATTAGGTAAATACTCCGTGCAGGGGAACGCAGGGGCTTTTCCCATCTGCTGCAGCGTGGACAGGGGCTGGAGCTGGAGCTGGGAGCAGCGTGCCTGGGAGAGGAGGAAAGCAGTGGCAGTGCCAGGCTCACAGGGCCCGAGGCTCGGTCTGCACCGCAGGGATGCGGACGGACTGTCTGCTCTGATTTATCCTGTCTGCTCGCCTGGGGAGCTCCTGCTGCCTTGGCTTCCCGGTATTTCCCCCAACGCCAGCTCCTCCCTGGCTTTGTTCAGGAAACAGCTCTGATTTAGTGCTCTGGAAAACTCAAATCTTGCAAATCGTGCCTCCGTAGTGGCCGTGTGGGTGGCGGAGGCGTGGTGGGGATCGCCCACCCAGCGGGTGCTGGGGGAGGTGGGGCCTCCCGGCTTTGTGAGATGCACCAGGCGGGGCATTGCCTGGCCAAAATTCCATCCCAAGCTGGTCCTGGCATCCCCTGGAGGTGCCCACTCTGATTCATGCAACCCTTGGCATGTCCTGTGTCAGAGGACAATGTTACTCCTGACCTGAGGATGTGACCAGGGGGACAAAAACCCTCCCACGGTTCTGCCCTCGTCCTCCACAGGAGGAGGTGGGTGGGTGGCTCCCAGTATTGAGACCATTCCCACCCAGCATTCCCGAAGTAGTCTCCTCCTTTTGTAGCCCCATGAAGCCCAGGTACTGCCACCCACCTTTACTCATCTCTCAGAGCCCCCACACCCCCGTGCCTGTCTGTTTTACCATTCCAGGGCACTCCTCGGGCATTGCCATGCAATATAGGCTCCTTGCAATATGGGATGCATGCTGCCCATGTAGGATCCATGCAGAGCAGGATCCATACTGTCCAGCCACTCCCTGCTGTGCTGGTCTGCCTGCTGGGGCAGGCTCCAGCGTGGGTACCCAGGGCTAGCCCAGTGTGGGTACTGGGGTCTGATGAGAAATCTGACTCACTCTGGGGTTTCACTGTCATTCCCAGGAAATGCTGAACTCACACTTTTGCCCTCTCACGAGGTGCCCATTGCCCTGGGCTCAGGACAAATGCACAGTGTGGGGATGTGGTGCAGCTGTGGTGCAGAGGTGGCACCACTGGGCTTCATACCCTGCTCCTGGGGCAGCTTTTCCTGGGACACTTTTCCCAACCCTCCTGGGTTTCAGGAGCAGGGAAGAGCAGGCCCAAGCCAACTCCACAGCATTATATCAAGCCTTGCAAAGCATTTGTCCTCCTCGGGGGTGAGCTGGGCACTGCTCCAAGGGGGCAGGGAATTTGTGCTGCTCCTGGCTCAGATCCCACTTGCTGTGGTCCAGCTTAAGGCTCTGAGCAAGAGGCCTGGCAAGGATTTCCTACAGAGCTGTTGGAAGGTCGAGGGGTTTTGTTTCAAATCCCCTCACCCAGCTGTTTGTGCTTTCTGCTGCCCTTGCACTGCGGGCAGGGAGGAGCTGTAGGTGCTTGCAGGCACAGAGGAGAAGACCCCAAATTATCACTGGCTTAAAACTCACTGGCTGGGCAGCAGATTGCCTCCATCCCTCTGCCCTGCTGTGTGGAAGTGCAGCCCCAGGGGGGTTCACACATACCCCTGAGTGGGCTTCATGTGGCATTTATGGCACTGGCTTCTACTGTTTGATAAGGACAGAGAAGATAAAGTACTTCTGGGGCTATATATAGACACGTGGGGCTGCCAGTCTGCCTGCCTGGCCCCTTGCCCGTGCATGCCCCTCGCCACAAGCCCATCCAGAGCATCCATCTGGCTGCTTCCATCGCCTCTGACCCTCTCCCCACGTTTGCTTTCTCTTCTTGCCCCAGCCAGCCGTCTGTGGGCCCTGCTGGGCAGCGGGACGGGAGGAGCGGTGTCGGGTACGGACGTGTTTGGCCCTAGAGCAGCCAGCCTAGCACAGTGCTGCCGTGAGTTGGGAGCCTTAACCCCACTGACGTGGCATGGCATGTGAACGGAGGCTGCTCACTTAACCCTGCTAACGTTTTTGGCATGTCACCGGCCCGGGGTCTGTGCTGGGGGACAGCCAGAGGCACCAGCTCATGCCACTCCTGCTCCAGCCAGAGCCAGCGTGCAGAGCATGTCATTTTCAGAGCTCATTTGAAGCCTGAAGTCACGTGTGAGGGCACGGGGAAAAATGTGTTGTCAAAACACCCTCTGACTCTTCCTCTCTTCTGGTTTTAAGAAGTGGTGCTTACAGGGTTTATTTTTTTCACTGAGTTTTCTAGCCTCTTTGGGGGAATGAGGTATATTCCTGATTTTAAAATTTATGTGGTAAAGACTGTTGTTGGTGTCACTAAAAGTTTAATTTGCCCATTCCATGGGTACCAGGCTGCAGAGTTGTCTGTGTGTGTACTCTGGAGCCTACTGAAGGCACAGAGGAGAGCAGCAGTTTGCTGCCAGCAGATGTTCCATTTAAGAGATGGTGCAGAATGCCCCTGGCTGGACCCTGCCTCTGCCATCTCCCAGCATCCCAAGATATCCATTGCTTGTGGGGAGGCCCCCGTGGCTGGTCCAGTTGTGCAGCACAGTGGATGCAAGGCTGGAGGAGCCGTTTGCTCTGGCAGGAATGTGCATGCCCACATGGGGAGGGGGTGCCAAGCAAGCCTCAGGCACCTCTGCACCCCTCAGGTGTCCTGGCAGCACTCCAGGCCTGGGGACCCACTTGCACACAGCTGCTCAGGGGTGACAGCTCTCACGTCTCGGGGTGGCTGTCCCCGTGTCCTGCTGGCCATCTGGCATGTCCCACAGTCCCAGGAAGCCTTACCACACTGGGCAGTGAGCTGGAATGCCATGGCATCTCAGAGGGAGCTGCTCGGTGGCTCTTGTCCCCCAGTAACCCCACACACTTTCTCCTCTTCCTGTTTTTCAGCGTCGGGCAAGTTGTCAACATCAAAGCCAAAGTGAATCGAGCCTTTAACTCCAGCATGGAGGTTGGTGTGTGCCCCTGTCCCCAAAAAGCCATGAGGCCAAATCCCCAAATCCTCCCACAATTCCCAGCTTTTATCCCACGTGTTCATCTTTTTTGGGTGGCTCTAGCCAGGGGTGCGTGGTGGCACGTGGGTCCCTGGGGAGCAGAGCCAGCTCTCAGGGGTGCTGTGTTCTCTCCCAGGTGGGCATACAGGTGAGCTACGAAGACCTGTGCAGCGGGAAGCACTGCAGCATCTGCAAGGCGTACGCCACGTTCGTGGCACAGGGCCCCCTGGGCAGCAAGGTGAGCAGTGGCTGGTGCCTGGGGGCACTCTGTTGCCCACTGCACAGAGGCAGTAAGGAAATGGCCTCTGCAGGGCTGGGCTGGGCTCAGCTCTCCATCATGGCAGCTGCTGTTTCTTCATGGGTCTGTGGTCCCTGGTCCCACGCTGGGGGATGCATGGTGGGTGACTCTCGCCCCCTCTGGCCACGGAGGGCACCTGCTCGCTGCTGCTGCTCGTCCCCAGCGGGACTGCACTCTGCCCCCTCCCTCTGCAGGTGAGGCTGGAGCCGCTGAGCCCGCAGACAGAGGAGGAGAAGATCGAGTACAGCATCGCCGCCGAGCGCCGCCGCATGCGCCTGGTCCACAAGGACACCCTCAAGGACCTGCTCACCCACAGCCCCCAGGAAACCGGTACCTGCCTGCAGCCCGGGCTTCCAAAATAGCCCCGACCCCTGCTGGTGTCATCCTGCTTCCTCAGCAGGGTGCTGGTGGTGGTCACCACTTGGAGGTTGGGGAATTCCCTGGCATGGTGGGGTAGGGATCAGCCTCAGCATCCCAGACTGCCAGGCCTGGAGGTTTGGGGGAGGGCAGCTCTGGGGAGAGGGACTCTGGCTGGAGGGGTGCTGGGAGAGGGGTCCTGCTGGCCACGCAGCACACTGAGCCCTGTTGTGCCCCTGTGGCAGAGCTGGAGACGCGGGACGGCAGCGGGGCGGTGCCAGCGGAAAGGACACGGGTGGAGAGCGTGGAGCTGGTGCTGCCTCCACACGCCAACCACCAGGGCAACACCTTCGGTGGGCAGATCATGGCCTGGATGGAGAAACGTGGCCACCATCGCAGCCAGGTGACCCGGCTAGGGGTTCAGGGTCAGGGGATGACCCTGAGGGGCACATGCAGCTGGGTCTGGCCACAGCTGGACTGTAGGGACCCTCCAAAGGGATGGTCCCCAGCATGTCACCCTGGGGTGACGCTGCACAGGGAGTCCCACAGGTGTGTGGTGCTGAGGTGGTGTTGTGGCGAGTAACAAACAACATGAAACCTCGTTTTGACAAATGAATCTGACTCCACCTTTATTCAGCTATGGACCCCCTTTATATACCTTTTTGAACAGGCCACTCTCATTGATCAAAAGAGTGCCAGAACTCTTCATCATATAGGCCAAAACTGAAAGACAGAGAGAAAGCCGGTCCCACAGAAAGGACTGTAAACTCTTGACAAAAACATTAGCTCTGTTTATGTCAAATCCTTTGAGAGCAAAGCCCTCCTAAACCAAAACATCATGAAGAAACTGACTTAGGAACTTAGAAACCTCAGGCCTAGGAAACCCAGACTACACTGAGGGATCCCAGGAGAAGGTTCACACTCAGCGCAGTTGGCTCATTGTTCCTTCTCACGTCTGGCTTTGGCCATTGGAATCCAGGGGTGACATTTTTTGGGGTCTCCTTGTCTCTGGCTGGGTCGGGGACATCTAACATCTGTCCCCACAGCCGGCTGTGCCATGCCCACCCCACGCTGAGGGCCATCGAGATGTTCCACTTTCGGGGACCGTCGCAAGTCGGAGACCGCCTGGTGCTCAAAGCCATCGTCAACAACTCCTTCAAAAACAGGTGGGTGCCGCTGGTGGGGGTCCCCTGCCCACCCTGCCCGTGGCCCTCTGCTCCTCATCCCTTCTCTCTGGCAGCATGGAGGTGGGGGTCAGCGCCGAGGCCTACGGCCAGGAGATGTCCGTCAGCCGCAGGCACATCAACAGCGCCTTCATGACCTTCGTGGTGCTGGACCAGCAGGGTCATCCCCGCACGCTGCCCATGGTGGCACCCGAGCCGGGGGTAAGGATGGGCAGGGCTGGCTTCCCTCCCCAGCCTGGCACCCCCAGGAACCCCACCCAGCCCCAGAGGGCTCTCGGATTCGCAGCAAAACAAATGCAGTTTGATGATGATGATGATGGAGGAAATGAAATTGCTCGGTAGCAAGTGAATTAAATTGATTGCTCGGTATAACTAATAAAATAAACCACTTGCCTGCACGGAGATGGAGGAGTATTGGCCATGCAAGGCTTAACAGAGCATTGCCTGTAAATTCTGGCTCGTCTTTTCTGTAATTCAGGGGAAGGAGTGTTGAGGTTGTTTTTTTATCTTTCAAAGCATCCTAATCCATAATTTGCTGGCATCCAAATATTTAGAGAAATCTGTCATGTTAGCACAGCAGCATAGCAGATACTCATGCATCTCAGCTTCTCCTGGGCTGATCCTTGTCCAGCTCCCTGATTTTTTTGATGCCTTAAAACTAGGATCTCCCACTGTGATGGAGATCATCTTGTAGCCAAAGTCAGGCCCCCTGAAACCTCCTCTCACCCACTTTAAAACATCACACTAGCACTTCAAAATAAGCTGCTTTTTTTGGCTTTTATTTCCCCAGGAGAGGACATTTGCAGGTGCTAGGGTACACCGTTTTTCTTTCAGGGAGTGTTTGCAGCTTTGCAGCCACAACAAGGGTTTTCCCTCATGTGCCAGTGCCCAGCACTTGATCTGAGCATGGTGGCAATGCTGAAATAACTCACAATTAATCACCATCACTGCAGTGTGGCCAGGGTGGCAGCTGGCAAGCAAGGGGGCTTCACCTTCCAGCCCTTCCCTGCTGATTGTTTCTCCCACTCCCAAAAAGATGTGGAGTTGTTTTTTTTCATCCTCCTTTTCCTATTAACTTAATTGCCTTTTCCCATTTATCAGGATGGAGAAAGAAGGTACAGAGAGGCCAGCGCTAGGAAAAAAATTCGGCTGGACCGGTGAGCAGCAAAATGAGTGGGATGTGGGGATGGAGGAAGGAGGAAAGGGGGCTCAGCACTGGGGTGCAGGGACAGTCTGGGGGTGTTTTTTGTCCCCTCCTAAGGGAAACTGTTCATTTGCTGCAGAAAATACGTCGTCTCCTGCAAACAGAGTGAGGTGCCGCTCTCCGTGCCCTGGGACCAAAGCAACAAGGTAGGATGACCACCTGTGGGAGCTGCTGCCCCCTGCTCCTCCTCCTCCTGCTCCCCCAGCCCTGACACGCTGCCCCTGCCCCAGGTTTATCTGAGCTACAACAACGTCTATGCGCTGAAGATGCTCGTGGCCAAAGCGAACTGGGTGCTCGCCAGAGAAAAGGAAAAGGTACCAAACCCTGTCCCTTCTCCCTCAGCCCCAAAGCGTGGGCAGACCCGGTGGGAACAGGTCCCAGCTGTGCCCTGTGCTCCCCGAGGTGCGGATGTACACGCTGGAGGAGGACAAGTTCCTGTCCTTCCGCATCGAGATGTCCGTCTGCATCCCGGCCAGCCGAGCCTTCTCCCTGCTCTCCAACCTGCGGCGCGGCACGAGTGGGACAGCCACTACCTGTGAGTGCTGCAGGCCTCCCCAAAATCCACCCACCCAAGTTTCAGCCTTGTGGTGGAGCATCCCTTTGGGCTTTCCTGGGAGCCAGTGTGTTGCCTTGCTTGCTGCTCAAGACCCCTCACTGTGTGTCACTGTCCTGGCTCCATCTGGGCTGATGTTTGCTGGAGCAAACACTTATTTGGGTACCCCCAAATGTTTTGGGTTTGGTGGTGGGCTGTAAATGTGTAAGACCCAGATTCAGGGGACACAGCAGGGTTTCTGTGACCAGTTCCCTTCCCTTACAGGAGTGCTGAGCTTGTGCAGAAGGTCGATGACGATGACATGATCTACCACGTGGTGAGCCAGAAGCTCAGAAACGAGGACAAACCGCAGGACTTCGTCATCCTGGCGTCCCGGAGGAAGCCCTGCAGCAAGGGGTGAGTGTCCAGCCTGGCCCCTGCTCCCTGCCACCCAAGCTGTGCCAGCTCACCGGGCTCTCTCATCCCCAGGGACCCCTATGTGGTGGCCTTTCGCTCGGTGACGCTGCCCACCCACCCTGCCAGAGCCGAATTCACGCGCGGGGAGACGCTCTGCTCCGGCTTCTGCATTTGGCCAGAGTCCGAGGAGATGAGCAAGGTGGGTGCTGTTGCTGTGTTCCCACAGCCCATGGTGGGGCTCCTTCCTTCCCTGTGCCCCTGCTGACCTTGTCCTGTGCCTCGCAGGTGGCTTATTACAACCAGGTTATGCCGGGGTACCTCAACTACGTCACCACCAACGTGGCGGGACTGTCCTCCGACATCTGCTCCACCTTCGAAGCCTGTGAGAAGTTCCTGCTGAAGAATAAGGAGGACCTGATCTCACGGCTGCAGGACTTCTAGAGCCATGGCCCCCTGCTGACAGATGGACAGACAGAGGAGGGGACACTTCTGTGGTGGAAGGGAACGTGGGATGGTGGCACCCAGACCCTGCCTCTCTGGGGGTTTGGTCCCAGGCTGGGCTGGAGGGGCATTACTGTACCACCTCATCCCTTGCACTCATGTGTCATACCTTTTCTTCTTTCTTTTTTTATTTTATTTAGAAATTTTTTAAGCTGACATACAGGACTTGGTTTTCTAGTTCATTTAATGCTACTTGAGTCTTTATATGATCCAAAATCTTCCCAAACTAGATTATTTTTTTTTACTAGTTCTTGGTGGGGCATAACTGGTTCCTTTTAAGGCAGAAAAGGGAGAGAGGGGGCAGAGATATGGGGTGGGTGCTTTACCCCTCCCTGGTATAGGGAATAGTATAGGGAATGGTGGAATATCCCACTCTCCCCAGTGCTGTTCCTTTTCCTGGGCAGGGCTGGCAAACAGCTCCTGCTCCTCCTGGGCTGAAATCCCACCCCATGGGGCTGTGGGAGGAGCAGCAATAAAAGTGTTTTGAAAGGAAAAGCATCCATATGTGCTCTGGGTGAGTGTCTGCTCCAGGGGTAAGCTGTGTGCTGAGCTTGGAGCAGGGATCCTGCACCCACAGCACACCTGGGGCTCAGGTGGAGGTGGGGTCCTTGTGCTGCAGGAAAGGGGTGGTGCTCCATGCAAGTGGCTTTTGGGGGCTGCCTGGAGGTGCTGCTCTCCTGTCTGGGACAGCCTTCCTTGTCCCCCTCTGCTGGGTGCCCCAACACCTTGAGATGTAAACCCCAAACTGCCTCCGAGGCTTTGAGAAAGGAAAAGGCAGAGCCAAACCTTAAGTCTGGGAAAGCCAACAGAATGAAGCAGGGGTGACAGTGGGAGTGCTACTCATCAGTCACAGCACAGGGGACATCTGTCCTCAGCCACAGACCTGTGGAGAGCCCCCTCCCAGGCCCTCCTGGGTCTCACAGCCAGAGGTTTTCTCGTAGTGCTGAGCTTTCTGGAAGGCTTTCTGCCTGCTGGAAAGTGAGTGAGCCCTGGAAGCCCTAAGGCACACAGAGCTTTTGGCACAGCAGGTTTTACAGGTGCTAGCTGTGCCCTTGCCTCTGCCTGCAGAGCCCTGTGCTTAACTCCAAGGATGGGTTTTGTAGAGCTTAACCATGGGCAAGTGATAGTGATGCCATGGGGTGATGATGCCATGATGGTGATGCAGCTCACTTGGGGTGAGGTGAGGCTGTGGTTACCAGAAATGACCACAGGCTCTTTTCCAGGACCCCAGATGTCCCTCTGCAACACCCAGTCCCTTTGCCACTCAAATTCCCCACCCAGTTTATAAGCAGAAGGAGCTCCTGCCCCTCTCCCGTGGCCACCAGCCAGTAGCTCCCAGCCCTGGGCTGGCTGTGGCCATAAACCTCTAATCTCTGCTGTATCTCCCATCATAAACATCTCAGCTCAAAGCCTGGCATGGCTGTGCCCCAACCCCCAGAAGATAAAGCCATCTTAGGCGGAACATAGTGCAAAACATTCAAGTTTTATAGCGCCCTCTTATCTCCCAAAACTCAGAGCAATCCTGCCTTTTTATCACTGGGACGAGAGCCATCCTTCCTACTTACCGTTAGGAATTGCTGCTGCTTGATTAAGTGGGGGGAATGATGTATTTGCCTGAACATTAAACTTTAACTGACCTCTCCTTCTCCTGAAGTATTGTGCTTTTTCTGGCTGGGAGGCCCCGGTCAGCCCTGGCTCCAGCCTGGCTGGGTCCCCGGGGATGCAGGGTGATGGAGCAGGCGTGACCTGGGGGCACGGCAGAGCGCAGCCAGGGCGTGAGGCGGCGTGTGCTTTGTGCTTCTGGGAGGAAACTGCAGCCCTGCAGCATCTGCTGGCCCTCAGGGGGCATGGACAGCAGGACTGGGCAGCTTGGAGCATCCCTGGAGCACCCATCTCATCCCTCGGAGGAGGGACCTGCTGGTTCCTGTCCTTACCAGCCTTTCCCAGAGCTTGCTCTTTTGCCCTCCCCATCAAGTGCTCTAGGACCAATTCAGCAATCAATCACCATTTTTCTTAATCCCTTTAAAGAAAGGGAGTTACCCCCTGCTCTCAGCAACCTTCCAAAACACCTTGGAGCTCTCAGCTGCTAATTCCTGCATGGAGGCAAATCATTTGGAGAGGCAGGTCTTGGACCTTGGGAGCAGCAGGGCTCTGTGCTGGCTGCTGGCAGAGCCCATCACTCCTTCCTGCCCAGGATGATGCAGGGAACAAAGCCACACCTAAGGACCACGGCTGCTTTCCATGGGCCCCTGCCATCCAGGCTGCTGGAGGATGGAGCAAGGAAAAATCCCCAAAACGCCAAGAAGCTTTTGGCAAAGGAAAGGCCGTGAAGAAAGCTGGGGATTTACAGGCCAGCTCTCCAGGTTGGATGTGGGTGCCTTCTCCAGCATGCTGCCATCATGAGAAGGTTTAAGGACCTGATTTTATGGATGCCTAAATAAATACATGGAGCAGATATATCACAATACAGGGTATATTTATCTGCTTTGCAGGAGTGAGATAGAATTAGACGGCCGTGTCTCTCTCAAGGCCAGCCCCGCTGTAATTCATGTCCTGAGGCGACCAGCCGAGGGGAGAGGAGGAGGAGGAATTCTGCAGGCAGCAGTATTGATGGGCTACTCCCAGAAGCTTTGTTTTAATTAATTTTCAGAGCGCTCCTTGCAGTGGAGCAGGCAGCTCCTTGAAAGCCTCCTTCCACCCGCAGATGCCCGTGCTCCTGGGCAGCAGCGGGTCATCCCTGGAGCCCGCCCTGCTCCTTCGAGCCCCCAGGCTTTTGGTTAAACAGAGCAGAAGCTGCTGCTGTGTTTAAATAGGGGAGCTTCCAAGGGGCCTCTTCGATGGCCACAGCGTGGGCAGGTGTATTTGTCAGGGCTCTTTTCTTCCCCTTTTTATTGACTTTCTGCTTGTTCCTGCGGCCAGGGGTCAGTCGGGGCGTTGGCTGGACTTTGCCAAAAGTCCACCCCAGCCATCTGGTTCCCAGGTGCTGACGCAGTGCCCTGCCCCTGAGATACGAGGGGTTCGAGCAGCGGGTTTGCAGCCCAGGCGGGTGTGTGGTGGTGAGGCTGGGACGGGGCTGTGCCAGCTCCAGAGCTTTTCCTGAGTAAGCAGCTCTGTGAACCTGAACTGCATTTGCCCCGCGAGCAGCAAGGTGCCAGCAGCGACCACAGCTCAGCGCCGAACTCGGGGTGGCCTGGCTGCCACGAAGGGACCTGTCCCCGTCCAGGACGCCATGGCGACTGACACGGAACCCTCCAGCACCATCAAACTGCTGCACCTGCTTTTCCTCTCCACCTCCTGGGGAATGCAGGTCTGGGTGACCTTCGTGGCCGGTAGGTTGGGCTGTGTCGTGCTCTCTGCCCAGGGGCGGCTCAGAGGAGGGGGCTTTGCAGCACTGACCTGCTCTCCCCCTCGCAGGCTTTGTGATGAGCAGGCACCTCCCTCGCCACACCTTCGGCTCCATCCAGCGGGAGCTCTTCCCCTACTACTTCCACATCAGCTCCACTTGTGCCTTCCTCAACCTGACGCTGTTTGCCCTGTCCCATCCCAGCGAGCGGCTCGGCGAGGAGCACACGACCCAGGTAGCCTCCCCCTTCCGAGCTGGCCACAGCCCAAACCCCTTCCTCTGCTTGCACACCATGGAGATCCACGCAGGCTTCTGGTTAACAGAAGCCCCCAAATTGCAGCGAGCCAGGGGGCTGGGGGGGGGGGGTGGTGGTGAAATTTAACCCGCTCACGGCGGGCTCTGCTCCCCCGCAGATCATCATCTTCTTCGTCTGCGTGGCCGCCTCCGTGCTGAACACGCAGTGCTTCGGGCGGGTCACCTCGGACACCGTGGCCGAGCTGCAGCGGCTGGAGCGCAGCCACGGGCCGGGCGCGGAGCCGGCAGCCAGCGAGCGCCGCGGGCAGCGCCGCGCCTCCAGCCACAGCCACCGGCAGCTGGCCCGGCGCTTCGCCCTCTGCCACGCTCTGTCCGCCCTCTGCAACCTGCTCTGCATCGTGTGCAACGGGCTGAGCCTGCACCGCCTGGCTGCCCAGCTCTCTGCCCTCTGAGGGCAGGCGATGGCTGGGCAGAGCCCGCGCCTTGCTGCCTTGCTGTAAAGAAGCACCGAGCTTTGGACATTAAACTGCAGCATCCTCAGGTGGAGATACTCTTGCTGTGTTTGTGCACGGCACAGAAATTTAGGCATAGTGACATAGGAATAGCAATAGGAAGGATTTTCTCTGGAGCTGCCTGCAGCCAGCCTCTGTGATCGAAGCAGGAGTGTTTTATGGCTGGACAGCTTTCTAATGCCCCGTGCAGTAGCTGTGTCTAAAGCTGCAGTGTGTTCCTGCAGTCACAGAGAGAAGGCAGAAGAGAAAGAAATGAGAGATTGAGAATTACATCTAATTAAAAGCCAAATGCAAATACAGAAGTGCAGAAGACCCTGTATGGTGGCTGTTCCAGTTAATGAAATGGATAAGGGTGTTACCTTGGGGTTTACAATCAGTGTCTGTCATTTTCTTGTATTTCACAAAGTGAGAAAAAACGTTGTCTCATTCATTAGGCAGAAGTCAGTCTACTTAAAACAGCCATGTTTATTCCAGGTTCTGTAGGACATTCAGTAAGGTATCAAAAGGGTCAGCCAAACACTGCTCCAAACAAAGAGCTCTGCTGTACCCTGGCCAGCAGCACAGCCAAGCAGTGACAAAAGAGCAGCTGCTGAGTCCCAGGCAGGAACCTGACTGCATCCACCCTGCTGCAACAGGCAGGCATCTCCTCAGGCCACCACTGTCAAACCCAGCAGCCACAGCCCACCTCCGAGGAAAGCTGTGATTCTTCTCAGGTAAGGAAGTACGCTCCCAGCTGCTGTTACTGCAACCACAGCCAGTGTTTGGCACTGCTTCAGGTTTATTTCAAAACCACATGCAGCCTATCATAGAGGAGACCTTCTGCAAGCCAGCTGGGTTCCCTTTTAAACAAATAATCCCCTCATGTTAGCCCTTCCTTCTCCTATGCTGCTCCCCTGGAAGTTTCCCTGTGTGCCAAGATTATTTTCCTCCCCTGAAGAGTGCAAGGTATTTTTTGTTCGAGCAGAAGTCTGCAGCCTGGAGCTGAGCTAACAAACAGCAGCCTCTTGCACAGGATTCCTTGTTTCTTTCTTGCTCATTACAGTCGATGCACTTTCTTGCCAGAGAAGTATTTCTTGGAGAAAGGAGAACACTTGGCAAATACCAAAACTGTCGGGGTCCCAGCCTTTACAAAATACCTGCAAAGATTAAAAGGAGACCTTGGCTTCCATGTAGCTGGCCCAGTGTCCTGCAAAGCAAGTGACTCCTGCCCAGCTCCATAAAGACTGCCCTCCCAAAGGCTGGTGACGAGCCTTTGTGCTGATTAGCAGAGCCTCTTGGAGCCAGGGCTAAGCACATCTGAGGAGGAGTGTTTTATGAATCAACTCGTTTCCCAACAGCTTCTTTTAATTAAGGAAGCTGTTATTCTCCCTCTGGAAGGAGGTTTCTTTTGCAACTGCCCTTACAGCCTGAAATCTGAGGGCTTATGGACACTGCTGAGTTTTATGGAGTGGTGGAGATCCTGCTCCCACTGTGACAGCCCGAGCCCCCCATGCTGTGCAGCAGCTCCAGCCAGCTGTGGGATGGTGCAACTCCACAGCACAGGCTGCACAGGCACTTCTGGGCTTCACAAACAGCAAGTTCTTCTCTCTCAGTAACAGCACAACTCTTTAAAGGCAGTTTCAGGGCTGCGCCAGGGGCTGCTCACGCAGCACTATGAACAGCGAGAGCATTGTTAACCTTCAACATGCTCTTTATAGGCTGCTGCCTGTGTTTTTTTTTTTTTTTTTTTTTTTTTCTTTTTTTTTTTTTTTTAAGTAGTATTGTGTAGATGGGATCTGGAATAGCCCTTCTGTGCTGCTCAGCTGTGCCCAGCTCCCTTTCCCATCTCCATCCAGTCCTGGAAAGAGTTGTTAATTTTTTTGGGGAAAACATATGTAAGTTGCTAGAGCCAGGCACAAAATCCATGCAGCTCTATACCTTCAAGAGGCAGGACTATTAAGTCAGAGAAGAGTTAGGACTATTTAAGAACAAATTGGACTTCAAGTTCATACTTTTTGCCTTTTTTCCCCAGGACATGGACTGGTTCAGCCTCACCTTTCGTGCTGCAGCACTTGTAGCAATGTGTGTTCTGGGTTCACCTCATACATTTCTTCTCTTTCTTCATCTTCAAAATAGAGCTGTAAAAAAATTAGGGGGTTTATTGAATGCCTAAGGCACATGAAGGAAAGCACTAAGCTGCTGAAAGGCCAGTAACAGCACACCATTATCAGCTGGGGTTTATCAAACCTCTGTAGCTTGACCTGGCTGTCAGATGCAAAATTCAGCAACGCAGAAATTGGTTTGTGTGAATTCCAAGTTTTCCCTGTACAAACCAGCTTAGGTTCTCCTGGCAGTGGCAGCAGGAAGGGAAAATACACTGGCTGTTCCCATGCTTTACAGGCTATCAATCCAAATCTAAGGGCTGCTTTTTAACAGGTGAAATACAGCAATGTTATGAGATAAACTGAGTGGGTTTAGAGGTATTTGAACAAAACAGAGTTGATTTAAGAGATTAAAATCCAGCAATGGTGCCTTAGACTGTAAATACACATAGGATTTAACCTGGGAAAGTACACAGCCACTGTCCTTTTGGACCTGTCTGCTCACTGTACACAGGGTTGTGCTGCTGCCTGGCACAGATGACACTGAAGTGGAAAATGAAAAATAAACATTCCTATCCTTCTATGTACAACTTCAGAAAAATTCCCAAACCTGCTGCAGCCACAACCAACTCACGACCCACCTTTGCTAAAGTGTTAATAGAGATATATTTTCTTGATCTGATTATGAGCTTAAGTAACTCCACTTAGTTCTGAAAATAAACTATTTTTAAAATATTTTCTTATTTGTATTGAGCAACTCCACGATGAAATGAAAAAAACAGACCACCTATCAGCTTGATGGTTTAAATTTTCATTATTATTATAAAGATGGAATCTAAGCAATATCTATAAATAACTTCTGACAAATACAATGTAAGTGGAAGACCACTTCCATTTTCATAAGTGAATTCTGTCAGCACATGTGGGCAATGTTTGAGTTTAGAAGTGAGGGTAGCTCTCTTGTTTCACATCTGTGCATGCTAAACAGATGCCAGCTCTTTCATACCCTCAGAGCTGAGAATTTTCTCACCCCAGAAATAAAAAACCCCCACAACACAACAACCCCAAAATTGAAGGAAAGTCAATTTCTCACCTCAAGATTGTTGGGAAGGTATTTTTTTTCTAAATCCCAGGGAGGTAACTCAGCAAACATGACCATTAAATGGTCAATAAACCTAAAAGCCAAAATATACTTGGTGAGCTTAGACAAAGTGCTCAACTTCAATAACTTGCATACTTGTATTTGAATGATGGCAAAAAGACATTAGCAAATTGAACAACAGACTTGAAAGTAAGTTTAGATCACCAACAGCCAACAGTTCCCTCCCTTCAAACTCATCACTTTCCCAATGAATCCAAGGCCCTGTTGTAACTCAGGTTATTTGCTTCAAATTTGAGCAGTGCAACAACAAATTATTTTTAACTTTACATTTTCACACTGAAAAAGATGTCAAAATAAACACCCTGCATTTTGTCTAAAATGGATTTTCCTTTGACACAGTCCCATCCTTCACCAGATCAGAGAGATGAGAATATGTTTGTGTGTCAAAGGTTTCTTTATTTTGGTACTTGAGGAGTGCTGGAAAGTCAGTTTGTTCTAAAAATCCATTTCCACTTCCTTTAGTCACAAAAAGGCACAGTGAACACTATCATAAAAGTGCTACAACTTGACTAACCTGCTTGCACTGTAATTTTAAGTCCTACACTTATTAATAGATCTGAGGAATATGTCTTCCAGCAAACAAAAAGTTACAAATTCCAAGTCTGTTTAACTCACAAGATCAGAAATTGAAGTTAACATCAAGGAGAGTGGAATTCCCAGCTTGCCAGTCACTCACAGTCTGAAAAGTCTGCAGCACTTCAGTCAGATCTGCTGAAAGCCCTGGGGAGAACTTTGGGGTCACTGCTGGTTATGAGAGGTCCCCTTTGGAAGCTTTTCATAATTTTTAAGTTTAACCTTTTTTTTTCTGAGACACCGTATTTGGAGGGCTTTGAAACGGCACCTTAATGAATCTCTAAAATCCACTCGTGTGGATGGGTCACAGGCACCCCTGGCCACTAATTAATTACTGGTCTGAGCTTGCACTGCAAGCCCCTTTAGCCACCCTGGCTAAATGTGTTTGTCTGCACTATAAATTTATGTAAATCACAGAGTAATTCAGGTTGGAGAGGACCTCAGGAGGTCCTCTAGTGCAGCCTCCTGCTCAAAAGCAGGGTCAGCTGTGTGATTAGAAATCTGGAACTGCTCCAGCAGCACGGCAGTGCTTCACTTGCTGCCTGTTCCCATTTGCTCAAGCACCTCCTCTATGCAAGAATGCAGCTGGCAGTGCATTTACCTGGAGTTCTCATGGAAAGCCACAGTGAAATCTGTCTGCTCGTGCTCAGGGTACAGGAAGAGGACAGGCCAGTTCAGGCTGCCATCAGCATCTAAGTGCACCTTTGCCCCTGTGGCACTGTCAGAGTGGAACCCATCTAAGGATATCTCAGCCAGGCCATCTGACACTTCCTCTTCTTCATCTGAAGGCTTAAGAACCAGCTTGATATTTCTTTCCTGGAGGGGAGGGAAGGAAAGACTAAAAACCAGCTAAAAATCACACAGTTATGGCGGGGAGAATAAGAACAAAAAATTAGCAGTCAGTAAAAGGTCAGATTATGTTGTTCTTGTTAATGGGTCAGTTCCTAAGCATGCCATCCAAAGCTTTCCCACAGTATCAGACTCAGGTAACTGGAATTCCAGTAGAACCCAGAACCTCAGCCAGATATCCAAACTCTTAATGAAAAGGATGAGGAGATGTAGGAATTCAGAGGAGCCCACACACGGAGAGAAAACATGTGGAAAAGGAAGCATTTAAAATCCTTTTCTCTGGGGCCCGCCAGGCAACATTACAGGGTGCAGCTACACAACTTCCTGAGAACATCTACTCTTTCAGAGAACTGAAAAAAGCTCACTCTTTTCCTTGGAAAGACCACAGCAGAAGAGATCTGACTGTATGAAAGAGCCCAGAATATTTTAATGTAGCCCAAACATTCACTGAGGAAGGAGAGTATCCAGAACTGATTCCTCCTCTACTTCTAATTGAAGGGTTATCTTCTATTCTTCCACAGAATTAATGCCTGTGGGCAGCAAAGGAAGCCAGGTTCATTGGGCTGATGTGATGCTACAGCCCAGCAGCCAGAGCCCCCACAAAGCTCAGCCCATCTCCAACACTGGCTCTGCATTTTGCATTAGTTGTTACCTGAAATACAGAAAGCTGGGAGGTGGGGCTAGAGCCATGCAGACCTGGAGAATCATGGATTTCGCTCAATTTTTTTTTTTTTTTTGCTCTAGCCCTCAAAAGCCAATGTACGAGAACCAACTTCTAGAAAAAACGAGAGAGCTCTTAAAAAAAAAACCCAAACCACACAAAAGCAGCCCCTCTCACCTTTATTGCTGCAAGCAAAGTCTCCTTCTGATGCTGCTCTTTGCTCTCCATCACCTTTGCCTTCCTGGCATCCCGCTCCTGAATTCGCTGCAGGAAAGGAAAGGAGGCACCGAGGTCACACAGAGCAGGTCAGTGCCCATCACTGCTCTGCCCTGACAACGGGGGAGAAATCAGTTTGGGTGCCCAGGAAGGGCCCCTCCAGCTCCTTCCCCTGCACATCTGAACACATGGAGCCACCACCCAATCCTGTCTGGGGATATCAACTACACAGAAACCTGGGAGGGGCACCCTCCCTCCAAGGATCCCAAGGAGACAAGCACTGCAGATGCCAGGCTGCCTTCATATTTACCTTTAATTTGTCAGCTTTAGCTCTCATTTCCACAAGCTTTTTCTCTTTTGGGTTTATTTGCAAGCCTTCCTCACACCATTCTATTGCTTCCAAGAAATTCTTCAGCTCTATGTGACAGAGAGCTCCTGGAAGGATCAAATATTTTAAGTTTCCAGTGTTGGAGTCAGTGTACAACTACCACAAAAGTGGTGATTATAAAGGCAGAGTTCGGCCTGGTGCTTCTGCACTAAACTTTTTTGTCTTGTGTGGTCATGTTCAACCAGAAACCTCCGGCAGATCAGTTGAGATGAAATTTAAAATATTTCATCAGTTCTTATATCACTTAGACACAGAAATCAGAGGAATTATGCTAAAAGTGCCAGTTACAAACAAAATTTTATCATTGTAATTAACATTTCGGTATTTGTCTTGTTAGGAAAAATAAAAGGGGGATTTCTATGGAGTGGGCAAAAAGAACAGACACCAAAAACAGTATTGTGAAAAACTGGAAAAGTCATGCTGTACTCTGCAGAAACAGGTTCAGTGCCTCTGATAGATATAGGAGATGAAAAACAAAGGGATAGGATATTTGGTTGAAAATGCAAAGCAAAAGGCAGAGCTCTGTTTTGGGGAGAAACAGCAATAACAAGTGAAGAGATCTCTTCCAGTAACTGCTTTCCCTTCCTGAAATGAATTCTGTCCAGAAACAAAGTATGATGTCCACTCCCTGTAGTTTAAGCTTTAGAAACACAATTATTACACACCCAGAAACATGCAAGGAAACAAGGCAACAAGTAACAACAGCCTGTTTTAGGCCTGGTAACAATAACAGCACAACCAGTAAAGTTAGCATCAGCCAAGCGTTTGGAAAGGATGCCCCTGGTGCTCCATGCAACAACATCAACTTTAACTCTCACCTCTTATGATGGCTTTGAGATGGGTGGGCTTCAGCTTTTTGGCTTGGATGGCGTCATTTAGAGCAGAACGGTAGTTACCTGTGAAGTAAAAAAGTGCTCAGAACCTTTCACTTGTATTTAAAATCCAACCAGATACCAAGGTGACAAGATAATTTATGCAGAGCCCCTGTAATTCACTGTTTCTGCAATCACAGCAAGGGTGAAAAAAAAAGAGCAAGCTAAGAACAAGAAATGAAAGGACAGTGATAAATTATACAGGTGGGAGGTAAATAACACAGTGTGAGCACACCACCTCCCTGCTGCAACACACAGCAGCATTAAAAGGCCCAGAACACCTGCCCCGCTGCATGGCCACTGCTGGATGGATGGTGGTAGCTGTAAGAGAGTCATAGAATTATTAAGGTTGGTAAACACCTCCAAGCAATGGTTTTAAACTAAATGAGGGGAAACTTACACTAGATATAAGGAAGAAATTTTTTACAATGAGAGCGGTGAGGCAAAAGTTGTTAAGAGAAGTGATAGGAGCCCCGTCCCTGGAAACATTCAAGGCCAGGTTGGACAGGGCTCTGAACAAACTTGCTTAGTTGAAAATGTCACTGCTCCTTCCAGAGGGGTTGAACCAGATGGCCTTTAAAGGTCCCTTCCAACCCAAATCAGTCTATGATTCTAAAAACCACTGATTTTGCCCTGTCCTGGAGCCGAGGCTCGAGCAGCAGGTAACAGGTGGCAGGAACAGAGAGCAAACCCTGCACGCAGCCATGTGCTGAAGCGAAACAGCTCTTCGGCGTTCGAGGAGACTCCTTCCCGTGGATAATCCACTTTCTCTGCCGCATCACAAAACCAAAACAATCAAAAAAGGAAACCCCAGACGGGGAGGAAAAGCAGCTCCGGAGCTCGGAGCGGCCCCTTACCTAGGTGGAAATGAGCAGCTCCCCGGTTCGTGAGCAGCACCGCGTCCAGCTCGGCGTCCCCGCTGCGCCTCCGCAGCCCCTCCGAGTAGGCGGCCACCGCTCTGCCGTAGTCCTTCTCCCTGAAATACTCGTTCCCTTCGTTCTTGTACATCCCGGCCAGCTCTGCGGGGACGCGGCGGGGTCAGGCTGGGCAGCCCGACCCCCTATCCCCCGACCCCAGCCCCCCGGTCCCGGCCCGCCCGCTGCGCACCCGCGGGGCTCCGCTCCTCGTCGAACAGCAGCGACTGCAGGCAGGCGAGCTCGGGCTGCCGCGCCGCGTCGATCTCGGCCGGGCAGCGCTTCATGAACATGGGGATGGCCTCCAGCTCCTGCGGACGGACACACGGACACGCACGGCGCCCGGAGCTCGGCCCGCCCGGCCCCGCGCCCGGCCCCGCCGCCTCACCTGCTCCCACGTGTCGGGGTGCAGCGCTCCCCGGTACCGCGGCGGCCCCGGCGCTCCGGACACGCCGTCCTGCTCGGCCTCCGCCATGCTCCCGCTGCTGCTCCCGCTGCCGCCCGGCCCCGCCTGCGACCGCCCCCGCCGCATCAGGCCCGGCCCCGCTCCTTCCGATGAGCCCCGGCAACGCACCGGGCTCGGCATCCTACCGGAACCGGCATCCCACTCGTCCCAGCATCACACTGGTACCGGCAACCTACCGGTACCGGCATCCCACCCGCCCCGGCATCCTACAGGAACCGGCATCCCACCCGTCCCGGCATCACACTGGCACCGGCATCCTACCGGAACCGGCATCCAACCCTCCCCAGCATCACACTGGCACCGGCATCGCGCCGGGCTCGGCATCCCACCTGTCCCGGCATCCCACCCTCCCCTCCCTCAATCCCGGCCCCACTCCTTCCGAGCGGCACCGGCATCTCACCGGTCCCGGCATCGGCCCCGGCCTCACTCCTTTCGACCCACCGCCCCCCCGGCGGGGATATAGGAAAAGCTTCTTCAGTTTTGGGTTGTCAGGCATTGGAACAGCCTGCTCAGGGAAAGGGAAATGATGGAGTGACCGTCCCTGGAGAGATTAACAGGCAGTGGATATGGCACCTGGGGACACGGGTTAGTGGTGGCCTTGGCAGCTCGGGTTAGTGGTTGGACTCAATGATCTTTTCCAACCTAAATGATTCTGTGATTTTGTTACAGTGGCATCACTGTTGCTCATGGTCTGTAGATCTCAGACGGAGGAGCTGTGGCACAGGGTGAGGTGCCCCCTCCAGGCAGCTCCCCGTCCCCTCAGTGCTGCTGGGTGGCACCAAGCTGCTCCTCACGGGAGCCCCAGGGGCTGCCATGGCAACCCTTCCACCTTCATAGGACCTGGGTGCTCCCGAAGAGATGCAAACAGAGGAAAGTCACCTTCCTTTGTCTCTTAGAATCCGTCATGCTGAGAATGTGGCAGCGAGGGGAGCCCTCCTGTCCCTGTGCAGCTTTGGCTGTCCTGTCCTCTTGACAGAGGCCATGGCCAGTCTGCCCCTGCCTGGCAGGGAGGGGATGGCTCCCACAGCCACATGAGGCTACAAGTGCTGGAGAAAGCAGCTTCCAGGGACCGGTACCCAGAGAGAGGAACATCCCCAGCCCTGTGGGGGAATGTGGGATGATTCCAGCTCAACCTCAGCACCCGGCACACCTGCAGGACACCATGGCTGGCTCTGACGTGAGCTGGATTTGCCCCTGCTCACCCAGAGCAGTCACCAGGGCTGCTCAGATAAACTCACTGCAGCAGACATGACAGATTCAGAGAGGAGGTGTTTAAGGAACTTGCACTTTACTCAGCAGCTCTATGACCCCTTCTTTGGTGAGGAACAAAACCTCGCCAGCATTCTGATTCCAAACCTCCAAGACTGGGGGGTCCTCACAGACCCTCTTCCCAGCCACGACCACGTAGGGATAGCCCAGCCTTTTGGCATCCTTCAGCCTCTTGCCAATGGTCAGCTGGATCCGGTCATCCAGCACTGAGTCATCAGCGAGGTGGGGCAGTGCTTCAGCCAGGTCATCGTACACCCGCTCCAGCAGCGCCGCTCCCTCCTCCTCCTCCTTGCTACCCTGCTTGGGGGGGATGAGGCAGAGCTGGTAGGGCGCAATGAGGCTGGGCCAGCGGATGCTGTCCTCAGTGGAGAGCACCTCGATGGAGGCCGCCAGGATGCGAGTGACACCCAGGCCGTAGCAGCCCATTTCTGCCAGCTGGGGCTTGTTCTCGGCGGAGGAGAAGACAGCATTGGCGATGGAGGAGTACTTGGTGCCCAGGTAAAACGTGTGCCCCACCTCGATCCCTTTGGTCTCGCTGAGTTTCTCCCCACACGTGGGGCACGAGGTTTGCTCCCTGTTTAGAGTCTCCACATTGGCTGCGAAATGTCCCTGCGGGCACAGCACCAGCCTGTCCTCGCCGATGTCTGCCGGGAGCTGGAACTCGTGGGACGTGGTGCCGCCGATGTTGCCCGTGGCCGCCTGCACCTTGACGAAGGGCAGCCCCAGGCGGGTGAAGAGGCTGCAGTAGGCATCACACACCTGCTCGTAGGTGCGCCGAGCCGCCTCCTCGGAGGCGTCGAAGGTGTACATGTCCTTCATGTAGAACTCCCGGCTGCGCAGCAGACCGAAGCGCGGCTTGGGCTCATCCCGGAACTTCCTGGTGACCTGGTAGAGGCGCAGCGGGAGCTGCCTGTAGGACAGGCTGCTCTGCGAGGCCACCAGCGCCGTCACCACCTCCTCGTGCGTGGGGCCCAGGCAGTAGCCGTGCTTGTGCCGATCCACCAGCCGGAACAGCTCCGGCCCCATCTGGTCCCAGCGGCCGCTGGCGCGCCACAGCTCCGCCGAGCACAGGCTGGGCAGGTTCAGCTTCTGCCCACCCACGGCCTGCATCTCCTCGTCCATCACCCGGATCAGCTTCTCCATGGCGCGGACGGTGGGCGGCAGGTAGCAGTAGCAGCCGGGGCTGGCGGGGTGGATGAGCCCGCCCTGCAGCATCAGCCGCTGGCTGCGGCAGGTGGGCTCCCCGGGCCGGCCCTCGGACGCTGCCTGGCTGCCCGTGGGCAGGGCCAGCGGCTGGAAGAGCTGCGAGAGCAGCAGGCGCCTGGCCCTGCCCGGGGTGCCGCCGTGCCGGGCCCGCAGCCCGCGCTGGTGGGCGCCCAGCGCGGCGAGACGGCACCGCCTCAGCACGGCCTCCATGGCGGGGACGGAGCGGGCCTGGGAGGGACCGGGACAGGGCAGGGGTCAGCGCTGACCGCACGGCACAGCTCTGCGGCCAGCCCCACACACGTGCACCAGAGCTCGCAGGTACCCGCACACACCTGCGGCACACACCTGAGCGCTCTCCGGGATACACAGGTACCCTAGCCGGACTCGGGAATGCTGCACAGGCACACCTGGGCACTCACACCCCCGTGTACACTCTGGCACGGTCTCCCGGCACACAGGTACCCCATCACACCTGAGTGCCATCACACAGCTCTGCACACCCTCCGGGACACACAGGTACCTGGGCGCACCTGCACACACACGTGGCCGCACGCGCGCCCGGGTGCACTCGCGGGAACACCTTCCGGGATGTACAGGTACCCCTGCAAGGTCATGGACACGCGGGGATGCCGCACACCTGAGAGCACACACTCACCTGAGCACATACGTACCCGAGCACACACTCCCCTCAGCGCACAGACACACCTGACCGCGCACACACACACCTGAGCGCACACACACACACCTGACCGCGCACACACACACCTGAGCGCACACACACACACACCTGACCGCGCACACACACACCTGAGCGCACTCACACACACCTGAGCGCACTCACACACACCTGAGCGCACACCACACACACCTGACGCGCACACACACACCTGAGCGCACTCACACACACCTGAGCGCACTCACACACACCTGAGCGCACTCACGCTCCCACGTGCCCGCGCCACTCGCACACGTGCCGCGCACACTCGCACACGTGCCCGCGCGCACTTACAGCCGCGGGGGCGCGCGCCCGGCCCCGCCGGCGCGGCCAATGGGAGCCCCTCCCTGTCACGCGGGCGGACACACGCGGGCGATGGGCGGCGCGCGCCGCTCTCTATGGTTCCGCCGGGCGCGGCGTGCGCCCCCTGCCGGCCCGGAGGAGCGTCCGCAGCGGGGGCGGCGCAGGGACGGGGCTCGCACGGCACTGGCGCCACCAGGATTCGGGCGTCCCTTCCTCATTAACAAGGGCTTGGAAAGCTGAGAAGTTCTCGGGAGAGGCTGCTGCTGTGGAACTTGCTGCCGTCCCCCCGGCTCAGAGGGACAGTGAGCTCTTGTCCGTCCCGTGGAGGAACTTGCCCTCCATCGCCCCGCTGCTCGTGGCTTTGGGCAGCTGGAGCGTGTCCAGAGTGTGGTTATGGCAGACAGCTCTCAGCTCCATAGGGAATGCCTTGTCTTTGTAACCCACTGCTCCCTGTGTGCCTCGGCCTTTCTTCAGGCTCTCCTGCCCACCGCGGTGTCCACAGGAGGCTCCCCACGGTCCCCATGGAGCCGGCGCTCGGTGCCTAACGTTTCCTGAGGAGCTGCCGTTTGGGAATGGCATCGTCCAGGTCAAACTCCACAGGAGTTTCATCCACCACCAACAGTTCTTGCGCAGTGTCCGTGTGACAGTAAAAAATAGTAAACAGAGCCAGGACAGGACAAAATGGGTCCTTGAAAGCAATGAGCACATCTGCTTCTCCTTCCTGGCTGAGGTTCGGGGCAGAACCACTTGGAGGGTATCTGAAGGAGGCTGAGAGATGAAAAGCCATCTTCTTAGCTCATTCCAGCTTTCTCCAGTCCAGTGTGGCAGACAGACATCACCTGGCACCCAATGACCACCCCCACACTGCACTTTTCAGCCTCCTCCCTCAGCTCGGAGGGAGTTGAACATCTCTGGAGCACACAGTAAAGTGCTCCACTGGAGGAGGAGACAGGACTTCAATGAAGAATTAAATAATCCTGTTTAAATATAGGGAAATTAGATTGAATCCTTATTTTAAAAATGGGATTTGAAGAAATCCTCACGATTCTTCTATAGTGCGAAGTCCTCGTGTGCACTCCTGTTTACAGAGGGCTGGAAATGGGCAAAAGCAAGGAATTAAAGAGCATATCTTTGATGCTCCAGGTTATCCAGAAGCATTAAAGTCATTAAACAGCTGAGCCGGTTCTGCGAGGTGACTCACACTGTGTGCCCAGAGGGATCAGTGGGAGTCCCTCAGCAGCTCGGTGCTAGAGCTGGGATGTGGCCCAGGTTTTCTGGCTGCCAGGTGGCAACTTCCCTGCCAGACCAGCCTGGTTTTGTCAGGCAGTGACTTCTCCCTGCGTGTTTGTCACCACAGTGAGACAGGCACTGCACGAGAGGTGCTGTGCCTGTCTCGGAGGCTGCAGGATCAGGATGGATCCCTGGGGGAAGGGAATTCGCTCACACCTTGGACGCCCAGGTGGTGCTGTGTGTCCCTGGGGACCTCCAGAGCCGCACTGCAAATCCATTTGTCGTCTTCTGCTTGCCCAGAATTGTGAGATTTTCACAGGCAGTTCAGGACGGGAGGGGTGTCTCCATTGTTGGAGCCAGAGAAGTGAAACACATTTCCATCGGTGACATATTACCTGCTGTGCTGATCAAAGGGACAAAACCATCTTGGATTGATTCGCCGGGGCAGGGTTTTAACCAGGAGAGTTTAAGGCTGCACAGGAGATGTGGTCTGTGGGGAAAGCTGATCTCTTTTTAAATCAGCAGACAGGACTGAACGCGGGGCTCAGCTCAGGGGTTACGTGCCTGAAAGCCTGTCTGGGCTCCTTATTTTTTCCAGCTGTGCTGGGGGAACCTAATAAAGGTACTGCTGTCCCTGCAGCCTTTCACCCAGCTGCTCCCCCGCTGCTTTGCTGGGGCTGATTTATGGCACCGGGGCCAAACGTGTGCCCTGAGAGGGGCGTGCCCTGCACATGGTGAGACTGAGGGGCTCGGCTCCTGTCTGGGGCCTCCGTCTTTGCCCCGAGGGATTTCCGGGAGGAAAAACACTGAGGACGGGGAGAAGATAAATGAAAGACCAAGCAGGCAACAGCAGCTGTCTTGAATCAGTCCCTGGCACAGCACCAACGAGATCAGGGGGTCAGTGTGAGAGAAGCCACTGGGCTAGTGGAAAATGGGTTTTCCCTTTCCAGCAGCATCCCCAGGTAGCACCAGGCCAGGGCTAAGGGAGAGAAGTCAGGGCAGGGGAGAGGCCAAGTCATTCAGTGGTCAAACCTCTCTCCATCCTGCAGAGGATTTGCAGTTTGGGCTTGGGGTTGGCATAGAGTGGTGGCACATCCCATCTGCCTGTGGACGTGCTCCTGCACAGCTGAAGGGTCCATGACCCCACAGTGCTGGCTCACACCTTGGGATAACCAATTTGATCCCCTCCAGTGATGTTACTCTAATTGCTGGACAATGTTTTCATGCCCAGTGGACTGGTGGTTACAGGTCCCCTGTCTTTGATTTGCCCCTTGGGGAGGGGCACCTGCACCCTGGCAGCTTCCCAAGGTGCAGGTGCTCCCTCCTGGGTAACCCTTGGGTGCTTTTAGACAGCTCCTCCTGAGCAGACAACACTTGATTTTTTCCCTGCCAGGACCCTGCTGTTTTCCAGCCCTGTCTGCACAGGGGAGGGGACAGTGCCCAGGAATGGAGATGCTGGGTACCACGGTGATGGTTGCCATGGCAAGGGCTGCCACCATCCCCGTGGTCCTTGGGGACCAGAGCTGTCAGCATGTGGCTGCAGGCAGTCCTGGGGACATGGGCAGCCTGGTGAGAGCTGGATGTGTGGGGGAGCTGGACTTACTGACGAGCTCTCCTCATCTCCCAGTCTGTCTGTGCCTGCTGAAAGGAAGCAGCTCCTGACACAGGGGCTTTTAGCACAGGATGGTCCAGGACACCCAGCACGGAGCACAAGCTGCCCCGGGCAGGTGAGCCAGCCAGCAGCTCAGCAGTGACCACATCACCTCTGCCTGCATCCCGAGCCTTTGCCCTTATCAAGGAATGCTTGGACAACCCTTCCCATTAGTTTTGCTCTGTTTCACCTGCAAGCAAGCAGATGCACTTCATGGATGAGGGCAGCTGGGTTTGAGTCCTTTTAGGTGCCAGGAGCTCTTTGTATGCTCAAAAAAGTCACAGTCTGCTGCTTAAAAGCCAGTTTTTCCTCTAGCAGCATCAGCAGCACATTGCAGAGCCAGTGCAGGTAGGAGCCCTTCCCTCAGTACCCATTCCTGGAGCTGTATTCATCTTGGCAGCTTCCCCACAGAGAACCAGAACAAAGCCTAAGGGGCTCAAAGCAGACAGGGAAATCTTTAGTCTGAAATAGTCCACCTTGGCTAGGGATGAACAGCAGGAATCCACATGGCTTCTCTCCTTTATCCAGCTGAGTGAGGAACAGGCAGCTTGAAAGAGGTCAAGACATCTTCATAATTGGTGGGGAACTTTCAGATTACACTTGAGTGGTGAGGTTGTGACACTGCTGCCCTTCACTGCAGCTGGCAGTAGGGGACTGGTGAGTGTGCTCATGCCTGCAGGGATAATCAACTCTTTATGGCCTGCTGTGGCCAGAGGAGACTGGCTGGGCTCACACTGGGTACTGCTCCTCCCTCCCCTTTGGTTAAGATGTGCCACTGTTGTTGTATCACTTGCTGAGGTGAGTGGCTGTGATGCTGGCACAATCAGCCTCAGGGGTTTCCTCAAACTGGGGAACCTCAGGAGCAGCCAGGAGCCTGCAATCCACATAACAGTGGCTGATGATTCCTGGGGAGGCCCAAAAGCAAAGGACAATAGAGAGAAACTGCTGGAATTGTACCATGCCTTCCCTGGAATAGAGAGGGCTTATAGGAAGCATGACAGAGAGGATTCCCCATCCTCTCTCTGCCTGGCTGAACACAGGGACTTAAAGGAGGGAGCAATGACACTGCAATTGAGCAGAAATTAACTATCTTCAGCTGGGACTTTAGAGAAATAACATACATGACAAGAGGATGCCAGGTCCTGCACATCCTCCCAAGGAAGGTAAGATGGCACACACAGCTTTCTCAGGGTTAAACACATCCTTTCAAACTCTGCTACTACTTAAAGGAGTTGCACATACCTGTAAGGGGTGGTGTTACCACACCTGAGTAGCCCCAAGTCCACTACAACTCCACAGAGAACTGGGTCTGAAAAAGTGCTACCATAGCAAAGATGAGCAGGGAATGAAAACCTGGAGGCAATGGAGAAAGTGAGATGAGCAGAAAATGTCAGCAGCAAAGAAAGCTGGCCATAAAAATGTACTGGGAGCTCTTTGGTTCTCCTAGAGTTAAGTTTATCAGGTCTTGTACAAGTGTTTAGACCAGAGAGGAATAATTAAATCTAGGTGTAATTACATGTTAGTTGTGGCTGATTAAGTATGCTAATTAATTTGCAATTATCATTTTGTGTGGGGTGATAATGGAACACAGGTAAAACTGCAGCAGTTTAAGGAAATCCTGGCTATTGTTCTGAAGGAGGAGGTCTCTGAAGGGAAATGCCTGAGCAGTGATGTGGGTGAGGGAGAGCACAGAAATGCTGCTGGGGCAACAAAGGAGGGTTGTGAAACGCAGCCTAAGACAAGGCCAGCACGGAATGTGATTAAAGATAAGAAGGGCATTGGCACCTGAACTGCAGCTTCAGCAGGGCTGAGGACTTGTCAGCCTGGCTTTCTCCCTGGGAAAAGAGCAGTGTACACCCTGGGAGGTGTACCAGCAGCGTTCAGGGAGGGGCAGGAACACTTCCCACTGAGCTTACATAGCTGCCATGAAAGCATTTATCAAGGAGATAAGAAGAGGTGGGTGTAAAACTCCTCAGGCTGAAGAGTGCACTGAGTCTTCTCTCTCACTTTTGGCTGCTCATTCAAGGCAGGGATTAGATTTATTAGCATGAAATGAGAAGAATGAAGTAACTAACCCAAGGGTAGCACCTAAATGCAAAATGGGAGTTTGTCCTCCTTCAACAAAATGTCACAGGGAAAGAACGAAGTGGGGTGTGTGTGTGTAAAAAAACAAAAAAAAAAAAGTCAAGACAACTGGCATCATCAAGCTGTGTGGACACAGTGGGGCAGAACTGCAGGGTTAAAGGCTCAGCTATGAGGTGCTTCTTTTATTGCCAGTGTGCTTGGGGCAAAGATAAGTGAAGGCTCACAGACTTCAAAGACATTCCTACCAACATCACCTCCCACCACTTCCCTCCCAACGCCTTGGGTCTCTCACCCAGACTCCTCTCAGTAATTGCTGGCCATGTGGAATGACACAAGAAATGATGAACAGCTGTTGAGAAGCAAGCAATCACTCATTAAAAGACATCCCTTGGAACAGTAGGCCGGCCAGAGCTTTATTTTCGACAGCCTGTACAACCAAAAACCAAGAGCAACAGCAATGATGTGTGTGACTGATACAGGGCAGGAGCCAATCACGGCATACAGAGTTTGCCAATAAATTAAGGAGTGAAAAAACAAACACGGTGCATACCTAGAGATCATCAGTACATAAGTGAAACACAGCCTAAGTAGAAGTATTTGCATATCCTCTAGCTGTTTTAACGTTGCCCTTTCAAAGCTAACCAAACCATTCTTGCTCTGTGCAGCCTATCATACAAGCGCTGGGCTAAATCGTAGCTTCACCCCCACCCGGGATAATCCCCTCGTAGGGGCAGGAAGGCAGGTCACACCCTGAGAATCAACACTTGCCTTCCTGTGTGCCCCTGGTGCAGCCAGGAGGTGTGGCAGGCACTCCTGGATCACTGACACAGCTCCAGGGCTCGGGCAGCACTGAGGACACTCTGCACTGGCTGTGTCTCCCCAGGGAACGCTGCCCCTGCACAGGATTTGAGGGGGTGCCTTACTTGCACACAGTGTGCATCACTGAGTTACAGCCCAAGCTTATTCCTGCTACTGCTTTATCATTGGTTTCATCTGGACCTTAAACATCCATCTATCAATAAATAAAATCATTGGTTTATCACGCATAATAAAATTACACCTCCCACTGGTAACTGTTTGAGAAGTTCTCTGTGTTACCCCCTACACAAGCCTCAAGAAAATGACTTTCTTTTCCCTCAGGCTCAGTAAGGTTTCAAGTAACAATTTTCAGTACTGCTTGGACAAGACACAGGCTTGGTTTGGAACCCTGATTCTGGCTACAGGGTCAAAACATTCCCACACTTCTACACCCAACTGTATCAAGTCCACGACTGTGCCATTTTCACCTGTGAGCAGCAGAAGAGGGAACTAACAGTGCTTGCTGTTATTTCCTCTCCAGGTGACTGAAACAGTCCTTTTACAAAGCCTATCAACCTAAACCAGCTAAAATGAAAAGCAAAAACGTCACTCAAGTCAGAACCGAAGCCTGTGTGTATCAAGACTCACATCAAGAGTTCTTATCCACAGCCACTTGCTCTAACAAACTTCCTGTTAACACAGCCTTGACTTCCTTCTCCTACAGGCCAGGACAGAACAGTCTCAGATAAGCCACATCTTCCTCCAACTGAGTACTTGTAAGGCACTAAAATTAAGCCACAACCAAAAAACCCCAAAAAACACAAGCCCAAAAGAAACCCAAATAAACTGACCCACAAAGAAATTAAAATTTGGCTATATGAAATAGCAGCAATTTTTTTTTTCAGTGGTCTACAAAGCCAGAACATTGATACTTTGGGGCAAAAAAACCAATGCACTGCTGGCCAACTACAAAAACACCTAAAAACCTACATCCATTCACACTTCATAATCAAAATCAGTACAAATCTGATAGGCACAAGTAAAAAGCATCTTCTTCACACCTCAGTGCTCAGTTTTCCAGCAGAAGCCAATCCTGGGGAGCTCAGCTGCCCTGCAGGACAACGTGAGCAGCCCAGCACCACACAGCTGGAGGAGGATGGAGTGTGGATGAGCCACTGCAGAGCTGCTCCAGGATACTGACTGGAAGCAAATGTTTTGAACAACATGATTCATCAAGACAACGTGTTCAGCTTTGGCACCTATTTCTGAGCCCACCCTCCTGTTTTCAGAAGTCATGTTAAATATAGCTGTGGTACACTGGTGTAACTCCAGTGTCTTCATCCATTCCCACTATTTTTCTTCTGCTTGGAAATAGGTGAACTCACCTATGTCACTACATTAGATACAAAGGCTAGCACTTCAGATTTCTTAAAAACAATCACTCTGAATTTGGAAAACTGGTTTTAAAACATACAAAGAAATACTAAACATAAACGTGTAAAGCAGGAATTCATACCTTTAAACATCAATAAGAACGAGCTTATTTGGAGAGCAATAAAGCTTTTTTTTTTTTAAATGATATACTGACTAGCTATAGGTAAATTCCTCTTTCCCTGATTGCTTGGTGAGCTCAGCCCAGCTCAGTGCCTTGCAGCTTTGCAGATTTTGTCATACACTTCTGGAAAGGCATCCTTGCAATTCATCTGCTCCTCAGCTTGTGGTACAAGGAGCCATCAAACATATCCCAGAACTCCTCACGGGTCATGTAGCAATCTGCATACAGCATCTGGAAACTGGAGAGATGGGAAAAACAACAGACAGGAATTCGGTATTAATTGAGACACAAGATTTGATATAAAATATTAAAAAAAATTCAGTGCAAGCAATGAATAGAAAATACTTAATAAAACAAAAACATTAACAATGCTTTTTTGAGAACAAGCAAATACAATAGCTCACATGGATTATGCTGGGACACTCAGCCAATTATGCTTTGTGGATTTAGTATTTTTTCTGCCTCTTTTCTTAGGATCCATGCAGGTACAGTCATCTCATACTTGCCTGCATTACAATATCCATTCAAGTCAGATGTAACAATACATCCTTTGACTTTTTCATTTATCTGGACACTGAGAATAGAACTAGGGAAGGCAAGACACCACCAAATGAGACCAGGCCAAGATAAATTCATAGTGTAAACAAAGGTCCATTTACAAATTAAATCCTTCTTCAGCTGTGGACTCTTCCTCACTTCCATACTGTGCTCTCTGAGCTGCAGCTACCATCAGAGTACAGCAGCCAAACACAACCTAACATAAAAGCTCTATTGTTTTGTGTGATTACAAAACTGGAAGATTGAGCATTTATCCATTGTTCATTGCCCAGTGACAGGTAGACAACAGACAAAACTTTGTCAGTAAAGAGCTTTAAATTAAAACCTTAATTTCAAGTTAATGAAAAGCAAGGCTTAAAATTAACTTTGGGTTGCTTTGTTCTCTGGCAAATCACTTCATGCAGCTCAAAGTCATTTGCAGTCCCCAAATCATCTCAAAGCAGCTTTGCCATTACTGCGCAGCCACACGGGACATGGTCACTGTTAGACTGAGAAGTAGGTCAAAATAGAAATGGGGATAAATTACACTGTTGGTGTAAAAATACCGTGGAGTTGCTTTTTGTTCCTGAGAAACCAGCCTGTGGCAGCTTCTCCACTGTCACTGCTCCAGCAAATTAGGCTGGCTCGAGTCCGTGACAGATGGTGGGCACATGCCTCACGCCCACTGTGGTCTTGTGTAAGAAGAACCCAGGCAGGGAAAAGGAAGCTCTGGAGCACAAGTTTGGAGGGAGGAAGGAATGCCACCAGCACACAGGGGCTGCCTGCAGGGACAGCCAAGGCTGGCCCCCAGGGCAAGGACACCCTGGTGCAAGGACAGGCAGAGCCGCTCTGGGATGCTGCAAGGACTGCAGGCAGAACAGTCCCAAGGGCAGGCAGGGAAGCTGTCCAAACTTTTGAGATTCTTGAATGATGTATTCCAAGGATGTATTTTGTAGCAGCAGACTCTATTCCCATAGCAGCCTGCAGTTGAAAGGTGACCTGAAGTCACCCAGCTCCCACCTTCACCACAAGAGCTTCAAGCCAGTGTGTCCCTTTTGTTTGGCTGGTTTTGCAATCAAATAATAAAATCATATTTAAAGCTCAAAGTTAGAAATTTAAATTAGTTTTCACTTATTGTGGTTGTTAAATTAATGTAACATTAAATATAAAAGTTCTGTGGGATAAATAACTGTGATTAAACCACATGGGTGTGAATTATATGACATTATCTTTGTTCTGAGGAGCGGGGTCCTTACCCGTGCACACTTCTTACAAACTTTTCCATTTGCCTCATTGAAGCCCTGGCTTCAAATTGTTTGCTTTTGGGCTCTCCATAAGCTCCTATATCCACGTAGAGTTCAGTTTCATTTCCTTTGGGATGGACCATACCAGGATTGTTGGGCAATATGAAAGGACATAACCAAATAGGGTACACCTGCAGAGGCAGGAAAACACTTTATCACTTATTTTTTAAACATAATCACCCTTTAAGCTCTTTAATAAATGTGGTAAAATGAAGAGTTAAGAGAACTTCCAGTCTCAGACTGAAATCCTTGCTTTCAGCTGTTCCTTCCCAGCTGCCCTGGTGATGTTTTTAGCTGGACTTTCTAATGACCATACCACAAATATATTGAAAATGTCCTCCTAGAATGACATCTCCTCCCCTTAAATATTTGAAATGAAAAAAAAACAAAAAAAAAAAAAAAAAAACAAAACAACAAACCAAACAAACCACCCCTGATCTCAAAGCAACAACTGAATAAACATTCTGAGCAAAAAGAGAAGGAAGTGTTTTCCTTTCCAGGTCACTTCAAAATTGAAAATATCAAAATTGAAATTCTACACTAACTAAAATAAATCCAGAAATAACAGCAAGAAAGGGAAATGAAGCTCCACAGCTGGTGTTTAGTAAGACCACCAATCACTTTAGGTGAAGATCAGTTCAAATGTTACTAAGGGATAAAATCTTTTAGAAGTGTTGGCTTCTACCAAAGCTTGAAATCTTTTATTTAATTCTTCCCTCTTTCAGAAAGCTGTGTTTATTTCTGCTGCAGCCTTACATCATGGACTCAGAAAGCACAGCACTCCCCAGGACACAAATGACCTTTTGCACAAACAGGATATTATATCTTAAGACCAACGGCCACAGTCCTTATCACAAACAACCCAAGATTAGCAGCTGCTCTAAGGAGATGTGTTCTTACATTCAGGTCAGCGTGGAAGGTCTGGATTGATTTTTCAAGGCTCTTCATTGGCACCAACATGTCCTGCACAACGTGGTGCTGCTCGTAGAGCTTCCGGATGGCTTCTCCTTGGGTGAGCTTCAACAGAGAGATCTTGGGGGGCACCATCCAGCCAAACAGGTACCGGAACACGGGGTTATTGCCAAAAGGAATGATATCCTGCAAAGAGCAAAGAGAGGGCCTCAAGAATGGGGAAGTGGACCAAAAGAACACTTCAGAGTCCTCAGGGCAATATTAAGCCAGGTTTTCAATAAATTTAATTGCTGATGCATTGCTGGGGAACTAAAACACAAATTAGCAAATGAGAGGGGCCTGGACTGTGCTTGGCTCTGTAGCCAAGTCTCTGCTCCAAGCCTCCTGTGGCCACCACTGATTTTCAGGTGTATGAATCACAACATACCCAGCCCCAAATACTTTCAGAGAATAAAGTTCAGAGAGCAACAGGCTATTATGTTCA
Source organism: Sitta carolinensis (assembly GCA_032173965.1). Lineage (NCBI taxonomy): Eukaryota > Metazoa > Chordata > Aves > Passeriformes > Sittidae > Sitta > Sitta carolinensis. The sequence goes on from CM063289.1 coordinate 26,425,819, forward strand.
GAGAGCAACAGGCTATTATCTTGCAAAAGCCAAGGGAGGAGTGCACAAGGAGCTACCCTTACAAAAGTTTTGCAAGAATAACCAAATTTCTTAAAAGCATTTTAAAGCATTTAATTATCACCTGCACAGCCAACTCCTGTTTGCCTTCTGCAGGAGCTGAAAGGATCTGGTACCTTGCTCCAGAAAGTCAAAATGTAGTAACGGGAATATTTCACCATGACAAATGAAGTTTTGTGTAGGTACATGACAATAAACACATTTATGAAATTCTAAGTAACACCCTGACTACATAATCACTTTAGTTAGGGCAGTTTTTCAGCCAGAATTTTACATTCGTGTTTTTTCCACCATCTAAATTGAAAATCATTCAGTAGGTACAAAAATTTAATGCTAAAATACATACTTAAGGTCTAAATTCAGAAAAGCACTAAACAAAAATTAGGAGTTTCTGATACAACACCTTATATGTGAAGAAGTTTCTTTGGATTTGCCATACCCAAAGGCAGGACTCGTAAATTTGCCACAAATTTTGCCTTTTTTTCCTGCCATGATTGGTTGCTGCCAAGGGAAGAAGGTACACTGTACCTACACTGTGAAAGGGCAGAGTACCTTCCTGCAGATACATTTGAATTTTGGAACTGGCCTTACTTGGAGCTCCCAGAAGATACTGCGGGTGTGTCTGTGGTAATAATGTCTGGAAGGAATGTATTCTACTCCAGTCCTGTCAGCTTTCAAATACTTCTCCACATGCTTAAAGAACCACGGCTTGTAGAAGTTGCCAATTCTGTTTATCTACAAGAAAACATGCACTCATTAGGTAACAGTTACACCTTGCTAGACAACAGAGTATATCCCCAAATTGCATTCCGGGGAGGAATCTGTGTTCTAACCTCTGGATCAGACTGTCACAAGACATCTAGGGAAACTTCACTCCACCACCTGCAAGGCTTCTTCTTGCCTTTCTTGCCATTAAGGTTTAAATAAGGCTTGCCACTGACAAGCTATTTAAGAGCCCACAAATGTGACAAAACTGAATTCCTAAACTGCCAATCTCTAAACCCATCATTAATCTGAAATCTCACACGGCAGAGAGGAAACATCCAGGTGGAGAGTTGCATGAACACTTAGCATGATCCCCCTGTGCATGCCCCTGATGTGTTTTTAATATTAACAGAATTAAAAGCTTGCTGGGAAGAGGGTTACTCTGAATAACTGCAGTTCAAAGCAGCACTCTTCAGTCTATGAGAAAAAATCCCTTCTCTTCCTCCTCAGGTACTGCAGGGAAGAGGCTGTAGACTGAATTATTTGCTAGAACAATGAAATCAGTGGGTCATTTCTCATCAATGAAAGAGATTTAGAGAACAGACTCTGTTATAGTAGGAAGGGATTATACTATAAAATATTATAATGGACTGATCCAAATTTTAATCCTATGTTAAGAGATTGTTCTGATTTTATAATGGATTTATCCTAGTACAGCTTCAGTTAGACTTTGGGAGTATTTTTTTCATTGTGAGTAACTTCCCTTTAGTTACCTTGCTTTGCTCAGCTTCATCAGTCAAGACTCCTGTCATGATGACTGCTTCATCCAAGGAATACACAATTCCTTCCACAAAATTATTCTCCTTTTTCTTAGACTCTTCAGTGAACTTCTCACAAATCTTCTGCAGCCCTCTTACTGGCTTGTAATGTATTTTGACATATTTCTTGGCAGGAATCATTTTTATTTCTGCTGCAACCAGGAAACCCAGAGTACCACAAGACCAAGGCACTGCATAAAATAGGTCTGAGTTTTCAGTCTGCAAAAAGTATGTCATACTAAATCATATATCCACACCAATAACTGTCAATGACATTGTAAATGATAGCAAAGTAACATTTTGTCTTACTGGTGAACATCTCACAAGGCTTCCATCAGCAAGAACAAGTTCATAGGCCACACAGGTGTGCTGAAAAAGTCCATAGATATGGGATGAAGACTCAATGCCAGTTCCCATTATCAGGCCACCTTAATCAAGAGAGCACACAACAAACCAAATGAAACACACTCCAAAATGTGGGAGATTTATGAGAGCAAATCCCCACTTTATAAGCTCTTTTTAGACTATTTAAAAAAAAAAAAAAAAAAAAAAAAAAAAAAAAAAAAAAAAAAAGGAAGTGCTTGTAACATAAATACCACAAAGAACATAAGGTTCAACAGAGTATTTCTGGAACCTTAAAAACAATGCAATGTTTAACTGCATAAAATACTCTAACAAAAGTGCAGCAAAACCACTGAGTCTCTCATCAGTGACCCTTACCTACTGTGAGGTCATCAAGCTCTGGTACCACAGGAATGGTCCAGCCCATGGGATTCAGGTATGCAGTCAGCTGGCCCATGGACACCAAAGGCTCCACACGAACCACCTAAAAAGCAAAAAAAACCCAAAACCTACCCCCAAGTTCTCAACAAACATAAATTAAGAGTTCAGCATTAATGATGACAAAATATGGCAAACCGGATACACTTCCATCTGTTATCAGAACTCAAGAGACTCACTTTCCTAAGAGAGCTACTAAAAATAGTGGGAACTGTTTAGTGATTCCTCCTCTGCCTCAACATCTTGTTGCTCAGTGCCCAAACCCATAAATCAATCTGGTCTTTTAGACTTCAGCACATAAAAGCCAAGCAGTTCCATATGCTGGCTTTTTCGGATAGAACGATCCAAGCACACACTGCAAACCCTTGAAATTTGATAGGGCTGCTACAAAATTCTGTTCTTTGTGGAACCTAATCCCTCCAGCTCTGAGTATTGTAAAGAAAACTGTAAATCCCATGACAGTGAACGCTTTGTGGTGGAATTTGTTACCTGTCTTTCACTGTCTACTTCCAGAACATCCATTAGATTGATCATGATGTTCTTGTGAGTCTTCTTGTACTTGCCAACACGGAGTGACACAGTCAGCCAGCCGGGCCGGCCCGTGCACATGTACCTCTTGCTGCCTTCCTTCTGCCATTCCCGGACCTGCAAGAGCCAACAGCTGTCACAGCAGGGATGCTTCGGAAGTCCCTTTGCAGATCTCTGAACTTCTAAATAAAGTACACGACCAGAGTGGTTTAGTTATGTAGAGGTCTCACTTCTAATATCCTGTAGCTCTGGGGTTTTCTTTTGGGGGAAGGATTCAGAAAGCTAATAAGACACTAGCAGACAGTTTAAAAAATCTGCCTCCATGTTTTTTGTTTTTTTTTTAAGGGAGGTATTATCAGTTACAATCTTAGTTCTACTCCAAAACACACAAAGTCTCTTGAGCCAGCAAACGACCAAGCAAAGAGAAAAAAACCTGATCTAGTGGAAACAACCTTGAACAACCTGGTCTAGTGAAAGATTTCCCTGCCCATGGCAGGGTGGAGTTGGAACGAGATGATTTTTAAGGTCACTTCCAATCCATAGCCTCCTCGGATTCGACAAAAAGTTAAGGGAAACGTGTAAGCCCATACATATGAACCACGAATTCTGAAAAGACACAGTGGTTAACACCTAGAGAACGAACAACTGCATGTTCTTCATAGCACAGCTGCTACTACAGCAACCAACAACCCCTGCAAGAACAACACCACGCACACTAACACCCACCGGTACCTGCGAGGAGAGACACAAGGCACAGTGTGACAGAATTACCACCAACACCAGAGAGCACAGAATCACTACACACATCTGCACTTCTGGGTGGAGGAAAAGTTTAATCTGGCCATGAAGCCCGCCCGTCCTGGAACTGGCGGTGTGGAGCAGCAGGATGCGAGCGGGCTCAGAGCACGCAGCTCAGCCTGCCGGCCAGGCACTGCTGTGCCCGTGTCGCACACACGTGTGTCCCCGCCTGGCTCGCAGCACATCCCCGAGGGCTCGCCAGCAGGCGCAGCGAGCGAGTTCCACAGGAGTTCCTGCGGGACGAGAGCCCCGCCGGGCGCTGGAAGCCCCGCTGGCCTTCACCCCATCGCTGACCCCCGCTCCGCTGGACTCTGCCCCCGGGGACGGCGGGATGACGGAGAGCGGGACGAGGACGCGCTGTCCCCTCGCAAAGCCGCGGCTCCCCCGGGGGTCCCGCGGTCCGGCGCAGCCTCACCTGCTCCTGGATGTGCCGGACGCGCTGGGCGTGCTGCCGCGGGGCGCTGTGGAGGCGCCAGACGGCCCATGCGCGCAGCTGGTAGTAGATGTCGAAGAGGATGGAGAGCGGCAGGAGGAAGAAGCAGACGAAGACCCAGCGGTGGTGCACGAGCACGGCCTCCAGCCCGCGGTGCCGCACCCACAGCAGCAGGAGCAGCAGCCCCGCGCCCACCGACCACAGCGCCGACATGACGCCCACCGCCCGCTCGCGCTCCATCACGGCCGCGCTCCCTTATGGGACCCCGCCATGCCGCGCCCGCCGCTCGCGCGCTCGCCGCCCGGGCCACGCCCCCCCGCCCCCATTGGCCGAGGCGTGAGGCGAGGGGAGAGCGGCGGCCAATCGGAGAGCTCCGCGGAGATCGGACCAGGCGCTGAGCGCGCCCATTGGCTGCGCGCGGCCGGCCCCGCGCTCCCCCTCACGGCCGCGGCCGCCGGGCCCCCCCCGGGGCGGGGGAGTCACCGGCAGGGGACGGGGGGATTCAGCGGGACCGCGGGCAGGGATTGCGATGGGGGCATTCAGTGGGACCGCGGGCAGGGGTTGGGATGTGGGCACCGGGAATGGGGGACTCAGTGGGACCGCGGGCATGGGTTGGGATGGGGGCATTCAGTGGGACCGCGGGCAGGGATTGGGATGGGCACCGGGACTGGGGCACTCAGTGGGACCGCGGGCAGGGGTTGGAATGGCCACCGGGACGGGGTCAGAGCCCGGGCAGGGTTGGAATGGGCACCGGGACGGGGTCAGAGCCCGGGCAGGGCTGGGAATGGGCACCGGGACAGGGTCAGAGCCCCGAGCAGGGCTGGGAATGGGCACCGGGACAGGGTCAGAGCCCCGAGCAGGGCTGGGAATGGGCACCGGGACAGGGTCAGAGCCCCGGGCAGGGGTTGGAATGGGCACCGGGACAGGGTCAGAGCCCCGGGGCAGGGCGGTGGAATGGGCCACAGGTCAGCAGGGTGGGAATGGGCACCGGGACAGGGTCAGAGCCCGGGCAGGGTGGAATGGGCACCGGGACAGGGTCAGAGCCCGGGCAGGGCTGGGAATGGGCACCGGGACAGGGTCAGAGCCCCGGGCAGGGCTGGGAATGGGCACCGGGACAGGGTCAGAGCCCCGGGCAGGGCTGGGAATGGGCACCGGGACAGGGTCAGAGCCCCGGGCAGGGCTGGGAATGGGCACCGGGACAGGGTCAGAGCCCCGGGCAGGGCTTGGGAATGGGCACCGGGACAGGGTCAGAGCCCCGGGCAGGAGTGGGAATGGGCACCGGGACAGGGTCAGAGCCCGGGCAGGGTGGATGGGGAATGGGCACCGGTGACAGGGGGTCAGAGCCCGGGCAGGAGTTGGAATGGGCACCGGGACAGGGTCAGAGCCCCGGGCAGGGCTTGGGAATGGGCACCGGGACAGGGTCAGAGCCCGGGCAGGGTTGGAATGGGCACCGGGACAGGGTCGAGCCCCGGGCAGGGGTTGGGAATGGGCACCGGGACAGGGTCAGAGCCCCGGGCAGGGTGGGAATGGGCACCGGGACAGGGTCAGAGCCCCGGGCAGGGGTTGGAATGGGCACCGGGACAGGGTCAGAGCCCCGGGCAGGGGTTGGAATGGGCACCGGGACAGGGTCAGACCCGGGCAGGGTGGAATGGGCACCGGACTGGACAGGGTCAGAGCCGTGGAGGGTTGGTACTGTTCCTGGACAGGAGCTAGACTGGGCAGGGCGGGACATGGGCTGGAGGCAGATGGGGCGCCATTTTTGGGGCGAGTGGGGTACAGGGGTCAGGCCCTTGGTGGTGCTGTGGTGGCTCCTGGGCAAGGGGTGCACGCTGGTGCCCTTAGGTTGGGGTCTGGAGCAAAACACCTCTGCATTGCTCAGCTGTGCATCCCTTACCTGTGCATCCCTTTGGTGTTGTAGGCACCAGAGAACCCAGCAGTGCAGGTGTCTCTGACAGGAAGTCCAAAGTGCAATGCAGTTCCATTTCTAGAATAAAGAAGGGGGCACCTCTCTCCAAAACACAGCTTGCTCTCTAAAATCCTGGCAGAAAATTCCTATCCGTGATGGAACCATGTGACAGAAGATAAGTAAAGTCTGTAAGAAAGATGAGGCTTTGTTTTTTGAAGTTAAGATCCCTCAAGGGATGTGCTGCTTGAGGGGACAGTGACAGAGGCCCAATGACAGCCCCAGGATGTCCTGGCACAGCCAGTGCTGTCAGGAACCCTGGAATGACAGAGACTGCCATGACACTGCTGAGTTCAGAGAGGAACACGGAATCAAGGTGTTCCGTGAGGACACAGCCATGGTGATGTAACACAAATGTCAGGTGGTGACTCCTCCTCTTTGCCAGCAGGAGAAATGTTGAACCTTGTCTTTTAGATGAATGATAGCTGGGGGATGAAAGCTTCAGACAGGCAGGGATCAAAGTGCAGAGCTCAGCAGCTCAGCTGTGGAAGGCCAGCCACACCTTTCTGCTGTCCAGACAAATGGAAGGCTTTGTTTTGAAGCCCACTTCATGATTTCATGGAGTCATTCACAGGATGGTTTGGGTTGGAAGTACCTTAAAGATCACCTCGTCCCAACCCTTTGGCCACGGGCAGAGCCACCTGCCGGTAGAACAGTTTGCTTGGGTCCCCATGCAGCCTGGCCTGGAACAATTCCAGGGGTGCAAATTTTAGCACACTGCTTTTATGAGTTTTGCTTTTATTGAAGGACTAGACAGACTTCACAGCTCTCATATTTAGAAAGGATCTCCTAATTTCCAGACTAAATTTATTTATAGCCAAATTATATTTGTTGCACTTGTGCCTAATCTGCTCACTGGCTCTTCTTACATCTGAGCTGATTGGTGGTATCTGCTTTTATTTATCAGTTCATCTGCTGACAGAAATTATTCATGCAAAAGAAGGTTCCCATTCCCTAAGAGGTTATTTTAACCTCTCTGAAGGACCTAAATAATTATTTCTGATCTGAATGTGATCAAGCACTGGGCTTATTGAATAACAGCATCATTTATTCATAAGGGGATATTTGTGCCTTCAGTGTAAATACTATTTTGAAATTGTTTTTATGAAGAACCATTAGAAGTGCTTATAATGTTTTTCATGTTTTGCTCCTTTTTATAATGCCCTAGGCAACGAGAAGGGGGTAGGTGAGCTCAAAAATTGTGATGTGAAACTAAAGCAGAGGAGTGAACCACCATTCAGATTATGGTCAAATTTCTCATGTAACTACTGATGCCAGGCATAGAAAACACAGGAACAAGAAGGGGATGAGGGAAGGGGAGATAGATATTAGTAATTCTGCTGGTTTTCAGTTCCAGTTATTCTAGTTATTTGAGCAAAACATCATCCAGTGATCTATGTTGGCTTAGGAAAACATCACCTGCAAATCTGGTTGGAAGAGCTAAGGTTCCCTTGGTAGCTTGGTGAGACTAAAATCCTTGGTTTCTTCAATTAAATTAACATTTTAAGTGTGTTTAAGCTGTTAGTGCTTCTTAAAAAAGCAGTCCTTTTCCCTTCCTCTCCTCCCTCCCTCTCCTGCCATCCCATCCACCCACTCATGCTGTTCTGGGCATGCTGTGCAGTACAAGTGCTTCTGCTGTCACTCAGTAAAACAGGTTGGAGAACTGATCTGACTGAAGAATTAAACATTTTCTTTTTGAATAGTTTTTGTTTTTTTATTTTTTTTCCCTGCCTGGATGAGCTTCCCTGGTGGAGCTCACCCCACACACAGTTGTGCTGGGAGCAGAGCAGGGGCCTGGCATTGACCGGAGCTCCCCATCCTCCTGGGGAGAGCTCAGCCCTGCCAGCCCTGCACAGGACTCTGTTCTGTCCCCAGCAGGGCTTGGTGGTGACCGTGCAAAGGCTTTTGGATAGAAGATGTAGCTTCTTTGTCCAAGGAGACAGGGGAAAGGAACAGGGAGTCATGGAATCAGAGAATTGTTTAGGCTGGAAAAGCTGTCTAAGACCAAAAAGTCCAACTGTTCCCCCAGCACTGCCAAGGCCACCACCCCAAGTGCCACATCCACACAGCTTTTGAACCCCTCTAAGGGATGATAATTCTACCACTGCTCTGAGCAACCTGTTCCAGTGTTTGATTACCCTTTATGTGAAGAAATTGGTCCTGATCTGAAAACCAAACCTCCCCAACACAGCTTGAGGCTGCTTCCTCTTGTCCTGTGTCTTGTTCCCTGGGAGAAGACCCCGACCCCTATCTGGATCCAACCTCATTTCAGGGAGTGAGAAAGACCCCTCTGAGCCTCCTTTTCTCCAGGCTAAGCCCCCCACTCCCTCAACCTCAGATTTGTGCTCCAGACCTTTTCCCAGCTCTGCCATCCTTCTCTGAACACACCTGAGCTCCTCAATGTCTTTCTTGTCTTGAGAGGCTCAGAAATGCACGCAGGAGCTGAGGTGAAGCTTCATCAGCAGAGAGCACAGGACAATCACTGCCCTGATCCATGGCCATAACATACAGAGCATTTGAGCTGCACACAAATGTAGGCTGAGGAGTTCTGTCTCCAATAGAAAAATACCAAGAGGCCTTCAGTGGCACCAAAGGAAGGCATTGAAAAGCATTAAAAAGCCCATTTTTTCTTGCAAACTCTCACAGCCCTGGTACTGACTGCCACAGAGCTGCTGCTGAGCAGTACCAGGACATTGAAAGGACAGGCATTTAATAGGAATAGTTATGAAAACTAATAAAGAATTCTGGGAGGACTGCAGGCCTGCTTAAATCCGTAAACAAACCAGCCAATGGTTTGTTAGGAGTCACCTGCCTTTGGTTTTCCTGCACTGGTGTTTGCTGCAAAGCTGGTGCTCTTTGAAACAGGAGAGTTTCTGAGGGTTGGAGGGAGTGGTGCTCAAACTGCTTGTGAGAAGCTCCCTCTGCTGAGAAACCCAAAGTATGTTTGGTCACCCTGAAGGAAAAGCTCTAGGGGAACGATGTGTCCCCTGTGTTGCTCAATTGACCTGATGTTGCTCAATTGGACCAGCCTCCAGATTTTTTTTTTTTTTTGAAAGGTATTAATTAATGGAATATCTATTGCCCAGAACTTGTTTCACAAATATTTCATGTGAGGGAGTAGAGGTGTGTGATGACTTGAAGAGGAGGAGGGCAGAGGGTTCAGTACAGCAGCTGTAGCTGGGGTGGCCCTTGGGAAATGAGTAAAACAGGAAAATGCATTGTTAGTTACTTTAGAAACTTCCAGACAGCTCTCAGGGGGAGTGAAACACCAACTGAAGGCTTGGGCAAGGTTAGATTGGTGAGGCTATTCTAGATGTAGGTGAATTTAATGTGAAAGCACTTGTTTGACATCTGTGGTGGGGAAAGATCTCCATGTGGATTGGTCCACCCTGCCCAGCACGCTGAGTCCTTGGGGTGACTTTGCTCTTTTTTCCTTGCCTTTCTGTGTCTTCTCAAGGCATCAGTCACCCTGTTCACACTGGGAAGGGCTTCACCAAGAGAAGGAATAACTGGTGCTGCAGGAATCAAGGACACCTGGCTGTATCCCATGTCCTCTGATACTGATCAAGTCTCAAGGCCTCACTCTTTTGGTGATCAGCTATTGCAGGTGGCTGGTGGGACCCATCCCCACCTTGGGGGGAGGTGGATGCAGGGGGTGAAGTGAAATTGGGAATACTGACAATGGCAGAGTGTGTCCTATCCTTCAGTGGCTCTGCTCTGCATCAGGAGACAAGGTCAGCTGCTGGTCAGCACGTTCACAGAGCCACCAAAAAACCCCCAGTGCTGCAGAACGTACGAGAGCATTCGTGTGTTCTCTGTGATGTGCATTAAATCCAGCTTTACAACTGCCTCTGAAAGGGTACCCTGTCTGGGATTTATAAAAAGAATCACTTGTCAAAACAGAGAGCCAGACTGGGAAAGGAATTCAGCCCTCCCTTCATTGTCACCAGGGTAGTGTCCTCTGTGGCAGAAACGAAAGGGATATGGCATAGTAGAGTGTGTGGAGAGCTGGTTACTGAAGAACTTGGGGTTCCAGCAGTCAAACTACAGCTATGGGAGGCCACGGTTCTCTGGGTGAGCAGTGCCCAGGCAGTGAGCTCATGGCAATCATCAGCTGGCTTTACAGCCCTGAAAGTGAGGAGGAGAAGTGTGTGAAGAAACTGTGATGCTCCCGTGTCCTGTTGGTGAGATCCTGGGGACACCGCCTGTACTGGGCATCAGGAATGAGCTGCAGTCACTGAAAGGCAATAAATGCATTATCTCAGACTCATGGCAAAGTGGACACAAGTGCCAGTGGCTTCCAGGGTGCTCAGGGAGAACTTTGTCATTGAGGCAGTTGTGAACCACAGCTGGTGGGGAGCTACTGCTGGGTACCCTCTCCCATCACTTGCCTCTGGAATGTTGCTTGGAGTGGCAAATGCTGTGGGAACCTGCAGGAATCATTTAGTGGTGGTGAAGGCTTGCCAATGTCACTGGAGGAAAACACTACAAGTTGTTTTTCTGTACAGGCCAAATTTTTCTCCCGTTTTCAGCTCTCAGCAAACCTGCCTGTGTGTTTAGCCTCCCAGTACCAGATGTACTTGCAGGCCCTTTTCCTCCAAATAAAGCTAAGGCTTGCACTGCCTTGGCTGTGGCCATTCTCTCTGTCTGGTGCTGTCACTCTGTCACCTGTCTGCTTTCATTTGTTTCAACGTTGTAAAAATTTCATGGGCCCACTCCCAGATGATGTAAACTGATAAAACTCCAGGCCATGCTCCAAAAACATCAATGTAACTGTAGGATCTGGCCCTTTGGGTTTACTTCCTGATGCCAAAGAAAAATAGAAAAGCTGTGAGCATAGCAAAAAATAAAAGAAAAGAATGGCTGGGAAAAAAAAGAGCTTAAGATGTTGGTTATATAAGAATTGTATAGCTGCTAAAATCACCTAGAATATCCTTCTAATAAACAAAGAAATCGCAGCCAGATAAGTTAATAATTAAGGCTGACAAAAATATACCATTGTTCCAATAATAAGGAACTGTATTGGTCTTATTGAAGATAAATGGAGGCGTATTTAACATGGTTCAGTGCTGTGCTGATAGACTACAAATGTCCTTTTTTTCCACTAGAAAACTCAGTATAAAATCAGGTCGAAAGCTGATTGCCAGCGTTTGTTCCCTCCGAGTTGCTCGGCTCCTTTCAACAGCAGATGTGCCTTGGAAGCGACTCCCACGTGTATGGAACTGAGCAGAAGGAAGCTGGAGGCTTTGAGAAGAGGTTCCTGCCCCTTTCTGAGGAGAAGAACAAGATGTGCTCCCATGTGTGCATCATCTCACGGACATACAGAGAGATTTTCAGACTGAGGACTGGATAAATTGACTGGTTCTCAGCTCTGCAAATCAGTGCCTGGAAAAGGTGTCTGCATGGAAGGTGATGAGGATGTGATTGCCCAGTTTGCTTTAATACAGGAAATTTCTGTGGAATTCCTCAGAATGTAGTTTGGCAAACTTGGTTGGAGCCATACCTAGTGAAATGAGACAGCGATTTCAGTACCTCCTGATGTAACCAAACCCCAATTTTTTTGCACTTCCAGTAAACATCAAAATATGATTGCTGCAGCACCCTGCCCATGGTGTAGAGTCGCCTTTAAATCCCCACTCACAGAAACCCGGCGACTCACAAACAAATCTGAGAGTGGGTAAATGAACTGATCGTGTCCCCAGCTCCTGTTTAACTCCAGGTGCACTTCCAAGCCCCTCATGTGCTGAACTGCAGACTCACAGAGCTGCTTTCTAACTCCTCCTGCCCTCTCCATCCTCAGCAAGGCCCATTTTTTTACAGGATGCTTAAGGAAAACATTGAGAAATCAGCCAGCACTAAGCCACTGCCATCCCAGAGCAGTTAATTACCATTATCTGTGATATCAGCCCCAGAGGCTGTAATAAGCTTTGAACTTCGATTGCACAGAGGTGTCTGCTTACATCCAGGCTAATGTAGATTATAGGGTTGGGATGAATTTTCCCTCATGCTGGAACGGCAGAGTGAATCAGGGCAGGAGAGTTTCATCCCTCTGTGAGGCAACAGTCATCTGCCAAAAAGAGCTGACACTTCTCAGGCACAGGAGAAACGCCAGGGAAGTGAAACCACAGTTTTTCAGATAAGATGAGTAGCCAAGGAAAAGGACAGGATACATTTTGGGGAGCAAGGTTAACTCTCTGGATCCTGGGTGACTTCACAGGGAGGTCAAGCAGGGAAGTCTGTGTCCTCCATCTGGGGTGGCAGGTCTGTCTCAGGGGTGCTGCTCAAGGGTGCTTTCTGTGAGGTCCTGTCACAGTCTGAGGTGCTGATGTAAGTCATCTGCATACGGTAGATGGGAGACCTTTCTTTTCAGTCTGAAGGTAATTAATTTAGGCAATGTCTTCCAGCTGTTTCTTCACATGCATCTTTGCAAATGCCTGCTACTCACATTTACATCCCCCTCTTTCTTCCAAGTCAGCAGAGTCAGTTTTTCTCTGGCAGATCGAGGGAAAAGATGGGAGCAACCTGCTCTTACACCTCCACAGGAGCAATCTGCTGCTAGTGCTGTTTCTTTCAGGCAGAAATCAGGAGAACGTCAGGAGTGGGGTCTCCTCAGAGCCTCATGACACAGAGCTAACCAGAGTGCGAGGCAAATTCCCCATTGAGGGAGCTGTGGCACTGGAGAGGAGTGTTGATATCCTCTGACTCTTTTAATGCCATTACAGAGAAGCTGCAGCCTGTTATTTACCAAATTCACCTCCTGTCATTTCTTGCAGAATTTCAAAATTGTCTTCAGTTACCTAGAAACCCATGTAAGGAGATGTAAACGTCCTGGGTTAAAGCAAGGCAAGGTGTGCTGGCAGAAATCACAGAGCTCTTGCTGGGTCAACAGCTGATGTTGCAGATGAGCTTTGAAGAAAACAGACAGGCTTTTGGGCACAGCAGGGCACCAAAGGCATCCCAGGTGAGTATTCCACTGAATTAGAAGGGAATTTCTTACAGGTCTCTTGTACAGACTCTTTATGTCTGTGTGCATGCAAGTGTGCATATGCTGCATCAAATGTCCTGGGAATGCTGCCCTCCTGGATTCCTAGGTACTTTAGACTTGTAAGAAAGTTAGGCCTGTAGGTAAATAACTGTTGTGGCATAATAAATCCTATATATAAATATATAATTTCTATATCCTTTGCTATATTGTTCGACTTAACTGACAACATAAGTTTAATCTGTTAGGTTTGTGTGCTGTTGAGTTTAAATGCTGTTTATTGAAGAACTTTTGTGCCTTTAGGATGTATTCCTTTTTTATCCTTACCTTCTCCTGTCCTTTGTCTCCCCCTCCCCAGCCCAGCCTTCACATAGATAATGTTGGGTTTATATCAGTTCGGATTGATTGACACTGGATTTTTTGTTTGCTTTTTTTTCCCCTCTGTCCTTTAACCATCCAGTAAGTAATAGAGTGAACCTTGCCAACAAACTTTGTCGTGCTGTTGCTTTTATATTAAATCTGTTTTTGCTGATACCTTTGCTGGTGATTCTTTAAGAAACCTTGAAACACTCCTCAGCCATTCCTTGTGTCTCTCCCCAGGATGTCATGCTTCCAACAAAATATTTTCAAGGTTTGCTGGCAGCATTCTAACCCTCAGCCCCCTCCCAGCACAGCACACTGATGTGAACAAGTGCTTGTGGGCAGCCTGATGCCAAGGCAGGCAGTGGGATAATGCAGGGCCATTGGAAAAGGAAAACAGCTGTGGAACATCTGGGACAGCTGTGTGTTGGACACCGAGGGCTTCCCATATGGTGGCAACCAGAAGAGATAGATGGCTGCTCCACCCTTTTTCTCTGAAATTTGTAATTAATGTTGCTTTGAGCTTCTCTTTTTCATTTTTGTGCTGAAAAATGAACAAAGCCCAACCCATTCCCTGCTCCCAGGAGAGCTCTGTAACAGCTGCCTGCAGCAGAGGCATGAGGAAGCACCGGGGCTTGGGGATGTCAGCATAGCTTTAGTTCATCTCACACCTAATGATGAGTTCACTGGGAAGCAAATTTAGCCAGTTTTGTGCTTAATCAAAGTTCTTGCTGCTTCTTTGAACATCTGCATTTGTAATCAAGGATACACAGGGGCTTCAAGCTCAGATATCCCATGTGTGGAGTAAAGCAAGCTGCTGCTGTGTTTCAGCAGCCAGGGCATGCCTCCCACAGCCCCCTCTGCTCAGGTGTGATAGATGTGACTGACATCAAGCTTGACTGAGGAGCCTACAGGGCTGGAAATCAATGTTTCCTCACTGCAGCTCACACTCCAGCAGAGCTGCAGCAGCTGTGGCATGTAAAACACGCTGTGTGCTGGGTTAGCCAGTGTAACACAACCTTGGTGCGTCTTCATGGAGAAGGAAAGAAGCTCAGACATGGGGCTTCCCCAAGGCAAAAATCTCTAGAAGCTCAGGAAAAGTTTTGCCTGACTGAAGGCTGAGCTGAGACATCAGGATTTAACTCTTTTCTTCCCCTAGCCCTTGTTAGGCAGATTTCAAATCTTTGTAGATTTTGCTGGAAAGCTCCTAGGAAGCTCCTTCTGTCCTCATCTGCAATGCAGAAATTTCCCTTAGAGGAAACCCAAAGCTTTATCATACCCATTTCTCTACACAACAGCCCCAAGAAGAGTTGGCACCTCAGCCAGGTGCTCCTGTACTAACACAAATCCCAAATGAGGAGCTCAAGAAATTTGAGAACATCACTTGTCCATAAAGTCCTCTGTGGATGATGCTATCAGCACTTTCCAAGTTCCTTTCCAAATTTTCCGCCACAGTTGTGTTCCTCAGTGTGGTGCAGATTTACAGGCTTATGGCTGGGACATCATTACAGCTGACTAAGCAAACATTCAAGCTTTGAAACACTCAGAGGTTTTGGGTCCAGTGGCTTGCTAGATGATGGACATAGCTAGTGGAGGAACTGCCCCAGAAACTGATATTTAACACTTTATACACATCTTGTTCTTCTATTATAATTCAAACTCAGTAAAGCCATTGGAACTAAATAATAAGATATATTACAAAGTACATATTATGGTACAAAAAGGATTTTGGCATTCAATAAAGTCTTGGGTCAAGAACACAGCTGGTCTGCAGAAGGAGTAATTCTAGGTGAACTAACCAAAAACCCACACACCACTTTGTGGTCAGGGGGCTAAGCCCATTTCACATCCAAATGCTTGGCTTTTCCTGATGGAGACCACAAAGGAGTGCTCCCAAACCCTCCAGCTGCCCATGCAGCAGGACCACCACGGAGAGATCCATGTCCAGCTGCAGGTTCAACCCCAAAGGACACCGGGGAATGTTGCATCGTGTGAAGACATAGGACAAGTATTTTCAAAGCCTGGGTTTGCTGACTGGATTAAGTAGGAGTGCCTGAGCTAGTATATCAACTAGCACGACTAATTAGGCATTTTAAGAAGATGCAAATTAAGGCAAAGATAAACAGCAGGAGGTTTCTCCTTTTCTTTACATGTGCTGGGTGCAGGAACTCACTCCCATCTGCAAATCCTCATGGCTGTGTGCTGCAGCCCCTTATCAGCCTGGCAGGCTGCACCCAATGTGCCCAATGGCCCGGGCTAAGGGAAACACGAGGGGTGTCAGCCCTGGGAATGGCTTCTCCATGGATCTGGACAACATGGACACCTTATGCCTGCAGAGATGTGACCCCTGAAGCCACATCAGTGTGTCTTTGGTGACTCTGTCACAGCAGGTGTGACCTGAGGTGCTTGCTGCGGGCAGCTGGGCATGGGATGAGTGTCCTGTGTGCCAAATCACTGATGGACACCTGTGGCCTGGCCCAGGTCCCACAAATAAGGTTTCTGGCAGGGAGCCTGTGCTCTGGACTAGCTGCATCCAAATTAATTCTTGACTTGGTGCCCTTGGTATCATCCATCCTGTCGTGACAGGGCAGAGTGCATGCATCTGCACACACATACCCCCCTAATGAAAAAGCTGGCTTATTTATCTTGATTATACAGTGAAATGCACTATTTTACATGTGATTTGCTGCAGCAGCAAAATTAGGTGAACAGTGAATCAAAAAACAGCAGTTTTTTTGTGCCAGCAGTGTTGCTCAGGCTCAGCATCCTTACCTGGGGGAGGCAATTACTAGAACAATCTCTTTCCCTGTTCCTCCTTTGTTCTTGTTCTTGCAGGGGCTGTAACTGTCTTTTATATCTCCTTGTTTTCTCCACTGCAGTTTCATCGCATATGGGATGTTTTACATATTTTGCACAGATATTCTGTCTTTATTCTGGAGAAGCCCCTTCCCTGTGCCCCCTGTTGCAGCACCTTGCCCACCATCAGGAAAGTTCTCAGAGAGGAAAACACATTTTGGCCAAGCTACTGCTAAGCAGATAGAGGTGCTGGTAGCACTCAGCACTTCCAGCCTCTACTTTGTGGTGGAATATTTGTCATGGGTTTGTGGCTGCCTTTAGGCCAGACCTCCAGGCAAGGCAGAGGTTGTGGATGGCTGTGGAGCTGCAAAACCAGTGTGCTGGCACAAAGCCATCCCACTCTGCAGCCCTGGGCTGGAATAGCATGGAGCCATGCACTAACACCACCTTGAGGTGCTTCAGATGCTGTTTGACAATCAAATTTCTGTTAAACACAATATCTCAGCAGGTAAGGAGCAGGAAAATTTGTCTTATTGTCCTTCAACAGGGTGACTGCTGATTCACAGTGCCCCCACATCACGGGGTGCTGGCCTTGGGGACTTCTGCCCCGTGCTCCTCTTGGATGGAGACCCAACCTGTTGCAGGGCCACTCCAGTGTGAGCTAGCCCTCTGTGTGCCTCGTTTTGCCTTTTGTAAAACTCCACAGTGGCTGCAGATAAATGGGGCTGTACACCCACGTGTTCTCAGCTGGGCTGAGTGGCTTCTAATCATGTATGAAGCAGAAATGAATTCCACTGCGGGGCTTTGCATCAGTCCCTGCACCAAAGTAAACCGTGGCTTACTGGGTTTTAGCCAGTGAGCCAGTTTTAAAAACTGGTTTTTAGCTGGTGAGATGAGGAGCTCCAAGCAGTGCAGGAGCAGCAGCCCGGGGTATCCATAGAAGTGGCTCTGCCTGTCAGTGATGCTCAGCCGTAGCCCAACAGCAGCTGGTGGACCTGTGGACCTGTGGATGTGTGGATGTGTGAGATGCACAGCCATAGCACAGCACGGTACAGCAGCTCTGGATCCAGTCTCCCCCCAGCTCCGTGAGGAGGAACTGTGCCTGAATCCAGATGCTGTCATACCGACCATCCTGAAATTCAGATCACAGCACCCTCAGCTTGTTTAATATCCAGGTTTCCTGAGTGCTGCAGGGTAATGGTTTTAAACTAAAAAAGTGTTGACTTAGATTAGCTATAAAGAAAAAGTTTTCTTTACAGTGAAGTTGGTGAAACACTGGCACAGAGAGGGAGTGAATGCCCCATTCCCGGAAACATTCATGACCAGGTGAGGTGGGGCTCTGAGCACCCTGATCCAGTCGAAGATATCCCTGTTGGTTGCAGGGGGGTTGGACTACCTTTTTTAAAAGGTCCTTCCAAACCCAAACCGTCCTAATTCCATGAAGGAGGAAAAGGGACAGTATTAGCGTTCGACATGGAGGCGAGGAGAACTAAAATGGTCACAAAGCCAGGCTAGGGCAGAGACCCTCCTGTGCTGCAGCGTGGGTGCCCCACACCCAGGACAGCAGTGATGTGTCCAGCACAGGGCTGTCCCAGCAGCAGGGATCCCTCTCGGGCCCTGCACCCCGAACTCCCGGGAGCGCCGCGCTCCGACGGGCCGGGAGCGGGACCGGAGCGCGCTGCGGGGAGCGGGAGCCGCCGGGCTGTGCCGTGCCGGGAGGGAGGGAGCGCCGGTCCCTGCCCGTGCCGGGCTGTGCCGTGCCGGGAGGGAGGGAGCGCCGGTCCCTGCCCGTGCCATGCCGGGAGGCAGCGCCGGTCCCTGCCCGTGCCGGGCTGTGCCGTGCCGGGAGGAGGAGCGCCGGTCCCCCGTGCCCGTGCCTGCCGGGAGGCAGCGCCGGTCCCTGCCTGCCGTTGCCGTGCGAGGCAGCGCCGGTCCTGCGTGCCGTGCCGGGAGGCAGCGCCGGTCCCTGCCCGTGCCGGGCTGTGCCGTGCCGGGAGGCAGCGCCGGTCCCTGCCCGTGCCGGGCTGTGCCGTGCCGGGAGGCAGCGCCGGTCCCTCCCGTGCCGGGCTGTGCCGTGCCGGGAGGCAGCGCCGGTCCCTGCCCGCCCGTACTCGCCGCCGCCGCCGCCCCCGCCCGCCCCCGGCCCCGCCCGCCCCGCGGGCCGGGCTCGGCGGAGCCGCCGCTCGTCCGGAGCGGGGCTGCCGGCGGCGGTGAGTACGGGCAGGGCCGGGGCGGCGGGGGGACACGGGCACCCCCCGGCCGGGCGGGACAGGGGCTGTGCCGCGGGACAGAGCCCGCGGGTGCCGCCGGGGACGGTCACCTCCCCGGAGGGGCCGTGGGGCTCAGGCAGCGCCCCGGAGCCTGGCGGAGGGCACTCCCCTGTCCGCACCTGCCTCGGGAGGCTGAGCACGCCGCAGTTCCTGGATGCTCTTCCAAGGCGTCACTGTTACTTTGCTTTGGATGGGGACCAGACCCGCACTGATAACTATTACAACAAAATAGCAAATTTGGATAAAGGGATCTCCCTAAAGACATGCTTTCACGCTCTGGTGCAAATCTGCCCGGCGTTCTTCTGTGATTAAAGGTCTCCAGCCCCGCATGGAAGGACGGTCTGTAAGTGCCGTGGAGGGACGGGTGTGGAGGTGGATTTCTGCTTGATGGCGGTGGGAGAGGTTCAAAACTCTTTTCTTTTCTCATGTTGCTTGAAAAGAGCGTTTTTCTGAGTAATGCTTAGTAGACCCTATGAATCACCATCTGCATAACTTTATATGGGGGCTGCTATTCTCAGCATCTCACTGAACTATGTAAACTATCAACATTCGTATCTGTTTGTACATGCAACGTGCGAATCTATTCCCTGGAAAACTATTTGAGAGCAGGTCAAAGGAGGAGACAGGGCAGAACAAAATGTCGGGGTGGCTCAGAGAGTGGAGAAGGGTGTTTGAGAGCCGGCAATCGCTGTGGCTCCATGAAAACTTGTGCTGGGAATGGTCATGGCGAAGGAGAACTGCTGTGCAGATGCTGAGTGCCCCGGGAGTGGAGCCGGGAGGGGCTCCGGGAGCCTCGGGTCCTGCCCCGGCCTCGCAGCTCGCTCCCTGCCTCTGCTCCTTCAGACTCCTCTTCCAGCGGTTGGTGTGCTGAGAAAACACCGTGTGTCTTTCTGAGAGAGCTGTGGCAGCCCGAGAGGGGGCTTGGCAAGGGGACAGTGCGGTGGCAGAGTCACCCAGCGATGGCAATGCCACCCAGCGCGGTGGAGCTGCCCCCGCACGGGCGCTGCGGGAGCACGTGTGGGGAGGCTGCGGGAGCTCTCAGCGGCGCTCCCTGCGCTGCGCTGGATTCGTCAGGAGAGAGAAGAGTTTATTCTCTCGAGCTGTCAATCCATCACCTCCCAGAGGCTTCTCAACTAGAGGCTTCTCCACCTTCCCTCCGCCTCCCCCTCGCTGCCAGCTCTCCCAGATGTGCTCGGTGCTGGAGGCTGCAAAATTCCCCGTGCCCAGGCAGGGGAATCACAGCATCTCCTAAATCTCGCCAGGGAATTCGGACCATCTCCCAAACCTCACCAGTCTGACCCCAGAGGGAGGAGAGTGTTTGTTGCAGGGGGCGAGCATTTCAACTCCTGGTGTAGCGTTTCAGTTTGGAGTGACCTGACATTTCCATGCAGTTGGATTGAGAGCTTTGCTGTAGGGGTTTTTTAGGGTGATGTTTTTTTCTCTTAACAATATGCTGAAATTTCTACATGAAAACATATTGCTGTCCAAAAGAGCTGCATTCACAGGTCAGTGGGGTCCTTGTGCTCTCCTGAGCATCTCCTGCTCCAAGGCAACCTGAGCCCAGCTCTTCTGCTGTGTCCTGCTCATGTTCAGTGATGGTCTGGGGATGCAGATCCCAGACAGCATCAAATCCCATCTCCAACAGTCTCTTCTCCATCTCAGCTCAGCCAAGCCCCTGCTGTTCAAGAGGGAGCATCCAAACATGCCCCCCATCACAGAGGGAAGCTCTGCCTTTTCTCAGCCCAGGAACACAACTGCTTTCACAGCAGGTTGCCACAGCTGGTGACCACTGGCCACAGCCAGCCCAGGCAGCATTTTGGGCTTGTGACCCTGGGACAAAAGCTGGAGTGAGCTGTTGGGGCTCCCACTCCTGCAGCTTTCCTAAATCTCACTTTTCATCAGATTCATTCATTAAATATCGATTAAATCAGATAGTGTTTCTTTCATGGCAAGGTAATTTGGCTTTCCATTTAGTGGGCCCATCTGATAAATAGCAGCTTGAAATAACATAATTCCACCTGACCTTGATGGCACCAAGTCTGTGCTGCAGTTCTGCTCCCTGCCTAGCTCTGGCTCTGCACTTCCAGATCTCAGGGTACAATTTAAGACCCCTCTGTAGGAGATGAGCCCTGCCTGGAGGAACAGAGACCAAAGCACCACATTATCATCCTGTTACCGACACACAGGCCAAGTGATGAAGGCAGAGGTGACAGCTGGGTGTGGGTTGTCCATCTGTCCACCAACCTCTGCTAGAGCTCATCCTCTGTCCTGGCCATCCCTCATGTGCAGGCTCTCCACTGACACTGCCACCATGACAAACCTTCACAGTGGAGTCACCCAGGTGTGAATCTGTTTGGGGGTGCTGGTGCTTAATTTCCACATGCTCCAAAACTTTTTGGCCACTGAGAAGTGGGAGCTGAACCTGCATTTTCTTGCTGGACAGTGAGCAGGGCCAGAGGGGATGTGGTGGGACCTCTCTGCCTCCCTGGTTAGTTGGTTAGTTGGGAGCTGGGGATGCACAAGCTGAGGGAGCAGATGCTTGCTGTTTGCTGGAGAAAGCAATGGGGACTGAGATCAGAAACCAGTTCCCTCTCCCCAAGTATTCCAGCACCAGGGAAACTCTCTGCATGTGACATTTAGCTGAGAAGGACCACCCAGCAGGAACCTGTGTCACTACCTCATGTGTTTTGTTGTCAAACCAACCCCAAACCACCCTGATAGGGAGGGTGAAGGTGGTGATAACACCTGCAGGATCGATCTTGACAGGAACTTGAGAAGGTTTGCACTGGAGCTGACCCAGGCAAGCAAGGTTTCATGTGCCAAACTTCATGTGCATGAAGACTGAGCAGACTTTTCCAATGTCATCAGTTCTGGAGGAGAAAACAGGCACACTGATAATTTGGAAGTGATGACATCTTAAATTTATGTCCCTCTCTCCGACCTCTTCCATAAACCATGCTTTGAAAAGCCAGGAAGCCCAGCTGGCATTTCTCCAAGTCTGGGAGGAAATCTGGAATAAAACCCAAAGAGAAGAGCAATAAAAGCACCCGGAGCTGGGATGTCCATCCTGCCTTTGTGGGAGTGCTGTGTTGCTCCTTGAAAATTAGGATGTTTTAATGAGGCAGTTGAGAATTTGATGGGTCCAACCTGGCACTGACCTTGCTCTTCCCAAGGGCTTCCCATCTGAGATGGTGGAAATGCCTCTTCTGATGGATAATAATAATAATAATAATAATAATAATAATAATAATAATAATAATAATAATAATAATAATAATAATAATAATAATAATAATAATAATAATGGCTAAAGAGACTGCAAGCCCCGAAGGCCTCTTCGCTCGGTGATTTACTCCTCTGGCAGATCTTCCATCAGCTTCTCCCGCTCAAACCCAGCACTCTTCTTGTCTTTCAGGACGTGGGCTCTCTCATGCCTTGTCTCACTCTTCTCTCCTCCTAAAACCTTCTCCAGAAGGATGGCAGCCGCCTCTCTCCGCTACGGGCTGACCATCACGGGGGCCGTGCTGCTGGTGACGGGGACGCTCTGCTTTGCCTGGTGGAGCGATGGGGAGGTGGGCTCCGGCAGCGGGGCTCGCCTCCTGCCTCCCCGGGAAGCCGAGGCCGTGCCCAGCTCCTCCTCCTCCAGCGCCCTGCTCCGCTCCGTCAGCTTCTTCTGCTGCGGCATCGGCGGCATCCTCCTCATCTTCGGCCTCCTGTGGTCCGTCAAGGCCAACGCCAGGGTGGTGTCCCGGCGCTACCAGTACCATTTCCCCAGGGACCTGCAGTACTTCACGGCGGAGCCTGCGGAGAAGTGGAACTGCAGGTGGGAGCCTCGTCCCTGCCGGTCGGTGCCTGGGTGGGCAGAGCTGGAGGATGGGTCTGGCCGTCCCTGAGCCTGAACCTGCTCCCAGCCTTGCTGGCTGGTGAACTCCCGGCGGCAGCAGCGCTGCTCCGGGCTCTGCTGCCGCCCCCGAGCAGATGCTCCTGCTCGTTAATGTCAGCCCGAGCCACCGCAGACCCCTCCGTGCCCACGCTGGCTGAATCCGGCTCTCCCTGCTCTGCAGGGCCATGGCATACCGAGGGACACATCGCTCCAGCAGGGCCACCAAGCAGAGGAGTACCTTGGTTTTCTGGCAGAAGGTTTGGGTGTGGGGGTGGAGAGGGGTCCCTCCGAGCCCCAGCCCTGGTCTCCCAGGTCTGCAATGCTCTGTAAGGATGAGGGTGTTTTTAACATCTTTAACAGAAGAAAATCTTTCCAACAAGGGAGTTAAATGGAAAAAAATAAATAAGGAAAATAATCCTTGGAATGACGTCAAGATAGGAATGTAGGCAGAAGGTTCTTTATGAAGCCCATTTCAGGGTATAGAAAGACTCCTTGCCATGCCCTGAACACTGCTGCTGCTTTTCAGGTTCCCTGAATCTTCTAGTGTGACCCTGAGATTTACTCCCCCTTCTTCGTTTAAAAGTTTTTTGATGAAAAGTGTTGGTTTTTTTTCCTGGAGAGTGCTGTGGAAGCAGAGCCAGCCAGCCCTTCCCAGTGCTGCTTCATGGGGTCACAGCAAAGATTTTGGCTCCAGCATAAATTGGGCTCTGGGGAAAAGCAGCATTAAAAGAAACTCTTAAGAACATTAAACCATAAAAACACAGTTGGAGTGGGAGGCACGTTCCTGGTTCTCCAGGGATTTCAGTGCCCATCTGGATGTCTGTGAGCTTGTGAGCCAGTGTGGGTATCTGGGGAGAGGTTCCTTGTCCCAGGGAGGGACTTTGCTGTGTCCCTGTGCAGAATGTCCCTTCCCCTGAGCTCCCAGCTCCCCTGCTGGGTGAGATGCAGTGCTGGTGCTGCAGCAGCTCCTCCAGCCCCAGCAAAGCATCCTGTGCTGGGGTAAATCCCCTCTCCACATTTCCAAGGCAGCATTCCCCTGCAAGCTGAGGCTGTTTGGCAAAATCCCTGGCAGAGAAGCCCGGGGTGGTCTGTCTGGGACAGAGGTCTGCCAAGTCCAGGGTGGAGGCATCCCTGTGGAGCACATGGCTTTTCCTTTGGACCAGCTGTGCCCTCTCATGCCCACTGCCTCCCCAGCACACTGGGCTGGGTTTCATCTGCAGTGATGAGTCCCAAAGCTTTGAAAGTGCACTGTTCTGTAGGGTGCCAAGCAGGGCCCTGTGCAGGGCAAAGGCTGTTGGAGGTTTTCCTTATACACAAGCTGTGTTTGCTCAGGAAAACTCTGCTGGAAGTGGCACCAGACTTGCCAGTGCAGGGAGGGCTCTGGCTGCCATGGGAGTGGGGTGTGACCACGGTGACCTGGGGTTCCTGGTGCCCATCCAGGTCTTGGTGCCAAACTGCACCCTCAGCTGTGGGCAGCCTCTGCTCTTCAGGGGGAGAATTAGGGCTTAGGCATGATGAGGATGCTCTTCTGCCCATGGGACCTTCTTGCAAAACCTCATGGATGCTGGGATGCTGCAGTTGGTGGGACACTTGGGTAGCTCTGGTGGACAGGGCACAGGGATGCTCCAGTTGGAAGGTGCTGGGGTGCTCCAGTTGTTGGTATGATCTGGGTGATGGGGCCTTGGCATGGCTCTGGTTGATGAATGCTGGGATGTTCCAGTTGGGTACTGGGATGCTCCAGCTGAGTGCTGGGATGCTCCAGCTGGTGCCGGGATGTTGACGGTGCGCTGCCGGGTTTCTTCCTCTTCCCTCGAAGCTCCTGGGACGCCAGTGCCATCCCCACCTATGAAGAGGCCCTGACCTGCCGACCTGCCCACGGTGCCCCGGCCTACGTGCAGCCGCCGGGGAGGAAGGAGGAGCTCACGCCGCCGCTGTACCGCTACCTGGAGGAGGATGAGAGCTGGCAGGGCGGCCGCCGGCGCAGCTCCTCGGACAGCGCCCTGTTCCGCCCCAGCCCGTCCTGGCTGGACGCGCCGCAGCCCCAGGAGCCGCAGGCGACGCCGCCCCCCAGCTATGAGAACATCAGCGTCCGAGGCGTCTGAGCGGCGGCAGCCCGGGCCGGGACTGTGCCGGTGGCTGCCCGGTCCCTTTTAAACTGAGCCTCTTCCCGTCGGGGCTGAGAGGAGGGCGGGCGAGGAGCGGGCAGGGTCAGCCCGGCTCTCCCGGCTGTCCCAGCGAGGGGTCCGGCGCTGCTGGGACCGCGGGTGCTGCGCGCGGTGCGTTCAGAGCGCCGGCGGGAACTGGCATGTTTGGAAGCTTTCGTATTTTTAATAAAACCACCGCTGGTTTCAGAGGCTTTGCATTCCCTGCTCTGGCCCACCCTGGGGAGCTCCTGTCAGGCCGGGGGCTGACTGCTCAATGATAAATCTGCAGCACAGACGGAGTAATCTGGCCAGAGAAAGCCCGGCTCCGTCTGCACCATTCGCTTCTCTGCCTTTGCAATGCCCCTTCCAGCCCTGTCTCCATCCCTTCCACCTGGCTTCCCTAAACACTGTCTCCCCACGCCTCACTTCCCTTGGTGGCAGAGATGCTCAGTGGGTCGTGCCTGTGGTCGGAGCACCGGAGTGCCCTTGGCATTTCAGGCAGCCTCCCAACAAAGCCATCCCGAGTGGCACAGCCCCCTCCCTCCCTGCCCTCCACGGCGGGGTGTGCAGCCTTGTCCCGAGAAAAGGCCAGCTGTGGCAGGGGCTGCTGCCAGTTCCTGCATCCCACCAAAGTAAATCCCTGTGGCCCTGCAGGGCTGTGGGGTGGCTGAGGAGTCACAGCCACATCTTACACACAGTTTATAATATAATTATTTGTAATAAACCAGGTGTATCAAGGGAATAAATCAAGGGAATAAAACACACACTGTCTCGTTGTTGGATGTGTGGTGGGAAGGAGACACCTTTTAACACCCAGCTCAAACTTAAGTGTACTCAGGGTACAAGGATACTGTGTCTTCACTGCCCCTGGGTAGACCCACCTCACTCCATCCTCTTCTGGCTGTAGGTCCTCCTTCACAGCCCACTTGCTGCCCAGTGAGGCAGCCTTAGCACTAAGCCAGAGCAAGGCAGGGTCTGTTCCAAATTCCCTGGCCTCCAAAAAGACCCCGGAGCACTCCCTCTTTTCCTGCTGCAGTCCCGCAGCCCTTGAGAACATGCTGGGCCCTGGCATCCCCCTTTTCTGGGGCTGTGCCAGCTCTGATTTACGACCAAGTCCAGCTCCAGTGCCCAGGGCTGGGAAAATCCCAAGAGCACCAGCTGGTTCCCGGGTCCCCATCCCTGCTCCCCTGTCCCTCCCTGTCCCCTCCCCGGGCGTGGGGTCCGGCTGAGTGTGCCTGCAGGGAAGGTTACCCGGACACGTGCCGGGCGGCTCCACTGGAGTGTGAACGGCAGGGCAGTGTTTGCATTCATTACAAACCCGTTAAAAACTGGCTGGCTCAGCCCTGGGCAGGACCAGCTCACCGTGCAGCTGATCCTCAGCTCCTGGCAGCCTCTGGAGGGAGAAACCACTCCTTGCTTTATGCTGCAGGTGTGCTCAGTGGGCAGCGCCGCAGGTGAACGGGCTTCCCCAGATCTCCCCTCCTGCCTCTCCCATTGGGGACCATGGCGGAGGAGAAGTCCTTCCGCTACGGCTTCATCATCCTGGGTTTCTTCCTGGTGATGGTGGGGATGTTCATCATGAGCGTGGAAAAGCCCCAGTACTACATCACCTTCTGCGTCCTGGGCGTCCTGCTCGTAGCCGTGGGCATCACGTGGAGCATGTGCCAGTGCTACCCAAAGGTAGGATCCTTCCTGCTGCTGAGAACTCTGGGGGGCTCGAGGGCTCAGCTGGCTTTCGGGGGGCTGTGGCTGCTGTGGATGCGCAGCCTCAGGCTGTGCCTCAGTTTCCCCACCTGCAGCGATCTGGAGGGGGAATTGTTGTTTTGGGAGGCTTGTGCCCTGCTGATGCCTGCAAGATGTGCCCCCTCTGCTTCACCCCCTGCACACCCCCTGAGCCTGGGGCTTTGCTTTCAGACAGGCAGCAGGGAATAATCCTGAGGAAGTGAACTCATGTTCATCTCTCCCATGCAGCCCCTTCCTTGGGGTCCAGGGCTTGGCAGTCTCCCAGGACTTCCAGGAAGGGACTGACTGTCCTGGCCACGGAGGTCGGAGGTTCCGGCCTCCCCCTCCCCCCGAGCCCAGCCCTCACCTGGCAGTCTCCTTGGCAGAGGGCACTGCCAGCTCGGAGCACAGCCACACGTCCCTGCCCTGGGAAACAGCTCTGGCAGAAAAGGTTTTTTTCCAAGGAGAGGATGGCTGCAGGGCTGATCTGGGCACTGCTGGGTGGCCCTGGCTGCCCTCCAAAATGTGAGGGAGACACCTCAGGACCCAGGACCAGCTGGAACCTCTGAAAGCAGCTGTGTTCTCTGAGACTGGGGTGAAGCAGAAACCAGCTCCCCTCAAAACTGAGCTCAGTCCCAGTTACGAGGGAGATGTGGCTTTGCCACTGTGCTCAAGGCTCAAGGATGGGACACCCTTGGTGTGGTCCTGGACCATTGACCTCCTGTGGGCCTTGGGGACTCCTCTGGGCTTGGGGACAGGTGTGACTCCACAGGGGGAAGGGCACTGAGGGCTGGGCTGTGCTGGATTCATTCATTCATTCCTCATTGATTTCCCTCAGAAGAGCCTTTTCCAAGTAAAACATCCAAATGTGGTGGGAAAAGACCTTAAACCCAGCTGAAGGGACACTCTGGCCCTTTTCCCACTGTGAGGGCTGAGGGTCCCCATGATGCCCAGCACAGCCTCTGGGCCCTGCCTCTCTTTCCTCCCAGGTAACGTTCATCCCTGCAGACCTCGAGGCCGAGAGGTTCCTGGACCACAAACCCACGGTGCTGCCACAGAAGGACTCCGGGTGGGTCCCACAGCAGGGTCAGAGTGTGCCCTGAGGGCAGGGTGTGAGTCTGGGGGCAGCTGCACCTACTGCAGCACAAAGTGCCAAGCAGGGATCAGGCTGGGTGAGGCAAGGGCTGCCTGATCCCCCCGGGGCTGAGCCTGAGTGATGCTGGGGGATGCAGCATCCAGGAGTGTTCCTGCAGGCATCCCCTGCCTCTGCTGCTGGTGAGGGCAGTGATGTGGCTGTGGTGGCCTCTAAAGCCACTCCCTCAGGTGATGGAGCCCTGTGTGCATGTGTCTGAGCATCTCCCAGCTCCATGGGGTCCAGGTCTGCTCAGCACCCTGTTATCCCTTCGCCTGCAGCTTGATTGCCCCTGCTCCAAACAAGAGGCCAGCAGCACCTATGAGAAGAGCCTGCCCTCCTACGAGCAGATACAGAGGCAGGTGGCCAGCTCGGCTCCACTGCCACCCCTGGCACAGCCCAGGTCCCGCAGCTGCTCCCAGTCAGCCGTGCAGGCCAGAGCAGAGATCCACCGGGAGCTGGGGGGGGCTGGAGACGCCTCCCAGGGTCTGGCACCTCGCCTGGAAACAGCAGCAGGCAGCTGGTATGTGATTCCTGCGGGGTTGGGGTGGCACTGGTGGGATGTGGGGTGAAAATGGGGGGATCAGAGCCCTAGTAGTGGAGGAGGCAGAGGACGCAGAGGGGCTTTTGCTGCTGTCACAGCACTGAGCCTCCAAACCCTTGGCTCAATGAAGCCTGGAGGGTGTCTCAACCCATGAGGATTCTCTGAACCCAATTATTTCCCAGGAGGAAATTGAGATGGCCTTTGGTTGTAATTTGCATTTTGATGTTTGCGTTTTTGCATTTTGCTTTTATTTAATTTTATCAATATAAGATCACAAGAATAACCCCAAAGTTCCTGGTCAGACTTTGACAGAAATGAGATGCCTAGCACATGACCCTCAAACCAGGTGCCACATATGAGGCCCAAGCATCGGTTTGGGAGGTTCCCAAAGGGCTCTGCAGGTGATGGGGGTCACTGTTCAGGCTTGGGGTGTAGGGCTTGGGCACCTGCCAGAATGCAGCTACAGCTGGGACGGGTGCAGTGCTTCCCCACCCCAGCTGTAGATTCAGGAAATGCAAGCACAGCCCATGGGCAGCAGGAGCCTGGCAGGCACCGAGGGTTGGGATAGGGACATCCCAGGGCCCTCCTGCCCCCCCAGCCAGGGTCCTGGCGATGCTGGGACGCTGCCTGAGCAGGGCTCCAGCAGACCCGCCCCAGGGGCACCGCAGCCCCCGCCCAGCCGTGTTTGGTGTCACCCTGTGCCCGCAGCCCCACCCGGACAGCGCCGGGGGATGCCCCGCTGGCCTCCCTGCTGGAGGAGATGGACACGCCGTCGCTGGAGGGCTCCGTGCCCGGCAGCCCCACGCCGCAGAGCCGGACCCTGCCCTCCACCCGCCCCGACCACCCCCCGAGCAGCGCCCCGGGGCGGGGAGAGCACCCCCGGTCCCCCCGGAGAGACCCTGGGGAGGAGGATGACCTCTACTACGGGCTCCAGGAGGAGCCGGATGCTCTGCTCAAGGAGGGTGATGGCCTTTTTGAGCCTGAAAACTGATTTCCTGGAGAGAATGACCACTTGGCATGGACTCAGCTCATGGAGGGGACACAGGGGTCACAGCCTGGAGGGGAGGGGGCTGTCCCCAGAAGGGCAGTGCCCCAGGCTCCTGCCTGTCCCTGTGCCATTCTGCACCCCTTGTGCACACCCAGCCACTGAGGAGGCTGTCATTTCTCCCAGACCCAAAGGGGGTACACCCAGCTCCTGAATTCAACAGAATATGGGACAAGGCCCCCAGGCCAAAGCCATTTGGGTGGACACAGAGCAGCTGGGCTGGGCAGGATCTGGGCTAAATACTGTGCCGGGGAAAGAAAGGATTGGCTGTGCTGTTGGGAACAGGATCAGGTTTAGGTAGGTAAAATGTGCTCAGTGCAGGTGGGTTTTACCAGGCAGAGATGTCCTCAAAGTCTTTTTCCCACTTCCCCAAACTCTGCTGAAATTAAAATTGGATCCTGAGCCTCCTGCAGCAGGCAGTCTCCACATCTCCAGGCTGGGAGAGGGGCAGTGGAGGTGACAGATCGTGCTGTCCCTTATATCCTGCACAAGGACCAGCTTTCAGCACTCTTGGGGGCACAGGGAGGAGGACACAGCTGAGCCAGAACCCTGGTGATGGCACTTGAGGTGGTGGCTTTGCAGGCTGTCTGCTGGGTCAGTGTCAACCGCTGCAGGTGGGTTTGCAGGCTGGCACCCACCATCCCCAGACTTTCTGTGAATAATAAATGTTAATAATAATAATAATAATAAATAATAATAATAAACCACGTGGGATCTCCTGGTTTGTCACCATGACAGGGACAACACAGAGGCTCTCCATAGCCTGTCTGCTACAGAGATGGCAGGACTAGTGGGAGCCACATCCTTTGGTGCTCAGGACTGTGGGGATCTGTGAGGCTGAGGCTCCCCAGGGCAGCTGGGTTGGGATCAAAGCTTCAGTGGATCCAACAGCACAGGGGTTCTGAGAGTCCCTTGCTCTGTTTTGGGAAAGCTGGGCTGGATCTGCCTGTGCCTGGCCTGGCCCCAGGAGGCTTGGGAGCACATGCCTGTTTCAGCTAATTCCAGAGAATCACAGAACCGAGTTGGAAGGGAGCTTAAAAATCCTGCAGTTCCAACCTCCCACGTGCAAAAGAGAGGGAAAGCTGTCCTTCAGCACCCGAGGATGAGGGACACAGGAGCCCTGGGAGGATGCTCCCGTGTGCCCTTTGCTGGTACCGTGCAGGGTGTGCAAGAAACGGCTGTACCTGAGGAGTCCCACCCCTGTGACACTCCTGCTGCTGTTCCTGCACCCTTCACTCACCTTGGCGTCACCAAAGCAGCCAGGGAGAAGGGCAGGGAGCACCTACGCACTCGGGGTGTTTATGGCCAACAGGAGGGTGGGGGGGGAAGGCTCCAGTGTTGGCTAAACATTGCCACAGGGCTTCGAGACGCTCTCCAGCAGGAAGCATTACCAGGCTGATTGCATGTACTCAGCTGCTGCCGGTCCTTCCCAGGGCGGGGATCACGATGGCTCTGGGAATGCTGTTTGGATGGGGCCGTGTCCTTCCCAGGGCGGGGGATCACGATGGCTCTGGGAATGCTGTTTGGATGGGGCTGTGTGCCACTGAGTTTCAGGGGGTGCCCGGGGCGGGATGTCACTGTGTGTCACTGCTCCTATGGAGTGCGGGAATCTGATAGAGACCCGGGAGCTTTTACCTATAGAAACACAGAATGTTTGGGCTGGGAAAGGACCTTAAAGATCATCTTGTTCTAAGTCCCCTGCCATGGGCAGGGACACATTCCATGAGACCAGATTGTTCCAAGGCTCATCCAACCTGGCCTTGAATGTTTCCAAGGATGGGACATCCACAGCTTCCCTGGGATGACCGTGCCAGGGCTTCACAGTCCAAAGTCACTCCCTGCTCTCCTGTAGTCTCTGTACAGGAAGGGTCTCTAAGATCTCTCTGGAGCCTTCTCTTCTCCAGGCCGAACACTCAGAATTTTCTCACAGAAGAGATTCCTACCTCATGGCTTGGCATTCATCTTCATTTCTGGCAAAAGAAATCCGTTTTTCAGAAGCATTTCTCAGGCAGAGGCAGGGGAGGGGGCTGACACTGGGCCAGGACCTTCTCGCCCACGAAACCCTTCCTGCAGCTGGATGTGCATCCCCCCATCCCCGGCACAGCATCCTTGAGCCGAAGGACTCGGCTCCCGCGCCGAACGAGGTTAAACATTGTGGGAACCGGGACATTCCTGCATGGCATTAAGCGCCGCCAGCAGCCCCGGGTCTGGCTCAGCTTGTGCAGGGGGGGACCGCCCGCCCACCGCCCACGCGTGTCACTGTGCCAGGGACCCCGCTGCCGGGAGGCGATGGGGACAGGGTCTGGCAGTGCCACCCACGGTGTCACTGTGCCAGGGACCCGCTGCCGGGAGGCGATGGGGACAGGGTCTGGCGTGCCACCCACGGTGTCACCCTCGCGGGCGGCCGGCCCGAGCGTTTGGCAGCCCACGGGAGGTAATGAGATCAGCGCACCAGTGGTGTAGTGGTATCATGCAAGATTCCCATTCTTGCGACCCGGGTTCGATTCCCGGCTGGTGCAGGGCATGGCTCCGCTGGCACCTTTGAGTTGCGGTGCTTCAATGCTAAGGCCCTGGCAAGTGCAAAGGTTCTCCCAGAATCGGCGGAGAAATCTCATTTTACCGACGGGATGCTCGGCCCGGCGCACCCAGCCCTGTGTCCGCACCGCCCCGAGCCCCATCTCTCCCCGGCGGGGCGGCAGCAGGGATTTAGGAGCCTTTCGCCCCTGTCGAGGTCTCTGATGCCTCCTCTGCTCTCCATTCCTCCCCCCTCAACAGGAGCATCCCCCCTCCCTTTACACAGACACCCCCGCAGGAAACCAGGATCAAAACCGAGCTCTTCTGTACAAGGTACAAATTTTAGGCTATTTCTGAATAATTTCTCAATTAAAAAAAAATAAAAATAACCTCTCTGCAGATATCCCCTCCTGGATTGTGAGAGTTGGGCCGTATCCCTTCCCAGGCGCCAAGACCTCCATGGGTTCCTCAGCACGTGGAACTGGGACCTCCACCACCCCCTCCCTCCTCTTTGGACTCCTTCCCTTCTTTCCTGGGACACAGATTGTCCCTGTGCAAAAAGGAAGGGAAAGACTGCAGGGAGAGGGAGATTGTCCCCCTTGAGACGCCTCCCCCCCGTCGTGCTCAGCTGGGGAAGGAAACCTCCCAGAAACCTCCTGAGGCCCCAGTGGTGCGTTGTGGGGCTTAGCGGCGCTGAGGAAGCTGAGCCAAAAATCAGGAGGGGGACACTTGTCTGCATGATCAGTGTCCTGAACGCTGACCCCTGCCAGTGTCAGGACCCTGCAGCAGAGTGGGTGACAAGAGAGGTCTGGTGTCCCTGCAGTTACCCGAACCAGAGTTCAGGCGCACACTTGAAGTCTCATTAAAAACCCAACATTTCCCATATAAACTGTTCATCCATATTAAACACACCTTCCTCCCCCCATATAAACCATGCACATCCTTATAAAATGTACACACCTATATAAAACATTAATGCCCTTGAAAACCATGCACTTAATTATAAAACATGTTCATTCATATAAAATATATATGTGCATACAAACCACACACATCCATACAAAGCAGATCTATGCATACAAACCATACACAATTATAACATGTACACCCATGTAAAACATATATTCATACTAACCATACACATCTGTATAAAACATGTGCATCCATATAAACATATAACCCCTGAGGAGCTCATAAATAACCAGCCAAAACACAAATATGTTCCGATTTCCCTGAAAAGCCGGGAGCAGGGATGGGGTTTGCCGAAGGTCACTGGGGATGTGGGGTAGTGAGGGATCCCGACGCTGCGGGAGGGCAGCGGTGGGAAGCGGCGTGGAGACCCGCGGGAAAGCGCCGATATCATCCCGCAAAAAGGGCATTTGCGACGTGTGACGACTCTGTAAAAAATGCCCAAACAGGATTAGAGGATTTCACGGGAATTTATTCGTGGAGTGAGGCAGTAGGAGGCACATTAAAGCTTTCAGCCCTTTTAGAAATCAGTCCTTGAGCGGCTGCGCTTGCTCGCCAGAGCCCCCAGCAATCCGCCGGGACTCGGGGTGAGCAGCGGCCCCATTTGCCCTCTCTCCGCGGCCCCACCGCTCCGCGCCCCCTCCCGCGGCCCGTTAATGCTTAACCCGCCCGGCTGGCCCCGTGGGGCCGGCGGCCGTGGCGTGATCCCCGCTCCGCCGCACTGAGCCCCGGCCAGACCGGCAGAGCCGCGGCCGCCGCCGCGCTCCGGGACCGGCACGGGTGAGCTCCGGGACCGGCACGGGTGCGCTCCGGGACCGGCACGGGTGAGCTCCGGGACCGGCACGGGTGCGCTCCGGGACCCCAGATCCGCGGGTGCGCTCCGGGACCGGCACGGGTGAGCTCCGGGACCCCAGATCCGCGGGTGCTCTCCGGCCTCTCGGCTCCTCTCCAGCTCCCCGGTCCCGCTCCAACTCCCCTCTCCAGCTCCCCGCTCCAACCCCTCGACTGCGCTCCGGCCCCTCGGCGGTCGCGCAGGGGGTCCCCGGCGCCGAGGGTCCCGGCGTCTCCCGGCGGCACCCGTTGGGGGTGCAGGATGTGCCCGCGGGCGCTGGAGCTGGCGCTGGTGCTGGCCCTGGCGGAGTTGGTTCTGGCCCCGGGGGCGGCCGAGGAGGGGGAAGCCGCCGTCGGGGACGCCCCTCCGGGACCCGCTGCTTTCCATCGCGCCGCCAAGGTGAGGAGCGTGGGGTGGGGGGGACAGCCACGCTCCTGTGTGTGTGTGTGTGTCCCCCGAACCCCAGCCCGGTGCTCGTGTCCCCGCAGGCGTCGTGGCGGCTGCCCGGGCGCTACGTGGTGATGCTGCGGGCGGGCAGCGAGGCCGAGCTGCGAGGCACGGCCCGGCTGCTGCAGGCGCGGGCGGCCCGGCGGGGACACCGGCAGAGCTGCTGCAAGTCTTCCACCTCCTGCCCGCCTTCCTGGTGAGGATGAGCAGCGACGTCCTGGACACGGTACGTGGAGCGGAGGACAGGGTCGTGGCAGGGGACAGCAGCGGCGGTGGGCACTGCTGGGAGTGGCAGCCCCAGCCTTGGGGGGAAACAAGAGCTTTGTGTCCTCCCCGCAGGCGCTGAAGCTGCCGCACGTGAAGTACGTTGAGGAGGATGCCTACGTCTTTGCCCAGAGCATTCCCTGGAACCTGGGCAGGATCGTGCGGCCACAGCCCAGCTCAGGCACCTACAGCCCTCCCAGTAAGCGCCGGGGTGTGTGAGGGGGGCGACTCTTTGAGGAAGTCAGGTCCCCTCTCCTTAACTTGAGGGATGGGAATATTCCTCTGCCCCATGGTGCTGTGGGTCGGGAGCTGCATTTTGGAAGCCCAGGTGGCCTGTGCTGACCGTGATGGTGGCTGCCTTTGTCCCCTGCTGCATTGCTGGCAGATAAAGGTGACCAGGTCGAGATTTACCTGCTGGACACCAGCGTGCAGAGCACCCACCGGGAGATCGAGGGCAGGGTCACTGTGACTGGCTTCGAGAGCATCCCCGAGGAGGATGGCACCCACTTCCACAGGCAGGTGAGTCCTGAGGTGCCAAATGCTGCATCCTGGCCAGAGCACTCCTCTGCATCCACCAAATCTTGTCCAGGCTTGTGAGGCTTTCCAGGACAAGGGAGACACTTGGCCTGGACCAAAATGCTGGGCAAGGACAGGCAACAAGAGCTGTGGTCCTGGGGGATATTGGGACCCTCAAGGTGGTCTGTTTGGAGATATGGCTGAGTCGGGCAGGGCTTCTTTCTAGGGAAGTGTTCTGGGGTGTGTGTCCGG
This sequence comes from Sitta carolinensis, assembly GCA_032173965.1. Lineage (NCBI taxonomy): Eukaryota > Metazoa > Chordata > Aves > Passeriformes > Sittidae > Sitta > Sitta carolinensis. The sequence goes on from CM063289.1 coordinate 26,460,573, forward strand.
TTAGAGAGAATTGAGGTGGGAAGAGGTGGGGATTGCAAACGTGCTTTGATGCAGCGGGCTGGGGCATGAACCTGCGGTGCCTGTGCCAGGCTAGCAAGTGTGACAGCCACGGCACCCACGTGGCCGGGGTGCTGAGCGGGCGCGACGCCGGCGTGGCCACGGGCGCCAACATCCGCAGCCTCCGCGTGCTGAACTGCCAGGGGAAGGGCACCGTCAGCGGCACCCTCACGGGTGAGTGCCCCCATGGCCCGGGGAGGAGCAGGGTCCCTCCCGGGGCTTCCTGCCATAGCGTCTTGTCCCTGCCAGCGCTGGAGTTCATCAAGAGCACGCTGGAGGCTCAGCCGAACGCGCCGCTGGTGGCGGTGCTGCCCTTGGCCGGCGCCCGCAGCCCCGCGCTGAACGCGGGCTGCCGGCGGGTGGCGAGGATGGGAGCCGTGATGGTGGCGGCCGCCGGCAACTACAAGGACGATGCTTGCCTCTACTCGCCTGCGTCCGAGCCGGAGGTACGGGCTGTGGGGGACCCCTGAGGCTTCGCTGCCGCCTCATGCCCTGCAGCTCCGGGTCAGCGGCGCGGGCTGGGGCTGGGCGTGCCACCCCTCCCGCGCTCCCCTGCCACCGCCAGGTCATCACGGTCGGTGCCACCGACAGCGAGGACCGACCTGCCTCCATCGGCACCCTGGGCACCAACTTCGGCCGCTGCGTGGACCTGTTTGCCCCGGGGGACGACATCATCGGCGCCTCCAGCGACTGCAGCACGTGTTTCACAGCGCGGAGCGGGACCTCGCAGGCGGCCGCACATGTGGCAGGCGAGCTGCGCTTTGAGGGGCAGGCAGGGCTGGCCCTCCACTTGCCGACACTGGCATCGGGCTTCAGGCATGCCTGAGCTGGGGGATTTTCGTGTTCCATGGCGCATGGGTTCGGTTTGTGTCCCTCGGGCGCAGCGCTCCCGCCCCCCGTGCCTGTGGGCGATGGACTGCAGAGATGCTTCCTCCCGTGTCTCGGGAGCCGTGCTGCCCATGGGAGCGGTGTGTAGGTGGCTGTGTCCCCCCGGCTCTCACAGCGGCCTCCCGGGCTCTTGCAGGCATCGCTGCCGTGCTGCTCAGCGCCGAGCCCCGGCTGGGCCCGGCCGAGCTCCGGCAGCGCCTCCTGCACTTCTCCGCCAAGGGCGTCGTGGACACGGCGTGGGTCCCGGAGGAGCAGCGCCTCCAGACACCCGACAGAGTGGCTGGGCTGCCCGCCCGGCTGCGAGCAGGTGAGCGCCCGGCCGGGCGCTCGGCAGAGCCCTGCTCTTCGCAGGATGGGAGCGCCGGGTGAGAGCACGGCGTGCCGGCAGGGAACGGCCCCTGAGCCGAGCCTGGCTGCAGCCGTTTGCACGGGCGGGCGGGGATGGAGCCTGCTGGGTGCCGTGTGCCTGAGTGTCACCGTGGGTGACATTGTATGTGTTCCCCGCGCTGACGCCCGGTCTCGTTGCAGAGGAGCAGCTGCTCTGCCGCTCGGTGTGGTCGGCGCGCTCGGGGCTGTCCCGGCTCGCCGTGGCTCGCTGCGCTAGCACCGAGGAGATGCTGAGCTGCTCCAGCTTCTCCCGCAGCAGCAGCCGGCTGGGCGAGCACCTGGAGGTGAGCGGAGCCTGCGGAGCCGGGATGCTGCCCCGGGGCGGTGTCCCAGCGCGCCGAGGTGACGCGGTGCTGCCCTGCACAGGAGCGGCACGGGCAGAAGCAGTGCGTGGCCCGCAGCGCTGTCCCGGGCCAGGGCGTTTATGCCATCGCCAGGTGCTGCACTTGGCCCAGAGCCGGATGCCAGATCAACGCCAGCTCCCTGGCGGCTCCGGGGGCCGAGTGCTCCCCAGGAAGCCACGTGCTGACTGGTACCACACAACGCACGGGGACACAGACCTTTAAGGGTGTTTCTTCCAGAAAACTCTGGGATTTGGGGGTAGAAGGGCGGGTGTAGTTGCCGGGGTGGCAGGGAAGGGGTACATGTGCTGTGTGCACGGAGGGAGGAAGGTTCAGGGGACACATCCTTGGCACCGGTGTGTGCACCGGGATGCTGCCATGGCTGCTCTGTGCCGATATCTCCTCTCTCCTGGGCAGGGTGCAGTTTCCACTCCTCATCCGTGGTGCTGGTTGCCGGTGGCAGGCCCGTGGTGGGGCTGGGGAGGGGCCCCAGCCGCTGTGCCAGCAGGACAGGGGCGGTGGCACACGCCTTGTGCTGCCCCACTGCCAGCCTCGAGTGCCAGCTGAAGGAGCACACAGCCCTGGAACCCGAGGGGAAGGTAGGGATGGGCCATGCTCCTCTGCCGTCGTGTTGTCTTTGTCTCTGCCTGTTCCTCCGCCACCCTGATGGGTTTTGAGCTTCAGCCCACGGTGGCTGTCCCAGCCCCAGCCTTCGCTGCTGTGCCCGCCTGTAGTGGGACACTCCATCCAGCTGGGTGACAGCGGCCACCTCACCCTGCGCTGTGAGACATCGGGATGGGCGGGCGCTTTGCTGACCCTTGGCTCCCTGTCCTCGCCGTTAGGTGACGGTGTCCTGTGGCGATGGCTGGATGCTGACGGGCTGTAACGCCCTCTCCCAGAGCCCTGGCTCCATGGGAGCCTACGCCGTGGGCAATTCCTGCGTGGCAGCCGCTGTCCCCGGCAGCAGCCCGGCCGCGGCCATCGCCGTGTGCTGCCGCAGCCGGCAGTAGGCACAGGCTGGGCTGCACCGGTGGCTCCTGTGGCACAGCAGGGATAGAGACTTTGCTCGACCGGTGTGTCCCTGGCTCCGTGCCTTTCCAGGGTTTCCAGAACAATCCGTGCTCCGACGTGCAGCTGATGACCTCCACACTTGGGCTGCAGCGCTGGTGGGGGATGAACTTGTCTCCCCCTCGCACACAGCAGGGTCAGGAGCCAGGGTGGCTCTGCAAGAGCTCTTCAAGCATCCCCCGTGCAGCTGGAGCCCTGTCCCATCATCCCAGAATCCTTTCCCTGTTATGCACCTGGTCTTCCTACGAACACCTTGACAGAGCAAGCCGTGGTGTTGTCACTCGACAAAGAAAAATCCACCATCTTTTTAAAGAAAAAAGTGTTGTGAGGATTGCTCCTTCCTTTCCTGGTTAGTTGCTCATTAGTTGTCGGCTAATGCTGCTTAGCACCGGAAAATCTTAGTTTAGCCGTTTTGGGGCAGCTTTATAATTGCCTAATCGTATTCCTAGGAGACTTCTTTACTTTTGAGTCAAGTGTAAGGGCCGTAGTTTAAACAGCCTGCTTGGTTAATTAGATTTTTATCTGCATTGCTACAGTCAGCTACTGCTTCGTTAGTGCTTTTTTGTTAAGTCAAAGTTAATGATCTGCTGGTGTTACGTGTTAACAGTTTCAGGTCTTCCCAAGAAATATAGAATTGTAGGAGGCTGTAATTCCTTAAAAAAGACAGAGTGAAAAAGCTTTCATAGCACCTTAGTTTTTACATTTGTACCTTAAGTATTTATTTGGAGTTTTATAAATGAACGTTTTATAAATGTCTTTTTAAAATAAAATTCATAGACCTGTGCTCTCGTGGTCCATTGTCTGGCTTCACAGACATATCCTGGGGAAACTGGTCTGGAAGAGGGAAGGGGGACCCATCCAGCAGGGATTCTGCTCCCCCAAATTGCTCTGCTTGGTTAGAGAGCAGCCCCAGGCCCTCACGTAGGATCTGATCCCTGCCCGGATCCAAGGAGCCCCTGGGGGACAGCTGGCACCTTGGAAGTTGGTACAGACAGCACAGGCACCTCTCCCACAGCTGGGCTGTGCTCTGGGACTGTGCTGTCCACACACATGCAAGACCAGAAGTTTGTTTTAACAACAGTGGTGCAGGGCAAGAGCTTCCAGTTATGGAAACAAACATCACCCAGCTTTGGGAATGTGCCCTTGAACTTGGGTTGCTGCTGTTCCTTCAGTTCCTGGAGCCCCAGGAAGGAGACAAAGCTCGGCTCAGAGAGATGCCAACTGCAGGGAAAGGCTGAGAAGCACCAGAAGCCACCAAAGCTGGGTCTCACTTTTCTCTCAGTGTTTAGCACGACACTAATACTAGTACTACAATATGTAATTTTTGTGGTGTTATCTGAGGACAGGTGAAACAAAAATTGCAGTTTGATACCACAAGCTCCAGGTTAACCTGTCAGACTTGGCTGGGTTAGTTGTTTTTCTCAATCCAAAAGCACCCTGCAACTCTGTTACTCCGGCTTTAATTGGCAAGAGAAGACAAACCCAGCACAACACACTACTTTGAAAGGTTGAAACTAATTCTAACTTGTTAACTAAAGCTGTCAAAAGCCCAACCCTAATCTAAACATGTAATTATATAACATGGCCATAATTACAGCCCATAATTTCACCAGCTGGAACCTGAATTTTGCACAAAGAGGCAGAAAAGGAAAAGGGATGTCAGCCTGAGAGCTCTAACACTGAGGGTGATTTTTCAGCAGACTCCTTGGGCTGTCACCTCTCAAAACACACATCAGGATTTCAGCTCTGCTGCCTTCCCTGTGAGAGGGGAGGATCCAGCACAAGGTGTGAGCATGTTCCACGCCTGATAAGCCAGACAGAGCTTCCCCAGCTCAGTTCAAGCCTTCATAAACCTGGTGGAAGGAAACAATATTAAAAGATTAGCCTTTGCTTTGTGCCTTGTACGTGGGTGGGCAGAAAAGCCTCTCACATTCAGGAGAGCAGGGCTGATCCCAGGGTGGCTGATCCCACTCTTGGCAGCAGTCTGCAATGCCCAGTCCAGGCTGCCAGGACCACTGGTGGAGAGCAGAGGCTGGGTCAGGCTGGAAAAGTGAACGTCCGTGTCCTTAGAGCAGGGGACAAAGGCAGAGAGGGGATGGTAGCCCTGGCTGTAGCTCCTGGTTCCCAAATAAGTGAGACATGGAACAGCAGCTCCATGTGCTCCTCTCTGCCCCTTGCCCCTGTGGGAGGCAGGATGAATTCACACCCAGCTCGCCCACAAATCTCGGATCTGCTCACAAAATCCGCTCTAATCCAGCCCCGTGAGCGTGGCCAGGGTAAATCACTGCTGAGGGCAGCAGAAGCTGCAGAGGTACAGATGTGACAGCGTCCCAGCACACACGGTGGCATAAGGATACAGAGCAGGGCAGCCCCAGGGCCACGCAGCTGCTTCCACTGACTCTGGCCAGGAGCCAAAGCAGCAATCAGGGCGCCCCTGAGGAGCTCAGCATCTGCAGGGCTGGCCCAAGGAGGTGCAGGGTTAGAGGATCAAGACAGGAGCGTAGCAGCGTGTGCACAGTCTAAAGATTACACTAGTTTTCTGTGAAAGGAATAACTTTATTCCATTGACCAGGAATCCCAAGACTGTTCATCAAGACTGCCTATTTTTCCAGTGCCAAATGTCTACGCAGTAATTGGACAGTATCTCCCGAGTGCTCACAGGCAGGCTCTGGCTGCTCCTCACTGAACATTTTGTAAGCTGTATAAAAACATTTTCATCCAAAAAGATTGGCAGTAAAAATTACAACATATAAATGCATCACAATTTACACAAAAACTAGGTTTTTTTGTTGCTTTTTTTTTTTTTTTTTTTGTCGAACTCTATTTTCCAAAAAATAATCTTCAGCAGGTTCAAATGACAGCAGCTGGAAACAAAAATAAGTGACCAAGTATCATCTTATTGCAAATTATAACCACTGACTTTGTACAAGCGTGAGCAGAACCGTGAAAAAGTTTGTATTGGTTTCAGGTGTACAGTGGTGATGAGCCATCCTGCTGCAATTCCCACCAATGCCTCCCTGGGCCTGCTGCTCTCGAGGATGTTGTTTCCATAGGAAATAACAGGAACCTGAAGTGACAAGTGGTGCCAACCCACAGGAACATGACCAGCTTCTCCCATCACCGCTGTGTACTGGCTCCTTGGGAAGATTCATGACCCATAAACCAAAGCATTTTGGGGGGTGGGGGAAGAAAGGAAGGAAGGAAGGGGGTGTCCGTAAGAAATGATGAGCTCAAAATTAATTTAAAATGCGTCACATTGAAAATGTCCCAGCACATCATCAGAAACATTTATAAAATGCTAACTCTGCCGTGTGTCTGTGAAGACATTGTCTGGAAAAGGAAAGTGAGATTCACTACGGTGCCCCCTGCCCCTGCTCTCCTACCCCACAATAAGTTATAAAGCTGTACAGCTGACATCACATCCCGTGGTTCCTTCCAACAGTGAAATGACTGCTTACTTTCAATATTAGTGCACAACAGTGAAAAGCTGTCTGCTGCTCGTGTTTTGGCAGCAGCGTGTGAAAAGAAACAAAAAAAGGCACTTTTTGGCTGGTTGTGCCTTTAACTTGGCAAATTTGTCTATTCTGGAGGTACCCAGGCACTCCTTAAGATGTCCCCCCGTTTCTGTGCATGTTTGTTTATATAATTTTTTTTAAAGTAAGGCAGAATCCATAAATAAAGGCAAAAAGCAGTGCAGAAAATGTGACAAAACACAAAATGTACAAAAGATGAAGTTAGTTGGCACAAAAGAAGCTTGAATCCAGAGCCAGAAATCACTGAACTGCACTTGACATAGAAAACAAAACTGTGCTCAAATCATCCCAACTGGTTTCCAGTTATTTGTGAGCAAATTAAAAGAGCTGTGATATTTTAAACGTTGCCTGGTCAAGTGAAAATACAAACAAAGCCAATTCTTTCTTTCCCCGTGTTAAAATTGCTATAAAATCTGCTCAACAGTGTTCCCAGCTCACTCAAGGAATTATTCATCATATACAACCAATACCAACTTTCTCAGTAATTTCAAAGCATAAGCGAGTGATTGCAGATCCATGACTGAGACTACATTTTATTCAATATGTCTCCAAAGGTTAAAAAAATGTAATGAGTAAAACTGCAACAGAATTCCTTCTTAAAGTGCTTTTTTGTTTTAAACTACTCATTAACTTTTTTTTTTTTTTTTTTTTTTTAAATTCATCAACATCCTTGAATAATAAATGCTTGCATACCTAGAGAACAAAGCTTTTCTTTTACTGCCCTTCCCAGTTGTCTGAAGGGTTTTTGGAAGGGTACTGAGAAAGATGATTCATTCCAGAGCTCCTTTACCAAATCATTCTGTAAGGAATCACTCTTCTTACAGAGCAATCCTGCTGATCATTCTCATAAGAGCATTACAAATTAGCAGGGAGACATATTAAATACAGAAGTCCTTATGTAAACCCATTCTTTAACTAATATTTTACAATGAAATGTAAGTCATCACACATCTTTACAGAAATTTGAATATTCCTATTCAACATTATCAGAAAGATTAAAAAGTTGCCCTCCATACATAAGGGCAATCTATTTCTCTTTTTTTTTTTCCTGTATAAAAACCAAAAGATTTTTTTTTTTTGCAGCATCACAGAAAAGCAACAGTTTTACATTCACTCATTTAATGTTCACATAAAAATTCAACCACTAGCGTTTGTGTATTTGATAAAATCTTCTTGACAAACTTGGTTTCGGTGTTTTGGACTGTCACGAGCTACTGCAGGTGCAGATGCAGTTTTCTAGAGCATTTGTTGATCTGAAGCCTTCGTGGCTAAAAAAATGCTTTTATCTTTCAGGGAAACAACCTCCTCCAGCATCTCCTCTGGTCCTGTAAAGCCACTGCTCCCCCAGACTTCCAATGGCATAAGCAACACGACTCCAGTTCCAGCAGGTACCAGGCATTGAATGTTTGAGCTGGTTCTTGTGTTCACAGGGATCTCCTCTAAGGGTCAACATCATCAAGGTCACTTTTAGGCTCCCCAATCATCATAGGAGACTCTGAGCCCTTTCAAACACACAAGGGATGGGGAGAGAGGGACACAGTCACTTTTGTAAGGTGCACAGTTGTTGTGTGTAAGGTCAGGGATGGTTCTGACCCGAGCCCCAGGGACCAGAGGGAAAACCTGCCCTTGTTTTACCTGCTGCAGGTGCCTCTCTCCATTCTCATTGGCAGGGCTGCTTTCTGACCCATTGCTGCTTCCAGACTGATCCTTCTCATTCAGCAGGGCTGTGGCATAGGCCAGTGTGTCCTGAGTAGGAAACAGCCCAAGAGAGTGTCAGAGGTCATGGTGATCCCTTCATCCCACAATTACCACTTTTAAAAACTGTTATTGTTTTATTATTATTGTTTTAAAACAATAATAGCTGCTGCAGTGAGACAGCTGAGTCACCACAAGTAATTGTGAGTATTCACTAATATCACTCAAGGGTTAATGTTTTTTCAGGAACAACCACAGGGTCTGAGCTTCTGAAGGAAAACCAGCCTGAAGTGCACTGAAATATCACACAATCATTAAGGCTGGAAAAGACATCTTAAGATCATCGAGTCCAGCTGCCAAACCAGCACCACCACCGTGTTCATCACTAAACCACGGCCTCAAGTGCTGTATCCACATATTTTTTGAACACTTCCAGGGATGGGGACTGAAGCTGCCAAACCCAAAGATGCTTCCAAGAAAAGCAGCAAGCAAGTTTACCATCCTGTGCCAGGACTGACACCTACCTGTGCTGAAATAGTGCGCTGGAAGGTTTTTGCAGTGGATGTCTCATTGGACACGTTACTCTGGGGAGCCCAATAATGTTCAGACATCTGCATAAAAAGCCAAGAAAACCATACATTTGCCATTTGATTTTTACTTGTGCAAAGCCTCGACCACTTGTGATGGTGGATGAACTAAGACTGGAAGAAGCTTCCTGAGAGCTCTGGCAGCGAGCTGGAGATCTGGGGCACAGACACTTCAAAGGCAGCCACAAAAGTTATTGTCCCTCAGCTTCAAACCAGCAACCAACTCCTGCTGAGCTCCAAGTTTCCACAGTGTCCTTGGATATTTATGAAAGATATGTTGGCCAAACTATGTTGAGTTTAGAGGGAAGAACAAACACTACACGTGTGGGAGGGAAAGCTGTATCAGTCAACAGCTGTGCTTTGTGCAAAGCTGTGATGACTCTGTAAGGAATCCAATCATTTAAATGTTCTCCTGCATCAACACACAGGCAATGGAAACTGTTTTTTTAAAAAAACTGAAGCCTCCCAACATGAATACAGTGTCACTGAAAGCTTCCCACATAGCAAAGAATAATCTCTGCAACCATTCACACTTGGTTTTATTCACTGTAAATGCATTTATCCCTGAAACACATGGGGAGGCTACTGAAGTTCTGGCATTGCATCATATTTAGCTGCATCCAAGTAGTCCTTGAAAAAATGAAGCAGCTTGTATTTTGTCTTTAGAGCCACCTCAGAGAGCCATGCAGAGGATGGAGATTACCCATCCATGATTATTGTTTCAAACAAGTGACAATTTCACTGTTACAGCCAAATTACCTTTTTCTGTAGCCACTGCACAGCCCAACTCCAGTGGTGTGAATTCTCCTTGAAGTAATCTTTTGCAGTAGGGCACCTTGGGAATTGAAATTATATTCATTAGTCAGGAACATGGCATTCTGGACAACACAAAAAAAAATAAATACAAAGACTCCTCCCTCTTTGCACTGCTGCCCTCTGTGTGCAGTTATCACTGCAAACTAATCTTAAACCCTACAGCCCTGCTGTTAACTGAATTAGCAAGAGCAGTAATGCCTAATAAAATTAACTCAAAGCAGTCTATCCCACAGGTTCACATATTTCACAATTAGTGGGACATGCCAAGTGCTAAACAAAGAGAATTTAGGAATCATAGTATTTCAAAAACCTGGAACAGTTTCCCTATGTTTATCTGGTGTTAATGTCATACTCCTGCTCTGCAGAATGGCCCTTTTTTCTTTATAAACAGCAATTACCATTTGTTACCTGAGAAATCCCTTCAGGTACCAACCAGCAAAGATTCCACTTCATACTGGCACGTGTACTACCAAGACCTTGCACCCGTAACAAAGGATAAAACTGATCAAAAACAGGACTAGTAGGTTTTGGAACAGGCTCAGAGGGACCTAAGGCAGGGATGAGGCTGAACTCTGAAACCTCCCTTACTCACTTCTGAGCCAGAGTAACCAGGAACTTGACACACTGGTAGCAACGGCTGCTGTCCACGTGGTTGCTGTGGTGCATCAAGGCTGTGGGAGAAACACAGGGATTAGAAACCACAATCCACACTGCCATGTACCAGCCAGTCTGCAGACAAAGATGAAGCTAACATTTTAAGTTGGGGAATAGATTTTGTTTCTACAGATGTTAGCATGAGTATTTGTGTTGAACACACTGCTGTAAGTGCTGGCTGTCTTGAGTACTTCCACAAGTCTACTGGATTAAAAATAGAACTGCTGCATTTTCACTTTGATCTTTCAAATGCAGTACCTGAATTTTAAACAGCCCTAATGCAGTTTATTCTTCCCCTATAATCCATTCTATGTTAGATAATCACTATGGTTACATTTGTCTGAAGGAAAAAAAAAATTGTCTGAAACCCCCATAAATGAACCAGATCACCAGCTTCCACCTGGATCAAAGTTTGCAAAGCCAGAGGAATGTTTAAAGCTTCTTCACATAAACAAGCATAGCAGAATTCAACAGCCATGAAACTGTTCCATGGGAGACTCAGGCAAAACCCCAGGCCATTCCTACCAGGAAGTTTCCTATACCATGAATTCCCACTTCTTTAACAAAATTCTTTGACTGAGGAGAAGCACAAAGATTTCCACGGAGCTGCCCCAATCAGATTTGCCACTCAAAAGTTGCTCTGTCCATAGCAGTCAGCAAAGAACACTGTAGTGAAACGTCCAAAGCTGGCAAAAATTGTTTGGGAACTGCAAATTGCCAGTTTTAATACTGTTGAAGCAGAGAAGATGATTAAAATTACAGCAGTGCTGTATTACAAATTATGCACAAACATCCTGTTAAGGACCACCAAAACCTATTATTTGCTGATTTCCCTTTCCTGGATTAAAACTAGTCAGTGTGAGGGATGCTGTTCAATGCTGTTGTGAGGAAACTTCAAGGTAAAACTACAATTTTCACTCCCAAACCTCAGGGCAGTTCTCAAAGCCTTCAGCACAAAAATCCAATTGAACACTTGCACTTCTCTTCTGCAGAGGATAAAAGGTCATGTATTGCCCATGTTACAACACAGAATTGGTCCAACTGGGACCAATTTATCCAGAAATTAAAATAATCACTTAGCTAGTCTCACACTGCTGCATATTTCCTTCCCTGCCATCAGCCATACATGGAAACTACTAAACAGGGGAGTGCTGATGAGAGAAATAAGGAACAAAGCTAAATATTTCTCCTCACTAAATCAGAATCCAAAATAACTGAAGGTGAAAGCCACAATCTGAAGCAGCTCCTCACCCAAACAGCCATGAAAGAGCTGCTTGAGCTGCACTAATCCATCACAGGGGCTTCTCTGTGTTACCCCACATTTCATTTACACACCAGAAGCTTCCTCTCCTGATGCACATGAAATAAGCTCTCATTACTTCTGGGATTTTTCTGTTGCTTTTGAATCCTTCAGTAACTTCACTCCACTAAAGTTTTGTATCCAAAGGAGAGACAAGACTTTGTATGAGCAGCAACAGGTGGGAGCCACCTGTCCCACTGTGAGGCTCTACTGCAGTTAGCAGGGCAAGCATCCTGCTGTGCTGAACCAGTTTCTTTTTATCCAAATTAGGAGGCTGACAAAAGACCTGGCAGTTTCTTGAGATATGTAGGAAATAAAAATTAATTTTAAGGTTACAGGATTCAAACAGTTCCTCTGTTATGGTAATCAAAGGTACTTTTCTTCCCCCATTACACATATACCCTGATCTGACTCTTATTTAAATAAGTTAGCTTTATTTCCCAGTTCAATTCCTTTCTAGCTTGCTGTCACTATAACATTCAATGTTTATTTTGGATTTTCTCAGAGCATTTTTGGAGTGACAGTGGATAAATCAAATGTGTCAAGTTTTTTTCCCTGAGAAGTAGAACAGTTTAGGAGGATTAGGAACCAAGAGATGGAGTGAACCACCACCAGCAGCACCACGAGGGTCAGTAGGAGACAGGAGAGTTCACCCACTGGCTTACTTGCCTATTAATCCATTTTCAGTTTCAAAGGCAAATTTGATGCGCTCTACTTGTAATGGGTCTTCAATAACCTGTAAGGAAAGAAAAATATCAACTTAGGTAAGTGTGTGATGCTGTATCTCTTCTATGGAATGGTTTTACCAACCCCCACAAGCAAAACAAGACTGTGAAGTTTCATGTGTCACTGGATTATCAAGACAGAAATTTAGGAAGTAATAAAACTTCAAACTGAAGGATTAAAATAAATATGGATGTTGAAATTACCAAAGCAGTCAAGACTTTTTTTTTGTTACACATCAATACAAAATCTATCCTGTACAAGTCTTTACCCTTCACCTACCAGGATCTCATGGAGTAACTGGAATATGTTTTTCAGCTCATGAGGCGGAGCAGTTTCCAGTTGAGTCTGTGTGTAGGAAACAAAGTTAGATAGCAAAATACACTGGTGAAGCAAACAATTTCAAGGCAGCTTTACAGATTTTAAAAAAATTATTAATTTAAACAGTAAAGGCCTAAGAAAACCTAACCCCAAATCCAACAAACCATACTGATCATTCTGCGGTGCTGCTGTAAAGCACAAGACATGGGATGACCAAAGCCTGTGAGAAACACTTATGGGACAAGCCTGGCCCTGGTCCTGTGTGCACCTTTGTGAAGGCCAGGAGGCATTCCCAAGCTGGGGAGATGCAGGGGTTTCTCTCACAGGATATCCTGTTCTGTTATGCCAGTATACCCCTGTGAGCCCACTCCCTGTCCCTGTGTCCCTCAGTCACTCCCTCCCTATTTCCCCATTGGCTTCCACACCCTAACCCTGCCCTTGTACAGCCCCAATGCCTCCTGACTATTGGTCCCTGATGCTCTCTCAGCTTGACCACCCCTATACTTGAACCTGGACCCCCCCATAAACTTCACCTTTGACCCTGGACTCTCGGTGCATGTAGCTGGAATAAATATCTCTGTAGAACCCATACAAAGGCCTTTCCTGACTCTTTGCCAACACCATAGCAGCAGCTATCCTGGCTTTCAAGATACCTTGATGAAGTGCAGCACAGTGAAGGAGAAGTGCTCGTTGCAGAAGCAGCAGTACACCACCATCTCAATGAGCACCGACAGCGACCCCGTGAGCTCCCGCAGCGCGTGCATCACCTGTGGGCACAGCACGCCTCTAGTCTAGTTTCAAGCCTGAAGTTTGTGATTTTCTGAAGTTCTAGTTTTCTGATGTCTTAGTTTTCTAAAATTCTTTCTCAAGGAAAGAACATAAACACCAAAAATGTTTTTGTTACAATATCTATGTTGTACATTTCCGCCGAAGAGGAGAAATCTCTATTAATGTCCCTCTAATTTGACCAATGTGGGTGAAGAAGTTTATCTTTCTCTCACCAGTCACACTGGTGTGTAGAAAATAGCATATAAGAAGAAAAAATCTCTAATAAAAAAACTTTGACACAACCTTAAGAAAAATCACAAAAAGAATCCGTGTTGTGTGTTATCTCACAGCGACACACACCCTTCACACACAGCACACAGCTGTCTGCCAGGAAATAAGGCTGTAACACAACGTTTGTCATTCCCAGGAAGGATGCAGCTCTTTTCCCTGCATGGCCCAGGAGGCTGAAACCCTGCCCTCACAGCACTCCTTCAGCTCCTGATGCCCACCTCTAAGGGCCTGGTCAAGCATCATCCATTAAGTCAGATCAACTCAAGTTAGCACCTGCACTTTTTCATGGTAAAAAGCTGCATAGGGCCTTGCAAAATGTGCATAAAACCAGATCGTGCACGAAACCAGGCCCCCAAAGCTTAGGGATATACTAGAATATGAAGAGGTCAAGAAATTAAAGGTGCCTTCCTGTTTAGGCTCAAAATAGCCACTGGTTTTGGATATTCAGTGTTTTTCATGAAAGGAATACATCAGATAAGTTTTTAGGTTCGAGCAGGGCAGAGTTGAGAAGTGGTACCTCCATTAAGTAGGGTTTTCCCTCAGACAGGAACAGCAAGGCTTCCACTTCTTCATGGAGTGCCAGCAGTGGCCCTGAAGCAGTGATGCTGAGAGGTGGACGCTGCTTAAAGAGACCAGGAGCTATAACAGCAAATACAAAAACAATCCACTCATAGATTAGTTTGTTCTAACACACCTTGAAGACACTGCTGCTCATTTGGCACCATGAAATCCCTCATGACACTCATCTCAACTAGTTTATAGTTGTGTGCTACCACTCCAAGTAATGAATCTCTTGCACACTGAAGTGGCACTTATTTTAGTGACAGCAGACAAAAGAACTGCAGGAAGGTCAAAGCACAATGTCCACAGACTCTCAGTACTGTGAGCTTTAGTTTTACTCCCAATCACTCTTGCACATTCATCATATCTAGAATATTTATAATTCTCCTGTAACCTTCTGAATTTTGACTGCTTTCAACCTCAGACAGAAATTAGGTTATTCTTTTAAAAGACAACATCAAACTCCTCCTTCAGGAAACTGAAGATTTTAACTTATTCTTTCATTGTTTTTATTTGGATATTTCTGTCTCTTGTAAGAAGTAACTAGGAGAGTGTTTAATTGTTTGTTATTCAGTAGCTTAGTCTAAATACCCCCCTTTAGATTAGCAAAAGGCAGCACAAGTCTAAACAAAAAAAAGGCTGTGAGTCTGCTCAGCCAACAACAATGCTCAATTCACTCACATGAGGAAAAACCTTTTAGGCACACAGGGAAGGGAAGATACAAAACTGTTAGTATAAAGATTTCATCCCCCCAAAACTCTATCCATTTGGCACAGCCTCTCAATACATTTACAGCAAAATCAGAAGAAATCAAACTTGTATTAACCATTTCTGCCTTAAATTCAAAATTACTGTATTTTCCTCACTAATATTAAGTTACTCCCAGTAAATGTAACTGAAATGCCAAGTCACCAAAAGACAAAAACACAATTCTTACCAACATTTCTTTGTGAGGAGACATCAGAGTGCAAGACAAGCAGTGCTACAGTGTTGTGAAGATATCCAAACTCACGTGCCTGTGCTGAACTCCACCTGCGGTTCTGCTTGAGCCAAAGACAGATTTAATTAACTTTGCTTTATTTAATCGACTTTGTTAAGCCAAAATAATGTTCTTGCAGTCCACCATCGTGGGATTTTTTACCATTGCAGTGGGTAAGAATTATCCAAAACACCATGCTCACTTCTGCCAAAACAATTATTTCCATGCTAACTACACATAGGTGGGCTCACATTCACACGAGGTTTATAGAATAATTGAAGGATTTGTCTATTCTACCCCATGAAAAGTATTTATTCATAATTTAAACACCATAAAAAACTTGGGGGTGGCAAAGTACAGCACACCACAACTGTACCTGATTGCTCTGCCTGTTGGGGCCAAGGAGAAAGTTGACCATGTGTCTCAGGGCAGAGTGTCTGAGGAGAAGACTGCTAGCCCTTATTCCCTGCTGTGAAGACAAAACCAACAAATTACCTTCCTGTACAGGTGAAGAATTAGTGCTCAAGAGAACCAAAAATTCACAGGCTAAACCCTGCATTTTCCACATCAAAACCCCCATAATATCCCAACAGAGATCAGTAAGGTAAACTGCTAGAGCTGTCTCATTCTACTCAGCACTTTACACAAACCAGAGCAGAATCAGCAGATGCACAATAAATGTCTTACAAGAAAAAAAGGAAGGCAAAAAGAATAGAGAAATAGAAATAGTAAATTCAGTCAGTTATTCTGCTCCCCATGGAATAAAAATCCTGAATGCTTTGTTTTTAAGTATATATACATATATATAATATTTTTTTTTTTTTTAAGAACAACCCCATATAACCATTCAAAATAGACAACCAAAATTCAGACACTGGAAATGACCCCTTCCATTGGTATGTTTTGCTGGTATATTTTTGTGTAATTTTATCCTAATATTCCATTATCCTAATGGATTATCCTAATCCATTATTCAAAGCCATTTATTTAAAAAACAAACCAAACCCGATTACTCCTAATAAAAGTTCTGAGTTTCACTGTGCTGCTAACCCTTCTATGAATAAGGATCACTAGTTGCATTATTACTGTCTTTTAAAATTTAAATAGAGAAAAAACAATGAGAAACATGAGAAAACAATGTGTTCCTACCTTCTGTACAAAGTTATTGAATAGCAAAAAGTACTGAGCACAGTTTTTACAGTTTTCAGGTACATCTTTATCCAGCAGAGCAAGTAGCACCTCCAGTAACTGATGTAGAGTTTTTAACTGTAAAAAAAAAAAAAAAAAAAAATTTGAATGTAAAAAGCTGTCTACTGCTTAAAAACCCAAAGTGTTTCGAATACCTGCTGGGCAGAAACAGATGAGCATTAATCTATTCCAAAAATAAAGAAACTACAGCCAAAGATCAGCTCACACAGCTCTGCCTGCAAACAGAGCCAGAGCCAGCAGGGAGAGGCAAGCAGGGAGGTTTGGGGAGGAGGGACCCCCACTGACCTTCTCCTGATAAAGCAAGGCACTGTCGAGGGTTTTTTCAAGGATAGTGGCCACAGCAACTCGCACCTCCCTCACACTGCACTCCAGCAGGAAAGTCCTGGAAGAGAAAAGGTGAAGCTGCAAAGAGAACTGGAATCAACATGCACACACAGCTGCTATGATTAAATGTGGTATATATGATTTAGTATTTATTGTTTTAGTAGTCCAGATAGATTTTGTATTGTACTTCTGTGGGTAAGCGTTAAATAAGATTCACAAACTCTTGCTTGTAGTGAGGTCTGTAACATCCCTATTTTTATATTTATTCATTTGAATAAAAAAAGTTCTCATAGGATATTGTTTTTCCATGCAAATTAAAAAATAACATTTTCTTTACACTGACACACTTCTTTCAGCATGTCAGATCTCCAATAATTTTCAAAGCACCTATTAGCTGATCCTCAGCTGGGAAAGAATAAAATCTATCCAGTTTATCTGTGATCTTTGCCAGGTAAGTATTTAACTTATCTGACCCCAAACACTTTCACCATGTTCTTTCCCACCACTTGTAAGGCTGACCACACAAACTTAAACACATTCCAAGTCCCTTCACTGATTTCATCACCTGTATCCTCCTCCATGTACACTGCACTATTTAATTTGATTTTCAACATTCTCAGAAAGCTGCAGAGAGAAAATCCTAGAAATAAAACTCCAAGTCATTATCTAAAGTGTGTTCAAAGAATGTGCACAGTCAGCTCCTTGGGAATACATCAGTATAGGCCAGATCATGTTAGGAGGAAGCTTTATCCACTCAAGAGACACAAAACACCTCAGACAGAATTACCAGGACTTACTTCACAAGCTCCCTGCCCTCTGGCCCAACGAAATACTCAACCAACCACTGACAAGCATCAATGCTTTTGGAGAGCAGTGCATCTATGGTGGCAATCCATTCTTCTGTATCAGCCCTTCAACAAAACAGGGACAGCTATCAGTAATCCAGGAGGAAAAAACTCCTCCCAAAACTAAACCATGTTTCTTGTTTGCCTTACCTGAGTTTCTTCTTGGTTCGGAGATAGGTTTGGAAGAGGAATTGGACTGCCAGCTGTAAGCTCACCTTTGCCATGCAGGGATAATAGGGATGCTTTACCTTAGTCTGAAAGAAATAGCAAATTTACTCCAGAGCAGAAGGATGCCTGCAGCACACATGCTGTTTCTTAAACACATCAACATGTTCTATTCAAGTTATTTGCTTCACTTGGAAAAAACAAACCACAGCAATTTTTCTGTGCTAAGTCAGTCTCCAGTGCTGACTGTGCTACCTAATAAATATGCTAAAACAGGAGCAAACTTGCTGCAAGGCCAACTAGATCTGTGGATTTCAAAAATTTAAGAAATGCTGTTTGTTTATGACTCCATTTAGAAAAACTTAATTAAGGAACTATTACCAATTAAACTCTATCAACTTTGAAGTAATTAACACCAACTTTTGGACCTTCCATATGGAAAGGGATTTCAATCCCTCTAGAGCTCAGTTTGCATCATTACAAAAGGTATGGTTTATTAAATAAATTTTACTGGGGCAAAATGATGTTTCTCCCAGTACTGGAAAAGGAGGCTGGAGTTTACTTTGAGACAGATGTTATTAGCATCAAGAATTACTGGAGGCAAGGAATAGCTTGTCTGGAAAAGCAAAATCATGTCAACTCTTCCAGTTTTCCTGGTTTGACTCAATTAGTTTTTGTGGCCATTTTACCCAACATACTTTGAACACTCTAAGACTAAAATCCAGGTACTTACAGCATTCAGGGAGGCTAATGACAGAACAAAACTGAAGTAGTCACTACTGTATACATCTCTGTTCTTCATAAATTTCAAGTTTTCATCTCTCACCATCTACAAAAGTATAAGAAGGCAAAAAAATTTAAAAACATCATCAAAATACACTTCTCTAACTAAAACTTCATCTTTTATGTAAATGTGTGGTGTTTAAAAATCAGTGTCAAATTTACTCTGTTTCCTTCTGAATCACCACTTCAGCAGAGGGAAAAATACATACAGGAGACTTAGAAGATCTGGTATAAACCAGTGATTTTCTTTCAAAGATATTACAAAACAACAGATGAGGGACTTAACAACTTTGGCCATCAAGGGAGAAAACGAAGAAATTGCAGATAACTTCTATTTCTCGCTTGTTTTTAATAAACAAGCCAAGAGAACACCCCTCAAACCAGAAAGGTTTGCCTAACAAATTTAGATGCAGAGAGCAAGGAGTCCTGGTGTAATTACAAGCTGCAGCCACAATAAGGTATTTAAATGCCAAGCCCTTCTTTTTTTTTTTTTCAAATGAGATTTTGCTGAAAGAATCTCAATAAGTTTGAGCCAAGTTCTGCTCATTATGATGATTGTAATACAATCCCAGATACAAGAATGACCAAAGTGACTGTTAATGCCCTGAAACAGCCCATGTGGAGGGCCAGACACAGCCTGCAGAGTTTATTCTCCCTGTGTGTGTGATATGCAGGCTCTCTTCCTCTTTCTACATTCTTGTGAACTCAAGAACTTGAGGATCACTGCAATTTGCCATCATCTCCATTACTCCTCAAGTGTACTCCACATGAAGCACCTTCTCTGCTGTTGTCTCTTTGTGCCTGCATGCTGACTGCTGCCAGATCTCATGTTTGATTCATCTGCCTGCAGTTTCTTCAAAGCAAAGAATTGATGGGCCAATTTTGTGAGATGGTACAGCGAAACTTAAAATGAGGTACCACTAAAGAGCTAGTTAGTAACTTTATGTCAGAATCCAGAATTGCTTTCGAGTTTTGCTACAAGGGAATTACTTCAAGGTAACCTTTAAACATTACTGTGTTTCTCTCACTACGTGCTCAGTTGTTACATGAGCAGAATTTAGTCGCCACTTTCAGGGTATTTCACCTGATATATCCGCACAGGCATTTTCTCCACAAAAAGTCCCTTTTTTTCTCCTTTTCGAACCAGCTTAGTCAAGATGGAGAGACGGTCACTGTTGGGTCTGTGGGGTCGAGGTGATGACTGGGGTGAAATTTCTGGTGAAGAGGGAGCAGATCTGAAATATAAACCAGTTGAAGGTGAATAAAGAAATCCTACAACAACTCCATAATTTAGGTATAAAATACCAGTGCAGCCAGAGTGATCTTTATTTTGATGACAACCTGAATATTTCTCGAGGCTGTCAGTCACCTTGAACTCGATGCAGGAGTAGCAGTAAACAAGCAGCTTAAAAACCAACCCGAAACAACAGAAGGGCCAACACGCTGCTTTACTGGACAGGAATTACTCAATTCTCAGCTGTGGGGGGAGGTCTAGATATCAATATGAGAGAAACCTTTATGGATACAAGAGGAACTTACAAGGAGAGGTCCTCAGCCTCCTGTCTCACGACGCTGACTCTGCTTTTCTTTGGCAGGACAGGAGAGTTCTGGTCGGACACCCTCTGGTAGAACAGCATGTAGGCGTTCCAGTAGCGCCGGCGCACGTCGGGGTAGGGGTTTGCTGGGGGGAAAAAGGCACTCCATGAAGGCCCTTGAAGGGTTAGCACCTTTCCCATTCCCATAAAGGAGCAAAACTGAGGGTATGAGCAATGTGAACTGCAGCAGTATAAATCTGTCAGATCAACACGTCGGGAGATTTCCTGCGTGTCAGGAAAATTAATTTACAAACATGAGAGGTGTACGTCTAAAAAGGAGACAGAGGAGCCCTTTACTTTATTTGAAGAAAGGGAGAGGCATTCCCCTGGGCTGTCTCAAATTTTTTGAGGATGCAGCCTCTTTTTTATCTTAATTTCTTGGCTGCATTTCCCTCTCTCTTTCCCCATTGGCTGAGGTACTTGGGAAGTACAGACTTCCCAGAATGCCTGATACCTAAGATTCTCCTCTAATGTATAACCCTTCCTTTTAATTCTTAAGCAATTTATGGTTTCTCCCCATTGTTTCTTTTATCTTTCAATATCCAAGTTAATTTATCAGCAAACCTACAGTTTGTAAAGGCAAATACCTTTTTTCCATTCATCAATCAGTGGAATCCTTTCCATTGTTTCTTTTATCTCTCAGTACTAGTTTTATCTACCAACAGACTCACAACTTGTTTATAAAGACAAATCCATCATTCCTCTCATGTGTCAGTGATTAAAACTAGTCTGAATTATGAAACAGGTGAATATTGGAAATGTACTTGGAATAAATTCTTTAAGCATTGAAAAGTTCGGCAGTATAATGCCACAGTGTTCTATGAAGTCATTCTTACTAGCCTAAAATAAGAGCTGTTTTATGTTTGGTTGGGGTGCTTTTTAAACTATATTAACAAGGTGCCATTTTGCTTTTCAATCTCTGCTATTAAGTCTACAAAGTGCTGAACGACAGTGAACATGGCTCAATTCATATTAGGCCATACACAAGTCCTTCAGTACAGGGAAGGCTTTAGGGAAAAAATGGTTCAGAAGGATTCTTAGTCCAAGTAACTCAAAGGATCTATAATGGACTAAACTCTACTGCTGCTGAAATCAGTATGAAAACTGAAGCTACTGTAAATCAGTCTGCACTTCTGCTTACATTGATCGTAGACTTTAGGTCTATACTCTCCACCAAAACATTCATATTCCAGGGTTTCATCAGTCAAATCAAATTCTTCAACAACAGTGTCATTAAATTTATACCACTTTCCTTTTCCACATCCTCTGTGATCAAAGAACAGACAACAGAAACACAGTTAGTTGATTGTCTCGGTAAAAAAACCAAACCACCCTGAATAGCCTAGAAGTGACAAGCCTGAACTCACATTTGTTTTGACAGTAAGAAAAAAGCTTAGTTCCATTGATGTCAAAGTTGCATTTTAAAAAATAACCTTGATTAAAATTACCGAGAAGAACATCACCTGCAACTCAATCCCACAGGAAGCCCTCAAACTGCAATACAAGGTACATAAAATTAATGAGAATTTTATTCTATGGTGTCCTCCTATATCATTGCCTCATGATAGGTGTTGAGAAAGGGAAGAGTGGTTCCAGTAGAGCTCTGGATGGCTCCATGCACCTTCCCAGAAGCAGCAGCCTTTAGACAGCTCTCAAACCTCTCCAGGAACCTTCCTGCCTGTTACCTCCTGTCCTTGATGAAGGAGTAGTAGTGCCCTGCATGAGCCTGGCCGCTGTGGACAATGACACCAACGAGCTCGTAGTTTTCTGTAGGGGCAACTTTCTTCCTTGGGGAGCCTCCTCCTCCTCCCTGGTCTGTGCTTCTTCCATTTTCCCCCACTTCTGAGGATGAGTCCTGACGAGCCATCCCTGACACAGTGTAAGGTTCCATGTTCAGCATCCAGGGAAACTGTTTAGAGAGATATTTCGGATTAATCAAGACATTGCAGTGAGTACACGTTCCTTGTAATTTTATGAGGATGGTTATCAGTACTTCCCACGTTGGGAACACCAAAGGAAAATGTGGAAATTCAACTTCTTATGCTTATTACACAGGTGCTAAATAATAAACCCTCTTTAAGGAGGTTTTTTGCCTTGCTTTCTGAAAGGACCCTGAGAATGTTGCAAACAAAGAAAGCTCTAAGGAAAAACACTGATTTTCTGTAGCATGTTCTAAGTGCACCACATACTCAAAATCTCTGTATCAAAATGTGGGGAAAAGAAAGAAAAATTAATAGGAAGACAGAAAGCAGCTGGGAAGGCACCATAAAGAAAAGTTTTCCTACCCTGATTTGTTCATCGTATTTGATAGAACGGCCGCTCTCCCAGTCAAAGCCAAATCTCATCAGGTGAATCACCAGCAGGCTTGGCAAGACCTTAATGCAGGTGCGCTTCACGGTAGTTCTCTTGAAAAGAAACAAGAATATCACCTCTATCTGACACCCCAGGCAATCTGCAGCATCCTTCCAGAGATTCACAGTGAAAATCCAGCCACGGGAAGCAGGGTGTGCATAGGATCACTGGGATACATCTCAATGTGTTACACAAAACTTTACCGTCCTGCCATCCCTCTAAATTTTTAGTTTACAACATGAGTTACAGGCATGGAGTCTTTTGTCTTCAGTGTAGCAAGAGTGAGCAGCACCTAAGCATGGTTTCCATGACCATGTAATGCTTAGCAAACATCAAACTGCACATGAATCTTCTTTTACAAAGATTAAGAATCAATACCTTTTCTTTGCACTTTTCACAGTAGTATGCATTGCTTCCTTCCAGAACCTCTCCTCTAACAAACTGATCCAGTGAGATTTCCAGGCTTTGACATGAAGTGACACCAAGGTTGAGAGCCATGAAGGCTTCCTCACGCTCATACCTAAATTCCAGAAGAAAAACAGATTAGGACTTACCCAACTGGCAGGAACAAGACATATGTTTGGGAAAGAATATTGTATTTGTTCACAGCTATCAAAGCTGTGATGCTCACAGGGGCATTTATCTACTTCCCACTGCTACTCTGACCTACATATTTTAATAGTTCTGGGAGCACATAACTTGGAAACTGATACACTGAATGTGACATTACCTGTGAGGACAGTCCTTGCAGATCTTCTGATCAGAGAAGATTCCTTGAAAAGTATTCTTAAATATTTGGTCTCTTCCTATTTTCTGTTGGAGATGTAAAGTTAGACATTAGTTGGATGTATTGCAGGGTGGAAGACCAAGAAATCAGTAGGAATTTAAAACTCCTGAATACTGTGCAAATTATAAAATAAGCCAAATGGCTCTCTGCCTTCTTTTCCAAAGATCAAAGTAAAAAGAGAAAAAAGGTACCAAGGATATGCATATGAACCAGAAAAGAAATTGCTGAGGTTTTTACCTTGAGGTACTCATCCATTTGATCTATAAGACTGGTGAAGAACTCATAAGCATCCTGTTGCTCTCTAACATAAAGTTCCTTATTCCACATCTTGAAAATCTATATAAAATATAAACATATGTTGAAAAGTAGTTGTTTCATACCTACATCTCTAAGAAAAGTTATTTTTTATATAAATTTGTTATGTTTTAATTTTTTGAATTAGAACTTATTTTATAAATTCTGCAATGAGAAAAGGCTGAATAAATTATTACTTTTTAAGTAGAAAAGCTATAGATTCTAAATAAAAAAGATGCAATACCTTCCAAAAGTTCTCAGGTACATAATACTGTAGCTTGCTTTCCATCAAATGACCAAAAAGAGATTGAACTTGATAGAACACATTGTCATCAGGATTGTCTGTATCATCATCAATGGAAAGCAAGGCCTGGAAGGAAACAAATATACTTATTAAATTGGTTTTTGGAAAAATCATTACTGTAAGCTGTCATGGCACACAGCACTACAACTTAAAATTTATGTATTTATTGTGCATATTTATACACAGCTGAATTTTTATTTTACAATTTATTTAAAAATGGTGCTAAGATGAAGTGGTTCAAGTGAAAGTAATTCCAAAAAGAGGACTTTATTGAATGCTGAACTAATTACCTCTGGGAGACCAGGCTGCATATACAGCTGCTGGAAGACAGCATTCATGTAACAAGTAGCACCACCATTCTTCAGTCCCACAAATCCAGAAATGGAGCGACTGTCCACTGGTGGAAGGTACTAGAATGACAAACATATTTTTTGTCCCAATTACTTATAAAAAACATGAGACTCCAACAACATCCTATAGCTTTTATAAGCACCTTTATATTGTAGAATCCCAGAATGGTTTGAGTTGGAAGGGACCTTAATCCAGAACCACTCCCTGCAATGGGCAGGGCCACCTTGCACTACCCCAGGTTGTTCCAAGCCCTGTCCAACTTGGCTTTGGACATTTCCAAGGATGGGGCAGCCACAGCTTCCTTGGGCAACCTGTGCCCAAACTCACAGGAAAGAGTTTTTTCCTAATATGTAAGCTAAAACTACTCTCTTTCAGTTTAAAACCACTCCCCCTTGTAGATGAGCTGTTATGAACCATTTACTGGAGAACCAGGAATATAAATTCTGAAAAGCTGCAAGACTGCTGTAAGCAGTCATTTAAATATTTAACACATTGCACAACACTGTTGAAAATAGCCTAAAATCTAATAATAAATAAAACTTGTGATATTTAGGAAATACTTCTTTCTTACTCAGACAATAACAGACAAAGACACACTGGAGTATCTGCTTCTGAGGAAGATCAGGTCTCAGCATTTACCCTTAGCTTCATTGTGGCATTTTAAATTGAAGACTGTGGAAATCTCATTAATGAAGCAGTGAAGTAAACCATGCATAGCACTCCAGACCATGCTAACACAAATAAAAAAGGGCTTCTTGCTTACATCAAACTCCTTGGTGAGTGCAGGGTCACACTGGTGGTGCATAGAAAGCAGCTCCTTTGTAATAAGCTGGAGATTGGAGGGTGAGCTATCAGCCAGCATCACCAGCACCTCATAAGCAGCTAATCTGCTGTCTGCTGTACTGCACCTGGAAAGAAAACCACATCTGAGAGCTACTGGCTAGATGACTCAATTATTTCTAATTCCAGAAAGCTGTATTACTCAGAACAAGGAACAATTAATGTTCTAAAGAACACTTTGAGTGATTAAACACCCCTGAGGGACTGCAGAGTGCTATTTTTTTTTTTTCTTGGGGTAGGAGAATGTGGAAGAAGCCAATGAGAAGAGTGGTAAGAGGAATACTCTTTTACACAAGCCTCCTTTACTGACATGGATACACTTGCTAACATTCAGGAGCAAGGAAAATGAGGAGCTCTAAAAGAAGACCCAGAATTGGTTGTATGTCTGAGGACAGACACACAGATACTCTCCATCATGTAACACTGCTGGAGACAAAATGACTTTTTTACAGGGAGGAAGATCTAGACCAGACAACATCCTTGCTACAAGAGATGAGCTTGGACCTGAGATAGATCAGCACAAAACCATCCCAACTCAGCTCTTTTCACTCAGCACAGCAGCCCTTTCTTCTGAAGGCTGAAGGAAGGGATTTATTTACTTCAGGCAAACAGAAGAGCATGCTTGGCATGAACTGCAATGGAACAAAGCTGGAGCAAAACACCAAGATGGATCAAGCCCCATTAATTTCAGGGGTTGTTAAATGCTCCACTGGAATCTTCTCTTGGGTTTGTGGAAAGGTACTGAGGATATGCCTGATCTAACACCCACTACTCAGTGCAACACAAACAAGGCAGCTGCATAAGCTCAGAAGTTCATATGAGCTAATTTACACCCACCCCTTCAGATATTGTTTGGCCATAACAGCTGTGACAGGAAGGAGAAAACCCACTCTTCTCTCCAGTTGATCTATTCTGGGCTGTATCAGCTCTCTCAGGTGCAAGGAGACTTGCTTGGTGTTATTTTTCTTACAAAATAGGTAGGGAGAAGGGAAAAAGAAAGTAGTGGAACTTTTGAGATTCTCTTTTACAAGGAGCTTGGGAAGTTAATTTCCTGCTCATGCTCCAATTCAGCCAACTTCCCAAGCAGTAATGAGCTAAAGAAATATTCTTTGGACTCATGAAATCAGCACTTGGTTATGCCTGAAGTTCATAATTGATCTAACAAAGCACAGACTTTGAAGTACAGAAATGCAAGGATATTGGATCACACAAAAATGCATAAAATGCTATTTTGGCATTTATGTAGGAAGTGTAGAAAACTGGAGAAATGCTCCACCACTGGTATTAAATCCTACTGCCTGTAGGATTTAATACTGACATTGGCATTCATGACACTCAAGAAAAAACTCAAAAAAAAAAAAAAAAAAAAAAGGAAAAAAAGAATTTTTACTTTGGATGGAAGTCTTGCTGACTGATTGCAGCACTGCCTGCTGGGAATGGCTGTTCAGAATAATCCTGGATGCTCGGAACAGGAAATCATCCAACAACGGCTTAATCAAAGATGAACCTGAAACACAGCAATCCACATCTACTGTAAAATACTTACATTATCACTGCAAATGCCAAAAAGGTGTTCCATAGCAACGAAATCACTTCATAGCACCACATCAACAAATGTTTTATCAAATTAATGCTACTGCCAAAATCAGTCCTTATAGCTCTGCATCACTTCTGCTGAAGTCTTCACATGACTGTCTAGTCATGTGTTAATGCAGAATTCACACCAGTCTAGTCAATTTAAAGAGGAATACTCACCAACCATCTCCTTCTCTGCCCCACAGAGTGAAAGGAGAGTCTTGATGAGCCTCAAGTGCCCTGCCAACAGGATGTTATCAGCCTCACTGGTCTCGCACTCGGCCGTGCGGTTGGGCTCAAAATTGTCCAGCCAAGTGATCTCATCTTCTAACATGGCAGCTGGGCTTATCTTCAGCTGCTCCATTTCTGAGGCTGCAAGGGAAAAAAAAAAAGGAACACGGTAAAAATCAGCAGCTTTGGAAATGTAGAATATAAAGACAAAGAATTTCAAGCAGTTTGGTAATGGTCTAGTTTTGCCCCCATGTGTATCAAGTAAATCTTCTCCCAAGGAACTCAGTTCACTTCCCAGAAGGAATGAGCTGCCCTGCAGATACCCAATGCCAAGAACAGACCATGCCAGGCACCAGCACAGGACAATCATCATGCTGGCAGGTCACTTCAAGGTGTAGCAGCCCCCTTCTGCAGGCAATTCTCCATCTTTCCTGCAGAAGGAAGATAAGCTTGGAAGCTGCCATCAGAATGACTGAACCAGGAGTCTGCATATACTTACATGTCAGGTCATCCAGTAATTGACACCTCAGGTCAAAATATTCTGTACACTGGGACAAAAGTCTGAAATAGATATAAATGGAAGAAAGGCATACTTAAAATCATAAACTTTTCTGTAACCAGTTGTCTTTAAAGTCTGTGTGCTCTGTCCATCTAGCCCAAAGCAGCATAAACCATCTAGGTGTCCTTCTGCATCCTGCAGCTTTAAAAAAAACATTCCTTACCAACAGCTACTTCTGAATGTTAGAAATCATATTTAGTCATCATTTCTTCCCTCACCTCATAGCAATTCTAGTTAGTTATCAATTGACAACAAAACAACAAGCTTTAACTTCTCAATTACTTCTCTAGAAATTTCAGCATGTCTACTTCCAACACTTGCCAAGTGCTAATCCCTTTTTCCCCAGAGCTTCCACAGTGCTGCTCATTCCAAAACGTGTCAGATTTGCTTCCTCAATAAGCACACATGTGACTGACCTCTGGTTGATTCCCCTCATGATGCTGGTTGGTGACCAAAGAGGCAGCTGGGCCCCAAGAACAACACTCAGGAGGAACTGGTTTGGCTTTTGCACATCTGGGTGAGCTGATGTGTCTGTCTGGCTCAGGGTGTACAACTGGTCACAGGCAACGCGACGAATCTGCAACAGGGTCATCCTCAAGAGTTACTCAAAGCTTGCAAAAATACCCACACTCCTGTTATGTTAGAAATCTAACAGAAAAAATGGACATTGCAATGGTGCAAACCAGGCTGTGAGCTCTGCATCCACCAGCCAGGGTTTCTAGAAATTTAACAAACCCTGTTCATCCCTGAGTGAATATCTCTGATAAACACCAATTATAAATACAGATAAAGGGGAAAGATGCAATGACTTCACACAAAGTAGATGACATATAATGAAATTAAGTAAGCATAAAAGTGAATAGATTTTAGAATATCCAAGAAAATCTTAAGCCAAAAAGAATGAATTTTAGGAGGGTTCTGACACTTGGAATAAATTTTCAGAAGTTCAGAAGAATCCATTAAATTTTACCCAAATCAAAGTTACTTGAAACTTTCCCTCAAGTACTAGTTTTACAAAATTTGAGTCACCCAAATGAGACTATTTTCTTTAGACTAGCCACAGCACAGTCCTGTGCATCTCGTGGATGAAACAAACCTAGGAAATGTAATACTACAGCATTTTCTATCAACCCATCACCAGATACTGGAATTACTAGCAACTGTACAAAGGTTATTTATTAAAATACTAATCTGTGTGAATACTTGCAATAAACAATTTTATGTTCAGACCATGTGAAATTATCAAAACATACACATTTCAGAAGGAGTATTTAGAAAGTTTTCAGAGAAAGACCCTCACCTCAGCACTTGGTGATCCAAGCAGAATATCGATGATGAAATCAGCAACACAAGGCAAATTGTAAAAAGATCCTGGAACAGAAAAGTACCAGGCTATCTTACTAAAAATAATATTTTAAAATATGTCAGTTACAGTCTTGCATTAAAATACCACAGGACCTAGAGGACATCAATACAGAAAAGCAGCAAAGGCTATTTCCTGATCTCCTTCCCTCACCAGAGGCTGCTACCACGATCTAACAGCATTTTCCTTGCCTTCCTCTACCACCAGTGTTGACACTTCCTGTACACAGACTCAAGTACTAAACAGGAGCTATGCAAACAGCAGCACTTACAGAATTACAGACTTCAAAGGCAGTGCAAATATTTATATTCTGGCAGTAAGTCAGCTTTTCCAAAACATTTCACCAAGGCATAGCACTACATGCCTTATTTCAGTCCTGGAAAAAAAATCCCTGTAATTTTTAATGAAATGATGTGTTTTAAGCTTGAGCTGTCTCAGCTAACAAAACTACAAGTTTCTCTCTTTTTTTTTTTTTAACTTGACTATACCAAGAAGCCTCCTTCCACCTGGCTCATACTCCAAATAGTGAATAATCTGATTTTTTTCCATACCTAGCTGCTGACTACGAAGCTGAAGGCAGGTTACTAGAAGGGACAAGGCTTCCCCAGCAATGAGAGCATCTTTGGTGGACACAGACTGCTGCCTCACACAGATCCCAGCGTGCAGTGCCGTGGGCTCCCCTTCGCTTCCCGAACTGCAGTTACTTCCTGCATTAAACAAAAAAAAGAACAAGTGCTGTAATTCATTAAATATTACTCAGATGTTTTCAGCCTTTGGTCAGTTCTCTGCAATTTAAAAACTTCTCTGAATGCCTGATGAATGTAAATAAATTTGCTCAGATTTTTTTTGAAATTTAATTGTATAACGTCCCAAGCTGGAGGAGACCCAAGAGGGAGAACATCCAATGGATTCAGCTTCAAGCTCCCAAAGTGTTCAATTAAGACTAAACCAAACACTTTTAGCTTGGTTTAGGGACACAGTTAACTCACCTGAGCTGCTAAGTCTGTTTCTAATCCCAGCAGGAAAGAGAGTGTTGCTCTCCTTGATGGGCTGACTACTTCCCACGAGGTCCAGGCGTCCTGCAGCAGCAGCCCACGAGAGGCGCATGAAACAAGCCACAGTGGAGGTGAAATCGTTCACCTCCATGGTCTGGAGGAACAAGAAACAGCAGAAATATTACCTCTGTGATATTCAACAATCTTTGTTAATCACAGGGATAAAGAGGACTGTATCTTTTGCATTGTCTCAAATTGATGTTTGGATTTGTTTCCCTCTCCCTTCTCTACACAGGTTTGAGGATTCAAGAGTCTTTTTGTTCCCAATGAGAGATTGGTATTGCTGTCTTAGGAGAAATAATTAATTTTTAAATTCTCTACCAGGATAGATACCCCTGCCACTTATCTGGAGGCAGGCATGCTGATTTCAATCGTTCAATCCATTTGGGAAGGACTGCCCAACAACCTAACACAGCATACTTGTCACATTAACTATGAAGTTTCTTTCAACTGGACTCAATGGGTTTTCAGACAATATTTTTTTAAGGCATTGAAGATAAAAAAATTCTTTTTTCTCCACAGTACCATCAACAAATATTAATTTTTAATGAGCTATTTGGAAAAAAACCCCTATGTCCAATTCTTTCTAATTCAAAGTATCATGGATTATAAACGTACAAGTTCAAGCAGGAACTTTCAATCCTTTCATCTCCTTTCAATTCAAAGAAAATTAAGAGGAATAAGATCTTAAGAATTAAGTGTGACTGAAGATAAACCACAAGTAAGATTCCTGTGTACATCTATTTCTTGTAAGCACTTTTGGGGTACTGCTTCCCTTTGTGCTGCCAAAATAATTTAGGAGAACACATTAAAATTCAGCTCAAGACTGGCAGAGACACTGATGGTCAAGATTTTCCGAGGCTTTTAAATGCAGCCAGGGCATAAACCTGTATAACAGAGATCGATTAAAAACCTCAGAGTTAAACAGCTGTCATTGGAGATGACACTGTGACATGAAAACCACTGAACACTCCCTCACTTGTATGGCAACCCTTGCAGCTGGGATGATTTCCTCCACCCTGATGGAGGATCTGTCAGACACGGAGAGCTGGCGGTAAGAGGATTTCTCAGGAGTCCCACAGATGGACATCTGCCTGCTCGCCTGCCGGCTCACGTTGCGGAAGGGCCGCGAGGACAGAGCTTCCACCCCATCCTTAATGAAATCCTCATCCAGCAGTGTGGGCATTGTCTGGCCAACCAGCAAGAACCTGCAGAGGAGAACAGCACTCACAGAGTGAAAAACATCAGGCTTGTATTGCAACGCTCGCAGAGTGAATGAAACGGAACTTGAAGTAGCAATTAATCTTAAATATTAAAAGCTGCATGCTGAAAGCCAAGAAAGCAGCACTTTCTCTAATGAGAAGCAATTACATACCTTGCAAGCTGCAGGCAGATGGAATAGACTCCTTGTCTTGTTTCATAGTCCACCTCTGATGGGATGGAATCTCTCTGCATCACATTCACCACCAAACTTCAAAACAAATCGATAAGAGACTCCATTTGGAAATGTTTCACATTAGGGGAGCTGCAATTAATTTGTCTCTATCTTTCCTTCCTCCTATTCACTCAGCTGAGTCCCAGTCCAAACGGACTTCTTTGGAGGCCAACATCCTCATTTTCTACTTTTATATCTACACATGGAAGCTTTCTGCTCCTGCTGGAAAATGCTTCAGGATCTCATGGGCAGAGGAATTCATAGATATTCATAGATAGAATTACTAAGAGCAAAGTAAATCTCACACAATCGGTATTGTCAGGTCTTCCAAACCACTTACACCGTGTATTGACTCTTATCTGAAGACTCTGAATTTTCAAGACTGAAATTATAAATTTAATTTGGTTCCCAGTGCATGACCTATACTTTGCTTAAAATGTCCACTGGTGTCTAAACAGAAGAGTGCAATGTACACATTTGCACATTTAAACTGAAACAGTTAAATGTCACGAAACTATCCAAATATCAATTACTTTAGTACAAGCTACATTTCACAAGCTTATTTGTGCCTAACTTGATTTTGAGGCTTAACAACATGTACTCTGTTAAATATGACAGCTATTGGACAGTGATAAAACAGCCTTGGGTAGATTTTTTCTCTGAAAGAGAAGGTGACAGGTGTATTAGTGTGCTACAGTGTGGAAAGAGGAAACCACACACAACTGCTAACAAAATGAAGTGCTACAAATTGAGTCAAGGTTTTGGAATCTAACCTCAAACCTCCTGCTCTGAGGAAATTTTCACAGAAAGACTTGGCACAGTTTCTTGCCATTTCATCATCTGCAGTTGGCATCAGCTTGGAGCTCAGCACCTACAATAAATAAATAAATAAGCAGATGTAAACTACCTCCCCTCTTAGTGTTCTTTACCTGCTGAAATTTGGAAGTGTAACAGGAAAAAAAATCCACTGCAAATGAAGCA
Organism: Sitta carolinensis; assembly: GCA_032173965.1. NCBI lineage: Eukaryota > Metazoa > Chordata > Aves > Passeriformes > Sittidae > Sitta > Sitta carolinensis. The sequence goes on from CM063289.1 coordinate 26,492,590, forward strand.
ATTAATAATACACTTACATAGAACTGTAGTCACTAAGAGAAATTGCATATATTCAATAAATATCAAATATTTAAGACAACTATGGCAACTTCAGATGTTTATTCTGACCCAAAGGCATTTTGTTCTCACTGCAGTTTACATGTTAAGGAAATGGATGAAGTACATGGAATGCTATCTTCTGGTTCACTTGGTGCTTCTTAAGAGCCCAAGCTCTTCTTGGTTCTGGATTTTCAATTCACATAAAACACCCTACATGGCTTACTTACTGATTCACACCTTCTGAAATATAATTGTATTATATTAATATTATTATTATACTATTATTCTGGTATTTCTTTGTAAAAGATTATTCTAGAGGCCTTATGAACATCACCACTCTATCATCCCTCCTGTTTTAAATCAGCAGTAAACTTCAGAGTGCAAAGACACGCAGAAACATGGCCAGAAGGAAGTCTGTGGTTTCTGTGGGTCAGTTCTCATTCATGTTTACAACCTGTTTCTCTTCACATAAAAAAACCCAATACCCAAACAAATAAACCCACCAAAAAAACCCCACAAAGATGCCACAACCATCAACCAAACAAATCCTGGCTCCTCCCAAAATCCCAGAAAACCCCACAGACATTATTTACTTTCTTGAAAAGTCTCCTTGGCACGTACAGCTGCAATGCTGCAAATAAAATACATCTATTCCAGATCAGGAGAATGTTTTACAGAGTTCAGGCATGAAACCTTATCACCCCATGGACATCTGCAACATTCAATTTTCATCTCTTTCATATGTTCTGCAAATTTCCTGGGCATATTTTCTTTTTAGAAAGAAGTTCAGACTGGTTCCCATCTTTTCACGAGATCACCAGCTGAGGGGATAAAAAAGCACATATTCCTTTTCCTGAGAGAAACAATCTTCCAATTGGCTTGACTAGAGTTAAGGAACAAGTCCACTCATATAATCTACACATCTAATCCAATTTATTACTTCTCATCCCTTGCCAGAAAAGCAAGCAATTTATTACTTGCTTTTATGATTTTCTCTGGCACAGAAGCAGCAGATAACTGTCCCATCCTACTGCAATATAACTGAAATATAACCTGTCAGCTCAACAAGACCCTAAACCATTTGTAGAGTTGTAGAACTTGTCAGCATATTCTAAAGACATAATCAAGTATCTTTAATCTAGCTGTACAGAAAAGGGGGAATCCTAAGGCAGGAGTGTGATGATAGTGTAGGAAGATGAAGAGCTAACATGAGACTGTAGAAATCTAAAGGGAGGCAACCAGGAGAAAATTTCTACAGTAATCTTGGCACACACTATGAAGGAAAGAGAATAATTTTCTCTAATGTTCTGGAAGCAGTTGGCAATTGGTCTTCCAACCCCAAGTTGCTCAAATCACATTTGTCATGGGTCCTTATAAACAGTGGGACCTACAAGTCCCACTTTTAGTGTGCAAGTTACTGTGTCCTACCAACAACACCAGCTGAACTCCTGTAATCCTTAAAATCCATTCACTGAACACTAGGAAAGAATCTTTACAGGGCCCAATTCAGCATTTTGGCTAAAGAATTTAGGAAAATGCCTAGGGGTAAAAAACTTCTTTGTATTCCACTCTACCTGTGCAGACAAAACAGGTCAGAGGCCTCTTGGTAAAAGCCCTGCACATTTGGACGGTGAAAATTCTTCCCAGCTGAATGCTTTGTAAAAATACTCCTCCATAGATAGAACATGGGAGACTTATATATAAGTTTCTGACAAATTTAATCGAGCAAAACCAATCCAACTTAAAATAGCTCCCGTTAATTTTTAAGGGCCAGCTTTTTTTAAAAAAAATATATATTTTATATATACGCACACTAAAAATTGCATATTCAGAGATCTAGAGATTCAAGCAGGAATTTTATCTAAACAGTAAGACTTTGATGTCTCTTTGCTCCTCTCCACTTCAGAACATGTCTTACACCTTGCAAATCACACAGAGGGGTTTCTCAGTAAAGTCTCTGAAAGGGAATTTTCTGTCCCTTTCATTCTGTGTAAAATTTACCACATGCAGAAAAGCAGTCACGATATTTGCTTTTTTCATAATGACCCCATCACAGTAGTCTCCTGCCCAAAACCCCTAGAAATACTTAACTCTTTCTGCTCAGAAACACAGAAAGAGGCAAATTTGTTTTCTTACCTCTAAATTGTAGAGCACTCTGAACGTGGACATGCCTGGAGCAAAAGATCTGAAAAGACTTTCTAGAATGGAACTGGCACTGGGCTGATGTTGGTGTTTTGATGACAAGGATGGGGATTTTGAGGATTGAGAACTGGATTCTGAAAGCAGTGTTTTCTAGGAGAAAAAAGCCACAGAACAATTATTTTGAGACTCCTGTCTCCTTTTGCTGTAATTGGGAATACATTTCCTACAACCCCTGTAATAACCCTCTCACTTCTGGCTGCTTAGAAATAAGTCAATAATGAACACTGACTTGAGATGAATTATTTTGCTGTAGTTTCAAACCCTCTGTGTATAATAACCTGACAGGGAATTTAAGGAACCTGGTAGTAAAATCCTCTCTGTGTAGCTCACCATGATCAATTATTTAATCCATACCTTCCTTCCCAGGGAATCAAGCTGATCAAGAGCCTCCTGAATAGCTGGGTCAGTGGGAATCAGGAGCAGAAGTTTTCTCACTCGCAGTGTTATCCTGAAAAGAAATCAGAAGTTACATGCACAAAACAAGGCTCAGCCACACTGGCCTGGTGGATGACTGCACACAGTGGAGTGAGCATTCAAACTGGGCACTGTGAGCAATTGTTTAATATTTAATAACCATTTAATCTGCTTACCTTGGCTCCTCCAGGTTGGCAAGCTGGTAAAGCATATCAAACACATTACACACAAGAGCCATGACGACTCCAGGGAGGGATTTCTCCTGAGAATTAAGCAGAAATACAAAGGTCTTTTTCTCCCTTCTCTGTTACATGTAAATTTAACAGAGCTCTTCACTGAAGCAAATGGCCCAGATGCCAACCTGACCCACAGAAATCCCAGCTACTTTCTAGGTTGAGACAACATTCCATTTCCCTTTTAACAGCCAATTTTTGAAGTCAGCTGTTATGACAAGCAAAATACAAAGCAGACTAGGAGTGATCTGAACATGCCAGTTGATGCTTCTTAGTTTACTTTCATACTGCAGATTCATTAGAAGTGAAAATGTGGAAATCTCTACCCTCAACAAACAGACAGTCTCAAAATTAAATCAGATGGGTTCTGTTTGTTTAAAAGACCCTGTAGAGATGAATGAACACCAAGCAGGCTACCACAGATGACAGAGTACAGATTATAAAGTCCAACCTGTGTGCACAAGGCAGTTGTGTATTTAGATGTTTTTTTCAATTGCAGTTTGAAAGCAAAACCAGATTACTAAAGATTGGATGGTCTAACTGGAGCTCCTACTCTCTCCCCCATCTATCCCTGCTTCAGGAAAAATCTGAGGGAAGGCTCAGATCATATTATGCTGTACCTGTTCCATTGCATAGGATGAACTAAATACACTACTACTGTTGCTGGAACTGGTTGAGGAATCTGCAGAGCTCCCTGATGGAGTCCCACTTCCTGATGTTTTTACTGTAAGGATTTGTTCATCAGAGAAGCCCAGCTGGTGGAGTAGTTTCTGATCTTTGTTTACTGTTAGCTGCAAGAAAATATTTATTGTTTAGTTCTGGGAAAGACTCAAATTCGTAAAGAATGGGAATTATTTGTAGTTAACATACCAGGCTGTCATTGGCAAATATCTGTATATTTTCCACAGGTGAATTCAACATCTTTGCTATCTTCCACCTGACGCTTCCTACAGTTTCATTGCTATGAGCCTGTGAAATTGAACAACACTGGTTCAGTAAGTCTGCTCGAGCAGTAAATACCAAGAAAAATTAAAATCTTCCAAAAGAATCTTCCTGCATAGGGTGGTAAAAGTACTGCTTGTAAGAGTGACAGGATAGGACAGCAATGCTCCAATACCCACAGCAAGCAAAAAACTTGTTCTTTCCATCCTGGAATTTAATGATCAAAATATATTTGGTCCACTTCCATATACATATTTTTAACATTTTCAAGAAGACTGGAGTCTTTATAACCATGTACTTTATATACTCTATTCAGTCCAGGCAAAAAACCCACTAAGAGTGGCCACATAACCAACAGTCCATGGCACACACAGGCTGGGCACTCCTACCTCTATGGTGAAGGTATCTTTGGTAGACTCATATGTAACATTAAGGGTTAAAAGATGTCCATGGAAAGAGGCACCATGAGGTAGAATAGTTCGGGGAACAGAATAAAGGTCCTGCAGGAAAAGAGGGATGACAGTAAATATCACTCGTGAAAGCACAGACATTATTTCTGTGATGGTGGGTAACTAGGGTTGCATGTTTAAATAACTTTTAGTGTTTTTAATAAAATTGCAAGTTGTGTTCTTAGCCTTGCCTAGTAGGAAATTACACATCTTACCTCTATTGTTATCACGTAACGCTCTGCCAACAGCAGCAGTCTCTCAATTATTACAAGTTTAGTTGACCTAAAGATAAACATTGAAAACAAGAGTAACTTGTCTCACAGATTAATTTCCAACGCCCACGGGTAACTACCATGAATTGTCTGGTTTTGAAGGTACCTCCTTAAACTTGGAGTCTATTCAGCAGAAATGAACTAGGAAAACAGGCCAAGAGGCTCCTGTTGTACTGCTTGAGATGTTGCCAGTTTCACAGGAAGATTCATGTTTCTAAAGGTCCCACCCTATGCTCCTATATTTAAGTTACACATATTCAGGTATGACTAAATTAAGCTCAAGGTTGAAAAAACAACCTTTTCTCTCCTACTTTACAAAGAACCACTCTTAAATCCCACTGCCTCAGAAATATTACATGATTAATAGGCTGGTAATAACCTGTGGGTTTTTTTGTTTTGTTTCAGTTGGTTGGTTTTGTTTTTTGGGGAGCTGGAGGCAGAGTGGATTTTTTTTGTTTTGATTCGCTGTTTTGGGGTTTTTTAATGTCTATTTGGCTCTGGTTTTCTTTGTTTCCTTGTTAGTTTCTTTTATTTAACACAGGTTTTTCAAAATCTCTGGAACTCCTATTGCATAGCAATTGCAATATTCAATTGAATGTACAACTACTAATTACCGAGAATTTTAACTAGCACTCAGAATCTAGTGGGAAGCAGCTGGGAGCAAACATCTACTGCCATATTTATTCCTTGAGAGGTTGGCCTACCTGTAAGGAGACTGAACTGATGTTGCCACTGTAGGCATGGCAGTTGCTGTAAGCATTTTTGTAGCTCTAGTGACTGCGTGTGTTAAGTTGGACCGCCGAGTGCAGAGCTGGCTGCCTGCAACACAGAGCAGAGCAAGGGACTGTCAGGATGTCCTGGGAAGCTCAGAGGACAAAAAATATTTGTGGAAAGAGTTGTTTTCTTTAAATGGAATTATTATAGACAAGTATTCTTATTCTAAGATACAGAACCAAAAAGATGTAGGCAGGAGAATAATTAAAATTTTGTCCTTTACCTCTAATCGTGTGTAGCAATCAGCGATGAATTTCTTGTGCAGTGACACTGAATCCTAAAGATAAAATGCACAAATTAATTAGAACTTACACTAAAATCATGGCAATTGCTCCTAAACTGACAGAACCCAACAAATCACACAGCTGAACATGCAGAGTATCAAGACTTTATGAATGTCACAGCACATTTATGTACAAATATATGCTACCTTTTTCAATCTGGGAGTTAGATTGATATAGCTGTAATTTATTATCAGTTGAATAGCTTCATTGGCAATTTCTTCATCTGGTGACTCCATTGCAATCTTCCAAATGAAATCCATTCCTATTAATTCCAGTTTTTCTACGCTCTGCACAAGGAAGAACAACAGTAAAACATGACTGCATTTCTTACACAATAGTGAGTTGAACCACAGGGACAAAAATGTTGGAAAAGCACCTTTTGATTAAAACTTAAAAATTTTCTTTTCCATCACGCTGCCAAACTTTGGCACCGTGCAAAGTTAAACCAACTGCTGCACATTTGTGTATTTATACAAGAAAAAAAAATTGTTTACTGGCGGACAAACAAGTTCCAAAGAACAATCTCACTCAAGCCAACTGAAAAATTAAAAAATTTAAAGGCATGGAGAAATTTAATCTAGAATGGAATTTGTCTCAAAAAGTCAACATGGTAACTAACCACACAATAAGCCATCACAAAACCTGCTATGATACTTGGCAAAAAATTCTGCATTTGAATTAAGTTCTCTGTGATAAAGATCTAAAATGCTTATGGAAAACTACTTAACATATAACCATTAATTTAACAAAACCACTGAAGGATCAGAGATAAAAATTATAGTAGGCTAGAATTTAAATATGATAAGTCTAACACCCATGCAAAGAAGAAAAATAAAAAATAATTTAAAAAGTGATTCTCCTTGCTAGGGAGAAGAAAAAATTGCACACTAGAATTCATGATTATCTAAAAAAAATAGTTCAGCCATTCCTCCTGCAAAGTTTTATGAGCTACAAATCAGCTTGCAGCTATCAATTGCTGAATTTTAACTGATGAAATTGTCAAAGTTTTAGCTTCAGAATTTAACAATGCTAATGTTACAAGGACAATCTGGTCATTAATGCAAACATGACCATGGCAAACAGCTGCCACACAATCCTGTCTCACCTCCTCCAGTCCCTAAGAGGACACAGGTAGGACACAGGGACAATGCTGCCAGAACACACTCACCAGCTGAGTCCCTTGCCTCTTCAGTCGATGGTCACACAGGTTCACATTCTCAAAAAATGTCTTAAATAAACTAAAACCTGAAAGTGAAAAAAAAAGTGCAGGTTTTTTTTATGCTGGGCAGGCTTCGTTTCTTTGTTTATAAAATAAAGTTATCAAATACAGGAGATGAACTTTTCCTTCTCTAACTAATAAAGCTCAAAACGATAGATCTCTTGATTACATTGATTTATAAATCTGGTTAGATGTTTGATTTGAAGGCTTAAGAAGCAAATTTCTGGTAATATTTCAACTCCAAATCTGTTCACCAAATTAATTTTCTTACCATTCATAGTAATTTCATATGATTCCAGTTTCAGAATTTTCTCTTTGAAGAGCTGTTGCTGCACATCACTCTCCAGATCATGCTGTCCTTTTGTAAACCACTCAAAGCACATCTGTGAATGAAAGGCAGATACAATTTTTACACCATTGTCACATCAAATATTGTAGTTTCATACAGCAAACTATGTCAGATACCTCAGTAACTCATCTTGCAGAAGTTTTATCTACAGCAAGAGATTCAAAATCTCATTTCCTGGTAACCTCACATGTAACAGAGGCTGCATTGCAGCTTTAGGGTACTTCAGTCATCTTGCACCCAAATAATGCTGAATGTCTCTTGTGTCTGCACCAAACTCCACGTGCCCCTTTCCAAACCAGCATCTCCAACTAATCTCCTAGCCAATGTCCCTCTTCCAGACAAACTTAATGTTAACAGAAAATCCTGGCCATAAGTGAACTCCTAACAGTGGCTGCTGTAGCCTACACAAAGCACAAAATGCATGACTAGTTTGTGTCTGCTACTCACACTCCACATGTCTCAACAAACACACATGCTGCTCATGATCCATTAAAATTCCTTCTGCAACCACAGAAACCAACTTTTCAAGTTTTTCTTACCTCTCGATCCAACTCACAAACATCTTGGCCAGTTACAAGGCATTCCCAGATCTCCCTGGCACGATTCCAGCCCAAATAAAGGGTGGCTTCTTGCAGAAAAAATGCCAAAAATTTTAGATGTGCCTCCAAATACTGAGAAAGAAGAAACAAAAACTCAAGCTTAAGACTTTTCTTTCTGAAACAAGAAATCTGAGCATTCTATATGTTGGGTTTTTTTTTTCAAATTTAGTTGTCAAACAACAGTACGCTTTGAAAAGCCTGGAACCAGAAACTATTTGTGAGATTTATTTCTATTTTAAACATGCCTTTGTGGCTACCTTTCTAAAAACAAACACTGAAGGCCCCTTGGACTTGCTCTTACTTTGCTGGTGGTGATATTATTTGACACTAAGTCAAAACTAACATGGAAAAAATAATTATCAAAGCATTAGCAACAAACTGCTATTTGTGTGTGTGGCTTCTATGTGCTAATTAGCAAATCTGTTGCAGGTATTAAGAGCTTCACAACACATCCAAGGGTATCACTTCTACCAGGAGCTGAAGTTGGTGAAGAAGCTGGAAGCTGCACAGGCTTGGCAACAACAGATCCTAGGATGGGGAGATCTACTCTTCACCGGGTAAAGATTTTGCTAAGGAATTTGTGTAATTTTGTGTAAAGTTTACCCAGCTTTCTTCTATATAATAACAAGGGTACTTCACAGATAAGTAGTGGAACTATAAATGAAAACCAGAGTAACTATTCAGCAGTGGATTTCAGAAATGGAACGAGCAGGTCAGGAGGTCGGTACCTCGCGGTAAGTGTATCGGCCATCCACCAGGGTTGCTCCCACCAGCCCTCCTGGGCCTGCCACAGATGCAGCCAAACGGTGACAGGAGATCAGGCTCCCTGTCACCAACTTCACTATTTCAAAGTTCTTCTTTAAATCTTGAATAATGCTCTTGGCAATAAAATAAAAGAGAGAGAAGGTGTTTTTTAAACAATAGTTGAGCAGGGATGTGCATACAGCAATTTTCTCTTCCTCAGACTCACATCTCTTACCAGGAGTCATGTTCCCCCCAAGAGTCAGCTGTTCCCCTTCCAAGCACCCAACCCCCCAGTGCTGGGGTTTTCAGCATGTGTTGAAACACAAGTGCTGCAGATTGCAAAGCCCCACACCTCCACACAGCCACTGTACAGCACACAGGATTGCTGGTAGTTTAGTCTGTTTTCCAAGAGTCAATGTCAATTCAATTACAAAGCAGTTGGTCTAAACATTAGCCATTGTTCATTGCTTAACACAAACATGCCTGCTAATTATTCTACAAAAAGCTGAGAATAAAATAAATTAGTCCTGACACAGCAAACAGATTTATACATACACACACACACTCTCTCACAAAGGGACAGCACAGCACCTCTACTCCAACAGTTTATGCTACATCACTAAACCACTTTTAAAATCATTTATTAGCTAATTTTTTTTTTTCTAAATTCAAACTTCCATGTTTGGCAGAGCTACACAGATGCCAACAAAAGCTTCAAAAATCTTGTCAGCATATAGCCTTACCTTGTCTTGTTTTTGGTAAGTTTGCTTAATAAACGAACGCGTGATTTCGTGGAGCTGACGCAAGGCTGGCACCACCCACACAAACTGAGGATTATTGTGCTGGGACGACTGGTAGCAGGAAAGGTAAAAACAATTACACATGTGGTACATGCTCAACAACAGAGTAACTTTCCTCTCAGACTCCTGGAAGCCTAATGATATCTGTCAATGCTGCTGTTCCAAAACAACAGCTACCACCTCTGCTGGCTTCAGTTTCTTGATTCCTGCTCCCTTTTCCAACACACTCAAAGTGCCCTTCTTCACTTTCTGCAAGAAGTCCCTTGATAAACAAATATGCCATTTTGCTATCCCTATTATTAAGCCCAAAGTACCAGCTCCTTGCTAGAGAACATGCAAATTAAGTAGCCAAAAAGAACTCAGCTGCACCAGGGAGAGATGATAACCACCACCTTCCTCAATTATGGGAGATGAAGCAGGTCTAAAAGGGCATTAAAGGGCAAATCCAGTCAAATTATGTTACTTACTGCTAAAGCAAGAGCAACAGAAGAAAGAATTTCAAATACTACTGAGGTTTAAGAGACAAGAGATTTCTGATTGGTGCTGCAAGCAGCTCCCTGGATAGGAAGCAAAGGATACTTAAGCTGCATTTTGAAAGAGATCCTACAAAGAATAACCCTCCTACCTCATTTTTAGAACTGCTCATCACTTTTCTGGGAGGCTTCATTTTCTGTAAAGTTTGACCACACAGACCAGTACTGAGGTTGCTTGTTCAGAGAAGTGATGTCTGGTTTAAATACTGACAACACCCAAATACCACCTACACACTCAGAGAGGTCAAAGGAACCTGCCCATAACAGAGAGCTGTCCACTGAAAACTCCCTCACAAATTTGAGAAAGCTGCTTTAACATTACATTCCCCTCCCAGTTTATGTCTTCATCTCCCTAATGAGGGGAAATTAGAACACCATGTATTTTATATTCTGCTGTATGCTTACCCCAATCCCTTCTAGTTTACAATTACAGTTTTTTGTTAGTGTTTCCCACTGCAGCACCTCTGTAAAAGCCCTTGCCAGAATATAATTAAAAGGAATGAGATGAGGGAAGTGTAAGAGAAGATCCAAAAGAAAAAAACCTACAACTTTCACAGACATTGAGAACCCAAGATTTGAAATTCATATTCATGAACACACATAGAGAAGTGTGATCAATATCAAGAACCAACATATTATATATACCTCCTAAACATCTAAAATCCTCTACAGATGCTGCAACACAGACAAAACCTAATTTATCACAAAAGAAATGAACAAAAAATAGTACAAGCCTTTTTCTTTAATTACAGCGTATTTCAGGCTAAAAAAAAAGAAGACAGGAGCATTCCTGCAGGCCTCAAGAAAAATTGCCTGCTATGTGAACAGTGCAGGAGAGAATATATGCAGTCTTTTAAGCCATGCACATCTCTGCTGCTGCCAGGAAACAGTACAGGCAGCTTTGGGAATGGCTTCTTAATGTTACAGGAAAAGAGCTAAGTATTTTACTAAAATACAAAACTATTACAATTGAAATATTGATTTGCATTTCGAGACTTAACAGTCATGCCAGAACACATGCTTTACTCAAAAAAAAACTAATCTAGGCTTTCACATGAAAGGGACAGTTAAAATACTGACATACCTTTACAGTGGTTCCATTTGCAAATTCTAACCTTGGGCCCATCCTGGTAGTTTCCCATAAACTGATCACTCCTTGTGCTGAAAATTTGCTTAAAACAAAGGCAAGAGACTTACTATGAGTCTCATGATCAACAAAGTGGCTCACACAAAGCCTACCCCTCTCGAGGACTCCCCAAGGTAAGAACTTACAGATGGGACACACAATTTGTGCATCTTGAAAGAAAAGGGCAACATCGAGGCTAGATAAAAATCTATCTTTATCTTTTGGAAAAGATAAAATAATAAACCAACCCTCTTAATATCCTCTATGCATTTGATGATGTAGCTCCTTTTGATTGCCTCTTTCACTGCATAAGCATCACTGAGGATTGTCAGGTGTTCCTCCAAGGCCTGCTGGATAAGACTACATGGTAACGTTGGAAGATGAGCCAGCTCCCAAAGAACCTCCAGAACCTGGAGGAAGAAGGGCAAGGATAGTCAGGACCTAGGAAGTACAGAGGCTAGCAACTCTACATTTAACTAAAAATCCAAAGGGAAACCATCCACTTGCCTTGCCAGTGGTTGTTTCCACTCGTGCTTCTCGGCCAATGCGCCCAATGAGGCTCAGCAGCTTCTGCCTCACTCGGTCACTCTCTGTCTCCCAGCTCTAGACAGCAAAGAAATCAGTGTTAGAGCACTTTGTCAGGCTGTCACATCTCAAGTGTACGCAAAAATATAATCCACAATTGCTTTGCTGCAGGAAAATTAAAAATACAAACAAGTATGTTTCCACTCTAAGTATTTCCTTACTTCTGTTGCTGGGAGTTACAGCACTAATTTGCTCGACTCTTTTTTCAAATACTGTAGGGGTTAAATATAATAATAAAATCTCACTTTAAGTCCATTAGGACTGGCTACCTAATGTACTTAAAATCCAAGTCAATTAGCAATACAGTCGCAGATTAGGCTTCTGGGTTAACATAAAAGTTAGTATTAAAAGTGGGTTTTTTTAATAGCAAATTTTACATTTATATAGAAAACATGAACGTGTTCAAGGCATTTGCTGGATGCACAAGTACATCTCATCAATTCTCTTCCTAATGAATGTAAATTCATGTGAAAACTTACCTTTTGGATTAGAACAAATAAATGATTGAGCTGGTCAGAGCTAAACTTCACAGCAGCTGCAGCAATAATGGTATGTATGTTCTCAATCACAGTGGAGGATTGTCCTGACTGAAAAGGAAGAAAACACAAGAAGGTAGGTCTTTAACCCAAACAAGCCAGAGAAAAATCTTCATGGAAGCATTATCCTACTATTCATACTAATGAGTGAGAATAGCAGCTTTTGACATGGTAGAAACACGAGTGCAGAGTAAACTGTCTGTGCTCCTCGTTTCCCTGGCTGAGAAGTCTTTGGAAGTAATTCTAAAGCAGGAAACTACAAGTCTGCCATCATTACAGCAGCTTCAAGCTGCTGCAGAGGCAGCAGTACAAACATCACCTTTTCTACTGCTTGGTGAGGCTCACACGTGAGGAGTTGAATCTTTGAAACTCTTCCAGGCTTTACTCAAAAATGAGCAATACAAAATCTCCTCCCACACGGATGGGAGCACCATGGTAACAACAGCCAGAGAGGGGGAGGAAGTATTGCTTTTATTAAAGAATAAAAGTGAGGGAGCAAGAATCACATTTCAACAGTTCTAAACATTAAAGGCTTGCTACCACACCACACAAACTGCAGAGCTGACAGTGTTCAGTGAGTTTAGTCTAAAATATCAACATTTGCACAGAGAAGAAAACCATTTCCTGCAGTGGAATATTAGTTTCTTGTCAAAGTTTCCATGTGTCATTTGCAGAAACACTCAAACCACCTTCCACACACAGTAATCAGCTGAATATCCTTAAAGTGATGGCCAAAAGGTGACTTCTCAGTCAGTTATATGTCTGTACAGGAAGGTAAATGGGAATTCATACAGTTGGAGCCCACTCTCTTAACAGTCACACTCTGACTTGAAATCCATACCTCCACAAACATTAATAGTCTAGTTTGGTCTAGACCAATATTCTTGTCACCTGTTTCAGGCTGACAACCTCTTATGCCAAGTCAAATACTTCAGTCCCTTAACACTCGTGGCAAAGAACTGAACTTCAGCACAGGATTTAACAGCTGGGATACAAGAAATTTCCAGAACAATTGATTTTACGTGGGAAAAGAAGAAGTAGAAGGAAGACTTTGCATTAATTACACTGTTAAAATCTCAACACCTTCACATAGCAATAGAGATGTATAGATTATTTTTAAAAATCCTTTAATTGGAATGTTTTTGTAAGACAGTCTAAAAGTACCTGCCTAGTCTTCACTGCTTACCTGAATTCTCCAAATTTTAGTGAGCTCATCTAAAGATAATTTACTGCCCAGCAGTTCAATAATTCCCTTTATACGATCACAGTATTGTGCTTGGTCTATATTACCTGTGAAACAAAGAAAGGCAACTCAATGAACATATTTCAAACAGTATTAGATACATTAAATTAATATAAAAGAATGAATTCTTTTAAAAGAGAAAATAAAGCTGTCTTCATTTGGAAAGTCCTTCTTTACTGTTACAGACAACTATCAGTACAAAGAAAAAGTACAAGGCTGTCCATTTTTATCCTGTTTTGTTTCATACATCTGATAGCACACCTACTTGGGGAGGAAAACACCCCTTTTCTCTTTTTTAGAGCCTAACAATATACAAACTAAGAGTAAAAAATCCCAGGTACAGCAGAAGGCTTCTGCACAGATGTCAAACAGAAGACTAGATGATAGTTCCAGAATGTGCAGGACTTTATTTTATTCTGGAAACAACAAAAACCTTGAACTCTTTGGCTAAGTGTTCCATTAAAATGTATTGAAAGAGAGAGACGAGATTTTAAAATTTAAACCAAAGCATGTGCCAAAAGGCTTTGAGAGAGTTCTTACCTTCCAGAGCAATCGACAGGACTGAATTCTCCACGAGCCAATTTAGCAGTCGGTCTGTGTCTATTGCATTCTTCACTGACTTGGACACAGTGCTGTCTTCTATTAATTTTGTTACCTAAAAATTGCAACATGTAAGATTTTTAACAAAAAATTCAGACCACCTGCATCATACACACACACACACACACACACACACACACACACACACAGAGTGAAATCTATTAAAAAAGGCTCATGATGAAGCTTAAGTGCAAATCCTGAAATATTTTGTGTACAGAAGATGTTTGGGATTTTTTGGGTCAGTTGTTTTTAGGCGGGGTGTTGTTTTTTTAATTTTATGGTTTTGTTTTTTAATATGCTGTTTAAAGGCATATTCCTAGTCAGAAAACCATGTCATCAGTCTCTGATGCAGCAGAATCTTATTCCCAGTCTGACACAGAAAAACTGGCCTGTGCTGCCAGGTATTTTTCTACAGATATGCCAGAAGTAGGTTATCTCAGGCTTCTGCTTGTTACACTCAAATCAGTGTCCTACTTTTTATCCAATACTGAACTGATATAGGCTCCTTACTCGAGGGAGAAAGAGCACATTTCTGCTAAAATCTTCAAAAGCTGCACTTTAATAAATTCACCACGGATACACAGCATTTATGATTATGAACCAAACAGCAATGAGGTTTAACATCTCAATATTCTCATAAATGGAGAAGGAAAAAAGCAGAAAAGATGGACTCTGAAACACTACCATGTCCACATATAACTGTAATAAAAAATACAGCATAAAATACTACAATTATGTAGTACAATGACTTGATATGAGTGGACCAAGACATCAATATAGGTTTAAGTCCCATTTGGGCTTTTTTCTGTTTCCTCTCAGTGAAAGGAGAAAACTGGGGTATATTACAGGATGCTCAGGATTATCCTGGAGTGAATATTCAATGAATAGCATAGACCACTGCTTATAAATCAATCTAAAATTGCATTTCTTAGAAGAGTGCACTTCTCAAACTGTATCTAACTGGGAGGCCTTGCAGTGGCTACTAATACCATAAACAACTCTTATATTCACTTGTTGTGGTGTTTATTTTGAACTGAGCTTTTGCTAAGGCAATGTAACTTGCAAGGAAATATTGCATCATCTCTTTTTTTAAAGCTGTGGTTTCAGTGGCTTATTAACAACCCATCCTACCTAAACACAGGCTCTTGTGCACACACAGACAGAGAAAAAGCCAACCTACTTCTTTGAGGGAATTCATCTTTGCACTGAAGTGGGGGGATTTCAGCATGCGCAGCAGAATGTCCAGCCGCAAGTCATCGACCGCCGTGACCAGGTCAGGTTGGAAGCGCATACACAGCAGTTTGATCCCAGACAAGAGCTCAGGGATACTCACCAGCCTCTGTTTGCAACAGAACAACAAAAAGAAAAGGGACAAACAGAAGCATTGGTGGTCATGCTGTTCTGCTACAGACGTCAGTGACTCGCAAAGAGTAGGTTTAGTGGCCAAACAGACTGTTTAATCAAAAGACAGTACTGGGTACATCTGAAAGTATTCCTTGTATAGCAGAAATTTTAAGATAATGGAACCTTTGGTTAAAGCTTCAGATTTGGTAAATTGCTTTCCTTTGGTTAAACAACCTATGAATACTTTCTTGTTTAAAATTAACAATTTATAACTAAGTAAAATGTCAACACGATTTAATAGAACTGAATGCCTAATTCAGGGTAATGCAGGAAGTAGCCACAAGTTACACAGACACTTTACTACCAAATTCTCAGAAGCAAACAGCTAATGCAACAGTAATATGAATTTAACACACCGCAAGGCTGTAAATATATTTGAGTCAGAGAAGTGAGCATTCAGCATGCTGCATAAGGGGATTAACAAAACGAAAAATTTGATAGCAACAGCAGCAAAATATTTTATAAAGGGTCATAAACCAGACATTTACTGAAAAGGGTATTGAATGGAATTGGAAAAATGCATTTTCATTATGTCATTCAGTCAAAATTCAGAACAGGCTGTATTCTTGGCAGAGAGGAGAAAACTATTGTTCTAGTTTACACTGACAGCATTTCCAAGACACGCAG
Organism: Sitta carolinensis; assembly: GCA_032173965.1. Taxonomy (NCBI): domain Eukaryota; kingdom Metazoa; phylum Chordata; class Aves; order Passeriformes; family Sittidae; genus Sitta; species Sitta carolinensis. The sequence goes on from CM063289.1 coordinate 26,508,564, forward strand.
GAAGTGCTTCCTAAATATTTAATATGTAAAACATTACCTTGTCTTTCAAGTCCTTCTCTTCTACATTCTGTACATATTTAATCATTTTATGAATGACTGGATCCAGCATGGGCTAAAGAATGTGAGAAAAGGCATGACAATCATTTTAATGTTTCCTGAAATCAATTGAATTACTCGAAAGACATAACTGCAGCAAAAGGAAATACTTAGCTGAAGCTCACCATTAACTTAGAGATAAAGCAACACCTACAACAAAGATAAAACTAGCCTGGTAGCTATGTCCAGGAAAAAAAAAAAAGCAATCAGAGTAAGAACTCATTTCAGACCACTGTAATGCAGGTTTGCAAAAAGAGACGGGCTGATTGCCCTCTAAAAACACATCAGTTATTAGGTGCCTCTTACTCCCAGGGGCTTCTAAACTACATCCTCCTCAAATTAAGTCTTTCAGTCACTTAAGTCAACAGCTTTTGGTGGTGAGGGCAGGAGTGAAGCCTGGAGTACATGTGCACATACAAAGAGATCCTGGTGAATTTTTTTCCTGTATCACAATCTTTGCAGTGTAAACTCTCATATCCATGTCCTTGATCTCAGCCAGAAAGTTAAACTAAAAGCAAAATCCACCCTTCAGGCTGGATTCTTTTCCCACACGGTTTCTACTGCTGAAGCTTACCAATGGCAGTGGTAAAGCTTCTCACTGCTGCAGATGTAGATACATGACTACAGATGACTGCTTGGAAAATGAATCTGAACATTGTCTGAGCCCTTTATTCATCACCTCAGGATGCTCAAAATGCTTCTTGTACTTTCTGCAACGTGAGGTTTGAAGGCTTTTCAAATTAGTCACCGGTTTCACACCAACACAGTTGGAAATTAATTTTCAGTCCTCTTACAAGTCATAACAAAGACATTTTACCTGTACTACAGAAGAGTTAAGATATTCTGCACAAACTCCAAATGGTTGAACTAATGCAGAGATTGCCTGAAAGAAAGACAGCAAATATTTAGGTGAATATTTAAGAAATCTTTTCATAGTTAGCAAACTGTAGCTTAAAAGACAAATGAAGGTGAACAAGTATTATTTAGATCATATATTTCCAGTCATTTGCTATGATTGTTTTTGGTGTGCAAGTCCTTTACAACAACACATGGTTTAAGAAACATTTACTCTGTGGCACACAGTAGAGTATGTGCTATATGTTATATATGGCATACACCATGTGTTATATATTTTTGTCTGAAATAAAAAAATGCCTTCCCAGTTTTCACTAATCTTGGTCCTCTCATCACTCTGTTCAGTGTTCTCTGACAGATCCTGTTTCAGTCACAGAAATAAACAGACGGAAAGGAACATACCACATTTTGCTTGCTCTCTACAGCAATCAGAAGTGTGAATGCAAAATTTAAGGTTAAAGCCATATGGCAAATTTCTTTCCCAAAGCAATACGTGGGAGAAAGCTTTTGTAAATGTGTCATATACATGTCAAGATCTCTTCAATGCATGATTTTAAAGTGGTATCTATCACCAAGAAATTAAATGTATAAAAGCATTTGTTTGCCAATAAATAACATCAAAATCAGTTTCTTTTCAAACTGGACCAAGAATTGTGGAACTGAGAGTGCAGCAGGGCAACCCAAGGGCCAAATTAAGTGATGTTGACCCAGATTTCCTTCCTAAGTAAGCAGTTATTAATCATTAAACAAAGTCAAGTCAAAGTTTCTATTACAGAACTGGCAAGTAAATCAAGGTTTTCCTTATTCTTCTGTCAAGCTCACATATGAACGTATCTCTAAATAAAGCAGAAAATATTAATACCACAAGAAAAAAAGTTGAATTCCCTCCAAGTGGCATGTCACTGAAAGCAGACTGGTTTTATACTGGGGGACAAGATTCCAGATGATATAGTTTTCCTTTAGCCTCCTCATTCTCCAAGGCTTCAAAGAACTGCAAGTCTCCTGAATATAGGTTAGGAAGCTAAAACTAACCAAGTTAGACTTCATCACCAAAAATAGTTTAGCTCTGTTGAACCAGTCAGTTTTAAGACATTGCTCTTGAAAAGTTTAGGATTAGACACTGTCTGTCTTCCTGTGGATTTTTTCCTTAGACAGTGATTTCTGTAATAAATGACAGAAGTCAATTCACTTGCAGCTACGGGTGCAATAAACAGAAAACCAGGGACATACTGGTGAACATACAATGAAACTACTTTGATTGATGTCTAACCAGAAGGCTGAATGCTAGCAGAAAGGTACACTAATTTCTCCTCTTTTCTGTGAAGTCTTAATTGCTCTTCAGTCAGGATTGTTATGTACAACCTCATTTGACCTCCAGCCTGACAGCACTTCTCCAGGGCTCTGTGGGAGTGCTGCTCTGGTACCAAAGAAAAGGTAAAAGCACTGCCAAAAGGGACACTGCTGGTTCTACATGAAGGGTAAACTGGAAAGAGAAGTATCATGACAGAAGATGGACTTACCCCAAGTTCAATATCTTCAGAATTGAGTTTGGACTGAATTGCTGAAAATCCACCCAACTCCGCAAACTGAAATAAAATAATCAGTGTTACACAGTGAACTACAGTATTTTATCTTTTAAATAAGAGATTATAGGAAATACTCCATTGACAGTTTCTGAGATGCCAACGAGTGTTCTTTATCATAGACTATCCCATCCAAAAAAAAGCTTTATATTTTCATGGAAATTCAGAGGCACACTGGGGAATGCAATGCAATTACACATGGTAGCAGGGTTTAAGCATCAAGCTAGAAACTCTGTCTTGCGTAGAAATGGACATAGGGAAGAAAGGTAGACCACATAGAGCAACAGATGACTGGACTGGCACTTTTGCTTGGGGGACCTTTGATTGCAGCCTCAGCTGGGCTCTCAAATTCCTCTAGTAATAGATACCACATTGGGGTAAAGGTGCTCAAGGGAGAAAGCAGCAACTCACAAGTTGTATTTTACAAGACAGGATTAAAATCTCAAGCTATTTTTTGTGGTTGTCAGAACTGTGAGGAATGAAAAAACAAGCTAGGGCTAGGTAAGGGGTGTTGGGAAGAAGTTATCTCTGATGAAAAATGAATTCCAGTGACAAACAAAAATTCTGGTTTACATTTACCTACCCTGTTTACCAGATCCACCAGCCACCCGTGAGGCTCCTTGAACAATAAGAACAGGAAACAATTAGCAGCTGCAACATCAATGCTAAACATTTGTCTTCTGAAACAGACATTTGGACAGACACAATGGGTTCAGCCATTGTGTTAACCCACACCTCAAATGGATGTACTATTACACAAATAAAACAATGTTTGTAACAGCTCCTGGATGAAGTGTAGCTGGAGCTCTGGTTGGCTCTCATGAGCATCATCCTGTTTTGACTCTGCCTGACATCACTGCCCATGTGCTGTGGCAACAGATCACATTGTGGCTGCTGACTCACAAGCAACTGTATTTATAGCACTGTAGCAGTGTGGAACATTATCCCAAAGCAGCAGATATAAAATTTTCTTTCTATGGCCACAAACTTGTTTCCTGAAGGAGAAATCAACTCCACTGCTGCTGTTTTGGACCCACTCCTCTGGAACAACTGTGACAAGACAGTGCAAAACTCAAAAACTGCCTCCTTGCCAGTGTGTTTGTGCTGAAGATATTTTATCCTTGACTGTCAGAAAAGCCTGAATTCTCTTCTAGAACTGAACACTTGGAGTTATCCTGGTCATTTCACACTCAACAACCAACCAGATGTCAGTGCTTAGATACAAAGATCCACCCCGTTGTGTGCTTCATGTCTAAAGCAACACACAGATTGCTGTGCTACTTCAGACATGAAAGTACATCCATTTCTAAAAGTAGCCTCTAACAGAGACTTGGAACAATTTGAGAGCACGAATTAATGCCTACAGACCAACATATGCTCCACAAGTATTTGCAATAATTCTTGGTGACATGTTTAAACTTTGTGTTACAAATACCTACTGAACCAATAATCTTATCTGAAAAAAAGACATCCACCCTAAAATTAGGTTTTAGGGCATGGCCATGCTTACCTTCTGAAAAGTGGATATGGGTGAGACAGCATGCATGTTCCCCTCCCCAAAGACTTCTGCCCAGTTTCTCTGGCACACCTTCATTCGATTCTTGAAATGATATTCATTGTCGGGGTTAAACGCCTTGAAAGAAAAGCCCATGGCAATGAACAGGTGCCTTATGCCAGTTTTTAAACTTGTATTGATAATATCTGTAAGTTTCAGCTGAGCATTCTCCTGGCTGACAGTTAAAGATCTAGCAAAATATAAAGTTAAATACAAACCCCCTGCTCCTGCCTCTCAGTTCTCATCATATAAAGCATTTTGAAGCCTTTATTCTGTACAGACAACATCCAATAACCAGGTAAACCAGAGGTCCATAAAACAGGGAACTGAATTCAAAGTATCAGTTTTAAAAGATAAAACAACAAAGTGACAAAAATGTGATTTTTTTTAAAAACTGTTAGTTTTCAGAAGTTTAGAACAGCACCCACTTCTTTGAATTGCATATTGGATGTAAAATATCTGCAGCAAGCAATGGCTGCAGATTTTAAGACAATGAACTACAACTTAAACAGATGGAAAAAGCATCAGCTGCATAAATAAAAAATGCCAAATAGCCAGATATTAGAAACTGCATCAGAGAGTCAAATACCATTGTAAGCACACCAAGCAGGCCCACAGGGATAGGATCTTGTTTTACTCTCTCTGCAACCAGATCCACCAGCAGCATGAGCATGTTGTAGATTCCTTCATGGATTTCAGTTCCCCACTTGTGAACAGCACTGGATGTCAACAGCTAACAAGGAATAAAAAAAAAGTTATTTTTTAAAAGTTTGAGCTCAATCACAAACAAGGACAAATTTATCAACTCCTGAAATTGTTTTCAGAATAAATGTTTCCTTGGAATGCACTCATCACTGTCTGGTGTGTTTTTCAGGTGTTCTTTCTGCACTAAGGGCTTAAGAGTTAATTCAATTTGTAATTTTGCAGAAGAACACCTTAAATCACAGTATATGAAACAGAAAGTAAAACCTATCAAAGTATTTTCCATTTACATGCTCTAGTAGAGACTGTAACCTTTGCAAAGAACGACTAATACGAAACTAATCTGTTTGCAGATTGAGCACACAACTATTAAATCTTGAAACAGGCAGCCATAAAGCTCACTGATTCAGCTGAGGTAACCATTTACCAATTCACACTTTTTGTGCAGCCTCTATTGGAAAATAAAGCACATGTACCAGAAGAGAGAGGTATTTAATGCTGCTTCCACCTACTGAAACATGTTCTTTAAATCTGGTTTCACAGTTGTTTATAAAGGACACTTGGCTGCCATCTGCAAATTTCATTTAATTTCAGCTGTGTCTGAACAGAAGCAGATAAAAAACTTAATAGTTTAAATACAATCACTTTTTGTAACATTAGTAAGAGCTGTAAATATTTCAGCATATTGTAATTCAGCACATCCTTAGATTTCCATAGATTATCCTTCTGGGGAACAATCTACATTGTTTATTTCATATGCAAAAAATTCCAAGTGATATAAAACTGTTATATGTAAGATTAGTACTCTGGTAACTAAATGGAAAAAGAATTTTTCCCTTAACTTTCTGCCTTCTTAAATGGAATTACATTCTCAGTATTTTAACACTAGGACAGTGTAACTTTTTAAAGGGTATGTATGTCTTTTTATACATATGGTCTAAAAACTGGGTAGGAGATTTAGGCATACCTAAAGTGGATGGAATAGTGGGAAGTCAATTAGTTTGGAGAGCTCTATAGAGAAAATTCACAACAGCCTGAAGAAACACAGGGCATTGAGAACTGAGGTGAAAGATAAAATTCTAAATGGATTGTGAAAAGAATTCAGCAACCCTCTGAAGAAACAACAGAAAGAGTAGTTAGTGGAAATCTGACCATGAACTTGCCACCAGTGGACATATCCAAGGGTCTTTAAACCTCTCCTTGGGACTGGTAATTACTACAAGGCTCATCATTTAAGAGAAAAAAAAAAAGAAAAAAGCTAAGTGCTAAAGTTGGCCAGAGTTACAGAATTGGGAACTTGTATGATTTATATTTAAATTTCTATGATTTTAATCTAGGAAAATAATTTGAGTGTGATTTTAATCTAAGAGCCCATTCAGTAGTTGCCTGAAGTCAGGATTACAAAACACTATTTCCACCATGAACAGCACAAAGAAACATTGAACCTGTCTACTGTACCTACTTACCTTTTTAAATGCTTCAGGCATGCATCTGTCCATAAACCTCTTGCAATTCTCATCAGAATCAGAAAGACCTTTACAGAAAAGACAGTGCTTTTTAACAGTATTTAAAAAAAAATTACTTTTTAAGATGACTTCAGGGACCCTGTTGCAAATCTGAGGGAACACCAACTCAAACCAGCAGCAGTAAACGTGCTACTGTTCCTTCATAACTAGCATGCTTTTCAAGCCACAAAAAGCATGGCTTGAGAGAACCTGCCTTTCAGAACTCAGAGTTAATTTCCCAATACCTTTTACAGCTTCTTCAAGCATTATGAGCACCATAAGTAACTTGTAAACTTCAGAGTTTACAATTCATACATTACTGATGCTTCACAGCCTCCCTCCAAAACCAAATTAAAGCACAGCCTTTTAACACAGATTTGGAACAGAGAAGTAAACCAGAACAACTTAACAACTTCTATTCTTCCAAGAGATTACAACATTCTTTTAGTCTGCCATCAGGCATGACTGAAAAACTGTCTTGTACTCTCATTATAGACAAGTTGTTGGGTGTGGTGCCTCCATAACACTCTTAAACACAGCCAAAGTACTGAATAAGAAGAGTAAAATTCAGACCTAATGCAATATAAGCATTTCTCCAGGGAAAAACAACCACTTATACAAGCATGGTGCAGCAGGGACTGAGAGGACAACTTGTTTTTATGAATGGAAAATAACCAGCGAAAGAAAAAAAAAGACTCAATAATTTAGCTCTGAAAAGATGTAATGCCCACAATTATTAGAACATAAAGAAACATGCACACCACTTTTTGAAAAAATCTTAAGTAAACAAATTACTTAGAGAGAAAGAAAAGAGAGCAATGTTGGTTTTACAGCATTGGGTACAACAGTTCACTGTTAACCACTTTCCCAGAGATGTCATTGTTGTGCAGAGTGCAAGTAAACAGCAGCAACATTAAAGTGAAAGACACAAACTGCCCAACATTCTGTCTGTGACACCCTCTGAACAGATAACCTGTGTAATTATGAAAGGGAACTTACCCAGTCTTGCCAGGTAGGTGGATGCAATCAGGCACTTGCCCAGAGACTCCTCCCGCTTGTAGGGTATGGACCAGTGATCTGTCAAAACTCTGCTCTCCAGTTCATACAAGTTGGTTGTTGGAAACTCAATCCCTTCACCAGAACAATTCCCATTTTCATCATTTTTCTGTGGGTGAAAAAGAAACAAGTTCAAGTGAAACATTTTCCAAGACACATTAAAGGGTTTAGAAAAGGCAGCTGTGCTTCTAACGAGCATGTCAAATTCCCAACCCTGAGGCTGCTTGTGTTTTTCACGGTAGAATTTAATATTTCAATTTGAATTGAAGGATTACATACCTGGATGTATTCCGTGTAGGTGAGAACTACTGTGTTTACATAACTAATTGCCTATTTAAGCAGCAAATCTTGTTCCATAGCATATCAGATGCTAGAGCCAGGTGATAAGAACTTCCAGCCCCCCAGTCTCCAGAGACTGCAGAGTACAAACTTTGATCTCCATAGAACTGCACATTAATCCTCTGTTCAACAACTCCTGTAGGATATGGGAATAGTTTCCTCTAAGGGAAGTCCATTTCACTCCATCACATTAGAGATACAGGATACTGTTTCAATACATCAAGATTTTCTTTTACTAACTAATAATCTAAAGAAAAATCTAAATCAAATATAATTGTCAAACAAGGTTATGTAATTATCCTTTGAAGTCATAATGAGTTACTGGCAAATATTCTGGAAGGTAAGAGGGAAAAGGCAAGCAGGTGACTGCAGCTAAGCTTTACAGGTTTCCTTGCCAGTGGCACTACAGAGCAGCTATTTCTGTGTCCAGGACACAGAATCAACCCCTGCTCTCCACTAAAGAGCCATATGAGGTAACTGCCTCAGCAGCGCCAAAGAAAGAGTAGACAAGTTATTCATTTATTTTCTTTTGTTTGTATTTTAACCTCCCATAGATGCCAGGTACCCAATGTGTCAAAGAGTTCACATGGACTACCTTTCCCTGCCTCCACAACAGCAGGCAGAACCAGCAGGAGAAAGGACAGAATGTCTGGATCAGGCCTGGCAGCGAGCAGGAGCCACTGCCGGAGATGGAAAACAAGAACAGTGATGGGAACAAGATCCCACTGAGAGAGAAGCCAGGGACACGGAGGGAGGAAGGACAAGCAGGAAACACATTCGAAAGTAAAAAAAAGAGAGTGTCAGGAAAGGGAATGGGACAACTAGAAAGGAATAAACCAAAAGAAAGAACTGGACTCTGGAGGAGATGGTATACCAAGAATGAAATGAAGGTATGCACACAAGTGTGATTCCAGCTCTCACTGCATTTGCTATTTGGAGGATTAGACATGTTTTAAAAAAAGTAAATGTGTCATTCACTTTCATAATGGTTCAAAACTATTTTGCCAAGGGAACAGCAATTGTACAGAGCTTAACCTTTAAAGCTCATGGAGAGCATGCTGGCTGGACTTACTAACTTTCTGGAGAGCAGCAGGACAATTTCTAGGAACAGAACACTGCTTAGAAGAAACCACATATTGGTGTTTGGGAAATAAAGTGATGCCTCTCTCCAACCCCCTTCTAAACACTTAAGTCTTCAGTTTGTCTTTATGGGAAGCTGTACTGTAGCAGACCTGAATATCAGCTTGTGAAACAGTGGTCAGTTGATCCAGCACTGTGCAGGGAAGCCTAATGTAATTCCCATTTAGCAAATCATGCCCTGTTTAAACACTTCAGGTTTTGGAGAAGGGATGTTTGAAGGTCTACAGGAAAAGACACTGAAATTATTTAGAAGATCTTTTTAGGAATTAAACTGCTGATTATACAGCTTCTGTAAAGAACACCCATGCAGAAAACAAAACGATTTCTTACAGAAAATAAGTGTGCAGTTATAAAGAAAGTGCTCACAGTAACAGAGCAGGAATGAACTTTCAGTGTAATAAAGGCAGACAAATGCAACAAACACCCAATTGCTGGGCCTTCAAAGACTACAGTTCAGCCTCGAATTGTAGCCAAGGAAAGCAACAGTTCAACAAGTGTTACAGAAACAGAGCAACAATTGCTTCATTCCCTGGAGGAAAGTGTCCACATTAAATAAACACAGTGACAGCAACTGGTATCTTAAGAGGTGCAGAATAGCAATGAAGACCTTCAACTGAAAAAACTGAAAACTCCACTTGTTGTTCTGCTTTCCCATCTGCATCCAAGCAATGCTACTCATCAGTTACTGTTTCCACACAAGCAGTTGCCAGGGTCCATGACAAAGAAATTCATATGGAAAGTGAAATAATACATGTTCTTCACTGTACATTCAGCTCCCACATGATCATAAAATATGCTTAGAACACATCTGGACTATTGCTAGATTGAGTCTACCAACAGTGCAGTGTAACAGATGGTGTTACACAAAAAACGAGTGTGGTATTTCGAATACTGCCCTAATAATAACAATCTAATAATAATGGGAACTATTTGCATAGAAGGAGCATGCTTTTGGCACTTTCCAGGAATTAAGGGCAATGAGGCTTCTTGCCTGACAGTGCTCTGCTACTAAAACCATGTGCAGAAAGTATCAAGTTCATTTATTAATTTTAGAACACATCACATCCACATAGCTTCACAGCTACTGTGAAACCTGTGACAGTCTCAAACACACACAGAGACAGTTTAAAACCCAAATTCTCCTCCAAACCATTAAAAAATTTAACACTCTGCATTTCTGGGAGAATACAGCTATGTTCACATTCTATTAGTGCAGACTGAGTTTCTTAAAACAAATCTACTACAAGAAACAGTCTCTTTAAAGACTTATTGCTGCTCTCTCATAATTAGTGCATTTTTGCACATGAAAAAGCCCAAACTGTTCACCCACCCAATTTTTAAATCAATTTGGGCATTGCTCTTTAAATTGAGGGATTTATTACCAGCAGCTGCTGCAGCAAGGTGAAATGTCAGTTCAGTTCTTGCATCATCTTATGCTGGCTGGAGATCTGCACACAGATCCCACACTGCAACACAGCCTGGAGAACTCACTTCTCTGCTGACATTCACAAATGCAACACAGCCCTGAACACATAACCACAATTAATGTTCCATGGAGCTCAGGCACTGTCACTGCAAACTCTACTGACAAAGGTCCATGGAGGTAATAAAAGATTTTGAAGAAAAATTATGCTATATGTGAAAGTAAATAGGATACAAGGCCATGTCAGCCTCTCAAAGAGTGGTTTCCTGAATCGTGGCTTTGTGGAATTACATGGGGTTTGTTTGCTTGTTTATAAATAAATATATATAAAAAGCTATCTCCCTCTCCTCAAATAAATGACTTCAGAATGGTGTCTGCCAGTTGATGATGATCTGTCTCAGGACTCTGCAATTCTGGCTGAACAGACTTAGCTCTGGACTGGCCCCCAACATGATAAGGATATGTAGGTATGTTCTTCCATAGAATAGCAAAAAGTAAAAAAACCCTCAGCCCTATTCCTGGTAACCAATGGGTCATCCAAAGATAAACTAAAAGGCTGTTACAATCACTTTTTTCTGCAGTAGGAAGTCACAGTGCATATCATAAATCTGTAACTCCTTCTCCAGCTGAAATACTGAGACCAACAAACTTTTGCTGACACACATTTAATATAGTTTTCCATGCCTTCTGATATATCTCTTATTGCACAAATGCCCTGAAGATCCCTCCATCTAACTGTCTTGGTTCTTTTGGCATATTTTCAAGGTGTGAAAATGCAATTATGGATAAACACACACACAGGCTCCCAGGAGAAATATCCTCACAGGAACAGGCTCAAGCACTGATTCAAGATTCCCTCTCTGGGGACCTGGCACCTCCCAGATCTGCCTGCAAGGCTGAATAAACAAAACTTGTTCAACATCTGATCAATAAAGCATTGCTTAAATCTGTATCATAAAACCTTCTATTGAAGAGTAACACAGAACAAAGATTAGCACAGAAAAGTGAAATATGAATTAACTTTAATTGCCAAAAGGTCACAGTTTAAAGCTTCAAAATGTATTCATGCAGTACTCAGCTAATTAACTCATCAAACATGGTTTAACTAAAGCCACTGACAGTTCCCATACCAGTCACTTTACATAAAATAACAAGGAGTTTAAGACTTGTTTTGATTCTAAGTGGCAGCCTTAGTAATGAAATTACAGTCAAATTCTAATTTAAATTTGTTAATTTGATTTTGATAGGAGGCTACCAAAAGAATCTATCATCACCATAGCTAAGTCACATCATGTGCTCTTGAATCCAGTATAACTTAGGAAACAAAACCTAAAAGTCACTTTTCTTTCAACAAGTGACAGGATCAGACTTTAGACACTAGCAGACCTAGCAATTACCTCCACCTCATGCCTCTCTAATAAGTGATTTTCACAACCATCATTTTATAGCCAAGAAAACAGATTCTGAAGTTACATTGCACTATTTAAAAAAACAATCACAAAACCTTGTTACTATGTATCTACAAACAGAACAAAGTTTAACTGCTCTGAAAAGCAGTGATGAAAAAAAATGCATAAAGCCAGAACTAGCAGATAAAAATTTTAGGTCCGCCTTTCAGTTTTTATCACAGACATGGTCAACATAAAGAAATCAATTTTCCAATGCTTTTCCAGCTGCCAAGTGTCAGCAGGGATGCTCCCCTCTGCCACAGCACTGAGGTACCACTCACAAGTGTTTGCAGAGCACTGCAATGCTCAGGTGGAGGCGAGGTGAGAGAAATACATCAAACACCCATAAAACCAGAGCATTTCTCTGCTCTGATGTGCTGTGCCCATCAATTTGTGGGGGAAGCCATGAATCCTGAAGTCATGACCTGACAGTCCCTCCACCGGCCAGACTATTGATTAAAGCAGCTTTTACTTTCATGCCTGGATGTCAAACCTCTTTTGCTTTTAATTTACTCGGACAAGGGAGATATTCTGTTACCTAGAACTGAAACACAAGTGTAAGAATTCGAACCCTTTAAAATAACTCAAAGCTACCACCTTGCACTTACACACAAACACTAAGAACGAGGTGTTGAATGTTTAAAAAAATTTTCATTTTCATACCTGTAACCTATTTGCTTTTTATAAACTGGTATTCCAGACGGTTAAAGAACTTTCAACTCTTGTTAAGAGGTAGATATGGGAACAAAATTGGAGAGCATTTCCTAGCTGCCTGCTCCTGCACTCTGAACCCATTGGACCCATACTGCTAAGAGCAAGCTTGCTATTCTCTTGTGAATATGTCAGTATTAGTAAGACTCAAAAAATGGTGTCACATATGGAATTTCCACATTGTTTCTTATCTGGCAATAAGAAAACCCACTGTGATTTCCTGAATGTTTTACTGACAAGCAGACATTTACTTGCAAAGCACTGTCACAGCTTTTAACTGTTTTAAGTCCTAAAGAGATACAGAATCTCACCCTTGAATCTTCATCCAGAGAAACATATTTGGATGCAAAAATTTCAAGTGCAGCAACAGACAGGAATGGTTTTTGTTGTTTATGTTCTGCTAAGAGAACATAAGTTTGTTGGTGAGATACACAGATGTTTTGTTTTCTTTTTTCATAGAAATGAAGCTCTTAAAATTTCTACTGCTTTACACAAACAAATGCAGTCTTGTCACAAGGAAAAAATGCTAGTATTTTGTCGTGCTAATATAAAAGAATGATACCAGTCTACTACTAAAGGAAAATAAATCTTCCTATACAGACTCCACTTAACTGAAGTTGATCTGGACTCTCATCCCATCATAGAGATGCCCTAAGGAAAAACCTATTTATTTTTTTTTTTAACTTCCTCAGAGAAGGTTTTAGACACTGACTTTAACTGCGAGTTGCACAAGGACACCATCAAGGATGCATGTTTAGACTAAACCCTCAGTAGCTGTAAAGGATTATAACAAATTATAACCACAAAAACCTTATGGCTCCACCTTCCCTCTGCCCCCCACCTCTCACCACCAAGAACTGTGTAAGACTGGGAATAAGAATGTGACATGACTTTGAAAAATAAAAATAAATTCAGCAAAGCTAAGAATTAACGCAGAGTTTCTGAAAACATGGGTTGCACTCTCTCTCCCTGATTTCCAGGGTGATGCTGTGATGTTACCAGGCAATGCTCCCTGATGCACTTGCCTACTTGTTCAAAGATAAACATAGTCCTGAGCATCACAGCAAAACAAAACAACCAGGGCTCTGTAAAAATAGAGCTTGAATTAAAACCTCCATTTAATTAAAAAATACAAGGAGCACCTTTGCCCTTTTATGCTGCTGTTACCACAGCATTCAGTGAAATCTGAGGCAGAGGTTCACTACAACCACTTTTGGCAACGTGTTTTGAAGTCTGATAAGTTGTAGGTGAGGGAGAGGTCACAGAAAGCACTGTTAGGAATGCCATTCATAAGGAACCAAGGAAAACACTTCTCTTCCATGTGTTTTCACTATTGTCTGTGGATATCTTTAAAAACTTACTCCATTAGTGTTAAGTACAAACAGCCAGACTCAGAGTCAACACCATTATTCCTCCCAACCCTTGAGTTTTCACAAGCACAAAACCTCATGCTTGTTCCCAAATAACTCAGAATAACTTGGTGTGATATCAGATAAACACTGTGCTTTAAAACAATAAAACAATGAATCACAAACGCTTAACATTTCAGTACTTAAAATTAAGTCAATACTGGCATCTCCCTTTGCCAAAACACCAGGAATTAATAGAGAAGTGCTGCAGAACCACTACATAAAGTAGTTACTGTAACATTTTAGTGACCAAAGGTCAGGCTCTGGAAAGGAAAATTAATTCAATCATGCTGCTAAACACTCATCTATACTTCTGTTCTACTGATGTATAGTGAGACAGAAACCAGAACTGATAAAGCAGCTGATTTCGACAGTGTATAATTCCAAAATTGTGACGAACTAATATGAAAAAAATCTTTAAATGCCTCTCAAGAGGCATTCTGATCTGGCATCAGAAAAGCCAGAACTGTTGTAAAACAGTGTCAGGAAGATCAAGTGGCAACAAACACTGGGAACACTGGCTTTTAAAATTAATTTTTAATTTGGCCCCTGAAACATATATACCGAAGGCTATTCCTACAGCAGCACAAATACGTGTTTTTTTCAAAATAAATGCTTACAAAAGAAACAGGCACTTCCTCTTTGCCCTCCTCATACAAAGAGCTACTGTTCCTTAATCCAAAAGCAATCCAAATGATTTGCTGGAATTAACTTCTAACACTGGCTAATTTGTTTTTATTCTCATTCTTCCTCAGTATTTCACTTCCTTATTAAACAGCTGCCACAGAATAGCACTGTAAACTGGGAAGATGACCAAAAAATGCTTCCAGAGGACATTATACCAGAGACACTTCCTGCCCAGCTGAGAATTTGGCTGTACAGAGCTGTCTCCCACCTTCACTGACCCTGCAGGCATCACCTTCACCAATGAACCAGTAATTACAGAGTGCTCCTCTCAATCCAGCAATTACTCTAATGATCACATTACATGATAATGACTTTGTGAGTTATTCAAAACAAAGCTTATATTTAAAATTAACCAGCTGCACCTCTCAGTATCACCCCTACTTCCCTAAATTCATGTAGCATCTCTATTAGTCTGTGTCATATCAAGAATGAAACCCAGAGTATTTTCTTTCAAATGCTTTCAAGGAAGTGTTAATGGAATCAGAATATAGAAAGAGGTTCCACACCAGGGCCACTCATTTTTGAAAACAGTGATGCTGAAAACCAGGAGTGTTAAAATACTAATTCCACTTGACATTCTGATGGCACCCAGCCAGGGACTCGATGCCAGAATCCACCACAGAGCTTTATTTGATTGCCTAATTGTTTTACAAGGCCAATTCGTAGACAAGCCACACTGTAAAACTTCCACACGAGAATGCAAGAAATACTCACTTTTGCAAAGCTCAAGACTACTTACAAGAGAGGAGACTGACTTTAAACGTGCAGAATTGTAGCGTGAAATCCATCTCATTTGCTTGAGGGCTAAATACCTTCTTTGTCTTTAAATAAATACAGCTCCTTCCATTCAAAGATCAAAGAGCTTCACAAGCCTAACGTCCATGGTCCTCCTAATAAAGCACACCCCATTATCCTCATTTTACACATTAAAAACTAAAAGCTAAACCAGTGGTGAAGTAACACACCCACCATGACGCAGCACATCTGTGGCAGAACTGCTTTCAGTCCTGAGCTTTAATAATGAGGAGAGGTAGGGTTTGAACACCACAGTTCTGCAGCATGACTAGTGAGAATGTTCCTGGCACTGGCACTCGCTACAGTCGCCGGCTTGGGGTTTTTTCACAAAATCTCCTTCTCTTGCAGTCAAACAGCACCTCAAAAGTAATCCTGGACAAGTTTTATTATAAACCTTACCTAGTAAAATCTGGCATGTACGAGCTTTTGATCCAAATCAACTAAAAAAGCATAAATCAAAAGAGCACATGCTGAAGGGGACAGGAATAGCCAGGGGGTAATATAATCTGTTCATCACAATTTAGCCAAAAGGTCATAGTAATGGCTCTCAGAAGCTGTTTTAAAAGCAAATTAAGATTGTTTTAATGAAGGTTATAAAACCCATTGGTATATGTTTAATATTTTTGCCCGCCCCTCCCCACAATTTCAAGTTCTCTGGCCACAACCCCCACATTTGTTTAGCCTCCTCCACCCCATTCCTCTCAAACTCATTAAAGCCAGCAGTTGTGGCAATTCCTGGACACACTGACAGACGTTGTCATCACACTCATTTATAGTCTTGTCTTAAATTATAAGGATTTAGCAGCAGTTCATAAAGCAGCTTATCTGTCAGTCAGATGAAGAGACGAGCAGAGCATCCTTCACCCGCCTCCCTCAGCACAGAGTCACACTGTGACAAGCTGCATGCTGCCTAAGGAATAAACACAGAAACCCCACATCCTTGCCAAATTGCAAGATTTACTTCAGTCAACAGACATAAACATAGAAGTTATGTCAAATGCACAAAGTTACCTCTAGGAAAAGCAGGTGAGCTCAGTCTATCAGTTTGGTTTGGTGCTACAAAGGGCAAAACTTCCAACCAGCTGTAAAGTTCAAGCTGAACTTCCTGTGGTTTTAAGGAAGACTGCTCAAATGAACAGAAGCCCCCTTTGCATTTCCAAGTTTGTCTGGCCTTTCCTTTTGATGAGTTAAGTGTGGTCATGCTACCAGCATCAATGCCAGAGGCACAGCACAGCTATTAACTTAAAACTGAGGCAATTAGGAAACACTGGCCTGCTGAAACTGAAGTTTTAACCTTGTGAAATTGAAATTTTTGCACACCTTCACCTCAAGCCTCATACAGAAAGAAAGCACAGGGCATATGTTGAGCCAGCTCACAGCAGCTATCTTGCTTCTGGGCCAGTTACTCCAAATTCAGGCTTCTTTAACAGCTGTTTCAGACAGCCCTGAAGACCAGCAGTCTGGACCACTGAAAGAGGATTCACACTGATTTTTAAAATCTTATCTAAAGAAAACATGTTTTAACTAGTATGATATGTATCTGGTTGCTGTGCTCCCCTCAAAGAAAACCACTAGACAAGCCTTCTTTGATCCACATGAATGCTGAACAGATTCTAACATTATGTAATAGAGACCAAATAAGCATATGCAAACATAATGGATTCATTACTGATTAGAGAAAATGTAAAGTGTTTAATCATTCATGGATCTATTCTTATATGCATGCTAAAGTGTGCTCAGCCAAAAAAAGCATGTAAATTTAAAGTACAGACCTGTTATGCGTCTTGAAGAATGACTGAAGCACTCTTGTTATTTTTAAATTATAACATCTAATCCTAAGTTTTGTTCATGAAGCGTTAGACTGGAACATTTTACTCGGGGGAATATTTCTGAGAATTCTTCTGTGATTTATCTCCTCTTTATCTCCTGTAGCTGATACATAAAATCCAAAAATCTAACACACCACTTCCTCCCCACTGAATAAAAGTTAAAACTGGTATTATGAAGAGAAGGAGGAATATACACTCAAAGAGCTGCTAGAAAGAAAAATGATACTGAGAGGAAGAAAACCAGAAATAACATCTGAATTACCACAAGACAGCATGGGGTACAATATGTTTCACCATAATGTGTATGACTACAATGAATAATATAGCTGCTTCTGCAAAGGCTTTCTGTTCAGCTTCATATGCCATAAGCTTCTGCTGAATGGAAAACTACTGATAAACCTGATTAATTACTGATTAACCACTTAAAGAATAGCTGTGGCTTATTAAATGTAATGCTAGATTACAGCTGACAAATAAAAAAACCCAAGAACTGATCAGATATCACTTTTTCCCTTTCATAAAATGTATGTCAAAACGTGTTAAACTGTACTGCAGCGTTAGACAGATATGCACAGGCAACAATTCCAATCTCAGGACTTTTATAGACGTAACTCTTTTATTACAAAAATACTGTTTTGTATATGCGTGCAGGAGTTGACAGATGCTCATATGCAAACGAATTCAATTACTAAATTGAGGCATGAATTTATATGACGTTTCATGTAGCGAGACACCTCAATCCTTCTGAAATGCCTGCTCTGCACAGTAATTTACCTACATTGAAATGTTTTCACTTCCCTCCTGTGGGTTAAAAAGGACACAAGCCAGAGCAAATAGGAACGTGAGTGGCAAAGGAAACTATTCTAAAGCATAAGTAAATTTGATCAGAAATACAGGATGAAATAATGGGGGGCATGAGAAGCCTCTGAGAGTCGTCAAAGTGCCATTTGCAATGGGAACAAGAGCAGGGAAAAAAGTGCTTCTCTGAAGTTTACACTGACAGCTTCTCTTGAAATGTCACACTGACAAGGCAGACTGTCCCAGCTATAACTACATCCAACCCAAATGCCAACAAGAACTCTCATTCACTGTCAATCCTTCACGGGGAAAGGATGGAAACCAGTTCCCTGGCGCTTCAGTCAAGGAAGCTGCAGAGCGGCTCGGCTTCTGCGCGGCACACGTGCCATCCCACGGATCACCTTACTCCACGAGCACACATCAGCAGCTTAGAGGAGCTCAGGATGTAACCCAGTTAATTCAGGGAGCAGGATCACCTATCTTTATTCCGCGGGGCTGGACGTCAATACGCCGAGGCTACGGATACGGATGATCTGTGCAAGTGTAGTTACGCACCAGATACGCCCATGGATTTTTCATGAATGTATTTATAGACACACACACATGCACGCACAGAAAGGGAGCACTTTTCTGGCACAGAAAACCCTCAGGGTACTCTTCACTGGAGCCCGGGAGGGTACACGAGGTTCCCTGGATTTATTCACGAGCTTAAGCATCTGCTCTTGACCACTTCTTGTGACACAGACTGAGCGAGGTGGCCCTCTGGTATCACACAGAAGGGCTTTCTGCTGCTCTCAGCCCCACAGTCTGGGCACTACCAATTTGCTCTTTTCTTACGAGCACTCTGTGAAGTTTTGGAAAAAAGACCAGGAGGAGGAGAAGGCTTTATAGGAAATCACTACAAGACTATTCCAGACAGCAAGGAGAGCACCATGAGTGTATCTGCTGGCTGAAGGGTTCAGAGTTCTGGAAGAGGGTGAAAGGGAAAGGAAAACAAGGAGGAAGGAGAGAACCTGGGAAAGGCTGACATTCTCCAGCACTTCTATCTACTTCAGTTTTATTTTACACCATAGCCCTAAGTTATGAGTTTAAGCCCGGTTCTGAAAAACGTTTGACCTCACTGCGTTCCTATTTCAGAACCTGCGCTCAGCTTATCCAAATAAAACTGTGCGTAAAGTCATCTCCACACTGCGCTTTCCTTCACACTGGGCAAACAGTTAAAAAAAAATAGACAGCTCTTAGTCACCGGGATTATGCAAGAAAGCACAAGAGGGGGAGCGAAAAGCAGAGCCCTACGGTAGCCACACATTCCTGGAATGCCAAGGAAAGCCCTGGGTGCGCTTCACCTTGCAGCGATCGCGGGGAACGGGCTCGGGAGCGCGCCGGGCGGGCGGCAGGCAGGGCAGGCGGGGAGATGAGGAGCCCCCGGCCCGGGCAGTGACGGGGGGTCCCGGGCACCTCCCGCCGGCCCCACGCCCGGGCCGACCCCCGCCCGCCGGGCCCCGGCAGCGGCCAGGCTGCGGGTGGCTCCCACCGCCCCGGGACCGCCCGCCCGCAGCTCACCTCGGTCTCCACCACTTCGTGGTAGGCGGGCGGCGGGTCGAAGCCGCCCCCGCCGCCTCCGCCGTCCCCGTCGCGGGGGCCCTGCCCGCCGGCGGGGGAGCCGTGCCCGCCCGGCGGGCCCTGCCCGCTCTCCATGGGCTCGTAGCCGCCGTAGTGGAGGCCGGGCCGCTCGTTGGTGAGCAGCGCCACGGCCTCGTTGATGTCGTTCTTGGCCAGGCGCAGGGCCTTGCGGATGGCGGCCGCGTCCGAGAAGCCCATGCAGAGCAGCGTGGTCATGTGCTGCTCCTCCTCGCTCTCCATGGCCGCGCCGGGGAGCGGGGCAGGGGGAGCAGGAGGAGCGGGAGGAGGAAGAAGAGGAGGAGGAGGAAGAGGAGGCAGAAGAGGAGGCCGGGGCCGGGGGGGAAGCCCCGCGGACCGAGAGGCGCCGGGCTCAGGCGCTGCCCGCCCCGCGCGCCGCCATGTTGCCGGGAGCGCCGCTCCCCTCCCGCCGCTGCCGCCGCCGCGGCGGCCGCCCCGCCCCGCCCCGCCCTGGCCCCGCCCCCCGCGCCCCGCCCCGGCCCGGCCCGGCCCGGAAGCGGCGGCCGAGCCCCGGCGGGGAGGCGGGGCCAGGGCGGACCCGCGGGGGGCGTGGCCGAGGGGGCGCGCGAGGGCGGGCGGCGCTGGGAGGGGAACGGGGACGGGGACCGGGACCGGGACCGGGACGAGAACGGGGATGGGGATGGGAACCAGGACGGGAATGGGGACAGGGACGGGGACGGGGACCGGGACCGGGATGGGGATGGGGACGGGGACGGGGATGGGGATGGGGACAGGGACGGGACCGGGATGGGGATGGGGATGGGGTTGGGGATGGGGATGGGGACGGGGATGGGGATGGGGACGGGGATGGGTACGGGAACGGGGATAAGGATGGGTATGGGAGCCGGGACGGGATGGGAACGGGGCCAGGGATGGGGATGGGAACGGGATGGGGACCGGGATGGGAACGGGGATGGGGATGGGAACCGGGGACGGGATGGGACGTATGGGAACTGGGTAACAGGGTGATGAGGACCCGGACGGGGATAAGGACGGGGATGGGAGCCGGGACGGGATGGGTACGGGAACGGGAACCGGCTGGGAACGGGAATGAGAACGGGGATGGGATGGGAACGGGAACGGGCCAGGGATGGGGATGGGGGACCGGGACGACGATGTGGGCCGGGATTAGAATCGGGACCGGGGATGGAGACTGGGACGAGGATGTGCACCAGGATTAGGACCCGGGATGGGGACCGGGACCGCGCTCGGGCTCAGGACGGGCACGGGCGGTGTCCCGCGGGCGGCCCGGCCCGGGCTGCACGGGCTGGGCTGTCCGGGATGGGCAGCCCGGGGGCGGCCGCAGCCCGGGCTCCTGCCGCCGCCGGTAGTGCCGCCGCTAATCGCGGCTCCCGCCCTCGGCTGAGCGGGTGCGGTCGGTTCTACGGCCAAGCGAGCTCCCGGCCCCGCCGACAGCTCCTAGCCCTGGAGTGGCGGGCGGGAGTGGAGATTCTGGGAGGGTGCTTTGGCTCCCGGGAGCACTTCGTGGAGTTACTGGAATTACTTTCTTTAAGCACATCATATTAGGAGGAAATTCATCCCTGTGAGGCTGGTGAGGCCCCGGCACAGGTTGCCCAGAGGAGCTGTGGCTGCCCCATCCCTGGAAGTGTCCACGGCCAGGCTGGACGGGGCTTGGAGCAACCTGGTACCGTGAAAGGTGTCCCTGCCCACGGCAGGGGTTGGATCTAGATGATCTTTAAAGGACCTTCCAACCCAAACCATTCTGTAGATACACAATGAAGCAGAGTACAATCAGGGAAAAAAAAAGTAAAATTCTAGTGCCTAAAGCAAAAAGTTGCATGTACTCCTTAAACACACTTGGCGAACTCTTGTACTGCACAGAAGTCAGCAGATCTGGATCTCCTGGCACTCACCCAGGCAAATTCATTATGTCATTGTAACAATGTATTTTCTGTATCCAAAGAGGAGGAAGGAAGAAAGATAAAAGATCAGCGCTGGTATCTGCACATAAACATTTGGTTTTGGAGGCTCATGTTTTCAGGCAAACTATTTTGTGTTAACAGTGACTGAATCTGGGAATCCAGAAACCCCTGTCTGGTGTCTCAGACACAAATCACGTTCAGCATAAAGGAAAGTTTCAATTGTAGGGGACACAAGCAGTATTTAGGTCTCTAACATGAACTTTCAGAGCTCGGTGTTGATCTTTGAAAGACAAACTGATGGATCAGTCTGTTGGACTGGCAGATTTTGGATTAATTTTTAGATTGCAGTATGGCACTAGTGAGCTCATTTTCCTTATTTACTTTCCAAAAAAGTAATCACAGCTCCTTCTTGCTCAGTCATCTCTGATTTTTTTTTCTCTCTAAGCTGACATTCAGTGGAATGGAGACAATGTGCATATGACTCTGATCTCCACCTTCTGTATCTTAGGAAGGTCTTTTATTCAGGCTGATCTCCAGCTATAAAAGAAATTATTATGGCTCAATCTTGGCAGGCTTCAGAAAAACTCCAGTGCTTCAAATGCATTCAGTTAATATGCAGAATATTGACTCACTGCTTACTCATGTGACTAACATTTAAATGACACTTTCTCATTTTTAAAGGGTATTATAAATGATTGTTTAATCCTCACAGCCTGATGAAGTCAGTTGGCATAATTTTCCCCTACTAATGAAAAAAAAAGTTTGTAGGAAAAAGTAAGAAATGTATTAGATGTCATATTGCTTTTAGAATTATTTCAAGGAAGTGCTCCTGTAAATTTGTGCTGAGCTAATTAATGAAAACTACACAAGTGATGGAGGAACTAATTATAATCCCAAGTGACAAAGGAAGAAGAGGATGCTTTGCCATTAAATTACTCATGCTCTGTAGTCCAACTGTCCTGAAAGAAGTCTGTGGGTAATTTGAATTTACCAGTAGGTGAGAATAACACTTGGACACAGCAGGTCAACATAACTGACAGTGAGGGGTGCTGGTCCTCAAAGCCTATTTTACAAACTTCACTGACAGCACCTCTCTTGAGACTGCTCAAAGGACAAGATCACACATTCCAGCTTAGTGAAGGAACGGACACATCCTTTTCCAGACGTTATTCAGCCTGGAAGTCCCAGTTTGCAAATGTTTTTCATGCATTGCCACGTCTAGTAAAGCTGCAGGGAGAAACAGAGCAAAATTGTCTGAAAACAACACAAGGGAGCAGTGAGTGATTCTCTGTGGGGCACCAGGACCTGCAAGGAGAAAAGGGAAGGAAATAAACTGGAGGGGGAGAACAAACATCCCCAAGATCTGCCTTTAGATAACCTGGAGTTTACGCCCGTGTAGTTGCCAGTTAGACAGTACACACAGTTACAAGTCATTTGATTGCCTTACCATGTGGAAGGTGGTTGTTTTCTACTGACTGCATCATATTGTGTATCCTGAGGCATGTCTGACATGAGAGACCTCTCTGATGGAGAAAAGACTTTTTTGAAGAGAAATCACTGTTTTGGTAAATGGTCATGCTGTGACATTGAACCCGGCCTTTTGGGCTGATCATGGTGTGGCCAGGTAGAATAAAAACAGAGTGTGATGGAGAATCGCACTGACTTCTGCAGCAATGTTGCAGTAAATGTGTTTGAATGATTTGCCTTTTTAATTAGAATGTTTTTATGCTTTTCTCCAAAAACTTGTTTTAGAGCCAGTCCTATGTTTACAGCTCTTTTGCTGTTTAAACAGTGAATGCAGTGTTTCCTCTCAAAGAGAAACAACTATTGTTCTGGTGGAACATACACTCACAGCCAAACTAAGAAGTAACTCTGCCTTATTGAACTTGGAAGTTTCTTTGTTGTTTATAGCTGTTGGGAAACCCCAGCCAAAATCCCATGTACTTGGAAAACACCAATGCCACCCTGATTTTGTTTCTCTCTTTGTTGTATTGTCCTAACCATGATTGTTACATAAATACAATATTATAGAAGGGAATTAAAGTTCATTATGTTGCCACCAAATCTTCAATTTCTCGAGTGTTTTACTCAGCATCAAAGAGTATCTTTATCATATTTTGTTATACGTACCATAGCAATATATTAACAAGGGAAGGTTAGCACGAGCTAAAACTTGTTGTTTATAAATAATGGCTAAATATGGGAAATCAGGACAAAATGACAGGATTCTACCACTCTATAGTACATAAGCACAGAAGGAGTTGTATGAAAACTGAGGCTACACTAGCTAGAAAAAAAATTCCTTTGCAGTTGTTGCATGAGTGAGGAGTGTGTGTGAGCCTGGGTGAATCCAGCCTCCCTTGTTTGGAAGAGAAGAACATTCTTTTTCTGACTGATGTTAATGGTTTGGGATGCTAATAGAGTTGGATCTCATGATTTAAGAAGGGGCTCCTGTCATGTCAGCCAGATTAACAGAAACACTCTCCACAGGCTGCAGGGTAAATGCATTTTTGTAGAATTGAATTAGATGATCCAAAGAGATGGCAGAGCAATTTGTCATCACCCACTGGAGGCAAAAAGGTAACTTGCTGGGGAGAAATGTCTTGTCCCTGTACCCCTAAAGATACCAAACACTTGAGGAATATTTGTAAACAACGTTTACAGAGGTCTCCCTAATCTTATATTTTGGATGGGCAAGGCACTTGCTGTTTAGTGTAGCTGACTGTTGGGGCAAAGGATATCTTCACTATCTGAAAAAAGAGTGTCTGGGATATTGCAGAAACAAAGATTTGTATAGTACTGCAAAGAAATAATTCAGGTTTCTGAATGATTTTATCTTTCCTTCCTTCCTTCCTTCCTTCCTTCCTTCCTTGTGTTCCTTGTCCCACCCAGTCTCTTCCAGCTTCCTGTTTCTAGTTTATTTATAGCTTATCGTAATAGGTGGATTTTAAGGAAGTGCCTCAGGAACTAGAGAGTGAAAATCCTCCTGAGTTATTGAAAATCACATTTCTTGTATGTAGATATTGATGAATTGTGTTTGGTTGCCTTTAGCAGAGGGGTTCAAAGTGTTTGCGTAGAGAAAAACTTTGCAATCCCCCTCCAAGGTACAGCTGCAATGGAGAAATAAGAAAGTGGATGCACAGATGCTTTGGACTCCTCAGGTAGCTGTGCAGTCTCACTCAAAACAGATTTTAGCAAGCACAGGAAATATGTGAGTCTGTTCACAAGCACCAGCTGACAGATTCCTGCAATACACTACTAGACTTCGTCTATGATGGGAATTTTTGCTCCCTTCACAGCTTTTGTCCATCAAGGAAGGAGATTTGAGCTGGGGCAGCCGCCAAGGATTTGCCAGCTTTCAGCAATGATTTGCAAAGATGCAGCTTCCCGTGGTTTCAAGCTGGGACTCATGAACACTAGCAATCATAATTATAATATTTAGCTCAAACACAGTACTTTTAAGATGGGTATCTAACAAGCCTTTTGGGGGATGGAGTGATACCATTAGCTCCTCAACATGTATTAATTTTTGCAACAGCTACAAACCACCGTGGGGCTGAATGGGGAAGAAGGTGAACAGATCTTGTGGTGTTGCTGTGCCTCTTCCAGCAAGTCTGTCCCTGTTGTTATTCCAGCGTCCAAAGGGAGCAGGAGCTGAACCATAACCCTATTTTTGCAGCAGAAGCTGGGTACCCGCTGGCCTCCTGAATACAAAAATGAAGTTTCATACTGTTTCCATTGAATGGAAACAGCATGATGTGAGCGTGGAAAGAGTGGAACAGTATGTCAAGAGAAACAGGACTGAAAGGAGAGAACAGCTGACTCCAGGGGCTGAGCTGATCTGCCCCCTCTGCTTCACTGTGTGGGTTTGTTTTCAGCTCAGACCATCTTGTGGGTCTTGCAACACATTTCCACAGCTCTGGGCTGTAAAATGAAACAACTGCAAGGCAGTTGTTCCTTCTTCCTGAAAGAAATTTCACAGACTTGGAAATGAAAGCTAAGGCTGAACTTTGAAACAAGCTGAAAGCACTCAGATGCAGAAGTACAGAGTGATGCCATTCAATAGAGTCAGTTTTGGAACACAGCCCTGAAAAAAACCTTATGACTAATCCATTTTTAATGTGTGTAGTTGTAGGTAAAATCACTTCTTTAAAAGATCATTTCTCTCCCTGTATTGGTTACAGTTCTTTAGAATAAATGATGTGTTGACATGTGAGTTCAGTTACAGATGGGCTGCAAGGACAGAATTATTTCTGATGTTGGAGAGGCTCTGGCAGAGCTGCTGGTGAAGGGGAGAAATGATACAAACAGGATATTGAGTGTCAAGCTGCAGCAGCAGCACTGGGAGTGACCCACCCAGGGGCAGGCACTTGGGTGCTCGGTTTCTCCTGCAGCCAAGTTAGCTGAGGAAACTTGACATAATAGTCGACTGTAGAGCCCCATTTGTGCAGGCACGAGCTCGGGCAGTGACATTTTAGAAGGGAAACAGTCTGAAATGGAAATTTCTTGTTGCACTGAACAAGTCTGTGAGGCACCACGCAGTTGTACAGGGTAACCTTGGGGTGCTTCATTTTTGTGCTCGAGTTGCCCCAGCCTTGCTTGCTGGTCCCCTTGCAGGGATCCCTCAGTGCTGTCACAGAGCCAGTGATGCTGACACACTGCTGTAGGGGGACACTGGGAATATCCTGGCTGTTGTGATACCAGCCCAACACTTAGAGACTTTGTAGTTTTATAATCAGTAAAGCTGTGAATAGCAGCATGAAATCACTGCAAACACGCATTGACTGTGGTGGGGAGCAGCATGGAGACTGTTTAGGCAGGTAGAAGGCAACACAGCAAATCCAGCTCTGATGGGATATACTCAAAGACTCCCTCAGTCTGGCTAAGGGTGTGTGGGGTGGGGACAGAGCCTGTAGTGACACGCAGTGCTCTCAGGGTGAAGGCTGTTCTCCGTGGTATGTGTGTGCATCTGATATCCAGGAACAAAAGCAGTTGGCATGTCCCTGGTGTGCACTGAAACATGGTGCAATGTGATAGAGCAACAGGGAACTCCTTGCTGGCTTCTTGCCCTCTGCAGGCTCCTTCTGAATTAGGTGCTGACCTTTAAAACAGGCCTGCTTCTTCAGTTTCTCATTGTTTGAATTCTGCACTGAAGCTTGAGAAACAAGTCTGTGAAGCTGCAGGATTTTTTTTTAAGCTCTAATTAGTGAAACACAGAGTAGGTTGGAAGGAGTCTGAAGGAGAGAATCACCAAATGGAAACCATTTTACAGATCTGGTGCTGCTTATTTTTTATTTTACTCTATTCCACAACAGTATGGGCCTGTGTGGTGCTGGGCTTAAATCAGCACCAAAAAATGGTTGATATTAAAGGCTGGTCCCTAACCCCTCCTGCTGTTAAAGGGCACCTCTGCCTCTTGATCAAAATGCAACCTTGTTTGCCCTCAGTGATTTGGAAACCCAAAGATGTGCTCCAGCTGCCAGGGTTTTGTACTAGAACACTGCAGCTGCTTGGCACCAGCAGGAGTTTGGAGGTGAGAGAGGTGAAAACCATTACCCTGACTAAAAATCTGGAGGTATTTAGGCAGAGGGGCTGTGATGGAAGAACCTCTTTCCCTTTCTGAATGTTTTTATCATTACTGTTGCCTCAGCCGCGTTTTCACAGGATTTCTCCATTTCTCATTCAGGCAGATTCTGACATCTCCTGCAGATTATGAAGTGCTGGCCAAAGGGCAGCTGGAGCTGGGGCTCAGCTCTGGTGGAGGCAGCAGCTGTCCCGTGCCAGCCAGAGGCCTCCGTGCAGTGTTCGGGGTCTGCAGGTGGGACTTGCATGAAGCATGCGAATATTTTTGGTTCCATCACAAGGCTTAATTTTTCAGAAGCACAAAGAGGTTCTTGAAGGCTTTGAGAGCCTAAAGCCTTGGATTTCTCCTGCCTCATCTGCCTGCTGGCACAGCCCTGTTGTCCCATTTACAAGGCATTTGATCTGTCAGTGACTCATTCCCAGGCTCGCTATCTGCACCAGCAAGGTGCTCCAGGGCTGAGTCGCACCCATGGATCAGCCCTGTTACTGTACCCTGTTATCAGCTACTCTTTTCACTCCTGGGGTGCTCCCGGCCTTTGATCTGTTCCCGAACTGCAGCAACAGCTTTTTTTTTTTGTTTTTTAATGCTTCATTACACTGTGCAGGGCCATCAGCCCTCCCCAAATGCTGCAATCTCTGCTGCCTTCGTGCTGTTCTCACAAGTACATCCAGGCTTTTTCTTGAAAGCATGAAATAAAACTCTTATTCCCCTCAGCCTTCAAATAATCATGGTGGAAATCAGTTTGCTTCAAGATGGCAATTTCCATCAGACACTACAGGGTGGTATAATGATATGGTTAATTATTCCCTTGCTTCTCCCTTCTGCATTTAGCTGCTGTTTTTAAAAACCTATGGAGCAGAGGTTGTTTACTTCATCCTTACAGCACCTGGTGCTGTAGGTTCTGACCAGTCTGTAAATCCTAATGTTAACTGAGCAGTCCTGAATCCTGTCTTCCAGCAGAAGTCCCCTTTTGCTGGCCAGGCTGGATCTAGCTTAATTCGAGGCTGATTCTATCAAAGCTAGAGACCCCAGTGGAAAGAAAGGTTCTCTGTGTGCTGAAGGACTGAAAGAGCTTTCTGTGTTTTACAGTTGTTTTTTTTTTTTTTTTTTTTTGAGTGGCAAATGGGCAAAAGCAGAGACACACAAAAATTTAAAATATGCTTGCTTAAAATAAGCTAAATTCATAGTAATGCTGGAAGAAACTAGCACCTGAGCTAGTTCTGCTGGAGATGGTGCTTATCAGATGACCTAGCAAGACCTTGCTGGCTTGTAGAATTTGGGGCAGAAACTCCAGCATAACAAGCACATTCCTCTGAGAGCCTTCCGAGTAGCCAGTTCCTGCTGATGTGGTTACAGACCAGTGGTGCAAATGGTTCAGTCCCTGCACTCAGGGGTGGGTCCTGGCTGTGCTGTGGGGTGGAGGACAGACAGGCAGAACAGGGCAGACAGGCAGACAGGCAGGCAGGAGTGTTTGCTGCACTAGGTCATGGCAGGGAAGGCTGTGGCTCTGTGTCTGCCTGCTCATGGGGTCCAGCTGAGTGGCACAGCCCTGATCTGCAGCACGTCCCAAAGGCTGGGAGTCCTGACCACAGTGTGCTGCTCCCAGCCTGACTGAACAGTGATGGATCCCCTCCTTCCACTGGCCAGGCTGGGCTTGTTCTGTTTATGCCTTGAAACCTCTCTTCTCCCCCATGCTGTGATCTGTGCCCAGCTGTTTGGCAAGTCAGAAGCTCTGCCTGCTGAGTGGGCAGGAGAAGGGCCACAGTGTGGTGCAGAAAATGTGTGGGATGTGGTCCAGACTTGTGGGGAGGATGAGGTGAGGACCTGAGGTGTCATTCGTGTGCTCAGTTCATGACTTGCCCAGCCTGTTTCACAGACTTGTAACTACTGATCCTTGACCATGTTTCAGGTCTGGCCTACAGTCACTAATTGTCAGTGTCCTGGGGCTTCTCCCAGGTTTTAATTGTCCTTATTAGTATGATGGATGTGGGAAGAAAGGACATGCTGGAGAAAGG
Source organism: Sitta carolinensis (assembly GCA_032173965.1). Classification (NCBI taxonomy): domain Eukaryota; kingdom Metazoa; phylum Chordata; class Aves; order Passeriformes; family Sittidae; genus Sitta; species Sitta carolinensis. The sequence goes on from CM063289.1 coordinate 26,537,618, forward strand.
TGGCAGGGTTTTCGCTGTTGCCATTGTCATTGTCAGGGCTGCCATTAAAGCTGCTTATTGGCATTTGCCCTCCTGTGAAATGTGTAGGTGAGCTATTTATAAATGTGCAAAGAGATTCTGCATCTCTAGCTTGTGCTCTGATTTAAGAGTAATCCTCACCAGGGGGTGAGAATCTGTCCAGTACTGCAAAGGAGGTTGGTGGCAGAGCTGGAAATAATCCACCACTTGTGAGCCTCAGCATTGCCTGTAGGATGGGGTGGATTTCTGGGGGCAGATGAGGAAATGGAGAAGCAGCACGTTGTTTCCCCACTAGCTCTGTCTGTTCCAGTGTGATCTCCCATCTTCAGGGCATAGAGAAGCACTTTTCCTGCAGCACAGCCCCCTCTCCTGTTCTCTGCTCCTTCTACACAGCAAATGCACTCAGCTCTCTCCAGGGCTACATCCAACCTTAGCCTTCACTCGCTTCCCCTTTTCCTTCCTGCAGCAGATTCAGCCTGGTGTGCAGGAAGGAATGGCCCTTTTCCTGGAGCAGTCGACTCACAGGCACGCAGGAGTCAGTGTCTGTACTTCTCAAAAATTCTTCTGAAAGTGGATACAGCCATTTGCTTCCATTATTCCTCTCCTGCAAGCTGCAAATGACCTCCCCTTTTAAAGCAAGCACTTTCCTGAAGAACACAATTAATGTAGCAGGTTTATTAGTGCATCTGATTGTCTTTTACCTTTCCACTTGAAGACTTCTTGATGACTAATAACAGAGAAGCTTCTCAGCCTGTCCTGAGTGGGAACATGATTCTTCTTCCTGACTCCCAGGTTTTGTTTGTGATGTTGTCTTTTCTTGCCTTCATAAACTTGTTTGGCAATGTCTTGCATTCAGTTTAAGGATGCTGATTAATGCTATTTCCAGAAAAACATTGCTTTTATACCTGTTAAGAAGTTTCCCTGTTAACACCAGTTTGATATAAAACTTTAGTAAACCCAGGAGCTGGAATTTGATGATCCTTGTGGGTCCTTTCCAACTCAGAATATTCTGTGATTTTACATAGTTGAGGGAAATTATCTCCCTTTGAGGCTTGCACCTCAATATCCAAAAGGTTCAGGTAGGGTCAGACAGACACGGATACATCCCAACAGCTTAATTGCTGTAGGAAGGTTAATGTGGATGTGGCTGTAGTCAGGAAAGGAGGCTCCTTGAGAGCTCCTGGCCTGCTGGCTGGATCTGCAGGACACACTGCCCTCCTTTGGCCAGCACGGGCTGCGGATCTGGGCTGAGCAGCCTGCCTTTCCTCAGCATCCCTGGGGCCACGGGAAGATGACTAGAACCTGGTATGTGCTGTGATTTATAAACTCGCAGACTTTGTAGGTGATTCCAACATTCCCTCCAGGAGTTCATGACAAGATTTATGTGAAGCTTCAGCACTGTGTGAAATCAACTGTGAGAAAAATAGCTTAGGAGTGATTTTATCGTTGTATGGAAGAAAGAGATGTAAGAAACCACAGAAATCTGCTAGACTGATTCTTGAGCATGCAATGGAAGACTTTCATCTGGTTTTGCTTGTAAATGAGAGTTTTATGTAAATGTTGGAAAATCATAATTATGACATAAACTTTTCAGAGAATTTGCACTTCCAAATGTGATGGAGATGTGGGAGCAATCTGGGAACAGACTTGTTTGAAACAGACGTCTCTGACTTTACCCCTTTTGAGGTTATGCTCACCCAGAGTCTGTCCCTGGTGCTGTGATTCAGTGTCAGGTTGAGCTCTGCACTGGTCCATACAGGAATTATAACAGCTGGGATGTAATGATCCTACATTTTTCCATTTCTGCTACATGTTGCTATTTTTCCTGCCTGTGTGTGGGTTATGTTGTCCTGGCAGAGTCTGACATTGTATTCAACCTTTTTCATGGCATGGAGAACCTCATTAACATTCTCTATCTCTATTTTAGATTACTGAAATTTCATGTTACAGCAGGATGGAGGTGAGGGGGAGGGAAAGTTTGCTGTTTTTCAGTATGACTCTATTCTTATGTTTTGTATTTTATCAAAATAATTACTGTCAGCAAGAAAACTCTCTGTGACTTGGAAGTGCAGGTACTCACAGCACATATCCTTGGAGGAGTGGGAATTGGAAACAGGCAGTGCTTGGGTCAGAGTGTCTCAGAACAGCCACTGTCCTGAGGCTGCCCAGATTGATGGATATCTCTATATTCACATGGAACCAAAGGACTTGTTCTAAAAGGAAAAAAATGAAACTGTGATCCCAAATATCTCATCTCTCTCACCTGCCTTGCTCACGGGGTCAGGCGTCCTCACTGTGCCCACAAACGTGGGCTGCAAATCACCCGGTGTGCCTGTAGCTCTAGGAAGCCCCCAGGGATTATGCCCACAGAGTGTCAAACTCCAGGCAAGGTGAAAATCTTAACGCCTACACAGGCAATGGGAGAGTTGGGTTTTTGGTGCTGCTGGGGACTTCATACACATCTCCCAGGCACTGCCTGGATCCATGAGCTGCTGGAGGAGGCCTGGGCAGGCTGAGAGAGCTCAGGGAACTTCTTGGAAGCAGAGCAGAAGAGCAGGGCAGAGTTATCCACCTGGGAAAGCTCTGTGTGCTCTAGCAGGGGGAGCAGGCTCTCTTTCAGTTTGCTTCTGAAAGAATCCTGACATGTCTTTGTTTAGAAACCCGCTGTCCTGGGGCACAGGAAACCTGCTCAGCATTCTGCCAGGCTGGTACTCTTTCTTATGTTTTTTAAAGGAAAAATAAAATCACTTCTGATCCACAGCACCTAACAGAAGAGAGTGTCTGTCCTTGAAGAGCATTCCCACCCCAGATGTAAAGAAGCCTGACTCCACACAGTGTTCAGGGCAAGGGGAGTTCAAATGATGTCTCAGTTTGCTTGTCTTTGGCAATTTCTTGTTTAAAATAAAATATTATTTGAGCCTAATTCTTACAGATGGGCCTGAGATGCCTAATTTTATTTTCTGGCAATCTTGGGGAGGGGGTCAGTAGGTGCATAGAGACATTGGGTTAACACGGAACTGGTTACCTGACCCACTCTTGTTGTCCTGTGACAGCTGAAACACAGAATTAGGTGTGAAAACCTATGCTGGCTAACAGTGCTCATCTGGTACTTGCCCCCATGATGCTGGGGAACATGGGGCAGTCACAGCTCCAGAGCACTGGGGTTTATCTGTCCTGCTCAGACTGCCAGCACCCTTGGCATGTGGGTTGGGTGGGCAGGAGAGACCCCCATGCGGTTTTTCTGGAGTCTGCCTTTTCCTCTGTCAGCCTATATGTTTTCTCAAGCCAGGACCTACACCCGGCATTCTCAGCCTGCGGACCACCAGAAATCAGATTATGATGGGAAGAGTAGAAGTGTCAGGAAGGGAAAGTGCCATGAAAAATTTCAGCACAGGGATGAAATGCCTTCTCTCTCACTAGACCTCCCTGCCTCTGCTCCTCCATCCTTTCTGGCAGTGTCTGTGAGACCTCGGTGATCTGTAAGTTTTGTGATATCTTCTCTGGGAGTCTGCCATGCAGAGAATGCTCACCTGCATTAGTGATGATGTCCTGATTCCCATTCTGGTGAGGAACCAGCTGTGTGAAAGTGGGAAGTTCCTGCCTCTAAATCCAGCCTTGGTGCCTTGCACACTCACTGCTGGTGATCAGCTGCTCTGTACTGGTGCTGCCTGGCTGTGCCAGCATGGGGGAAAGGCACTCTCCAAGCCTGGGATCATTCCTAATCTCCACTTGATATCTTTCTAGGGATTTACAATATCTGAGGTCAGGTCTTTGATCCAGAACTTTCTTTAAAACTGTAATGAAAAGGGAAAGCTGGAAAAACATCCAAAGAGGGTTTTAAAAATTATTTTAAAATTTTTATTTTATTTTTTTTTTTTTTTATTTTTATTTTCCCAATGCAACCAGGTAGGGTTTGAAGACAGGCTCGCATTGCTGCCGACCAGGGCGCTGCGGCACTCCCTGCCGTGGGACGGGCTTGTGCACCTCCGGCTGTCGGTGCCAGCCTGAACAATCCCCCAGGTCACCCCGGGGAAGTCCAGACCCTTTGATTTGCAGTTCTCACGCCTCAGCTTGACCGAACCCACACCCTGACCTTACAGCTGCGGGCAAGATCAAAACGACTCAGCAACGGTTGTTTATTCACTTCCGTGAGTCGCTCGCGTAATCGGGAGATAAGGGAAGGTGCGTTCCCTGACACGGCGGCTGCTGCCACCAGAGGACACTCTTGGATAGCCTATGGATCCTTCCAGCACGGCAGGGCGCCTTCCCGCTCAGGTTGGTCGCGGTTTTACCATCCCTCACTCCCAGTGCCAGCCTCCCTCTCTCCGCCGCCCGCTGTCCTTGGCGCTCCTCGCTCTGGCTCCGGTTCCTCTGGAGCGGTTCCCTGCAACCCCGACTATCCATCCATTTATTTTCCTGGGGCAGTTTTATCGCCCAAGGTCACCGTGTTTGCAGTATCTGGTGCTTTGCTCTGTGTCTGTCCCCGGGGGCAGGTAGCCAAGACACCAATTTGCTGGGAGTGTGTCAAGAACCTGCTGGGAGCTGCAGCACTTGGCACGCTCAGGACCAAGAGACATAACCCAGACACAACCTGCCCTGAAGTTTGGAAGCACTCAGAGTAGAGATTTGGGTACGGGCCTGTTTAGGAGATTAAGTTCAGTCTGGGTTCAGATCACTCCAGTTCTCCATGTTAAAAAAACCCAAACAAACAAAAACTGTATAATTCTATTCCCTGTAATAAGCGTGAAGTGTAAGGTTCATTGCTTTTGAAGTTAGTGCCTTGATGGTTTGTGCAATAAGACTGACATGTCCTTACTTGCTTGAAATAAATAATATTAAAAAAAGGTGTCAGATTGCTTTTTCAGATGGAAAGTAGAATTCCTTGAGGAGCCTGATCAGGTAGGTATGTGAGTGTTGTGGTTCGCTTCCTTCTGAGAAAAGCAAGTTGGGTAATTTTTGTATTGAAGTCCCTCCTCTCAGAGAAGGAGACTTAGTGAAGGCAGCATCCCTTGCTGCTGGGAAGAGGTTCCTCCCAGCATCTCACCCCAGGAAGAACACTTTGTGCTGGCTCTCATACAGGCAGCCTTGGGGAGAAGGGAATGGAGGAGAGATTATGAGCCTTGTCTGGGGCTGGTCACTCATGGTGGTAAAACTGGATTTTGCTCCTTACAAAGGCAGGGTCTCCTTAGGTCCAATCTCAAAAAGCTGTTCTTGAACCTTTACAGTTAAGCCTGTAGTTGTCACTTTGCTTGGGACCTGTCTCAGTGCTGGCTGCCCCTGACTGTAGCCACTTTTGGCCTTTGGAGTCACCTAGCAAAGTGGTGGAGAATTGTCCCTGCTCCAGGCAGCATGGAGACATTTTGCAGGGCCTTCTTAGTCTGTGAGAAGTTTTGGGATTGTTATCATTTTGGAAAGAATGTTCCTTTTTTTCTAGGATCCCCCAAGGCAAGAGGTATCTCCAGATTTGCATCCTTGCCTGAAGTTCAGGACAGCGTTGTTATTATCCTCTGTTCTGTCTTTCACTGCTAACACAGAGGTTAAGAGGGAAGATAATTCTGTATTTCTGCTCATGTCACTTGCATAGTTGCCTTCAATTCAGACTCTAGTCCACCTGAGAATCTGGTGAATCTTGTAAACACCGGGCTTTGTTTTGTGCAGTGGTGCTTCTCCAAACACCTTTGCCAAGTGCTAATATTGCACCAGAGAGAAAGTTCACACTTGTGGTTTGGTGACACCCAGCATGCTGAAGAACTCCATGCCTTGTGCTTAGATCAACAGGGCTTCAAGCACCTCTGGGAAATATTTTTAGGTGCCAATTTCCTTTCTGTTTAGGAGATGTTCTCTTCAGAAAGTGCCCACAACTGTTACTGTAGGAGAATTTCAGCTCATGAGTGCTTTTTTACTTGAAGTGTTTAAAAAAGTGGATGGTGATTTTAGGAATCAAGAGTAAAAATGGTCTGGCAGTCAAGTGATGTTTAAGGATGAATGTGGTGTAGGCAGTGTTCCCTATTCCCCAGTAATATGTCAGGAGGCAGCAGTCTGTGTTAATTATGCTTGTGGTGAGCAGCCAGGGCTTCAGCTGGGACTGACTGTGCTGATTATGATTGATTGGAATTCCAGAGAAGGCTCAAACTCAGTGTGTCTTCTCAAAGTATGCTGAGATGATGATAACAATTCATTAAAGTTTTATGTTCTTTATGGTGCTTTGTCCCTTGTGACGGTAGAAGCGTTTCTGTAATCCAGAGCATGTTGGATTATTCCTAGAACATTTCTTTCCTAAAGAGTGTTTTTACTCAGAAAACTGTTTCAAGTCACTGGAAGTGAAACTTTCCTGCAGAGCTCCAGATTTCATGTGCATGTGGCCACCTGGAAATTGATGGAAAGAAAAAGAAGGTGCTGAAACTCATAAGAGTAGCCCCCCTGCTGCCCTGCATCCCACATTGCTTCATGAAGTGGCCAAAGTGTTTGGCAGGGCCTCCTGGCTCTCACAGAGACACTGAAGGGTCTCCATGTCACTGAGGTTTAGGCCATGTGTTGGAAAGGTAGTTTCCTCTTGTAGTTAAAGAAGAAATAGATATTCTGATGTGAGAGTGTCTGGTCTGAGGATAAACTCTGGAGAGTTTTCTTGGAGTTAGAAACCATGCTGTGGAAGACAGGCTGTTTTTTAAAGTAATGTTTTTTGTCTGAATTTACCTTTAGAAAATATCTTTGTAAATGTGTGCACTGTACAGAGAAGGAGAGACCAGGGCCTCATGGCTGGGATCTGGGGCAGAGGAGCAGGAGAACCCCAGGGATCTGCTTTCATGGAGCCAGCGCATGGAAGGCCCTTGCTCTGAGCCTCAGTTTCTCCCCTTGCAAAGAGAGATGTCTGGTAACAGATCCTGCCTTGCAGGATGATTCCCACAGTGTGGCATCAGCATCTCTGTAACAGGGCCCCAGCAGAGCAGCTCTTGTAGTAAGATGTGATTTAAATTATTTAGGGTGTTGTCATGTGATCACAACTGATTGAGTTCCTGTGGCTTCACAAGTTGCCATCTGTTATCATCCCCATTATGAATTATGCATTAGCTTAAATCTAGGCTTAAACCAGAGGAGTTCAAACAGAGTCCTCACACAGTGATACCATAAAACTGTCTTTAGGGTGTTAGTGCTGGATCCAAAACACTGCAGCCACACCAGAGATCATGCTGGTTTGGTATAAGCTCTCTGGTAGTTCAGACCAACCTGGAAGGCTCCCTTGTTAGTGGTAGGATTTATGCTGGGCCAGGTGTCACCTGACCCCTTTGTGATGCAGACTCATAAAACTGGTCAAAAGTCCATTGCCTGTGTTCTGGCTAAGTGGACAGAAATGAGACCACGGTTCCACACCAGAGCCCCAAAGATGTCAGGACTGTGTGGTCAGGGAGCTGCTGCTGGAGGCACAGGGACCCCCATGCTAAATTGTTGGAGGCTTTGGGGAGCTGCTGCCTTTGGAAGTGCCACGAGCTCTGTCAGTTTTTGCACGGTGTCAAAGTGGCCATTTGCAGTCAAACACTTCAAAGCCAACTCAGAAATTCTTCGTAGTCCTTTCAGCTGGAAGTGCCTTGGCCACAAAGTGGGTTCCTCCAGAATATTCCTGTTTCCCAGCTGGTCTGCAGTGCACCATGCAGCCAGTGCCCTTTTCCTGTCAAGGAAAGTGCCTTGAGCCACTCCAGCTCTTGTGTGGGTACTTCCCTCCCAGGCCAACGTGCTGTGGCTCCTCCAAAGCTCTGGAAGCTGCCGCTGGCCAAGCTGTGAAATCTCTCCCTTTGGATTGTGTAGCTTATCTTGGAGATGCATTTAGGGCCTGCTGTCCTCCCAAGGGTGCAATTCCCTGATGTCCCATCCTCTCTCAAGCCACATTTGGAGGCCAGGCTTTCTCTGCCCATGTTACACCCACACAAGGCAGGAGCTTGGCAGCCCAGGGTGATGGGGCAGGCTTGGCTCTCACTGCAGCCTGGGGCAAGATGAATTTATACACATTTGCTGGGCAGAGGATTGGGTCAGTGACCTTGTTCTGATGCAAAGGGAGGCAGTTTATTACCATCCATTTGAGATACTATAAAATAAACAGTTGTCTCTGTGGGAACAGGCATCAGAGATTACTGTAGCTAAATCAAGACTTACTTGGTGAGTGTGTGCAGTAGGGAACGCAGGAAATTCATGGCAACCCCAGAAGCCAAGTGCTTTCACATAGATTGTGAGGCTGTCCTAGGGAGGACCACTGGGATCTGTGAGCCAAGCAGGATGGATGGTCAGGGAATGGATGTCTCCTGGCATTAGCAGTGGTTGCAATGATAATTTCTGTTTTAATTTTTGGGTCATAAATCTGTTTGTGTCTGCAACGACACTTCCAGTGGCTCCAGCCTTATCCTTGTGTTGGGAGCTATTTTTCTATAGCTGGAGGGTGCTTGTTCCATCAGCTGGCACCAGGGTTGACTCTGGCTCCTGGTTTCTGCCCTTGGATATCTGAGGGCAAAAATCCTTTGACTTCAGAGGGAGTTGCTCCCACAATGTCCCTGCTAGAAATAGAACTATGTCCCTCCTCTCTAAAGCCAGGCCAGATTCTGTCTGCATCTTGATGTGCAAAGCCTTTCCCCTGGGAGAGAGCCAGCCTTCTTTTTTCTACCAAATTCATAAGTGTCCATACCTCTTGCAGTTTTACAGAGGGCTGAACAGTCTCTTCAACCTAGATGGGAATTCAGACTATTTCTTAAGCTCTTTTGAAAAGAGGGTGGTGATAGGAAAGCAACAGTGCCAGTGTCAAGGTTTTTGTAAACTGAGTTGGTCATTCCAGAGATCTCTCACATTTTCCCCCTGAGACTTTGCAGTTTGGAGGAGAAGGGAAAGAATGGTGAAGCTCTGGATGCTGGGACCATAACAGGTCAGGAAAAATGGAGTAAGAAAGCAAAGGAGAAAGAGTTGGGATTTAGTGTGGACCACCAAGATGGGAGAAAAGTGAGACAAATTTTTGAACTAAGTCTTAAATTGCTTCAAACCACAGGGTGCTGTGCCTGGGGAAGACAGGGAGGGAATGGTTGTGCAATTTCACCCTCAATCATGCAAAGGCAGAGTACTGGACAAAGGGATTGCCTTAGATATATTGCAGTTGGAGCCTCGTAGAGCATTTGATACAGGGTCTTACAAGATCTTGCCCTCCCTCTGAGATTGTTTGGCTTGTTTTGAATAGGAGCTCAGTCCTGTGGATTAGTAGAAATGACAAATGATACATGGCTCTGGTCATGCAGATTTTCAACCAATGTGACTGATGAAAGTTTTTGATCCATCCATTTCACTGAGGGCTCCTCCTGTGCATTAGCAAAGCAGTAAAGAGCATTTTAATGACAGCTTTAGGTGTGATGTTTTTCAAACATTACTGAGTACCTTGTATGTGAAGCATGGCAGAAACCAGGAAGTTTGGTCATTTTGGTGGGAAAGTGATGGAATGTTAGAGGAGGAAAAGGAGTTTTTCTAGATGAGAGAAACATCTGAAAGCAAAATTCTTTGGGAAGGAGGAACCCTTAAAGCTTTAGTGTGAGAGAAAGCATAGTGAGTCCTTGGGTGTGTGTGACAGACTGACAGCAAGATAACTGGAGTCAGGCAATTGGACTGGACTGGGACTGGGGAAAGTGGCATAGCTCCATGGAAATTACAGAGATTTGGCAGTTTACCCCTGCTGAAGACACAGCTGGGGTAGAATTTACTGACAAGAAATTACCAATCAACTGGTTTGAAACCAGAGCTGAAAGCATGAGGGACGAGTTAAATAAATCTGCTTGCCCCCACATATTAAAGACTGGAGCCTGCTTATTCTAGGCAAGAGAATGAGGAGAGAGGTTGTGCAGGAGCCTGCCAAAATCTCTGAGGTGTGGGAGTATTACTGAGCAGTGTGGGAAGACTTGGCACACTTGAAAGGAAGTGGAGTATGGCACTAAAGCCCATTCCTTGGGAGCAAGAGTGCTGGCTGGGAGGCAGCCTTGCTGACCAAATCTATCTTCTTCCCTCATCCTAACATCACAGCCAGCCTGTTCCAGGACATAATTGGATGGTCAAAAAGTTACTTTTGAAAATACTTAGTTTTGTATCTTTATTTTGTTCCTGTCCTTGTGATTTTATTCCCTGAAAACAACTATCAGGTTGCTAAAGGCTGCATTTGTTAAGCAAGGAGTAAGCAGCTGGGTTTCAAACACTCACTGAGCTGGTCCTTCAGGCAACTCTTTGAGAATTTTGCACCAACAGAAAAGGAGAGAAGAAAGGAGAAAATGGAAGGGAGTGTTTATATTGAAATCCAAAAGCCTAGAGCAAAGCATCAAAACGCAGAGTGCCTCATACAAGCCAAGACAGGGAATAGAATTTCCATTTTATCCCAGATGAGAAGTAGGTCTTGTTATAAAGGGTGTTGGGTGACAAAGCTAAATGTAATTTAAATTTCTACTCCAATCTACTTTTAATTATTCATGTGTAGATTCTTTTGTAGGGTTAACAAGGAATTTGCCAGGAGCCAGGCCACAAAGGCTTGAGTCGTAGTTTTCCAGCAGACATCCTGAAAATACACTGTCACTGGCAATCAGTGTCCTTGGGGAGGTGGCCTGTTAGCAGGGTGTTTACTAATTGGGATCATTCCACAGCAGATAATTGTTTGTGACACCCACGCTGATTGGACCCACAATATCTTCCCATCCTGCAAATGGTCCGTGACAGTTTTGATGAATTTGAAGTTTGGAGTCTGAATAAATCCAACGAAGGAAAGAAGAAATGCTTTCACTGGAAAATACATGCAGAAGAGCAGAGCTGTGCCCTGGGTCAGCCCCCAAGAATGGAGACACATGAGCACACATAGAAAGGCCACTGGTGGGTCTCATCACACTTTCTATTTTTTCCTCTTGTGTTAATTAGGAGACTGGAGGAAGACCAGCCATGCCAAAATAAAATGGGGAGAACTGGTTTATTTTGCACAGGACAGGGGTGTCCTAACCAAAGACTTTTGGACTTATGGGGAAACTGCAGATTTATTGAAATATCTGAATGAGTTCAGATGTGGGTCAGGCCTTGCTGCCAGACAATAGCAAAAGTGATGGAGCTATGCCCAGCAAACCAGCAGCTCTCTGGGCTGGGAGTAGCATGTGAGGGTTGTAAATACCATTTTGCAGAGGAGATACAGAGATTTAAAAAATTTTGTTTCTGGGGGCTGGCCCAAAAGTTATTTGATATTTTTGCTATTTTCAACTGATACATTGGCATGTGCTTTATGGCTAGGTTGAGAATCACAGAACAGCAAGAGCATTTCTGTGCAGCTCCCTGCTCAAAACTTATTTGCTCTTCTGTCCCAAGCATTAATTGAATTTTCATGTATTTGACAGAAATGTGGTTGTCGTGTTTTGTCTGGTTTGTATCTGTACTGCACCAAGAAGAGCAGGAGAAGCAGCAGGTTTAGTCTTTGCAGTTCAGAGCTCAGAGCTGCAGTTGGCTTCTGGAAGCTCCACACAAGTGAAAATGCACAGCATTTGCCAGATTCCAGACTAAGGATGAAGTTGCAGGGCTGGTCTCTGGCCATGGATAAGGGGAGATATTCTGGGCTTCCCTGCTCCCAAAACATCCTCAGTGGTCAATAATGTTTCTATGTGTATTTCAGGGAGACTCTAGGAAACTTTGGACATATATCAGGTCTAAGAATCACTGCTACAATTCCCATATCCACTGTCTGGACCTTTTGATTGGGATGTAAAGAATTAAAGAAGCATTACTCTGCATGAAGCTTGGCAAGCCAGGGAAATTACTAGTGCTGTTAGGAGAAACTATATCCAGGTCCTGGTTAGTAAAAGGCTAAAGTAATGGCTAAAGCACAGGAGACAAGGATTCAAAGGTGGCAACAGAGTTCATATTCCTGTCCAAAACAAAGGTCAGCTTTGTCCTCCTGAGCCAGAAATTGTTCATGGAGAGAGAGAGCTCTCCTGCTGCAGTAGTCATGCTCCATTCCAAAAGCAAATGAAGTTCCAGATGCAAATTGGCATGGAAAATTATGAGAAGCCATCTAGAGCCGAGCTTTGAAAATGGGAACTCTCCATATAATCTCTCATTTCTTCCAGATCCTCCCTGCCCAGTCCAGTGTGAGAGGCATCCCAAGGAAGGCAGGCTCACTGGGTGTGTAATGGTGGTCCTTGAAAAGTAATCATAGTGAGCTGAGTGGAGGTGTGTGAGGGAATAGAAAATCCCTCTTTTCAACGGTCTTATCCAAGTGAAACTGGTCCTCTGAAGCTCTGTCTGGACACTGCAGAATATTCTCCACAAACTCATCATGCTGGGGCCTGTGATTGCACTGGGTGAGCTCAACAGTATTTGGCCCAGTTAGATACTGGGAGGGAAACCAGTGCCTTGTCTTTGAGGCAGGGCTGAAGGTGCTTCTGAGGACATCAAAATCGTAGCACTGAGTAACAGTGCCAGGCCAAGGATGCGTGTAGGTTTGTTATTTATGCAGGCGTGTCCAATTCCATACGGAATCACCACTTCAATGGGAGCTGCACCCAGCACAGCACAGACTGGATGGGAGAATGGAAATGCACAGGACCTGCAGGAGGAGATCCACTGCACAGAAATCCAGGTAGTGCCTGCCAGATACTGACCATTTGACACTCTATTTAAGATCTCCCTGAGAAAACCCTCTTATCAAAGAAGAACTGTATTCCCTAAAATAAAATTTTTGAGGTTTTCTCAGGACCTTTGTTAGCCTCGTGTTATGTTGTGGTGCAGTGAGGAAACTTGCCCAAGAGCCATACAGAGAATGAAAAAGTCCAAACTGGAAGTGTCCAGGTGTGCTTTACAGTTGCCCCTTTTATGTAACAAATGGGGTTAATTAACTGTTTCTAAAAATATGCTAAAGGTTTCCCCAGCAGTGAGAGGCAGGATACTGCTCTGGTCATGCAGCATTCCACCAAAGCCAGCAGGATCATACAGGAGTGGTGTGGTCCAGCTTTCTGCCTCCTATCAGCAGATTATGACTTAAATGGGATCAAGGACTCAGACTTTGGAGTGGGAGCACTGGTTACATGAGATGATCATTTTTATGGGTCTTAAGAGAGGCAACCCACCTCCTAAAACCCGGCATCCTGCACACTGGCTTAACTCTGATAATCTTCCAGAGCTTTAGCAGATTCACAGGAAAGGGTGGACCTGGAAGGATTCCTGGAGGCTGTCAAGCAAGTATCCAGTGTTCCACTTGCAATGAGCTCCAGTGCATCTTCTGTAAATCTGTTTCAAGTTGTTTTCTTGGGGTCAGTGGAACACAGTATAAATCCCAGCTCACTCAAGTCCTTCAGGCAGAGAATTTGTGGAATACATATGGAAATACTTTTGTCTGGTGTTCTCTGCTCTGCACCTCTCCCAAACAGAACTTACAATTGTGTTGCAGTATAAAAGGGAAAAACCTCCGAGCCTGGAGTAATGTATACAATTCAATAATACATGAAATTCAAAGCCACACATTAATCACATTCATGTTTAACTTTCAGATTTAAACCCCTGCAGGTTGGCTGCCCTTTGTTCTGCTAAGTGGAAGGGGGCATTCCAGCTTCTCCATGCAGAGTTCAAAAACTGCCTCGGGTAACAAGTGCAATTGGCTTTTTAGGCCTCATTGTATTCTCCCTTCGGGGCATGGTGAGAAGCTACTGCACAGGTTGGCCCCTTATCAAGCTGTTCAAAGGGAGAAAAGTTTGGATAGCAAAGGTTTGGCAGGTCACTGCGAGGGGCCGCTCGCAGGTTCAGGAGGCCAAGACAGGAAAAGTGATGATGCTGCAAATCAGAATCCAGCTGCATTGGCAGGTCTGGGCAGGAAGGGCAAGTTATACAACAGCCTCTCCTTTCCTCTTGCCACCATCCAGTTTCTGAGCCCCTTGTTTTCATTAGTGTCAGCTCGTTTGCAGATTTTTGTGAGCAGGGTTTCGGATGGGAGTGCTTGCCTCTGACATGCCCTTGTGTGTGTTGGATTATTATTAACTGTTCCTGGTGGTTGCCTTTGTCCAGGATTCACTCATCCGAGTGCTGCAGCTTCCTTGCCTCTGGCTGTTCAGACCCCCATTCTCCCTCTCCCCTTCCAATCCATTCAAAATGCTGTGGCAGTATCGCTTTATCCCTACCCTTTTCCCAGCAGCCTGCCTTTCCAGGGCTCCACATAGGCAAATTAAGCCACAGGGAGCAAAGACTATTCCGCTGCCCTTCAGAAGAGAGCTACCATAGGAACCTGCCTGCTTGCTAATGCCTACACTGGCCTTGGATATGAACACCAGGGGGTGCTGTGGCTGACTGGAGAATGAAATTATTTGCAATAGCTGATTTGCATCAGGGTTACAGTCCAGGTTGATCCAATCACAGCAAGATATGGCAGTAGTCATGGCTGTGCTGTGGCTGCAAATATATTGGAAGTTGCTTCAGTGGACAAGTCTGGGGGCTGGTAGCAGTGCAGGTGTGGTGTTGTGGGGTTTAAGCATGTAGTAAAATCCTCACCAAAAACCTGGTCAATGACAATTAATCTACGATATCTTGGCCATCAGGGAGTTTAAAGTGCATCCACAGAGCTGTAATGACATGTTGTCCAGCTTCCAAATCATAGAATCGTGGTTTTGTTGACAGGGACATTCCAGATGATCTCATTCCAACCTGCTGCCACAGGCTCCATCCTGGCCCTGAACACTTCAGAGATGGGGCATCCACATCTTCTCTGGGCAGTGCCAGTGTCTTGCCACCCTCACATTCAAGAATTTCTTCCTAATACCCAATCTAAACCTGTTCTCTTTCAGTTCAAAGCCATTCCCCCTTGTCTTGTCATTCCAGACCCTTGTCCAAAGTCCCTCTCCACTTCTCTTGGATCCCCTCTGAGCATGGAGAGTGCTCTAAGGTCTCCTAGAGCCTTTTCTTCTCCCAGCTTAGTCTGTCTCCATAGGAGAGGTGCTCCAGCCCTTGTGTCCCAGCATGCCAACCCAGGGGAGGCCAGAACTCAAGAGGTTCTGTCTGAATGGGGGCGACACAATCAGCATCCCAAGAGTGCTTACAAACATCCCAGGAAACAGGATATGGAGCAGACAGTTTAGGAGTAAACACGAGTGGCTCAGTGAGACTACCCATCACCAGCCAAAGGAGCCTGAACTTTGAAGCTAAATGGTCTGGATTCCAGAGAGTCCAAGCATTTTACACACTGAAGTGAAATGCCAAGTTCAAGGCGTATGGGAGGTGTGGTGTTGGATTAAATGCTCTCCATACAGGGATGACCTCTTGCTGCTGGGTCATCCAAGGACATTTTCCATGCTAAATTCAGCTTCTGACGCTGCACACCATTAATAGTCATCAAAGTGGTGGAAGAGTTTGATCCCACCAAAACTTAAAGGAGGGGAATAAAGAGGTCTTTTAACAGGGGGTGGAATTCAAATGTTTGTCACGATTGAGTGGTAAATCCATCAGTCTCACCTGCAAAATTGTGGGCTGACAAATTGGGCTGAGCCCAGTTGTGGGTTGAGCCCAGCAGCCGACAAAGACAGTGTGGCCTGAAAGACTTTCATGTAGAATACAAATATTGAGGTGCAACAGAGGGCAACATTTTCCAGTGTTGCCAGTTGAAGAGAGAATATTTTATGCAACAACTCTGAATTCAAATTGCACTTATAAAACATATACTGTTCTTGTAGGGCCACACTGGGTTTTAATAAAGCAAATGGCAAAGCTCCCACTGATAGGGTTGGCCCACAGCAACTTCAGCTCTGGATGTTATTCTGTACTATATATAGAAAAAGAAAGTCTCCAACCTATCAAGCTTTGATGCAAAAAAACCTTTTCCTATTTATGTCAAAAGAATGATTAGTGTCCTGTAAGCAGCATGCAAAGGTTTCCAAAAGGCTGGATTATTGAATAGTACCTTGGAGTTTTAGTGAGAGACCACAGAGGAGACTCTCCAAATTTACTCCCTGTGCTTCTGCACTATCCAAATATATGGAAAAATGTGGAGCAGGCTTTCCAAAGGCATTAAGCACCCCACCCCCATTTTGAGGGCTGTGTTAACTTGAAACTAATATAGAGCCAGAGGTGTCTAATTTAGGCAGTCCCTGGTGTTTCATAGTTGCCATAAGGAGCAGTGTTGGTTACGACATAGTGAAAGATCTCAGAAAAGTTCTGTTGTCTTAAAAAGGAGCAGGACTCAGCTCAGCTTCTGATCTAAAGGGTTTGACACAGGAATAAGCATCAGTCAGCTGCTCAGTAATAACTTGCTGTTGGTGTATGCTGACCCTGTGACAGTCCACAATAAATGGGAGACAATTAGATTTAGTGTTTTAGTCTGTAACTCGTGAGAAAGCCACCCTTTATTTGACAAAAAGGCTCCCCAGTGTGCTTGTGGACTGAGGGAAGCTGCTGTGTGGTAGTCTGTTGCAATCACTCATGATTTCTGAGTCAGATAAAGCAATTTCCATCCCCTCCAACTTCTTTTGATTCTTATGTTCCTTCCTTTCAATTGACTTTTCCCTTACAGAAAGGAGGGGAGATTTCTGCCATAGGCCAGTACTGAAATTGTAAGTTTGATGCCTATATACCATTTCTTCTTCCTGTTTTCCTGACTGATGAAGATGAGCTGTATCCCATTTTCCTGAGGGAACAAGACCCATGGTGGGGGTTATCTGCATGTTCTCTCAGCTGGGAACAACACAATCTGCAATCTACAGCTTTTGTTCTTGTCCATAAGGGTTGGAAGGATGCTCACTCAACCACTGGATGCTCCTGTCCTTCAGGGAGGGTCATAGCTGGAAGATGTCTTTATGATCAGCCAAATAAATCCAGGTTCTGAAACTGCCACATTTGGTTTGAAGTTTATAATTAGTGGGCTGTAAAGGGGGGCTCCTACTTCATGGGGGAGAACATTCAGAGAACAATTTTTAAGGTTCAAGGTGTGGGAAAGTCCCACAACGTTCTAGAGAGGAGAAACCTGTAGTTCTTTGCTTTACAGCAGGACAGAGGTGACACCTTCTAGAAAGCTGTGTGGGCCTTGCTTGGGGCAGGCTCAGTTTCCTGACAGAGCTCTATCACAGCAGAAAATTGCTTCTGACATCCCAAGTGCTTAAACATATAGATAAGAATACACTTTGAAAGAGCATGAAGTAAATCTGAGGTAACAGGTTATATCTAAAAGGACTTTTTTCTTAAAAGGCAGTGTCTGATGAAAGGCTTGCAGTCTCTCTTCTCTTCATATGCTGGGAAAAAAATATTCTGGCCACGCTGCAGGCAGCCAGATAGTTCACAAAAAGATTCAGTAACTTAACATGATCTTACTTGTATAAAACTTGCTGTACTTTGACCTAACTCAATCCAGGAGGGTTTTAAAAGGAGAGAAATAAGGTGTTTCTAATTAAAAAACGGAAAAAAAAGAGAAGTTTCAAGAAGAAAAAAAAGTAAACAACAGAAGAGAATCGATTGAAGAATTATTTAATTTAAAAAGTTGCCTAATTCTCCCCATGTTTCGACATGAAAGGTGGATCTGTGGTCAGCTTGTAAAGTGCAATCACTTGGCTACTGGCCCACACACATGGGTAGCAAGTCAACTTCTGCCCTACCTCCTGAGCACTCTCTGATGTGCTGCAGCGTGGCAGAAGGAGACAGATGGACGTGAGCAGGAGCACTGCAGAACTGGCAGAGTCAGCAGTTGATTGGATGCCATTTTTACAGCTGTTGGGTGTTTGTGTTTGGGAAAGGAAATTCGTGACTTTAAGACAAGGATAATTCCAGTCCTTCCAGTGCCTCAAGAGGGGAGTGATTGGGAGGGAGTCTTTGAGATTTTGCAACTTGTGTGCACAGCTCTTAAGGTGACAGATTGGGAGAAAGGCTCTTTTTCTTGTTAAATCTTTGGAGGGGAAAGCATGTAGGCTATTTTAAAAATAGGTTTAGTTTAGGGAAAAACTTATTTGATCTCGAGTTTCACTGCAATTTTGATCATTCTCTCTGGCATCTGGTGCCCATTTATAAGGTACAAAGTAAGGAATCAGTTAAAAGCATGTGCAAGCAAATGTGAAATTTTTGCTAGAACAATGCACTTGGGGATTTTAATACAATAATTGACCCCTTCCTTGTTTGTCTGTCTAACGCTCACTTTGTTCTCTCTAGATCTCACAAGGTATTGAATTTACTGGCTAGAGTAGGGCTGCAGACTAGAGAAAACAGAAAAAAAATGCTGAGAAAGCAAAACAAGAGGTTAGTGGAAAAATCTTGTTTTCTCTGGGCAAATAGTACTTATTCTCTCTGTGATCAACACCAGATACTCTCCAGCAATGGTTTCTTCACTCCACCCTGAAAGGGTTCTTATAACCAGAACTATTGTTTCAGTGGCTTTACAGATTTGACAGAAGAAACCCAGAGAGCCATACAACCTATGTCAGATAACAGTGGATCAGTACTGAAAACTTGCCACCTCACAGCTTCCCAGCTACCAAAGAGATTCACTGGCAGTGAACACAGGCTCTCTTCCTCTTGCTCTGCATGTTTGTCGTGCTACAGGCTTTTTGTATTTTGCAGGTAGATCTTAAATTTGTAATGGAAAAGGTATGTGGTGAATATTTCATGCCTGGCAGGCTGGGAGGGAGAAACAACTCCTGGGTGAATTGTTGTGCTCAGTACAAAACAAATGATCTGTGCTGCAAAAGCCCGTGATTCTTTGTGATGTGGGCACTGTGAAACCTTCAGGCTGCCACTACAGTTGGAAGTGTTTGCTCTTTGTCCAGAAGAAGCAAATTTTGGTGGTACCTGAGAATTCAGAGTGCTGGTCCCGAGTCTCAGAGGTAGAGCTGATGGTGGACTCTGCTGAGCTGCTCTGAAAGCAGAAACAGGGGCAAAAGTCAAAGTTTCAGCAGGGTAATTTCAGTGGTGTCTTCTTGTCTCCATCCTTTGCTTGTGTCCCATTGCACCAGACTCTCCCCTTCCAGCTAGATCCACCTTTTCTAGGCAAGACTACTCCAGTCAAGGAATGCAATGATCTTGGTATTTCCTATCCTACCTCTTGGACTAATTTTCAGGTGTCTGGCTTCTGATTTAGCTCCTCTCTTCTCAGGTGCCAAGCAGCTGTTTGGATCCTGTAACCAGGCTTTCCTTAGGCTGGCAGTACAAGTCACCATTGTGAGCTCATTCCTGTCTCCAGCCATGCAGCCTCTTTGGTTCTCAGACTGTTGGTTTTACCTGTCCCCATGAGCAAGTGCTGGGCAGAGGAAGGATTGCACAGCCAGGCCCTGATGCATTTGTCTGGCTGGGGAATCCCAAGTTCTGAGGTCTGATAATTGAGTGTTTCATTAAGCCTGACACTGCGGTGGATCCTGGAAAAATATGTGATGTGTGTTAGAGCACTTTCACGTGCTGGAGCACAGAGCTCTGCTAGGAACTAACACTGGGGGAGAGCTGAGTCTGCTGTGTTGGATTAAACCTTGCTCCAAGAGGTCTAAATCTTATTATGAAAGGATCCAGTGGGTCCTGAGTGAGGATGAGGGACAGCTGATGGCATCTTGTCCCAGCACTGGCTGCTCCACCTGCAGCCTCTTCCCAGGATTTTCCTCTTCCTGTGTGGAAGTGGAACGAGCTGAAAGAAGAACAGAACTGTCCTTGGGGGAGCAGAAGAAGACAAAAGAGGATGCTGAGGAGGGCCAGAAAGTTCCAGGGAGCTGGAAGGCTGTCAGAAGGGAAAGACATGACTGGAAGGGTCCCAAAGACTTAAATGTGGGAGGAGATTTTCTCTGCAGTTTCAGATGAACTGAAAGGCATTTGAGCATGGCTGGTTCCCTGTCAGCCCCTTATCACTGTATCCAGGCATCTCTCCAGACCCTATCAGCAGAAAGAGGTTTCTCCATGAATCATTTGCACTGAGAAATTCTGCCTCAGACACCACCTCTGCAAAACACTCTGGTGCTGTGCAGCTGTACTGCTCTACATCACACCCCCCTCAAAATCTCTTTTGTCCTGAGTGAGACGCTGCTTACCAAGTTCAAAACAGTCTCATTCTAGAAAGAACAAAATGAGATTTAAATGGCAAACAGTTCCAGTAAAAGGAATTAAATCTTAGAAATGGAGTCAGGTTGTGCTGGAGTCAGTCACATCAGAATTGGATTTTCCCAAGTGCCAGCTGGGTTTATGGGTTGTACCTGTAGGAGAAAGAAAAGCCTCGTATGATGCTGAGAACTCCCTGTCCAGGTGCCCGTGTGTGGACAGGTGATCTGGATAATCACAGCTAGATAAAGGCTAAAGGCTGTGGTTGGAAGGAAACACTGTGCAGCTTTTCTTTTACACCAGTGGGAATGACTTCTGGTCTCTGCTTTTCTATTCAGCCTGATGTTTATTGCTCACAAACAATGGAAATAGCTCACATTTAAAGCGCTTGCTCATCTTAAAACCAAGACCCAATCAAAAGGGAACTCTTTGAAAGAAGTTTTCAGCAATAATTTATTTCACTATAATATGAACAAGCTTGAACTGAAACTTTTATGACCTATGACTTGTCAGATTTTTCTTCACAGACCTTACCCTTTAGCACATTTTTCATGATAATACAAACCAATCTGTTTATTATTTTCAATTTAAAAAAGTAAAAAAAGTATCGCATCCTCATGAAAATTGCTTCACTGTTGGGCTGTTTGAGTGGTCAGTGTAATATATCATTGTTTGATCTGGCAGAACCATCTATTTATAAGCTAGTATGTGTCAAACTATTTTTTTGGCAAAACTGGGAAGACACCTGGTTTAGTTTAGATTCCTCGCTATGTAATTCCAAACATCGCTCGGTCCTCTTGGATGGAAAACATGGGCTGGGATCCAGACTTGAGAGTGCTGCTGTCATTCACAAGATGCTCAAGGGCCTCTGCTCTCAAGGTTCATGAGATCATAAATTCTTTTTTGATTTTTTTTTGTTTTTTACATCGTTCAAGTCTAGGCATGAACCCAGTGCAGGGCACATATGAAATGTGAGTGAGGCGCAGTCAGCCCTGTCTGCTGTTTCAGAGTTGCCTGGATTGACCAACAGAGGCAGCAGCAAGGCAACCACTGAAAGTTTGCTGAGGAGAGCTGGAGTGTCACCTTTGCAGAGCTGTCATAAAACTTGGGAAGGCAGCACAATCCTGGGCCAATATTTGGAATAGAAATTAGAAACGCAGTAATTCTGCAGCTAAGTGCATTTAAGGGAACTGGTGATTGATTTGCTGTTGAAAGGCACTGTTCAATAGCAGTGCAATAATGCCTTTACAGAGGTGTCTTTGTTCGTTCCTTCTTGTTATATATGACATTTTATATATGACATACTCTAGCAGTACTGTATTTTAGTACACTTCCCCTTTGAGTCAGCTAGATAGTGTTATTAGAAAAGATGCAGGCCATGCCTGTCACTGTTCCATGGTTGTAAAGCTTAAGAGCGTATATTGATGGATTCATATTGATTTCAGCTGTAATTGGTTACAGATCTCATAAAGGGTGCTGGGATCATCACTGTCAAGTGATTGGTGTGATGAGAGTTGTAGTGTGCAAGACTCTGTGGGTGTTCAGCATTTACATGAATGTAGTAGTAAAGATGAGGGAGAAGGCAACATAAGAGCCACAGAAAGAGAGGAGGAGGAGGAGAGAGGATAAAGGTCCTGACCAAACCCATGAGCCTGGTCCTTTCTGCCCACTGACACCAAAGCATTGAATCAGCACCAGGATCAGCCTTTAGCAGGCTTTGTTTTTCCTCTGTGGTGGATCTTCTGTCTTCTACCCGAGAAGGAGCCCTTTGCAAGGAGCTGACCAGTTGTCTAAATAGGCTCCAGCCCCTCTTGATTATTTTCTCTTCATCCTCCTGGTGAGGGAGATAGGTGGTCTGGAAAACAGAGGCCAAGTGAAACGGTTCATGCCCAGAGCAGCTAAGCAAAACTATGCTTTGAGGCCAACTTATTTTTCATAATTTATCTTGTAATGTAAGCCAATGCAGTAGTTTGAGGCAAATTTATTTTAAGCCTTAAAGGGCAAAGGACTTGTATATTTAACCACGGGCTAAGTCTGACTTATGTACACCAAAGTCAGCAATGACTGTTACTTCAGTGGCCTCCAATGTTCTGCTAGCAAAGTCCTCCTGTTCCTGCAGCCTGTCTTTAGATACCCCTCAGTAATGCAACCTTGGCAGTGCTCTGGAAAGAAGAGATGGCATTTGGTTGTGAGTGGATAGGTGGTTATTTGTGGCAGCTGAACACTTATCAGTGTAGTGAGTACCCTGGATTTCTAAGGTGTGTTGGGCAATGAATTACGTGCTGAGCAGAGTTGGTCACTCAGCCCCAGCTCTGACCTCAGCCAGCTTGCTGAGGGCTCTGAAAGGCTGCCAGGAGAAATGGCAAAGAGGAGAGGATGTCTGAAGTATTTCCCTTCTTGTTAGCTCAGATTACTCAAGGTTCCTGCAGGCTGGATTTGCTGAGGTGGTGCTCCACAGCCCAAAGTGCCCTGGAGCTCCATGGTGCTGCTCCTTTGGCCAGGGGGTCACAGCAGGGACAGCCCCCTCTGTAGCAGACCACAAGGAGGAAACCTGATGAAGTGGGAGAGGTGCACTTTAAACCTTCTTTTGCCCAGGGTTTAACCTTCTTTAATTCTCCTTTAGCCCTTCTGATCCACCTCTTCCAATTTCATACTGGAAGACAACTTAGGATGAGGGAAGGGGATTCTTCAGCTGGCTTCAGTTGAAGCTGCCAGGACCAGAAGGAACATTACTCACAACACAGAAGGCTTTCCCTTGTTTTCCAATGGTCTTAAAACTCTATGCATATTTTACTCTATGTGTCTTTAATGCAAAATTCAGAAACTGTCAGGTTACACAGAGCTTGTGTCTTGTCTTCTTGGATTCTGATATCTGTAACACATCCAGCTTGAACTGTAGGTAGCTAAGTGGTTTGCTGGATCTGGCCCTAAATATTTCTTCTCCTCAAAATATGAAGTGTCACCTTGCTACTAATGGAGCATCTTCTCTGATAGGGCCATTACTTTCCCTAGTTCTCTACTACCAATTCCAGGCTATTTAAATGAAGTTACCTGTATATGCATGGCAAATACATCCATTTAAAACCAGTCAGTAACTGTGCCAGCACAGTTTGAATCTGAAAATGTAGCTAAGCTAAGAACCTACAGAAGGTAAAAGAAAGTATTATTATCAAGAGCCAGTAAAGGGGCTCTATTTTCTGCTTTTGTGTTAGAGATTCTCTCCTGTAGCTCTGCAGAAGCAGTTGGACAGACTATCCCCACTAAATCATTCCTTTGAGCATATATTGGGTTTGAGCTGCTATCCAGTGAGAGAGAGAAGGATGTTGTGGATTCAAACCATTTCAGAGTGACTCTGTGTGCAGTGAGAATTCAGTCCTGAGACAGGGGGACACTCTGATTTTTCTTTTTCCTGTGCTAGTGGATAACTGTAGAAGCAGCACTTAGCAGCTACTTAAAAAACCTACAAAAATTATGAACATTACCTATGGCTTTTAAATGCAATATTTACTTTTTAAAAAGTTCTGTGTCCAGAGCCTGGGTCTATTGGAGATTCCAAGAAATTAGCATTCTTTGCTAAATGTGCCATGAGCTGTTTGTTAGACCATTGCCATTCTGTCCTTGGGGGACAGGCATGTCCTTCCACTTCCTGTAAGGGATGGCATCTCATTTCTTGTTTTGCCAGTTTTCAAGATCCCAGGATCTTTGATTATCTGAGCCTTGGGATTTTGAAATACTGTGTCACCTTTGCCACTGTGGGGTAAGGAATGAAAACTTCATATTTTTCAGAAAAACTGTGTTGGCACCTACCCAACAGTTAGAGGGAAGAGATTCACAGTAATAAGGATATAACTGAAGAGCTTGCAACTCATTTAAGGATGTCTTTTTACCCTGCAGTGAACTACACATCTTTTTCTGCTCCTTTAATACTTCTGACTCCTCTGCTTCCTGTTGTACCTCTCCATTACAATTAATGAGCTCTTTTATATTTATCCTTAATTCCATAAGGGTAAAGAGGATGCAAGCTGTGGGAACAACTAAAGTATTTTGTCTTCCATATGCAATATGGAATCCCAATACAGGATCCTTCCTGCTCCTGAATGTCTGTTTGCTGAGCCCTGACAGTGAACAATATTTCCAGTTCTGTACATATCCTAGCAAAAAAGTAGGGCCTGCTCCAGTGGTGAAGGCATAAATTTGTTTTATGAGTGTGTTACACAAAACACCACAAGCTAGTAGGTTCTGATTTTTATTTGGTGGTAATCTTGATCAATAGCAGCTAAACCATTTACAGAAGAAAAATAAATGGAAAGAAAATTTCACATTTATATTCCAGCTGTGCAAGGGGATCTTGGGTTTTCCCCCATTCTCTCCTCCCAGAGCTTGTCAGCAGTAGGAATTCATAGTAATAAAAGCCAGACTTATTTCCAATGCAGGTGTTTCTGGAGTGATTGTAATCTTTTTGATTAACTGCATCTGCAAGAGATCTCATCATTACAAGCAGAGCAGAAGTTATGAAGGAAGGTGCCCCTAAAGCGGTGAGCTGGCAGTTAAAACAATATGATATGCTTTGGCACATGGGATTGGATGGGAATTTTGGAAATACATAAAGGTAGGTCTGAAGATGTCATTATGCCACCAAAACCTTTGAAGCCTGCAGCAACATAATGGATTGGCAAAGGCAAAGGAGCCTGATGTGATTAGGTAGTGCTGAAATCCAGTTTTTGGAGATTAAGCTGCATTACTAAAATCAGGGGCCCTTATCAAACCCAGTCCCAGCAGATTACCCTAAGTCATCAGGGAAATGGCTGCAGAAAAGTGCTGATTTTGTCAAAACAGCATTTCACTGTTTGGGAAAGTTCCTAGAACGACAGCCTTGGAGGCTGGGGTTTGGTTTCCTCATGCCAAGCAGCAACATTAGGTTTGGGAACATTACAAACTGAGTGGTCTCAGTCTGTATTTGGAACAACAAGATTTAATTGAAAGGGAAATTGATTAACAGTTGCTAATCAAGGCCACATTTCTTTCTAGCCTCTCAATTGGGGCATGTGAAATATTTATGAAGGGTTGTCATTCCAAGCTGAAGTTTTAGACAGAGCAGGGTAAATATGCACATGTAAAATGCATGTGCTGTAACCTGCCTAGAAGTTTTCACAGCCTTTACAGCCACAGCCTAAGCAGAACTGTCACGAAAGGGTGGGGCTGGGAAAAGTGGAACACTCTGATGACAGCACTGTCGTTCCTGCTCACCCTAGCTGCTGCTGGCAGATCTCTTTCCAGATATTTCTTGGTTGCCTGGAACTCAGATTTCTTTCCTCTGGTGCTCTTCATTACATTGAGCCCTCCAGTCACAACAGGATATCATCCTTTACAGAAACCTTCTGAGGTGAGAATTTATTTCCATAGGTGCAGATGCAAAAATGGGTGATTTTCCAGGACGTGTGTCAGGGCTTGACCCTCTGAGTGCCAGTCCAAATCCCTGTTTTTGGGATAATCCATCCTGCTTTGTGGTGTAAGATCAGCTTTGTGACACCTGGATGCGTGGCACAAAGAATTAAACTGTCCTTTCTCCAGCAGGGGCATGGCAGTGCTTTGGCTTTCCCATCATTACTTGCAGAGAGACAAATGAAAGGATTCAGTGTCATGAAGCCATGACCCAAAGTCAAAAGGCTGTCTAAGTTGTTACTGGAGGAGGTCCAGTCGTAGGAAGAAAAATTCTTGCCAAATCAGCTAGAGCAAGTTGACTGAAGTGTGTTTGAACAGACAGATTGTTCAGCCATCTATGCAGCTGGCTCAGTAGAGGAAACAGCTATTCCTGGGTAATTGGAAGCAACTATGTGTATATATGTATAAAAAATAATAATATATATTGGACAATCTTTCAAGCTGTCACCGATTCTCTTAGTGAGGAGGCTGAATTCCAGGGGTAGTAGGGGAAGAACTCAAACCTAGAAATTCAGGGGTGGTACCCTCCCGCCCCAACAATGCCCTTTTTTTGTCATAGGAGTCTGTGGTTCTGGGGAGTGCTGCTGTTTGACACACTCCACCCAGCTGTCCCTATTCTTCCTGCCTTGAGAAGCCGTACCAGATTTCCTTTGCCTCATCAAATATCATCAAATAGGGAAGGCCTTTTGGTTTAGTGAACCTGGTTGCTAAATCCAGGATGGGATTTCAACAGCTGGATACAGATGCAGAACCACAACGGGTACTTGCTAGCAGAACATTTCCAATCCCCCATTCTGCATTAATTTGCGTTTTGGGGCTTGGCAGCAGCACCAGATTTTGTATTTTTTTTGGGGATAGCACAAGAAGAAATTCTGTTCCTGTTGAAGCATTTACCCTTCCCTGCCAACCTTGTCTGCTGGGCACATGGCAGGACATTGCTGCTCTGGCCCTGGCTTTTCTAGTGGGGACTGAAGGGTTAAACTGAGCCCCAAGCACTTGTTCTTCCAAAATACCCTGCACTCCTCACTCTCCAGGATTTATGGTCATCTAGTCACTTGTTTAAAAGATTATTGGAAAAATATGTAAATGAAAGGTAATAAGTGTAGCAGAGTGGTGTAAAAGCAGACTTATTAGCAACAGGATGCAAAGCTCTGCACATGCTACGTTTCTGTGCTGGAAACACCATCAAAGAGCTTTCCAAGACTGCAAGGACCAGATGGGTTTTACATCTTTGTGCACCAGCCCTGAGCCAAAGCTGAATTCACAGGTGAAGCTGACACCACAGCACATGGGGAGGTGTCTGGGTTGTGTGTCTGTCCCTCAGCCCAGCTGCAGTTCTGGCTCCTGGGAGAAGTGGGGGGGGATCTCCTCAGAAAAGTGGTTTTGGGTAGAGCTTTGTTAATAGTTGTAATAATAGTAATAATAATAACAGTAATAGTAATAATAATAGGTGCAAGGGACAGCTTTGCTTCTATGTTGGGAATTTTATGAGGCTTTGGCCTTATTCACATACACATCACAACTGTTCTTTTTCCAGGCCCACTGGAACTTTTCCCCCTTTTAGAAGTTAAACATCTTCTGCCAGCAGCCCATGGGGCAGTGCATTAACCACACTCTTTTCTTCCTTTGCTGGCAAAGAAGCTGTAGACTTAAATAGCAAATCACCAGTGCCACAAACCCCATCTGCTTTTAGCACCCACACGGGTCATGGCAAGGGTTTCTCTGGCAGCTGGTGGCAGTGGCCACCTGTCTGGGTAGCAGGACATGGAGCAGAGAGAGCAGAAACCCATTTTCCCCAGAGCATCTGCTGTCCCTATTGCAGGCTCTGCTCTCCTGAGGGAGCAATCCTCCAGCTGTGTAACTGATGGAGAGATCTCACAGACACAATATTCCACACTGAGGACCAAAGACAGCTCTGTGGGTATACTCAAGTTTTCAGGAAGAGGTCCATATGGCAAAATTTGGGAATTAATATTTCAGTGTCTAACAGTTAGGTGTACTCGAAGTACACTCTGCAGAGCCCCTCTTTGATTCCAAAACAGAGGCCGTCAGCATACCAGACTGGATTCTGTAGCCTAGAGATGCAGCCAGAGGCCCCACTGAATTGCCTGCCTGTACTGGTGTTTGCTCTGTGATTGCCCAAACACCACTGATCCCCCTTGCATGGGGAGCAGAGGTTTGGGCTGCTGCAGAACCCAGCCCTGCCCTGCTCTGGCTGCTGCACCCTCCTGCAGACCTGTGCCCAGATCCAGGGATCCTGCTGTTCACATTCATCCTCTTGGATCAGCAACCAGATGGGCGTGTTCAGGACACCTGAAACCCGGTCTTTGGAAACCTCAGGCGGAGAGAGCCCTCACAAAAACGAGCCCTCAAACAATAACAACAAAGCCAGCATGTGACTAAAAGCTGGAGTGAGGCACTGCCAGGATTTCTCTTGGCAACCCGTCACTCTGAGAATCTGCTTCTTGCCACACTTGTGCAAGGCACATTATTGAACATTTCCTGACTGTTTGCCCAGGATGCTGTAAATGCTGTCCAAATAGCAGGGTCTCGCCTGCTGCTTTGATACATCTGGCTAAATTGCATTAAGCAGCACGCCAGAGGCTGATGGAGTCCCCACAGGACGTGCTCTGTCTGTCAGGCTCTCCAAAGAGCCCGGGTGATGAATGAGAGTGCTAACATTAAACAGCCTGCCTGTGATGTTTTTCAAGTGTCCCTCCCCAGCTCGCCTGCTGCCCTGTCTTCCAGGAGATAACCCAGCGTAACAGAACATTACCTCATTAAACAAGCTGGCTCTAATTAAAAACAGACAGGGCATCACCTCCCCTGTGTTAGCCTGAAGGGTCCACTCTGCCATTTGAATTCCTCTTTGGAAGATTAATATCCATACACGTTGTGAAGAGTGACGTTCTTAGAAGCAGTCAGTTCAGAGCAAATATTAGATGTGATGAAAGTGAGCATCAACAACAGAAATTGCAGTCATGGGGGCTTCAGATGTTCGTGCCATACTCTGAGAGGGTTATGTGGGGGTGTGTGTGTGAGGGATCTCTCCATCCCCAGCTTAGAAGAGATGGAGAGATGTGATTTTGTGCAAATCTCACGTTAATACCACCCAGACGTATTGTTTAGGCCCAGGTTCTCTATCACTACACTATACCTGTATAAATATATATAATGTATATATAAAAGTATATATATGTATATATTTTCACAGGACAGTCACAGCAGAACCTTCTACAAACATCCTGCCACATCAGCAGCTCTGTTCCTCCCATTACTCTGAGCTTCAGGGTAAAGAAAGGCCAGGTAAGAGATGCATTTGGCTGGCCCCAGAATGGATGGAAAGGAAAAGGGGAAAATGAATCATGTCCATGAACTCAGAGCTCACTTTTCATGGCACTCAGGTTTTTCTTCCCTGATGGCTCTCTGGTTTATTTTAAGCCAAAGGTTTTAAGTTCAAAAATGACTTAATTTGGAATAATTTGAAGCAAGCCAGTAGCCTTATTTAAATCACTTACTACTTAGTTTGGCTCTTATTCCTACATAACATTTGACACAGAGCACTGCCATGATTTATTCATAATTCTCATTGCAGGAGTGCCCTGACACATTGGAAGTACTTTTACTTCAGAATTTTACTGCCACTACCTGGCAAATCTAATCCTTGTTTGGATTGCATGTCTAGTTCATATTGAAGAGGTCACGGGCAGAGATATGAATACCTATGGATTAACACTTCGTTCAGGTCCAGAAGCATCATGTTTTAGGAATAGTTTACTTAAAGAATATTTGCTAACCTTAAACAGGTGCAATCTCTTTGATTGACAGTCTCACAGTTACTCAAATTACAATTATCTTAAGTTATTATGATCTGTGTACTTAACTGTCTTTTTGGGTTTTTTTTTTCTTTCATTGACAAGATGAACCTTGAAGTCACAAAAATCTGGCTTAGCAGCCACTGTACTGGAAAAACAAAAGGTGCATTTTAAGTTGTCAATCATCATGTAAAAAGTCAAATGCAGTTTCCTTTGGGTGGAAAAGCTCAATAGGGTTTTTTGGAGGAGCATGGCAGGAGGGAAGAAGTGTTTAAATACCTATAGTAAATTTTGAACTCAACCCCTTTGGTTTAAATTAAACCAGGGAGCCACAAGGGAAGAAAAATGGTGACTTAACTAGATCTAATCTGTGGCCTGAAGAAATGGCTGTCTGAAATGCAGGTGACATAGGCATTATTTCAGGTCATGCTGCCACCTGCACTTTGGCAGTATTTAGTGAAGACTGCTGTACAAAAACCATGCCTGGTCAAGGTGGGGACACATTGCAGCTTAATTAGCTGGTGTCTTGGACAAAACAGCCAGAAAAACTCAGTATGAGATGATGATGATGATGATTATTGTTATTATTGTTATTATTATTCCACATATTTAGTGGAAACAAGTGCCCTGGAAGAAGGATTCTCATCCTCTGTGACTGTCTCTCCCCCAGGAAATGTTTGGCTCAGAACCTAAGCAAGGGAATTGAGATTTAGAACTGAAACATCAGACTTAATGCTCACCTTAATTTGTGGGAACAGGAGAATGGATTTTATGAGGAAGAGCCAGTTTGGATGGTTTGGATCCTTGCCCAAATCTTAGTCCCCAGTATCATGGCTTGAGAATGATCAGGTGCAATTAAAAAAAAAAAAAAAAAAAAAAAAAAAAAAAAAAAAAAAAAAGTTTCTTATTTCTGAGTTATTCTGAGTTCTCCAATATCTATTTCCTGCCAGTGTTCAAAGTGAGACTGTCAGGTACTCCAAGAACATCTGTTTTCTAGCAAGACCCAAAGTACCAGGAAGACATTTTCCTGATATCTTTCTATCAGGAGATCATCAGTCCAGTTATGAAAGGTCATTTGGAGAGGGCAGGCAGCCACAGCAAAGCTGGCAGATCCTTGAGGTGCTTCAGTCAGGAGTTACAGCAAAATTTCACTGGGTTCTTGAAACTTACAGCTCCACATGGACTCCCACCCCTCTTTTTATAGTGGCGTTCAGACTTGCAGTCAAGTTCTTTTAATTCATAAAGCATTCTTGTTGTTATGAGTATGATCTGGAACTTTTCATGATGCTTTAAAGTATAACAGGTTTAAAAAACAAAACAAACGCAGGCAGTAAATGACTTTTTCAGTTTGCTTTTTGAATAATCTGCAATAGTCATAAAATCAAAGAGGAAATAATAAAATCCAATATTCACACATGTTATTAACAGAGTGGAAATGGCTTTTAAAAAACTCTTAACCTCCGTCTGTGCTGTATCCTTGGGAGTTCCTTAAGGGCTCCCTTAAGGGATATAAGTGGCAAAAGTTGTGGTAGACTGGAGTAGACTTCTCTTCTTCACTGGCAAGGCCCTCACCTCCATCCTAAACCCGACTGGTTCCATATTCTCACCCTTTCACACATGGAGATAACTGCAAATTAAACTGGCACAAGGAGATAATTGTATTTTAGACTGCTTGCTGCTGTGGAAGTTGCTAAAGGAGAGGGCAGAATTTGCTGATCTCAGAGTATTTGAGCAGTTCAGTTTATCTGGCACTACAAATACCACACATTGCATGCCTGTCCCTTGGAAATTTGTGCATCTGCTTTGCAAATTCACCTTGGGCTAATGCTAAGCTGTTGCTCTTCTCTTCCATTCTGCAGCCATAATAATCACCAGGCCTTGATATGCCAATTCCTAAAACATCCTTTCTCCATTCTCAAAACTAGTTCACCTTCCACGAATTTTACTGTCTGACACACTAAAATTCAATGAAAACTTTTGATCAAGGTGTTGTTTCTTCTTTGCTTCATCAACTCCTCTAGTAGATGAAATACATTTTCTTAGTAATGAAATACAGTGCTAAAAAATGTTCCTTCATTGTGGCATTTTCCAAGCTGATGGTCAACAGAGTACTCTAGCAGGTCCTTTTTGTGCACAAAGAGGTGTGAAGAGATGCAGAAGGATGAAACAAAGCAAATGATGCCTGACAAATATTTCTTGGGAGCAGGACAAGAGGGATGCTCCATCCTACAAAGGGGAGTCTGGCAAATCACAGCAGGTCGTGTCATTTAGCTCTGTCCTGACAAAAGCAGATGTTGGACACACCTAACTGTCCAACACACCAGGACAGCTCTCCTTGCTTCACTCCTCGAGGTAATTGGTTTCAGCTGAAATCAGCTCTCCTCACCCAGAGCTGCCTCTTGGCAGACCAGGCACCTGCACTCACTAACCAAAGCTTGTTTTTTTTTTTTTTTTTTTTTTTAATGTTTCTGTTAATACATTAAGCTGCTAAGCAAGTTCCAAACTTTTAGGAATTCTGTATTAGCAAGGCTTCCAGAGGTTCTGTTTCTCTCCAAATGAGTGAGCTCCCACCTGAGCCTCTGGCACCTTGGAGCGGTGCTGAGCACTCGATGGGAGCTCAGGAGCAGCCCTGGCCTGCAAAGCTGCATGAAGGTGTTTGTTACTCGTGGGCAAATTCCTAATCCACACTCCCTTCGTGCCGAAACTGCTCCATCCCACCTAAGAAGCTTGTTTGAATGTAGTCATGGTCTTCTGTCAACTTCTTTGAGGCCCAGTAAGTAATGTAAGACTTGCAAACGGAGTTGAGCACAGAGTGTTTATCTCATTGGCGAAAAATTGTGAATCTCAAGCTTCTTCCCTGCTGGGAGTCATTACAAAACCAGAAACAGCTCACAATTGCCTGAACTTATTCCCTTGGGATGTGGTAAAGCCCATCTTCCACCCTGGCCAGGCCTCACTCAGGATATTCTGAGTTGTCCTGGTATTAAGTAACAGATGCATTTCTGAAGAGTTTTAACAAAGACATTTTCCAGCAGAAAATATGTCAAAATGGTCCTAACCAGACCTTACAATAGAGCCAATCAGTCATACATTTTGGGAGGTTCGATAGTTAATTCCAACTTGCAGCTCTGCTGCAGGAAGAATTTCACACAGCTGGGATTGGTTAAATAAGAAACTTGAGATGACACCATTGCAGGCCTAAACATTAGCCTGGCTAATGGCAACAGATCCCTCTCCTCTCAACACCAAAGGTAAAACTCAGAGTAGTCTTGGCTGTGTCTTGCACATTTGCAGATCCAGGGTGTGTCAGGCTGTACTGCACAAATCCCTTTATTTGCATAATTAAACGGGCACCTCTCCACCTCAGTTTTTCACCCTATTAGGGTGTTTAGACACCCTATTTAAACACCAGCCTTTCAATTCCCACAATCCCCTTCCAAAGGGAAAAATACTTTAATTCCTCACAAGCCCTCCAGGACGTAAACACAGCAATAACCTTCAGATAGAAAAAATTACTTGCCTAAGAAATCTTTTCCAGAGAATGAACAAGTTCCTGAGTGTAGAATGAGAGTTTAGCCATATAAACTCGCTTTGGGGTCTGTAATGCAGGATATGAACATGAAAGAAACATTAAAAATATGAGTCGAGAATAAAAGCTCTCCCTAAATCTCTCTTATTGTATAAGCTGCCATGAATTAAAGCCCTTTCAGCCTGATTTTTAGTCATCAACGTAATTATTTAGGAACATTTTCCAGACCAGTGTTTTTTACAAGTATTTTAACAACCTGCAAATCAGGAAACTGTAAATCAGAGAAATGAACTGAAATCAGCAATCACAAGGCAGGAGGCCCTGGCTGAGGCTGTGACAGTGAATAGTGGCAGCCCTGCTCCCTTGCCAACGCTGGGAATGCTGCTGGGGATAGGCTTGAGCTAAAATCCACCACAGCCTGGGACCTGACAAGGTTGGGAGAGTTTGTCTGCAGTGCCCTGAGCCAGAACACACTCAAATCCAGTCCTTGCTGTGAAAGATGGGCCCTTGCATCACTCTGGGTTTGCATTCTCTCCTTTGTCCTCTCCAAGCAGAATGAACCTAGAACTAAAAGTTCTTTGCAAGCATCTTCTTCCTTTCCCCAGAATGAACCATTCCTGCTTCACTTCCATGCACCAAATTGAGGCAATAGGTTTATAAACCATATTTGCAGGGAAAAAAAATACAGCTGTGTGTTTTCTAGAGGTGCACTTCACCATCAGCCTGGGTCAGCCTCACCTCAAGGCAGAACTCTGATCTCTATTCCATGTTGTAAGTGTGGCCTTAGTTTTGCTGTAAAGTGTTTTTTGTAGTCAAGTGAGACAATTTATTCAGAAGTATTGAATACTGAGGGATTCTTATTCAGCCTTTGCAGATAGGGTTGAGAGGCAGCCCTTGTAAGCAACCTGTAAGGCAGATGTCTTGTCTTTGACAAAGGATTCATGTGCCAGAAACTAAAATCACACCTGGCTTGGCAGAAAAGTGAGCCAGTGAAGTCCCTGCTCTGTTCTGTTCTGTCTGGGAGTGAAGGGATTCAATTATTAGAAAATTCTCTACAAAAATGTGGTACAATTAAAGAAAAAATGTAAGCAAAAGTGACAACAGCAAAAGAAAATAACTGTATTTTATTTCTTTCCTAGCCAGTACTTACTGAAGATGTCAAAAGAGGACTGACACTGCTCCCCTTAACCCAAAAAAGGGATTTAAGCCTTGCAGAACCATTTATGTAGGCAGATACCTGGAGCTGCATTAGTGCTTACTCACACTTGGCTATAACCCCAACCAAGGAATGCATAAAAGGTGAGTTCCAGGAGCTCCTCTCTTAGAAAAGGACTGAGATGGGGGAAAAGGATGAGAGGAAGACAAATCAATTGTTTTACTCTTCTCTGAATAACAATATTTCTTGTATGAGTCTGAGAAGAGCCTTTTTTATTGTTTCTGAGAGTTTCTTTTTTGCACTCTTCATTCTTTCTCCAGAGTTCTCCTTAGGCTGTGCAAGTCTGTTGTAGCACAGAATAGGTCAGTGTTCTCTAAACCAAAGTGCTGGCTTTCCTTGCTGAACTTCCTTCCATAAGGAAAATGCATTGGGGTTACCAGGAGGGTTAGCAGCAACTTCCTAAACAGCCCTTTGATAGTTTGTTTTAATTTTTTTTTTTTAATTAAAAATAATAGCAAACAACACACACACACAAAGATATTCAGTACTCCCATCTCCTTGCACAGAAATGCTGGCAGCCACTGCAAGGAGCTGAAAAAATCATCATTATACTCCAGGCAGCTCGAAACCAAATCATATGCACTCACAAAAGGTTTTCATTTTGGAGCTATTGTGCCTGGCCTGTTTGGGAGGAGGGGAGAAAGAGACCTATTGTCTCTTAAAAAGCAAACCAGTGGCCTGGTTTTGGTTCTGCAGCAGAGTGAGCCGTGTGCTGTTACAGTCAGGACATCCTCTCTGCAGATCTGCTCCACTGGGTTTGTGGCTGGTTTGCCAAATCCCCACAGGGCAAGAGCCCTTGCACTCCAGCTGCTGAGGAGGAATATCCCCCACTGCTCAGCATGATAGGAGAGAAAGAAAAACACCATTTCTAATGGGAAAATGATGCTTGCAGGAGCAAATGGAGGCTGGCTGGCTTAACAGGGTTTGGGGAGGAAAAAGCCATCCTTAGCAAGCTTGGGGATGAAAATGTGAAAAGAGCAAGAAGTGTCCCAGGATCCCTCAAATCTAGGCAGATAGTGAACCTTTATAGGCATTTGTAATTGCTGTCTGAAGTCGTGTTAAACTTTTAATAGATGCTACAATTCTTGATGAAAATGTTGTTTAAGAAGTTTCTAGAAGAAAAAAAACTTCTCTATTCAAGCAATTACTGCAAATTTTCTCAGCCTCCCTTTTGTTCCTGGCTGCTCTTCTAAATCAAAGCCACTTTAAAAGAAAACTACTGGTTGTAGGCACAAAGCATTCACAGAATTTCAGTTCTGTCTTTGTCAAGAACTTGACATTGATTACAAATGTGAATACAGACCTTTTGAACGACACTTTTATAAGTCAATTTTTCATTATACAGCCTTGCTCCAGCACCCTTAAAAATATATAGGAAAGATTGTACCAACACTGTAAACTCAGTAATTATTTCATCATGGCCTATCTTGCCCAAACCTGTTCATAGAAGCTCTCATCATGTTGCAGAGAAATGGGTTTGTAAGGGAAAAAATTCCCAGAGAAGGGAGAAATGTGAATTTGTTGCATGGGTTCGGAACAAAAGCTTGAGGTGCCGACTCTGTAAAGATTTCTCTCTCCAGCTGCCTCCAGCTCTTCAGCTGGTCTCCGGAGCTGTTCAACATCCCTGTGTTTCACCAGCTAGTCTTTGGAATAACAACGTACTCAGAGGGCTTCTCTGCCCTTATCTGTCCAGGAAGTCCCTTTGCAGAGAATTGCTCTTGGCAGGGAAAGTTCAGCACGGTTCAGCGATGAGATCACCGTGAGCTCCCCCTGCCTTCGCTGGGGTCCCAGGCTGCCCTTTTGGAGGAGAGCAAAGAATTGTGCCCTTTCTATTGTTTTTGTACACATAGGTCAGATAATAGTTCTGCTTCATATCTTGATGAAAGGAGAGGAAGTATTCAAGGGGTCTTGCCCAGTGTTTTTTAGGTGAAACACGCAATTGAAAAATCCTCGCTCTCGAGATTTTCCTCAGAGTAAGGAACTCGGGGAGCTGTGTTTTGAAAATGTTTTGAACATTTTGAGTGCACTGTCCTCTTGCAGTAAGTGCTGCTTTCCCAAAACTCAGGAGCTAAGAGGTGCTGCCAACTATAAACAGAAGTGATTCAAGCTAGTTTTTGAGCATCTCTTCTTACACAAATTTAGTCCTAAAAACGTTTTTCTAATTTAAAAAAATATTGCCTTTTCCCCACTTAAATAATTTCAGTTTTACATAGATATTGATCAAATAACTAATGAATAAAGACGTTAATCCCTTGCATTTGTGTTCAGCTGTTTTTAATGAAGAACCTTAAGTGTAGCATCAGAACAATTTGGGCTCCTGGATTTGTAAGCACATACTGTCTCTTTCCAAACAAGGTTCACAGAAGTCTCATTTGAAGCACAAAAAAAAAAAAAATCCTATAAAGAAAAGGAAACAAACTGTAGAATTTCATATGTTTTTCATTGGTCAAAACATAATCGTACTAAGCAAATGGACAGGTTTAAAACTAATGTTTTGATCTACTCAATGCCAGGATTAAACTCCTGCCTCTGAAACTGTAGGCATTTGTCCTGTGAAACAGAAACAGCTACTTCAGCAATGAACATTAAAGGATCTATTATGATACTGAAGTGAACTGGTCTGCTTGCATTCAGCTGAGCACAATGGTACAGGCATGCACTGGTTGTTCACTGTCAGGGTGTTTCTAAACCCAGATTAATGTATAAAGTGTTCTGAAACATACCCTCTCTTCCTTGTGGGACACTCGTGCAGACCTGTGCCTTTTCCACTAAGAGACAATAAAGGAATCTTGGTGTATTTCTGGCATCTGAGGAGAGTGATGTGAAAATAGCTTTGGATCAAGGTTGTCACTTTCTTGCTCCAGACTATTTCATGTTCAAACATTTTGTGAAGCTTGGCTCAAACACTTTGTATTTCAGACTATATCCAGTTTGGCTTTCACAAACACAAGGCATGAAAATCCTTAAGGGTGCATTGCATATCTGTGATGTTCTGGAAGGGGCTTCTGTGACTGCAAGAACAATGTTGGTAGGAGAGAGTGCTACAAGTGTTTCTTAAGTCAGATATTTTGTAGGACAAATAAAACTCAGTTAAACTCTGTCTTAATTTTTTTTTTTTTTTTTTTTAAAAACCTCCAAGTGAAGAAATCCCCAGTAAGTCAGTGTTATGGATAGAGGAGAGGACAGGGATTTGGAAGCATGGAACTCCTGAGATGATGTTACCAGAAAGCCTCCAAATTATATAAAATGAGTAAGTCTCCCACATTGCCTTGATTGTTTGAAAAATTAGTATCTCCAACTTATTTTTATAATACAGGGAAAAAGTGTTAAGAGAAAAGACTGGACCTCCACAGCATCCTGTGATTGTGAAAAGCCACAGTACAAAATTCTCATCAGAAATATACTGAGTTGAAAAGACTCAAAGGCATGAAATGGGTAAAGGTTTTTGTCATGAGGGACAGGATTCAGATGTTCTTGGTTTTGAAGCTATCAGGGAATCTCTTTGTATTTTTTTCCAGAATAGAAGGATAACACACAGTTTGTTTAATTCAAAATGATTTGTACAAACTTACATTACAAATAATTGCCTTCCGATCAAATTAAAACTGCATCCTAGATGGAATTTGAAAGAATTCTGATCTTCTCATGTTAAACACTAGAGATGAGTTAGTTCTGAATTATCTAACAGTTGTGAAGAGCAACAATTTCATTTTTAAGATTAAATGGAGATAATGTCAGTCAGTCTGACATTTGTATTTATTCAAAGGACAAGGTTATATCCAAAGAGTCTTGAGGTTTTTACTCAGTGTTTGACCCAGAAGAAGCAAACAATACAACAAAATTCATGAGCCCATCAGACAAGACAAAACAATTGACATATCCAGAAACCCCAGACGCTGCAGATCTCAGCTGAGATCAGGTTTGTGGTTTTAGAAACCTGTTAGTGAAGGAGATATTTATTTTAGCTACACAGGGAGGGAACTTGCAGCTGCCACTTTGTGTCCAGAGGCTGAGTGGGCTGCTGCAGAGACAATTGTTTGTCTCAGAATGGGAAGGCACCTTCTGCTGAGAATTACAGTAAGGGTGGAGGATGAGCTAAATGACATGTGAGACAATAAAACACAATAGAGATGAGAGGGGAGAGGAGAGGCATTAATAATGTGAATGCACTTTACAAGAATATCCATGTGTGGAGAAATGAGTGAGCAGGACTAAAGATGAAAGTGGAAATTACAGTGTAGCTTTAAAGAAATAGAGAAAATACTGTGATCTCTTCAATAGTGAGGTGGAAAAAAGAGACACTGGCTGTTATCCAGACAGCTCAGCTGTTATTGTAGAAATACCACATTTTGAGGAGCTTTGAGAGACAATTACAATTCTCAGGACCAATAAAGCACCAGGGGCTGATAGTGTTCCTGCTGCATTATTGAAAACAGGAGGCTCTACACAGACCCAGAGGCTTTTGAAACTGATTTGGTTTGGAAGCTTGAATAAATTCCGAGTGAATATATCCAATTCTCTAGAAGGGAGAAACCAGAATGGAAGAAATGTTGCAGTATTTTCCTTTTGTACAGCCTAATATGTCCAAACTGCTTTATTAAAAACCCTATTTTTGTTCATGGAGAGGAGAGACTTCATCCATTAAGAGCTCAGGAGAGGACAGGAATGTTATCAGGCCATAATTATCTGTATCTATCTATATCTATCTAATCTATCTATCTATCTATCTATCTATCTATCTATCTATCTATCTATTTATTTCTCTGTATATCTATATCTATATCATCTACATATAATCTATATCATATATCTATATCTATATCCATATCCATATCTGTATCTACATCATCTATACCTATATCAATATAAATATAATCTATCTATCTATCTATCTATCTATCTATCTATCTATCTATCTATCTATCTAATCTATTTATCTGTGTGTATTGTTTGCTTTCTAGATCTTAGGGAGGTATAAGAAATCTCGTGTATTTGTCACATGTTGACTTCCAGCAGAAAAAGGGTCTGGCACAGCTTGAAAAACAAATTGAAAAGGTGCAAATATGAATTGATTGTAATGGCAAGCATTGCACAATCTGCTCTGTTTGACCTCAGTGAAGGGTTTTAACTCACAGAGATGCCTAAGTATCATTCCTGTAACTTTTAATATGGCTGGGTGGGATTAATACACTCATTGTGAAATTCTCAGAATGGTGTGAATTCGAATGGTTTACATTTCCTTTTTGACCATTGTGGTGAGTTTACTGTCATGAGAGAGAAGAAATATAGCTCAGAAGAGAGTTGTAGACCAGAAGGTACTGCAAATAAAAAACCAGACTCCAAAAAGTGCTTAAATTTGAAGGAAATAAAGCCCGGTTGTTAGCTTAAGATCAGCTTGGGAATGCTTTTTTGGGAGTCAGTAAATCCTCTGGATTATGCTGATGTTAGAGGGTTTGAACATCTCAGAGGTAAGCAAGGCTTGTTAGGATGTTGTAATGATGTTACTTTTTCTGCAGGTAACATTTAGGTCCAAAAGAGAGAGAGAGATCAAACTGCAGAGCTTCAAGTTGTTGGATCTCTACTTAGATGGAAGAATGGTCACTAAACACCTCGAACAAAGCCCTGGGATAGATTTTTGGAGAATGTGTGGAGAAGATTTAATAAAGATGAACTTGAAGTCTGTAAAGAACCCAATATAGTAAAGGCAATGAAATCCCTGGGCAGTGTGTTGGCAGAGGCAGCATTTGAGATGATGGAAGACAGAACTGCCAAACATTTCTTGAAAGGCTGCTCTCATGGTATTTGACCTGGGTGCTGATCAAAGAGACAGCATGACTGAGCATGACCAAGGGCCCTTAATGTGAATTAGTAACAATGGAAAAAATAAAAAAAGCCCTAATGGAAAAAATATGTCCTTGTCAGTCTTAGCAAACTATGGAAAGAGCCAGGGAATTTTTGGGCCTGTAGAGTTAGTAAATAAGTAACTAGCACTGCGTTAAAAGCTCGATGTCATAACAGGGTTTCTCTAATGGCAGATATGATGCAGTAAAAGTGCAATGGGAATTTTGCATGGAGTAGGTCAGAAGGTAGACCTGACCCAACTATTATACATCAATGGAGATGAGAAAATGAGAGCAAATCTGCTTGGGAAGATTTTAAAGAGTTAGAACTATTGAAGCAAGAACTGTGAAAGGAAGCAATTTGGCTGGAAATGTGGTTGGTGATTATTAGAAGGGATCTGATGACTTCAGGTTTGGTTTTCATGTGAATTCTTACATAAAAAAATGTCTCAGCTGGAGATAAGGAGCTGTAAATGCACCACACTGGGGTAATCCTGATATGACTGTTTGACCTTAATCTGTTTCTTCACTTGCATTTGTATTCTAACCTTCTCAACTTCTAGCACAAAATTTTTATGACTTGGACTTACTCTTTATGCAGTTCACTTGTAAGAGCACTTCTGTCCTTAGCTAGCCTGAAAATTGCAGGGATTCTGGGAGATGAGCCAAAGTTCTCTGAAGCTCCTGGAAGCTCTTGTAGATGAGGCTCTGTCATATGGCTGTTTGTCAGGTCTGAAGGTATTCACTATTCTCTGCCACTCTACCTACTCTCATTCAAACTCTAGATACTGACCTAGGTTGGTAGAACTGACCCCTTTATATTTTCAATTTCTCAAAACTTTTTATTCTACACTGATGTGCAGTCAAGTCAACATTAAGTGATTGTTTGGTGTCCTGAGAATATGTGTGACTATGTCTTGGGGGAGATAATGGAGACATTTTCCAACTCCAGAAATACTTTGGGTTAAATTACTTCCTTTCCAGTACCCTTGCCTGGCAAAAAAAACCCCTTATCACATGTATTTATCACACATATTTATGTATTTATCACATGTGTAAGTACTATGTACATACACATTTTCATACCTATGCACCTGCACACAGAGCTCAGCTCATTGCTTTGGGATTTCCCTCTAGCTCACCCTCCTCTTTGCTCCAGCTCTGTCACAGCCCCTCTTGCAGTGGCTTTTCAACTCAGAACTTTTCTCCACATCCCACTTGCCCTTTCTGGATTTAAAGGACAAGTTGTTCTCCCTCCAGTGGCTTTTGTTCCCATGACTCTTTCTCAGACTTTTGCATTAGCCATTAGTATCCTGCTGCCCCTGATAGCTCATTGAACTTGGTCTTGAGTCAATGGTCTTGTTTTGAGCCAATTAGAAAAGATTTCCTTTCCTTTATCAAAGCTAAACAAAAGCAAGGAAATTAAATTAAATACAGAACTATGTTTGAATAACAGTAGGGCTGTGACATGAGGCAGGAAGCTCAGAGATAAGGCTGATGATCTGCCCAGAAGGGCTGCAGGAATGAAGGCCAGAACGTCAGGCACGACCCAACATTTTTGTGGGCTTCCATCAGTGGTCTGTCAGAGCAGTGAGTGCCTGGAGTAAGAAAATAGCATCTCTAGGCTGGGTTGGGAGGGAGGGGATGTGTGACCTCCCCCTGTGCTGTTCACCAGCCCTCTCTGCAGGCTGAGAGCTGATGCTCAATGCAGGGAGAGCAGTGTGTGCTCGGGGAGCAAAGGGGCAGGAGGCACAGACAGGAGGTCTGAAAGGTCCTCCACTCACTGTCCTCATATTGTCCATCCCTCATGAATGGGTGAGACAACTTCCCTCGAGCATTTCAGACTACTTCCAGGGTAGGAAACATTGCTAAACTGGGCATCCCTTGCTGACCATGTTCAACAGCTCTATTGCTCATCCTTCTCTGATACCTCTTTTTCTAGACTTACACAGGGACAGAGGGCAAATATCTATTTATTCTCTCCTTCCCTCAGTTCCCTTGATGAGAACTGAAAACTGTGTCTACACCTGATGCTAAAGGAGTTGGATTTTTGCTTTGCTGGAAAGCATCCTGTTAGTAACTGGAGTGTGTCCAATGTGGTGACTTCAGCTGGAAATCAGAATTATGAAGTGTCCATCCTGCTCCTTATGGAGACTGTTCACACTTCCCCTCCATGCTGGTGTCTGATAAAATGATAGAGAAATAGCTGGGTGTGATGGTTTTAGATATATTGAACTGTCTCATAGTTTCATTTGCTACAATTTCTGTCCTAAGTAGGAGTTATGATGCTCGTACTCTCACCAGCAAACTGAGAGCCAAGTTCAAAGCTGAAGAAGGCCCAAAGAAAGCTCTTCATTCTGCTAGCAAGTACTTGGGCATAGAAACACTGGGGTAGGCAGGGGGGAGTGAGAAATGCAGAGTAAGAACTGCAGGTCCTTTGGCTTCCATTTATTTTCTAAGACATGTGGCAAATCTTCCTTTTTAACACATGAGTCTCTCCATCATCCTTATTTTATGTGAGCTCATTTCAATTGCACTGACTCTAAGTATTTATTTGGCTATTTATTTTAAAATAATGTATTTCAAATTCTCTCAAGGAACAGAATATTTGATTGAAATTCAAGGGAGGGCCCTCTGTTGGAACACTGCTGACAGACAGCTTTAAGGACAAAAAAGCCACAGCTCCAGTAATAAAGATTAAAGGAGCTTAAAACATGAAACTTCCTTACTTGCTGTAATTTAATGTGTGGTTTTTAGTTTTTTTTTCTTTCAGATTAACTGAACACTGGCAACACCCAGTCATTCTTGTCAGGAGGTATTGCAGATATTGTGCCTGGTAAATCTATTTCTCAATATAACCATTTTGGCAAAATACCTGAGGGTGACTATGGACAGTTTCAAACCTCATATAAACGATATATAATGATTTAAAATGTGTAATGGTGCTGGACTGCTGGACTGTTGGCTGGTCAGAAAATGCTGGGATAAGTTTGGTGAAAAAACATCCCCATCCAGCAAAGTTCAGCACCCTGGAAGTGGTCACAGGACTTAAAACTTCCGTAGCTGAGAGCAGAGTGTCAGGGCTGAGCCCTGCAAGTGCTGACACAGACAGCCCTGCCTGGAGCTCTGACACCTCCCTGTGCAGAGCAGGTGTTGGCAGGGGCTGGAGGTTCTCTGCCCCTCTTATCTGTGGCTGTTATCAGGTGAAGCCCCTGCCAGAAGGGTGGAGAGTGTAAAAAACACATACCAGTGTCCCTTAAATTGTCAAGATGCCTGAAGCTCGGGACCACCTGGAAGATGATGTTGGGAGGGCAGCAGAGATGAATGATGGCTTTCTCCTTTTTTAGTGTCCTGATTGCTGTTGTCACTCCAAATGCCAGCCCTTCCCAGCCTTATCCTGCTCCATCTCAGCATCAGTTTAACAGCATGGATTGCTTCCTTTGCCTGTGGCCATTTAGGGCTCATCCATCTGGAAAGCCCTGCCACAATTCGTGTGAGAACTCACCTGGGCAGGAAGGAATACCAGACACTTTGCCTTAATGATTGACAGAGTCCCTGTGATCACAGTCACACAAGCTGACATCCTGTGTGCTTTTCTGTCCCACCCCCACTGGGATACATCCTGTGGGTTTGTATTTGCTGTTTTCTGCCTTTATTGGAACAGAGGAGAGAGTTGCTAAAACCCTGTTTTGATTCACTCTTCTCCCTGTGCAAACCACTATCTTTTCCTTCATGGTATTTGTTCACAGATCTTCTGAAGCTGAAGGATAGGTGTGTTTTTCAGAAGATAAGGACACATTGTTTTTCTTTGCTTAGCTGTTCCCCTTGACCCCAGTGCTGGGAGAGAGGTCCCTGACCTCTCCCTGATCTCTCTCTCCCTGGTGCTTCTCCTCTCAAGATCAGATTTTCTTGGCATGACTTGAAATTCCCCTGTTATGTTTTTTTTTTCTGAGATTTTATTCACTTTTTGGGCACGCAATGTAAAGAAAGGACCAACCATGCAAAGAGGGGACCAGCAGCAGAACTACCCAGTGGAGAAGTGGAGATGACTGACCCCAGCAAAAATTGTGCTCCTTCCTCTGGAAAAAAAAAAAAAAAAAAAGAAGAAAAAGGGAATCACATGGGAAGTATCTCAAAGCAAAACCAGTGAGAATTTATGAATTAGATTCTCCAGAGTACTCTTGCTGTGACTTGGTGACCAAAAAAGCTCTTTAAACAGCAGTGTCATGTGACAAGTGAAGAGCCTGAGACTGCTCCCCATTTGGTTTTGGTTATTTAATACGAGTTAGATTAACAGAAAGCTCTTCAATGAAAGGCCTTAAGGAAGAACATATTGTTGATCTCAAAAAAAACCGATAAACAACTGGCAGCCATGCATGGTATTTTCATGCTAAACCAAGATAAAAAGCTTCCCTCCTCATTCTCCCCCATGCCTCGTTGTTTCTTTTCAGGATAATGTGAACATATGTTTTTGTCCCCATGAAAGGGACATGATTTTGATCAAGGCCTTGGCATGTCCAGCGAGCCCAAAGCAATTTTTGCATTTGCAAATAACAAAAATTATCTTTTTAAGATTGGCAGCCTCCTGCTCTCACATGGAACAAACCTCCTCACAGCTTTGACTGTGACACACAGGCCAGTGAGCCACGAGGAGTCTGCACAGCACTGCTGAAACCTGATCATCTCCTCAAAATGAGTTTTGTAACAAAAGCAATGGCTCTCTTCCTCCACAGTCACATCCAGGGAGCTCTCATGCTTTACACCAAATGACAATTAGCCTGCTACAGCCTGTGTGATACTTGAAAATGTCACTACCAGTACCTAAAGGCTCACCACCGACTTTCCTTTATTTCCAATTAAAATAAACATATATTAAGTAAATATTCACTGTCAAGTACTAAATGTGAATT
Organism: Sitta carolinensis; assembly: GCA_032173965.1. NCBI lineage: Eukaryota > Metazoa > Chordata > Aves > Passeriformes > Sittidae > Sitta > Sitta carolinensis. The sequence goes on from CM063289.1 coordinate 26,582,398, forward strand.
GCTGCTGTGTGCTGTTTGTCAGGCCTTGTTCTGGGACACGCTGCTTATGATCTGCCCGGGTGTTTGTTACATTTTCCCCTGTAAGAGTGTTTGGATATTTCATCAATCATGAATGCAAGTTCCTTTGTCGTCTTTTGAAGGAGTGATGTGGTTTCATTTATAAAAACCATGTTGAGAACATGCTTCCTTTTAAAAAGTGAAACCTCTTCTTAGCAATGTTTCATCTGGAAATGGCAGGGACAGAAAATCACTTTAGCTGGTCTTGGGGGTGATTTCTCTGCTCCACAAAGATTTTCAGTTCTCCGTGCAAGCAGCCAAGGCAGCTTTCTTGAAGGAGTCATGGTAGCAATTAGGTCACTCAACAAACAAAGCAGGTCTGGCAAAATCCAGGTCTAAACATATGCTTGGACATTTTCCACTGTGCAGAGATGGGAAGAAGGCTTTCGGTGATCTAGAACATTCCCAAAGATACACAAGATCGTTTTAAGAAAGATGTGAAGGAATTCTGGTGTTAATGGATCATCCCCACACAGTCTCAGTGTGCCTGCACTTAGGTTTTGAGGGGACAGGTTTTTTTCTGCTTTTAGTCTCAGGCACTTTAATTTCCTCACTGCAAAGGTGGTGAGACATTGGAATGGGCATCCCTGGGAAGTGATCATCCCTGGAAGTGTTCAAGAAACACTTGTTACCTCTTTGGAGATTGCAAGGAATGGCTTATAGAGAAATTCTTGATTAAAAAATGAGTTAACGAGTTCATCTGCATTCACCATGAGTTTATGAGACTAATGAACTAATCCCAAGCAGTTACTGTGCAGCTTCTCTGATTGTCCCTCCACTTTGACTGATATTTCAATCCAGAACTTGATTGAAGTTTATCGATGGAAATCTGGTCAGGGCAGTAACTGCAAATAAAAGGTGCTGTGAGGTGCCATGTGTCTTGGCACAGGCTTTTGGCACTGGGGCTGGGAGGCTGAGCACCAGCACAGCCACATGAGCTCATGTCTGTGCAGTTCACATGCTCCCACTTCCCAGTGAAACAGGAGAGGGTGCCTTGGCATCACATGAAGAAGCTTTTTGGTCCCTTTCAAATGTCAGCTTTCCCCATGGAGACTTGTTAAGCACAAAATGACAGTGTCCCCAGGTCATGCATTACTCAGCAGCAGCATGAGGCCCCCAGATGTGCTGTGCCTCCAGCTCACAGGATGTTCTTTGTCCAGGGGACACGGTTCCAGTTCTTGGTTTGGTTTTATTTTAGTGCATCTGGATAAAAAGGAAAAGAGCCAACACACTGATTTGACTTGAACTTGAGGCATCACTCTCAAACACAAAGATCTCATTTCTCATTCTAGCTTGAGCTGTTGAGGAGAATAAGATCTTCCTTCAGTTCAGTTTGAAATTGTTGCAGCATATGGACGTGTTTAGGGATCGCAAGAAGGATCACCACGCTTTGTAATAAGTGAAGATTTAAAAACTGAGCGTTCTTCCAGCTGTACATGTGTGAGAGGCAGATCCACTTACAGATTTAGCAGGCATGAGAACACACAAAGAGGTGCTTGTACTCCATCCAAAGCTCCTCATAAAGCAGTTTAGTTTGCACAGCTCTGAGTCTTCACTGTGAGTTCATCTTCCTAGAGTGCTCCACAGCTTCATACACTGTGCTGTATTCCAGTTAACTCCATTGATTTCATCAGAGTTTGGTTGCTTTTTCCTGCCCCAATGCATCCATATGGCATAAGCTTTTTTTTTTTTTTTTTTTTTTTGCTGTCACATAAATATAAAATAATGAAGCAAGGCTCAGGGATATGCCAGAGAAAACACAGTGTGCCTCATATGAACTCAAGATGTCAGCTGGCTTTGTGGAGAAAGGAAGATGGATTTTGTCCCAGTTAAAGGTACTCTGTTAATGGACATATGAAGGATGTTGCAGGTTTACTCTGGGACACCATCAACAGTAGGAGGAGACATTGATTGTCCTCTATAAATGGAGCTCTTCTATGAGAGAATGAATCCTGAAATATCTATGAATTGTTTGGGACATCCAGGGAAGTGCCCTCAGTGCTGGCATCCCTTCTTCCAAGGCAGGTGTTGTTGTGTCACCTGGTTTGGGGGCTCTCTGCAGTCACCTCTCCTGCTGATCAGATTTTTTATCAAACCTTTGTCTGTGCTGCTGCTCATAGAGAGCCTCAATAACTGTCCATGGCCAAGGAGAGGGGGAGAGTTACTTGCCCTGTGGAAAAGAATATGGCACCAGGAAGGAGATACAAAGGTAGGAGGAAAGGACTCAGAATGCAGTAAAGTTTTCCAAGAATTTGTGATTCTGGAACAAGTAACAGAGCCAGCAGGATTTATACTAAACATATATCCCCAATTCAGGCAAACATTGTTAATTCTCTGGTAGAAAGAGATATGGTGAGGCCTTTTCCAATAAACAGCACTAATTTGGATAAAATAAACCATCTGTGGGGCTGCAGTCAGTAAAACTGGCCCAGTTTAAGAAGGCTCACTGCAACATTGACCCAATGAACTGTGCATCAGGGCAGGGTTCAGGCCCTCCATCATCAGGCTCCAATGGGCCAGCACTTGGAAATGTTCAGCTTTCTCAGTGTTCTTGTCTGGGTGACAGGCTTGACTTGTGTGAGCAGAAATAGAGAAAAAATCTTAAAACCCTGTGAGAAACACCAACATTTTTCAAGGCATGTGTTCATAGGGAACATAGGTCAGGGAATATGTCTTTGTCTTCCATATAATCTCTGCAGAATGTTATAATGAATCAGCTTTTATCTCTCTTTACACACCCCAAATTTGGGGATTGGCATCCAAATCTAGAGTTAGGAAATAAAATGGGCTCTTTCCTTTTAAAATTAATTATTGCAATAAAACCCCCCAAGCATATTAACTCCCCATCTCTTTTGTATCAGGTCATTAACTGCTCAAAATCTCGTGGTATTGCCATAGAATTAATGATTGCTCTTTCAGAACACCCAGTCTCAGTGGAATTACTGTGCTAGAAGAACCCACTGGTTTGAGTTTATGTTTTTTTAATACAAAGCCATCTGTCCCAGTGCTGCAGCATCAGATCCTTTCAACTAAGAAATGCTCAGCTGGCAGAAGCTTTTCCCACCATTTTTATCAGTTTGATTGAAGGCACTCTTATCCAGGGGAAGGTGGAAAGTGCCATCTGATGTGGCTGACACAGGGATCTCCACGAGGAAATCCCACTTTTAACTTTTCAGTCCTGTCTTCTGTTTTGCCTTTCAGAGGATATGAAGCCCACAGGAGCAGAATCTGTATTAGATGTGGGACATTAATAAAGATTTCCTCTTGAAGAAATTGGCAGTAAGAATTCAGCACAAACTGATCAAGCAAGTCCCAGAAGCCACTGGTCCAGTCCCAAGGAACATTAAAATAGATGTCCTCCACATGGAAGATGGGTAAACCAGAAGGGGCTGGCTCCCCTTTTTATAACGGGTTTAATTCTGAATTTAACCACTGTTAGGATTTGCTTGTTTTTAAATTAGTTCCATCCCCTTTCTTTTTTTTTTTTTTTTTTTAACCTTATTCACTATGTCTCAGGAGCTTGCTGTAGGTGCAGCTGTAGGTCCATGATTTCATTGCTCCTAGAAGTGGACTAGGGATGGAAATTGAGAGTCAAGGATGAAAACCAGTGGAATTCAATATCTTTCTGAGCCTGAGCTTTGGCACTGGTGAAGGCATACACAGAGATTTCTATGAAATAACTCCTCTGTAAATGCTGGTTATGCAAAAAAACTCTGATGTTATGTACCAGGAGAAACATATTCAAGTGCAGACACTAAAGTTTAGTTTGAAATGTATGCTGATACTTTTTTTAAAATCCTCTCCAAAATCTACAGAAAAAGTTAGGTATTTTAAGCAATATTTTAAAACATTTTAAAGGGAAAAAAAGAGCTAATAATTAACATCTCTCTTAGTCCCCTGTTTTTTCTTTTAATTTAAAGCCATCTGGAATCCAGTGTTGACAGATAAACCCCTTAATCTCTTTACTTATGTTAAATGCGCTCTCCAAGTCCTATTTTTCACTTCTAATTTAGTGGCATTTGAAAGGGTCGGGTGGGGAAAGTGAGCCAAAGGCCAAAATATTTGCAGGAGGATGGGTGCAGTGACTTCAGTGTTGGATGCACACCTGAAGAACAAAGGGATGCCCACAGAACAACCTCCCCTGGGCTGCCTTGGCTGCTGGGTAAAATCTTCTCCTTGCACACAAGCCAGGCTGCAAGTGGCTCTATAATTAAGCTGTGTTCACTTCATGGTCCTCTTATAGGTTCCTGTGCAAGATTAGTGCTGTTGGAGGATTCTTCACTGGCCTTTGGTGAACTGGAGCTGCTGTGGAGGAGCTCCAGGCAGCCCCATCCTCATGGGAGCCACAGGAATTGTTGCCAAGAAAAGCAAAATGTTTGTCTAGCGGCAGTCACTTTCCAAGAGGTCGTGGAAGGTTGCTTGGCATCTGACACTGTTAGTATCTGAGTTTTAATGGAAGGCTGGGTGACAAAAATCTGGCATTAAATTGCATTTAGGGCTGTGAAATCCAAGATTGCTTGCTAAGCATAAGCCTGTTTTCTGGCATGCTCCTCCCATGAGAGGCAAGCAAAGTGCCCTGTGAGGGAGCATCTCCTAAGATGGTTTTGTTTAATCATCTTTGCTTTGTGGCAAATGGCTGCCAGAGGTGACTTTGTCCAAAATAAATCTGCTTTTTCTCTTCATTGGGGAAAGGCATATAAATCCCAGATGATGCTGTGAATGTAAAGGACACACCCCAGTGCTGTTTGGAATGGTTTGGATCTCTTTTCTGCTTCTGGGTTTTTTTTCCTTAAAACACCATCTCCTGGACTCAGGGGATCCTGTGGTGCCTTTGGAATGAAAAGTTTGTGGAACTGCTAGCTACGGGAAAATGCTTAAAACCATGTGAGCCATGTATAACAAAAGGCAAGTATTGGGAATATGGTGGTTATTGGTTTTGCTTGGTCTGTACACAGAATAATTTCTTTGGGAGCCGCAGAAGGATTGAGTGTCCTGACACTTGAGTGCTTGGAGTTTCCAAGGCTGAGGGAGCAGCCCCCCATGGAGAGGAGGGAGAGCAAACCCCTGTTCCTGGGACACATGGTAGAGAATGGAGAATGTCAAGACACCTGCACTGACATTTTAAAGGCAATAATCTCAATTTTCAGTGTTCTGTCCCGCACTTCATAAATGAATAATTGTGAGACATTTTAAAGAGTCTCCTACTTCAAGTCAAAAGGTATGTCAGTAAGAAATGGCGACTAGAACTGAACAAATAGGAAAAAGTCCTTATGGATGTTATTTCAAATACCAAAATTAATTTGTTTGGCCTACGTTCAAAAGCCTCCCATGTCAGCTTTGTGGAAACACTTGGGTGCCAGTGTTTTACTACCAAATGAAGATTTTTAAAGCTCCAATACTTCCAGTGAGTCACTGGAAGTGAATTTAGTAATTTGAAATATCTAATTCAGATTTTGCACTGTGTTAAGCACTGCAGTCATTCAGGTGGCAGCATCATAAACCTGAGTGTTTTCCATTTCCCTTAGAGAACAGTTGAATATTAGTCAATAAACAGGCTCTGGCATTCAGAGGAGAAAGACTCAGAATTCTCTAACTTGAAACAGTGGAAATTTCTGATAGTGAATCTATTCCAGGAAACAGTGAGCTACTGTGTTTGTAATATTCATATTTTGGAAGGATCCAGAAGGGTACTGCTAATGCATCCAAAGCTGTTCCCAGGGAGCTGACAGAGAGAATGTTAGGGAAGCTACAGGCAGTTCTTGTTTTTAGTAGAAATTTGATGTGTGCAAACATAGATCTCTTGCTGGTATCCCTGCAGCTATGATGTGAAGAACAAAGCCCTGCTCATCCAAAGGAACCCTTCTCAAATATTTAGCTCTGGATGGCAGCAGATTCAGTAGGGAAGTTGGAAGTTCTGACAACTCCAGGTTTATCAAGCAACTAACATTTAATCCATGCCAGCTGCCTGTGGTTTCCTTCCTACCACTGCCAAACCAATACTAAATATGGGTTTCATATTAGAAATAAATCTTCTAGTATGTTACAACATGGTCATGTTTCTTAAAGTATGTGACAGAGTGAGGAATCAGACTAAACTGCGGATTGTGGACAGTTTTACTTCAGAATAGAATATTGTTTTTCTTAATTTGGGCTATTTTTATAGTTATTGTCACCAGCCATGACTTAATGGGACATGAGCCGGGAGGGAAGAGGACTGGAGCAGGCCCTGGTGGGGTGGGAAGGATGTGTATGGATGGGAGGCAGAGCAGGGATGCAAGGATTAGATATTTAGGAATCTGCTGATGATGGGGATGAACAAGGGTGGCTGTCGAGGCCATACTCAAGAATTACCCTCCCCACTCTCATTCCTTTCACCTCCTGCTGACCTGTGTGCCTGGTGACCTAAGCAATTATTTTATCTCTATTTTCCATGAGGTGTTTTCTCCCTTGCTGTCTCAGGCTGAGCTGAGCTGACTCCAGGGAGTCCAGAGCTGACTGCTCTTCCCAAACCCTGCAGCTCCACTGGCCAGGAGGGATGAGGTGAGGAGCTGGAAAGAATAAGAGCTAAGGCCAGGCCTGCTTCATTCTGGGCTTGTTGGCCACGTAAATCCTGCACTGCCCTTCCTGCAAGGAGGCAGAGTGTCCATGTGAAATTCCAGAAACAACACCACCTGTGCTCAGCAAGGGAGGGCCTGACACAGGATCCCTGTGATGGCACAGGGGTGGGGTGTGAGTGCCATGGAGACCAGTGCCTTTTGTAAATCCCTCTCCAAAGCAGCAGCTTACATAATGGTTGTGAGCAATCTTGGTGTTTACACGACCCATTACGGAGCTCTTTGGCAAGTGCCCACCTGCCACAGCCCAGCCAACAGGACCAGCCAAACGCTGATCTCAACATCCCCACAGCCCCACTGAAATGGCTGTGGATTTATCTGGGTCTGAATGAGGTCAGCACCTGGCCCGGGATCCGCAGGAATGGTCAAAGCTGGAGTGTGGAGCTGCTCACACATCCCTGCCTCTCTGCTGCTCCCGCAGGCGCCGAATCCCTTCAAGGCTGCTTTGCCACAGCTTTCTGGGTTGATCTAGCGATTGAAAAATATTATTCCTAGTTGTCAAAACAGAAAAAAAAGTGCAAAAAAATATGGATTTCACATCCCTGCACAGAGCTTCTGGCAGCTAGTATTCTTTCTTCACTTGTAATGACAAATAACACTAACCTTAGCCATTTTGCTTGGCACTTGGGATTGTGTTTTCTGCAGTCATTATTCTGCCCAGAACAGGGAACAGTTTGTAATCACTGTTTTGGTTTTTCACCTGCCTTGTGTCCAAAATCAAGGCTAAAGGAGAGGATAAAAGGTTTTATTTGCATGGGAACGAAAGCCACATCAGTCACAGGATCCTGGAGATCAGAAAACACCTTGTTTTGGAAGACAGAAGAAAGCATCTCTTATCTCACAGAGCACTGTGAGCTGTGGGAGAGTTCTTGGTCAGCCAAGCACTACGGTTTTCTTCAAAATTAATTTCTCTTATGGTGTGTCTTCTTTTCATGTCTACCCATATAAAATTCGCTCCCTGGAAATTGTTTTGCTAGGAACCTGCAAGCAAATAAGAGAGAGTGAAGACAAACAGAATAAAAAAGAGGAGTTCCTGAGTTCAGGTTCTGCCTGGGTGTGACATCAGTGACATCAACACCATGAAGGTTTTAAACTCAGACCAAAGAGATGGACACAAGACCAGAGAGGTGGTCATATTATGACAGCAATAGGTTGTCTGCTGCTATGTCATTTGTCACCTTCCAGAGAGGCCTGAGCAGCCTGTTGATCTCAGATCTGTTGGTGTGAGATTTCCAGGGACACACCAGCCCTGGCTGAGCCCTTGGATGTGATTCTGGATGAGCTCAGAGGGCAGGTAAATGTGCAGTGCTGGCAGGGAGGGATCTCCCTGGTTGTTGGGTCCCTTCTCTGCACACTGCAGGATGGACAGCCACGCTCTGAAATTTCATTCATAAATTCTTCAAGCCCAAGCCAGTTTGCAGTCCAGTGATATCCTGCAATTTCAGCACAGGGTGGTCTTTTTAGTTTTCAGAATAATACTCCAGAGTGTCTTTTAACAAAATGGATGTGATATAAGCAATTGCTGCATTGAATATTTCACTGCTAGGCTTGTAAATATGCAAACCCATCTGGTTGGACCATATTTTAGGAGCATGGATGCTAACTTATGTTATTGTAAGGCATGGGAACATTATGATGTGCTGTAAATTAAACAGTGATGTCCTGCACAAAGAACTTTCCATCCCAACCACTTTGGAGGCAATTTCTAGGAATAGTTTCTTCTGTTTCAAGGAGAAATTTGTACAAAAGCTAAACCTAGAAAATCTTCATGGGGGCTGACCCAGCTATCACCCCCAAGCTCTCTGATTTTGCAATAAGGCAGAGGCTGATCAAATCCCATGGAGCTGTTCAGGGTGCAGGGAAGTCTCCCACGTACCACAGATATTTACTGAACAACTTTAATATCTTGAATCAAAACAAATGGGGCAGCTTTATCAGTAGACTTTCCCTGCTTTTCTAATCCTGTTTCTCATGCAAGCTCATTGTAATAACCCAGGCTGGATGTTGTCCAGGCAGCTGGTGGATGTTGTCATTCTTCCATTGACTTGACAATGGAGGTGTGGGCCAAGAGTGAGAACCTGGAAGAATAATTGCCTTAACCAAGACGGGTGGGAAGAGACATGGCTGGCAGTTTTGGAGGTAGTAATTACTAAGAGCCATGCAAAATCCTCTCCATCTCTTTCTGGATGATTGAAAGGATTCAGCTCTGCATGCCATCACTGGGGTTTTTGGCTTGGAGAGGTATTTGGAAGTTCATTCATTACTTGTTATAATCCCTCCCAGTTCAGCTGTACTGAAAGAGAAATATTTACATTAGGAATAACATCCTCACTGCCAGTAACTGAGCTGCCTATTGTAGAACCTGTGAGGGAAATGAAGTCTTTATAGTGCTCTTTGCTCTGCCATTCTCTTGATCACTCAGATTTTGCTCCCTTGGTACTCTAATGCATGTGTGACCTTCGAAATAAACCCCAAGCATGGCAGCAGAGCCAGCTTTTTTGCTATATAGAATTGGTGTTTCAAATACTTCCCTTTTGAACTACCCACCACTTGAATTTGAGTTTTGGACCTTGGCTATGTCCGCTCTTTTCAGACTTTTTTACTTTCTGCAGATTTATTTTGCCCTGCTAACATGATTTGAGTCCAAACACTACATCACAAATGTGGGCTTTTCGGCAGCTCTCCAGCTCTGTGTTGAATCTTTTTCTTTCTCCTTGCTTTTAATAATTCCAGTCTATGTGGACAGAGCTGCTGCTGCTTTTAAGGCATGTCTTGTTGAAGCTTTGCAGGCTACTTCAGATTTGCCCAGGACTCTGTTATAAAAGGGGAAACTAAATCTCTTATCCATTCCACTTCCAAATTTGTGTGTTTCTCTTATTTCCAAACACTTCATTTAGGAAGCTGGCCAGAGAAGCCTGAGCTAATGCCACGTGCCTCATGCAGTTCTGTTGTTTAGTCCAGGCAAGCTTTGCTTTTGTAAACTTTTTTAGAGATCTAGAATTAAATGTGAAACATGAGTCAAAGAGTTTTTGAATGTGTTTAACTTGGAACACTTCTTAGTTATGATGTCCTGATTCAATACAGGAGAATGTACTTTTTTGCCCTAAACAGCTTTGTAAGATGGTTATCAACTGGATAGATATGAACTTACTCATCTTGCTCCTGACTCATTTGCTTTGGTTACTCCAACTCCAGCAAGGCAAACCAGGAAACTTTGCCAAAGAAACTCACGTTTCTGTGACTTCAAAATGAAAAGAAAGCCTGGACCTGCAGGAAATATTCCCTTCTTTGAAGGGGTTTGGAGCAGACAGGCACAGAATCCACTTTGGGCTACCATTGCAGCAGAAATGTTTCATGCAGAGGGAACTGAGCACAGCCATGTTGTGAAACTCTTGCCTAACCCATAAACCTACAAACTCCATCACTGTGATTTCTGCAGGGCCACATGGTGATTTGAAAGACCCTTTTGGACCAGATTTCTTTATCCTGGTTCTTTCATCTCAAGGGTCTCTTTGTACCAAAGAACTCCCATTCCTACTCCAGTGTCTGATCTGCTGTTAGCAGCCTTGTTGACAAACGCTGCCTTTTTATCCCTCTGGCTTCATCTGGATGAACTTAGGTTTTGTCTTCCACTGAAAAGACACTGAGAAGACGACTTCAGAGCTGTTGTGCAGACCTGCAGCAGATGAACATCAACAGAGTTTGCTTCTGGTCCACCCTGCTCTGCAGAGCGAGAGGATGTGCTGACTTTAGGGAGCTTGGTTTAGGCAAACTCCATCAAAGAGTGCATTATATCCCTCAGGGAAAATTGCCTTGAATGGCCCCTCCAGCACCTCTGGAGGGTCTGTGCTGGGTCAGACAATGGTGCCAGTCCCTGACAGTGCCCTCACATTGAAGAGATTTGAACCACACACAAACATCGCTTATCACGACTTCCTCTCTTCCGAGCGCGGCACGGAGAACTCGTTTTGGCATGGAAAAAAAAAATCTGCAGCCACCATATCTGTCCTGTATCAAGGTCAGAGCATTCCTGACCCAAGTTCTGGCTCTGATGCCTTGGAGCTCTGTGTGTGCTCTCTGGTTTAAAGGTTTTCTGCCAAAAAAAAAAAGCTATTCAAAACTCAGAACGAAAACACAGAAAAAGCAGGGCATGGTCTGTTATCCTAAGTCAGCTTGTGGAAACTTGCTGCCAATTGACCAATATTTTCCACTCATCTGAGATAGTGATGGAAGTCAACATTCATTTATTACCTCAGCTGGCCTAAAATGTCACCAGTGGTTGTTTATCTCAGCTATGCACCTCATGCAGTTACAAGCTGTAGCCTTGGCTGCTTGACAGTGCAAAACCAAGAGGGACTCTGTCTGAAGTCATGTTTTATTCAGTTGCCTCTGGCCAGATTCATTCTGTTACCCTTGTACAGCCACGTTATTTGTAACAGTTGGCCAAAGATGCACCCGTTTACATCAGGAATGGCTCAGAAATCCACAGTGGAAGTGGGAAGTTTAGTGTTCCCACCAGGAGAAAGGAAGTTGTGTCCATGTGAATGACTCTGTATTGGTTATCTGCAGGTGCTGGGTCCTCTTGTGAATATGTCAGGCCTTATCTGGGGTCTGCACTGTCTGTGTGAAAGAACAGCCCTAATCTGATCAGCTTTGGCAAGTTATGAAGTGACACCTCTTGTCATAAGCCAGACTTTTGGTTTGGTACTTGCTTGGCTTTCAGCAAACTTCTCTTTCTGTTCTCTTTCTGTTCTCTTCTGTGGGAACAGAGTTTATGTGCAAAATCTCTGATTAAACAGTTTGTTGCTCTTTTTTTAAACAACAAACCTGTGTTTGGTTGTTACAGTAGAATATTGACATTCATGTTTCAGCCTAAAAGCAAGTTTAAAAAATCATGTTTTGCAATTTCATATTTTTTCTCTCACTGACAATCATTCAGATCCCATTCCCTCAGTTCTGGACACAGAGATGTTTTCTCCTGATTTTTGGAGCTGTGGATGCACTCCAGAATCTGAACATGCAGGGTTTTTTCTATCCTGGTTATTTGTCCTTTCAGAGATGGAAAAAGTATATGGCTCCTCCAGATTTTGCCAAAGTTTGTATTTATGTACAGACAGAACAATTGGGATTTTACTCTTGTGATTTGGTACTGCTCTGCATTTGACCTATGCATGTTTTTGGAATGGATCTAATATTAAGGCAAGCAGAAACAGAGATTCTACAGGTTGGGCTTCCCTGAAGACCTTTTTTGAAGAGAGGAGAGGTTCTCTTGTTCTCTTGGAGACGAGTCCAACGTGTTTGCTGCCTAAGAAGCCTTTGTTTTGCAAGCTATGAACATGGCTTAGTTACTTCCATATATACTTATTTTTTTATTTTTTTTTTTTTTTAATTTGAATGTATGGTATTAACTTTCCCATTCTGGCTCAGAGAGTTCAGGGTTTTGCCACTGCTCCAAGTTCTTACTTCATTAAGTTCTTCCTTCTCATGGTTCTTTTCCATCATGTTGTTTAATTATGACCACCCCCATGCCTGGTCTGCAAAATCATGTCTTTGCATTTATGACCAGCACTCTCCCAATTTCAGATCTTTGGTTTTAGAATCCCTTAAATCTCCTGTAGTTTATTACCATATTCATTTCAATGTCTTTCTTGGTTGCTCTATGCTTAATCCCTTCAAGAGTTTTCCTTTTTGCTTGTATGAGTGTCACATCATTTTGTGGTCAGCACGTGAGCAGATCAAGCCATCACCAAAGCAACCCACAGCTCTGGATTTGTGAGGTACCTTCACGATGGAAGGTGAAGATCTGCTGAAGGGATGAATGGGTGTTTACCAGATCAGTCTCACCCCATAATTATGAAAGGATGTTTTTTTAACCTTGGGGATGGAGTTCTGCAGGGGTCACTGGAGGGGTGCTTGTCACCCATGACGTTTATCACCCAAGGTTTTCCAAACCAAAGTGAGAACCTCCATCATGGCAGAGTTACAATAGAGTGTTTGTCACTCTGTGCTGGCATCTGTGGCATGAACAAGACAGGACATCATGGAGGGGGCAGGGGGGAATTGTTCTCTTGCAATATTTGCTCTTAATCTTGTGTGGTCCTTACCAATGTGTGTTTATTTCCCCCTTCACAGGCAGTGTGGTTTTTATTTCTTCATTCAGAGAAATGGCTTCTTTCATTTCTGTCTGTCTAAAAGTGCCTTTTCACCTGCATGAGGTCAAAGAACAGACACAATGCTAATTTGAGACAGAAGCAGAAGTTTTGGCTCCTTTATCTTTGCTTTCTTCCAATGATCCTGAAATTATTTAATGAATTCTTCTAGCATAGGGAGAAAGAAGACATGAGGCTAAGATTCATGCACACATGGCAAGCATAGATGTGATATTAAGACATGTAGACTTTTATAGGCGACCTATGGATGTTGGCTGGAATATTTCAAAATCCTGTTATCACAGAATGGGTAAGATTGGAAGGGGCCACAGTGGGTCCTCTGGTCCAATCTCCCTGGATCTCCACTATCAATATTCAGTCAAAATCATAATCCTTTATCTGTTTATATATTTATTTATTTATTTGGTTAGTTAGTTAGATAGTTAGATGGTCAACTATTGGGGCATCAAATGGGAAATGATGGAAAAAACCAGAATAGATACCTCCTGCATCATCTGGTGACCTGGAAAAGAGCTTAAGATGTTGTATGAACTCAGAAAATTTCAGGTCAGGGCTGCAGTGCTCCATTTTTGTCCTTCCTCATCATTACAGATTTTTCTGCTCCCTCTAACTCCAGTAACAGTTGGAATAACATTTTATAACATTTCCTTGGTGACAACATAATTTTTCTCTTTTCTTGCTTTCACCTCTTCATTCCCCCCTGTATCTGGACCAACACAGCTTGCAACCAAGGCCCTCAGGGACACAGCAAAATGTAAAACACTGAGTGGTGGCTGTGCTTGGGTAACAGCAGGTTTGTCTCAGAGCCCTGTGTCCACACTTGTCCTCTAAGATCAGGATGTGTAGCAATCCATCCCTTTCCCTAAAACTGTACCTGCCTGGCTAATGGGTGCAAAATGAAAGGATGGATTGCTCCTGAGAAGCAGAGCTGTGTCTGGTACTGCCTAGTGTTCTAGTGGTAAACAAAATCTGGGTAAACCGACCCAAATTCAAAGTGGAGCAAACCCCACATTTTCTTTCAGCTACACTGCTGGTATTGAAGTGTGGTCTGCCTCTGCTGTGGTAGTTTTACTGGTGAGGAACTGGGGGAGTAGGAAACTGTAAACCCATTTGGTTCAGATAATCTGTGACATGAACTCCGTTGTTGAAGAGAAGGAAAAAAAAACCCCATAAAATATTTATTTAGAAAGTGCAGCTTGTTCCCATTTGTGACCAAACATATTAAGAAGACTGAGCTTTGTGGGGGCATTTTTGAATGGAGGAGGGGAGAACCCTGTCATCACAAAAGCCTGTGAAAAGAGATTTTTTTTCCCTAGGAAAAGAGCCCATTAAGAGATCTTAATGTACACACCATGTAGCAACATACTATTGACCTCTCTACTGTCTGTTCAGCTCCCCTTCTGCAGAGTTTTTTCCTTCAGTGTTTATAGCTCTCCTTTCATGGATTGTCCTCTGGTTTTGTTCTCTCTCATCTCCTGTGCCTTTCCTCCATTTGGAGCACGAGGGAAATGAGGAGAAGTGTTCTCCTTTAAAATCCAGCTCCCTGTGATCTGAAAAAACTGATGTAGGCTCTCACCTCAGGCTGGAAAAGAGGCAGCTCAGCACAGTGGGAAGGGATCAGCAGCTGGGTACAGGGCACCATGGGCTGGACATCTGCACCAACAAGAGAGGTCTTAGTCACACCAAATATTCGTTGAAAACTTGTGACAAGAACTACCCAAATCCCAAAGTTTACAGTAGGAAATGCTAGGTAAAAAATTTATGGTCTGGATTGTACAGGAAAGTAGAGTTTGACAGACAAAGTGTTTCCTTGGGCCTTAAAAGCTACAAATTTTCATTTATTGGAGGAGAATTAGTGTGAGGTAATATAAAAATATTAACTGCAGTGGCTTTCAGAGGAGCTTAAAAGTTAGGAACTTAGCTGTCAAATAACCCATCATATCTATTGCAGGAAAATGCAGTGGAAGAATTTATTTTCTGCTGCTAAATTTCACTCTTGCACTTCTGGGACGGGTTAACATTTTTTATGCTGAATTGAGACGTTCCATACCTTAGAGAAGAAATGCCAGGGCCACATTTTTGGGAAATGCACTCCCCTGTGCCAGTTCACTTGTACTAAATGCATATGGGCCCTTTGGTGACTGAAACCCACCACAAAACTCAGCAGGAATATGGGATTGCAAGGAGTAAATGTCATGTTGAGTAATCACTGCTGAAAGAGAGGGCTCTGTTTTTAACCCAGTTAGGAAAAATTGCTGGTACATTATGGAAGGGAGAAGAGGACATTTCATGAGATACTCCTGGAATAGTTTGGTGTTGGGATGGCTTTTCAAAGGAGCTGATTTAACCAATTCCTTCATCCCCACAAATGTTACATAAGAACCATTGGCAAAACCAACACATGCACACACGCTTCTTGTACAAAGAACTAAAAACCCAACCCAGATGTTTACAAAGCAACCACAAAAGACCGGAAGAAAAACAAACATACAGAGATGCTTTAAATGCAGAGCAACCAACAAACACAGGAAAAAAAATATCCATGTTCCTGGCAGTAGCTTTTGAACATACTGAAGCCATTTGGGGCAACCCTTCTTTAAACTTCCCCATGGCAGGTTTGAATTATCAGTTATGTTTTCATTCATCACTTAAGGTCAAAGACTTCATCTTTCACTATAGGTCTACTCTTCTCTAAAAAGACAGATGGGGAAGGTGTAGCAAATCTTCACCTATTGCTTGATGATTAGACATAATTTGTTTACCCTGCTTTCCCCCACTTCCCTCCAAGTTCCCTAGGAATGACTGAGATTGGAATTTTTGCAATCATCCAAAACCGAACTGGACCACAGTGCAAATTGCTTTATGGCTACTCACTTCAGGCTGAAATTTTGGGCTCTTTTCTGGGGACTTCTCAGTGCTTTAAAAGGTGAGAGAAGATCTGAGTGGAAACGCTTTCCTCCCAGGCTGAAATGCCTTTCTGTGACAAGAGAAAGAGGATGGTTCTGCCAACATGGACCCTTGCAGAGCTGCTCCTGAGAGTATGGATTGCACTGAGGGAGGAGTCTGGTTTCTGCACCACCTTCTTGGTCTTTTTTCATGAAAGCCACTATCCTTGTGAATTTTAGGTCAGAAAAAAGAGCTTTTTTTTTTTCCCCTCTGAGGTATTTCTATGTCTCCTTTGTTTCCTCAGTGTGAATAGCTTGGAAAAGTGCATTGCATTTGGGCAATTCATGCAGTCACTCCTAAAATGCAGCTTACATTTTCCAGATGGCTCAATAACAAACTGATTTAATATCCCTTGCACTTATGTAAAAGTATTAAAGGATCTCACAGATTCTTGTGCCTGGATGAGGTGGTTCTGAACTGAGGATTATGAAATACAAGGCTAATTTGGATCCATATATGAACTTCATGGATTCATTGCAATTAATGTGTTTATTAACTTATAGAGAAGGTATCAGAATTAATCCTGCTTTTTCTTGAAGAAAACTGTGCCTGGTACTCCTAAGCACAAGAAAACACTGTAAGAGCTGTTTACTTTGGCTTCTGGTGTCCTGGATTTGCTGGAGAAGGTCATGGGTTTTGTCCTCATCTACCTACAAGGCAAAGTGCTTGAAGAGGAAAAATGCTCCTTCCAGGCTGGAATGTTGAGGCTGCAATTTATCGTACAGGACTTGAAAGAGGAATTTTCAGTTCTAACTTGTTTGAAGAGGAATGGGCTGGTGAAAGAATTTAAGGGCACTTCTGAAATGAATGTTGCCTGTCCATGGAATGGCCTAGAAAGGAAACATCCAAGAGGATCTGTAGCTCAGCTATTCTGCAGTGCCTGAACAGAATAATGAAACACTTCTCTCGAGATTTATGAGCCTGGAAAATACACTGCAGATTTCTATCAAGGCCTGAAAATACTGCAGCCTGTTGTTGTAGTCCCTAGTACCGCTCTTTTTTTTTACCAGCAATACAGGCCGGGAGTATCGGGAAGGAATCGGAGATGAAGGGCAAATCCAAACACAGAAAATAAATACATTCTTTATTGTCATGAGACTCCCAAGTTGCAACTGTCAAAAAAGTTTTATCTTTCTAGTGAATATTGCTCGTTGTTTTGTTGTTGTTGTTGTTTTTATAACTAAATACTGCCTCCAAATGACCACCACTACATTGCAGGGCAAGAGGTGGTGGTGGAAGCAGGAATTCTGTAGAAATGCTCTTTCTTTGGAAAATGCCCAAGCAATGGAGGTAGTGAGTCCAGGCTGCTACACTTTCCTCCCTGAAGAGCAGGGGCTCTCAGGAGTGTGCTGGGCATCCTGTTAATCCTGTTCCATCACCTGATGGGAATGCTCATCCATCTCTGCCTGTCCAGGAATGGGTGAGTGAGTGGGGCAGTGAGTCGTGCAATTCATGATTTTGTGATAGAACATGGAGTTGACAGAGTCCTAGAAAGCAGGATCACAAGACTGTCCACACTGCCTCTGCCCCAGAGCAATGTCAGAGCTGAGAGGTGTGTGACAGTTGTTACTCCTCCCCATTCCCAACAAATTGCTGTGCTTGAGATTCCAACCCTGTATTTGCTCTTACTGCACAGTGGAATTTTTTCCTTGGCTGTAATGCCAATCTCTCTTGCTGCAAGTGTTTTCTATCATGGTTTATGTCATAAACCATAAAGTAGATATTGTTCCTTGGCAGCCACATCTGCTGGCAACATTGTTGGTATTATTATTTTATCACTGCCGTGTATTTAAATATCCAACCCACAGATTTGGGAATTATTTTGGATGTGAGAAAACCTTTGTCACCTGATTAGATGCATCAACTCAAGGAATGCAATCTCACCCACCAGTCCTGGATCTCAGTGCCAGGAACGGGGGCCATACCCTCTGCGTACACACTTGAAGAAGGTCAAATTTGTGCTGTCACCTCTCAGCCACCTTTCTTAGTGCCAGTCTCTCAGCAGAGCTTTTGAGCACCAGCTTTGACCTCTGCTGAAAGCCCAGCTTGCAACTTGGGTGTCACAGCATGGAGCTGAACTCATTCAAAAATCGTGTGATGAACCCTCTGATGAAACAACTGTCCCTGCAAGGTTTCCCCAAAGGCATCCCAAAAAAAGCCCATGGCCTAAGCAAAGAAAACAAGTCCATCTGATCCATGGCTCTGCATCTTGGTGGGAATTGCCTGTTCCAAACTCACAGCACATGGGCTTGGGCAGTGATTTCCTTGTAAGGTGCCACGGGCAAGGACAACCCCAGTCACATTTGCAAAGGAACAATTTTGTGGGTAGAGGATTAGAACAAGTGCCTTGTGTGTGATGATTGATACTGCCAGGCGGACAATAATTATGATTTACACATGATTTCTTTATTCTTGAGGGGAAATCCCAGTTGCCAAGTATGTTAACGAGGTATGTAATGGTGTGTTAACGGACACCATTAGTTTGCTGGACAAAACCGAGCTCCCTGCCAAAACAAACCTTCTCCAATGGTACATTTTATGGATCAGCAGATTCTGAAAATGCTTCAGAGTGGGACTGGATGGTGGGGCACATGCTCTGGGAATGGCTAACAGTTTCCTAACCACAAGTTTAAAGGTATCTGTTAGTAATTAAACGCACTCGAGCAGTTGTTAATTCCAGTGTTGTGCAATTTCTCTATGAGGTGCAATAATTGCGGTCCGGAAATAGTTTGTTTTAATGTTATGACCAGACTAGAATGGAAAGGAGTCCCAGCTTGCAGCAGCTCGTGTTAGCTTCCATCACCAGGGTGGAGCTGCTGGTCTGTGCTGGGGAATGTGCTCGTGGCCCAGGGCATGCAGGGAGCTGTGCCTCCCAGACCCTTCCTGGCAGGGGCAGGACCTGGTGCTGAGCTCAGTGAGGCTCTTGGGGGATGACCCTGGTGCCACAGAGAAGGCTCTGGCAGCCCCTCATGGCTCAGGGTGATTTCTGAGTACTGAGGAAGCTCTTGCTGCTTTTGGAGGCAGGAGCAGCTGAAAACCTTCTGCACAGAGGGAATGGGGGTGGCTCAGAGCCCTTCTGAGGTGTGTCAAGGTCTGGGCAGTGTGGGAGGCCTTGGGGTGAACCTGAGTCAAAAATGCAGGTGTGCACTCCAGTGGGAGCTGCCTGCAGCTTGGCAAGAAGAATTTGTCCTGTGGAGAGAGGGTGGTATCACACCCTCCTAGCCTGCAGTGCTTTCCCTGAGAAAGCCTGATCTCCGTTTCCACATTGGGTTCTTTTGTATAATCCATGCTTCACAAAAAAAAAAAAAAATAAAATTTGTGGACCTGGGCTTTTCCATTTCCAAAAAAATATTCAAATTGTGGGAACTTCTGCAGTACCAGATGTGTTGGAGAGCAGGGGACAGGAACATCCTGGAAGTGTTGTGCCATAGTATTTGCCCCAGGGGCTGGATCAATGGACAGATGTGAATATCCTGAAATCTCAGAAATCTCCAAAGCACATTCTGTAAAAACCAAACTGTGTGACCCATTTACTCCAGAGCAGAACTCCTAGGGCCTTCCTGTACTACTTTCTGCTCAGCTGTTCAGCAGAGATCTACTCAATAAAGCTCCTTAAAGCAGATTATTGCTTCAGTTATGAACCTTCATGTATTAATACAAGAATTTTGGAGCACAAATATAAATTAAATAAATGTCTGACAAGGATAGAGTGATCCAGCAGTGATTCTGCTCCTCCTCTGAAATGCTTCCATTCATCTCAACATGATATTCTAATCTTTGACCGAGACAAGAGTGTTACCTGGAGAGTTTCCAGTTGTGTTAATGGGAGCTGTGAAAATCCTGTGCATGTCAGCAGGAGAAATGCCCCCCACTTTCCAAAGGGAATGGTTTTGGTTGTCCTTAGTGCATTACAATAACCAGCCACCACACTTAATTACTTTTTGTACCACTTTCCCTCCCCTCCTCATATCTTTATCTCTTCATGCCATAAAAATATTGCATTTTAAAATGAAATCAAAGAGACAGAAAACAGACGAGACATGTTTTGCATAAAAGAAGAAACATGTGTTAGGAACAAAGGCCTGAAATGGGCAAACATACTGAAGACATCCACGCCTTCCCTCTCCCCCTCTGCAGGAGGCAAGCAGGAGGGAAACACCTCTCCTGTCCCTCCTTGCTGGGATGGGGCTTGGTTTTCCTGCAAAATCTCCCAGTTGTCCTGGCAGGAGAGGGGTCAGGCGGGCTGGGAGCAAAGCGTGGAGATTTTGCACCTTGTGCTGCCCCGTGTGGATGTGAGCACGTTCTGGTACTCGTACTAAAGCTGAGCACGCTGCTGGCACAGGCAGGTGAAATTCCTCTGGCAGAGCCAGAGATGACTCTGGATGGTGTTTCAAGGGAGGGAGTTATTCTCATTGCTCCTGGGAAGGACAGAGAGGCACAAATTAATCACGTTCATCCCCCGTGACAACCCTGCCTGGGACATTCAGTGTATGCTTGTACTGAAATCAGTACAGTTTAAGTGGACTGTAGTTGGCACGGGTGATCCAGCATGGATTGCACAATTTTCCCATGAAAATGTTCAAATGACTCACTCACAAAAACCTCCCTCCTGCTGCTGACCTGCTCCCTTCACCTGAGCTGGGTCTCAAGCTGTGTTGTGCTGTCCTGCAGTGATGCCAAGGCAGACAGAGCTGAAGAATGAAGGGCTTTCAGGGAGTCTGACTCCACCTGGGCTGCTCCTTCTTTTCTTCTTTGCCAATAAAAATAAAAATATATTCTCCCCACCAACTCCTTAAAATGGTTGAGGGGGGGAAACTGCACAAATATTTTAAGTGCTTGTTGTTTTTCCTAAGGGGACAAAAATGCAATGTGGTTTTCTTCTGGCCATGCAAATATTTATGTGAGCAAGAGAGAAGCAAGATCAGAGAGAATCACTGGGTTTGGTTGTGACACAGGCCTTGGTGCCAGAGGTGTGGATTTACTCTTGGCTCTGCCAGAGCTTGCCTGTGTAACCTTGAACCAGCCACATTCACCTCTGTGCCCACAGCTCCCAACTGCTACAGCTGATTTGAACCCCTTTATTTTGGGTATTAGCTGCATAGCATTGGGAGAGATCTGGGGGAAAAAGGAGCTTGTCGACTCAACATGAAGATCTGAGTGCTTAGGTGATGGAGTAATCGTGGAAAATTAAGGCAGTTTGAGCTCAGGAGGGCACCTCCAAAATTTCTGCTGTGCCCTGCACTCTGTGCTTGGTTTGCTGGAGTCTGCTCTGAGCTGCTGCAATGCAAACAATGGTCTGCATTCAGTAAGTAGCTCCTCAAATTTCCTGTGGATATCCCCAGCAAATCTGTATTTAAATAAGCAATAGTTTCTTAATCCTGGACTGCAAGTTGCTGGGGCAATTTGTACTCAAGGTGAATGCTGAGGTTAGGGAGATGTTGAGATGTATAAAAGAAGCTTGCCATCAAAATTGTTTCCAGCTGTTTTCATTATGCCCCACTTCTGCAGAATAAACTAAACATTTTAGCTTTCAGCTATTTCCTTCTGGTCTCTGTAAAGCTACCTGTTCTCAAAAGCATTATTTGGTGTCTTTAAGTGCTTTAGTCTGATGTTTTTACAGTTGCATTCAGCCAGTCAAGAAAAATGCCTCTAAATAGATAGGAAAGGCAGCTGAAAAGATGGAAAAGCAGTTTGATTAAATGAAAATATCCATTCAGTTTGACTTGTTGAAAGCATAAAAATATTTTGGTAATACATTCTGGATACACTAGAATTTCTCAACAGTCTTTTATTCTAGTCTTCCCTGGCCAAACTGGCTAAGGCCATAGAATTTAGTAAATAATATGAGCTGGTGTTCAGTTTCCTCCACATTTCTTGTCATATCTAAGTGGACACTGTAGCCCAAATGACTCAGAGCAGGGTTCAAACACTCAGTCCTAGAAGAAATGGGTACAAATTTGAAATCTTTAGCTAGGATAAACATCCATCTCAAAGAAATCAACATTTTGCTAAGTATTTTCATCCAAAGGAGTGGGCAAATAATGTCAAAAGAGTTTGAAAGACATTTTATTGACTTTTGCACCAAATCCTAAAGCATCTGCTGCAACCATCCTGTGCCTTACCAAGATCTTAAAGAACAGATCTTTCATCCAGAAAGATGTTTCTCTGGTAACTGAAAAATTTATTCCCAGAAGTGAAAATATATCATGCCCTTTCTTTAGTGAACCCATTTCTGTCTGTCTCTGAAGAGTGATTCTGATGTGCTGGTTGCTCACTTGCCCGATATGAATATGCTACCTTAAAAGAAAAGTAATTGATTTTTTGGCCAAAAGGACAGGAGAAAGGTTAGGAATGTGCAACAAGGTTTCTCATAACTTTGGAGGAGGCAGATGTTTCTCTTCTGTTTCCAACCTTCATTTTCTTTGCATGAAGAACGAGTTCTTTAAAACCAAATAAATATCCCTTTGAGAAGAGCATGGTTCCCACTGTTATTCTTTACATTAACTCTTTTGTAGCTAAAGCAGAGTTTAGCTTGTTGATTTTTATTGCAAAAAATGAGAAGTAGAGAGACTACAGTGCAATTTTTTTTCTATAAATGGCTTCAATTATGGCTCATGAGCTGGTCAAAAGAGTAACAACAGCAACAATAACAAACGCTCTGACATCTGACATAATATGGATTGTCATTGTTCATTCTAGGTAGTGTAAATATGACTAAAAATACTTTCTTCTTGCAATTAAGATTTCATTTAAACATCCATAATTGCAAACATAGCAGCACATATTTCATATTTATAGGGATAGCAGAGAGGACTTTTGGAAGCAGTAACCAAGAGCAGACTTCTTCTAGAGCAGGCAGAGAGGAGAGCCAAGGAAAGGTTGTTTTTCCTGGTAGAAGTGCACAGGGTGATGTTCCCTGTCCCTGACTGGCTCCTCTGTGCCTGTGGGACATCTCCTACCTCTCTTGGTGATGGAGACAATGGGATGCCATTCTCATCCTTGGACACTGAGACCAAACTGCCTTGTAAAAGTCTACGGCCTAAAGAAAAGGTGAAAAATGTCTAATTTCAGGTTAATATTCTCCCCCTGGGTATGTCCCTGAGGCTAATGTTGCTAATTCCATGCTCTGCAGCCCCCATTTCCCAGGGAAAAGGACTGAAATGTTTCCCAGGACAGAAAGCCTGGCAGGGGAGAGCATCTGTGTGTGGCTGGGAATGGACACTGGGGTCTCTGGGGACCACTGAGGCAGGGCCAGGGGCTGGGGGTCACTGACAAGGTAACCTTGGCCATAGTTTATCTTCCTAGAGTCTGCCTGATGGGAAATGTGGACAAAAGCCTTTGTGAAGCTCTGCTTGCCATATGTAGCTCTACAAGGCTGCTGGGGAGGCTGTGCCTGTTTACCCACCAGGCCTGAGAGAGCCATTTGGTTCCTAAGTTTGTAAATCAACATTGTGACCCCTTTTTCCAGAGGATGGAGAAAAGATTGAGGAATTTCAGAAACTGCTGTCTGAAGCCTGGCTACGATGAGATCCATGAACTCCCCAGTCCCTGCTCTGTGTTGGGCATTTAGGATTTTCAGGAGTCCCCAATGGGAAATCTCAGGAAGAAAGAGAAATGTGAAAGGCAGAGGCAGGTAAAAAGTGTCAAGAAAGGGTGAGACAAGGGCTGCCTCAAAGGAAGCCTGTTGTAGCCAGTGAAGCAGAGCTAGGGTGCTGAAAGATGAGACATTCCTTGCACGGGCTGAGTGTCACGGGAATCTGGGCTAGCCAGAGCAGGACGTAGTGGTGTAAGAGTCAAGGGACAAAGTCTGTGTGGGGTCAAGGCTCAAACCACTAAACCAAGCAGGACAGGACCTGAGGGGTTCACCCAGTTATCTGGGCTTTCCTGCCCAGTGGGCTGTGAGACCCTTCCCAAGAAACCTGTGCTGGGTTGAGAGTAGGATGGAAGGCAGAAGGATGGAGTCAGGAGAAAGAGGGTTTTTCCACACTTAAAAATCACAGGTGTCTCTCCAGGCTTCCTGTGATTTATTGTTTCCACATTGTGTGAGTGGGGGACTCTCAGCCCACCCACACTCAGCCTTTTCTTCCTATAACAAACACAAGAACACTGAACATGTGAGTGAGTTCCACATGTTCACACAGAGCTGACTTCTTCCTCACCCCTGTGTCCATTACTGTCCATAGAATCATGGAATAGTTTGGGTTGGGAGGGATCTTAAAGATCATCTTGTTCCAGCCCCCCATTTTCAGCTACAAGAGCATTTTGTACCCACACTCTTGGTCCACTGGGACACCTGGGGACATTTATGTGACTTTGCAGAGATGTGTGGCACAATCAGACAACATCTAAGTGCATCTTTATCCAATCTTCTTATAGAAAGGGTTTTCATGCTGGTTTTACTTCTGGAAGTTTTAGGGTGAACAACTGCAGTATTTTTTGCTGCCCTCTCATTTTTCCTTCTAGACTCTCCTAAATTCCTGGAGATCTTTGGAAGATCCTGGCTGCTGAATATCAGCTGTGCTGTTGCAGGAGAACCTGAACTCAGTTGCCCCTCTCTGCTCAGTGCCAGTATTTTGCCTCTGGGGCTCTCATATGTTCTCACCTGAATTTCTGGCATCTTCTGGCTGCATGTGAGCAGAGGCATTACTGTCACTTATGGATGGTATTTTTCATTGAGCCACTTGAGAGTGAAGGACCTGTTTCCTGTTTAGAGCTCAGGGAGCTCAGCCCAGCCATTTCCTTGCCAAGGGTTTGGGAAAGGAACACTCTTCATGTCCTTCCAAGCACTCTGGAGACATCTGAGTTCACATCTGACAAATGGGTACAGATGGATCTGCCTGTTCCTGCCTGTGTTCTGCCCGAGTGGGGCTGGGGATCGTGGCCAGATCCAGGGCTGTCAAAAGCTGGGTTAACACATGCATGATTTCACCCTCCCAAGGAATGTGGCCTGGAGCTGCTGTCTCTCCATGGAACAGACATCAGGCCTCTCTTGGTTTACACAAGCCCTAAGAAAAGCCAGTTTGGAGTCCTTGTGCTCCAGCTCCTCACATGATTAGCAATAACCCAAGCACAAAGTTTGGGTTCCTGCTCCGTTTGTTTTCGTGCATTTCCCATGCACAGATTCATGCTGCTCTGGCAGGATGGTTACACCTGAGGGTTTTGCACAGGGTTGTGCCTGGGTCTGTTTAAACCTGGGTAATTCCTGGCAGAAAGCACTAATCCTTTATGCCAGTGTGAGGCATCCATGCACCAGAGCTGAGCAGCTGACCCAGGGAGGTGTTCCAAGTGCTTTGTAAGGCAAATGGTGCAATAGAGAGAAGCTGAGGAAGTGCCTTGTTTTGGGCTTGTCTTCCACACTGAGTCTTTCCACATCACGTATTCCTAAGGCCCAGTGCAATATAGTGAGATTACCTGCTCTGAAAGAAGGAAGGGGGTTCTGGCTTCTCCAAGCTGCTCTCTAGAGATGGTTGCCTATAATCTTACCATCAAAAGCTCTCCACCTGCTGTTTGATCATATTAACAAGCACTGACCACTTCCATTCTCCCTCAGAACCCAGGAAAATCTTTGTGGAATTTAACTGTACATCTAAATGTGATGTTATCACATTTTATGGCATCTAATAGGATAAACTTTTGGGTGTTGCCACAACCTAACTAAAGCAGGGCATCCTTCCTGCTCCAACAACAAAGAGAAACATTTAAAGGATTTTTTAGATGTCACTTCTAAACAACTCCACCAGTTTAGCTCAATTTCATCCTAAGGGATATTTCTATTTAGGAGAATACTGCTGATGCTGGATACAGGAATAGGAGGAAGCTCTTTAGCATATAAATACCTTATTAAACCTCAGAACACATCTCTTAGCAGGCAAAAAGTCCATGCCATAAGATCTGAAAAATCACTCTGTTATGGGGGGAAGGATATTATATTCGATAAATCATGTGGAACTATTTATCAGCAATCACTTCTTTAACTTTTCCACAGTCTTCAGTTTCAAAGAGCATTTTGAAGTGACTGAAGTTTGTACAGAGCAGTTTATTTAAAAAATTATTTTAGGAAAATTACCTCAGGCTTGATTGTGTATTTATGAAGGGTTTCTCTTTTCTTTTTTTTTTTAAATATTAACATAATGTAAGAAAATTACTTTATTAAGAACAGTGGAAAAATGTGTAGAGAAACAGAAAAGATTTTGTAACAGACAGTCTGTAATGGGAAAAGTTTTGCTTGTCGTGCAGTCACAAAGGGCAAAGTCAGTGGAAAGACCTTGATTTTGATGGGCTTTGGATTAGGCTCATTATTGGTGTAGGATTATTTATCACAGAACCTTGAGCTGTTTCTGGTTATATCTACATACTCCTCAGTGAATGTATTTTGATTTCTCTACTTTTCTCCCTTGCTATTATAAGTGATTATTTTTAATAACTTCATTTGCCTACCTCATCCTTCTTGTTGCCTTCTCCTTAACCTGAACCTCCTTAACTTGATCTTTAGTTAAAAATGAAATTAACGTGCTCATAATTCAAACAAATGAATGTTTTTTGCCCTGCAACCCTTGTTGCACAATCTCTTGCAAATCCACATTGGCCACTTTGTGCTCCTGACATTGTTCATTCCTGGAACAATTCTGGTCTGCTGCAGTTTAATTATGATGTGTTTCAGTACACAGCTCAGCGTGGTGCTCACAGTGATGACTTAGTGATTTTCTAAACCATGAAATAAATCTGATTGTGAGTATTTGGTATGTGGTTTACAATCAGCTGGATTATGACTCTTCCCAGTGGGGTCAGCCTTTCTATGGTGAGCCCATAGGTTGGGGTAGAACTAGAATTATGCTGTGGATTATTGTGGGCTTTATGGTTGTTTTTATTGAAATGAAACTCATTATTTTTCATTACTTGGCATCTGAACCATGCTGGTACGACCTAGGTTTAGTCTGGGAGCTCCAGAGATGAGCTGAAGTGTGAAGTTTGCATGAGCTGTATGGGCAGGGGCCACACTCCTGGAAGGTAGACCTAATTTCATGGCCTTGGAAAAGTGCTGTGTGAACCCTTCTGATTGCCCTTGGAGCTGGGAAGGGTGCAGAAAGAGGTGACTGCTCAGGTCAGTGCACATGCAGGGCTGGAGGGGCAGGTTGGAGCCCTGGACATGCTGGGAATGCCAAGGTGCAGCTTGGATTCCAGGCAGACAGACAGGATCCTTTCCCAGGCATCCCCGGCTGATGAAAGGCAAATTGTTTGCAGTGACTTGGAATGGATTAAGTAGACAAAATATGAATGTTTGAATAAAGTAGTAGCCACAGCTCTTGTGTAGACAGTAAACAATGGTTTATTGACAGTAAACTCTTGCTCTTATGGTAAAATGTCTTAAATCACTTATTTCCTGAAAGGCTCAGGCAGGGTGTCTTTGGTCACTCACACATGTTTTGTACTTTATCTCAAATCAAAACATCCTGATTTCCAGTCTCTGGAACACATTACTGGTCCATGCTTTCCCTGTTTGAATAAAAGGTGGCAAACCCAGCTGTGCACTCATCAAGGCTGTTTTGAATAGCATCTATGAGTTAAGAAAAGGCTGTGGATAGATGAGACCCTGGGATTTGTGCAGAAACATCCTCGGACTTGGCTTGACAAATGTTGTGTTGTTGGACAACTCTTCTTAATCCCTTTCTACTTGGACTTTGCTGTGGTTGCTCTGAAGGAACAGAGTGTTTTGTCTCTCCACCTGATCTCTCCCTGCTCCAGGCTCCAGCATGCAGATGTAGCCGTGCCAGTGCTCACTCTCTACTCTGATACTGTCAAAATGAGTCAGGAAAAAATCTTCCTGCTAGAAGTAGTTGAGGGATCTGTTTGTTTTCACAGCATTGGCTCTAAGAGTCATTGCACGACCAGTTGTGCTGGCCAGTGTGGTGGGAAGGCAGGGGAGCAACCAGGTGTGTACTGAGAACAAAGCCAGGCACACAGAACTTGCTTCTACCCCAGCAGAGACAGACGTGAGAGATGTGTGAAGGAGACAGGACAGGCTGTGAACATGCTCGAGGTGCCCTGGAGCGGATGGCAATTGCTCTGTGGTACTGACTCCTCTTACCTGTGCACAGAGGGTGCATCCATCAGAGCAGGGAAAACCAGCCCAAATTACCTCCCCCTGCAGAGGTGCACATCAGCCCTTCTTGCACTGAGGGTCATTCGGGGCAATGTGCTCATCTCTGAGGCAGTGCTGAGTGGCCCCAACACTGTGCAGGTGTCCAGGCAGTGATGGAACTCCAGCCTGAGCCCCTTTGCTAGGAGGAGAGCACAAGAAGAGGTGTGCATGAGGAGAGGTGTGCAGTGGGCATGGCAGAAGGAAGGGAACAGCGCGTGTGGGCTGCCTTGGCTCTTCCTCTCTTGGATGAATCCCTTCACCAGGGCCAGGCTGGGTGGGGCTCTGAGCAGCCTGCTCCTGGTGCAAAGCTCCATGCCCAAAGCAGGGGAATTGGAACTAAACAGTCCTTGAGGTCCCTTCC
The DNA here is from genome assembly GCA_032173965.1 of Sitta carolinensis. NCBI lineage: Eukaryota > Metazoa > Chordata > Aves > Passeriformes > Sittidae > Sitta > Sitta carolinensis. The sequence goes on from CM063289.1 coordinate 26,610,685, forward strand.
AACCCAAACCATTCTGGGATTCAATGTTTGAGGTCTTGCCTATGGTCCTGAGTAGCCCAAACTCTGGACTGGTCACTTTGAAAGTCTCTCTTGCAGCCCTCAGCATCCAAAGGACTCAAATCTGTGATTCTTCCATATTTCTTTTCCAGTGAGGGACTCGCTGTGACCCTCTGTCTCGGGCCCTGGCCTCGGGAGGTGAAGATTGCTGAGCACTGTGTCAGCTGTATCCAAAGTGGTTTTTGTTTAATGGTCTCTGCTGCTGTTTATATTTTCTAATGCGCTACGGCTGGTGTTTGTTGCCATTAAAACTTCATTTGTTTGTAGGATCTTTTCAACAAACTGAACTCCAATAAATCATGAGTAAAATATTTATTATTTCAACTGGATAAGAAGGGGAGGGGGAAGTGGACAAATTAGTACTCCTTCAGCACCATGTTAAATGGGAGGGCACTGGGGTGTGTTTGCCATGGGACTTTGTCCCCAAAAGAACAATTATTTGGCTGGACAGGACCAGCTGAGTGACAGATTCAATTCTGGGAGCAGAAGTGGAGCAGAAATACTCTGAGTACTCCAGCTTTATCCTGTCTGCCCCTATAATCACACCCACAGATGATGGTAGTGAGCTCAGGGCTTCTGGATTAAAACTGTCAAAAATTCAAGCCTCTAATGCCTGAGCTGGAAATCCTGGGCTGATAAACTGGTCCCACTTCTGCTGGTGGCAAAGCTGCTATTGTCTGAGGTCAGGATTTCACTCCAGGTCTGTTTTAGTTCACAGACAGTAGCAGACTCCAAACTCTTCATCTGCTGTAGGGTATATTACACCAGCTTGTGGTGGGATAAATGACATGGAGATCTGGAGCAGAATGTGGAAAATGTCATCACAAGCATCATTACATTAGAGCTGCATGGCTTTATTTATTTGTTGAATAGTGAACTCAATTAGAAATAGGGTGGGATTTAGGGCTGTTCTTGTACTTTTGCATTCAGCCAGTGGTTTTGGCTGAAAATGCAGAGGGAAATATGGGAAAGTTGGACTGTGATTTCAGCATTTCACATAGAGGATACATTGCCTATTCACTTGGAAATGATATCTAATTTTTCAACATGACATATTTTTCAATGCCAGAAATAAAATAAATAAAAAATGCTTTTGGACTGACCTGAACAGAAATAATTCTGAAATCTGTCCAGGGGACTAAGGCAAAATCTCTGCATTGTCCAGTTAAGCTCAGGACAGGTGTAAAGTGTGGATCCAAATGATTGGGCAATGTAGCAGGGTCTATAAGAAATGTGAAATATATATATATATATATAGCACTTCAGTGGAGAACTGGTGTATTTGCATGTACAACTATGGCAAAATCTGTCTTCTCAGCAAGGAAGATGCCCTTCAGCACCTGTAAACCAGGCTGTGGATATAAGCAGCTCTAAAATATTCATGCAAGGATTTGGCCTCAAAGTTTTACATTAAATCCAGGTTCCTCACCCTGCATGATATTTCCTACCCCACAAAGCCCCAGAAGTCATCACCTTCACTACCAAGGCCTCTAGATGCTACTAAAATGCCATTACAATAATCAGTGTCCCATCTGTCAAAAACAGGACGTGTGGCAACCCTTCCCAGTGAGTCATCTGTTCAGCATTCCCAACTCTTTGAGACCTCTGCACTCACCAGGGAGCTCTGACATTTACCAATGTTATCTTTCTTATTTCAGTTTTGGCACCTTCTTCCTTTCCTCAGGGACCGTACTGGGCAAAACCCACATGAAATGAGCAGCAGACATCATCTGTCATCTTTCTGAAAGGTTACTGGGCTTGAGTGTGTTGTTTGGCCACAGATGGTGGTAACTTCACCAGAAAAACAAAAACCCCCACCACGCCGTGAAGAAATCGTTAGCCGGGCAGAGTTTTACATGAGAGATCAATTTGTTGAAAGGGAAAAGTAATCCTTATTCACAGTGGCTTTTGGGATGACTAAACCCTCAAGAAGCAGATTAGAAAATGCTATGAAATGCTCCTCTTGCTATCATTTGCTGTGAATCAGCAATTAAGTAGTCACCCCCTTGGCAGCGTTCCCACCGGGGTCGGTGGAGCTGGGGTTTGGCCCCTGCTCTGCAGGAGGGGCTCGCCATCGGTCTGTGTCCACTTTGCACTTCTGTGAGCACTTCTGTGAGTCTACTTACAGTGTTTCATAATACGGGAACAAAGGGGTTATTCAGTGAAAATGAGGGAGGCAGAGATTTAAAGCAGATGAGAGTAAATGCTCGCTGCACAATAATGTCAACACCTGGCTCTTTGGACGTCAAAGTGCTTTACAAGAGGCATCAGTGCCAGTGTCTCTGTTTGACAGAGAGATGAAGAAAGATAGCACTACCTGTTCAAGGTCACCAAGCAGACAATGCCAGAGGCAGAGTGGGAAATATCCTCCTCCAGTATGCAGTGGCTTCTGGTTAAAATCAAATCACTTTTATGACTGCTCCAGGTCAGAACGACCCCAGAATTCAGTGGCACAGACTGTGTGGAGAACAAGCACATGGCACTGGGAAGATGTGAGAAAGAATTCGGGTCAGCCAGCAGCCTCTGTTTTCGTGGTGATCTGTCTGATGCCTGAGGACAGGAGGCTCTCTGGCTGGATGACATGTGTCATTTTAACTCTACTGCAGAGTGCAGAGCCAGCTGCTGGCAGTCAGGGCTGTCCTGAAAACCCTGCAGACTGCCCCAAGTGTTTGGTGGTCCACGTAGAAAGGGAGCTGTCATTTTGGAAATCTACCCTGCCTGAGGGGAGCCAAGGATGGTTGTCACCAGAGATAATACCACATGAGGGTAAAAAATGACCCAGTTTTCCTGGAGTTGCTCAAGAATGGGCAGAGAAACCTGGGTTAAACATACTTGGGAGGGTTTACCCCAAAAAACAGGCTGGACTTGTTTTTTTGGGTTAAAAAACCGGACCCACACCAGGTCTGATGCTGTCCTTTCAAATGCATTCCTGGAGGCTTTTGCCACAGCCATAGAGAGTGCAGCTGGCTCAGCTGAAGGCGACAGGGTCCTCCACCCTCCCAGACAACCCATCCTGCCATGTCCACGGATACCATGTCCACAGTGAGAGTGAAGCATGTTCTTCCTCTGAACTGCTGTCCCTCCTTACCTCTGTGCAAGAAGAGAGCCCCCAGCAGCCCATTAACCCTTTCCAGACTCACATGGGCTCACACATGTGCTTTTTAGTGGCATGATTCTTGGCAAGAGAGACAACCTTAATATTGCTGTTGGACCTATGTGCATGTCTGTTGTTCATCATGTGTGAATTAAATGAATGACCCTGAAGTGGAGAGAAAACTAATGATTGCCATATTGTTTCCAGCAGTCTTCAAGCAAAAGGAGCTGTTTGAACTTTCCCCTAAAGACGCTTCTCCCTCTTGCAGTGGTTTGAGAATCTTGGGTTTCTACCCTTTTCAAGGTGATTAATATTGTAATGATACCTTCTCTACCTTCCCCTCCCCAGGGGAGTGGGCAAACAGAGGGAGGGAAGCAGGACAGGGAGAAGAAACTTTTCAAAACTAACTCCATGTGCAGCAGTAAAAGGCGTGATAGCTGCTTCTTTTCCTCTCTCCTCTAGTTTCCAGCAAATTCCCTTGTGCTTTCAGGTATTTCATTATGTTTTGGTTTTAATTCCTCTTCGATGCACATATTGACATGTTTCTTTCTGTCTATTTCTGTCTTCCTTTACCCAGTAAAATGATCCCACTGGGAAGGTGAAGGTCCAAATAGAAGGTGGAAGGAAGGGAAGCATCTTTCCTCATTACTGAGAGCCAGACTGATTGATAGTGTGTGACTGAGGCAAAGACCCTCTTTGGGTGGAGATTGCAGCCTCATCCTTAACACAAGGACAGGCATGAGGTTGAAGCTAAGAATGGGGACTGCATTTGGAATGTATGACTAATTGAGGTGATTGCCTGGACCTCTTCCCAAAAATTAGAGGAGAAATGCTGTAGTGGGCATTGTTTTCAACCTACAGGATATTTCAAGTGCTGTGCTTTGAGACTAAGGAAAAGACTGCATCCAGCTACTGCTGGCAATTAGAGCTGCCTGTGACCAGAGATGACCTTTTTAATATTGCTTGTGACATCTGCACCTGGCTGGATCTTGCTCCACAACCTTGAAATGGACAGTAGGAAAAAGCAGCAGAAAAATAAGACAATCCCTCACATTGTTTGGATTGTCAGTAATAAATCCTAGGGAGTGGAAAAAAGCCTTCCTTGTTGGCAGGGTGATCCCATCATCTTGGTATAAGAAAGAAATATTGCAGAGTAGGAAGGAAAACTCATGAGGATAATCAGTCAAACTTCCCCAGGGAGGTGTTTGAGGTGCTACATAGTCTTGTCTGGGCTCCCTTTCCCATCAAAGCCTGAACCAGATGATCTTTTGGGGTCTCTTCCAACCTGTTCTGTGATTTTGGGATCAGCAACATGCTGGTGGTTGGATGTCACTGCCATTCAGTTCTTCTATTATCTGGTCTCCTTGAAAACTCACAGTGCAAAACTTTTAGGGGATTTGGGGAGTCCCTTAGGATTACCTATGTGGCTGCTATCTGCTAGATTTTCCTCTGAGCTGTCCCATTTGATCAGAGTTGTGCTCTGGAACATCTGCAGTGAGTGGAAAACCTTCATTCCTGACTGAGAACAGACTGTGCAAGCTCAGCTTTGGAAGGAATTTCCCTCTGGTCAATAGTCTGGCTCATCCTGGTGGCTTCCTGGAGCCAGGACAGCAAGTACAGAGGTCTGAGCTGTACCTCCAGTGTTGCTGTATTCTGTCCTTCAGCTTAATCACGTGTAGAATATGAGTCTGGGATCACTCTGCTGTTTTCAGACTGATAATCCAGAATACACCATTAGAAGCTCTTCTGACAGTTTGATTCAAAGTAGAAAGTAATCAACTGACACACGCTCACCCCTCTTTGATCTGAATCCAATTCCCAGTGGGAAAGTCCCTTAATTTGCTTGATATGCAAAGTATCCCCAGGAAAGAAATGTTGGAGAAGGGGATCATGAAAGCTGAGACAAGATGTGAGGGTGTCACAAACAGAGGTGAAAGTAGAAGAAAATAGAGAATTGGCCAAGAAAATGTCATCAGTGACCCTTGTGATCACTGTTTTGTTGGAATGGGGAGGATGGAAATCAGCTTGGAGAGGATCCAAGATGCTGGAGACAGGGAATACACCTGCTGTGCTTATCTTGCCCCAAATCACAGATGAATCCAGTTCCTCCAGAAGCTTCTGAAATAATGTCACTCCCAGAAAACACACCACTGTGAACATTTCAACAAGGTCCTTTGTTCTTTAAATTGCAAAGAATTTTGAAATCTAACACAGGCAATAAGTCAGCTGCCTTTGTGAATTTCCAGGAGTTTTTTTGGTGTAGTTATTTGATTCTGCTCATATGTATTGTAAAGATAAAACAGGCCCAGTCTCAAATACTGGGAATCCAAGAGGAGGAAGAAATGACAAGGGAGAGCTTGGGGAGCATCATGGGAAGAACCAGATCAAGGGCAGAAGTGAGCAAAACTGATAGCATCTATAATATGGTCTGACAGCTTAGGTGGGCAAAGTTTGGGCTTGGAAAGGGTCGTGAATTTCCTGGCTTCACAGGAGGCTGAAGAAAACATCACTCAAAGCCTTCTCTGCTCCAGGATGCAATTTCCTCCCTGTTCTACTGACGGATCCTTTTCTGCTGTGTATATTTTTCTTTCAACCAGCTCAGCAAAAGTACTGAAAACTGGCAAGGCAGCTCAGAACAGTAAGAGATCTTGTACAAATTCTTCTTTTACAGGTTGTTGAGCAAAGTGTAACAGAAGATTACAGATAAAAATGGCATTTTCTGTCAAAGATAGTAAAGTATTTCCACAGCTGACCAGCTGCAGTGCACGTGTCCTGGCAGGTCCTGAAACCAGTTTTTATAGATCTCTCCAGAAAACCAATTAATTTGACTGCTGGCATAAGCAGCACGATAACCTCGATGCTTGCTGTCAATGAAAGAAGGGCTTCAATAAAAGCAAGGGGTCAGGTTGTCCATCTCAGTGGCTGAATGGTTCAAACCTCCTGTTACTTAACAAAATATCCACACTTTCTGTGTATGAGCCCTGCAGATAACACAGACCCTCCAAAGGGTATCCTAGCGAGGGTGGAAACAACCATTTGTGCTTGAAGGGTGCAGTGCACAGTTGTGGAGAGGCAATTGCTTCAAGAACCACTTTGATGGCTGTGGACACACCTCACTTTGAGCTCTTTTGAAGGAGGAATCATTGAAATTCCTCCCGAGTGCTGTAAACTGCAGTGATTCGATGTAATCTCGCTAAGTGAGCCAGTCACATATAACTCCCCAAAGTCAGTAAGGATCCTTGATGTGTGGGGTCCCTTTTAGCGCTTCATGTGAGCAGGTGGCTTGTGGCAAATGTCCCTGACTTCCCCCAAAATCTCTGAGCAGAGGAAGTTCTACTGCCGTCTGTATTTTGTGTAATTTGTGAGGGATGCTGTGGCTTCCCCACCGGAACCCGTGGGGAGGATGTAGGGTCTCTCTCCTGGCCTCGTGCAACCCGACTCAGGTTTGGAATAGCGTGTCATCATGAGCTCATCTAAAAAACTCTCAGGTTGTCCTTGTGGAAGACTGGTTTAGCTGACCTCCAGGGGTCTCTCCCGACCTACATTTTCCTGTGATTCCGGGATGGAGTGGTAGCGAGCTCAGGACCTCTGCAGCACAGGCTACTTTTATTTCCACTGAACATGAATAGGAGCATTGTGTGGGTACCCAAGGGCCCTGCCAGACAGGCCCTGGTAGTGACTGGGGCTTTTACTGGCCTCAGCTCTTGGTCCCTGTCTCTGACAGAGGATCTGGTGCTTGCCTCAGCAGGGAAGGTGTGAACTGGAGCAGCTGAGGATGCTCAAATTGCTTGTCCCTACAAGCTGCTTGTCATGGGCCAGTCATGTTTTAGACCATGACAGCCAAATGCTCAGATAATGGGAGACAGAAGCACTAGCTTTACACAGCCAAGCTTGGAAAATGAAGCCAAAGTGACTTGGGCTTGACTTGAGTGTGGAAAAGGCATGCTGCAGTCCTTTACACTGAATGCTAAACAAAGCAGAGCATGGCCCAGAACCCAAATGCTTATACAGTCTCCACCTCTGAATACCAGCTTTGAATTGGCTTTGATTTTTATTGCATATTTGTCCACAGCAGCTGTCGGAAAGCTTAAATGCTAGAATTACTGCTGGAATAAATACACCCTTGCAAAGCCTTGCTATGGCTCTCCCCGTTGGGAGTTTATGTAATGTACTGAGTGGTACAAAAAGTATGCAGAGAGAACATTCTGCTTCCTGGAGGTTTCAGCTTGGTTTGACAGCTCGGTGCTGACTCACTGTCAGGACCTGGGTTTAAGCTCTGTAGTGGAGCACTGAGGGCTGGGAAGCACAGCCATGGACATTGCCACAAATGGATGTAAACCCAGGCTGTTACCACCCCAGGTGACTTTCTGCCTGGGCATTGCAAAAGCCATGGAATTCAGCCAGATGCCAGCTTAGAGCAATGGCTGCTTTAGGTGAAGGACCAGAAAAGACCCCAAAGTGGCCTCAAAATGCTGGAGGAAGATGAACATTTCTTTTAATGCTATTTTTATACAATATTCTAATTTTGTCTTGTTCCCTTACATAACTTTCAGAGTTACAGCTGAATAAACTTTCAGGGAAGAGAACTATTCCTAATAGAGCTCTAACTTTCTCCAGACTGAGTCTCTGAAATCATCCAGGAAAGGTTTCCAGTCCATGTATGTGGCACTGGAATTTTGTCTAAGAAATAAAGGGCAGAAAGAAAGCCCTGTAACAATTCAGTTTGCTCCTCCATGGCAAAAGGCAATTATTTTGTTTGGGTTGGATGGAGTTTGGTGAAATAGGGTCAGCACAACAGAAGCCCTTCTGTCCCTGCCCTCCAAGATGTGATCCTGGCCTGGTCCTGCTCCCCCTGCTCACACCCCCTGAGCTCTGAGCACACACAGAGGAGGATGAGGTGCATTCAGCTCCGACTGCCTCCCCTCCAGTCAGTTCAAGCTCCAGCCATGGAGAGAAGGGAGATCTGGTTCTATTCCCTGCCGCAGGGCTGATGGATGCCCTGGGAAGCTTCTCTCTGGCACTGGGAGCAGACCACTGGGGCTGTGAGAGTTAGGGGGTAGCTAACTGAAGTTAACTGTGCTCTGCCCAGCTGCTCAGGGGCCCTGCGAGGCAGCTCACGAGTTAGCAAAACATTGAGGATTTCCTAATGCTCTCCAGGGACCAGGTGGGTCCCTGGCTGCTGCAGGATATGGCCTGAGAAAGGCTACCTTTTCTTTTCCCAATTCCCTTTTCATGTTAAATCTGCAGGAAGAAAATCACCAGATGCCTTCTCCAGCCCCTCCCTGTGTCTAAATGGGGAATGCTCAGTGTGGTGTCCCCAGAAAAGCCAGTCTGGTGACCAGCCAGACATGAGGAATGGGGAAAACAGGGCTTGGAGAAATGTGAAACTGGGAAAAATGGCTGTAAAGGCAATACCCCTGTACCCTAGAAACTCTTTTTTTATAAAAAAAAATTAAGAGGAAACTTCAGCGTTCAATCTTTTTTTAATAGCTGAGAAAATTTGCTAACAAAAACACAAAGCAAAGTCACAAGACTGGTGAATTAGAATGTTTTCTAGCTGTCTGTCTTTCCCCAAGACACAGGCTATGCTTGGGTGGTAGTTTAAATTTGCCTGATGTTCTTAAGGCAGATGCAAAGCCCAGCAAATCCAGCGGGAGGTTTTTCACCAGCTTCTCCAGACTTTGGATGACTCCTAACTCTGTAGGCAAAATAACACGCACGAGTAATCAACATTTGCCCCTTTTTGGAAACCCATCAGCCCAAAAGGGCTGTGGCCAAGTGTTTGTTCTGTGTTTGTTGTTGCATCTTTCCCTGACGCTCCATAAGGGAAGTGCAGATCATCAGGACACGATGCGGCAGCGCTTGAGATCTTGGCCGTGGAATTGTTTATTGAGCAGAGACAGACTGCAGCACATCCCTTTCAGGAATGATAAGGGAAGGCTTATGCAAGCCCACATCTGCACTTGGCTGGGCACAATAATGTCATGTTCCTGATTAGCCATAAATTTCTCTAAAGCACTGGCTGAAGTAGGAGCGCCCATGGTGACTGACTTCTGCCACGCAGCTTCTGTTGTTTCCACGGCTCCAAACTCGGTGTGCAACATGAAATAGAGCCCTGTAGAAGTGCTGGGCCTTGTCATTTCCTACTCTGTTTCTGCTGCTTGCACTCTGCCAAGCACTATGATTTTTCAGTCCCTGTTAAAGGTTCAAGGCCAGTTGGATGGGGTTTGAAGCCACCTGGCCATGGCTCTCCCAACCCAAACCATCCTTTAACTGAGTGAGAAACGTTTTTCTACTCCTCTAGTTCACCTGTGGACAGTCAAACCACCTTTAACCCAGTGCTAGAAGATCCCTTCTGCCCTTGAGAGACATCCCTTTCCCGAGCCACACTGCACAGAATTAACACAGTGAGGCTCAATCTGGATGAGCCGTGTGGTTTTCCTGGAACACTGTGATCCCATCCACAAAGCCCTGGGTCCTTCTGGATCTGTCATGACCTGCAGCATCTCTGGCTATGGCAGTAGACCAACAACATTTAGGACTTAGGCCTCAAACTAAGGTGTTTTTGTCACTGCTCCTGTGCTAGAACCACCCCCAGTTGGAACAGAGGTTTCCAAAGCTCTTGTGACATGTAACCCACAGAGGGTTTTTTGTGTAATGCATCTCCCTGAAGACCAGTAGTGATTTCCTCAGGGTGAGAGGTTAACAAAGACCTCTTGCACATTGAAAGTCTTTTTCTGACATTAGAAATGCGTTTTTTTGTATATTCTAGATATTGTCTCATCAATGTAATTGCAAAATACATTAGTTGCCATTTACTGGTGTGTTTTTAGATCATGTCACTATTCACCCTTTTTTTCCCTTGGTCTCCTAGTCTCTTATTACTGCCCAGATTTTTTTTTTCTTTTTTTTTTTTTTTTTTTTTTTTTTGATGTCTAAAAGATGGCCAGGTCTGAACACAACAATAAATTAAGATGGTTTCTGCCTTTTCCAGAGTTAACTTTGAATCCCAGATATGAAGCCTGGACAGAGAAAAGACAATTGTCATGTCTGTCCTGGTGTTTTCTATAATTTATTGAAGCCCATCTGATACAGCTGCAGTTTGCTGTAATATTGATCTTTGGTATCTGAAGAGAATTCCCCAAAGAGTCCTTCTGGATGGGAAAAGCAGACTGAGAAGAACCAGCTTCCATCTGGAGAGGGGACATTGAGATACCAGGACACCAATTATTTGGAAGGAGGGAGCAAACTCACAAGTTCTGTGTCAGTACCATTATCCTTGCAAATGGCTCAGGAAACAGCCAGTGGGATGTGCAGCCTTTTCTGCATTTGCAAGTAAAACCTGGAGCTGTGTATGAATTAGAGCAGTCAGAGAGAAACTATCAGCTAAATCTGAGAATGAAAGGATCAGAGAGGGTCCCCTCATGACTCCTGTTCAGCAGCTCTGTATATAGTTTTAAAGGACCCTTATGCAAGAAGTATGTTGCCTTCTGAAAGAAGAGATTGTTTTACTTACTTGTTGTGGGAAGGTCTTCAAATTACAGCCCTTCCTGCTTATATTATGGCATTCTAGGGCTCATCCTGCTGCAGTTGCCCTGTGCTGTATGGGATGCAGGATCCATGGCAGATAAAGCCACAGCCAAAGCCTGTTGTTGCAACAGAAGTCTCTTGCCAGAGAGCCTGAGTTATTTCAGAGCTTCTCATTACAGCTGAATGCAGTTAATACTCGTGTGTGGGAGACAGGTCAGAGTGTCCTGGAGCACAAAGTCACCATGTGGCTCCACAGCATCGAGTGGAGACTGTGGTGACAGGGGACAGCTCCAAACTAACGTTGGACAAAACACTCCTACCCACATCCTGCCTGGAAAGGCTCAGTTTTGGCTAATTCCACCATCACAAAGTGAGCCCTTTCCAGGGAGATTAAGGGAGAAGAGGTAAATTCAATCCAGGAAGTGGGCTGATTCCATTGGAAGCTATGAGAGTAATCCTGACCAGGATGAAACACTTGTGTCTTGAAATTCCCATTCATGGGTCTTCCAGCCCTGGCTGCACATGTCCCTATTCCCATCCATGGCCAGGCTGCTTGGGTGGATTCCCAGCCATTCCTGTCACTGGTGCATCACCCTTTTCACTGCTGGGGAGATCACAATGTGTCAGAGGAAATGTAGTTCACTCCTCACCCACTGCAAACACAGGGATGTGATGCAGAGCTGCATCTCCCATGAGGCATGAACAGCACTTGGGCTTTGAAACATTTTGGTTTTGCCTCAAAAATTTGCTCTTTTGAGAGGAAGTAGTTTCTGACCCACTTTCTAACCTGCTGCATTTGAACTTGAAGGTTCATGATCTCAGCAATGTGTGTGGGGGGGGTCATGCAAGCATAACTTCACAGAGCTCTGGGTGTCCAGGAAATAACAGATAGATATTATTCATAGCCAAGAGCAGACTTGAGAGAGCATTGCAAGGAGTTTGAGGCTGGAGCTTTTTAGATCTTCTGGAATCCTCTCCTTTCCTGAAGAGCACAGAGAGAGCCTGGTGGTCCTAGGGTGAGGGGCAGAGGAGGTGGGTGCTTCCCTTCCTGAGTCTGGTTTGAAGTTGGCTGGCAGCATCTTTCAGTGGATAAAGGCTTTTGCATGCCTGCTTTGACTGCTTTGATGCACAAACAAAAAATTAGGCAATATGCACAAATTAAAATGTAATAAATAATATTTAAACCTTTTGAAGCAGCCAACTCAAAGATGCAGCTCTTAGTTCTGGTTGCAGATCCTGGGCCTGTACCAGGGTAAGGGGCACGAGCCTGAAGCCTGGCAGACTCTGGCCCTGGCTGCAGAGTGGTTTCTTTGCTGGGTACATGGCATTTCTCAGGCTGTGCTCTGGGCAGCCCATGCTATATTTAAATACATTTTGCTGGTGAAGGACTAAAGGGCCTCTAGAGCTGCAACTTCCTAAGGGCTATTCTGCAGATTCCTTCCTCCTTTCATTCTTTCTTTCTTTTTTCTTTTTCTTTTTTTTTTTTCTATTTTTTTTTTCCTTTAAAGGAAACTCTCAATCTTCTTAGGAAATAATCTTTTGTTTATGTCATGAAAAAAAACCTGTGCTCTCCTGGCTGGGAGGGTGGAAGGGCCAATAGGAAGAAGTGCCACTTGTGGGCTTCGATACAACCAAGCGTGTCTTAAATAAACATATGTTTATTTTTCTACCTTTCTGTTGAATTGCATCCTTGCCAACATAGAAGGTAAAAGTATCCAGTTCAAAGGAGGCAACTGCAAGCGTAGGCTGACATCCTGTTGTAAATATAGAACTGGCCCCATGACAATGCCCTGCTCGGAAACAATGGGAGCTGGGAAAGAGAAATGTGTGAATTAACACAGTCGAGGCAAATGATGAACAGCTGATGGAGGACAAGAGCCGTGGGCCAGGCTGCCAGCTCTCAGGGCTGCCTCTGAGCTGGCCTTTGTCCCCTTCTAAGAGCTCTGATGTCTCTGCTGTGCTCATGCACCAGCTGTGATACCACCCTGGGAACACCGAGGACCTGGGACACCCTTCTGTGCCAAACCACAGAAGGGATTTCCCTGCCCCCTTGCTCAGGCTGGGGCAGAGCAGGAGCTTTCATGTGCTTTTGCCTCTGTCCCACCCTGCTGACAGGACCTTGGGGCGAGGGCAGGTTTCTGCCCTGCCCAGTGCTCAGGGCAGGGTTTGCAGTGCAGGGAGGCTGCAGTCAGCCTCATTCCCTGCCCTCGGGACAGTTCTGGACAAATCCCGGTGGTATCCTCCCTCTATCATGTATTGGAATGGGCAAGGAGCTCCCATTTCCACCAGCAGCATGAACCCCAGCCACTGCTGAGACATAGATTTATCCCACTTGTGCTTTGCCATGAAGAAACTGAGTTCCAGGCTAGTTAGGAACCTTAGTGATACTTCCTGTGACTGCTGAGAAACCTGCCATGAGTTAGGAAGAAGCAGCCTGTGGCTGTCAGTCGTTCTTGGCTCTGGCTGGGGACCTGGCAGAACTTACCCAACCCCTGACCCAACGAAGAGCAGGCTGGGATAAGAAAGGAACACGGGATAAAACAGGAACCACAAGCATCTACAGCTGGTTTTCACCTTTACAACATGCTTGTGGGGACATTGTTGTGACCTTTTGGGCACTGATGGCTAAAGCGGGGGGGGGGGGGGGGGGGGGCACTCCCATGAATGCAGGCAAGATTTTCCCTCTGGTGAATGCCTTGTATAAACTGCATTGTGTTTAAAAACATCAGCAGAGAGAAGCTTAGTTTAGCTTACATTCATCCTCGTTTTTCTTTGACTAATTACAGATTTTTTGTGACTGTCACGTTGAAATGATAGCTGCATTGGCAAGTATTCACCTCACTTTTGTGCTAAGCCACCTTCATTCCCTGGGCTGAGCCAGCAGGGCAGCAGCCACAGCAATAGCAAGTGCCTGTCACCATTTTATCTTACCTAGCACACAGAGTGTGGCATTTGAGAGCTGAAGCCCTGGGTTTTCTTCCCTTCTCTTTCTGTGCAGTGCAGGGTGTGCCCCATTTGACCAAATATTTGTGAAGTTACAGCCTTGGGACAGGCTGACAAAAGGTTATAAACTCACTTGTTTTCATCTTTCCCTAAGGCGGGCAGGCTGCAGTGAGGCTTCACAGCTGCCTCACGTGGGTGCCTCACACCTTCCCCTGACCCAGCTGCTGCTGGCCAGCAGAGATGGGACTGTGGGTCTGATCCACAGGAAAAATTCCTGCTTCCTTACCCCGAGAGACTGTGGCAGCAGCTGCCTCATCACTTTCTGTAGCCACAGACCTGGAGGTACCACTGGGGATAAAAAGCAAATGGTGTCATGGAAGATCAGGTGTCATGTCACTGTCAGAGGGGCTCTGTGTGCTCTTGGGTGTGATGCACAGCACAGTGAGCCCCTGAGATTCAGCAAACTGCTGTGGGGCTCAGGTTTTTCCCACTGACATCAGCACCATTGGGTTCTTTTCTACCTGAACCTTCTGCTGTGCTCATCTTCAGAGGAAGATGGGAAAGAGTGAGTTTTGCATGTTAGTGGAAGGAAACCAGGCAGCTTAATCCCAAAGGTGAAGTATGTGTTCATAGTAACACCAGTTTTTACATCTCCCCAGCTCTGCTCAAGAGCAGCTGCACTGAATTATGGTTGTGGCACTGCTGTTTCTTTTTGGAACAGAGAGGAGTGAGGTGCAGCTTTGGAATTTAAGCATAAGACAGAGCAGAAGGCGTTTTTCCACTCCACTCTTGGCTTCAACAGTGGTCAAATTCCACAGCAACTTCAAGAGCTTCTCCTAATGCTGGTGCCAGCTGTGCCCAACATCTGGGCTCCCCTGGGTGTGAGGCTAGTCCTGGCTGTGCAAAGATTCTTTTGCAGGGAGCAGTCCCAGGTGTTTGTGTGGAACAGTGCTGTGCCTCAAGCCAATGCTGCCCACCCATGGAATTGGGCAGAAAATGAGGATAAAAAATAGACAATATCCTAGAATTGTATGATTCTCTGAGTGTCTTGTTTTTAGTTTTCAGGCTGCAGCACCTTTGTGCTTCAGCACCACTCCCTGCTGTACTTAGAGAGCTCAGTCATGCTGCCTTTCCAAGCAATATCCCTTCTTGAAAAGCTGAACAAATCCACAGCCAAAGTGTTTCAGAGAGTTTCCACTAAACCTCCTCACTGCTGGAGTTTGGAGTGCCTGCTCTGAAACAGCAGCTTCCCCTTTTCATAGGGTATCAGTGGGCAGAGGCTTGGGGGACACTGGTGCATGACTGCAGATCTGTCAGCTGGTGGGTGGAAGAGGAGTCCCAAAGCATTCTCAGGAGTGGTAGGTGAGTTATGGCAGGAGTCAGTGCAGCCCAGAAGCAGAAACATGCAGGGATGAGGCTGGTACTGCCTGTGATTTGCAAGGTGTGACCAGCAGCGCTGTGAGCTTGATCCCACTGTTTGCCATACTCTGTTATCAGAGCTGCTCAAATGTTTTCCATCAGCTAATCCTTAACCCTTTGCAGATACAGACCAGCCCTGCACTGGAACCAAGAGCCAGATCAGAAATAAATTCTTTATATTTTTAATTTGGAGGATTTTTGCAATCACTGTTTCCCCACACCACTAAAAACCACATGAAAATCATTTAGAAAGAAGCAGCAACCAACAACCCTCTCCTCTCCCACAGCTGATATTTAAGAAGGACAAAATATCTGTGGAACAAAGTGATTTTAAAACCTCTAGGAGAGGGTCAGAATCCAAAATCAGAGGTGACTTTCTTTGAAAACTGACCAAGGGATTCATTCAGTGACAGAAGTGCCATTTGAAAAAAAACCAAGCAGATTTCCTGGAGCAGGCAAGACACACCTAGGCAGACCAGAGAGCTGAGTGCTTGATGAGTGTAGAGGACCTTCCCTACATAACTGATAATGTTTTGCTGAAAGAATACATGGATATAAGATTTCTGAGTTCTTGGCCAAATGTTTTACCATTCTTAGGGTAAAATTGACTTTTCTTTGTAGCTGATCTGAATCTCCCATGCTGCAACTTACATTTAGCTGTGCACTTTTGAGGGAGCAGGTTTGATCTTCTCTGTCGGCTCACAGAAGCTGTGATTCCCCATTGCTGTCTCCTGCCATGTGCTCTGGCCTCAGTGGCTCCCTCCCCTTCCTCAGGGTTGTGCCCTGGGAATTCCAGAGCTGGATGCTGTATCCACACTTGGGCTCCCTTGTGCTGAATGCAGGGGCAGAACCACTTCCTTCAACCTGCTGGTTACACTCTCTCTGTTGTGGCCCAGTACAAAGCTGAATTTTGTCCCTGGAAGGGCACATTATGTGAGACTTAGTTGCAGTGTAATAAATATCCCTCTCTCCCTCTGGCAGGCAGATCTGCAAAATGTCCCTGACTGACCTCCTGTGAGTCTATATAAGCTCTAGGACCACATAAGGACTTGAGCAATCCTGTATAGCTTCTATTTTTTTGTGCAGTTCCATGTTGCATCCAGCCTCTGATTGACCCTCCCATCAAAGCCTGCCTTTAAGTGGTTGTAAGCTCACAGCAAAATCAGCAGTAAAAGCAAAAACTTGTCTGCTCCTTGAAATTTTTGTCCCAGGATCTTTTGTTCCCTGAACACTGGTTCAGGTCTCTGGGAAATGCAAAGGTGTGGGAGAAGCCTCAAGGGAAACAGTGTCCTTCATGTGTAGTCTTATTTCACTGATCCTGGAAGTCTGGCTGCTCTTGACCACTGACCACTCACTCTGGTTGCAAATGCATAAATAAACAGGAGTGCAGCTGGAGCAAGGACTGGACAGACTGGACAAACTCCTGTGTACAAGCTTTCCACCCCAAAGCACCTGCACATTGATAACTGACTGACAAAGATATTATTTTTGTTGCCTGTGGGGGTGGAGAGCTGAAATTCTAGGAGGAAAAGGGGAAGCTGTGGGGGCTCCCAAAGTGACATTTTGATGTCCTAACCTACAGCTGCTGAGCACCAGTGAGACTACATTGATATACATTTTGCTCCTTGTTTAGGAAAGTTCTTTTTGGGTTGCCCCAAGGCCATCCATGTCATTCCTCCTTCTTCTGCTGGGTCCTAATCCTGTGCCTGGGGTACTCAAGACTTGCTTTGCTCTTTGCCCTCAGCCTTGTGGGTGCTTCCAGCTGTGCCCTGCTCCCACATCTGGTGGCATTGGAAATGGGAGTCCCACCAGCCACCCCAGCAATGCTACAGAGCCCACGCTGGGGCCACGCTGTGACCTTGGATCACCTGTGCCAGCAGCAGGGTGAGGTTCTGTGTGTGTGTGAGAGCCAACCAGGTGCTCTCAGCCCAAGCCCTGAACTTTTGCACCATGCTAAGGGAAGGTGGATAATTTGGGGGTGGTAGGAAGCCTGAGAATGCAGCAGCATTCCTGTATCCAGACTAGGTGGGGCAGCGACAAGGGGATATTAGCTCTCCTTAGCAGTCAGTGTCTGAAACTTCCTTGTATTGTTTGTCCAATGCTAAGAGCTTCCCCCCAACACTAAAAATAGCTTTTTGTTTTTGAGTTCACTTTGCATTCACATTTCCTCTCTTGGTTTTCTCAAGAGGTTCCTTGATATCTTTAAATTTGCTTGACCAACAGGAACAAAAGTCTCCCTGTGTGAAGATGGGGAGGTTTTCACCTCAGAAAGAGAGAGGGGGAGGCAGCTTTTAATATCTTTTTATATTTAGTGCAGGTTTGACGGGTGAGAGCAAACACCATGTTCAGCCTTTATTCCGTTTACCCAGTGAGAGCAGAAAGGGAATGCATTGTCCTCCTGGGATCCCAGGGAATAGTTGGCAGTGATACCATATAGTGAAAAAATGCTGGTCTCAAAAATACTTGAGCAACCACCAAGCAACAGCAATCACAGTGACTCTCAGCTCTACCCTTGGCAGCTGTTATCTGGACCAGATGTTGTCTTAAGTAAAAAGGAGATGCTGTTTTCTGGAACAGGGGGATATATATCATCTTCTGACATTATTGCTCGATTGATTTCTTTTAAAAATAATGCCTTGTAGAATGTTAATAAATAGCTGTTTATTTTGACAGCAGTGTCAAGAGCATGGTAATGTGTTATTGTTTGGACTGTGGACACTTAAGATGTATAAAGGGAGTTTGTGTTGCTGGTTCCAAGGAAGCAGGAGGGTTTTGCTCATGGTGGACCCAGTCCAGAGAATGTGCTTTACGTATGGGTGTTTATATCTTGCTCCGTCTGTAAGAGTTCATTTGCCTGATGAAAGATTGTTTGCTAGCACTCTAGGAGCTGGCAGGGAGGTATTTATACCATTGTCAACTCTGATAAAAGTTTCAGATGTTACAAAGGCTCTTGGATTGTACTAGGGGGGAAAAGAGAATTAATTATATCTGAATTTCTTCTTAATTTATTAGTGTTCAAAAGTGATCTGGCCTGCAGGCCTTGGAATCTGGAATGATCTACTTGTTGGCTGCAGGGAACCTGACTTGAAGCCAGGCAGCTCTGTCTGATCACAGGAGTGTGGAGCTCTCTGTGGCACGGAAAGCCAGGCTCTGCACTGGGTAAGGCAGCTCAGGCAGAGGCTGCTGTTGATGTGCAGCAGTGTAGATGTGCCTGATAACTCACCCTGTCTGCAGGCAGATCCCAAAACTCAAATCCTGGGTGTAAGTGTAAAATCACAGGGCTGGAAAAGCCTCCTAAGGAGTCACCTCCTCCCCTTGTTCTCTCAGATGTGGAGCAAAAGCAGCTGGTGATGGAGACTGGGACGACCCTGTCCTACCCCCACTGCCTGGAGCGTGTCCCCACGGTACAGTCACAGCCTTTCTGGCTTCAGTTTGCCCCTGGAAACTGCAGTGGATATGCTGGTGCTGCAGCATGAACTCAGTCCTTCTGGAAATAGTGCAGCTCTTCTGAAAGCCTTCAGAGAGCAAATACTGCAGTGCAACCACTGCTAGGATAATTCAGTATCTATAATCCACATGGGAAGGGAAAACGGATCTGTGAAACAGAGCCCTTTATTCATACAAAAAAGGAGCCCTGGAGACATGTGAATATCATTTTTTTGGAGGAGAAACATATTCTCAAATCAACACTAGTGCTGGAGCAAGTACCCAGGGTGTGGATGAAGCATCTCCACCTCTCTGGGGATGAGCCCCAAAGATACCAGGAGCTACAGCAGCAGGAAAAGTCACAGTCCTTTGCCTTTGTGACATATTTTTCATTGAAACAATACTTCCTCTGGAAAGGTCATGGCACTGAGTCGTGCAACAAGCCTTATCAACAAGTAGGTATATTATATATGAAATGTAGGCTCTCATATGTGTGAGAATGTTCCTTGAGACAGCGTCTGAATTTATGTGCTGCTGGTAATAGGTGGATACATTTTCCACCAGGAACAAATATAATAAAATCAGATTGCAACTGAAACTAAATGCTAAACTGAATCATAAAATTCAAATAAAAATGAAGTGCTGGTGGACTTCCATCCAAATCAGGTTCAGTTAAAGAAACTGTTGAGGCCAAAATTACTCCTGAAGCAATTGTGAAGGACAGACCAATAATGAGTCAACATTTGAATGAATTACTGTTCCTCGAATCCTCTTGAATTCACACAAAGGAATGACCTTTTCAGCTGGTGTTCCTGAATTATTCTGCCTGTCTGCACACACAGACTCAGTTTATTTTGGGCTGTTTGGGGCTGGTGCAAGGCTGTGTCCAGGGAGGTGTGCAGCAGTACCTGATGAAATCCCTTGAGCCCCTCCAGGTTTGGGTGCTCTGCTCTCTTCCAGGACAAAGCTCCACACAGCAGAGCTTTTTTTCTCCAGATAATAATGAAAAAAAAGTGGTTATTGAGACCAAGTGATCTTTAGTCCATCTGGCACGTGGAGCTTAGGGATGTGGTAATTCTGAACTGGGTGCTGTTACCCCTGAACACATTTTTGCCTGGGCTCCTACCAGTGCCTTGAGATGAGTGATCTCTGCCTTCCACAGGAACAGTGTCTTAACGAGCTACTGTTTCAAAACATCATTTTTTATTCAGGTGGGAATCTTTTCCAGGATTTAAAAAAAAATTATGCTTTCTTTTGGCATTTTCTGTAATTATGTAAAATGTTTGGTAAGGAATTTTCTGACTACGTTTTGTAATCAGAAAATGTTAATCTAAAATAATCTGCCTGTGTTTGTATGTACAAGGGCCAATTCAGTAAATCTCCCAGTCCTGAAAACATTTCCGAGTGATTTCAAATATGGAAAGCATGAGATCTGGTTTTATATTTTTTTTTAACAGTTTTATCTTGCTTTGCTGTTGCCTGTAGCATTAAAAACAGAATGAACGTTTCAGGTGATCCACATCATTTCCCCTCCTAAGATGATCCCTTTGCAAGGATTTTGGAGCTCTGGTTTTCCATTCCATCTCAGGGCAGTAAAGCACTCCCCTGGCTCTGGTCTTGTGTGAGCAGGAAGATTTACTGGAGCTTTCTGACAACTCAATCTGAGTTCCAGTTAGGTGGAAGAAAACCGCACTGCAGGGACATCTCAGCTGACTGCAGTGCCTTTTAGCACTGTGTTTTTAATGTATTTCTAGTTGTCAGAACAGTCACACAGTTCTGCATGCTTTCAGACACTCCTTGTTCCCAGAATGGAGCAGCAGCCCCTCTTACCAGTAGAAAACTTACCCTTTTCCCTTTGTCATGAAGTCTAAAACTGGTTTTGATGGACCAAATGTGTTGGGAGACCATGGTAGCAAAATCTGGAAGAAACAAAAACCATAAAATGTGGTGTCCTGGGATATCCTGGCTTTACCTGCCCCATGAGATCTTCAAACACTGCTTAGTTACCAGAGGACAGAAACAGATAAATGGAAAATAGCAGAGCCCTTGCAAATAACTGGAGTTTGAAGGGACAGGGTTAGAAGGGAAGTGAAAGGAGGAGGGAGAAGAAACCCTATATAAAACAGACTTTGCTAACCTAGACATGCTTGAATTAAGCCAAACATTTCCTCGTAGGCAGATGTTTTCCAGAGAACCAAAACTCCTGTGTGTACCTGAGTGGCAGATGCCAGCTGGAGTGATTGTTTCCTCTGGAGGAAAGGGTTTGCTTTCAGTAAAGGCCTGGGCATGTTGTGCCCTGCTCTGAGTGCCAGCACGTGCTGGTGATTAAAGCAGTGGGCAACACAAAGCCTTTCAGGGCAGAAATCCTTCCCCAACTCCACGGATCCTGCAGGCTGTCCCAGGGGATGGCACAGCCTGCCCCAGCCAGCAGCTCCGGGTGCACATTCAGGCTCAACCAAGAGGAAAAACATCACATCTTGCAAAGGGAATTCAGCACTGGGAGCTTTGTGGGTTGCCTCTGCACCCTGCTGGAGCTGGTGGCCACGAGGTCAAACACATCTGTGTGAGCTGGTGTGGAGGGGAAGGACGCCATGCTTTCCAGCAGGGATAATCACCCGGGTCGTGAGGACCATCCCCGGGAAGAAAGATGAACTTGCATTTTTCTCCAGTGATGGTGGTGATGTCATGATATGGTAAACAAAGTATTTCATCTTTTCTCCTTTTCTTCACTCAGTTCCAGGAGCTATGCAGGGTTTTCTGCCAGAAAGCTGACTTTTCTCCTGGCTGAGGCTCGAGGGCCCATCAGTGCTGAAACATCGCTGGAATGTTCTGTCCTGCAGGCTCAGAGGAGCAAAAATTTCTCTGGAGGGGGAAATATTAGCCTTAGAGCTACAGGCTTTGTTTCTGTACCTGTCACAGTTATTTATTATTTCAGGCAACTTCTGAATTTATATAGTGCTCCTGAAAAGTGGTGCTGAGCCCTGAATAAGTAGATGAATGTACTCTCAGCACCTCAGTGTTCATTTTGGCCAGAAATGGAAAGCACTGTGATGGAACAGAAGGTACAGCATCTGAAGTTACTGGGTCATGTAGCAAGAGCCAGTGATGCTTTTATTTCCCACTGGTACAGCCTTGAAAGCAGCTGGTTTAGGGGCTGAATAAAAGTGCAGTTTGTTTGCAAATAGTTGTTGACTTTGCTGAAACATGGCTTGTCCAAACAAAACTCTGTGTGGTGTGTGCATGTGCACACAGTGCTCGTACACATGTGCACACATGCTCTCTCACACACACACACGTTCTGGCACGAGGCCACTCTGAAATACCATCTCAGTTTGGTGTGATATTGCTGCTTTCCATCTTTCCTGCTTGGGTTTGGGTACCAACATCCTTCTCACTCCTGTCACTGCCTGACCCTCATGAAAGCTCTGTTCCCAGAGTATTTTTCCCACCAGGAACAGACGTCAGAGGAGCTGGGATGAGGTCCAGCCTGGTGCCCTCTGCTCCTGTTGCTTACCCTCTGCTGGCTGTGCTCCTCCTTCCCCTTGCTCTCCTCTCGATGCCGGTGCTTCGGGATGAAGTGACTCAGCAGAGAATGGCAGAGAACAAGGTGACTCAGACACATTTGTCAGCACTCAGGAAAGGGCTCAGACGTCTTGGAACCTTCTTTTAGCATCTCTAAGTATGCCTAATACGGCCTTGAATCTATTTCTTGGTTTTATGGGAAATGTGGGTGGCATCAGGTTCCATGAGGCTGGAGGCTCAGGGCATCAGCAGAGTCATCTTGGGACAGATGAGTGAACAGAGAAGGGATGTGAAATTTCTGCTCTGCAGGGCTGTGGAGGTCTCAAGACCCATAAAATATTCCCAATATTCTCCATCCCATCTAGAAAGCCAGGCTTTCTGTCCTTCCAGCAGCTCCCATTTACAGGGGGCATCTGTAGGTAGGGGATCAGGCACAGAAATATTGGTGCTCTGGTGCTTCCTGTGGGTTGTGGGGCGCATGAGGAAGCCAGGGGTTGCTGAGGGATGAATCCCAAATATGCACCCATTTCCTCACTGTGTTTGCTGGCAGCTGTGGAGGTGCAGCTCTTCATCAGGGAGGTGTGAGAATACCAGAAACCAGCTCCTCTTCTGAGTCAGGCATTTGTGAGATGGGGAATCTTCTTTTCATAAAATTCTCTGAAACTGGCGCTTGACAAGTGCAGTTTGGCCAAGAAAACTACATCTACTCACACATCTTCACATCTTCTGCTTCTGACTGTGGAAGAGGCATGCTAAAGATGGGGGTTTTGGTCAAAGCCTCTGTGTGTTTGTGCTTGGGGTGGAGAAGCTGAAGCTCTTTACATCTCACAATAATTTTTCATGTTATATAGCTGCAAAGCAGCAAAAAGAAATATATTTCTCTGTCATGCATATATGACAGTGCTAATTCATCCTTGGGTATCCTTTCAATTTTGTGCTGGGTCAGTGGTCGGATTTTTGCTCTTAGATTCAGACCTGCTCAAAGGACATAATTTGGAGAGAAAAAGTTAATTTACTAGGAAATATAGTTTGCCCTAGATTTTCCAAAAAACTCTGATAGTCAGCACAGATTCAACCCTCTCCCCTCAACAACTTGAGATAAATGTCACACAAATCTACAGGGCCCACCCAGTCAAAAAGCAGCAGTCTCTTGTATAACAGAAGAAACTGTGTGGCCAAGAAAGGAGACGTATCTTTTGGGAATAATGTCATATTAAAGTAACTGTTCCATTTTGATAATTTTTAAATTATATAACAGAAAACTGAAGTTGAAAAGTCAAGGGGAGTGAGAAAAATCTCTCGAGGATATTTTGAGTGGGCTGGGCCTTTCAAATTCAAGCTGAAACGTGGCCAGGAAGGGAGTCTGAAAAATTCAGATTTGGAAGAAACCCTGGAATTTATTAATCAAAGGTACCCCCTCCCTTTTTTTTTTTTTTTTTTTTTTTCCAGGAAAAACACAGTTAAAAACATGAAGCTGTAGTGAATAAGAACGTCTAAGTCAGCCAAAAGCATGAAATGAACCCTGTGATGCTATTTGAAGTATGTCGGTGGCATGCATAGAACTATTTACCTTTCTACTCCAGTGAGTTTATAAAACAATTAAGAGGTGTGCTGGAAGTCATGAGATGAAACACGGGCAATAGATAAAAAGGTTGAAATTGTTTTTGAAAAATAAAAAAAAAAAGGAAAAGAAAGGAAAGATATGTAAGGAAAGGAATAGGTCCCTGTTGAAAACTGATGGAAGCTCCATCATTTGGATCATTTGAAACTGGGCTGCACACTTCACTAAAATATATGCTAAGGGAAACAGCTGTAGATTTGCTCCCCCAGGGAGGGGCAAGACGACCTAATATATCTTCTTAATTTCATTTCTAATTCCTATGCTTCAAATCTTGTAGACAAACCTTGAAATATAACCTACAGCCTGCTAATTCCTTCCTTTCTTCCTGTCTAGAGAGAGATGTTGAGTTGAAGGCAATTGCCCAAGATTTTTGACTATTATTTTTAGCCTGGTTTCCTAAGGAAATGAAGCTTATGTGAAAATAGTGTCACCGTGTCTGCCTGCCAGTCCCTTCTTTTTTCTCTCTCCCCTCAGGAAGTTCTTGGGAAAATTTCAACAAAATTTAGGGTAGGGTTGGGGACTAAAAAGATATTTCAGATCTTTGAGATTTAAGGGTCGAGCAGGCTGTAGTGGGAAGGAGGTGATGTGTCACATCATTAGAGAGAGACTGCTTTGAATAAACCTGGGTTTAACACTCAGAAATCCACAGTGAGCCCCAGGAAACTGCTGGCCTTCCGGCAAGGCAGGTCTGTGGATGACCTGAGATGTTGGTGGAGATGGGCTGTGCTGGGACCGTGTTTCTGGAGCTGCAGCTCCTCGCTGGCCGCGGCTGCCCGGCTTCCTCTGCTGTGCTGGAGCTTTCCTGTCCTTTTTATGGCCTTTCTGGGAGCGCTGGGGTGAACCACTGGCAAGAAGGCTCTGCCTGACGGCCTTCAGGCCAGGAATCAAGCCTTCTCCATTCTCCCAGGAGGGCTCTTTCCCCTAAGTCCTGCTTTGAAGTCCCCTCGCCCCAGGCCCGAGGAAGCTGATGTCATCAGAGGATGGGAGGCTGCGGCTCCTCCCGGGCCGTTCCCACCTTTGGAGGAAGGAAATTCCTCGGGGCAGTGCTGTTTATCTGTTGGCCCCCGTAGAGCTGGGCTGAGAAATGATGTTGGAGGAGCTGTGGGTTTTAGATTGCCCCCTCGCTGTGCTCCCATTGTGCAGGTGGCTGCCGGGGGACCCTCGCCGGTGGCAGCGGCAGAGCGCCGGGCGCGGCGCCTTTAATCGCTTTTACACCTTGCTTGTGGAATTCGCTGTGCAGAAACACAAAGCCTCGTGCAAGCCCCCTCTCTGCGGATTGATTGAGGAAGAGAAGCCCAACAAACGACCTCCCTCCGGGTTAGCCAGGGCAAGGAGCCAATGCAGCTCTGCGAGAAGGAAAAGGTGGGACTTGCTGCTCCAGAGGATGCGAAGGAAGGGGCCCTGGGACAGGCTGGGAGCCCTGATGCAGAGCTCTGGATTCGTGTGCTGTAGAGGAGATCGAGGGAGAATGGGAGCAGGAAGGATGGAGAGGCTCTCAGAGCATCCTGCCTGAGCTTACCTGCACGTTATACAAGACAGGAGGAGGCAGAGAAGGGGCAGGGCAGAGACAGAGAGCGGGCAGGGCAGGGCAGGGCAGGGCAGGGCAGAGCAGAGATGGGCAGGGTAGAGCAGGGTAGACCAGGGCAGGGCAGAGCAGAGATGGGCAGGGTAGAGCAGGGTAGACCAGGGCAGGGCAGAGCAGAGATGGGCAGGGTAGAGCAGGGTAGACAGGGCAGGGCAGGGCAGCAGAGAAGGGCAGGGCAAGGCAGGGCATCTCGCCCCAGCAGGTGCCCGTTTGCAGTGAGGGGTCACACACACTTGTCGTGGGGATGTTCAGATAAACCTTCCCTGTGAGGCAGATCTGGCTCTGCTCAGCACTGCAGTCAGCCCCATGATGACAGCAGGTCAGCCGGCCCCTGTGAATGCCTCAGGCTCTCATGAGGCAAACATTAGGCTCAGTAGCACTGGAAGGGAAAGGTGAATAGCCTAAGTAAACCTTGCCTGCAGCCTCCAGACTGGTTTTAGGTTAGAAGAAACACTTTCTGCTAGTGTGGTGTAGCTACGACCTTGGGTACCCATCTCACAACAGGCAGTCCAAACCCCTTAAGTTCCAACTATAAACCACATGGAGCAGGAACCTGCCTTGGATGTGGGCAGCAGGTCATGCCAGAATCCCAGGAATGGCTGCATGTCTGGCTGGGGATCATCTCTGACAAGAAATTCGCTTTGCAGCTGAGAGCACATGTGCCAGGCAGGAATGTGCTTTTGGATGGGCTCAGAGAAGCCAAGTTTCCCCCTTACCACACGGTGCCTTGGCCTCCTTTTAGCCTCTTTTGAATATTCCGATCCTTCTTGTAGCTTTCCTCTATCCCAGGTAAGGACTCCAGGGAATTTGGTGTGAGGTCTCTCCTCTTCAGCAGGAGGAATGTGCTGACACACAGATATCACTCACTGGCAGCCTACTCTGGAAACACAGTTGCTCAAGCCAAGAAGTTTCTTTTGCTGGTGTAGTTTATCAGAGCTACCCAAACAAAATTAACTATACTAGGAAAAAAAAAATAAATCCTTCCTTTTGTAGTGCTGCATCCACACCAGGGGCTTTTTGTTGGCGCAGCTCTCTCTCTTGTAGGGATGATGTATTTGTTTTTTCACACTCCTATCTGGCATAATTAAGCTTACAAAACTTCCTTGTGCAGACTAGCCCTAGCAGAAAAAAGTCAGCTTTCTTCAGGAGCACTTCCATGCACCAGTGAGAATTGCTGTTGTCTTGAGGTAGTGCAGTTGGTATGTTTCCACCACTGTTAAACATTTCCCACAGCACAGAGAAGAAAGCAAGCCTAAAATCTCTAGTTTGTCCAGTTATTTTTGTTGATCTATTACACCTTGAGTGTGTGTATAGGACTTGTTCACAAACTGCCATAGCACAGAGATTTGGGCATTGGTGATGCTTATTTGCAATTATTCAGGTAGATGAAGAAACATGGAAAGAACATCACAATCTGGTGATTGTGCTTGTTTCACTCTGTTAATTGGATATGCCATGTAAAAAATTCTGGAGCAATTTGTTCTAAATCCTGCAATGTTAGATCAATGTGTTTAAATTGCACGCTGCCCTTCATCCTGAGGGAGTTGTACAAGTGGGGATTTTTAGTCCTTCTGCTGAAAACACAGCAGTGGCTGGTGAAGATGTGTGGCTCACATCAGCCAGGGAAGAATATCCATGTCTGGGGTGGGTTTGTTTGGGAAATGGAGTTGTCACTTTGTGTACAGAGCAGAAAGTACCACAGGACAATGCCATCAGTGAAGACTAGCAGACATGATAGTTGGGGACAAGCCAGCTTGCAAGCTGCAGTGTTCTGGTCTGTGGATAAAGAGAATGTCCTGGAACCTTCTGCACTTCTGGACTGTGTTGCATGTCCCTTAAATACAGCTGCATGACTTGAGAGGGGTTTTTCTGGCTGGTAAAAGTGGTTGTTTCCAACCAGAGCCCTCCAACCACCTCACAGGATCGTCCTTCCCATCCCTTCATTCCTTCTTTCCTTTCGTGTGTCTAAGCAACCCCTTGGAGGCCACCAGGCAGGGCTCTGGGGACCACCAGAGGCACTCATGGTGAGCAGCATCAAGCCTAAAAGATACTGCCTGGCTTTGAAACTGAGTGGTCAGCCTCTGTATGCTGAGGCAGAGGGGTTATTTAGATAACGTGCTACTGGATGAAAAGAGTTTATCTCCCCCTTTGCAGACAGAGTTTCAGACTCACTAAATTATGCTCAGTGTGGGTATTTATGCTCAGTTCTGCAGTACAGCATTGCACCCTGAGGAATGGTGCCTCCCAGTTTGTTGTGATATTAATCTTGGAAGCAAAACAAATTCCCTGACAAAAGATCAATTTAGTGCATCTCCTTTGTCTTGGCAGAAGACAAATTGGAGCTGCAACATCTGTTTTTCTGAAGAGATAGTACTTTTCCACTCTTGGTTTTCTCTGGCAGCCATAAAGGCTGAAGTCAAGTACTTGTCAGTGTACCTCTGACACTGAGCAGGATAACGGGACTTAGAGATGGGCTTAATATTTCAAAGCACAGGGCAGATTTTAATTATCTTTGCCATTATTGCCCTCAGCCCACCAACGAGCGTGGGTAAGCCATGGGGAGAAATACCAAATCAGGCAAACACTTTCATTTAGCAGAAAAAAGCATTGTTAGAAGTAGTGGCTGAAAGAAGAATCCCAAAAAATTCGAATGGGAAATGAAACTTGAATGCTCAGTAGGGATGGGAATTAATCACAGGGGGGAAAATACCAAGGGAAGTGCTGGCTTTTCTCCATCTCTTGATGTTTCAGATGAAGATAAGTTGTTCTTCTGTGAGAGATGGAGAGATATATATTGGTCAAACACAGGCAATTGGCCTTGATTCAGGCACAACTGAGAGAAATTAAAGGTTTTTTTGATATAGAGAAGCCAGACCAGACTCTTCTTTGTAGAACTTTAAGCTCCATAAATCCACTTTGTTAACTGTTCTCCCAACTTTATCTAAGGAAAAACCCAAACTGGCAGGTGATACAAGTTGCCCAAGGCCATAGAAGAAATTAATGGCAGCATCAGGAATATAACTCAAGCTTTCCTGGCTTTCTGCCTGGTTCTCTACTTGTGCAGCCCTGTGAGATGCTGATGCTGCAGGGCAGAGGCTGAAGCACTCTCTGCCTGCTCCTTGTCACAGCAGCCACTGCCAGGCTCCTGCTGAGGCAGCCTGCACTCCTTCCCTGGTGCTGTCACTGTATCCCAGCACCTGAATTTTCCACCAGAATTTGGGCACTGGGCACGCTTTTGCTGTCCTGCCTCCAAAGGCTGGAGCAGGGACCTCGGGCTCCTCATGCTGGACATCACAGCCAGACCCTCCCCTCCCTGTGGGGTCACTGCCCTGAGACACTCCTGTGCTTGCCGTCAGGAATTTCAGGAACAGGCAGAGCTCAGAGCCAGGATGGGGAGCTTCTGCTGGAGAATGTGAAAGGGTCCAGGAGGGTCTCCCCATGCAGGTTCAGATGTGGCCAAACTGGAGCCATGAGGCAAAATAGCAAAATGAGGCTGAGAGTGAAACTGCTAAGAGCTCTGCCCCCCATATCAGCAAATAGGTTGAGAATATCCTTAAAAACACACCCTGCTGAATCCTGTTAAACACACTCTTCATGCTGCTCATGGGCTAAGGGCTTAGCTGAACCCAGGCTTGTGTAAATGGAGGTTTGTGCATCATTAGAGGTATTATTTTTGAAGTCACCTATAATAGAGGAGATAAGATCAGCTATTTCCTCAGTACATCTAGAAATATATTTTTTTTTTCCAAGAGAAATAAATTTCCAAACATAAGGAAAAAGTCCAGCAGGAAACTGTACCAGGAAATTGGACAGACAGAATATTCTTGTGCTTGTGAGCTGATTTGAGCCATTAATAGAAATTTGCCAGCCTGGATGTATCTGGGTGCTGTCAGACCTGGTGACTCTGGTGTGGTGATGCTACTGCCAGGAAGGTGAATATTTGGGACAAGAAGGGAGGACTGGGTGCCCTCAGAGAGCAGCACAAAGTTAAGCTGTGCCCAAGGTTTTCCCCTGTTTGGCTACAGTTCAGGATGGCCATGGAATTCAGCTGCTGTGCTGGCTGGGAAGTGGCTGCCATGTTTTAATCAGGTGGAAACATTGCAGCAGCAAGGGATGTAAATGTTGGCTGTGGATTTGCACCGGGATATCTGATATACAGCCAGCACAACAAACATTTAACTCTCTTTATGCTACCTAAAAGCTCATGGGCACAAGCTCAAATCTTCTTACAGAAGTTATTCGTACATCGCTCAGAGCAGGCCTTACCTTAATGTATTACTTTTGGATTTTTCAGTTGAAAGCCATTTCAGATGTTATCACATGGATTTCATCTCCTGTGTTGTGCTGGGACTGTGTTCCTACAAAGAAGGCAGCTTTTCTGTCCTGCTGGGGTGGGAGCCAATCCCAAACCCAAACAGGAATTTATGTCTTTTTAAAACGGTTCTATCAAGTCATGAACCTTTGAATGGGGTCCTTCAAAGGTTTCTTTCAAGCACTTTCTTTGAAATGCAATTACCCCATTCCCTTTTTCCTTGAAGTTTCTATTCCAAGGCACCTCTAATTTTCAGCAGCTGATAAAAGCAATCGCAGGGGAATTGCTGGAGGGGGTCTCCAGTCACACAGGCACCTGTGGGAGCAGCAGGTGTGACAACCCAGAGTCACAACCTGGAGGTGGAAAGTCCTCATCTGTCCCCCTTGCACCAAGAGAAGGTAAAGCCTTGGAGCTCTTTAGGCTCCTGGTGCTCTCTCCTGCTCGCTCATCAACACTGACCACCTCAAAACATTCAAATTCCTGGTGGAGTCTCACAGATGACAACATTTTAGTATAAGATAGTTGGAAATTCTCTTGGTTTTTATAGGATATGTTCCATGTAGAAGGAGATCTCCTTCCTGCAGGATGGGGAAGGTCAGGAGAGGTCAGGGAAAAGTGTGTGGTGGTGGAGGGGGTCGGCATTGCAGCCTGGGCAGGAGGGAGGACAGACAGGGACCTGAGGACAGGACAAGCCTGCTTGAACACCATCCTACACTTTAATAAATCCTGCCTAACCCTTTGCCTAAGTGCTCAGAGAAACTGTCCCGGTGGAAGTGGGGGATTGCTGATTCTCTGGGTTAATCCCACAGATCCGTGGAGATGTTTCTCCATGGCACTGCTGAGCTGCAGCGTCCCAGACGGGAAGAGGGCAGCATATCCTCACAGGTCAGGAAATGCTGTCTTGGGCTGGGAGTTGCAAAATAAAACTGCACAAAGAAGCTATTGAAGGTCCCTGTTTCTCAATGCTTTCAGAGAAAAGGTGACAGCTTTCTGTAAGTCAGTTATTCAGCAAGAGGGTGGTCGGGCTTATTTTGGTTTTTTTCTTTTTAAATTTAAAAATCAGTGAGGTACTAATTTATAAACTAGTGAGGTACTACCTGAAACTGCTGCAATGAGAATGGGGAGCTGGTTTCTGTGTTGTGCTGTGTTCTCTCTGCAGCCTCTGTCAAGTCATTTGTCAAGACATTTGTCTTCTCCCTCCCATCCCTACACGTGGTAACAAACCAGGCTGCAAGGGCAAGAAGAAAATCCTCCTATAAAATAATAACCAGACACAACACTGCAGCATGGATTTGGTGAAATTCCAGCAGAATTCACGGAGTGAGGAAGGCTACATGGCTGTGAACCTACCTGGCAACAGGGTGGGAATGGTACCATGGAAATCTGTGGCTACCCAGGGTCCAGAATATGGATCCAAAAACTTAAATGCTGGGGAATGTCTTTCTTGGCAGCACCTTGCAACAGCAGCCTGTGAAAAGGGGGGACAGGGACTGTCCCCTGCAGCTGGATGGTGCCATGGTGTGGTGGCTCCAGCACCAGCTGTATCCATTCCTGTCTCTGCTCCCATCAGCTCTTCAGGACACAGCACTCTCAGCCACAGCAGTGATATATTCTGAGTTAACCCCCAACCCTTCTGATGGAAATTTCTGGCTCAAATTCTCCATATCTCACCGATGTTTGGTGGGTGAGGCCTCTGAAATAACCCGAAGAGAAATGTCAGAAACCCCCAGGGTGGATCCAGGGAGGGCATGAGAGGGCAGAGAGCTCTAAAATGAGAACTCACAGTTTGGAGCTGTTGCCTTTCCAAGGGTAAAAACTATTCATTCAAGCAATAAATTAATGGACCTGATAGAAGAGATTGTCTGTCAGTGCTGACAGTGAAGTATAAATGGAAACATAAGTGGCATCAGCTGGGCAAAGGCCAACTTCCAAATCTAGACCTGCAATCTCAGAGCTTTTTAGTTCAAGAAAAAGGCTTTACTCCAGTTGTTCTTGGAAAATAAACAAGCGTTGCCTCATCTAGAAGGATACAGTTTGCTTCATGTGCAAGGAAAAAATTGGATTTTCCTTCAAAAGGAAAAGGAAAATACCCTCTGATTATGGATTTTCTCATAGAAATGATGTGAGCACTTGTGCTTTTCCTTGTGGCCCAGATAAGAGCCCTTGGGGGTGGCCACACGACCAGGAATGCTGAGAAAGGGGAGCAGGCATTGCTTGAGGGGGAGCATGAGGGTCTCTGCAGCCAGCCCTGCCTCATCCTTCAAAGGGACCCATCTTATTTTAGGGAGCAGGGTGCTGGAATCACACTTCTGTGGTGAAAATAAAGGAAAGATGACAGAGAGGCCACGTGTCATTTTAATGCTGACACTGCACCTACATGTTGGATTTCCATTTGTTGATGGTTTAAAAATTAAACTTGTCATTTTCTAATTTTTCTAAAATCAGGATTTGCCAAACTGCTT
Source organism: Sitta carolinensis (assembly GCA_032173965.1). Lineage (NCBI taxonomy): Eukaryota > Metazoa > Chordata > Aves > Passeriformes > Sittidae > Sitta > Sitta carolinensis. Next base: position 26,642,656 of record CM063289.1, read on the forward strand.
GAAAAATGGCATGAACTTTTCTGATCTTGATTGTTTCTGTGTGAATCCACTGCTTGTTTGCTTGTTGAGTATCTGGAGACAAAAGAAAAGGAATGGCTTGGGGTATGGGGAACTTAAATTTCCCATTCTTAGGTGCAACTGAAGCTTGAAATGAATTGTATTATTTAATAATATAGTACCTTATTATCCTTTCCCCATCCCAAGCCACACTTCCACAACTTGTGGTGGAATAACCAGACATGTCATGGGCCAAAGAAGGGTCAAAGCATTACCTTTTCTTTGGAACAACATTGCTCCGACCCTGTTGTGTTCAGTGTTTTCACTTATTGCTCTGGAGGCTGAAACACATTCCAGATGTGATTTGCCAGGGCTCCCGCAAGGTCACAGCCAAGCTGAGGTGCTCTGGTTGGCCTCTGGTGACCCCAAGGTGTCCAAGGGTGGGGGGCTGTCACTATGGATAAATCCCAACTTCTCCTTGGCTGGGAGCAGCCGCCCCCTGCTTTGGACAGGGAGGGATGTGGGGGTTTGCAGGCGCCTCTGCATCACCTGGTTCATCTCCTGGTGAGAGTGATGAAGGGACAGCACAAGAAGAGGGCTCTGTGCCTTGGGGAAAGGACAGCAGACAAGAAAAAGGAGGTCTGCAGTGCTGGAAAGCAGCGTTTGCATGCTGCAGCCTGGCCCTCCTGCTCCTGCGCGGGATTTTCCTTTCTTAGATGAGTGAAAAAAAAAAAAAATTGTAGGAAGAAATTGTTTCCTTGATGATATCATTCACCTCTCAATCCTTTAAGCTCACCAGACCTAAGTAAGGATGCTGGTGTCTATTAAAAATAAACGGCTGTTTTTTCTGCTACTGTTCCCTCAGGACAAATTCAGGCTTAAAGCATAAAGACAACATAAATTCCTTTATTCAGAGTGAGCATACTAAGAGGCTGATTTTCAAAGGTCCGAGAGCAAACAGGAGTGGGTGCCATGGAAAGCCCAGCTGCAAATTGCAGTTCCCAGAAACACTCCCACAGATGTCATTCCAGCCAGGCTCCTGGTATGCACAGAGCTGTCACATCCCTGGCTCTTTGTGCAACTGAGATTTAATCCCTCCACTGCAGCTCTTGGGGGAATGTGGGTTTTGGCTGCTGGGAGGATCAGCAGGTCCCTGCTGCAGGCTGAGGCTTTAGAGACCTGCAGAACAGACCCAGCATTTATCAAGCAGGGCTGAGGTGCACTGAGCTGTGCAGGGTGTCAGCCTCTTCCCACAGGACCTTCCACAGGAACTATTTCTGATGCCCTGGTGTCTAAATGATGTCATGGCCTTGCAGGAACACCATACACAGAGTGGTTACTTAGATGTTAAAGATGCTTTAAAGGATTTTTTTCTTCCAAGAATTTATCCACTTGCCCTTTGAACCAATGTAAACATATTTTTTCTATTACATCTTATGGCAATGAGTCCCACTGCTTCCCTGTGAGTTGTGTTAAAATGTGTCCTTTTTAGCCTGGTCTGAATCTGCCATGTGGAAGCCCCTTAAATATCCCTTTTTTCAAAAATCAAGAAGATGATCAGACATATCCAAGTTTTGGCTAGTTCACAAAATCTGGAGTAAATTCTGCACACTTCAGCCATAGGATTTTTCCTGATGGTCATGCTGCACCATTAGGGAAGAGCAGAGGAATCCACAGGTTCCTCCGGTGACCCAGCAGTGTTCATTTCCCAATACAGCTTTCATTTCTTTAGCCTCACAGCAATCTCCAGCTGAAAAAAAGCCCTACAGGCAAAAAAAAGCAGCCCTGGTTGCTCTGAGTAAAATGTATTCAGAGCCAAGGGTGAGGAGAACATCCTACCACAGCTGATGACAGTGGGCAAATCCTAAAATATCTGGCCATTCCAACCTGGGATTTCTCTTTTACCAATTAATTCAATCGTCATTCCCATGAAACTGCCTTTTTTTCTTTTTTCCCCCACCTTTTTTCCCAGCAGTGCTGACTGTGCTGCATTGAGGTGTGACACAGGCATGCAGCATGGCTGGGGCTGGAGGAGGCTCCCAGGGGATTCCTGTGGCAGTGTGGCTCTGGTCAGTGCTGTGGCTCTGGTCAGTGCTGTGGCTCTGGTTGGTGCTGTGGCAGTGTGGCTCTGGTCAGTGCTGTGGCTCTGGTCAGTGCTGTGACACTGGTCAGTGTTGTGGCTCTGGTCAGTGCTGTGGCTCTGGTCAGTGCTGTGGCTCTGCTCAGTGCTGTGGCTCTGCTCAGTGCTGTGGCTCTGGTCAGTGTTGTGGCTCTGGTCAGTGCTGTGGCTCTGGTCAGTGCTGTGACACTGGTCAGTGCTGTGGCTCTGGTCAGTGCTGTGACACTGGTCAGTGCTGTGGCAGTGTGGCTCTGGTCAGTGCTGTGGCTCTGGTCAGTGTGTGGCTCTGGTCAGTGCTGTGACACTGGTCAGTGCTGTGGCTCTGGTCAGTGTTGTGGCTCTGGTCAGTGCTGTGACACTGGTCAGTGCTGTGGCTCTGGTCAGTGCTGTGACACTGGTCAGTGCTGTGGCAGTGTGGCTCTGGTCAGTGTTGTGGCTCTGGTCAGTGCTGTGACACTGGTCAGTGCTGTGGCTCTGGTCAGTGTTGTGGCTCTGGTCAGTGCTGTGGCAGTGTGGCTCTGGTCAGTGCTGTGGCTCTGGTCAGTGTTGTGGCTCTGGTCAGTGCTGTGGCTCTGGTCAGTGCTGTGGCTCTGGTCAGTGTTGTGGCAGTGTGGCTCTGGTCAGTGCTGTGGCTCTGGTCAGTGCTGTGGCTCTGGTCAGTGTTGTGGCAGTGTGGCTCTGGTCAGTGCTGTGGCTCTGGTCAGTGCTGTGACTCTGGTCAGTGCTGTGGCTGCCAGCTCTGGACTCCTCCTTGGAGACTCCTGGGCTTTGCTCCATCCTGGCCCTGCTGGGTTTTTTCCCCTTGGGTCTCTTCCATCTCTGCCTCCCCTCTTTCCCACCTCCCCGGGGTGCTCCCTGGTACCTTGGCATGTTCCCTGCACAGTTAAGGGTGGAACTGACCCCAGGGACGGGAGAGGGGAGTGGCCGCGGCCTCTCTGGTGTGAAAAATGGCTTTGTGTCTGCAAAGAGGTTAAAGCTGCTCCCCAGCAAGAGCAGCGGAAGGAAATGCCCTGTAGCTAAGTTTCATTTTGGTGTACAGTATGAGAACATGTGTAACCCATTACAATAAAGCCCTTGCTGGAAAATGCCTAACCTATGCACTGTAAAACCTAATTAAGGGATTCCTTAAAAAACACTGTTACCAACCAGTATCAAGGAGTGGATAATGAGAGGCTGCTTTGTGTAATCCAACCCTTTATCTTTAGGCCCTCGGGGTGTCCATGGCCAGGCTCTGTCCCCTGGTTGTTGCTGAAGCCTTTATTGCAACAGTAGGGAATATTCCACCATCCCTTGTAAAGCTGACCGGCTCCACTGCAGTTTCCTCATGGATACAGTGCCAGTTCCTCAGGCACAGCAGCTTGCCCTGATCTTGGGGACAGGGGTTTCAGAAAGCACTGGGGGGATCTGTGTCCAGCCCAACCCAGAACTACAGGTGAAGTACCCAGGCTCAGTAGGAGATGCAGGAGGACAGGGAGGTACAGAAATGCTGCAGGTTGTTTTTCTCCAAAACCTCCCCCAGCTCCTGAGCCATCTGCCTGCTATGTTTGCCAGCTGACATTAGCTTTCCCAGCATGGATGGGAAGGATGCAAGGCTTTTCCTCAACCCCACCATGCTGGAATGGTGGAGCCTGGTCTGAGCAGTTCCAGCAGGGCCCTTCCCAGGATGTGCAGAGTGTGCACCATCCCTGCTGTCATGCAGAAATTGTTGTTTGCAGTAACTACACTTTTCCATATGTGTACACAAAATTAACTATCCCTTCTGATGCATGGGTACTCATCTCATCTAATCTTCATTTATTTCTGGCCTTTTTTTTTTGTGAATCCAGCTCCAGTGCAGCAACTACCTAATTCCCATGTGTTCTCATTAGGACAGACTCCATCCAGGCAGCTCCCATCTCCTCACCTCATCCCTCTGCTACTCTTCAGAGCCTCTGAGAGACCTCCTTCCATTCTCACAAACCAGGCAAAACCACTTAGAGTGTTTGGAGGTTTGGTAAAGGGTCTAACATATCCTCAAAGCCCACCTGAATTAGACAGGTGTGGTCAACTAAGCTGGAACATGTTTGGAACTATCAGTGGACTTGTTGTGGGCAGTGAAAAAGGGCAGGATTTTTGCAGGCCAGATAACCTGCAAACACTCTTCTTGCCATTAAACTCACACATTATTAAATGTATTTCCTGTTGTGGTCATGGCCATTTATTTGACCCTTCATTAGGGTCAAAACAAGAAGCTGCCTGTCTGTATGTAGGCAAATCCAGCAGGAGCAGAGGCCAAACCCTCTGTTATCACTGTCTGCATCTCCCTGTTGAGCTCAGCAGCTGGGTCTGAGAGCTAAGCTGAGTTTTACAATAACTGTAATTAGTCATTTTTATGGTGTGCTCATTTGCAATATCCTAGGTAAGGATCTGTCAATGTTTTCATTATGTACCCTTCTGCTTCCAGGGGTTTACAACCAGCCCATAAAAACACACTCTGGGGCAAAGCTTGCCATGTAAATTCTCAGCAGAGCACCTATTTTTGTTTTTGTTTTGTTTTGCTTTGTCACTTATAAATATGACTTTTAAATGTGTGGAAAAGATAGAAAAAAAAAAAATCAGGTGGCTTCTTCAAGCATGTGTTTAACCAGGTTTTAGTTTGGCAGATATGTACTGCAAAGAGAAATAATTTCTGTGGCTTTTGGGTAGCCTAAAAATGAGAAGTTGTGTGTAATTGAACAGAAACTATCTGTAAACTGGCATTTGGATTTATGGCTCTATTCACTGTACAAGCTGTGCTGGAATTGCTGACTCTCTAGAACTGCAGGAGGGCAGTTCCATCTCTCTGCCTTCAGCTCACACAGTACACATTCAGACTCACACCCAGGATGTACGCAACACTCAATTTTTATATCTGCACATCCAAGAAAGGGGTCAACTTTAGATGAAATTAGGATAGAAAGAGGAGGCTTAGTAGATAAATAGAAGAATGGAGTTTCAGAAGGGATGATGGATGATGGATGGATGGATGGATGGATGGATGGATGGATGGATGGATGGATGGATGGATGGATGGATGATGGATGGATGGATGATGGATGGATGGATGATGGATGATGGATGGATGGATGGATGGATGGATGAGGATGGATGGATGGATGGATGGATGGATAGACGGACGGACGGACGACGACGGACGGACGGACGATGGATGGATGGATGGATGGATGGATGGATGGATGGATGGATGGATGATGGATGGATGGATGGATGAGGGCTTGGCCATGTTAAAGTGCCTACAGGCCTAATGCTCTCCATTAGTCCTGTAGTGATTTTTAGTGTGATTGGAAGCAAAATCTCATGTCAATGTTTAAGGTTTCCTGTAAGAAACAGGATATGGCACAGTGCTTATTCCATAAGCAATTCAATGGAAGGAGCTTTATGACATAAAAACATCAAATTGTGCCCAGCAGGCAACACACAGTTCTCTCACTCAGTGATATCACTGCTTTATAAAAGCTTTCTCTGCTTCCAGCAATTAGTGGTGGCTGAGCTGCAGCATCTGCTGCTTGTCAGCATGCTGCTGGTGTCCCAAAATTCACCCTGGCACATCCAGCCAAGTGACAGGAGAGAAATCTCTGTTTGGGTCAGCTGTCCTGCCACCAGAGACTCCTCACAGGGGAGACAACAAAGGGTGAACAGGCTTCAAGGACTCAGGATCAGTTAAGAAGATTTTCCGTTTATCAAAGGCCAAGTTTTGCAACTCTTTCCTTACATGAAATATAAAGAACTGATTTATCTCCCTCAAGAGCAAGGGCTACAAAATCTGCTCCTCATCTTCTTTTGATGATTTTGCGGTATGTTTCTGTGATCCTTGGTCTGATCCTTTTAATTTCAAAAGCTTTAATCAAAACCTCTTAACAATACATCCACTCACTGGTTTTGCGGTTTACATTTCATTCTGATTGATTTTTTTAAAGGATGGTTGCATTAAGATGCTTCTGCTGGAGTGATTCATTAATATATGCCTGAGATGGCACAACCCCAGTCAGGCTGAAGCTTTGTGTTGACAGACCACTAAAATAATACCCTGTGTGGGACTTCCCAGGGGGAAAATAGAGCTTATACAAGGGAGACCTTAAACCCTTCCAGCATCCTGCAGGCATGCTCAGGGAAGGCCTGGAGCCACAGGTACAACACAGAACCTGTCACAGGGCTGTGGAGCATCTGCCCTGTGTGTTTTTCTGAGGTGCAGTTTGGGTTCCCCTAGTCTGGGATGAAGCGACATCAATTTGTCCTGGTGTACCATTAGAGAGGGGTGAGCTACTCCCAGAAGAATTAAATCAATATTAAAATAATGGGATCTGGTTTTCAGGTTTAATGACATGATTAGTGAGGGACAGCCCCTTTTTCAGGAATGCTGCCTTGTCAGAGGGAGGAGAGTGGCTGCATGTGATTGCATTTCACTGGAGGCACTTGGCTGGTGTCTCTGAAAGCTGGTCTGCCCACTGCCCTGAATATAAAAGAAGTTGAGTAACTGCCTTATTTTTATTAACTGGAATACAGATCTGATTGCAAAAGTCCAAACAATGCAAAAGATCAACAGTTTGTGCAGCTTAAAATCACAGCTTCTTCCTTTCGCTGGGTCCTGCAGAGTCACAGCATCTTGACAAACATCTTGAGTCAGTTGAAACTGTGTTATCTTCTCAAGATTGACTTTTGACATTTGTTTCTCTAGAATCAAAAATATTATTCATTTCCTCCAAGCTCCTCTCTTCACCATCTTTGCCAAGAGTCATGTCTAGCATGGAGAAGAAAGTAGATTTACATAGGAAAGAAAAAAAATGTCTTTGTTTTGTTTAATCTAGGTGCAATGATTTGATGACAAAGGAGGGGATCCCACACCCCTGCAGGGGAAGAGCCCTGGCTGTGCAAAAAGACACCCTTCCTCACAGGTTTCCAGGACCTTGTGCCATGTCATACCAATATAACCAAATATCTGTCTCCTGCTGCAATCTGGTCTCTACAGAAACCCTCAGCTGTGGCCTCTTATCTCAGCTGGCTGCCCCCAGGACTCCTCACAGCTCCCTAGCAAAGCACAGCGCTGCTTCAATCTGTCTCTGGGTTAGTCAGGGAGGAGGAGGAGGAGTTTGCAGTAAAGGTTTTTGTGTGATTTTGGAAGATGAACTCTTGAGCTGCTCAGGAAAGTTTCATTTTGCATTTTCTTTCCATCTCTCAGTCCAGATATTACAGGTCTCTCAGCACCTTCACACCTGAGTGCCCCTGACAATCCTACACCAGAGCTGCTTGGACACTGCTGCCAGAGGGCTTTGGCCATTAAAACCTCAGAGTGTTCATGAGGAGCTCTCTGTTCCTGCCAAAAGCAATTTATTTTTGTTATTTTTTAAAAGTAAAAACTATTTTCTTTTACTTTGAAGGGAGATCTGAACATTTTCTACAAAAGGCCAGGAGAAACCTGAGGCCAGGAGACATTCCCACGCAGCCATAGCTGAATGACAAGCAATTTTTCAGAACAGCATTTCTGAACAGAGATTTTCTTTTTCAAAGACTTCAGTACTTTAAGTTCATGTGAGAAAGGATTTGGCTGTCTTGGAGCGGGTAGATTTGGAAACTCTTCTCCATGTGACTACTTTGAATCCCCTTAAAAGTCTTGTAAATTAAGCCAAAATCAGTTCAAAACCCAGAAAAATTTTGCCTGCATCAGAAGAAAGCGATCAAACTCGGTGCTCTTGCTGGCTGTCCCTGAAGAAAAGTCCCTGACTAAATGAGCCATGAAAACTGAGCTCTCACCGTGCCTCATCCAGCCAAGCACTACTCCATATTTTTTAGCAAAGCACTGGGAAAGTTTGTTCTGGGCCTACACAGAGTGTTTACATCTTCATAACTGTCCAGCCAGCCCCTTTCAGGGGGCCTAAACTCTGCATATGAAAGAGAATAATTCCCTCCTGTCCTCTACCAAATGCCATGGACCTGAAAGAGTGAGGGAGCATTGCACCCTGGAAGAAAATAAAAGAGTGAAAAAGCTCAGAGTGCATTTGTGTAGGATCTTTTCAGGTATTTCTGTCTTCATCACATATATTCATGACTTGTCACTGCAAAATTATTCACCATGCCCCTGCTAAAACATTGCACTGCTTCAGATTCCCTCTTCCCCAGGGAGTTTTCATCTCTTTTCTGTAATATAGGTATTAACTAGTATGGGCTTTCTTTCTTCTCCATCAACATTAATGAAATTCACTCTTGGTCCTTTGGTAGACCAACTTGCTGCGTTGATGAAGTTTAAGGAAACCTGAACTTCCTTGCTAAGCTCTGATGGCGAACACAGACTCAAAGCAGCAAGCTGAATTTTGGATCCTCTTTCTTCCTAAAACATGAAACCTCTTTCAGCTGGGGCTCCCCAGCTCCACCAGCCAAAGCCACTCTAGAAAAAGCACCAACACACAGCTGCATCCTGGAGAGGCACCTCTCCCTGGGCTCAGCTACTCCCTGTCTGGCCACAAAATTTAGCCCAATTAGCAGCCCTGGAGGCTGGGGACCTCTCAGGTGGCTGACAGGAAACTTCAGGTGTAATAAAAAAATCAGTCTGGGGAAACATCTTGCCGGTGCTGGTTTCCAGAAAAGGTTCTGGGAGAGGCAGGGGGAAGCTCTGGGTGCAGGAGGTGAGAAGTGATGTCCTTTCTGCTCAGTGACAGGGGGGTGGCTGGGGCAGCACCAGGCAGCTGGAGCAGCATCGCGTGCTCCTGGTAGGAGCGAGACAATAAAACTTCCTCCCGTCCCCCGGGCTCCGCTGCTTTCTGATGTCAACAACAGCAGCAGGAGGCTTCAGGCACGTTCCCGGCAGCTGATCGTATTTATCAAGTTCATGTTCCTTGCTTTTTAGTTTTCTTTTATTTTTTTTTTTTTTAATTTAATTATTTATTTTTTTATATATTTTGTTTTTTCTTCTTTAACTACCAAGGTCCGGGAGCCACAGGATGGCCCTGTTCCAACTCCAGCCCCTTTGAGGATACAGAAATGTGTGCTGGGGGCTGGAGCAGGGACATGCTTTCTCCATGTGAGCCAAAGAACAAACAGCAGAGCCCTCCACAGGGACAGATTGTTGACATGTTTATGATGATGAAGTGGGGTAGAACTCTCAAAGGGGGATGCTAGAAATGAAGAAGTAAAGTGTGGCACTGCTGAGGGCCTATATAATGCTAAATATTGTAGGAAACTGCACTTTCTTCCTATTTGTGACCACTTGAAGCAGTTAGGGAAGTCCCTTCCCAGCCCTCCATCACACATTCCCTGTTTGGAGCTGGAACAACAGCAGCCCCCAGCAGGCGCCGGGAGCATGGGGTGAGCAGACTAAAGTTACTCTGCCATAATTTATAGCCCTGCTCCAAAAGTGTGAAAGATACAACCCTGTGTGCCTGGAAATCCTACCCAGGGGCCAGCTTACAGCCCCAAAGTGGGTATTGGGGTACCCTGGCTGGACTGGGGGTTGCCACTTTGCTTGGGGTCACCTGCTAAAGCTCTTCATCTTCCACTGCTGTGTGCACTTGGGAGTCTGTGCTGTGGGATGTGCCTCAGTCTGCTGCCCAAGGTCAAACCTCCCACCTGGTGTTTGAAGGATGAGGGTGGGTTAAATTCTCCTTCATGGTGATGCACATTCTTCTGTCTTTGTGCCTTTGTGGGCTGTGCTTCCCCTGGGACCGAGCTGCAGAGCACATGGATTTAATAGGAGCATCCACGCACACCCCACTGCCCAGCACTGTGCTGGCCCCTCATTAGAGCCCATAATCTGCTCTGGGTAATTATTTCAGCCTCTCCTGGTCTCAGTCTCCAAGATCTCCAGCTGAAAAGGCTGCAGAGGGTACAGCAGCTCTCCCAGATTTCCAGCATGCTCTTTGGGACTCTGAAATTGGGGATCAGCACAACTTTGGCCAGGGAATGTTTACCTGTCCATAGCAAGGTCTGTCCAGAGATGGCCAGCTGGGACAGTGTCCAAGGCACGATGGCTGTTAGAGTTTTAGATTATTCAGCTTGTCTTTGGTCAGCCCAAAAAGTGAGAGGGGACAATTTCCTCTTGCCTGTGCAGACAAAGCAAGGACTATCTCCAAGATACTCCAATTCCCTTTCTTGGGTTGCCCCCAAGCTGAGCAGCTCCAACCCATGTGTCATTTCTGCCTCTGAGCCTGCTCAGTGCTGCAAGTTTGAAAGCAAAGCAGAAAAAGGAATGTTCACAGGCTGTGTTCTGCAGGGCCAATGGTGCTGTTATCTTCCATGAATCCTGCTGGCAGACTCTGAGCACACCTAGACTGGGGGCAGAGCAGATTTCATCATGAGGAAAAGAAAAACCCCATCTTTTTCAGACAATATTTCAGTGTCTTAAACTGCTCTGGGCTTCCCTCTGGGCCTCTTGAATGAATGAGGTGGGAGTTGATGGCTGTGCCTCAGTCTGAATTCTGCTGCTACTGTACTGGGGCTGTGTGCCCCTTGCTGGGATGATAGGCTTTGAACAGCCGCTTTCCCCTCAAAATTTAGTTTTTTTCTTTTTTTTCAGAAGCAACATTTTGGGCTTTTTGACCCTAATAGAAAATTTATCTTCTTAACAATTAAGTGGAATTTTCTGTAGGAAAAGGATAGTTGGCATATGTGGTGGCATCCCTCAAAATAATTTTTACCAGGAGGACTTGTAATTTTAGAGCATCACAAAGTGATGCATTTTCCCCAGAGAGCAGAACAAACATTGGTATTTAATCTTTATTGTAGTGTGGTAGCTCCTATGTTTCTGTACCTGTGTTTTGGCCCTCTGATGTGCTGTTCTTCATTGCTAAGAGCATGTCAGCCTTGCTGGAAGCCTGTGTTTGCATTCTCATTTCCTATCTCCCAGCTTACAGCCCCACTGCTGGGCTTCTGATCTTCCCATCTCTGTCCTCTTTCATCCCTTGAATATTCCTGAGCTGTATTGAGGCTCCCAACCCCCACCTGATGTCAGCAACCACCATGCTGACATTCTAGTCCAGCTCTGTTTCCAGACCTGTGCATGGGAAGGACCACCTGAAAAGCACATTAAACTGTTTTCTTTTCCTCCTTTTCAGTGCTTTTCACGGCATCTCCAGTTTCACGATCCTCTGAACTGTAGCATTTCTCCCGGATCTTTTAAGTGGATGTTAAGGGAGTTAGACCTGGATTATTTCAGTGGTTCCTCCACCTTTTAAGAAACATGACAGCTGAGAACTCTGCACCCTCTGTTTATAGTCCTGTCAGGCTGAAATCCTCCCACACTTGCCTGTATGAATGACTTTTTCAGCTGCATTTCGATGCCATGGGAGGCACCTCTGGCTCCCAGAGGTGCACGAGTATCATTTGCCACGTGTCCAGCAACTCCCAGGAGTGTGATACAAGGAGGAATGTGAACCTCCCATTTGGAATATCTGTGTATCAGGCCAGGAATCTAAATCCAGGAGGCGTGGGGCTGCAGGATGCCTGTCTCACTGTGCTTTCCCTGAGCCCAGCAGTGCTGGTGGCTCCACGCTCCTTCCCGGCACGTTTTACATTTCAGACCCGATTTGCCAGAAGAAAGTCACCAAACAGCAAATCTGACAACCAAACCACAGAGAACATCTGATCTGATCAAAAAATACCTAAGCCTGTTAGGGACTGTAGGCACGGTGAGGGCCAGGATTGATGGGGAACATATTTGTTATTAAATCCCATCCACATAAACCAATCGGAAACAGATGTGAGTGTTGGGGATATTAATAAGTGGGCAAACTCCAGGGATCCTGAAGGTACTGCTGCATGGGGGGAGAAGGGGAAATGGCACATCTTTGTTGTCACGTGGGTTTTATAAGGAGGGACTGTATTTTTATGCTGTACCTTGCTTTGCATTCCCTGCTGGAACTGGAAAATGCAGGGATACAGAGGGAGAGGCTGCAGGTTAAAGCAAGGATGGCTGCCTTTGGGAAAGGAAAGATGGTGGCTAGCAGGAGAGTTGGGATGGAAGAAAAGCAGTCTTTTAATAATCTAAGTGCAGCTGGGCTGTAGTGGAGTGGTCAAACTTTCCTGCCATGGCCAGCAGGGCAAAAGGCTAAAACATGTCCAGGAAAGATGGAGTTGCAGAGATTTAAGAGGAATTGTTTGGTTATAAAAAGGGTTTTCAGAGTAATTTTGCTGTTTCAGATTTGATAAGGTTTTTCAATACTTCATATTTCTAGTCCTTTCTCTACAGAGGAAGACTCCAGAATTTTGCAACGCAAGTTTCCTACAATATTTCTGTCTTGCAAGCTCCTGTATTTTCCCTAGCCATCTTCTCTGAAACAGCTGAACCTTTTTTATTGGCTGACAGCTAAAAAAACAATAAAAAGAAGGGATAACAAAAAATTCAGCCCAAGGCAGACACTTGGCATGGAAAATTGAAGCCCAAGTGGTTTAAGTTTAACAAAGTTATTAGCAATTGAAAACAGGGCTTTATAATTGGAAATGTTTGGCAAGCTGAGTAAGAGGTTGTGCTACCAGCCCTGCCTCTAAGATGTGTTCATGTTCAGGGATGTGCAAACACCCGACACAAAGGCAGGCATTTGTTAAAGATGCTTACAACTGGAGACAGGCACAAATGCCACGACACCACTTTTTGTTTACCCCTTTCTTTTCAAACTCCAAGTTTTTGGTTGTCTTTCCACCTCCAATTATAATTAAAACCAGAGTGCAAATGCTTCTTGTTCTTGCTGGAACAAAACAACTCTCCTGACACTCTGAGGACTTTAAGAGGAGAATTCAGCCTGGCTTTGGGGTCACAAAAAGCCAGCTTGCAGGTGCTGGGAATGCAGCACAGACATTTTGTACCTGTGCTTCCTTCTTGCCCATTGCAGTGGGAGTGGAGTTGGTGTTCTTACACTCTTGAGGCCCTTTGCACGTTTTCATCTCATGGGGTGGAGGTGGCAGATTTTTGGGTGGCTCACCTGGCCATAGGGCACCTGCCTTGGGTAAAAAGTGTCCTTGCTGGGCTGATTCGACCAGCCTGGCCACTGTTTGCCTTCATCAGGGCTCTCTGTGGTGCTGGCTGCTGCTCCATCACGTGCCCCAATAAAGTTTAAACTCTGGCTTACCACGAGCCCCACTGCAGCCAGGAAACGACGTCAAGTTGAGCCATCATATTGTTTGAATTACACCAATATGAAAATCCATGAAAGCCACAGGGAGCCAGCATTTCCCCTTCTACATAAAACAGGGTTATGGCCATATTAAAAAACACAACAAAACCGAGCAGCTTTTAAGAGGAGATGGTGGAACAGAGGCCTTGAGTGATGCCGAAAAAGCCAAGCATAAAAATAAGTACATTTGAAACAAGGCCCTGCTCTTTCTTCTGCTCAGCCTCACAGTGACCCATGCTCCTGTCACTTCTACATCTCCTGCACTCTCATTTTGGAGAGGGGAGAAGAGCAGTTTTTTGCTGGGGTTGCTGAGTGGCAATCCAGGTCATTCCAAGAGCTGGTGGCTGGAGATGCCTGGTGTGGGTGGGATGCTTGGTGTCTCCCTGAGGTACACTGAATAGCCCTACTCTGTTCAGAAAACCTTTTTGCCTTGAACCAGCAAGTTGTGATCATTTACAAAAGAACAACAAAGTTCAGATACAAAAGAAAAAAAAATACCTGGAAAGGAGTCTATTCTCCAGCTCTTTCCATGACCGTTTTACCAAACTCTATTGCAAGCTGCAGTCATTTCTCTGACATTAAATAAAGGGAACGTTTCCAAACTTGGGCAGCAAAGGCCTTTCTTTTTTTCTGATGGCAACATAAAGACTTCATCCTGCTTTATGAGACAGTGAGACCTTGGGCTATGCAGTAGAAGGCCATCCCTCCCCAGTGAGGCCAGCCGAGGGATGGAAGACTCACTCAATTGCCTTCCTAGTTTACAATTACAAAGAGGAAGCAGGGATATTCTGATACTCATATTTTCTCTCAAGACCACAAAAGGTGCCACTGCAAGACTGGACATCACTGCCCTCAATGTACCAGTGAGCAAAGTTCACTGCAAGACAAGTGTTGTTCCCTTTCCAAACACTTGGCTAGTTCTCAGTTGTCTTCCAGTTAAATCTCACTGTTGCTAAATCTGAATCAATTTTTGCTTTCAGATGCTGCTGAAATCCCCTGAGAGTCTTCCTACTTCTTCTTTATCAGAAGCAGAGCCATTTCTTCATTTTGGATATTAATCATTTGGTTTTTTTGCTCTGTCCCCAAGGCTCTGATACTGTCACAACTCCAGATTCAAGGCAAACCAGCCCTGCAGAAATCCAGAGAGAAGCCTACACCTCTTTTCAGGCTTCTTGTTTGTTGTGGTGTTGTGAGTGGTGTTTGCACACTTTTTAATCACCTCAGCTCAAGGAGTTTGAGGCCCTTGCTTCTGGTAATTTTGATGTATAGCTACCATGCTACACAGCAGAAGTATTTCTACTTTCCTACCTCCACATATGTATGCAGTCAGGAACAATTACCACTGTCAATCCTGTCTGCCTGCTAACTTGCTTTTTTTTTCCCCCCGTTGGTCATGCTGTAAATCATTTTCACATTTACAACATTAAGAAGGTGCTCTGAGCAATCATTCTTGTGGTCAACAAACTGTTACTGCTTCTCAAGAGTCATGGGTCACTACTTAATTACTGGATTTCACTCCCAGTTAAAACCATTAATCTTGTCTCCACCACCTTCCTCTAGGCCTCTCAGTCCAGTGTTTTATGTTAGGCACAAAAGTGCTGCGATGTTTTGGGTTTTTTTTTTTTTCATGCCAGCAGAGGTTCTGTAGCTGGAATTTCTGGGCTTGATAAACAAGGTCACCCAACAGAGCCTTTCTTTGGCCTGGGTCACTCTAAGCTGAGCCTTTCTCCAGAGAACTGAGATTTTCAAACAGATGCAGAGGTACTGAATACTGCAAAAAAGTAATAAGGGATCTCTGTTGTGGTGATGCCAGCTCAGCCATGGGAATTCCCCAAGCATCATCCCATAGGATTATTGCTGCCTCAGCTGCTGCCTGAATACTCAATGGGTGTGAGCACAACAAGAAATTCAGAGTTGTCTGGGAGAGCAGACATTAGTCTGTGAGTTCTAGAGGTCCATCAGGAGTTGAGCTCACCTGTGAAAGCTCACATGTGCCTTTATGGGGGTTGGTTCTGCTCTCTATTTCTGTGCCCTGGGAAGGATGGGAGCACAGAGTCCTTGTGGGTGACAGGGCAGCATCCAACTCCTGCCATCTTTTATTGCACTGGTGGGAATTCATGGGTGTTTTCCCGGACAGAGAAAGGCTCCCCTGTTGTTCCCTAGGTGAAAATGCAGCAAAAACATATTTAGAATTATAAACACCAAAAAAAAATGGAACATAAGGGCTACAGAATTCTAACAAAGCTTGTTTCATAGGCCACGTTCACAGCACGCTCGTACAAAATGCCACGTGAATCACACTTAATTTGCTGTAGAATATGCTTTGCTATTTCAGAAAAGGAAAAAAAAATAAAAAGCAAGCCCATGAAGGCAAGAGATTTGCTGCATGTTAGTTGTAAAAGTTCCACAAGTATGGAATCTATTAAAACCATTATTTGTTTATGATGTGAAAGTGATTAGTCTGTTCCAAAAACAAAAACATGAAAACTCAAAGTGCTGGGACTTTTCAGGAGAATAGCCACTGCTTCTTCATTAGAATAATTTATATAATACGGCTCTATTTCTAAGATATCTATAATTATTGTAGCACTTGGTTGCCTTAGCCAAAATCAGGGTCCTCTTGCACATTCTTCTAGAAAACACATTCCCTACCCTGCTGGGCTGAGAGCAGGTGAGAGCTGGATGATCACCTCAGGCTGGCAGATGGGGAACTGAGCAAAAGGCTCATCATGACTGCCCAGGGTCACAGTAAAGCAGCTTGGGTACCTTGGCTCAGCTGTCACCTGGAGCCACATGGCTGGGCTGCTGGAGACAGAACATTCCAGGGTGAGCACAGGGACATCCATGTGGCCCCAATTACAGAGCCAGGGCCTTGGTTTCACTTCCTGGACTGCATACAGCAACAGGATGCTGGAATATTTAGGTTGTGTTCACTGCAGGGAATGTTTTTACTTTAAAAGCAGAAAAAAAAAAAAAATGTCTGTTTCTCTCTAAGATGTCAAATCACAGAAAGATGGGGGTTTTGTAGAAACCTCACCCAATTTTGGCTTCTTACCACCTCTTTTATGATGCTGCTCACTTGATTTTAACATCCTGCTGGTGCTGAAGTGCTCCATGGCTTTGGGGGCACGTTGTGCTTGCTGTCAGCCTCCCTCATGAATGTTCACCGGGATGTTTGGGTGCACCCCAACACACGGCCTCAGAGTGTTCCCTGCTCTTGCCACATCTCACAAACCATTTGCAAGCCCTTCTGAAATCCAGGTCTGCCACACTTTTCACTCCCCAGGCTGCACCTCCTCTCCACATGCTGCAAGTTCCACCCAGAGCTGCCTCTCACCTTTGAAGCCTGGGCATTTCTGGCAGGCAGGGCACCTGCAGAGAACACCTGGGTCCAGGTGGCCATGAAAATGCCATCACTGAAAGCTGGTGTCAGGGGGAGGAGATTCTGGTCCTTCACTGGTGGCAGATGGTAAAAACAAGTATCTTTAGGTTTAGCAGCCTGTTGGAGCTTTTGCCTGATTCTTCCCAGGCATGGCATGAGGCTCTTCAAGGTTTAATGTGCTTTGAGCCCCTTGTTTCATTTAAACCAGACTTGATTTGGGGGTATGAATTAGGCCATCCTCTTCTGGTTTCTACTTCTGAAAATGGTTTCCTTTTCTGCTAATCTCTGCAGAAATTCCTTCCTTTCAGATGTTTCCAGTCTTTCCACCTCAGTGGTGGAGTGCAGTGATATGGTGCCTCACAGCTTGCACCACAGATTTCTGTACATATTCTGTGACTTCTTGCCTCAAAAGCATCCAGTTAGTGTTAATCTTGTTCTCTTCTCTGGAGAATTTCTGAACCTGGGGTCATCAGCTAACTTCATTAGCACATTTTGTACATTACATGCCACGGTCACTAATGAGAATTCCCAGCAACATTCCCAATACTCAGCACTGAGGAGCTCCATGAGTAAGTCCCTCTGGTCAAAGAATTTCCTTTTCACATAATGTGTTTCCTTTTGTACAAATCAACACTTCATGTACTTTTTCAGAACTTGAACAAATTCCTATTTTTTCCTGTGAAGAGCCATTTTCCATGTGGCCCTGTGTGACATACTTTACTGAAGTCCAGATCAATTGGATTCACTGTATGTCCTCTAGGAAATCTCTAGCAAAGAAGCCAGAGGAAATGAATATCTGTCTGGCAAATCCCAAAGTTGTACTCCATCCCAGTTCCCATATATACTTATGTCTTTAATTACTCTTTCCTTTGACTGCTGTTTTAAAGCCTGGTGTGCTATTAGAAATGATTAATGGCAACTGATTTGCCTGCTGCTATTTATAATCTTTGACCAAAAGGGAATCTTGGTGTCCAGGATGCAGCTGGCACTCTTCTGGAGTGGGGCTTGCAAGCCTTTGCAGAGCAGGTAACCAACCTGCCTACTGAATCCTGTCCGTGGTGAGGAGAGCCTGCAGGATTCCAGAGGCATCTGGACATTTAAGGGCCAGGTCCCAGCATTCCAAGTGGGATCCTGGGCCAGAGAAGGCATTAGAAGAGCTGTCATCCCCCTTGGTGGTTCTCAGACAAAGAATGGTGCAAGGGTCACGTTTCTCTGTGGCATTTTCTGCCCAGATTTTGTCTCCTTTTCCCACTGGCTCACCATGAGAAGAAACTGGAGTTGGTTTAGGCATTGGCTCCCTAAATTATTGTCCTTTAAACGGAGTTTCTTCTGAAAAGGAGAAATTTATTGTCATGCTTTTGCTCCTGCTTAGAAACACAAGTTTTGGCTTGTATCTACATCTATGTTCATTCAAACTCAGGCAGATGCCCACAGCTTTATCTAAAACATGCAGAACGCCTGTCTGTGCTTGCAATAAAAGAAATGGGTACTTTGTCCAATCTGAAAAATACCTGCCAAAAGAGAGAAGGAGGGATAATATGGATAAAGAATAAAAAAAAAGCCTAAATAAACTCAGCAGAAAAGAGAACTGGAAAACTGAATGCAAGAGAAGGGAAATGGGAACGTGCATGGAGAGTGGCAACAGAATGGTAATTAGTACATCCAACAGGAAGATGTGGATTTGACCTGGGAAAGTAAGCAAGGAGAAAAGAAGAGAGAAATTCAGCTCTTTATTAAGAAAAGAAAAATCTTTCCCAAGAATCTGGCATGAAAAGAGGCCTGGAATGGATGAGAATCTGGATTTTTAAGTGAAGGAATGTATGAGATGAGTCAAGGGAGAGAGAAAGATTTAAGGAAGATTTACTTCTGTATCACAGATGGGGGAAGAGATAGCAAAATACGTTTTTAATACCTTGAAAATTTCTAGTTAAAAAAAAAAAAAGACATTTCTTTCCCCCTTTAAAAATCAATAACTTGAACTGAAAGGGGTGGTGAATTATTGCTTGGGTGAATACAGAGATATGGCTTGGATGGGCTGTGGTGCTTGGCAGAGGAGTGTTTGTCAGCAAATCTGAGTTGCCCCTACCTTTGTTTTGGATGTTCCCTAAATTCCAGGTAGGAGCAGTGAGCTGTGCCAGGCTGGGGGAGCTGAGGGTGCATCACAGCCAGGGGCAGGGACTGCTCGAGCAGCTCTGCTCTCCCTGCCCCGGGGACAGCTTGGCTGCCCTGCCCTGCCTCCTTCTCCGGAGCACAAAATGCAGGATTTTAGGAACAGCAGGGTGGTGAAAGGCCCCCGAGCAGCTCTGCAGCCTCTGAATGAAGGATGTGTATCCCTGTCTGTGGTGCAGTTGTGGGATTGAGGCACATTCCCTGGTGCCTGTCCCGCTTTGTCCCAAGCAGTTCATAAGTCTAGGGATTACTAACAAAGGGCATTCTGTTAAATGCAAAAAATATCTGGAATACAATCACTATAAATGCAGTTCATTTATTCATTAATTTTATAGATTGTTGAAGCAATTAACAGTGCATAAAGAGGACTTCCTCCCATGCAAGTGTGATCTTTGGCTGAATGGACCTTTGTAATGATCTCTAAGACAATGGCACAGAGTGGAACTGGAATTTCATCTTGCATTTATTGCCTTATTTGGGTATTTTTAACAATTTCTAAAATGATTTTTCTTTTTAGTATGCTGACTTTTCGTGGTTTAACTTGTTTGGTTTTGTGGGTCAGTACAAATAACTCTAAAATTAATAAATTAGCATCCTTTAGGTAAATTATTTAAATACTCAAGTATATAAACAAATGCTGCCTTACACTGAAAGGCTGTTATGTCTCTTACAGCTGGACAGGATCTGCAGCATGAACAGGGTATTTCTGGGGTGATTCCACTTCATTTGTTTTGTTCCCTCTCCTCGAACGTGCCTTTCTCTTTTGGTTCCCTGTGTGTCTCATCTACAGCTAAAAGCCATTTAGCACTGCAGCAGAAATGAAGATCTCCAATTTATTTTTGCTGTCTAAAAGTTATATTCTCCCAGTGGGAAACCATCCAAAGAACAGAATCTCCTCTCCTACTTTGCTGCTGCTGTTTGATCTCTCTCCTTCACCTGCAGGCTCTTCCACCATTTGTATTTACAGAGATTTTTTTCAGTTTAGAATCTTTCTATAGATGGAAACCCTTTCTGTCTTTCTTCTTGGAGATCTTGGTCCTTCTTCTGCCAAGAAAAACGTTTTATTTTGAGAGTGTGGGAAGGATGATGACTACAAAAAAGGCAGCACAAGCAAATAAGGTGAATTCAGTCTCACTGGGCATAACCTCACTAACCCAAAGATGCAGAGAGACATGCAACAAATCCTCAGTCTTGCTTTTCTACTGGTTAGCCTTATTGAAAACAATTTGCATCATTTAGTTCCCAGGGTGTTCTTTTCAGTGTCCAGTTTTGGTAAAAAATTGTTGGGAAGGTAGCTAAAGCTCAAAGTCTCTGCTCTCATAATATCCTTGCTCTTAAAGAAATTAAGAGGTGCCCATTTGGTGTTTATTACAAGAACTCTTCCTTTCTCATGTGAAGGAAATGATATCTTATTTCTTTCATTAGAGGAAAATACAGCCCTTTAAATATGTTGGTAATGATTGCATAAATTATGAGGACTTCTCTGTTGATATGGAATGCGAATTTTTCAGAACTGGAGCACAGAGATACTGGGCTGTGAATATAAAAAGCAGATGTCTTTCTCCCTCTCACTCAGGAGGCTAAAGCTTATCAGGGTATTTTAACTCTTGAGGTTCTGTGACAGGCAGCTTCTGTTGGACAGAGGGACAGGCACTTTCAGGTGCAAGGCTGGGCATCCAGTTAATCCTGGTTTGCTCTCAGGGTTTGTCACTGGGTGAAACAGTGTGACAAATGTGGTAGGGAAGTTTTGCCACTATTGAGGTTTTTAAATGTAAACGAAGGGTGAAAGACTCTGTAAATACCTATGTGGCTGGGTCATTGTCCCTTCCTGAAGCCCCCATGGCACACACTCTTCATGGAGCTGCTTGCTTGATTTTCTTATCAACGTGAAGTGCATTTCCCACTCTGCACCCATTGCTGTGGAGCTTTTGAATAGCACCCATGGCATCCAAACAAATAGCAGGAATCTCCCCGTGTAAGGGCTGAGACGTTCAGGCTGCACAGGGAGGCTGCGCATGGAAAGGGAGAAAGCAAAGCATCTCACCCACACCCTCTGTGCAGAGCAGCAGGTGACACAAAGCCATCTGTGCCATATTTGGGGGTCTCTTGGGCAGTGGGAATCCTGACATGTTCCTGTAGGTACCGTTTCCAGACAGCTGGAGGCATTGGAATTGCACCTGCAGCCTGAGGATGTGGTGGCTGAAAAGGGCGATGACTTCACCATGAGAAAATGAACTTAGGGCTGTGTGTGGAAAAAGAGCTGCATTAAAAAAATTCTGCAGAAAACAGATATTTGTCATGAAACACTGATTTAAACAGTGAGAGCCAGGCAGATGACTCTAAAATGTGAGGCTGGCCTGTGCTTCATGATATTGCCACAGCAGTTTACAGTGTTTGGAGGGAGAGTTATGACGCAGAAAAAATGAGATAAAAAGCTTGTTTAAGTGTGATTAAATGGCTCTAAAAGCTGCCCATTTAATAGGAAGGAGATGCAGGCATGATGCCAAGCTGTAGCATGCTGCATGCTTCACCAGCTTGTCACATCCATATGGGCTGACTCAGAGGAATCTGTTTTAAAGTAATCCAAACTATTAATTTATGGACGCTCTCATCACCGGGCCTGAGTGCGTGAAGGGAAGATACACCCAGCGAGGTCATAAAGTGGTACCAGCATCTTCTGCCTTTAAAAGCATCAGTTTAGATGTTTGGGATCGTCTTCCACTGACATCACCCCAGCAACCAATAGCACTGGTGGGGTGGTCGTGGTCTTGTCATTTCCATATGGAGTTGTAATTGTTGGCAGCCAGCTCCAGCGAGGAAGGATCACTGGGACTGGATGCTCCTGAGAGGGAAGTCAGGTTGCAGATGGAATCAGATATCCCTGTAAAGAAAACGTTCCTTCAGCCAACAAGTTCCTTCTTTGATGGCTTATCCCAGAGAATTGAACTGGTCAGAAATGTTCCCATGAAACATCATTCCTTAAGCCTGGCTTATTTTGCTGGAACTGCGTTGAGCACAGTTGACTTCCCCCCATGCCTGAGGAGGAGAGCTTAAGGAAACCCACCTGTACTCCTGGCAGATCTCGTGCAGGACAGGAGGAACGCAGTGTGCACAAGTCCCTGGCTCCCGAGCGGATGCACCTGGTGGATTTGCCCCAAGGCCAGGGATGCTGGGAGCGCTGCAGCTGCCCACTGAGGCTGACAAGCTCTGACATGAGTTTCACTGGGAGGATGCAGCAGGGTCTGGGGAGCTTCTGGCTTCCTGGAAACTCCTCTCCTTTCAAAAATCCCGAAAAAGGTTTCTGTTCAATTTGGATAAAACCCAAATTTTTATATATATATATATATATAATTTAAATCCGTACGTTTTCAAGGCACTGGAAACACCGTTTTGCAGCCAGTTCTACTTGATAGTTTTATAGGGCTTTGCCATAATAAAAGAGAAGTGAGACAAAACAGAAAAGCCCTGCTTAGTAACAACGTGGGGTGGGGGAGTGGGAAGGGAGGCTTTAACCAGAGCCAGGCTCCCTGAGCGACTGCTCTGCCAGCAGAGGACAAAATACGAGAGCCAGAGAGGGATTGAAATCACATGGGTACAAAGCTCTGCCTCTCAGGGGCCCCTCCACCCAGAGCAAGCCAAGGTGCTCTTTGGGGGGCTCTGTCCTGAGTGGTCACTGGTCTCCTCCAGGAAAACTCTGGGTTATTTCCCAGATAGCCCAGCAGATGCTTTCACCTTCTTACGGCTCTCCCCACATATGGAGCTTTGCTTTGTCACCAGACCCTGCCAAGGATCCAGTTCTCCTTTTGACAACAAAGAGCTGTTTTTATTTACTATGAGAGCTGGTCTGGCCTTGGCTCTCTGTTTTGTAGATTATTCCTCTCTTGTCAGTAGCAGTGGAGCTCCTCTCCTGTGTTTCTACAGCAAATGATCAAGTCCAAGTTTGGGGGCAGGAGGAGGAGGTTGAGGAGAGGAGTAGTGAGGCAGAGTGGACTTAATTGCTGGGTGTCTTCATTAACACTAACCAGCCAGGTGACCATCTCCCTCCCCCCTGGATAATGTCCATCCTCCCCTGCTGCTGGGAGTAGCAGTGGCCTGTCCTGTTTCTGCATGGGGGACTGAGCAATAGATCAGCAATTAGAGCCAGGATCTGTCCTGACAAGGATTTTTCTTTCTTGCTTCTTAACTCGCCTCCCTTCTCAGTGGAGGTACTTGTCTGAATCACACAGTTATAAAAAACCAAAACCCTGGGTGCAGGAGATCTCTCAGCTTGATCAGGGCTATCATCAAAACTAGATCAGATGAGCCATGGCTTGGAAACAACCATGAAAGCAGATGCAAGATCACCTCTAGATACCACCTTCCAGAGCTGAATTACCCAGCTACATAAAAAGTTTTTGCACTATACACTTCTCATATTGCAATTTGTGTTGTGCCTTTTATTCACTTTTTCTCCTTACCTAGAGTGCTTTTCTGCATGACCAACAGCTGTTGGACAGGTAGGCTGCCCCTCCTGCCTCCTGTGCACCAGCCCTGCTCCTGTGCCCTGGCTTTCTCCCCCAGCTGGCAAGGAACTGCTGCATCATCGATTGCCACGCTCTGGTCCAGCTGCCCAGCCTGTTTTCCACCCATACAATGATCCATTTGTCCACTCCATGCTTCCTCAGATTACAAACCCTCAGCCATGAGAAAGATGGTCAGAAGCCTTCCTAAAAGCAAAGCATAGCACAGCACTGCTCCTGCCTTGTCTCCACAGCCAGTCACCTCATGACACAAGGCAATCAAATTGATCTGCTCTAGGTAGATCTGTGCTGGCTGTTCCCTGTTTATCTTCCAGAACTTCTCCTGAGTGAAAATGGACTCCAGCACGTGTGTTCTGTGGTCCTTCCAGGGGTGGAGGGAACCCATCTGCCTGAGAGCCTTTTTATCCTTTCTGATAGATAGGTCAGTTTTTTCTGTCCCTAAGGACTTTATCATTGTGACCTTTTATAGGTGTTAAACACTGCTCTTACAAATCATCCAGCTCCTTCAGTACCCTGAAGTGAAACCCATCCACCTCCACGGATTTAAATCCTGTGTTGTCTGTAACTTATTGCTCCTCCATTGTTGGCTGTTCCTCTCTTCCAAGTCATTCTGGTTTGTGCTGAGGTGGAGGAGAAAGATTTACTGGTGAAGACAGAGGGAAAAACAGCATATTTAGTACTTTGGATTTTTTCAGACTGAAAGTGGTGGCTGTCAGGAGGATGTCTGCCACACAAATGGCAATTTTCCATTTGAACTAGTTAATGGGACTGCAGGGTAAAATGTTGTAATCATCCAGAGCTCAGAGTGAGACAGGGATTTGCTTTGCTCAATATCTGAGTTCCGGCAGATCAGTCTCATATAGTGGGAAGCCAAGGGAGGATGAATTCTCTGTGCAACTTTGATATGCTTGTATCTGTTCTTATTTTCATGGATATTTTGGGCAGTAAGCCCCTTATCTCCAGCTATGAGAACAGTTTTCTAAACATCTGTCAGTAGCACCCGTGCCCATCTTGCTAATTTGGAGTGCCAACCCTTCTGCATCTGTATCTCGCTACTAAAAATGTGATGCAATTCAAATTGTGGCGTGCCTCACTTTGTTCTGTAAACTTATTTGCAAGGCAATCTTCAGCCATAGGAAGAAACCTATTTCCAGAAGGAAAACATTAGTGATGGGTGCAGTTGTGAGGGGTGGGAGTCAGGGTTGTGACTGAGCTGGGCCCTGGAGGTCAGTCGGTTATCGGAACCAGCTGAGCCTGAAAAACCCAGAGAACAAATAGGTCTCTGGCATTTAGGCACTATATTAAATAGGATTTGTGGTACTTTCTGCTTCAAGCTGTGCCAAGAATAGCATGAGGAGCCTTTCTTGTTGAAAACTGGCACATCTGGTCCCAGTCCTGGTTGGAACCACTGGGGCACAAAAAAATACACTGCATTACTATTATTTGTTTTGAAACCTTTACTGGAGGATTCAGCCTAGGCTGGATATTCTCAGTGTTACGTGATCTTTCTCAAGTCTTTCTCAAGCTCTGCACTCAGCAACAACAAAACAGCTCAAGTGTCAGAAATCCCTGATCATCAGGGAAAAATGGATCTGCTCCTGCTCTGCTCCTGTGCTCTGTTCCCCCAGACCTCCTGGGACACCAATCTTTCTAAGGAAACACAACATCCTTGCACAGAGGAAGAGTTAATTTAACCAGCCTACAGAAGGAGAAAGGGCAGAAAAATGAATTTATTTGGTGGGGTAGCCTGATGACAGCAATGGTAAGGGAGAGCTTGGGTGTGTACTGGCCCTTTTTGCATCCTTATTTCCAGGCCAGCTTCCTCCTTACTGGTTCATACCACCCACCACACTGGGAGGAAAGGCAGAAAGAGAAGTGGGTGGATTTAATCCTCTATTTCAAAGATGTTGCTGCTGGGTTTGCAGATGGTGGCAGCAGATGACAGAAACAAGCTCGTTTTTTCTGACCATTTCTTTCATCCCTAAAGAAAAAGAAAAATCTTATAACAAAGAACTCCTACTAGAAATGTGGAGTTTTTTCCCTCTCTGTTTTTTCTCTATGAGAAGTAGGTAACCAAGGAAAAAGAGAATAATTTCTTGCAATAATCTCAGGAGTATATTTTCCAGATCTCTCAGTGATGGCCCATTTCATATAACTCCTATAGTTCCTCCTGCTATAGGCAGATACAAGGCAAGACATGGAGGGGTGGCTTTTCTCATCCCTGTCTGCAGCTTTCTCCTCTTGGTAGCTGTTTCTGAGCTTGGATTTGCCAGTGGCTCCTGTTCCTTTCTTCCATGAGGACAGAGAAAGTGCTGTGGATTCCCCAGCCAAGAGCAGGGGAATTGGTTAATCCAGACAGCATCCAGACAAGGAAGGCAGAATGTGGCAGCATGGACAGTTGGGCTGTGTCGGACCCAAATATGGTTTCCAGCCCTGAGCTGACCCAAAAACAGACTGAGTTCCTGGTGCCAAGTGAAGTATGCACTGTCTTGGAAAACTTCCTGATGTTTCCATCCAGCCCTGTTCAGTAGGACACACTTGGAGTTCAGAGAACTTCAGGACCTGTTTCCATGAATTTCAGCATGACATTTATTCCCCTAAGTTCTGCTTAAATGGTGAAAAGGCAAAGGAAAATTTAGCCATCAGATATTTTCATGTCTTGTTGCTCTTTGAGCTCAGTTTGCTTTTAGATTCAGCACTCCTGAATGAGACAGCTGTACTGCCAGTGAGGAAAAAACACCTTCTCCTTTTTTTTTTTTTTTTTTTTTTTTTTTTTAGGAATGATACAACAGGTGTGATTCCCAGAAGTAGCTCTCCTTGCATGATTCATATGCTTCAGCAACACCTCGTCCTCCTGCATTCTCAGTTTTCCACTGTGTGTTCCTGGTGGGATGATTTGTGCTGATCTTAGCTCAACAGGCTTTACGGGTCCCCTGGTTACAGCCTAATAAGTGGGATGTAATTATTAAAGGAAAAAACAAAACCATACCAAACCCATCAGGACATTTCTTAAAATAATATGAATTGCCCATTCAGCTGTTCACACACTGCAAAGTAGAACCCAGACCCCTTCTTGAGCTGAAATCCTTCTTGAAGCCTGGATCCCACTGAGGATTTAGGACTGGATTCTCATTTATACTGAGGTCTCTTGAGCCAACAAGTACAGGATGTAAATTATTTTTACTCTCACTTTCACATGAGAATTAGGCCTTTAGAGTCAACTTGAGTTACCTTGTGCTGGCTGCAGCCGTCATACATGACCACCTGTTGTTTCTTGGTTGAGCTCAGCAGTATTTTGGTTTTTTTGGCAGGAGTGCTTCCTTTTTCTGTGTGTTTTCATAGCCCTGGCCACTAGGTGCTACTGCAACACAGATGCAGTGATGGTTAAACGGAGCCAGCCAAAATCGTGGCCCTGGGAGCTCAGCATGGAGCTCAGGATGTTTCTGTACCACTGGTGATGCCCATTCTGAGCTGCTGAGGGGGTGGCCTGCTGAGCCTTGGGAATGATAGAGGAATATTGGGTGCTGTGGTGAAGATCAAACAACCTCTTCCAGGAACTGAACCCCAGAGAAAAGGGCTTGGAGGAGGAACTCCACTTCCTGCAGCTGAGGATGAAATATGGGAGGTCACTGACTGCCCATGGGAATGAATGATGTTTTTGGCCACCAACTGTTGGTGTAAGACCTAAACCTAAAGGTGAGTCGTGAAGTATTGCTTCACTGAAAGAAGCATTGATTGAAAAGGACATTGAAGATCATCTCATTCTGGGCAGAGACACCTTCCACTAGATCAGGTTGCTCCAAGCCCTGTCCAGCCTTGAACACTTCCAGGGATGGGAAACCCACAGCTTCTCTAGTGAGGCACTGAAACTGTGAGTTCACATCTCACTTTTTAAATGGTTCCTTCATAGATTATAAAATTGAGGAGTCACATGAAAGCTTGGACCTTCTAGGGTGATATCCTCAGTGTAGTAAAAACCAGATTTCAGTGGTGAATCTGGTTTGGAGGTGGTGTGTTGGCAAAAGAATCACTTCAAAAACCCCTTCTTCTCTACCTTATATCAGGAGAGGAATACCATCTATATTCCATGGTTATTTGTGCTCTATGTCTAACCCTGCTGGTGCCTTCCCACTTGTTTGGATCCACCTTGGAGTATGGAAGAAGTTCTCCTCAAATGCATACAACCAGGAAACAAATAGGGAACAAAAATATATGTGATAGATCTGCTCTGTATTCTTCTACTGCACTTTCTTTCTGGTTTATATTTTAGGCTTTTTCTTTCCCCTGGAAAAAAAATAATCCTTAATAAAATGGAATTTGTAATTGAAACAACAAAACAAAACTTGTTCTTTTAAAACTCAAAAGCGAAAAATCTGGTTTTAGGAAAACTGTGTTTCTTTGGCTGGCTTCATTTGATATCTTCAATCCTCAGCATGATGCTGTCTTTCATAAGACTTAATTTGTGTAATAAAAACCAGCAATAAAGGCAGCAAATGTTCCCTTTGCCCTGTTGCTCACTTTGATTCATCTGGGCTGACTTCAGCACCTCCAAGGAGGCAGCAGAGGGACAGTTTGTACAACTCAGCCTCAGAACAAACATATTAAATGGAGACAGAGACTCCTCATTCTCACGGGCTCTGATGTGTCCCCCTGAGCTGTTTCCTTGCTGCAGCACAGCCCAAAGACCCACAGGTCCCACGGGTCCCTGTCCCTGCTCCACACCATGGCAGTCTGGGCTCTGGACACTGAGATCTTTGTGTGATTTTATTTTTTCAGGGCGAATGGGCCATCTGCCAAGAAGGCCAGGCAGAGCTCTGTGCATTTGGTAGTTCTGAATAATTCTGCTGCTGTCTTCTATAAAAGAAGTGAGAATGCAGAGGTTTTTGTTGGTATCCTCTAATGCTCTGGTAGTTTTACTCTCAGCTTCTAGGAAAACAACAAACAATCTTTATCTATTGAGCTTGTAAATTTTGATTACTCTTGACATAGTCTACTGTTCTATGCTGTTCTAATTACTCCCCTGCCTTGTTTCCAGTTGGAGCTGGAATTTAGAGCTGATTTAGTTTTTCATGCATGTAATGCAACTTAAAGAAAAGCATTTCACTAGGGAGCTTCGACATTGTTTGGTCCTTGTTTTACTGCTAAACTTTGCCTTTCTTTAGTTGAATGCAGGATACAGGCTAGAGCAGACCTTTGTGAACAGTATCTTTGTACTTGTTTTTATTTTTCAGCTGCTGCCTAAGAAGCTTGGCCATTCCATGTTGAGCCCTTGCAGAATGGGAGCATCCTTGCTCCATCTGGTGCCCTCCTCCAACACGATGTATTCCACAAAAAATGGCATGACCAGTCAGGGGCCACTGCAGATCTGTGCAAGGTGATCTATCCTGGGCTGCCAGTGGGGTCTGAGCGCCAAATCCAGAAATCAGCTCACAGCTCTTCCAAAAAAGCTGTGCTGGGTGCTGAATGTGGGTAGTGCTGGGCCATGAGGGGGATAGGCATGGTTGGCACTAAGTTGCCCTTTAATAAGGTTGCTGCTACTTGATTTGATCTGTTTTAAGGCAAAAGGAGCATTTCCCCCCCCACCCCTTTATGCTGTCTTTCAAGGACTTGCAGATTTTCCAGTTCATTGGATGACCTTTGGTGCTGGTAATCACTCCAGGACAGAAATCACTATCTTTTCAGGCATATATCCAAAGTTCCTGCTCAGCAGCATAATGTTCAAATGAGAGTTTGCTAAGGAACAAGCTCTCCATCCAAGCAATAAATTCCTGAGGTGCTGCTGTGTTTGCTTCAGTCAGATACTGAACCTCAAACCTCATCCCAACCTGGTCTTTAAAACGACTCTCCAAACATGGCATTTTCATACTGGTTGGAAACATCTACCAAGAGAGCTCGAAGAAACAAGTCCTTGGAAGTTCTTTTAATGGAGGTTGAGGGAGGAGAGAAGTTTGGCAATGCAGGATAAGCAGTGATATTATGAAATTGTAAAGCTGTCTCCTACTGAAACCATGCTAAATGATTTGGAACACCCTGAGAAAAGAAATGTGCACGATCAGCAGGAATGAGCTTGAGTGAGAGTTTGGCCAACACCAAAAATTTTAGTTTTGGATCGGGACTAATTTGCCTTCCAATTTTGCATGTTTCTCCTGTGCTCAAATTGTGCTTTTTTTGAAGGCACTAAAACAGACCATTCAGTTCCCATTGCACCAGTAAAACCCTGCCTGGACACTTCCCCACACACAAGTAAGTGCCCTGTTAGTTGTCCAGTGTCACCTTTCGGCCACACAGAGTGAATCTGTTGTAAATAACAATATCAGGATATAATTTGTCAGAATGCCATGTTGCTGTTGTTGCTTGAATACTACTTTGGGAGGAAACAGTTTAGAAGAACCATTCAACTGGGGCTCTTTCAGGCTTGGACACTTGAAAAACATCAAGACTTAAAATACTTTGTCAGACTGTTTGGTATATTGCAGTAGACTGGCTGGTGAATGTGTTTGTCACCATCTTCTCCAAGACAGGATGTGACATGAATCTTGTAGTGCCAAACCTTACATGATATTTTTCTTCAACCCAAGTGATGGATCGTGCTTTTAGGATCTGACTGCAGGGCTTAGTGTAGTGACAACATGTCATTTTTCATGGTCATAAAGTGGTTACAATAGATCTGAAGTGTTGTGAACCACAAATAGTTAGGAACAAATTTTATCTGCTGCTCAAAGTTCCATGTAGATTGCTACATCTTTCCTTTAAACAATTGTTATTGTCCTTTTTGTGCAAACATTTGCTTACGAGCCGAGCCTGGAGGTTACAAGTTCAGAGCTTTCCCTGGACAAGAAAATGGTTTTGATTGATGGTTAACATTGGGTCCTCCAAACCTTTGGGAATGTTGATCTCCAACAGCTCTTTCTTTACATGATCACATCCTTTCCATCTCCTTGTCTTTGCTCTGTGTCAGAGCACCCTATTTTGCTTCTGTAGTGGTCATGTACCCCTTGAGACTCCTGCTCTGGGCCAAAGCAGCCCCTCACACCCACCTTGTCCTTCTGTCATGGGGGTGGCACAACCATCACAGATACCCCATCAGGAGATGCCAAACCTGAGCAAATAAATCTACCAGAATTACATTTATTGCCACAACAGACAGGCACTGAACACAGATCTCTTTAAAGAATATTTACTGAGAGAACTGTTTAAAAATATATTTACCTACAGACAAAAAACTATCTTACTGAAACAATGATCTTATTTCTATAGAACTTGCCAGCCCAGGAGCAGAGCTGTCCACCTGCAACCCCACAGCTTCCAGAGGGAGCTGGTGTCCAGGAGCACCCAGGAGCACCCCGGAGTTGTGTAGCTTACAATCTTCTACCAAAGGTAATAAACCTTTCTGGAACCACCAGAACTGCAGGTTGCAGGGGGTGATTGCCTCTGTGGGCTGCCAGTGGGAGGGTCCAGAATGAGAAAGTATCACTCACATTTTTTATTCGTTTGGATAATCCTTAATCCTTGCTGCCTCTGATAAAGGAAGGCTGAATATATCCTGAAAGTGCATGGGGAACTGTGCTGCAAACCAGCCTCTGCAACAGCTGGTGCTTCTATTTGGCCTTTGGTGTTTATCAGTAGGAGTAAAAACATCAACACACGTGCTCTCTTTTTGTATCCACTGCTTTGAGGTAAGGCTGCCTTGGCTTTGGTCACAATGCTCTTTTTTGTTCCCCTTGGTTCTTTCTTTGCTTTGACACCTCAAACTTTTGTCTGTTAATTTGTTATATTTCTGGCACTGGAGAGCTCTCTGGGCCAATGCCCTTTAAAAGCCCCTGGAGCAGGACAAGAAAAGAGCCAAAGCTGGAGAAAGGCTTGGAAGACACACTCAGCAAACCATGCAGGTGCAACCATGGGTGAGAGCTGGTCCAAAAGAATAGGAGTCACCTTTCATCCTGAAGGCCAATGATATGTCTGCACTCCCTGCCTCTGCTGCTGAGCAATTCCAGTTTCAGGCTGGGAAGGCAGGGTCAGTTGTCCTGCAGGAGCTGGGCAGTGACTGCTCCCCTCCACCACCCGACTTAAAACTGTGGTCAAACTATGGTTGGACTCGGTGATCTCAGAGCTCTTTTCTTACCTAAATGATCTTACAGTTCTGAATGTTGATGGGATAGTCAACAAGCTGTTGATTAGGAAGTTGCTTAAGGTTCAGTTGCTTTCCCTTTCTTGGATCCCTGAAATATGGAAATATATGATGTTAAAAACCTCATTCACCATGACTTCATTTTCCTAGGTGGTCTCTTCTTCCCCTGAGTGCCTTAGGGATTGTCCCACACAAAACTCTCTGGCCTTCTTGTGATGACAGCACTCAAACATGGATGGTCATTCCTTGCTTCATTGCCCAGTGTAGAAACATCTCTTCACAGAAAGTGTTAAGGATGTTCCATGTTTGGCATGATCAGGTACTCACTGGCAGTGTTAAAATTCATACATCCTCCTGATCCAGTGAGGACAGCTCTGAAGTGACCCAGTGGAAAACTCTGAGGAATTTCTGTATTATTTCACACAGGCTTATCCCCATTTTAGATGCCTTAAATCCATCCAACTCGTGCCTTTTATGAGTCCTCAACAGATGAGTGAACCTGGTGCTTATGCAAAAGAAGGGCTTATTTGTTTTACCCCCACGTTTCAGAGATTTGCATCATGCTTCACATAATTTTGATGATTTCTCGTTCCCCATCCCAAGCTGCTATCCAAGCATTCTGTGTTGCTCAACATTGCTCATCTGGGAGAAGGAAAGAAACCTGAGCAAAGCTTGTACAGGCCAGGACAGAGTGATGAAAAACTGTAATGTGACAGCGTTGTATCAGCTCAATTTGAAATGATTCAAAGTTCCTTCTCTCCTTGGGAACTCCCAGAGAGCTTGGGCAGACCACCACCCCTATGTGGCAGCTCCTAAATATCAGCTGGAGGACCTCTGGATGTTGCCAGCCAAATTTATGGGCAAGTACCTGAATCCACTTTGGGATTCAAAGTGGCAAGAGCAAAAAGCTCCTCTATTTGTGCTGTGCGTGGGGTTTATTTAAAAACCATTGTCAAGTGGCCTTTGCATCAGGGCTATTGTAAAAAACGAGGTTTGTGACTGGATCAAAAAGTTGTTTTGAATCTGCTCTGCTCTGTTAAAGCCAAATTCTGCAATATCCTTAACCATTTGCATTGTACAAACCCACATACTGAGAAAAATGAACAAATTACAAGACACAGTGTTTGTGCAGTAGCAGAAAGAAACCTGAATGCATTTTAGGAGCTGAATGTTCTTATCTTGCATCCAACAAACAGGAAATATATTCCCTCTGTGTGTTTCATTGCTAAGAGAGATTTTCCAAATCACAGTATCTTTATCTTCCAAACTGTAAATACTCCAGGTTTTACTCATAAGTGCTGAGTAAAACTGAGCTGTGCAGAATCTTTGGTGGGGAATGTGAACATCCCTGCTCATCCCTTTCAGCTCTGATACGATATAAATGACATAAATATTGCAAAATTGCTCTCCCCTTTCCCTCCTGCTCTCCCCCACCTACCCACACCCTTGGCACGTGCAAAGTTTGCTCTGCACACACACAGAGCCAGCTGGTTTGGACTCCAATAGCAGTCTGCGGGGTAACAAGGCAAAACCTCCAAAATCAAAGATTCTTGGGCATTGTGCAGCCAACTGAAAGCAGCAGTTATTTTCAACCTGCCTGAAAAAGCCCAGGCTGTAGAAGCAGTAGAGTGAATTACCCCTTATTGTGGGCAGAAGTAATGAGTTTTCATTTTTCCTTTGGAAGGAAAGGCAGCAACTGCAGCAGCCTTTCTTCTACTTGTGACAAGAAGTGAAATACGCATGTGATGGGGAAACAAATTAATTGTGAGGGTCCTAATTAAAATCACTGGGAGAGGTATTGCATTACAGTGCAAAGAAACAGATGAATATGACCTTTCTGTGAACTTCTCAACCCTACTAGAAGCATAAATTTGAAGTCTCCTAGCGGAAAAGTGTTCTGGCACTGAACTGGTGTCTACAATCAGGATTTTGTCTGCAGGTATCAATGCACAAAATCTCTGCCTCGTGGAGCTCTGAGTCCCCTGAGGCTCCTTATGTTTTGCCTTCGTTTGTTATAGTCCATGTCAGAGGGTTTCAGGGCCTGGCCAGGCTCTGGCTGCTCCCCTCTCCTCCCAGCCTCCAGCATTTCCTTAAAACACAGGGAAAAGCTCTGCAAGGAGGTGGTGAGAAAGGCCATGGTAACTGGAGCAGAACGCAAAGCTGCGTCCTGCAGAAACGTTTGCTGAAGATATATAACTTTTGTCTGCTACCAATTGTGACAAACAGTTAAGGCAAGCAATATATGGCTGCGTGGCTCACATTTACCCTGCTAAATTTCCATCTCTGATTCCTGCCTGGCACATTTCACCGATTCCTCCTGATTTTCAACTTAGGGCAGGGCAAGATGAGCATTATGAAACAGATACTCTCCTTTTCTTTAAAGGACTGGGGTTTTTTTGGGCTTTTTTTTTTTGGCTTCCTCATCATTAAGCAAATGCTTTTGCTGAGTGACAGCTGTTTCTGCTCAGAAACGGGACACAAAGTTTGGCTTTGTTTTAATCCTGGGATGTTTATCACAGCACTTTGAAGCGTACACCCTTAATTTTCCCCTTCTCTATCTCTCCAAAGCTTTGGGGCTGAGAAGAAGCAGGAAGAGGAAGGGTTTTCAAAGGGATGTTTCGCTGCTAAAAGTTCAGCTTTGCTCTCATATGTGATTTTCCTGGTTGGCAGCTTTATGGCTAAACCCAGTTTTAAAACTGGTGCGCACTGGTGATATCATGAACACGCCACATGGTGTCTGATGGCTCTCAGTGACAGCAGATTTATAGCATTTTCCCTCATAAAAATCCTCTCCTCTGCCAAAAGAGGTCCAGCTGGAGTTATGAAATCACTAAATGGACCCTGCTGCAGTGAGGAAGTTTGGCCTTTCCAGTCCCCTCCATCTGTTGAGTCAGTGCACATCAGAGCCTGGTACTCTGGGAATCACACAGCATCCACGGGCACCCTTATTCCTTTGGAAACATGGGATCTGGCAGCATTTGGGATCTGTATGTGCTGCTTTGCAATTAATAGGAAGTTCACCTTATTTCATTGTTACCAAGTTTTATTGCAATCCGTGCTTAAGATACTGGTAGAAGGGCCCAACAGCCCCCAAAATGTGAGATATTTCACCCCTGAAATCTGAGTGCCTCCAAACTGACCTAATCCCTTCCTGAGTGCTTGGGAGGTGGTTAGTGGAGCTTGGATGTCACCCCAAAGAGATTTTAGTTTAATAATTCTTTCACTAGGAAATGTGTTCTGAATCTGCTGTGTCTTTCTGACCACTAATGGCTTTCGTGTTGCTCACTGTGAAATTCATAGGCAATTAGGGGAATGCAGACATATCTGATTGCTGCAGAAATCGTCCTCTGAATGGTTGAAAACCAGAATTCCCCAGCTGAAGTCCACAAATGTCTTCATGCAAACTGAAGAGGTGCCCCAGTGGTGCCTGTGTGGGGAGGATTCGGGGATACTGGAGCAGTGTGGGGGGTTTGGAGGAACTGGGCTGGAAGCAGCAGAGGCAGCATGGATTTCCCATCACTCCAGAGACCCTGCTCTGTCCATCCAAAGGCACCACTGGCTCTCCTGGCCACATTTGCAGAGTTTGTTGGAGGTTTACTCTCAGCCCTATTGCCTTTATGCCATGAACAAAGTGTAAGGGACATATTTGCTCAGGACTAGAGAACAACTTCATATCCAGCTCCCTTGGAATTCCCATTATTTGTACCAGTTTAAGACTAGAAAGTCCAGCTCCTTGCTCGCTTTAGTGTTTTGGATTGGGAGGACAGTACTGTTTGAAAGGCATCACTGAAACGATATATATATATATGTTGATCTTTATATATATATATATATACACACACATGTTACATACATTTTTTATATATACACACATACATTATATACATTTTTATAAAAAAAATATTTGTAGATGACATCCTGTTTGGAGTCAAGGGAGTGAAAAGAAAAATGGAAAAGAAAATGAAAAAAGAATGAAGACATAAACGTCTCTGTGAATATGGATAAAAATCCCAGGGAAATCACTATGTGTCTTACAGTATGGAATAAAAATCAGGGCGTCAGGGTGAGGGAGTAAACATTTTTCCCTATGGTTTTAGCAACACATTGGACTAATTAAACAAGAGACTGTCCTGATTGGTTTTGCTTCTGCTCCAGCACATCACACCTGGCTCTGCGCTGTTTGTGCTGACCATTGTCAGCCGTGTAAAGCGAGAGTTTGGGGACCAGATCTGAGAAAAAGAGGGTGAGAGAGCAGGCTGGCATTTGGGCTTTGGTGGCAGTGGTCTGGCAGGGACAGGCTGTGCCCTGCAGAGGGAGGACACGCAGGGGCCGTGCCCAGTTCCGCACCGCTTAACGTTCGCATTTATTTACGCACCGTGTTGGATTCTTTTTTTATTCTGCCTGTGAGCGTGGATTTCACACTTGGCTCCAGGCAGTGTTTATCCACAGGGCTGCAAAGGTTCAGCCTGACAATAGGTTTCAGCCCTGAGTGACAAGGCCACCTCCAAGCTGCTGCTGCAGTGCCCGTCTGCTCGTTGGGACACTGAGGAGCTGTGTTGGTTGGCAGGATATTTACTCCCAGGAGCAACACTGAGGTCACTGAGTCCATGCCCAGGGGCCAGGACCATCCTCTGGTTGGTTGTGGCTCCCAAAGCACGAGGTGCAGAGGCTGAGATGCTGCAGGGAGTGGCTCTGAGCTGCTGTTTGTCAGCAGAAGGGAGTTGGCCGTGTGGAATGGAGTTAATGGGACATCTGCACATCGCTCTTTTCCCTGGCCTCTGCTTAAAGCTCCTTCTATTCTCAGCGATAAAACAGCCCCCGAGGGGCAGATGCCACCATGTGCAGTAAGGGAATACCCCTGTGGATGCTCTGGCTCCTGCTCTGCGCTGGACAAAAAAGGCAGGAAACCAAAATACCCTGTACCAGTGCCATGTCCATGCCCTTGGCCCCGTTCTCACACCACATGGAGCACAGAAGCCACGGGGAGCCAGTGTGTCACCATTGTTCATTGTTAGTGGCTTCAGATCTGAAGCAGTGAGCGGAGAGCCAACATCCCACTCCAGCCTGCAGAAACCATCCAGTTCCCCCTTTGTTTGTGGGCAAACAGGGGGGATGACAAAGGGCGCTGCTGAAATCCAGCAGTGTGGCAAGATCTGTGTGTAATTGTTGCAGAGCTAGTTGAAAAGGAGGAAAATAGGGTTTTATGAAGAAAAATTGCAGATCTTCGTGTTGCTTCTGTTTCCCAGGGTGGTACCATGGTCGAAGGTGTGTCCTGGAGGGGTTCTCATGGCTGCTCTGTGTATTGCAGAAGTCAGAGAGACACTGGAGATGTCAAAGGAAAAGGAAAAAGAGAACCCCACAGACAGACAGCCTGTCAGTGCATTCAGTGGTGAAAGGAAGGTGGGGCAGGGATGAAAGAGGGACAGCCATCAATTAAGGAAATGAGGAAAAAGCTTGTAACACTTCAATTTTTCCAAACCCCAAAGCTTATGTAAACCCTAGTTTGTTTTTGGATCCTTCTTTGTGAAAGAAAAGATCTAATTTTTGGAAATGATGCTTTTGGACTGGATCTTTTAGTTTTGGGAAACCTGCTTTTTCAGTAACAAAACCTTTCACATAAAATATTCCAGAGGGCTGGAGGTGTTTGTGTGCAGTGCTGTAACTAATGAGGGTGATTCTCAGATCAGGCAGACGTCTCTGCATGATTTCACCTGCTCTGAGGACAGTGTGATGCCTCCTTTCCTTACAAACCCAATCCCATGAAAGGCTGGTGTGTTCTGCCTGTGATGGCCATCAAATCCAAGCCCTTTCCCACTGAGGAGGTGGTCAGCAGGGGATGACAGCTGAAATGTGGCACTTCTGCCCATATGGTACCACATCTTTCCGTGTGAGCAGCCAGGAACTCCAGATGTGACAGGGAGCAGCACTTTCTGGAGGACACAACAAACTCATGGCTGTGCCCATCCCTGCTCCACAGGGAGCCACAGCCAGATGTGAGACCTTGGATGCCACATTTCCAGCTGCAGGATTGATGGGCAGGACACAAACATGACCTGTGGGGGTGAAGTCCTCCAGCAAGGCGTGCAGAAGAATCTCTTTGCCTTCATTTCACTGCACACTGTCCCTTCTCATCCCTCTGATCCAGATGCTCCTTTTCATGCTGCTGTGAGAGGTTAATATTGCTGACAGGAATCGATACTCTGAGATGGGGAGCTCATTTCTTGGCAAATCAGTGCCGAGGAAGTAAACAGTGCCTGTTTGTTTTGACTTTCTTCCCTCGTTAAATCTGGTTTATTTTACTAGAGGGTCTTTTGATTTCATTAATTAAAATACGGCTGGATAGGGAATGAGAATGAAGGCAAAGGAGTTAGGATTGATATATACAAAAAGGGAGGAATATCCTTTGGATTCCTGTTGGCACTAAGGAAGTTGTAAGAGGTAATGCAGATCTTCATCTCTTGGCTCTGTAGCTGAAGGGAGGAGAGAATGGTAATTTTAGCTCTCTGTGGTGCTTTCTAGAATTCAGGGTTGAGATTCAAGGTCTTTGGAAAAGCTGAGTTAATTAATGATAAATAAAATATGACAAAGAAAAGATTTAGCAAAATAAAGCGGACTAAAGCAAAAATATATATTCCAAACCAATTATTACAAAAGCATCCACTATGTTTTCATGTATCCCATCTTTTAGCAAAACATTTGGGAATTTTTGTCTGTTCATATTTCAGCAAATATTAATAAGCAGTTGTACTCATCAGTGTGTGGACTCTTTTCAAATCGGTTGCACAGATTTTCCTTAATGCTTTCACCAAAATTTCTCCTCTGTGCTGTTGCACTGTCAAGACAATTCACCCAGCTCATACCCCACTTGCTATGCTGAAATGAGATCAAGTAGCTGTGACACTTGCAGCTGGAATAGTAAATGTATTAAAAATTACTGCTTGAAAAAGACAAATTCTACTTCAAAATCAAGTCTTGGACCTCAAAACGATGGATGGTGGCCATTGGAAAGAATGTAAAAGGCAAGATACAATATTTCATAATTTTGAAAAATGAAACACTAGGGAAGTGTCAAAGTATTTATTCAGAACTTTGCATAGGAATTATTTTAACTTTCGTTGATTTGTTTAGTCTCGAAATTCACATTTATTCTAAAACAGGTGCTAAATAACTGTCCTTTCTTTATAGGTTTCCTTTTGGGCTGAAAAACATATGTCATTCAATGTAAATCTACACCTTTTGGAGGCAGTCAAATGCTTTCAGCTCACTCAGGTTTATTGCTGGCCAAAAGCAAAGTCTCCATTTTGGTTTGACTTGAACCACATTTCAGATTATTTCTTGTGTTGCTGTTACAGGAAAACCAGCTGGCTCACCTTGGAGTAATTGAGCCCTTTGCAGTAATTGGCTTTTGAGGGAATTGGGCTGGTGGCTGCCAGGCTTCCCAGCAGAGCCTGTTTTGGGGCAGCCCAGTGAGGGCACAGCCCCCAAACCCCAAGGGATGTCCCCAGGTGGTGTGGCTGGGACACCAAACCCATTTCTGCTGGCTTCAACACTGGAAACATCCGATTTTCTGCCCGTATTCTCTGATTTGCATGACCGATAGGAAAGTTTTATTTTTGCTCCAGGAGGGAAATTGCTCCCTGCCCTCCCCAAAATACGAATTCTGTTTTGTACTGGCTTTCCTCAAGCACCCTTCTGAACAGGACTGGCCTCCAGCAGGTCCATGGGCTTGCCTGGACTTGAGGAGAAAGGGCTGAGGAGCACCATGCAGCTCACCACAGCCAGCTCTCCGTGTGTTTCCACGACAAGAAAAGGTTTTTATGACCTCCAGCCACTTGGGAGCCAGCTGAATTAGCAAATCTCATTTTTTCCCTCCCCTCTACATGTTGAGATTGCTAGGCAAGCAGGCAGGCTTTTGGAGTGTTTTTCCAACTCGAGGTTTCCTACTGGGTGTTGTTAAGTGGCAGGTAAAATGTGGTGGTTGGGCGATGCAGAGCTCGATGTTTTGTTTGCTACCTCACTGTGATAATTCGTGCTTTGCTGGGATGTTCTGTGAAACTGAAGGCTGTAAACATGTGTTATAAATTGCTTGAAAATGAGAGGAAACTTAACTTTCCTTGTAAAAAGACTAAGGGCTGTAATTTATTACTGTAAACAAGAACGAGAGGACGAAAAAAAAAATCAATTAAAAAAGAAAATGTCAAGCTCTTTTTACTCAGAATTTGAAAGGACCTGAAGTCGATTGTTTTCTCCCATGGAAGGTCTGGTTTCTATCAGCCAGGCAGAGGGGCTTTTGTTTCTAGCAGTCAAATCAACAGGCCAGTAAGAGTAGCTTTGAACTGCAATTTGTCTTTACGTATTTTGAAAATGTTCTTTCGATGTGTTTACACGTTGGCTGGGGCACTTCTGCTGCAGTCAGCTCTTTCTGGGACGATTAATCAAACCATCAAGTCTCTGATTAATCAAAGTCCCTCCTGACAACTCCTTTCTTTCAATCACCTGCTGAGTCTCTACCAAAACCCAAACAAGCAAATGATTAAACTCTTCTTTTTCCATTTTTTTTTCTTTTTTTAATGGGGAAGAATGAAAGAAATAAATTAAAAAGAAGGTGGTGTGTCTTGCAGATTTGGCACTTTTCGAGGTACATACCTCGAGGAGAGAGAGATCTTGGACTGCATTTGTGATGCAAACTGGAACCTTTGGCTACCAAATGCAGGATGTGGTGTATCCTGTTCAAAGAGGGACATATTTTGCATGTTTTTGTTGGCTCCTCTCAATCAAAGCATGCTGTGATTCAGCTACACTAAAAATTAACAATCTATGTTATAGTCATGTATTACATTACCCACCCTCCCCCACTTTTTTTTTTTTTTTTTTTTTTTTTTTTAGAGAAATCTTTTCCAGAAAGACATCTCCTATAGAGAAGGGAAGGTAGGTAACAAAAACCTTGCAAATGTTTTCATAATAATTATTTGACGGCAATCAAATCATGCCACTTTAAAAGATCAGCTGAGCTATCTGTAAATATTTTCTCATCTCTGCAGAGCAGTACAAACCCTAATAAGATGCATCTGTTTCCATTTCTGGAGTAAATTTGAAGTGGATTTTTATGTCGATGGCTCTTCAGTCACTGCAAATAGCAAAGAAGAGGAGAAAGAGTCAAAAGAAGGAGATGCTGGCCCACATCAGCTTGGTGTTTGTGTGAAGCTGGTTTTAGGGATTTTCTTAAGGAGAGAAAACAGATTGTATTGGATGAGTTGATTGAGTAGTGCTGTCAAAAATCAAAGACAGAAATCTGAGTGATGGGTGATGTCATCTGAGTCTGCTGGCAGCATAATTAAGGCTCTGAGCACTGTCTTCTTTTTGTCTTCTAGAATTGTAGACTCTTTATTAGCAGCCATTCTTCACTATCCTTCAGAGGTGTTTTATAAACCATTGAGGTGCCACAGAGCTGACGCCTAAATACAATTCACTTTCTTTGCAGAGAAAACCAAACTGAGCTACCAAGGAGCTAAATAACTTAACTGTGTCCAAGTTCCAAGCAGGGAAAGATTCCTGGGGTCTTCTAAGACTGGTCACATCCCCAGACTGCTCCTCTGACCAGGGAATCATGCTGTTCCCTTCGAGCCAATCCCACCTGCTTCTGAAAATTGGATTAGAGGGTTGCCCTGCTGTGAGTACACATAAAACACCTCTGGGTTAACTGGCAGACTAGGAGCACAACCATTTTTTGCATTCTCTGTTTCAGCATCATTGGTAAATCTCCAGATTTCCTGCTATTCTATATTCCCGATGTACAAATCCTTCTGTCAGCTCACAGTTTTGTTCCCCTACCACACCTACTCCTAACTCACTAATTACTCTTGTTACATGCTGATGAGCCAAATAGTTTTTTTTCCTTTCCCCAGGGAGGCAATTAAAATCCAAGATTGCCTTTATTAGATGAAGTGGCCTTAGGAAAAGATCTTGTCCAACATATCTAATGACATCTCAACATTTGATTTTCAGCAGGCGTTTCCAAAGGAACTCCATTTTGTTTCAGGCAGAACTTTTTATTTCAGATAATGCTGTTTGCAGTCCTCATAAAAAAACCCCAACATTCTGTTCATTCTTCCAGGTTCAAAACCCCCCTCAAAAACAACCCCGAGCAAACATATTTTTCTCCCTGCTTGTATTTAGTTTATTCTGTTTTCAATAACCTGTGCCTGGCATGTTATGGTATTTATCACCCCAGAGGACTGGACATGAAAAACCCAACACAGCCACTCAAAAAAAAAAAAAATATATATACATATATGTATATTTATAAATCTTAGAGAAATGATGTTCTGAGGAGTGAAATGGCATAAAGGAGCTGGTTGTAGTAGTGAAAGAAACAGTTGCGTGTTAAGTTGTGTATACAGAATTACAATAATGTCTTAAAATAACACTTTTCTTCTGAACTTTGTCATGGAGAAGACTCCTGATAGTTGACAGATTCATGAAAAATAGTTAAAATTGTCTTCTAGGTGAATGTTTCTGGCCGTACACCTAAACCTTAATTCTAGCAGGAGAAGCTAAGTCAACTACACTGAAGTCAGAAAAAATATGGAGAGATAAAGACATATAAACTAATGCCACTAACAACCTGCCACATTTAAAATATTGAGCAGCCATTTCTCATTCTGTAAAGTTTAAATATTTAAACAAATGGGGAAAATTCATCTTATTCTTGGCACAGGTCTTATCCTTTTTATTACTCGGTATCTCCAAATATGCTGAGATGCCAAGTAATTTCCAGTTTTTATCAAATTTTAACTTTGGAGCATGACTCTGGGATATTATGTTCAGAAGAGCATGGAGTTTTTGAAGCTGAATTTCCTTGGATTTAATATATCCCTTTCAGAACTTTTCCTTTTGATGGAAATTCATTCTGAGCCAGTAATATTATATGTTATTTCTAAAACCCTGAAGTTTATAAAGCACATAATGAAATTTAAGTCTTTAGCCCAGGTGGAATCACGAATTAGCATTGAGTTCTCTGCAAACAGCAGGGCTGGTTGCCTTCTTCGTGCCTTTGCATCATTTTGGATAAACCATGGACTGTGGCATAAAGCAGCTGCAGAGCCCTGAGGGTCACTGGGGCAGCCACCCCCTTCCTGGGAAAGCAATCCTCCCTTGGCAGGGGGAAGATGCTTGTGCTGGAAGTGTGGGAGAAAACTGACCATGACCTGGAGATTTTCTTCACAACCTTTATGGGTCGTGTCTATCTGTACATGAATAAAATGTTCCTTTTGATGTGGTTATTATCTGGACCATAGCAATGGCACAACTTTAATCACAATAAATGATAGAGAGGGGTTTTTAAACCATTAAATCAACATTCTTTAGTTATGAATTTTACCATCTCAAATCTTCAGGCCAGTTCCATACTCAGCCAAATTTATTTGATTCTAAATTACCAAATAGCTTAAATAAACTCAGCATGCTGAAGCAGTCACTCCTGTTGTTTTCCCTGCTGCAGGACAACATGAATTTTCCTATTGTTTCTTTTGCAACATATTTATTCTGCAGGATATTTTAATCACCAGCCTGATACTTGATAAAGCTGTTGAACATAAGAACACAAATTGAACTAAATCCATTCTGGATGATAAGGACAATGAGAGGAAAAATATCACAGTGGAAGAATTAATTTGTTACTACTGTCTTGATTTGTGTGTATTATATCGAAGAAGCAGTGCTGGGGAACATCATCTGAACATCCAGAAATTAGAGCAGATGCATGATCACAGTTCGTGCCAACCTGTGCCTGTCCACATGGAATTTTCTGGTTATTAGAACAGGTGAGGGAGCCACTGGAGTACAGGCATTGCCTACTGGGCTGCCCCCAGTAGCTCCATCACCTCTTAAGGGTGTTTTCTCAGCACTGCTCCTCTGTATTTCAGGTGGGTCTTGCTTGCCAGAAGGAAAATTCTGTTTATGTAGCATGTTATGGAGGTGACACGCTCTTTGCCCCTGTTAGGAAAAGTTTGCTTTTCCCCCTGAATCTAAACCAAAAGTCACACTCGGTGAAGGAATACAAATGCTCTTTTTATTTGGGAAAACACATAGCAGGAGTCAGTCACTTTCCTGGGCCAGTTGCAGGTAGAACTGGGGTCCAAATTGGCACAGCAGGGAATTCCAAGCAGGAATTTCAGCTAAACTGTGACTAATGGACACCATGGCATGGGACATCTCCGTGGGCTGCTGAGCCCCAGAGCATGTTTTGATCAAGTGGATGAATTTGAGCAGAGCAAGGGCTCAGGTGTGACTGCTCAGGAACACAAGGCTTTTCAACAGTCAGCACTTTCTGCTTTGTCTGACAGGCAGACACTCAGCCTCAGTGCTTATTGGTACAAGCAAAGTGTGTTTCATACCTATTAGCTGCTTTTCCTTCCAGGAACTGACTTGTCCTGGAAGCTCTGCCAAGTGGTTTAAATGCAAGCCCATCACTGATGAGCAGCTCATGCTGCCTGCTAAGCCACAGCTGAGTCCAGCCTGCTTTATATTCCCTTTTCACACTCGAGAGAGCAAGCACCAGGATTTTGTGAGCCCAGAGCAAAAAAGTTTAAACAATGGAAGTGTTCAGAGCTGTTTCCTTTGGAGATGCTCAGCGCTGATTAGATCTCCTGCACAGCAGGTATCCACCTAGCAAAGAGCTTAGCAAGAGCTGCCTGGGAGCACCAGGGCGGCTGAGACACGTGAAGGGATTTTTAATTCCATCTGTCACACACAACTTCTTGCAAGGCTTCCAAAAATCACATAACCCCGTGCCCAGCCCCGGCTCTGGGAGTGAAGCCCTTTGTTTATTGTCTTTGCGCCTCATGTGCCTGCAGCTGTGCTGGTGGCAGCCCCAGCCCCTCTGACAGACCCCCTCACTGGGGGGAGTGGGGATCTTCCCACGTCCAGAACTTCAGTTTTTGGAGTGATGGTGGCAGAAGGTCATGGGCATCTTGTCCCTTTGCCTCAAGTGTCCCCTTGGAGCCTGCTGGTGGCCATGCCCTGTTAAATGTCCCCCTGGGTGGGTTTTCCCCACACTGCCACCACCAAAGGGATGACTTGTCCTTCATGCCTGGACTATCTACTGTGACGACACTTCTCATCACCAAGGTCTTTCCTAAATCCCACAAACTCTTTCTATGCATCAGGGAAGATCCTGTATCACTTGTGAGAGGTTTCTTTCAATGTCTCAGACTGGTACCTTCTTTTTTTTGCCCATTACATCTGCTGCTCCTCATGCCAGAACTTCTGCATTGCAGCAATGTGGGTGTTTCCA
Organism: Sitta carolinensis; assembly: GCA_032173965.1. NCBI lineage: Eukaryota > Metazoa > Chordata > Aves > Passeriformes > Sittidae > Sitta > Sitta carolinensis. The sequence continues at coordinate 26,687,400 of CM063289.1, forward strand.
GGTGGCAGGAGGGGTCAGAGGGAGGTAGAAAGCTGTGCATGATACTTGTGGACCTCCAGTCAGCCCCTTTATTGGAGAAGCAGCACAAACTAAACCTGCAGCACATAAAATAATAACGCAAATCCAATTGGAGTCGCACCTTTCCTTCAGTCATAAACAAAAAAATGAAGCTGAGAGTTTCTCTGAAGTCCACACATGCTATCAGAGATGTGAAAAGAGCAGAGGGGAAAACATCCTCTTTCCAATAGGTTGCTGGATCTGCAGCTCCCGTCCCCCTGCAGCTGGTGTCTGGCCATGGCACGCACACCACGGAATGTCTCTGGCACAGGGGCCTTTTTCTGATGATGTTTTCCTAGAAGGCCATGCCAGGAGACATATTTGTGTTTATTGCCAGGGCTGGGAGTTGCCTACAGGTGCAAATTACTGACCGTTCCTCCTCCACAAGGGAGCCAGTGTGTGAGCCGCCCTCTGCCCCGTTCCCCGCCCTTCCCTGCAGCTGGGAATGAGCTGTTTGCGTTGGACTTGGTGGCACAGATGGTGCCACCTGCGGCAGGACGGATCCCAGGCAGCTGGGAGGTCATTTGTGGCAGGGAGAAGCCAAAATCCATTTGCACTTACACCAGACTCCCCAGGCTGACAAATACCTTTGGCTGCTCCCACGCCCTGCCTCGGGGTTCACTGCAGACCACTGAGGTGCCTGTTCAGCCCTGAACATGGCCCAGCCTAAGTCTGGGAGAAAAAATTCATTCTGCATCCTCCCAAAAAACAGAGCAGACTGATTTCCAAGATTTCACAGTGCCTGCAGATCTTCCTGCCTTACCCGTAACAGTGTCTCCTGTCCTATGAGACGGTCACCAGAGAGACTGAGCCCTCCCCAGATGAACATTTATTTCCTGCAGGGATTTTCTCTGGCAGCACCCAACGTGCTGGACTCGGTGATGGCAGGTTGGTTTTATACACAAGTGATGAAATCCAGAGTATAAACTGGGATTTTTCACTCCTGATGGCTATCAGATAAAAAAAGACAATTCTGGCTTTCTTCTGCCTTCTCTGTTCCCAAACAAGAAGCATTTATTATACATTTTTTAATTAAGATTTAGGCTGATAAAGCAAAATTGCTGCCTCACCCTGTATGGATTTTGTTGAAAAGACATCTGAACACAATTACTAAAGAAAAAGGTTTTGCCTTGATGATCTAGTCTTCATTTATTAACTGTGTTCTTTGCTGATGTCCAGTAAAATAATAGAATGTAAATCACAGCAGCCTAAAGGCTCAGAGTGAGATTCCCTGACAGGTGGCCTTGGAGCAGTCAGGGATTTGGGAAGATTCCTGCAGTGTGACTAAAATTGTCACATTCTGACTTTGTCAAATTTATGTGAAAAAGAAAATCATGGAGTCTTTGCACCTGAAGCTATAAAGTGGCTCGTGCTCCCTTGAAGCAGAGCCAGCGCTTATTTGAAATTTGGTCCACCTCAGGGACCATCGTTTGAACTGAATAATAAAAGCCAAATTGAGGCAAATTCACCACGTGTCAGGGGTAGATGTGAAAGGCTTGTGTTGAGCTTTTACATATGTTTGGTGTGGTGGTTTCTGCCTTATGTTGGTATGGCCCTGACCCCAGTCAGGAGATCCACAGCCTTTATTTGTGTTTAAAGAAAAGGCAGACCCATGTATTTTCCAAGAAAATTCTGTAATTTGCTGGATTTTTTCCTGAGTTCCTTTGGGAAGAGGAGTTGAGTTCAGTAGGAAATCTAAATTTGAAAGTTTGTGTAAAACATATTTAAGGGCTTTTTGTTTTCAAACAATAACATTCCCAAGAAATATTAAAAAGAAATACATATCTTTCTTTCTTGTTTATTTTTTTGCAAATTTTAGATCAACACCCGTCATTTTCATTAGTGCTCTATGACCCAGTTCATCCCTAACATGCTGAAAATTAAACATCCACTGAAGCACTTCACTAAATCAGGGATTGGAGCTCCCTAATGACAAGTACATGCACACTCCACCAGCCAGCCATAAGATTTTATTTTTTTTCTTGCATCTATTTATGTCCTTTTTTCCTCCAGTGCAGAAAACCATGCCAAGATGCATTTTGCACTGGCCTACCGCACACTGAGATTTCCCCTGCTCCCAGACCCCTGACAGGGAGCACTTTTGCTTTCATTTATTACTTTAATATAACTTTTTTCTCCTTCTGTGTTTCACAACATTTAGCAACGTCCCGCTGGCCTGTTGGGCATCGTGGTGAGGAATCCCAGGCATGCTCCACCAGCTCCTCCTGACCCGTGGGCATGCTTAAGCCTCTTCCCTTCATTTTTTTGGAGCAGAGCTGGGTGAAGCCCAGTTTTCCCATCTCACAAGGGCACTTTGTGATGGCAGGGCTGTTTCTCCCTCTCCATCTTGCTGTGAACCAACAGGTCTCACTCAAAATGAATGAGTGGGAGAGAGAAAGGAGGAGAACAAATACCTTACAGTCCCCTGGTGAGGGAAATTCTTGGCTGCCAGCTCTGTAGGCTCCACTCCCAGCTCCAAAGGCTGTGCCTTTCACATCCCAGCTGGCCTCCCCACCCCAGGCCACAGGATCTGCTGGAGTGGGGTGAGCACATACTCCCTCTCTGTGCACGACCGAAAATTCCTCCTTGCAAAAAAGGAGTGGGAGCGAACCCATCATGTTCTTCCTGACAGTTTCCATCTCAATGCACTGGTATTTTTCCACCTCCAAAAGCATTTCATAAGAGCTTTCCAGCCCATTCCCTCCTGTGGCCTTTAAAAACCATGTCAGTCACCCAGAGCTGTTTCAGTAGCTGGTCCCATTGGAGTGGGTTCAACTCTATTGATTCCAATGGCACCTAATTTGTATGGATGAGTGTTTTCATGTCTACAGATATGTGTAATGCTTTGGAAGACATTTATGTGCCTGATATAATTAAACCCAGTGGTTTTATATTCCTTCATATTGGCATAGTGGAGATGTTATGAGAATACCAGCTCTTTCCTTATGGAAAAGTCTTACAGAATGTAATAAGAAAACAATAACCATTCTTAGGCTTTGGAGGTTTTTGAATAGGATTTAAAACTGAATTACATCATTGCAATTCTATAGAATGTCTTAAAAAAGTCCTTGCAAGAGGGGATCATTCTCTATCAAATTTTTAAGATTACACAGCCATTTCCATAGATTATTTCATTTCTCTCCAATTCTACTGGTTGCACTCCTATTAATTTCTGTGGGTTTTTCCCATATGGCATGTATAATTTTGGCCATAAAACTACTCCCTAAGGCAAAAGAGGCCATGGAAGATGCATAGCCTCAGTTCAGCCCAATGAATTCCCATTAGCTTCCAGAAAGACTGAGTCAGGCTTGCAAAATCATTTAGTGTCCTTGCTCCATACATGCACTCCAGTGCTGTGCACATGGATGTTCCCTGCCCTGTGGAGGGCACAGTCTTCAGTGCCAAATCTGAGATGTTTGAGTTCCTGTGTGTGGTTTAGGAGGTGTGCCAGAGCCCATCACACTTAGTGGCATATTGAAGAGATTAGTGGTGTGATCAATTAGAACATTTTAAATTTTAATCAGCTTTTCCTTCCAAGCTTCCCCTCCTTTGCTCTGTCCCCCTGCCCCCACCCTCCAGCAGTGTTTAGATGTGTTGTGAGCCACCATGTCCTGCAGGGCCAGTGCTGGATCAGCCTTGTGGCCATTTGGGCTCCTTGGGGTTTCCCCTGTGTCCCTGTGGCTGTTCCCACCCCTGCTCAGCCACCCTTGGGCACACCCTTCCATCCTGTGGAGCCCACGAGGTGAAAGAAGCCCCCTGATCATCAGCCCTGGCCAGGAGCAGCCTGACCTCTTCACTGAGGAGAAGCTGCTCTCCAAATACTGTAATCAGCACTAGTCAGCACTGCACCTCCTGGGCTCATACGCCTTCCCCGTGCTCTGGGATACCAGGAGCACGCTTCCCTGCTTGCTGCTGATGTGCTGCGGTGGGTGGGTGGCATGCCTTTCAGCTTTCACCTTACTATTGACCTTATGATTTATTTTGATTAACCTAAGCCTACTGAATTCCAACCCTTCTTGTAGAGCCTGGTGCAACCTGCAGCACAACCCCAGGCCTAATTCGGGTAAGCGCGACCTACGGCTTCGCTTACGTTCATTTTGCAGTGATTTATTTTTTCTTCTCATACCCTCATGAAAGTGGACACCACCCGTGGATGGTGGGGTCAGACTTCACCTTCTCTTGCATGTGCTTAAGTAAGCAAATGTCTTTGAGGGAACTTCAAAGCAGGGGATTGAGAGCAGGGCAGATTTCTAGCCCTGGAATGAACAGCTTGGCATGTTGAGATTGAACCCCAGCACGGTGCTGGATGTGTGGGTGTCTTGGACGTGGCAGGGTGTAATATTAGCCCAGAAGAAAGCATGATTCTGGCATGGGTTGGTACAGCTGCACTTTTGCCAGTGGGCTGATTTTGATTTCCAGAGGAGGAGACCTAGTCCTTAATCCGTCATTTGAGATTTTAAAGTCATCCAGTGTGGGTGTAGAATGTCTCAACATGATTACATTGCACAAAAACTGGCCAGAACCTTCATTTCGAGGAAGCTACACCATTTTCTTCCAGAAGAGCATCTGATCCCTTGAAGCCCAGCTAGAAATCACTTAACAGTGGGAATTTACTCCTGTAACAGCACAAATAATTTACAGCAAGGCTTTTGCCATTATTATTCTGCTGCATTTCTTCGAGTTATAAAATTATTTTATATTGCATATTTTCCCATGCCCTTTCCCTGCTTACCCTGTCTGTCTCGACTCGTTGCTAATGACGTTTGTTGACAAGCTCAGCGCATTTTGGTAAGTCTTCTGCCAAAGTGTCTCTAATAAAAATAAGAAGAATGACAAGTGGAACAGGGCAAGGAGGATTCCAACAGCAACAACCGAAGGTTAAAGCAGCATAAAACAGGGGGAAAGCATAACAAAAACAGAACACAGTGAGCCCAGATTGCCTTTGTTAAGTATATTTAATGCTTAATTTTGTTTTATAACCCTGGCTCCTAAGCTATCCGTGCAACTTAGATTCCCATGTTTTGTAGGAATTTGCCTTCAATTCCTGTCAGGGCAGGGGGAGCTCTGTGTATGTATTTTGCACCTTCAGTCTTTGGCCTCATTGGGTTTTTGGTTTTCTGAGAGGCAGAGCAAGGATGAATCTCCTGTGCATGTGGCTGGAGAGGGCTGGTGGCTCACAGAGCCAAAGGGCAGAGATCCCACAGCACTGGGGCAAATATAATGGGCAGTGTGTAGCCAAGCATTTGGGGCATTTCCTGCTTTGGCACATCCATTTCTGCACCAGCTGGGGGTCCATATCTGGCTTTTGCACAGCTGGGGAGAAGGGGTGAGAAGCTGCTCAGAGGGGGAAGTTCCCAGGCACAGCACCAGCTGTTCCTGGCAGGGCTGGAGTTGGAACAACCCTCAGCCCTCACTCCTCAACCCATGGACCCCTTCCCTGCCTCCTCCACCTGTTTCATTTTGGAAGGCACCTGTGGTTTCTCAGCTCTGCCTTTCCCTCCTCCACATGAGAGAAGAAGATCCTGAGTGAGTGACTTTGCCTCTGTTTGGGCTTCCCCAGATGGGGATGTCTCAATTGCTAAGTGGTGACCTCATAAGACAGCAGGGCAGTCGGGGTGGTGGGCTGGGGTTTGTGTCTTAGGGATGTAAGGAGAAATAAATGTACAACTGAACCAGCAATGGGTGATTTGATGGGAGATTTCAGTGCAGGCAGTAAATGCATCTCCTGGTGTTAGACCTTGGTGCCGTCAGCTGGGATTGAGTGCAGGGAAAGTCAGTGACAGAACCATTTAATACACATGAAATGGCCCTGTTGGAAATTCTGGAGCTTTCTGCCGAATTTAATAAATCTTTTCAGCTGTTTTACAGAACGCTTTGACAACCTTTTCAAAGATGCAGGAAGGCCAATGTATCCAAACAGCTTTAAACCCTTGGCCAAGACCCGGGCTGAGCACAGCTGTGTCTGACCCCACCGTGAGAACCAGAGAGGGGCTGAATTCTCCATTTGTTAGTGCTGGGACGGTCCTGGCTTGGCTCTTCTCCACTGTGAAAAGTCCCTTTTTGAAGCAATGAGGGCTGAAGTTACAGGTGTCCCGAGGCTGGGATCAGGGACAGCAGCAGCTGCAGGGAGGGGTGGCCCCACTGCTGTGTCCCTGGTGTCACCTGTGGGCCCTCACTAGGGCTGTTATCCAGGGCAATTTTAGCAGCCCATGGGAACCACCATTTGAGAACATGCTATAATGTAATGCCTTTTAGTCAGGAGCAAAGGATTAGATCTGGATTCCTCTCCTCGTCCCACAAAAGGTATTTTTAGTGCCCTTGAAGCCAGCAGGGTTTACTGCAGAGGGGGGGACTCTGCCCTCTTCTATAAGGTTTTTCCAGCACTGCCCACATCACTGCTGTGAATTACTCCTTCTGCCTGTTCAATTTTTCAACAATGGAACTTTTGGAACTTGTTCAAGCAAGTTCAGATTTTTTAAAGGGGATCTGGGCACCGTTTTTCCTTGGAATTAAGCTCTTAGGCTTTTTACCTGCCTGACACCAAGCTACCAGCTCCCATGGGGTCTGTGTATGAAAGTCCCTCAAGTCACAGGGGTGTCTTAGCCCTACAATAAAGTACAGGTGTGTGGGTCCAGGGCACTTGGGCATCATCTTGGAGGATGTTGCAAAAGACTTCTGGGGTGAAACGTGGGGATAGCAAACCCTTTGCTGTGCTCCCAGTCTCTCCATGGGGACACTTGGGATGGTGCTAAACTGAGCTCCCAAGGGATGAGAGCATCAAGGACTTAGACTGTGAGTCCTTCTTGGCCAGATTCTACACTCAAGGATGTTGATTACAATTAGTCTAGATTAACCTCTGATTTCTTTTGGATACCTGACCCCTCAACTGGACAATCCTGGCCTACAGGAAACCAATACTAGAAGGATAAAGCCCAATCCCAAACCACTTTAGAGCAATACTTTTGGAGCAGCCAGGATGGTGCAGGAGGGTTTTGTAGATTAAATGTGCCTGGGTGCCCAGAATAGGAGTGCAGGTGTCCATCAACTCAGCTGGTAACAAACCTCCCTGCTTTCAGAGGTGGCTGTTGTCATTGCTTGGCTTTGTGGCACCAGCACCTGGCTTGCTGGAATGGTTTGTGATGCCTTTCCTCTCCTGGCTCTTTAGGGGGATCCAGTGGCTGATCTCACTCTGGTCTCATCCCTGCCCTGCAAATCCTACATTTCTCCCCACCTGCAGCTCCCCATGGATGTTTGCCTTCTCCTGCCTTGGGCTGGTGGCATTGTGGTCCTGCTGGCACAGACCTTGGATCCCACATTTGCAGGTGGAAGTGCTCTCAGCCTTGGGGCTGATCCTGGCTCCAGGAAAGATCTGGGTACAGAGGTTCTGCCATGATGTGCTGGGGCTCAGACCCCACCCTGTGCCCCAAGCATGGTATGGTGCTTTCTCCTTTATTCCCTTCATAAAAGGTTAATTTGTGGTTAATTTTGTTGTTTTGCAAATTTATATTGAACACATTCATTTTTACCCTCTGAAAATGGAATTGTAAAAAAATAAACCAAAAAACAGCCGAATTTCAACAAGTTTGAATCAGAAAGCTTTTTCTTCTTTTTTATTTGAAACATCTCTTTAAAAATCCTCTGAAAAAATCTGCTTTTCAATCCAAACTTTTTGTTTGGATTTTTTTTTTCCTGGAATATCCTTCAATTTTCCTAATACGACCAAGAGTATCTTTCCTGCCTCCCCTCTAAAAACAGTCTGTAAAGAAAATATATAATCTAATTTTGGGCTGAGCAAAGCCATTGATTCATCTCAGCAGAAAAAGCTGTGTGCTTTTCAGTTCTCCAAAGAAAATAATTCTTTTTCTATTTGTCCCACGGTTTTCCCCCTTTGTTCCATAAGGTCGACTTGGGACAATTCCTCCCCTCCCCAGTTTTCAGTATTACACAAGTGGACCAGAAAAAACAGCCATTCAGCTGCTCCAACCACAATCTAAATGAGAATGAGAAGATATTTCAGCTGTTTCTCTTAGTTTCCATTTTTTCCCAGTTTCTGGCTCAGTAGCTTCCAGAGCCTATTACACTAATTGTTCTTTTCCAAAATCCAACTGTCAACAAAAGGCAGGGAACCAGTCTAACAATTACAGCTAGAATTTCCACTGCTTTGGTTCGTTCCTGGGTTTGATTTTCACAAACTTTTTTGCCCCCCGAGAAATTCAACATTTTGAGATATTTCCCAAACTCAAAGTTGGGTCCCGTAAACTTTTCCTGCGGCAAACATGAAATTCATTATCACAAGTGGCATGTCATGGTGGGACAGCTACAAATGTCTCCCTCATTATACGACTTCCAGTCTGTGATGGGAGAATTAAAGTGTTTGTGTGGAATTATATGGAATCAGGATGAGGTTGAGCCAATGGTGTGAGCTCCTCAGTGCAAACCCAGTTCCTCGGGTTTACAGAGGAACTGTTCTTCCACATATACAGCTAATTTCTGGCCAAAATGCCCCTTTTCCAGCCAAAATTTGTCTTATAAATGCAATGCACATTGTCAAAGGGAATTCTTGGGCTTTGTTCAAGACAATTGTTTGTCAATGTGTTTTCCCAGTGTTCCCCTAATGGGAAAGGCCTCTTCCACCAGCACTTTAAATGCTTGGTTGTGTCCAGGATGCTGAAACGTGTGTCAGAAACAACAAACTGGTACAATGACATCTTTGTATTACAGCCTTTGAATTGTTTGACTTGTTGAGTAAAGTCAGACCAGTGTTCATCTACATTTTGTGTCACCCACTGGCACACTCAGCTTGCAGTAAATAGAATAAATCAGGTGCTTAAAATTAGCCTCTTGCTTAAGGGCTCTGTTAAAATACAACCTAAATGCTACTGCAGATTCAGCAGGGACTTGAATTTTCCCTAGCAGGGAGATGTGGGTTATCTGCTTGGATAACCAGACCAAACCCAAGCGAAGCCCTTCTTAACCATTTTGTTTTCATTTCCCTTCAGATTTCTCCTTCCCTCTCTTTTGTCTCCTCCAGCCCAGAGCCTCTGATAAAATGGAACAAATAAGAGCCCAGGGTAATTGTTTGCAGCGCTGGGGAACTTTTTTTGTGACGTGTCCCAGAGCTTCTGCCCGAGCCAGGCGCTGGCAGCTGGTTCCACTTTGGAGCCGTGTACGAGCTCGCAGCTCAGGCAGTTCTTACACATTCACCACCCTCTGTCACTCTGGGGCTCTGCCTTTGCTCCCAGTTTGTTGAGTTCTGCTTTGGTTTTCTTCTCTTTTTTTTTACCCCCCACCCCCTTTTATTTATTTATTTGTTTGTTTGTTTATTTATTTGTTTATTTATTTATTTATTTATTATTTTTCATTGTTTTCTTTTCTGTCCTCTTTTTGTTGTTTGCAGAATGAATAAACGTCTTTTCACAAGCAGGAATAAGGCCCTGGACACTCCTGGCTGCTGCTCTCCCTGTGCTACCACTCCTTCGTGTGTATAAATTTAGCAGGGGGTCCAGGAGATAAAATAGGAAGCACATGGTTTTGTGACTTTGCAATTGAAATAAAGAAATCTAATATGACAGAAGAAGCATGTTGTTTATGGAACTACAGATTTCAGTGAAGGCCATCCCTACCAAATCATAATTAAAATTACCATAATGACCCCCGAGTTTCATTTGTTGGGCTGGGAGGAAGGAAAATACGTATATTTTCAGTGGGTTCTGCTGAAACAATTTATTGAGAGCCACAGCTGGTTTTAATGTGGTGATGAGCTGGGAAAATAGTCAAAATTGTACTCCAGTCAAGTGACTGTGTAATATCTGAGGGCAGAACCAGACCAAAATCTCTGTCATTTTATTTAATCTAATGAATAGTGTTTTGTAGCTGCAAAACATAATTGCTCTGCACATATGTTACACGCACACTTCGCTAACAACATCCACAGTGCCACCAGTGGAACAAATGGAAACACTTCCAGTCTGATTTATTTAACCCTTCTAAATTTTTTTAAGATTTCTTTGGAATAAACCAAATATTTGGTATGGAGATCTTCAACAACATGCATGCAGGCTATAGGAAGGAAACTTGTGTTCCTTGAAATAAAAATAATGGCATTTTTCTCAAGAAAGACATTTTAACTAAATTGTTTCTACCTTTTTAAGTAGATTTCAGGTTTTACGCTGGATTTGCCTTTGAAGTCAGAGACACAAAACTAATCAACTTTAAAATTAGCACATAAAATTAATGATTGCTGGAGTTGGCACGCTGGCTGGAAAACCAGGACTCTTCTGGCATTTTCATTTGGAAAAAGCTTCAAAGCTACTGCCTGTGTTTGACATTAGAACTAAGAGCTGAAGAGTGAGGGAGAAAAAAGGAAAATGCCTCCCAAATATCAGGTGCAAAGCAAATTTCATGGGACAGAAAACCCCATGCTGTGTTTGAAGCCTCAGATTTGGGGAAATCACTTAGAACAAACCTTTTTGCAAACCTCTGAGTCCAAGATTTTGTTGATTGTTCATTTGTTGGGGTTTTGTTTGGGTTTGTTTTGTGGTTGTTGATGTTGTTGTTGTTGTTTTTATTTAGCATTTGTATGTGTAAGCAAGCAAGGGAATGGTTTGGGAGGAGAAATAGAAGCCACATAATAATTCCTAATAAATCCATAGCTGTGCCTTCCCCAGAAAAACCACACATCTGCAGGAATGACCAGCTCATGTTATGAAGACACTGTTTGATTTGGCTAAACTTGCTTAAAAATCTGAAATCTGCTCCTTCCCTGAAGGGGCTCAAACTTGCTCACCCACCTTATGACCAAAACCAGCAGCTCAAGCATTTGATTGCACTTTTTGCTTTCCCAGTAAAGCGAAGCAAAATCTTCTGGGAGGGGGGGACCAAAGGACAAAAAAAAAAAAAAAAAAAAAAAAAAAAAAAAAAAAAATTTACCTGCTTTATACCTTCATTAGTGGCAAATAAAATTCTCCCTCTGCTAGTGAGGAGCCAGCTGGGTGTGGGGTTGGTGATGGAAGACAGCTGCAAACAAATGTGTTGAGTGAATTAATGTACTGTGTGATGGTGGAAAAAGAGCTCAGCTCTGCAGGACAGATTTGGTTATCACGGGTTGAGCAAGGCTGAGAGAGGGGCAGCAGAGCCTGTCTGCAAGCTCAGCTGCAAACCCTGCTCGAGTACTTAAAAAAAGAAGGAAAGGATGTCACGAGAGAGAGGAACAGCGGAAGAGAATATGCGTTTGGAGCAGAAAAACTGGCAAAATATGAGTTGCTATAAGTTGGATTCTTGTTTTCTCGAGTGGATTTGGCTTCAAAAGCAATTAGCTTCTTGTCACATGCTGGGGCAGCTGTGCCAAACAGTTCAACAACACATTATTTTTGTCATTGCACAAAAGGTGATATTGAGCCCAGAATAACTGTTTCCATTTATGACTTTGGCTTTTGGCCTAAGCTCAAAGGAAGTAAAGGGAAAAAAAAAAAAAAAAAAAAAGTGATATCCTTTTCTGAAGGTCTTGGGGCACTTGAGTCTCAGATGCTGGTGTAAAAGAAAGTTTACCAGGGTCCCAGTGTCAACTGAAAAGCCAGACCCCTGATAGCTTTATTTGGGTTGTTTGGCTATTCACTGGGAAAAAGCCCAGTGCAGAACTGGGATCAGGAACTGAGGCCACAGAAGTTCCTTAGTCCTACACCTACCAAAGCCATTTCTAAGGTGTCAGCAACTTCAGGAGGAAGGGGAAGACTGAGTGGCCAAGATTTGAATATGCTACCAACCCTGCAGCTCTAAGCATTATTCCAGTCCCCACCGAGGCACAGCCTCAGAAATGTTTCTGAAACACTCCAGGAAAATATTTTGGTCCCTTAATGTGCTCCATGACACACTGAGGAAGGTGGCAGAGTTCCTGCCTGCTAAAAGAAATTAGTGTTTAACCTGAATATTGATTAAGCCAACAAATCATGCTGGCCAGGCTGCAATAACCAGAGGTACCCACAGGGATAAATGTCAGGTAAAAGAGGTTTTTGCTTGCAGGGGAAGGGAGAGCACACTCAGGCTGGAGGTATATGAGGAAATGGATTTAATAAACACCTACTGAGTCTCCCTTCTATTTCCCTGCCTGTAAATACCCATCATGGTATTTTAATCATGACATTTTTAATAATACAAGAAAATCTTATTAATAATTCCATTTTGGAATGTTTCTGCTTAGTCAACTCCAGGGCAACAGTTAAACTTGACACAACAGTGTTTGCTTTAAAATTGTGTGGACCATGCCAGTCCATGGGGGTGATTAATTTGCTGGCTAATTAACAAATGTCTAATGTAAATTTAACATTCACTTTGACTTACATTCCTGCAACCCAAACTTCTTTTTGATTGGGGTAGCTGTAAGTGGAAGCCAAATATTTTCCTTGGTGGAGCCAAGGGGATGGCATATGCTACTCGTTTAGATTTCCATTTCCTTTGCATCATTTCAGGGGCTGAAATTCAGGCGTTAACATTTCCGAATACAAAGTCATTTTTGTATGAAAATTTGCAAATAAACCCCCCAAGATTTTGTAGTACTACTAAAAACCGAGTTCTTTCATTGGCAGAAAAGAATGTGCCCTATGAGGTTCTGCCTGTTCCTTCTTCCCAAATTCCTGGTGAATATGTAATTACCCAATTTGGCTCTAAGAGGACTTTTTGCCTTTCCTGTGCTGAGCATCCCTGTGAGCTGGAGAACCAAGCCAAGCCATTGCTCCATGAAGAGGAGCTTTGGCTCCTGGTCACCTCTCAGCTTCAGTAATGTCCACATTCTCCCAGATGGTGCCTTTTTTTTTTTTTTTTTTTTTTTTTCCCCCAGGTATTAAAGTTTCTGGAATATGGTAACACAGACCGTGACATAAACAGGATCACAACTTTCCCAAAGGCCCATATAAGAAAATAAACAACTTAATGCTGGAAAGAGACAGCAGGCTCCTTCAGCTGACCAGGAATATACTCCACAGTGGCTGGGAAATGCTGGATAATGGATGGCAAAAGAAAAATGAGAGTCTTGGGGGGTTTGGAGGTGTAAGGCTGAGGTTTGGGGTATCAAATGATCTGCACTTGGATGCCTCCTGTCACGGGGCTGTGCACCATGAGCCCTGTGTGCTCCTCAGGCAGCAGCTTCTGGCCATTTGCCTCTGCTTCTGGAAGGTTCCCTGTGCAGGAAGGGGACATGCCCACATTCACCAGTGTCCCTGGCAAGCTCTGGTGCAGGTTTGAATCCTCTCAGGAGATGTCCAGAGGTGGCAAACATAGCCACAGGTGAGGCTGGATGTGGGAAACCTGCACCTCTTCCAGAGTCTTCCAACCTCTCCCTCAGTGCCTCCCCCTTATCCAGGCTGGACTCCCAGGGCTGAAGGAGAAAGGTTTCTGGCCTGAACACTCACCCCATATGTTGCAGCAGGAACTTCTTCAGCTTAAATGCTGGGAAAACCCATGGTAAGCATCCATCATTTCATTCTTTAAATAATTTTATTTTCTTTTTAAGGGAAGTATTGTAATTTTATGGAACATCTTGCAGTTGATGTCCTACTCCAACTGGCTAGCTTTTCCTGTCTCCCTTGTGGGGAAATATTTTCTTAATGGAGCTGGATTTTGGGAAGCCTGTCCCAGGAAGTGTGAGACAAGGAGCTCAATGGCATTTCTATCACTTCTGCTGTTTCACATTGCAAGTTTGGAAAGGTGACAGAGACCCTTTTCCTCCGTTTCCAGCTCATCAAGGCGGAGCAAAAGCTGCTGAGTCCTGCCAGGGGCTGCTGTGAAGGGCAGTTAACTCACGTTCCTGAAGAGCATGGGGATCACCTGATGAAAGCCATATGCTGATGCTGGGCTCATCTGACACGGGTTTGATTTCAGGATTGTTTGGAAATGACCCAATGGGGAGAAGGAAGGCTTGTGAGGACTCCTGAGAAATGCCTGCACAGGATCAACCATCATCCTTTTTCACCAGGAGAGAGATCCAGGCGTATCTGAGGGGATTTAGTTTAGAAATGGCTCTGCAATGTCTTGATAATATAATTCCAGTGTGATTTCCAGCACCTCCTGGCTACAGCTCAGTCTCAATGAGGTGCAGAGATCTCTGAAAATGTCAGGGGGTTCACCAAATTTTGAAATCTCTTGGTGATGTAAACATACTTTTCGCTTAGTTTTGCTGGAGGTTTGGGCCAGGTCTGCGAGTTGAGCTTCAAAAATCCAGGTTTTGCTCTGAATTTTGCATCTCAGTCCTGCTGCTGAGACACCCGAGAAGAAGGGCACAGAATATTCACAGGGGCTTCCTCTGGTGAGGGAGGGGTGCAGAGCCATGAAACACTACCTTGTTTTGTCAGCCAGCAAGGGAGCTGTGCCCTACCTGTGTGTATTTATGTTTGAGCTGGATGTATACATAAAATATTCTTGCCCCTGCTGCACGTTCTTCCACCTTGGTGAGGCTGGAGCTGAGGAAACGCAAGCAAAAATTTCTTTTTGCAGCTTCCAAAAAAGCGGAGTGCCTTTTTTCAGATGAAAAATTCATGCCATCGTTAGTGCTGACTGGTGTCTCCTCGGCTCCCTCATGGCACAGGGAAACCTACACACAGAAATTTGGCTGGCTCTTGAAAAGCATAAATGAGAGGAACTGGTGGGGAGTGGTTTCTGAGGGCTCAAGGAGGAGTTCAAACGTTTCGTTCTTCAGCTGCTGGAGATAAAAGTCCTGCTACATTCAATTCCCACTTTCTGCTGCTGCCAATAAGCAGGGGGGGCTTCTTCCTCAGCCTCTTGCCATTGCAGAAATAACAGAGATAAAGCTAGCAAAATAAACTCTTTGTGGCTAGAATAGATAATAATTTCACCAGCTGAATATTAAAATATCAAAGCTCAAGGAGAGGATATATAATTATGGGCCTTTGAAGTTCAATAAAGGTCTGTTTCATCAACACAGTATTTCAAATGCAAAGACAGAATGATAATATTGCACTGGTATTTCTGACCCACTGAGAATATGCCAGGAGGTGAAGGAAGCCCTTCAAGACAGAAGCCATCTAGACAGGGGCTGATTAATTATGCTACCCCAAAATGATCCATCCCTGACAGGAGAATGTTGCTCAGCATCATTTCTCTTCCTTTTACTCCTGCCTTATTTTGGTTTAAGAAGGATTGTTTGCCCAGTACGAGCAGGTGATGTGAAACACTGAGCTGAAGGGGCTCTTCTATACCAGTTATGTTCCAGTTATAAATATTCCCACATTAAACAGAAGGTCTAAATCCTTCAGTCCAACAAACTGCGGGTGAACTTTGATGCCAATTCCTAAACCAGGGTTAAAAAGCTCAGCAGCATTTCTTTGTGGTGTGAATTTTTGACTCTACTCTATGGCAGGTAAAGAAAAATCAACGTTGAGGCAGGACATACAGTTCTGATACAAATTTTATTCAGGAATATCACCTTCTTCTCCCCAGGCTCTCTCTGGAGGCACTGCCTGCTGCCTCCAGGCTTGTGGGAGCTGCAGCAGTGATGGATCCAGCTGCTTCCCACCTTGTTTCCCAGGATGCAGGACAGCATCTGGCACATTGTTGATGAGCCCTGGCTCGTGCAAAGGCTGGAGGGGAAGATTTCTGGCCTCTCAAAGGCACCACATCACTTTGGGTAAGGAGAGTTTTTGAAGCAATGTTGTAAGATACTTATTTTAAAGTTGGGGATTTTTTAAATTTTTTTTTTTAAATGTTGAAGAAAGATATTTCACTGTGATCACAATGAACTAAAAAAAAAACTTTTCCTGAGGATAAATTAGGCTGGAAGAAAAGCTGCTAAAACCAACTGAAGGTTTATGAGTGCCCACAGTGTTTATACCATGTGGTTCCTGTACTCAGAAAGAGTTTACTACATTAGGTTATTTTATTTTTTAATAGACTGTTGTCACATTTGGGTACATTTTCCATTTCCAATTAGCATCCAGGCCAGTTTTGTGGTTTGGGAAAGACAAGCAAGAGCCCTCAGCTACATGTCAGTGGAAGAGGAGCTTTTACTTGAGGGTAGGGATGTTGAATGACCCCACAGCTTCCTGTTAGTGTTTTAATAGCAGGACTTTGCCACCTGGAATTGGCTGGAAAGTCAGGCTTGTGTGCTCATGTGGAGACCCAGAAAACGTGTGAGCAGAGTGTCCATATCCCATTTCCTGGGTAAAGTGTGCTAGGCTTTGGTTTTGGTTCAAAGAGGGAATCAGCCTGTGGGGAAGGAATTGTCTTTCTCAGCATACCTCACACTCATGGGAGGTCTTGAACATGATGTTTCAAACTTCCCAGTGCAGTGGGAAGAAAGGAAAGTTTCTGAACGAGGCAGTTGATTCTGCTTTTCAGTGCGCACGCTCGGTGGTGTGCAGGAGGACTGATTGGAAAATGATCAATTGGAAAATGCCAATAAATTTTTGCCCTGACTCCAGTGAATATTTGCACCAGTGACTTCCAGGCTGCCATTCCCTGCTGGTCAAACCATCATCTCTTCAAGCCTGGGAGGATCAGTTACTCCCCATGCAGAAGGGCTCTGGTGCTTCTCAGCATTTCTCAGAGCACCTCGGTACAAAGTGTGTCTGATTTTGGAATGCTTTACTGCATCTAAAAAGCCAGGTTGGATGGAGCTCTGAGCAACTTGATCTAGTGGAAGGTGCCTCTGCTCATGGCAGGGGGGTGGAATGAGATGATTTTGAAGGTCCTATCTAACCCAAACCATTCCATGACCCTTGCTGTCACACAAATTCAACCATGGTTTTGAAGATTATGAATATCTTGTTGTAAGTCAGGGTGCAGTGTCTGGGGTTTAGAATTGCACTTTAGCCAAAAAGGTTCTAGGTGAGCTTGGGTTTCTTTTGCAGGTCATTTTTTCTCTCTGCAGAAGGGAAGGTTGGGAATGTGTGAGTAAACTTCAGTCCTTGGACTGATTTCTAGATTGCTTGGACATGATTTCTCTTGAGACACATTCCTCTGGTTCCCTTGCTTCCTCCCTCTCATGCTGCTGAATTTGAGGGGTCCTCTGCAGAGCCCTTTGGTGGGGAAGACAAATGGGGCCACCCCAGTTTTGGGACTGGCAGGGGTTGACCCTGGCAGCCTCTTCTCTCTGCACAAGCCAGGTTTATCCATTGAGGATGCAGAATGCAGGGGGATGTGGGTCCCCTGGGAAAGCCTCTTGATCCCCACACCCGGAGCTCCTCAGCCCTGAGTGTGCTCTGGGGAGTTTCACAGAAGACAAAGAACTCATTCAGGAAGTGTTTCAAATCAAACCCCAAATTATTGTAATGAAATCTAAATGAAACCATAATAGTAGAGAAATAGCAAACAGGGATTTCCTCTCTTTTATGGTGGAACTGGCAATTTAAATTTAAAAAATCAAAATCAGTGAGTGATACACAGTTCAAAGGAGAGTCAGAGAGTCCTGGTTCTTCCAGAGAGGCATTCAGCTGCAGATTCAGCCCTGTAGGCTTTTCTCTGCATGTAGACCTTTTTTTTTTTTTTTTTTTTTTTGATCTGTCAGCTGCTTCTACTAAACCACTTTAAATTAAGTCTTGGTCAATGTCAGAGTTGAGATCTGTTTTATAGGGATGTATTTGTGGAAAAGCATCCAAATACCTGCCTCAGAACTTGTCAGTTATAACTATATTCTCAGCAGACGTTGAAAGCCATAAACCTCATGCTGAGGGCTTTGAATATCACTTAAGAGCTTAAGCCATGTTCTTGGAATGAATTTATGAGAAAAACCCAGAGGGACTCAGCAGCAGGCAGGGGAAACTGCAGCTCTCCTTCCTTTTTTCTAGCTGGGGGTAAGGAATCCCAGTGGATAGCAACAGCAAAGCCTTGTCCAAACAGTGCAGCACTAACCTAGCAGGAAAAGTCCAGAAAACACTGAAAGTTAAATGTTAAGATGCACATGAGGGAGGGAGAAGTGGGATGGGTTGGTCAGAACAAAGTGGGAAGCTAAAAGAACTGCATACTAAAAGAGCTTGATAAACCCAAACTAATTGCTTGGCCCTCAAATTTTCTGACAGTTGGTTGTCCTTCTTCTGATCCGTTTCTGACACCACAGACAAGAGCAAGCAAGCAGCTCTGATTTAGAAATGTCAGCGTGGTTTAGGTTAGGGAGTGTTTGTAATAATTATGAATTGCCTTCATGGTTTGTTTGCTTTCCATAGCAATTGGGAGAAGACAGCAGCTGACAGCTGTGGAAATTTCTGGTGTTGTTCCCCTCGTACAGGACGACATGGATCTAATTAGCGTGTGCCAGCAGCACTGGATTATTAAATTAATAATAATGAGAAAGTTATTTGCACCTGTGCTAATGTAACACTATTTGTCCCAAAGTATGATAAAACATTAAGCCTTTCAAGTCTCTAATATCACCAGCTTTACAAACAGGCAAACTGTGAGGAGAGGCAGAGGCTTTCCCAGATGTACAAAAAATGCTGAGGATCACTGTATCAAATAACTTTTTTTTTTTAGATTTTTTTTTTTTTTTAAATTCATGTGGAGGGAATCAGAGTTATTGAAAATAAAGCAGAGACTGTCTGGGCTGTGAACAGATTTTGCTAGTGCTGTGCAAGACAAACAGTGGGATTTTTAACAGATCAGCTGAGAGATTTGCTCTCAAAAAATCCCTTACAGACCTACAAGGATTCCTTTTGCCCCCTAAGCAACAGCGGAAAGGAGGTGTTTGTTGAATTGCTATTCTGTGTTAGGCTTAGCTGGAGTGATTATAGTTGATATTTTTAGAGGAAGTAGATAGACCATGAGGAAGCATGTTGGAGTCTAAACTATACCGCATCCACACAAAATATTTGCTGCGGTTGAATTTGTACCTCTTGAAACATGACTCTTCAACTTAATTTCTGTTTATTTTTGGCATTGTTGATGGTAGGAGACAGCAACATCCTTCCTTGAAGGTTGTGTACCCTTCTTGGAAACACAAAAGAAATAAATTTTTACCAGGGTGATACCATTTATTATTATTACTCCCAGATATTTATTTTTATTTTAGTGGGGTAGATAAGGCCAACTGGGGTCAAATTGTCTGTGTGAGGCATCTGATGGGGAAAAAGGGTCTGTACCTCAGGAACAACTGCAGTTCAATGAATGCCTGGGTTCAGCAAAGTGTTTAAGCATGGGTTTAATTGTAACCACATGCATGAGTCCCTTTGATGCTGCATCATATTGGAAGCTGTGATACAAGAAAACAATTAGGAATATTGAGCAATCCTATGGACCACAGATAGAGAGGGGAGCAAGGAGCTGGGAGGACATTACACAGGCCAAAGAGATGAGAGGTGATGCCCTTTATCCTTGTTGCTTTGTCTGTGAGGAGGCAGGAGGCTGGTTGATGAAAAGTGGAACATTTAAACCCATCAGAGCCATTCTATCCCACAGTGGCCAAAGGAAGCTGACCTGCAGGTGTGGATGGCAGTGGGGTCAGCACTGCAGACTGAGCACCCTGATCAGTGCTGAGGGTTGGCTGAAGCCTCTGAGAGCATCTGCCCACCATTACTGAATCATTTTGAATCCCCTTTTCTCCTTTCCTGCCTTTCTCATGGTAGGAAGGCCAGAGGAAATGGTGATTTTTGCAGAAGTTATTTGTCCTTTGTGAACCCTCTTCCAATGAACCAATGTGTTTCACTCCATGCGCAATGAAACATCAGCACAGTGCCATCAAAGGGACAAGTTCTGCCCTCAACTGAGTGAGTGGGCAAGAAATTCTGAGCTCTGCACATGTGTCTGATGGCCTTATGTGTCTCATCTGCTCAGCATTGAACTCAGAGGCTTAAATCTACAGGCTCAGTGCTGAGAATCTGTCCTGCAGTATTTACCGCTGCTGTTTAATCTCAGCCGTTCATTTGCTTCCTGGTTCTCATATAATTAGAACATATTAAACAGGAGCCAACCACAAGAAATATAAAAGGTTAACGCAGTTAGGAAATGTCAGTGGAATGAATACAGCTCACTAATTCACGGGTTCTTTCCATAAATATTTCCACCAGCCAAAATATTGACTTTAACCTTTTCCATCTCCTGCATGTAAAGCTTTGTATTCCCTGGTCACAGCAACAAATACCTCAGAGCATGGGGATGGTGCTCAGCACAGGGCAGGCAGTTACAGTCTTGTAAGGCAGTTATGGTATTAATTAAGTGGCAGAATCAGATTTCACCAAGCCAAGGCACACCCAGAGATGGAAAACCGGGATGTAATGAAAATGAGCAACATGCTATAGCTGGGATGGCAGAAAATTGTTTAGGATGACAGTTTGCAGCTGGTCCAGCAAATATGTAACCCAAAAGTGTTTTGCTGTGAGTAGCACGCATGTTTGGATGTTTGGAGTGAGAGATGTGGTGGGTCAGTGTCCCATGCTGCTGGAGAAGTCCACACCTCGGATCTTGTTTCATAAATTGGTCAAGACCCATCTTAAAAGCTATTTATGTCCTCTTAACTCCAATTCCCAGAGTGGAAGGTGGTTCCATCACCTCCTGACTCCAATGACACAAAATCCTTTTGGCTCTGGTGTCCCAGGATTCCTGAGCACTCTGGGCTGTGTTTGCACGTGTTATGGAGGGAGTGACAGGCAAGGTTTGTACTGACCTCCCTTGGTCTGAGCTTCATTTAAGAAATTAGCAGCTCCTACCTGTGTCTGTTCCATGCTAAAACTTGTCCTCTGCCCAGACTTCCTCCGGATGCTGAATGAAAGGGGATCCACTACTGTTTTCCTTGAATCCCTACCAAACTCCTGCCTGTTTGAGAATTAGAGATAAATCTTTCCATGGGTCTCTGGTACTAAACCCAACAGCTGCACTCAGGGTTAACTGTCCCCTGGGCTTTCCATGTGTGCATGGGGCACAGCTGCCTGTGGAAAACATGTTATTCCCCTAATCTGCTTCCCTGTGTGCTACCTGTGGTTTCAGCTGATAAGTGTTCTGGATGTTTTCCTCTGGACCATCTCATAAAAGCAGCATGTGCTGTTAGAAAGCAGTGGGCTGCATCTTGGAAATTAAATCAGTCCTTTAAATGACTGAGGACTGGAATGCAATTTTCTCCATGCAGTATCCCTTGATAGATTTTTGAATCTCACAGCCTGCTGGGATGCCTGCACATCCTGGGAGCAGGTACTGAGGTATTCGTGTCACAAGATACAAACAATAAATCACAGAATGGTTTGGGTGGGAAGGGACCTTAAAGCTCATCCATGGGCAGGGACACCTTCCACTATCCCAGTTTGCTCCAGGCCCCACCCAACCTGGCCTTGGACACTTCCAGGGATGAGGCAGCCACAGCTTCTCTGGGCAATCTGTACCAGGGCCTTGCCACCCTCACAGGGCAGAATTTTTCCCCAATATCCCATCTAACCCTGCCCTGTGTCAACGTGAAGCCATTCCTGTCACTCCTTGTCCCCAGTCCCTCTCCAGCTCCCCTGGAGCCCCTTTAGGTACTGGAAGAGTCTCTAGGGTCTCCCTGGAGCCTTCTCTTTCCATGCTGTATAAATCTGGATCCTATCTACATGTGGGTGTACATAGACTTAATGTGCCTTTAATGCATCACTGGTGTAATACTGGGCTCATGGCAGAAATCAAGATTTGCTGTTAAATGAATATATCTTTTGTAAAAGGAACCACAGTGAGCAGCCCAATGAGACATGCAGTTGTTGTTTTATAAGGTTTTATACTGCCTTCTTCCTCCTGGGATATGTGTGCTTCCCATTAGTGCATTCCCCACCAACCTTGTCATCTGTCACAAGTGATTTGCTCTTTTTCATCTTATCCCTCCCAGAGGAGAACTGGTTCTGAACAGAAATCAGTTAAGTTTGGGGGTTTTATTTCGTTTTCTAAATTTCTGTGCAAGTGCCCCCTGTTCATTGCTTATTCTGGGAACACAGGGCTGAAGATGCATCTCTTTCTCTGCCTTTGGGGGCAGGTGACATGTGTGGTGGGTTGCATCAGCACCTGGGGCTTTTTGCACAAGAAAAAAGCATTCCCAGATCTTGCCCGGACCTTTTTAAGTCTCTGGTCCTGCTGCTCTTCACCAGTTTAGTGGGTTAGAGGTGATCAAGTCACCACAGTGGAAATGCATCATTCCCCGCCCCATACCTTGGGGCATGGCTGGAAAGGGCTGGTGCTGAAGGAGCTCTGGATTCCCAGACTCAAACCATCTGGGAAACAACAGCAATGAGATTTTGAGGCTGAGCTGGTTCTGTTTTGTTGTAATCCTCTCTCCAGTATTCCTTGGCAGCACTCCGGTTGAAACCTCCACCTGTCATCTTGTGGGTGCCAGTGACAAAACTTCAGTCCGCCCCTCTGAATGATATGGAAAATGTTATTTCTTTTCCCTTAAAAAGAGCCAGTTCAGGCCTGGGCACGAGGGTAGGTTCATGGAAAGTCACCTGGGAGTAAAACCTGCATCTGCCTGGAGTTTCACCACTAAATCTATTCCCTGTCACGTTAATTAAGAATTATTTTTCCCCTCCCTAAAAACCTCCCTTGTGAAGTCGGCTGCACTAAAAGCCACAAGGGCTGAGTCACTGTGCAGACCCTCGTAGCACATAATCACCTGGGGGATTATTTCCTCCATGGAATAGCTGGAAAATCAAGTATGTCTGGCCACTGGAAAGGAGAAGGAATTCCTCCCTGTATCCAAAACCACGGGGAGGTGAGCCATGGCTGGTGGCCAGCTGCAGAGATGAGCCAGCAAGGCCAGGTGTTTCGTTTCCTTGAACACCTCTGGTGTGGGGCAAGGCACCACTCAAGGCTTTGTCATCATCTGCTCCTTGCAAGAGTTTTTCTCCTGAGACAGCCTGGGTTTTGGCTCTGAGCTAAATCGTGTCAGAAAGGTGTTTCTCATTGTGCCAATTATCATCAAGGAGCAGGGATTAGCTTCCTTTCTTGTGTTGCATGGGGATAATTTGGCATTGGCATGACTTCTGAGTCGTTCTGATTGAAATTATTTAAAAGCTGAGGTCATGGCAGGGCTCCTTGCAAATATCCCCTTCAGCAGCACTTGCTGTTCTGTATTTTCAAGGCATCCCAGAGTGTTTTGACTTTTCTCAGGCAAAAAAAATGAGGGGAAAAAAAAAGAGGGAAGAGGCCCCAGCTAAGCTTGGAAATGCTCATGCTTCTTGCTGGAGAGCAGGTTATTTACTGTTGTTCTTGGCATGGGAGCATTTCCAAGGCCATGAGCCTGGATTTGGCTGTGTTCTCATGGGCCCTTGGTACCACAGAGATTCCTGTTTCACCAGAGGGGACAGATCCCCCCAGCCCCACATCAGCACTGGCCCATGTTGGAGAGATGATTTAATCATCTCTGATAACTGGGCAACCAACCAGAGAGGTGCCCCCAGCATTCAAGGAGCAAAATCACCCTCCATGTGCTCAGAAACGCTTGCATATCTAATAAAGTCAAGGCTAAAGATGCAAAAGTGCATGTCAGCCCTATTTCTAGCTGGGCTGCCAGCATGGGGATGGCTGCTTTGATCTATGAAGTAGGGAACAACTCCTTATAGAGAGATTTCAGACTCTATGTGGGTGGGAAATCTGGGCAATCTCCTGGTGGAAGAATGCTAGTCTTGGTATCTTTCATAATAATATGAAATAACTTAAATATGAAAACTTCTACTTTTGCTACAACTGGCATAATATTTCCTTAAATTATGATCCTCTGGATCTGTTTTTTTGTACAGGCCTTTTCATCTTTAGATGTCTTTCCAAATTTTATCTGACTGAACTGCCTTAGAAGCACAATAAAATTGAGGGCAAAATATTACCTTTCTTTGTTTCCTCCTAGGTAACATGTCACTCTTTCATCCTCATTTTGGATGAATGACTCCAGTTCTTCATAAAATTTCTTTTAGCATCCTGGTAAGAATTCCCTCTGGAATAGTTTATCATGTGCTGTAACACAAATATGAGGATAAGATTGACTGCCTTTCAAATTCTAACCTCAAAATTTTCGTCTGTCTTGGAGCCTTCCCTTGGCAGTCGTCATCAAAGACCCCGTTAGTGCCTCTGTCAAGCTGCAGGCAGGGGTTTTGTTACAGCAGGAGTGGTCTGGGAGCCAATGTTAATCCTTCAGCTTCCCTTCAGAGCAGGGTTTGAATGTGTGCTGGTGTTGTGGAGTGAAACCTGTGTAACAGATTATGGACCCTGGTCTGTTTCCACCACCCCATTGTCGGTCCCCAAGGAAGGCAGAGGCTTTACTCACCTCCAGACAGCTTTTAAAATACTGTTGGCGCTCGGTTTCCTCATTTATCAGGGCAAAAAGGCAACAAGAGGGGCTGCAGGTCCCTTCTCCCCTTGGCTGTGCCTGGAGGAACAGAGGAACTGTAGGTCCATGACAGAGAAGCTGTAGCCCATCAGGAATGTGTCTGGTGCCAGCTCAGGTGGAGGCCACAGGGCTTGATGCAGGAATTATCAGCTGAGACTGTTTGGTTTGTGTTTCACAGGGAGCTGGATGGGACCATAACATTCCCTGCTGGATCTAAAAGTCTGTCAAAGGTAAAAATGTGCAATTTAGGCCAAACACCTCCGGTGTTCCTGGGCAGCTGTGATGGCTGCATGGAATGATGGACGAGGGAAATGCACTGGAGGTGCTGTGCCTGAAGCATCATGCGTAAGCCCTGACTTATTTCTTCTGCAGCAAACGAACTTGCAAAATATTTATTTGGCTGAGATTTCCATGGGAACAAGAGGGCTGTTTTGTACTGGGAGATGCATTTGTCTCTGGGAGTCCTTGAAAACTGGCACAGTGTGTGATATATAAATGTTCCAGTGCTGCATGTCATGGTATTGTGGACCAGCACCTGGGGCTGGAGTGTGAAGTGATTTAATTTAACAACCATGTTTGCAGAGTTGCCCAGTTGTACCTCTTGCATCTACTGTCATTGTAAATAAAATTCTCACACTGCTGCTGGGTCAGTTGGAAGGCAAAAGTCTGGAGCCATTGCAAACAGGGCTCTCAGCATCTTTCAGAAGCAGCAGCATTCATTCCTGTGCCAGCTCTGGGTGAGGGTGACCCTTCTGGCACTGAAGAAGGGAGTGTGGACTGAGATGGGGGAGCTGCACGAGGCACCCAGGAGTGAGGTTGGCGTGCTGTGTGTGTGAGGTGTGTGTGGCTGTGCCAATGTGAGCCCACAGCAGGGATGTTTCTGCACCTCTGGGCAGCCCAGATGTGCAGGGGAAATGTGCACATGTGAACTGTGTGGGTGTTATTTGTGTAGCATCACAGCTCAGTGAGCAAACTCGTAACCCAACCTCATCACTGGCTGGGGCCAAGCTATGAGAAAATGGTTAAAGCCATGAGAAAGAGGATACACAGCCTGACTTAGAGGTAGAGTTTTTCCATCTGACTTCAACTGGAGTTTGAACCATGTCCTAAGCTAATAACATTTATACCCATCGGAGGGAGGAGGCCTGGGCCCTGTAATGAGTCTGCAGTTTGTTCTGCAATACCTTTTTACTTTCTGCCATCTGAGCTGCTCATGCTCTGGACAACCTTGGATGGGTATTTTATAGAGCGAGAATGTGTGAAGCCTTCACCCTTCAAACATGTGCTCAGCCTGAGGAGCTGTAATGATTCATGTCCTTGTCTAATGACCATTGATTATATGTGAAAAACTTGGACAAATCTTCTGAGAGGCTTAAAACACGATGTATATCTGGATTCCAAAACAGCCATATGGGTTGTGACTAATTTCTTCAGATGCTGTTCATAAAAATCAATTATATGGTCACTTTGGCTACCAGAAGGGATCTTTTCTGTTGCCCATTTGTTTCCTAATACTGTATTTTATAACTCTTAGAAAATCATAAAATGCTTACAAATTAGATAATATTTCTGGCAAGAAACATCTTCCATGGAGACAGATCTGTGGCAGTTTAGTTAAAAGCAGGCTGGAATCCTAGGACACACTGGGATTTTTAGCATTGGTGTGCTAAAAACACCTGGCAGAGGAAAGGGGGAAATGCAAAGCAAAGCATCTGGAAAAGGAAAGGAGCCTGTGGAGGGAGGGAGGGAGGGAGCACAGTGGCTCTCTCAGCTCTCAGCTCTCTCATCCCTTGCCCAGCTCATGGAGGCTGATGTTTTCACACCTGATGGCCACAATTGAAATCTCAAATCATTGCACTGTGATTACCCACCAGCTCCTGCTGTCTGTGCACGGCCTGGACACCAGGGTATGAGAAGGGTCAGGGGTGGGAACAAATTCCCCTGTGGGAAGATGTAGGTGGCTGTGGCAGAAGAATCCTGGTTGACTCCTGTAGTTTAAGTGTTAGGGCAATTTAGGGATGCAGAGAATCTGGTTTGTGATACAAAATGTAAATGAGGTGCACAAAGCCTTGATAAAAATGGTTTACTGATTTTCATTGTCACCTGACACCCAGGGGGTTTTATGAAAACCTGGGAGCTGCTATTCCTTCTCTGGGCTAAACCATTTGAGAGACTGGTAGTGTCTTCTTCCCACCTATAAACTATGCAGATTTTCTTCTGTCTTCTCTGTGAATAGATTCTGCTTTTGTGTCAGAGTCCCAGGCCAGCAGTGTTTGCCTGCTGAGGGAGGCAGGGTGGGACAGCGCCTCTGAACCTCCAGTTCAGGATGGTTTTTGGTGGTGCCCTCAGGGTTGTGACTCTGGGCTATAAGTATTAATGAAAAACACTAATTTATGAGGAGAAAATCTCAAATGTATCCTTGTCAGAGAGCATTGCAGCTACTTTAGATAACACACTTTGTCTTCTGAATAAAGAAAGATTGATTATCTCAGATTATCTCACGGTCACTGAGTGTTTGCTCTGAATAAAATACAACTTAGCAACCGGCTGCCTGTGCCTGTGTATGTCAATCTGACAGATCCACCAACCTTTCCTGAAAGGCTTTTGATGTCCTGTGCCTGGTTGATTAGGAGTCCCTCAGGAGATCCAGGACTGCTCTTCAGATAAATCTCTTCTCATGCCCTGCCCTCGTATTTCCACTGCCTGTCCCATGTGTGGGACATCCGCAGACAGAAACCTGCTCCAGAGCAAATGTTACCCTAACACAAACACATTGCTGCATTTCCTAATTTTATTTTTCTGGAGCAGTACATACAAATTGTTGTTTGCCCTTGGCTCGGCTCTTTGAAATATTGCTCTGCCACTCGCCGATCTTATCTTGCACAAATATTTACACACATTTGTACTTTGTAAGGCATGATTTAAATGGCCTTTGCTGGACAATTGAGGTGGTGCCTCTCTGATCCAGCCCTGGGGTTGTGAGGCAGCCAGCCTGTGTCCCATGGGGAATTCCTGCTGATTCAGCTAGAAGGCTGCCAGCATCTCCCAGAAATCACCCACATTCCCATCAGAATTTCTGCCACCTCTCTGAGTAGCTTGATCTGCTGTCTGCTCAACCAGCAGAGAGTTGTTCTTAAAAGGACTTGTAGTGACAGGATAAGGGGGAATGGCTTCAAGTTATATGGGATATTAGGAAGAAATTCTTCCCTGTATGGGTGGGGGCATCCTGGCACAGGGTGCCCAGAGAAGCTGTGAATGATCCATCCCTGGAAGTGTCCAAGGCTGGGATTGACAGGACTTGGAGCAACCTGGGATAGTGAAAGGCGTCCCTGCCCCTGGGAGAGGGTGGAACAGGGTGATCTTTAAGGTCCCTTCCAACCCAAACCATTCTATGATTCTTTGATTCTGTTTTTACAACATTGCCTCCTGACAAATCTTAGGAGAAAGCATGTCAAGCATTCCCCTGGGGATACTTTCACTCCAACGGAAGCCGTGCACTTTGGGCAGGAGTTGCTGGGTGAGGCTGCACTCTCCAGAGAGCCAGACTGAACATTTGTGACGGTTCCTCTGGCCTTAAAACGTACGGATTTGTGCATTTCCGTGTTAAATGCATTTTTCTGTGCGTAAATCACCGTGCACTACTTACAGTGAGTCATCTGAAGGGAAAGATGCGTCACTGCTGCGACTTTGCTGGTGGCTCAGAGCTCACACTTGGTCAGAAATGATGGGGAGGTTTTGAGTTTGAATTTCTCCTGTTTAACCCTTTCTAAGATGTCCCAGTGTCAGCCCTGCTGCTCCAGTAATCAGCCATTATCTGGCCTGAGCCCTGATTCAGCTTGTGCTGCTTCTTTTAAATACCCAAACATAGACAGAGTTAGGTGGAAGCAGAGTGAACAAACTGGACCCAAATGATGGTAAAAACAGCTCAAAGTCAACCCAGGGATGGGTGATTCTGTTTTTACAGAAGCCAGCAAAGTTCACCAGAGCCCACTAAGGCTTCTGAGCCAGGTCAACGCTTTGTCAGGATGGCTGCGTGGTGAACTGTGCACCTAATGCAGTTTTAATGAAAATGTTATCCTCTGGAGCCAGGCCAGGTACAGCTAGGGCAGGAGCAAACACCCTCCTTTCCCTAGAAATCATGGGAAAAGATATTACAGCTATTCCATAAGCTTGTATGGTTTAAAAGTCTAAGAAATCCAGCCCACATCAACAGCAGAGAGAGCAGGCTTCTACACGGACACGTCATTTAATCACAATTTAATAAGGCTCCTGTATCAGACTTTCGTAATGAAACTTTTGGGCAGATCCAAACAAAGGGGTCACTGTGGGAGAGAAGAATGCAGCCTTTGATTCAGGGTTTCTTTTTAGGGTTCACGATGGTTCGTTTTCAGTGAGCTGCTGGCGAAATGAAATGCTTTCTGCATGCCAACTGTTACCTCATAAATGGACCTTGTGAAAAGTAATTTGTGATCACAAGATGATTATCAGCCTGCTCAGCCCAGCTCCTGTGAGAAGGGTGAGTTCTTCTGCCCTCAAAGAAGCCCTTGGGTGTTCAGTCCTTTCACAAGTGCTCCTGAGAGGTGTTTAGGGCGTGGGTGACAAAAGAGTGTTACTTTAATAATACAGCAAAGCTTCTGGGAGCCAAAAAGCTGGACTGGGACAAATATGCCCAGAATGGTGGGCTTGGACATTTTGGAGGACATGAAGGCAATGATGGATCAGTCAGGGATGAGCTGCCTGCACTGAGGAACAAAATCTGCTGTGCCAAAGGATGCCAGAGGATCTTCACCCCCGCTGGTGTTAATGACCCCCCCAGTCTCCATGATCTGGGGGGTTGTTGTGTGAACTGCTAAGATAATAAGGGAAATGAATGATCTGGAAAAGGTCAGTGAAGGTGGCATGAAGAGGAGAAAGGTGTCTTTGCTGTCTGAGATTGAAATTCTTGGTGTTGCTATTCCTCTTGCTCACCAGCCTTGTGATCATAGTGTGGTCCCCCTTGATCTGCAGAGCTGGGGTGGAGACCCAGGACCCACGAAGGAGAGACAGCCACCACCCATTACTGCTCTGATGGACAACATCATCTGAAGATGCATCTTCCATCCCTGGAGGAAATAAAATGCAACCTCTGAGCATTTTCACGGCATAAATTTAGTTGGTTCTTGCAGTGCCTGGAAAGTTTTGGCCTGAAAGGACAAGCTGGAAAATACAGACTGGTTTTGTTTTTTTTAATCCATGACCTCTTGACTCTTTCCAGAGTCTTTTAGGTTTTTTTAGTTCCAGTCCTTCTGCTTTCTTGAAGAAGTTGTGCTTGCTGTTTTGGGGTGTCAATAACTTGTTTTTAACCAGCCCTTGAGGAATGGTGTGTACTGAACATAGCAGTGACGCTGAAGTGGTGGAGTCTTCAGTATTTTGTCATGGATGGTTTTCCTCATTTTTTCACTACCAGGATCCTCCTGGTGTGCTGTGTGTGGCAGCATGTGTTCCCAAGGATTCCTGCAGCCTGCTCCTGAGGCTGCTCAGCTTTAATTTTGTCCCTCATTAGTTTTATTCTCGTAAATACTACACAGGCATTGGGCTGGGCCGCTGCGTTGTGCGTATCGGAAAAAATAACTAAACTCTCCAGTGATTCTCACCACAAGGAAGGATTTATTGGGAGGAAGAAAGAATGTAGAGTTGTTTTTTTTTTCTTGTGAGGCTCTTTGAGGCTGAGCTTCACGTTGCTGTCATCTCTGGTGTGGTGTTGTGAGGCTGAGAGCAGCCTCTCCTCTGCCAGGGTGTGGGTCTCAGGTGACCTCTGAGCTGCTCTTGGCAGCTCACTTGATGCCTTCTTGAGGCTGACCTGGAACAGAGACTAGACAGAGCAAAAGGATAAAGTAGGGATTTATTAAAAGGCTTCAATGGGTACACCTGAGCCTCAATGGAGCCCAGCTGGAGTGCACCCAAGATGCACCCCAAAATGGTCACACAATGGATCATGGCTCATGAGATCCCACACTTTTAGAAGTGCTGGTTCATTAGCATATTAGAATCAATTGTCTAACTACAGCTTCAGGTTATGAAGCTCTTTCCTCCTTGTTTTAATTTCTTACTTTACCATTGTTTTTTTTTGTTCTTGGGCCTGGAACTTGTCCTTGGTATCAAGCTGGAGAAGGAATTGTTTTGTCTGTGTACTCTGTGCAAAGAGCTCAGTAGCATTTAATATGAAACCTAAAACTACCCACTAAAACAGCACAGAATCTAAAAGATATAAAAGTTAAAACTTAAGGCATCACACTGAGCACAAGTTCCTTGATGTCCCTCTACAAGTCCCTCCTTGAAGCTCTTTGCTCAGGGGATAGAGGCATAAAATTGTCAGAATTGATGTGAGCTGAGCAAGGCTCATCCAGTGTGTGCTCCTGCTCACCTGGAGCTCCTTGTCCAGCTGGGTTGGGCTGTATTTGACATTTCTGTGTTTCTGACAGTTTCTGTATTTCTGACAGTTTCTGTGTTTCTGACAGTTTCTGTGTTCCTGGCTGGGCCTGCTGACAGATGCCACATGTTGTCTTGCTTTTCCCTGCCCTGAGGGATGTGGTGACCCTGGTTAGGATGGAGTTGGTGTCGTGTCAATTCCTTTGCTTGGAAGAGCCATAGATGGATGAAGGTGATGACTTCTCTTTAATACATCACATTTGAGGCTCAGGAAGCCTCCAGCAGTGTACAGGTAAATTCCATGATGGGACAATGGGCAGGCAGCTGCCCTGGCTCCTAAATGTCTCCATAACTGTTATCTCTTAAATATTAAACACAGACAACTTAAATTTTCTTTATCTTGCTCTAATGCTGCAGAAATGTTAGAATTACAGAACCATCCCCTTTGGTATTCTTTTTTCTGTTCACCAATCTGTTTTTCATAGTGGTGCAAGGTAGATTAAAGTCCTGCCTGAAGAGAATACCCTCCTTTTCCTTTAAGAAAAAAGCGATAAGGTAAAGCACAAAACTTGTCAATATTTTTTTTTTTGCACCCTGGGTTTTCTGGCTCTAAACTCTTCTCAACCATGTGCCTTATTTGCAATAATAAATGCAGGAGTGCTGTACCTAAAGCCATCAAGCTTTCCTTGCCAGTTTTCCTGTGTTATGTGAGCAGTCAGAAAAGCTGCTGGCTCCCTGTTTACAAATACAAAAATTACTAACAAGCAAAGGATGCTGTCAGCTTTTGCCCAAAGTTTGTTAAAAGACAAAATGCTACAGGCACTCAAATGACATCTAAACATGGGAGTTACTTATGAATACCAGGGTGGCAAAAATACATCTTCCTGAGGGGAGAGACAGTGGGTGACAGAGGAGGGGACAGGAATTTTGTGCCAGTCTGGTGCTGGTTAGAAGCAGGATGTGGCATCCTCCTCATCACTCGCTCATCTTTCACAGCCATCCTTTCTAGCAAAGCTTTGCCTGTTATCTTTGGCTGCTCTGAGGTAGGGTATTAAATCCCTGGCTGTATCTGATACTAACAAAATGTGGCTGAAACAAAATATAATGTTCTGAAAGCAACCCTTGCTTTCATATTTCTACATCAGAAGCAGGGCATTTGTCCATCGGTGGCTCCGATACGATTGTGGGGAATAAAGACAGCCCATTTGCAGGCTCTCCATAAATAAGCCTTGCTGCCCCTCAACCTAATTTCCTGGCAAAATCTTTGGCTTTCTCATGTGTCAGAAGACCTTCCCAAAGCTGCTGCTGAAGATCCAGATGCCTCTGTAAAGACTTTTGCAGAAGCTGAGGTTACACAGACTCTCCTTAAATCACAGCTGAACAGTTTGGGGTGTTTATTCCTTCCACATGATGCTATTTCCAAAAATCAGGCCCTTTCTGCCTGCTGCAGGTCTGCCTGCCAGGCCACCAGAGCACCCAAATGCTGAGTCACATACTAGCCCTTAATGACCCACCATAGCCCTGGTGTAGGGCTGACTCCCAGCACAGTGAGCACTGCTCTGCCAGCCACAGTCTGTGCCCACCAGACCCAAAAACGGGTCCTGGAAGTTCATGAGCAAGAAAGCTGAGAAGCACAAGAAACTGGGAGGAGACACAGCCAGGACAGCTGATGCCAGCTGACCAAAAGGATGTGATATCAGGAAAAGCTTCGTCACCAAACAGGTTGTGAAACACTCCAGGGCAACAGAGAGCCCATCCCTGGAGGGATTTAACAAAAATATAGATGTGGCACTTGGGGACATGGTTTCGGGCTGGGTTAATTGTTGGACTCAGTGGTCTTTTCCAGCCTCAGTGATTCTGTGATTCTCTGCTTCCTGCAGTGGAGGATGTGCCCTTCTTCTTATTTGCTCACTCACAACTCCACAAAGCATTGTACACAGCTGGAGTTCTGGGGAGCTCCTGAGTTACTGAGTGCCAAAATGAAAGCTGAAAAAGGGCAATGATATGATAGGGCATGGGTGCTCTCCAGAGTGGCTAAAGCTCTCCAGAGGAGGAGGAGGCAGCATGAAGGTTGCACCGTACCTGGCTGGCAGCAGCGTCTCCCAAAGAGGGCATCCCTGTGCCCATCAGTGCTGGCTCACCAGGAAAGTGTTCTGCTAGGAAACCTTGTGTGACCAACACAAACACCCCTCACCTCCAGCTGCCCCTGGCTTGAGCTCTGGGAATTCCCAGCAGAGGTGACCCAAGGACAGTGCACGTGGCTGGGAGGGAGGGCTCCTTTTGGAGACCACGGGGGCTGTGATCTCCTACCAGGGGACAGTTCCATTCCTCATGTGCCCCCACTGAGGCTGGGCTCAGGAGCAACCCCCAGAATAAGCTCCCTCTGAGTGTGATGCCCTTCCCAGCCTGGATTTAGGAGAAATAAGCCCTTCCACCACTGTTGATGCCTCCTGTGAAAGCAGCTGTTGGGTAACCCTGGTGTGGAGTGACCTGCACTCACCACTTAGCAGGCGAGCAATAAAAATGCCTGCAGCATTCCAGTACCCAGCACAGGAAAGGTGGTTTTTCATTTATTGCTAAGATATCAAGGATAGGGGAAGCATAGAGGCAGCTCTGAAGGATCCAGGCCAGAGGGCTCGAAGTGTAGGAAGTGTTGGACAAATAAAAGTGGAGGGTGTTTAGGGTGTGAAATCAGGAAGTGTCTTCAGGAAGCTGGTAGGAAAATTCAGCTGAGACAGGAGAGGGGAGAACAAGAATGCTGAAAGGGAGAGGAGGGGCACTCTGCCTGGTGTAGCTGTGTTTATAGAAAATTGGACCATCCTCAATTCTCATTCAGTCCTGAGCTGCCCAGATTTCCCCACCCGCCCTATCCCTGCGATTCCCACTCAGGAAGTGGTGCTGGTGTGTGTGCAGGATTATTTTGGGACTGGGGGCTATTTCAAGGAGCTTCAGCAAGGCCAAGCTCATCAGTGCTGTCACACATGGGCTTTGAGGGGGTGATCTTGGTTCATCAAAATAAAACCCCAACAAACTTGGCAAATCATAATTAACATGTTTGAGCATTCTAAAAGCAAAGAACAGGGGAAGAAAATGAGCTATTTTTATTTTTTAAAAATGTTTTTTCCTTTTTTAACAACTGTCACTGAAGGTCTCGATGTGTTGCAGGAGGAACCTCTGTTTTACACAACTGAAATGAAAGCTCTGTTTTTCTCTTCTTTTAACAGAGAATAAAATGGGCTTGTAAGCACTTCCAGGAGTGGAATGGTAACAGGTACCATTTAAACCTGAAGGAAGAGCACGGGTAGGATTCCGTGATCCTTGGGGGTCCCTTCCAACTCAGGATGCTCTGTGATTGACTGATTCACTGGCTTGCTCTCTTGCACAGAAGTGCTGGCACTAAAAGTTCTCAGTTTTATTTCTCTAAGTCACCTTGAACTTCTGGTGTGGTACAGATTAGTGAAAATGGTCTTGTTAAACAACAACAAATTCTTGGCATGTGATCCCAAGGCAGATCTTAAAAGCTACAAATGATTAAATACATGGGACAAATTAAAAGTAATAATCTTTATAGTCCTTCACATCCAATCCATCATTAATTGTGCACGCTGTGGTCACTCTAAAATTCACTGCTGCAGAAATTGTCCTAGCCAAATGTCCTGGCTGCTATAGCTTTATTTTTTGAGGAATGTTTTGATTTCACACTCATCACTGGCATGTCTAGGTTATCCAGGCAGCACAAGAAGTATCTTTATTCACCTTTCAAGACATCACATGGTTCATGGGGAGGAATTATTTCCCATTTGTGAGCAGTAATGACAGAATGTGGCCATTGCTGGAGGGGAAGGAATCACCTCCTTCTGCATTAAACTTCACTCACACTGAGGGCAAGAGGCTCCACAGGAGAGTTGTAAGGTCTGGTGATAAGCAAGGCTGATATTACCATATATTTGATTTAAATTTTAATCAAATGGAATTGTTTTTCAAATGCAGATAACATAGCAATGGCTCCAAAAATAAAACACGGACAAGCAATCTATCAGGCATGTCTGTCAGCAAAACAGACTCCATCTCATAAACCTGCCAAAACAGCCCTTTGCTTCAAACAATAAAAACTGGGAGGAATGGAAAACCTCAACTTTAAAAAGATTGTATGTTAAAAAAACCCAAAAAAAACCCCTCCCTAGCTCTCAATCAGTGTGATTTGGAAAAGGTTAATGTAAAAACGAAAGCCTATCAATAAATCTTTTAGTGGAGATCAAAAGCAATGAGTGCAGGAAACCAGAAAATTGATGATACGACATTTTCCAACACTCCATAACATTCATATTATTCAGGGAGCTGCCAACCACAATTGTTCAAATGCTCTTTTAACTGATGTTGTTACTTGAACTCGTAAGCCAGCCACTGGTCTCCCCAAGGAAAACCATATGGGAAGACAGTAGCTCAATTAAAAGTAATGTGGTGTGTGGCTCTTAATCCTTGCTTGAGCCCTTGTGCCAGCAAGCTCCTAAGTATGTGCTTGAATTTAAGCCTGTGCTGAATTTTTGTCTGTTTTATGTGCATTTCTTGAGCAAAATCCTCAAAACAATATCAAATACCCTTTTGCTCTGCACATGGGCTATGCTCAGAGGTGGCACCTGTGTTCTCCTGGGTGCACTGGGCTCTGAGAGGGCTCCGGGATGGTTTATGTCAGGGGAAATTTGGATTTGTGACTGCAAAGCCTGATTTGAATCCTGTCTCCCTCTAGTGTTGTGAAAACACTTGGAAAAGGAGTTAAAAGGGGTGCCAGTGATTCAATGCCCCAGGTGCTCTCCTAGCTAAGTGAGCAGCAAGGAGGTGCCAGCAAGGTCTGTGGATGGCCAGAGGAGAGGGCTCGGAGCTGGGGAGCATCGTGCTGTGAGCAGAGCTGCTGCTGGCTGGTTTGGCTGGTAAATCAGGCTCATTTTTGGCTGGGCTGTGCTGGATCTCCTGCTTTGCTGCAGGGATGGCTGGTAAATCAGGCCCTTTTTGGCTGGGCTGTGCTGGATCTCCTGCTCTGCTGCAGGGATGGCTGCTCCATTGCGTGCCGGCGTCTGCGCTGGCTGCGAGTCTGGCATCCTCCTGCCTGTCCTGGAAATTAGTGACATCTGAAGAGAGGGGATGATGAAAACAAGAGATGGGAAGCTCATTTGCATGTGGGAGGAAAATTACGGGTGTTTGAGGCTTCTTGTGGGTCGCACAGGTTGGGTTGTGCCCCTCTCATGGAGTGCCAGCTGGTGCCTGCAGGGCCCAAGAGCTGCTCCACAGGTTGGTGGTGGCATGGCATTGTTCTCCCCTGGTCAGGCTCCCATGGCTGATCCCAGCAGATGGGAACAGTGTGTGGAATGGAGCTGAAAATATGCTTATTTTCCTTGCCTCTTCCTTTGCCTCCCCTTTGATGGGGGCAGTGCTGCCTGCACCTTGGCTGTGTGCTCACAATGGACAATGTCCCATGGAAGATGTGCCAGCTTCACTTCTTTTCCCAGGGTGTTTTGCCACTCATTAATCCTTTTGATTTTCAGCCCCTTTGAAGCCCAGAGTTTGGATGTCTTTCAGCTCCCACTGAAATCGGACATGAAAACACTCCAACCAGTGCAAAAGTTTAAACCCCTTATTCATCCACCCTGGAAAGGCTTCAGCTTGATATGCTGACAATGACTGACTTTATTATGTTTATCTTTTGGCAATATCTCCTTCTGCAATGGATAGTGCCTCGGGTTTTCCTGGTGCCAGGTTGAATTTCCAGCCTCAGTGAATGACCCAGGCTGTGGAGTTCCTCTGCCAGGCTGAGCCATGTGCAGGGCAGGCCGTGATTTCCCTGGTAAATACACAGAGGAGTAAAATAAACAACAGCACACGCAGACACACACATATGATAAAAAGTCTGGTCATTCACCTAATTTAGACCAGAAAATTGGCATCTGATTTTATTGTTCAGGCAGACTCCAAGAACACAAACATATTTTTTCCTTCAAAATGAGAACTGCCAAAATATAAAGAATGATATCTGCTGGTTTGAGCTAATTGGGATTAACTGTTTCCTGGCTGCTTTTTGTGGAACAAGTGCTCTTTTGCTCTGTTGATAACAGCAACACTTCCAAGGCTGGCTTAGGGAAATGGCTGTACCCCAGCCATCAGATCCATGCATGACCTGTGTGTTTGAAAAGGGAAGAAAAGGGAATAGTTGGAATAGTCTGTCTTCCCCAAGTCTCAGCCCTAGGATGCTGCCAGCCCAGCTCCTGCTGCAGCATGAAGAGGTGAATTTAGAGCAGCCAAGCCAGACAGGAAAGCATGGCATGGAAAATGCTGAGCTTTCCACAGTTTGGTTCCATTTTAATTAGCATTTTCTGCACACTTCTGATTTCCGATTTTTCCTGCCCAGCTGTTGAGACTATTCATATTTCTGGAAATGTTTCCAAAAGGCAGGGGAAAAAGCACAATCTATCACCAATCCAAGTGCTTAATTAAAATAGTTGGAATTAGAATAACATTGCAATTAGAGTTGTGTCTATTGGCCTTCCGGGGTTTAGGATCTGTGCTCTCAAGCCTTTTGCTGTAAACATGGGTCTGGAAATTTAGCTGGGTTTCAAAATAGCCAAGTGTTGCAAAACCCACCAGAAGGAGTGAGTGAGCTGGGAATGCTGGCCCTGCAGGAGGACAGGGGAGAACCCACCCATTGCCTGTGGCTCTGTTTGGGATGTTGAAATAGGTGCAGGGGGGAAAAAAAAAAAATCCCAGTTTCTGTAAGGACTGATTTGAAAAATCCCTCTGAAAAAGCCGTGTGGAAAGCATGGCATGCTCTGCAGAGCAAACATGCAGCGTATTTTTAGCCCCATTTCCTGGCACCTTGTGCATTAACTGCTTCCAGAGCTGGAGCACAGGACAGGGATGCTCTGAGCCTCTGGAATTCACGTGCTGGTCGTGCACAGCTTGTGTGTGAGGGGGCAGCTGCTACGACTGTGGAGCAGAGGGGGGTTCTGATGCAGCTCCCAGGGGATTTCTCGAGGCAGGGATGCCTGAGTGCTGAGCAGTGCCACTCACCCAGATGTTCCTGCTGTGCTGGGAGAAGAGCACACCTGCACACAAGCTGTTCCTGGGAGCAGGGATGTGAGCAGGCACGCCAGGCTGTCCCCAGGGATGCTGCGTGGGGCCACCAGCTCCCCCAGCCTTCTGTCCCCATCAGCACGCTGCCCTGTCTCCAGGGACAGGGGGTGGACCAGGCTGGAAAGGTGCTTTGTGCCCAGAGGGTCACAGCAGTGGGTAATATTTTACGTATGAGTAATTAAACTCTTTGGCAGGATGTCCCTGGGATGCCCCCCAGCCTAAATATATGCCAAAGATCTGAGCTGGCCCCTGATAAAACAGAATCCCAAAGATCTGAGCTGACCCCCAGGAAAACAGCTGAGACAGATGCCACCAGAAGTGGGGATGGGCTGGCTTTCCTTGCTCTAATTAAAGTTTTCAGCAATGCCAAATGAGGATGATCCTTTTGCTCCTCCCCACTGTCCCTGGCTGACCTGGCGTGCCAAGGGCTTCTGACCATCATTTCCTTGTCAAATGGTCATGTTTTATTTATTCAATATTATGCCAAGCTGTGTAAAGGTTGTGAGAGGAGATGTAAAACCCTGGGGGAGGAAGAACTTTCTAGGAACGAAGTCTCCTTGGATGACCTTTAGGAATACATTGGAGGATATACATGAGCTGTGGGGAGAAGGATTAGGGAAATGTGTTTACCCAAGAAAAGGGATGCTTTCCTGGAGCTGTGGGCATTTAAACTTCCCAACAGAGCCCACTTTGGTGGGTACAACTGGTAGATCTCCCTACCCCTGCCAGTCTGTTTTTTCTGCTGGGTCTTTGAGGAAACCACGAAACCAGCTGAGGGAATGTTGATTTTGGGTTCACAGGACCACAGAATATTATAATTTGGAAGGGACCCACAAGAATCACTGAGTCCAACTCTTCAGTAAACGGCCCAAACAGGATCAAACCCACACTCTTGGAGTTACTGGCACCATCAGCACCATGCTCTAACCAGCTGAGCTCATCTTGCTGGTTTGTTTGTTTAGAGTTGGACTCTGATGTGAAAATCTGGGGCAAATTAAGAAAAAACAAAGGAAAAGATCTTTCTTGGGAGGAAAGAAAATCAGTCTCAGAAATCCACACTGTATTTCATAACTGTGTGGAGAGGAAGAAGACAGCACATGGACAGCCCTCCCCACCACCTGCATGAGACTAATTCTGAGTCTAGAAAATAAATGATCCCACAAAAAGACCCCTGGCAAGCTAACAGGACCTCCCAGGCCATGAAAAAACCCCTACGGATTTTCCCTCCTCTTTGCTGCTTTTGCCTCCCAGAACGTGTCACCGGATTCATCCTTGCTGATGTGATTTTCCCCTCAAAGGAAGGGGGAGAGAAACCCAGAGCCAAACATCCTCACACCTGGCTCTGATCTCTGGTTGGAGCCCTAGAATTGATGATGTGCCAAGTGACAAGGGTCTGACTTCAATTTGGGTGTCAAATGGGCAGAGGTGGCTGGTGACAGGCGGGTCTGGGGCAGGGCTCAGCTGTCAGCTCGCAGCAGTCCCGAGGAGGAGGAGGAGGATGGGGAAGCACAGACCTGGACTATGGGCGGACAGAGGTGCTGGGCTCACAGGTGATGCTCAGGCTGAAGGGATGGAGGCAGATCCCTGAGAGCTGGGGAAGCCTCACAGCACGGCTGCCACGGCTTTTGTGGCTGCAGCATCTTATCTTCAAAGAGAAATTGGTGTCTTGCATCGATCCTGGGAGCTGTGCACATGCCTCAGGAGCAGCAGCTTTCCGTCTCATTTCTACCCCTGCTTCTGATTTACTCTGTCACCTCAGGCAAATCATTTAACCCTGGCTTCAACTTATTTTACGGGGATGTTGCAAGGCTTAATTAGGGCTTGTAAAAGATCTTGAGTTCCTGAGAGGTGCCTGCTGGATTAGGGTGATTAATCACATGTTGATGGGAGAGATATTGTGGGGGTAAATCTGAGCAGTCAACAATAGGGCAGATGATATTTTTCCCTGGGGGAATAGGACAAGAGGGTTGTGAAAGCATGTACATATCAGGTTTATTAATTCTGGGTATCAAGCTGTTGAAACTATAGGGAGCTCTGTGGTCAAAACCACAGAAATCTGGCTGTATGGTTGAGATAAAGACATTCTGCATTTCCACAAAAATCAATCAAAGGCACATAAATTAGGGTGTTTCCCCCCAGACTTCGAAGCCACAAAGGCGAACAATTTGCAAGACTTCAAGTTTTGGAAATAAATGTTTGGCACTTGCTCTGAACACCACCCGAAAACACACTGGAAACACCTTTTTAGTATTCATTGCTGTGCAGCAAAAGGGGAGATTATTCAGAGAAGAGGGAGGAGGGGAAGAAAAACCCCCCACATTTTGCTGAACTTTATGAAGTTTTACACATGACTGCCCAATTGCCTTTCCATGTAGGAGAGGAGGGAGAAAAAAATGCCAGGCTTTGTACCGTGATTTTCAGGATGACCCAGTTCTCCTTCTTCGCGGAAGAAACAGGGAGAGAACAGTCGCCTGCTGAACTCTGATTTGGGTTTTATTTTTTTGGCCCAGTTCTTTTCTGCTACAACTTCATCTCCTTCAATAGGCTGCTCCCTAATTTGCAGCAGCCCGATGAAAAGGAGCTGGGGCTGGGAAAGCCAAGCAGGCAGAGGCTGAGCAGCCTTTGATGGGCTTTAGAATCGGGCGGGCTTTGCC
The DNA here is from genome assembly GCA_032173965.1 of Sitta carolinensis. Taxonomy (NCBI): domain Eukaryota; kingdom Metazoa; phylum Chordata; class Aves; order Passeriformes; family Sittidae; genus Sitta; species Sitta carolinensis. The sequence goes on from CM063289.1 coordinate 26,727,909, forward strand.
CCCGGAGCTGGGGGTGACAAAGGGAGGGACCCTGCGCCGGGCTGGCAGTGATTTGCCTTTGAATGGCGAGCAGGGCTCTCCAGGGCCGGGGCGACTGCGAGGAATGCAGCGAGCCCTGGCTCCGACAAACCGGGGTGATTTCATCCGCTTTTCAGAGACACAGCATCAATCAATATTGTTTTGTAGATGGCTTGGCTCGCCACGTTTTGTTTTTTTTTTTTTCCTGGGGAACATCCAGTATCCGTGCTCTATGGGAAGGATGCTGCAGGGGAGAGGGGGTGGCTGTGCCCTCTCGATGTGCAGCTCAGTGAAAACTGGATTTTTATTCTTCCAGGGACCAAACAGAGCCAGCCAAAACCAGAGATTATCATCACTAAGGAATCCTGCCTGGGGAGCTCCCACCAACCAAGAGAGCAGTTAGTTTGGGATATTTTAAAGCGTTTTTTTATGGCAAGGCAGTTTTAGTTGAGCTAAATGAAGCTTATTGCAGTGGGGAATTCAGCGTGCACATGCTTAAAAATCTTTAAAGATAGAATATTTAACTCCAGCAAATAATCAAGTCCCAGGAACAATTTAGATGAGTAATATATTAAAAACAGGCTTACACAGATCCAAGAAAAACGTTGGAGGATCCATAGGGGTCATTGTTATGCACCGCAGGCTTAAATATATTGACTTTTACAACTGCAAATGGATGGTTGCAGAGTGGTTTCCACCGAAGAGCAGTTTCAGTTGTGATAACTCATACAAAGTGAAATTCAGTCTTGTGCTTGGAGCCGGCATGAGGTCTAGGAACCGAGTGAACTTAATCTTTATCTCTCTCCAAACATTACATCTCTTTAATCCTTGAGGCATGCCATTCCTGGGAGGATCCTGCATAAAGGATGCAATAGAGCAGGGAAGGAATCAGACTTGTTATTTATGGAAAAAATCTGAAATTAGAGAAAACACGTTCTGAAATTACAGGAAAGAAAACATTTTTCCAGAGGGGAAGAAAATTTCAAACCCAAAAATAAACGGATTTTTTTTCACCAATCCAAGTGTTTTTTCCTTCTCTAAGATTACATCATTGTATTGCAAATGAAAGAGAAGGATGAAATGTGCCAGCCAGTGTTATGTCAACCCTTCCGTTGCAGGAAAATCAAAATGCATTTTGTGAAGGGGGGCCTATTTTTGAGAGAAATTTTGTGAAGATTACAGGTTTTTCTAGAATATTATCCTTTTTCTGGTGAAAACCCACCAAAACAATGAAATAACAACCAAACAACTCTCTTTTGGAAAACGTGCCAACCATTCTGCTAAACCCAAAACATCTATGGCAGTCTGAGTTTTAAAAGTGCATAGATAAGAAATACTTAATGGATATGGATAAGATGTGGCCATAAACACTCCTCTGTGGCACTGTGAGCTGTTCTTCTGGACTGCTAGAAAAGATGAAACAGTGAAATCAGCTGTCATGGGCCATGCTTTGGGGTCCCTGGGATTTTCCTGGCTGGGATTGCTGCCTGAACCAAGACACGCTGTTTGCATGCAGCATGTGCACAGAACTATCCCATCTCCTGAGAAGTGTTGGTTTGCACTTGTCAGAGTTATACAAAACTCTCAAATGCTACTGAGGTGACTTGAGTTAATTTTTAATCAAATTTATGCTCTCGTGCCAGAAAAGAATGGTTGAACTGGGTTTCCATTGGCACCAAGACCTAAACACTCATCAAATAAACCAGCATGGGAGCTGTAATCAGCCTGGGAGGAGCAGCCCCCGGCACAGCCAGATCCCCCAGGAGCGTTCAAAAACTGCATTTCTGTAATGCTTCCTCCTATGACGTGGTGTGACAGCAGATATTTCCTCCCTGAAGATGAATTTGTCACTAACAAAACCAGGAGAGGTGGCAGTGGCAGGAGCAGGGTTTGTAATCATCATCATCAGCAAGGTATTTTGCAGGAACGCAGTCATCTGAAGGGAATATTTTGTTTTTATTCCAAAAAGGCTCATTTCTGGTCCATTGGAGGAGCTCTGCCATTTGCTAATTAGGGAATTGGGAGCTGGGGGTCCATGGGTTGTAATCCTTGGCTAAGTGAAGCAGTGTGTTCATTACAGCTGTCACTCATCTCCCTCCTCTCTCATTTTCCTGATCTGTAAATTGAGGTTAATACCCTCTGTACACCGAGGGTGCAAGGAGGATTAATCAGGGGGCATCCAGAGCACTGCAGCCTTTTCCTTGGGTGGTGGCTGGAGCTCCTGGAGAAACTGAAATGTCTCACTGGGAAATTTTGTTTTCCATTGAGAGCCTGAAAAGGAGAGCTTCCGTTCTGAATTGCTGAGATGTTGCTCTTTTCACCTCAAAATTACCAAAATATGAAGCGATTGTTTCTGGCACAAGGGGGATGGGAGGAAAAACCGACCTTTGAAAAGTGTTTAATAGGTTTACCTGTGAAGGTGAGCGGGGAGGATTTCTCTCATTGAAAAAAAATCCCAGCTCAAACACTCTGAATACTTGGCAGCTGCCTAATCATGACTTTAATAGACCCCTCGGTTTTCCTGTTACAATAAACGAGGTCTGCTGTGCGTTAGAAACAAAGCAAAGGGAAGCAAACAAACCCAAACCCCAGCCCTCACGGCAGTCCAGGGAAATGGGGTCACTACTGGGCACATCTCAAAACCAGCCCAGGAACTGTGTGTTCTCCAGCTGACTGCTTTCACCCACCAGCCTCTTGTTGGGCTACATTAGCAAACAAAACAAGCTGGGCTGACAGTTTGTGCTGTACTGAAAGCACCACTCCCAGTGGCTTTTCCAATTCCAGGGATGGAGCAGGCAGCTTAACTACTTATTTACTCCAGCCTGCTCACCCAGAAAGGACCCAACCTGATGGATGGCCCCTGACCTCCCTGCTCTGCATGGCCACCAGCCAGACTGCCACTTGGGTGTCTCCAGCTAGCCTCCCACCTGGCAAGAGTCCAGCCTGTTTGTGCTGCCTTACCAGGGTAAGAAATACTACACTTCCCCAAATGGGTGACCCTGAAGTCACACATGGGTTAAAGACAAGCATAAGTTATTTGGACTTACAGCCATGAAACCATTCTCTGGGAGGAAAGGGTAAATAAACAAATCATTTATTAGCAAATAAAATTGCTTTTCCTTTGAAATGCAAAAATGTGCTCTCTGGTGAGTTATGTTTTCGGCTTCACCCTTCGGTCTCACCAGGAGAAGCCCAGGCATGTCAGGAGCAAAGCTGCTTTCAAGTCACCCATCCAGCTGGTGCTCTGTAGGGGTGGTTGATCACTCAGGGCAGCACTGGGTGAGGGGGAATTCAGCCTCTGGCAGTGGGACAGCAGCATGGGAGTGAGGATATGGGGAAGCACCAGTGAAGACACCCCAACATCCTGCAACTGGGGCTTTGGTGAGGGGGGATGATCTGGGTTCCCACCAAGGAGGGTGGGGAGCATGCTCACACAGCTAATGAGGGAGCAAGGGAACAGCTCTGTGGACATGAAGTGTCCCTGGAGAACCTGCTCTTTCTCCTGTGGTGCCCATTCCCCTGGGAATGGGGGTCTGCCATGGGAAGTAGCCTCTGCTCCCTGCTCTGGTGCAGATGGTGTGGGGCAGGCTCTGGAGAGGGGAAGGAGTCAGAGCTGTGGGGTGATGCCCCTCGTGCACAGGCCACACATCAGGGAGAATGTCTCCCAACACTCACCTCATTCAGCTGTTCCTGTTGGTGCTGTCTCACTTTCCCCTCCTGGGAGAAGGGGGAAGGCCAACAGTCCAGCCTGCAGAACCCTTGTGCAGCACATGCCCTCCTCCAGGAAGGAGATGGAGCTCCTAGGGTCATCCCCCTCATGCTGGCATGCCCAGGGGACAGTCAGCATGTTAATTATTCCATCAATAACTAGCAGGAAGCTCCTGTGTCACATCTCTGCTCTGCATCACAGGCACAGGATGGGCAGAGGCTCACATCCAGCAGGTCTTGGATTCACTCTGGAGGGCTCTTTTCCCTTTCACTCTTTTCACAGCTTGCTGACCCTGGGCTGGGGGTGTTCGCAGGGGTAGGAGATGCCTTTGCACCTCTGCCTCTGGGTGCTGCCAGTGAGGAGGTGCCACGTGGGAAATTGGGCTGAATTCCTGCAGTTTCTGCACTGCCCTCATTGTCAGCCAGGCTGGTGAAGGGGGACCCTGCTCGCTGCTGCCCCTCGGGACCGTGGCCATGAGCCAGGGAGGAAAAGCAGCGATTTTGTGTGCCGAGGAGGAAAATGAGGTGGGGAGGTGAAAGTAAGAAGGAAAGCTGAGGGAGAAATCATTCCTGAGTCGTGTCAGCTTAGCAGATGAGAGCTCCTAATTCCTCCAGGAGGGCGCAGGTCAGGGACAAACCTCCCACTTTCCTCACCTTCAGAAATGGCTTTCAAGCCCATAAAGCATCTTAGAAATGTCAGTTCAGCACAGGATGAAACTGCTGCTGCTGAGGACACTGGCAAGTCACAAATCGCTCGTATCACCACGCGCAGGTCATTTGTGCTGGAAGTAAATATTTTTTCACATTGGTGTAAATAAGTTAGAGTTGCTACCACAAAAATGTTATTTTCCTCTCGTTTCTGGTGCACCAGCCAAATGAACCCACAGACATAAAAGCTCAGCACAAACACCTTTCTCCTGTTGGCTGGAAGAGTTAAGATGCTCATAAAGCACTCGGGTTTTGGAATAAACTTTCATGTAAGAGACACAAATCCAAAGCAGCAGATAAGTGTATATCCCTTGCCATGGCTCTGGAGCTCCAAGGAAGCTGTTGGCTGGGTTGAGTCAGCTGTGATTTATAGAACTGTTTTCAGGATCATATCATCAAGTATGTCCTAAAAGCTGCCTTCTCCCCAAAGACTGGTCTCTAGAAATCAGATTCCTGACATTCCTCATATTGTCCAGAGACCTGTGGTACAAATAGCATTTTTGTAAGGCTGTTTTGAAAAGTGAGCTGTGGTTGTTATTGAACCCTCTCTCCATCTTATTTAGACTTTTCTTCTTTCTCTACTGTTACTATTTTTAAGCATTAAACTGGGGCTGCTGTTTGGAGAAGGATTGTTTCTTGGGTAAAACTGTGAGTTTCAGTGGACTGCAGCTTCTAAGAGAATACTTTGAGTCAATAAATGTGCTACCACAATTCCATAACTTTCCACATGAGGATTAAAATAAGGTGAGGAAAAAACCAAAACAAATCTGTTATTTTTGCTGTGACTACTCTCACTGCAGGGTGAGAGACAGAGCACACCTTGCTTTCTGATTTAAACACCACTGATTTAAGTCCTGTGGTGAGTGTGGGAGCCTGTGGCTGAAGCAGAGACAGGGATAAAGTCTCCTGGGCTGCTGAGTCCTTTTTCTGGCAGTTTGAATGTCAGGCAGCAGCTCAGAGCTCCAGCATTGCACAGTGGGGAAAAGTGGGAAAAGAGGGATTAGCAACAACAGCCTCGGGTTCAAACCCTTAATTTGAGAATCATGAAATGCATGCAACTGGAAGCTTTTGCAGCAGGCTTTGGGGGAAATGGGAAGGCAACCTTTCACTTAGTGCATCTTCCTACTGTTGACCCTATTTCTCCTGGACCTGACCCATGTGAGGATACATTTCACCTTGCAGTGCTTGTCTTCCCTTTCCTGTGACCTGACCAGGGCAAAAGCAGCTCCAGCAAACACAGCACTTGCTCCTAGGAAGAAATGTGTGTGCTCAGACCTGATACAGAACAGGAGGGGTAGTTGTCCTGTTTGGGGAACCTTGGTGTTTCCAGAGGAGGACAGTGAAATAGCACTCGTGCCACCAAGGCCACAGCTTTGGGGAAGGGTTTTCCTGGTGTTTCCAGGCTTAAAGACAAGTCCTGCCATGAGCTCTGAGGGGATTTGCCCTTGCCTGTGCATGGAGTCCTGTTTTGGAAAGGCAATTAGGCCCCAAAAGATGCAGAAGCAGCAGAGGACCTTGTAAAGGGTGAGGCTGATGCAAGCTGCAAATCCAGGGAAGACGAGGGATTATTTCACATTAATGCCTTCTAGAGGCTGACCTGGAACAGAGACTAGACAGAGCAAAAGGATAAAGTAGGGATTTATTAAAAGGCCTCAGTGGGCACACCTGGGCAGCACAAGAGCCCAGCTGTACTACATCCAAGATGAACCCAAAAAGGTCACAAAATGGACACCTGATCAGGAGGTCTCACACTTTTATAAGTTCTGGTCCATCAGCATATTGGAGTTAATTGTCCAATCCCAGCTTCAGGTTATGAAGCTGCATCCTCCTTGTTTTTTCTTCTCACTTCACTGTTGGTTTTGTTCTTGGGCCTGAAAGTTGCATTGGTTGTCCTTGGTATCAAGCTAGAGAAGGAATTGTTTTGTCTCCCTACTCTGTGAAAAGAGCTTAATATGAAACCCAGAACTACACACTAAACCAGCACAGAATCTAAAAGATATAAAAGCTAAAACTTAAGGCATCATTTCCCCCCATTAGAGGCTCAACAAGGCCTTTACCTTGTTGAGTTTCTATTCTAAATACAAATACCTAACAATCTAAAATAAACATCGAACAAGAGATAAATATCTAATAGTAAATAAAACACAGGCATTTAATATTCCTTAAAGTGTCTGATGGTACCCAAACCTTCCTCATGGAACCTGGGAAGGAAGGGAGACCTGCACTGCACACGGGGAGCAGCCCCTTACGAGGTGTAGCACATGTGCAAGCCAGGGTGACCTTTTTACTCCAACATTTGTCTCCAGCCTCTTCTGCTTCTTGGAAACCATATTTTCTATCATCCAGGCTGATGCCCCACGGAATGCACAGTCCTGAGTCCCAGGCTTGCCTGGGGCTTGGCTGAAGCCTGCACATGGCAGCATTTCTGCATCCCCAGCTGGAACGATGCAGAGGCCAAAATATCAGTGCTGGGGTTCCAAATGAACTGCCGAGGAATTTTCTGGGTTTTCAAGCACTCTAATCCATGGAGCTCTACTTGAACCTCAGAGCTACCCTTAGCATGGGGCTCTGAACCTCTCCAGAAGAACCAGCACTGCAGCCAGAGCAGTCTGGGCTCTGTCTTTGTATTCCATTTCTCAGCATCAGCTAAAATGGAAAGGCCACAGAGACACTATCATTTATAAAAAGATAGAAACAAACACTTGCATTTGGAGAAGCAAATGTTACATCATTGATCTGGAGCTGAGCTGTTTACAATGAAGAGGGGTTGATATTAATGGAAGGTTAGCTCCTTTTCTTTCTTTCGTTTTTTTTTTTTTTTTAAGGTGCCTAGAATTACCAGACTTAGCATAAAATATGGTTCTGATTAAGAAACATCTGACTTAACAAAAGCAAAGTCAAAGTTAATATGTGCAGTTTTGTATTAGCCTGCCTTTAATTTCGAAGTAAAACTCTAATGGCTGCAGTAAATTTGCTCATTTATGAAACAGATAGGAAATGCAATACACAGAAGAGATTAGGGGCAAGAAAAACAACCCTTTTGCTGCAATTGAGACGAGCCATGCTGCTGCCCAGTCCTCTGAACTGCTTCCTCTAGGCTCTCTCAGAAACAGGGACGTGGCTTTTTCAAGGAAACATAAACTTCTACATCACAGGGAAAAAAAATCAGGATACAAAGAAAGATTTGAGTGCTTTCCTGGGAAGAATAATGTTTTAGTAGAGACTGAATGTGTGAAATTGGGCCTTGCTGCTGGTCTGAAGTTACCAAAGGGAGAAAGCAAGTGGGGGAAAAAGAAACGAAACCTAAACTCTGCAGGTTTTTGGAGAAAAAGTGAGCCACAGCCAGCCCAGAGAGGGCAGGTTTGACTCTGTGAGTCCTTTTTTGGGCATCCAAAGATGGACCACAGAGCAAGATCTCATCCTGCAGGAGCACAGAGCGGCAGTCAGAGCCCCCCGAGTGCAGGGTGAAGGAGGGCGAGTGGGAAAAGCTTTGCTGGGGGAATGTCTGGGAAGAGAACAGGCGATGTGGTGACAGGGTCAGCAAGCAGCAGGGTCCCTTTTCTGCTCCCTTTTCTGGTCCCTTCAGTGCCACCCTCCCCTGCAGTGCTCAGTGCTCTGCCATGTGCCACCCCAGCAGCTGCTGCAGCCCAAACAGAGCTCACCAAAGTCACAATCTAAAATAAAAGGGTTTTTTTCAAAATGTAAATCACGTAAATGATGCTCTTTTTCTGACAGGACACGGACATCTTCCATCGACCACTCCATCCCCTCAAAAGGAACTCCCCGGTGGCATTGTCCCGTGCTGGGCTGGCTGGAGGGTGGGATTGTGGCAGCAGCATCGCCGGGTGCCTGCTCGGGATTCCCCCGGCACTCCAGGCACGGGATGGCCGCTTTTTTTTTCCAGCCAGGTTCTTATCTGCAGGCGGAGGGAGTGTTTGATCTCGGCGCTGGGAAAAGCCGCTGCCTTTGGACACCTCTGGGAAGCGCTGCTTTGGCGCTGGCCCTGATAAGGTGGGCGGTGGCTTTGAAGGTGGGAGGGAGGGTCCGAGGGGCGTCTGGGGGAGGCACACAAAGCTCAGGTTATCTAAACAGCACATCAGTCCCTGCCGCTTCCTCCGGGGGGACCCACGCGAGCCATCCAGAGCGCACAAACAGCGGCACAATTTTATTGTAACTTCCTTCCACTTGATAAGCCCTTCCATGGGGACAGGGGCGGGCAGAGCCGCTCCCATCCCATCCCATCCCATCCCATCCCATCCCATCCATCCCATCCCATCCCATCCCATCCCATCCCATCCCATCCCATCCCATCCCATCCCATCCCATCCCATCCCACCCCATCCCATCGGGACACCCCGGCAGCCCCGGGCTCCGGGAGGGCTCCAGAGCCACCAGCCACAAGCCATGGGAAGGAGTGGGTTTTGTTTTGTTTTTTGTTTTGTTTTGTTTCGTTTTGTTTTGTCCCCTTTGACTGGATGGAGCCTCTCGTCCCCACTGACTGCCCCGAGATTGCATCTTGCACACCTGCTGTTTAAAAGTCCCATAAAGCGTCAGGCATCCCCACACCACAAGAATAAAGCAAGAATAAACCCTCCTTGCAGGAAAGACATGGAGAAAGACCATAACTACTCGTGTTTGGGGCTTGGAAGGCAACAAGAACCATTGCTGACGCTCTCGCTGCTTTGCCCCGCTCTCCTGAGGATTCGCATGTTCTCCAAATATTTACAGAGGAACATGTGTTTGTGGATGTGGAATGCTGCTTTTTTCCCTTAGTGCTGTGCTGTTCGAGGGGGAGAGGATGTTGCTGGGAGAGGAACAACTGTGTGTGCAAGCCCAGAGCAGGACTGGGATAAATGGTCACGGGTCTGCAGCATGGGCGCTTGGTTTTTCTCACAGTGGGGATGTACTTCTGCTTTCCAATCACTTTTATCAAGTGGTTTATGTGCTCATGGAAGGATGGTGGGAATCTCTGCCCTGCTCCCCCGTTTCTGGTGCTGGGCTGCACAGGCAACTTTGTTTGTGGGATGATTTACACGTGGCGTGATTTAGAGTCTAAATCATAAAATTCTATAATGATTTTGACCATAAGGGACCCTGAAGATCATCTTGTTCCAAGCCCCCTCCTGTGGTCAGAGACACCTGAAGATGTAAGGTGCCAAAATGATCTTCCAAACCATGGATGGGATGTGTCATCAAGCTCTCTGCTTTGGTTTGTTGTTAGGTTTTCTCTCCCCCACATTATTTATAAATCATGATGGCTTTGCTTTCTAGCTCTTCATGCACCACACGAGGGATGGGAGCAAGGTGCAAGTCATGCAGCAGGAGAAGCAGCTGCTGGGAAAACTGAGCCAGATTTGGTTTCTCTGTGGGGACCCAAACCCAGAAATTTGGTTTTGTCCCTGGAAAAGGCACTTGTGTGTGTAGTGGGGGATGTTTCCGCTTTTGGGACAGCTGAGGGGAAACCACAGGACAGATTTGAGCTAAGCCAGATGCCCTGAGGTTTGGAGATGACCCTGAGCAGGCATCCAGGACAGACACAGCCCCTGCATCTCCGCTTAACACACTGCAGTCCGTGAGGGAACATTTTCCTCTTTTTTTTGAGCAAGTTTCTCACTGTGCTGTGTGCAGATGCCCAACCCTGGCTGGCACAGTGCCACAGGGATGCCTTGCCATAAACCTGGGTTTTATATGGAGGGAAAAGCCTCTGGGGGAGCAAAGCTTTGAACCATTCAGTTTGTGATGGTGTGAGGCTGGCAGGGAAAGCTGTGAATGAAAACTTGTGGGACCTGGGGTGAGCCACTTCATCTAGATGGGTTTCCTTGTTTTTCTTTCCTCGTTGGCATTGAGTGTAGGTTGAATTTTATCCTGACAGCCAAATGCTGGGCTGCCTGTGAGCAGCTCCTGTGTGCCCACACTTCTGAGCTCCGGGAAATCTGAGCTGGGAATGGAAAAACTGCAGAGTAGCAAAGCATTTCTGCTATTCCTAGAGCAAATCCACTGTCCACTCTCATATTTATCAGCAAAAGGGAGGATTTCAGGGTGTTGTGATTGATGTTTTCCAAACTGAGCTTCCCAATAATCCTGTTTTGTTTAATTTAATTTAATTTAATTAAATTAATATTATTTTATTTTATTTAATTTTTTATTTCATTTTCTTTTTCTTTTTTTTTCTTTTTCTTTCTCTTTTTTTCGTTTTCTTTTTTCTTTTTCTCTTTTTCTTTTTTTTTTTCCCCCAAGCTAAGTGTGGAAGAAATTTGGAATAAAAAGGTTTTTCCCTCCCAGCCTCAGACACCTTATATATCAAAGAAAAGTGGGTGGAATAGCAAGAGAGAGGGTTGGGAGGATGGTGACAAGGTCAGGAAAATGGCAAATAGATGTGTGGGATGCACACCTGGGTTAATGGACTTGAAATAAAAAGTAGGGAAGAAGTAGGACATATCTGGAGGTGCAAATTTAGGGTAGAATCCCCATGTTTGCAACAAGAAGAAGATATAGGGGGTGATCATGGAGTCACAGAATGGCTTGTGTTGGAAGGGGTGGTTTGTTCCAACCTCCCTGCCCCAGGCAACACCTTCCTCTAGATCAGGTTTTATGGATTCCTTCCTGTTGCCTCCATATAAGCAGAGTTATGGAAGCTCAGACTAAAAAAAAATTGGCAAGAGGGATTTTTATCATAGCCCAAGACACAAATACGTTTCATGGAAAATGAGGAACATTGATGGGTTTTTTTTAAAAGTAATAATTTCCCAGAAAATATGTGGAATTTTCAGTAACTTTTCTCAATGCTTTTGTGAAAGCTTCAAAAATTTTTGTGGGTTTTTATCCTCCCATCCCAATCTTCACTCAACTTAAGAGACACCATTATTTTTGATGGAACTCCCACTCGAGTGTGTTTGCAGGAAGTCAACCCATGAACTATTACAAAGAAAAATTCCTTGGACAGTTTTATGCATGGAATTACTCAAAACCCCACTGCAAAATGTTGAAAAATCTGCTGAAATTTGGGGGGAAAAAAAAAATAGTCTGAAGGATCACAAAGAAATGAAAGCATGAAGAAAAGACTGCAGGCCAAAGAGATTTGTATCATAATCCATTCTGACACATAATAAAGAAAATAAATGAAAAAAAGTCACTGGATCCATTTTCTGCACATCCACACGGAAATTCATCTCTTCTTTTGGGGTTTGTTTTTGTTCTCCATGCTCTGCTGTGGCTCTCAGGGGCTTTTGTCCACACAGCCAGGGGACAGCATCTCCTCCAAGGACGTGGCCCCTGGGATGTGCCACCCCCACGGCAGCTCCCACCCGGCCATGGGCAAGGGCAGGACAAGCCCAGGGTGTTTTCCTGGCAGGGATGGGATTGGAAAGCCTCTGTGAGTGAGGAATGCATGACCTGCCCCCAGCTCGTAGCCAATAACCCCCCACACTTCGGGGTTTAAAATGAAACCTCTGCCCCTTTGCGCCGTCGTCGTGGGCTTTCTGGAGACACTCTTTTATATTGCAGTGCATCACTTATATCAAAACCAGAGCAGAAAAAATTCTCTTTGGCCCATTCTTTTTTTTTTTTTTGGTCTTTTATGACTCTGTGTGAATTTCGAAGCACTTCAGGATTAGGCAGGGGGTAAAAGGAAAAGGTGCTTGCAGCCTTCATCTAAAACGGATTCATTTCTGTCACCAAAGTGCGTTAAAAATATAAATAAATAAAGCACAAACCAGATCCAGGCAAGACATATGGATGTGGTGGTTGAACTTTGGATGATGCTGGCCATGCTGAGCCGTTGTGATGTATCCTGAAATAAGCATGATGCCGAATAAAATGAGATTTTCACACAAATGCAATGTTCATATATTTACATGGAACTCATGAAATATTAAAGTGTCTCTTCTAAGACAAAGTATTCAAGTATCCAGTCAAGTCTTCATATAGGCCTGTGATTATCTGCTCTGCAAAGTTGCCTTCTGCAGGACAAACAGGGGAAGAAAAGAAATGGAAACCCTTGCAAGGGCTGCACATCTCTATTTCTTTGGATTAGCATTCCTACCTGGGAGCATCAGAGTTTTGTGTGTCTTTAACTGAACCAGGGGCTTTAGAATCATAGAATATTTCAAGTTAGATGGGACCCAAAAGGATCATCAAGCCCAACTCCATTAAGCCTCAGCAGGAGAAACCATTGTCCTTCAGCCATTGGAAAACATCCAGGAAAAACTGCTTTTAATCAGTGTCACAGCCTGTCTGAGTTGCAGCCATCAGTGTTTGTGTCAGAAAAGTCTGGAAGGCAATTCCCAATATATATTTTACCATTGAAATGCCAAAAAGATTTGGAAAAATCAATCAGGGAAAATAAAAAAAAATATAGAATTTAACTTGAATTGTATTTTACCCAAATCTCTGAAATCTGAGTAGTGACTCAAACTCCAGGTAGTGCCAATCAAGAATGAGCAGAGAGCAACCACGCTAATGAGCCATGCTAATGAGTTGTGATAATTAACTGTGCTGAGTTATGTCTCCCAACACAGCCACCCTTTTTTTCACCAGTAATTCCAGCTCAGGAGCTCTTCCAGGACACAGCACAGAATTCCAGCTAGGGTTGTTGTTCCTCCTCTCCTCTGACCCCGAGGCTGCTCCTGTCTGCTCACAGTACTCAGCAGAACATTTTTGCTGGGATATTCAGGCGCTGTTTTTGTGCCTTTCCAAATTGTTGGGTGTTATCTCTTTCTTTTTTTTTTTTTTTTTTTTTTTTTTTTTTTTTTTTTAATGATCGTGGCAGCACGTTCTGCGAGGCATTCTGGAGCACTGACCCCTCTCTTCAGTGCCTTTGCAGCGATGTCTGGAGGGGGTAGGTGAGCACCACGTGCATTGTGAGGCTCAGGTGTGAGGGGGGAACCTTGGTTTTGGTTTTGGAAAGCCCTGGCACAGCCTGGTCTGTTTGGACAGACCGGCGGTTTGGACGCTCCGACGGCGTCCATATGCAACGATTTTCCTTGATTCACAACGTTGAAACTAAAAACCACTTGGCTTTAAACTTTAAGCCTCTGCCTGCATTCCCCTGAGAATGAGCCTTTCTGGCAAACCCTAAGTTCTTAAATATCACTTCTCCAATTACATTCTCACAGGTTAGTATTTATGCAGGCCTGGCTTTCCCAATCCATGGAGCTGGTACTGGGCTGAGCCTTAATGCATTACAGGTGGCTGGTGGTGCTTTGGGCTCTCTGGCCAAACTGGTTCCAGATGGCCACACAGTATGAGTAATAACATCAGCTCATTAAGTTGCAAGGTTTCAACTACAATCACAGAATTATCAATGAAATAAAAGCTAACGGCGTATCAGCTGCACTCTAAGCCATAAATAGGATTTACAGGAAACAAAAACCTTTTTTGAACCCAGATCTCTCATCGTTTCAATGCTGGGTGTCCACAGAATGGGTTTATTCACTAGCAAAAGAGCAAAAAAAGAAAAAAACAAACAAAAAATCTGCCCCACCCTCGCGAAAACATATTCCTGAAAGCTACTGCACTGCTGCCCTGAGAGCTCCTGATTTTGGAAAAGCTTTGGATTGGGGTCACTGGGAATGCAAAGCAGCACTTATCTGTGATGCCTTAGAAGACAAGTGGAATGAGCCTAATTCTCAGATCAGAGATAAGCATCAGGAAGCCTCATTACCTCGAGTTTAATCACGGTTGCAAATCTTTTTCTTTGTGCAAATCGCTGTCTGTCTGTGCTGTGTACAGGGTGGCTCCTGCAGGGTGTACAGGTGGCTCCTGCTACTTTATAGCCTGTGGCAGCAGTGGGTTGTTGGTCTGGATGTCTTCTCTGTTCACAGTCACCATGGGGAAACATTTCCTCGAGCTGCCAGGGCAGCTGGGGGGCTCCAGTTCCCTGATCTTGGCTATCAAAGGGGGGATGTCACATTACCAACAATGGAAAAATAATAGAAAAATATACATAAATTAAATAATGCCTCTTTGAAATGTCATAGTGCCAGGGCCAAGCAGGAGGTGTCAGTACACAAATACAGCAGCTGGAGTAATCCTTTTTTAAATTCTCCTGGCTTCTCTGACTTTTGGTTGACTTGATAAAACTTCTGTCACCCATCCCAGGCACCTCAGAGCCTGCTCAGCCTCACTGAGGGGAATCACAGGGAGGGCTCACACTCTCTCTTGCCCTCTCTTCTATTCTGCTAAATCTGACCTTATTGCCAGGAAATTGGGACTTTGTTAGTAGTAGAAACCTAAATGACTTAAAAAAAAACAAAAACCCAAACAAAATTAAATACAGTGTCGTGGTTTGGAGAAAGGTGTCTTGTATGTTGAGGTATAAGTGATGCCAGAATTCTAAATAGGGAATATTTCAGCAAAACCACAAGGTATTCCGTGTTCCTATAGCAGGCATCCAGAAAACCAGTGTGTTGGAAGCAGGAAGGTATCTTGCTGGGAATGCTAGAAAAGCCTTGTGAAGTCTGAGGGGAAAATGTGTTCCACAGGTTTGTGGGAAGTCTGAAGAAACTTTGAATGATCTTGGTTTGGTCCTAGAGGTCGTGACTCTGTTTAAAGCATTGATTTAATCCCCTGAGACACGCTGACAAGTGCAACAATCTGCTTTGTTATTCTCCTTGTGAATAAGAGTCAAAATCACTCCCTTGATAATTAGAGATGTGTTCTTTAGATTTATCCTACCTGTTCAGCCTCCTCAGCTGCACTTCTGTGACAAGTGCAAGGAAAAGTCCATCTGCTTCTTCTCCTGCACGAGTCAGTTCAAGCATTGTGGTATTAGGGAAGGTGAGTACACCTAGTGCCCTCCTATTTAGGATTTAATTGTCAACAGAACTGATCCTTTAGGTAGTTCTCTCTCCATCCTGCAGCTCTGATGCAGATGTGCAGTGTCACTGCTTCCAGATGTTGACGGCCTTTTCAGAGCACTGGGCACCAGCCCAAGCAGGGATTTGGTATCGAGGAATTTTGGCAGCGGCTGCGTTTCCAGAGATGTGCACACTGAGGAAATTATTGTGTGTGAGTGTGACTCAGAGATACCACTGCAGGCTGAGCTTAAGTCCCTGGGCAGGCACAGTATTGATCAAAAGTCAGGATGGTGAGCAAGCACGGACACAGTAATGTGGTGACATAACGGGGTGGGTTTTCTCTGTCTCAGGCTGCTCTTATCCTTTGTGGGTTTTGAATTATAGGTCTCCAACCCCATTATCCCACAGGGAGCAGGTTTTCAGCAATGTTCTTGGTGGTACTGTGAGTTTTGAGGGTGGTACTTGCACCTTCTTCTTTAAACACACATAATTTGGGAGTGCAATGGTGATGTCTCAGCAGGGTCATCCTGCCTGGATTTAGACCTGTGTTCCCTGTATAAACAGGATTGATGGAGAGAGCAGAAAGTCTCTTAGGGGTCCTAACCTTGGGTGCTTCCATGGGGGCTTGGGGGATGGATGTGCTGAGCTGGGACTTGCCTGGCACCAGTCAGTGTTAAACAGGGCACAGACTCATGTCCAGGCAGGGCTTGGTAGCAGGAACCTCCACCCTGGTTTTTGGGTTGGTTTTGGAGGTGTTGAGGGTAAGAGGTGCCCTAACAGAGGAGGAACAAGCTCAGAATGCAGCTCACCTCATGTCCCAAGGGTCTGCTGGCCACATCTCTGGGACAGCAGAATCCCCCAGCATTTTGGGGACACTACCCCACCTCTCCTACCAATGCACACCACGGGGTCCTGCAGGGAATCCTTAGATGACATGACTGCCCCTCTAGCATCCCAATTTGGGTCTTTGCTCTGCATAACCAAGGGTTTTGTGGTCCAAGTGGGTGGTGTCCAGCCTGTTCCTCTGGTATCTGCTTGCTGTGAATGGTGGGCACACGAGCTGGATGCTGGCTCTGTCAGTGCTGGGAGCAAAGCCCACATGCCAAGCAGGGATGCTGGAGAGAGCCTTGTGTGCAACATGAGCAATGCCAGACCCACCCGCTGTCTCCAGGGCCGTCTCCCCAGCCAGGCTCTGGATCTTATTTGGATGCAGAGAGATTTATAAGGCATTCTCTTAATTAGGGGCCCCTGTTTTGACTGAGAGAGGATGGAGAATGAGGAGACCTAACAGGGGAGAGGGTAAACAGTGGCCTGAAAGGGAAGGCTGGGGAGACCTGTGGCGTGTGCTGTAAAGAAGCGGGGGCAATAAAACACACCAATAAAAATGATGTGTACGTCTGCAGCCTCATCTAGGAAGGGGGAACAACAGCTTGTCGCTTCTCAGGGCAAACAAAAGAAACCCCTCCATATGAAAGCAATTATTGGAAACACATGAGAGAGGTGGACAGGGCAGGCAAATCCAAAAGCCATGTGATATTGCACAGAAGAGCGAGGCTCATGTGCAGCCTGGGAGTTCATATATTTCACAACCCACAGTGTACAGAGTTTGGCCTCCTCCAAAAGCTGCCACTGGGAAGGCTCCTCTTATTTTGGCCTGGAGGCCTGTGGACAGATGGCTAAGGCTTGGGAAGAAGTGCTGGGATGAAGCAGCTGGCATGCTGCTGGGGAGAACTGGAGCTCTGCCTGGCTTTACTGTGCCCTTTATTGAATTTGCAGCTGGTCAGTGACACAGCAGCACTTTGCTGGGGCACAGGGCAGAGCACAGATGTGTGCTGATCAGCTAACTGTGCTTTTGTTTGATTGCAAGGGTGGGCTTTTGATCATCACCTTTAAATTTTCCACCAGTGTGGTGGCAGGATGATTTTCACTGCAGGGATGGGAGTTCCAGAAACTTTGCAGCCAAACTTCTATGTTTGCATGTAGAGCAAACAGCATCAGGGTTAATGGCTGGACATGATGGTCTTGGAGATCTTTTGCAGTCCTGATGATTCTATGGTTCCACAAGGATTGTGATGAGGTCTAGATGTTCCTGAGATGTTTTTATGTTCCAGTGCTACTCTGAAGGCACAGCAGGCTGGAACCCAAGGTGTTATCCAGCTCCTGTGCAGAGCTGGAGTGCCTTCGACCATACAACGCTCTGAAGCTACAGAGAGATTGTCTCTGATGAGACCCAGCCCTGTGGACTGCCAGGTCAGCTCAGTTGAGAACATTTGATCTTGGCAACTGATCTGAACCACTTTTATGAGCTGCTTCACGTCCACTTGCAAGGAACATGCTGTGAACTCCATGTGTGCTGTCAGTTCAGTGTCCCCACTGCTCCAGTGTCAGGTCAGGCACTTCTCTCATGTACCACAGCTCCAGTCTGCCTAACAGTGCCCCCAGTCAGGCTAAATACTCAGCTTGCTGTTTCCAAATGCCTCATGTCACACGTTCAGGGATGCTTTCTCCAGATTATGTGGAGAAGCACCTTGTAAAAGACAAAATTATTCCCTTTGGCTTTCCCATTTTAGTCCAGGCTACAATCCCTATGGGTCATAGCATTGACTTTGTTTCCCCAGAAGTAACCAGACAGCTTTCTTCTCTTTAGTCTTAATAGCAGGAGCAAAGATTGGGAGAAACTGAGTTTTTAAGTTGCAAATGCCCTGCCTGTGCCATTTTGTTGTCAAGTCTTGGACAACTCTGGGCTGATAGAGACGCTTTGCATCCACTGTCATACAAGTGCTGTGCTTGTCTGTAGCCTTGCAGTCCGAGGTTGGACTGGGAAAAAAGAGCTTCCAAATGGGGCTTTAACCCTTGTGTGAAGGCTGCTTAATTTCTATGGACAACTTCAGGTTTATTCAGGTTGGACTGTGAAAGGAACTGCTCTGGCTGTGAAATGCATCACTCCTGTGTGTGCTGTCAGCTACAGAAAGTGATTTTGCCTTGTAAGAAATAACAGAGAGGAAAGGAAGTTCCCTTAACCCCCGAATATGCCACGCACATGAATGTTAACATGATTGTGGGGTTGTTTTTCCACTGAGCAAGCAGATGTTTTAGTGCTCTGAGGATCACCTTTGCTGCAAAGGGTGGTGCTTACACCTCTGAGGGCAATGGTATGTTCAGGCTCAGTAAACATGTTCTGCTCCATCTCACTGAGCACTGAAAGCAGAAACTGCTCTTGGGTTTCATCGCAGAAGGGGCAGCTTTGCCAATATAAAGAAGAACTTGTTCAGGGGCTGCTTTCATCTCTGTGCATTATCAGAGCTACTAAAATAAGGAAAGAGCCCTTTAAGCCTCATTGGACAGTGACACTAAAAATACCCCCACCAGCTCTCTCCATCCCAAGCCCCAAACAACTGAAAAACAAAAGCCAGCCCCAAACCCTAAGCCCCGGAAAACCTGTGGTATCCATCACTGCCATGTATAATCACAGTTAGAAACCCAAATGAAGTCTGCAGCCTGTCAGCCCCACAGACAGATTTGGTGGTGATATGAGCAAAGCCAACATTTAAAAATGACTGAATTCTCATTATAAAGATACATGATCCTCCTTCTCATTGAGAACAGTTGGGCTTTGCTTCCAGTGGAGAGCCAAACCATTTATTTTATAGCTCCATTGTATTCTGCACTGGGAATTGTTCCCGCAGATAGAGGTTTCTAGCCTGCTTTCCCTATGTACTTTGTTCCACATGCACTGTGCCCTTTGCACATGCTGAGGGCTCTCACATGAATTACACTTTGCCTGATTTGGTTGGATGGGTTTCCTACGTTTGTGTCCTATAAATTGGCATGGCAATGTATTTATTTTGGTAATCAACCAGTTCTTTGTAAATCTGTGAGCTTAATCCTCCAAGAGAGGGAAATAAAAGGCTCAGCCTTTTTTTTTTTTTTTTTTCCCTAACAATGAAGATAAATACCTTTATTTTCATAACTTTTGGACATCTTTTTTTTTTTTTTTTTTTTCATGGCATCCAGCCAAATCATGAGGTCCTCGCTCAGGCAAGAACACACAGATGTCATTAAGTTCCTCACCAGGCTTGTTAGGGCATGGAAAAACTCTTAAGAGGAAGAATGGTCTCATGGTTTTGCCATTGAGCAAGAATTCAGTTCAACTGGGCTAAGCTTTTGCTTCTGCCATATATTTCCAATATGACCCTGTTTAACCCTCTCTCTCTACATTTGCTCCCCCAAAATCTCCTGCTGTTGAGCTTATAAATCTCCTTGGTTCAGAGGCCCTCTCGCTGTGGGTCAGTTCATGCTGGAATTTTGGCCGTGAGGCATCACAGAGGCAGTGCAGGCACTGGAGCAGCAACTGGATTTTGGCTCTGCCTGAGGTCCAGGACTGACTCTGCCCTGCTCCAAGGTGATGGGATGTGGGCCAGGAGTCACCAGAGATGTTTAATGCTCAGCTGTGCCCAAAATAACAGCCATCAGCTCTCACCTTGTTAGCACAGGCACTGCAGCAATCAGATTTGGACGTGGTGGTTGTGGCACTCCTTGCACTGAAGGTGACAGCCCAAGGAACAAGGATGGCTGCTGTGGGATCTGCCCTCCTTTTCTGGCAGCCTGTCCCTTCTCAGGAACTCCAACATCATCCTTCATCTGCTGATCATTAGTGCTTCAGCCACCTCTTGGTCAGACTGGCTGTGAAAGCATCCAGGGTTCGTTCCTGTCTGGAGGTGCTGGAAAGATCTCCCTGCAGGATTTTAACTGGTACTGGGAATACAAACATGAGGGCTGAGTGAGGAGGCTGTGACTGAGCACGAAGCAGCAGGCTGGTGGGGCAAGGACTGCTCCTGCACTCCATGGCACAGGCTTGGCCGGGGGATTCATCTCAAGAGGGGGGAACAGCACATCGGGCACACCTTGAGACGTGGAGCTGCAGCCTGATGAGGATCCCCACTGCTCCTCCTGCCCTCCATCCTCCTCCCAGCTGGAGGGAACACTTCAGGGCTGTGGCCAGTGTGAGGGAGGGGCAGCACAGCCCTGCTCTGGAGCCTGCTGCAAAGGGAAGGGTGCTGGGCTGCAGCTGGCTGGTGCCTGGCAGCGCCGCCCTGCCCGAGCACACAGCCATGGTTGTTATTCCAACAGGCTGAGAGTGTGAGCTGCAAACCTGGGGAGAGTCCTTGGGCCTGTCATGGGTTTGTTCAGCTGAAGGAAGAGGCTGTGTGCTCTGCAGAACGGGACCAGGAGGATAAAACCCAGAGTCTGGGTGCACCAGGGTCCTTCCCTTGGCCTTGGCTGTGCTAAGGGAGCTGTGGGATTACAGCATGACAAGTAGACTGTGGCCTTTCCAGTCCTTCCCTGGCCTGGCTGAAGGTGTTCATCAGGCCCAAAGGCCTCTCTGACCTCCTAAGGTTTCATTGAGTAAGTGGGAAAAAAAAAACCCTTGAAGACATGAATCATAACCACCATCCCCTTGGCTGTAGCACAGTGGCTCATTTTTGGGGGGGAAGCAAAATTCACATCCCAGTAAACCCCACCTATTTCTCTGTCTCCTTACAATAAATACTTCTCCTAAAATATCTTTTTGTGATTTTTTTTTTTTTTAAATAAGGAAAAATCCAAAACTGGGGAAAGGATGTTTATAGAAAGCAGAGATTTCCTTAGTTACTCTGTTTCCATAGTCAAAAAAATCCCTTTAACAATAAGTAATGATAATGGTCCATTTTGGTTTTTTTCATACCAGCCTTTACAGTGAAAGCAATATGTTGGCAATAAATCTTCTAGTTGGTTAATTCCTATGAAATTCTGCCAGCAGAATCAAATGATTTTACTACCCCATGTCAAATTAATGGTTGGGTGTCAACCTGTGTCACTTCCTGCTTGAAAAATGACTATGACATTAAGATGATTTTATTTATGCTTTCCTGCATGATGATCAAAAATAGTAAAATGCAGCAGTAAGGGCGGGGAGAAATCAATTTCAAAAATAGCATTACCACCACATCTCTTTGGAGTAAACCCATGGTGTTGCCCACACAGCAGGACTCGGGTGCCCTCCCTGGATGTTTGACTGTTTTCCATTTTATGACCGGTTGCCATGGTAAGAAAATTAGGATTCAAGGCCCTAAAATCAGCTCTGGTCCTTCTTCAGTTGATTGCTCAAGTAGATGAGATGGGTGGGATATGCCCCTTTTGTAATAAGTTGTCTGAAATTCTTTCTACCTGTAGTTAGAAATGGCAAAGGCCAGAAAGAAAAGACCAGGCTGTCTTCTGGCTGCTGCCTGGATTAAATTCCCAAAGATTGAAGGAATTACTTCTGTAGTCTCATGCTACTGGTTTAATTTGTGGCCATTTCTGAGAAAGTGCTCAGTCTTAGTGCCCAGGAAGTTGGTGGCACCTTGATGGGATGCCAATCTATTAGTTTAACTAATTATTAGTTGCTAATAACTTGGTTTTTAGTGGCTAATTGTTTTATGATGACACCTGAAATGTACAGAGACCATGCAGGGGTGCACAGTCAGCTGCAGGCCAGCCTGGAAGAGGTTCACTGTCTTTGGTCCAAGTTTTAGAACAAAACACAAAGAAATCCCATATCATGGTTTGGGTAGAACAGAATAAGCAAACGAAAAATGAAATTGCTCTGTCCTGTGATTTGTGGTGTTGTAATATCCTTGTGAGAAATACTCCCTCAATAACAGGTGACCTTTTCTGCAAAGGGATGAAGAACCAGGTAAGACTGTCCCACTGGGAGGTTTATTTGTTTAGAATTTGTTTATTTGTTTATTTTTTTAGAAAAAGATCCTCAACAGGCCCATGGGCAGCTGGAGAGAGCAGCCTGGATGGATTCACCACCCTGCTTTCCCCCACCCAGGCCATGCAGGCAGATGAAAAGAGCTGCCAAGCTCACCACACCTCTGCAATAACAATCAGGGATCTGCTCACCTCTGGCCCCCAGTCAGTGTCTGGAAAACCCTTTCTGGTGCCAGCTGCCCCATGTTCAAGGCTCTCCTGCTGTCCTTTGGCTGGAATCCCCAGGGATTTGGCTTTCTGAGCACGGGTGAGGTGCAGCCCCAAAGGCCAGGTGAGGACGCTGGGATCGGCAGCATGAAAGACAATCCTCCTTCTGAGTCAGCTCAGATCCTGCAGCACTGCCAGGACTGCTTCTCCTGCTGCCCTGGCTGTAGCTGCTCTCTCTGAGCCCAAATATTTCCACTGTATATTTTGGGAAGAACTGGAACGTTCCACTCAGTCTTCCAAAATCTGAGTATCATTCCTTATGGCCCTCCCTAACACCTAAGAGTCAGTTCTGGACACGCTGCAGATTATTTTTATCCACCCTAAGTTGTAGTATGCCCAGTTTTGTGGTGTTGTGTTCACTCTGAGTGAGGTGTCCCAAGAGATGTAACAGGGGTGGTCCTTACTTTTGTAGCCTCTCCTAACCAAGGATCAGCTGGGCCTGAATCAGAAGGGAAACAGCCAATGCACATCACATCGTCCAGAATTTGGGGCTCTTCCATGATCTGCTTCTGGATTTCTTTACAAAAAACCCCAAACTCTGTGGAGGAATGGCATGGAGTGAGCACATATACAGGGTTTTCACCTGGGACATGTTTCCTGCCTTCACAGTCAGACCCATTCCATCTCCTCCTTATTCGGGTAGGACAGCACAACCTTTCTGTTCTTTTCTCCATTCCATCTTTTGGTTTCCAGGTTCATAGTCCCCTGACAATCCAAGATGTGATTTCATCGCATGTAGGCATGAGACCTAAGAGGTAACTGTGCTCTGCTTGCATAATCCCATCCACAGAGCCAGAAAGAGAAGGAGAAATAAATAGGGAGGACGTGGTGTTCTTATGGCGCAGAATGGTCTAATCCATACTCCAAACATCCTCTAAGCTTCTTTTGTAAAAATCTAGGCTCATAACTGGAGAGATTTCTGACATGCAAGACCCCTGTGGTTTAACCCCAGCTGGCAACATAACCCCAAACAGCTCCTCACCTATTCCCTGTGGTGGAATAGGGAAGAGAAACAGAAAAGTGAAAACTCATGGACTAAAATAAAAATGGTTTAATAGGTAAAGCAAAAGCCATGTGTGCAAGAAAACCAAACCAAGGAACTCATTCCTATGGGCAGGAAAGTGTTCAGGAATCCCCAGGAAGAAAGGGCTTCAATATGTGTAACAGTTACTTGGGATGACAAACAACAACCACTCCAAATATTCTGCCTTAAGTCTTCAGCACAAATCAAAAACACAGCCCCACACCAGCTACCATGAATAAAATTAACTCTACCTCAGCCAAACCCAGCACAACACTTCTTGCAAACTGTGAATCATTCAGCCAAGGAACCTTTACCATGTCGAGAATTTCCTGTAGCTTGTTTTGATTTACTTCACGAACATCTCCAGCCCAGCTGGTCCAAGATGTAGGAGCCTTTGAGCCAAGGAGTAACCAACTTCCAGCCAGTGGCCATGAGGTGCTAATATCCCTTTGGCACAGGGCTGGCATCATGGACCAAGCTCACACAGCAGCCACAGCTGCAGGGTATGGACACCTGAAAGCACTGACAGGACATAAGAAAAATAAAACAGTTCAGACCCATGACCTCAGGACTAACATTTTGTTAAAGAATATTTATTTATTAATACTGTCCCTTCTGATGAAGATATTATTTAGGCTCTGCTTAAAAAGAAACTCCTCACCTTCCTACACAAGGGTTTATTTTGTCACCAGGCTAAATAAAGTCCTGCAGTGAGAACCCTTTGGCACCTGCTTGCACGTTTGCATCTGGGAAGAAAATGTTTCTGATCACTCTCTCTCCCTGTGTGCAGTCAGTTTATAGAGCCAAAGCTACCCCTAGGGCTCACTTCTCCTACTTGCTCTTGGAGCAATCTCTTTCCAAGCCAGCAAGTGTCAGGATGGTTGGAGGGAGTGGAGCCTGACCAACCATTCCTGGCCACATTCCCCAAAAATCAAAGTACGACAAAGCGTTCAGGAGGATGCCTAATTATGTTACAAGGTGTGAGGAACTTGGAACCATAATATTGAGACTGCTATAGAGAAGATCATTGTGCCTCAAATTTTCCAGTGTGGCGAGCTTATAAAAAGTAAGCTTTTTATTTTATAATGTTTTTATATTATAATTATATTTTAACTCTCACTCTTAAATACATAAAAAGCTGTAATGTTCTATAACCTTGCTGAACTGGAAAATCTGAGGCATGCACATTTGGTGATGATGACAGTTTGATGCATGGATTTTTTGGGGTTGGTCAAATGCCCTTGTCAAAATTCCATAATTGCATCTCACCCATGTGTAGGTTTTTTCACTCAGTCCCATCAAAGTCTTACTCAAGACCTTAAAATAGAGTTTAACTTACTCATAGAGGTTGTGTTGGCCTTACTGAGTTGATTGACCCAAGCTCACAGTAATAATAACAGTAATAAATGATTCTTAACAACATCATTGTGTTATATCTGATTGCTCCCCCTGGGACTCATGCAAGTTACAAAGGAAGCTGGAATCACTCTGCTTGAAAGATAAAACACACCCAGATTACTGGGGGGGATGTTAATTAGACTTTGGGCACCCATGTTTTAATCTTCTTGCTTTTATCATTTTCCTACATGTGAAATGTTGAAAAAAGTATGGACACAAATGAGATAAACATCTGTTCCACCTTGGAACCATCCATCCAGCCCATAATTCAGCATGTGGCAGGGTTTCAGTGGTGAATGTGGCTCTGAAAAGGGCAGACAAAAATAGCATCATCTTCCCAGGGAGGCAGGCCAGGCTGCTGGTGGGCGTTAATCAGTGTCTCCTCTCCTGCTCTGCCTCCTCGAGGGGTGGTTCATCTTCACCAGACCTTACTGGCTTGCTTTGAGATGTTCCAAGCTGATTTTCCAGCTCATTTCTCCCATCCAAGTAGGTCTCACTGTGGGGTTTCTCCTGGAGGAGCCAAACAATTCATGGATTAATTCTTGTCTCTGATCCAAGCTTGGTGATGCACCGAGTGCACTGGGCACACACAAGACATCAAACCGGGGTGCTGAGCTGCACCATGCTCACAGTGCACCCCTGGATGGTGCCAGTGGAGCAGTTAACGTTCCCTTACTGTCCCTCCTGGGTGGTGAACCCATTCTCAAGTGTTTTCTGGGCAACCTTTTCCTAAAATTAGCTCTAAAGGTAGCCCTGAGCACAGGGCTTCCCAGGGATGCTCCAGCGTTCCCAGTTTGTGGTACACTGGTGCTGTGCAGGTGACTGTGCAGGAGCAGAGCTGTGGGACTGCTTTTCCTGTATGAGAAGCTCACAATGGTTCCTTCTGGATTTGAAATCTGAGAGGTACCTGCATTTGGCAAGAGCCTGCAGGAATGGAAAAGCAGCCCCTCCGCCTGGACCAGACTTCTGAAGCTCCAGCACTGGCTGGAGAATCAGGCCAGGTGGGATTTACCCCTTGTTCTTGCCAATGTGTAACCTGGCAGGGTTGATCCTCTTGGACACAAATTCCTTCTCCTCTCCTCTGGTGAAAGAAAGCAGGGAGCCAGAGAGCAGCAGCTCTCAAAGGCATCTGTTACCCCAGGGCGATTTGCATTGCCTGTTGTGAAAAGCTGCAAATTACACACCAATAACTGCATGGAAATGGCTGGGCAAATATTTTGAAAGACAGGAGAAACTTTGTAGAAACCACTGCTTTGTGAGTCACTTATGGATGGAAAAAGGTGAACCCAAAAATCTCCCTGGCAGAAGATTGCTGGACATTATCCATCCTCACAGCACTTCTCCCTCTCCTCTTCCCTCCCTTTCTTATCTCCTTTCCTTTTTATACTTGCTATTCAAAGCCTGATGAAACCATAGTTTCCAAATTGATTTTTTTCCCCCTTCCAAATTTCTACTGTCAATAAACACTTCAAAGGTAGGGAGAACTTGTATGCCAACTTCTAGCCTCGAGCTGACTTTTACAGCTCTGTAATAAACCCCTTTAAAAAAATGTTTATAATGGCCATGGCACTTGACTATAGCAGTGCTTTCTCTCACCCCCATAATGTTAAGTGCCAATAAATCACCTGCACTGTCATGGTGCCCTGTATTTATTTACAAAGCTGTTAGAGGAGTATTTTTTTGGTTTCATTGACCAGGTGGAACAAAAGCTGAGATTCTTTGTTCTGTGGATTTCTTGTAAATTTTGGGGGGTTTCCTTTGCTCAGGAGAGTAGGTAAATGCCACCGAAACCTCCAGCTGGCATCTTGTACCTAAGGTATGTAATGCTGCTATTTTTGGAGGTGCTTCACAGGGGACCAAGCCCAGAGGTGAGGGGGTGCAATGGTTTGCTTGGCAGACAAAGCCATGTGCATCTCCCAGCCTGTGCAGGAGCTGAGCCTGCAGCCAAAAATAGGTTAGAGGGGAGGCAGCAGCCTGCACTGAGATGTGGGGCATGAGGGAAAGGGCTTTCTTCTGTTTGTAGCTGCTGCTCAGAAGCCTCCCTGCCCCTGCTTAGGGCAGAAGGGGACGTCTGGGCTCTGATTTCCTGGCCCACGTTAGGCTAGGCAGGGCACAGAGCTCAATTATTTCTCCCAGTTCTGACCCTGCTTTGGTCACTCAGGGTGTTGTTCTGGGCCTTATAGACTCCACCACCCCCTTTTGCAAAGAGCAATTTTTGCTCTTTAGTCTGTTGAGTCTTCCCCAGATTTCACTCACTGATAAGCAGAAGTATTAAAACCATAAACCCATAAAACAAAGCTGCTTCTTCATCCTTGCTTCCTGCATATTTTCATCTCTGCACTAAAGGTTTCTGAAGACAGCTCCCTACTAATGATAGAGGATGAAGAAGAACAGAATTAGAGATTGCACTATGAGCATGGACACAGTCTTGGTTTGAAGTTAATGCATAAAAACTAAACTGTTTTCTTCAAAAGAGTAAACACAGTAAATTTTCCAACTGTGTAAATAACCCCAGGACAGAACAGATTTTGAGGCAGCAATGGATCATATAGGAAAACACGGTTTAGCTGTTGGAAATTAAAAGTTAATACTAGAAGTAAAAGGGCAATCAGCCCCAAAAGCCACCTGCCTCCTTTTAGAGTGTGTTTTGAAGATCCTTCCCACATACTGAGTTAGGAGCTGCTGCCTCTGAGTGTATCACCTGGTTGGAATTTTTCACGGAGCTTGAATTTATTAGAAAATAGCCCCAGTCAAGCAGAACTGTGCAAATTAAATTGGATTTACATGACAAGGTGGAGCCCAAGCACAGCAGCTAGGAAATGCCTGAGAAGCAAAAGACAAACCAGAGGGGATCAGGGAGGAAGGCTGCTCTGTGTAAACAGTGTCTTAAAAAAAATAAAGGAAAAAATGTTTGACAAATAGTGCAATAAAATTAAAATTCCCGCTTCGGCTGCCCTGGGGGTTTCAAAAGGAGACACTGAGAGAGACTTGGACACTAGAGGAAATAAACAGATTTGAGCATCTAATAAGTGGGAGGCTGGAATATTATTGTAGGATAAAGTGTTCTGGGATGGGACGAGCTGACCCAGAACATGTTCCTGTTGTGAGGAGGGTGAAGACTTGATCTTCAACCCCAGTGAAGCCTGGAGGACTCAGTCCACTGGCTTCAATAAGCTTTGGGAGAACCCTGACTCCCTTGTAGGCATTAGAAACTTCATATTTTCTTCCCTGTCGGCTCACACCGCTGCCTATTATCTTATCAAAACATGGTTTCTTCATCAGTAATACGTAGGTTTCATCTGAATCTGTAAAAACTGAATTGTTTCCATATGTCAGATATTTCACTGGAGAGACCCTCCACTTTGGGAATGTCATTACTGCCCAAAATAATCTTCTGCGAGTCGTAATGTAAACTCAAAGTTATTGCAATTTATTAGCAATCACAATTTGCCAGGAAAATAGAATCAAGAGAGTATCAGGGAAAGTAACTCGATTGCAAAATGAACATGCCCTCTACTGCAGTCTGAGCCCATTAATATTGACTTTCCAAATCCAGAGAGTGATTTCCTCCTGTGCCTGTACAATAAGGCAGCGCAGCACGTTTTCTCCTGAAGGAAGCAACAGGATTTTGTTGAATATGTGGAAGGGAATTGGTTTTCTGGTTTGTTGCTTAAAGCTGATCCTTACTGTCAACATTTGTGATGAGTAAACCTCATGAAATAACATGGCTAAAGGCTTAATCTGGTGCCACTGTGATTTGCAGGGCTAAATTGGAGAGACACGGGTGGCTGTGGCCAGGGACCAGCCTGGCTGCTCTGGCAGGAGTGCATGGTGCTGCTTTAAAAATTAAGGGATCTGCTCCCAGAGATAGTCTGCTGCCATGGACAGAGCTTGGGAGGGGGCACAGAGGAAACGTGGTGGAAAAAAAGTCATGAAAGAAGTGCTAAATGTGCCATTTCCTGCTGGAGACGTTCAGCTTATGAGAAATCCTCCCTCTTGCATCCTACTGTTTGGAGTGTGGATTTGGGAGGGTGAGAAAAGGCCCTTTATTAGCAACACTTTGATTCCCCTGATCCCGGTGGGCTCGTGGCTGGGATTTCCTCCAGCTGAATGCTGATGTGAGCAGCATCCAAGGCTGTTTGTACAGAAATATCCATGTGCAGCAGATCCAGCCACTGGCTGTGGTGTGGGGACACCCCATCTCAGAGCCCTGGCCCTGGTGTGAGTGCTCACACCGAGGGCAATGCTGTATCCTGTCAGATGGAGGTGGCCCTTGGAGCTGCTGAGGTCCTTCAGCACTGGCCAGAGGTGTCCCCAGGATTGTCCCTAGGGAATGAACAGGCTTGGCCTTGCACGGTCATGCTGGGCAACCTCATGAGCCTCAGATTTACTCAGTCCCAGGTGATCCCAAGGGAAACTTTGGAGGGTCCAGTGTGTGGGATCACGTCAGGTATCTGGCAGTGGTTGTGTAGCCACACTGAGAGGTGGCAGCACAGCTGTTAGGTTGGCTCTGTCTGAAATTCCCCTATCCAGCTCAACTCCCCAGCTTCTGGTTGATGTCAGCATCACAAAACAGCTATAAATTGTTTGTCCCTTCATGGCACTCATTCCCCTGTCAGGGACACCCCTTCTCTTGTGGCATTGGCATTTCTGAGTCCCTTGCCTGGTGTGAAGCTGCAGTTGGGGGTGAGAGGGTCAGAGGGGTAGGCCAGAGCAAGCAGGGGGTCTCAAACTGGGAAGCACGAGAGTTGTGTCATGCCCTGGAGCCTGGGCTGTCCTCTGGGCTGGTGATAATGGATGCAAGCTGGGTGTGGGACAGTGCATTCCCTGGCAATCGTCATGGCAGACGGAAACAGAGCACTGCCTCACCCTGTAAAGCCCACTCGGAGACGTCAGTGCCTGAACTATTTTGGTAGGAGAATTAAAGTCTGAAAGCACCCCACCCCTTTGCGTGGTGGATGTTGTGCCCACCCGCCCTGAGCTTGCTTTAGAATCAAGACCAGGCTCTGCCTGTGACCAGCACCATGTTTACACCCTGCAGCAGCAGTGCAGGAATAACAGGGCATTTTGGACATGGGAGGAGCAATTTGGAAGCCTTAGCCTGATGCCTTAAGTTTTAGCTTTTATTTTTTAGATTCTGTGCTGTTTTAGTGGGTAGTTTTAGGTTTCCTGTTAAGGGCTACTGAGCTCTCTTCACAGAGTACGCAGATAAAACAATTCCTTCTCTAGCTTGATACCAGGGACAACCAATGCAACTTTCAGGCCCAAGAACAAAACCAAGGGTGAAGTGAGAAGAAAAAAACAAGGAGGATGCAGCTTCATAACCTGAATCTGTGATTGGACAATTTACTCAAATATGCTGATGGACCAGAACTTATAAAAGTGTGAGACCTCATGGTCAGGTGTCCATTTTGTGACCATTTTAGGTTCATCTTGGGTGTAGTCCAGCTGGGTTCTTGTGCTGCCCAAGTGTGCCCAATAAGGCCTTTTAATAAATCCCTACTTTATCCTTTTGCCCTGTCTAATCTCTGTTCCAGATCAGCCTCAAAAAGACATCAAGTCTAGAGCAGATTGCATCCTTACAGCTCTTACCCTGTGGTGGAACAGCAGCTCACCTCTGTAGCATGTGCATGTCCCCCACAGGGAATATGAGAAATGTCAAGATTTGCTTCAACATGGACTAAAGCTGCGTTTCAACAGATCTTTTCCTTCCTTTTTTGATTTCTTTCCTCTTTTTTTACCTTCCCGGAAAAAAACCCACCACTGTACAATTTTGTTCCACTCTCTTTGAATTGAAGGGCAGGGTTTTTTCCATTAATTTCAGTGAGGCTGCAGGTATTTGTGTGTGTTTCCACCAGCCCGGTGCCCAAGTGTAACAGCTGAGCTGGCCTGAAAAAAAAATGTGTTTCTTGCAGAGAAAAGGAAAATGGAGTTCTGCTGGAAAAGCTTTTGTTTGGCAGTGGCTGGAAAAGGTTGTTCTGGGACTGATTTAAAGAGCACTGGGTAAACTTATGCACATGCCCTCAGGCCAGCCATAAGTTTAGTGATGAAAACGTCTGCATGTTTCACACAGCTCTGCTCAGGGACTGGGGGAGAGGAGCAGAGGTGGAGCAGTACACAGAGGTGTCACTGCTGAGGATGCTCCAAGGGGAGCAGAGACAAGCCCTGGGAGTCCTTGAGGTGTGCAGGATGGAGCACCAGCGCAAAGCACAGCCCTAACCCACCCCAGTGCCCCAGAGGACATCCTGATGGGAGATGCACTCCCTCCCCAGCCAGTGCCAGGGAGAGAGACTTCCCCTCTGCACGTGCTTCTGATTTGCATAATTTGTGGACTAATTTACAGGGCTTGGAAGAGATGGTGGCTGCTTTCTTGTGATGTTGTGCTTGATGTGGCTGCCTTCCATACTGGAGTTTTTGCATGTGTGTGTGTGTGTGTGACATAAGTGGCCTTAAAAATACAAGGGATTGGGTGGGAAGAAAAGGAGAATGGAAAATGACTTTTACTAAGCTAGATACCGTAATAATCCTGGCAGTGAATTAAGGGAGAGCTCCAGAGATGGATTCTTTTTCTGCCATACATTTGTTTTTTCAGTAAAACCAACAGAGGAGAGACCTTCCCACTTGTTGAGCAGCAGCCATGCCCCAGGGGACTTGGTTATAACTAATTCCAGAACAGGGAGTCCCTTTTGGGGTCTCTGTGTGCTTTGCACATAAAACTTGCACCCCGCCTCTAGGACTGACATTAAAAAACGGGAAAATCAACTCCAAAGGCTCGGCTGGTGAATGGAGCTCTTTGTTCTGGGACATTGTCACCCAAGAGGTGAGCCATACAGGGAGATTTACAGCAAGATTCCAAGCTGCTAATGAGGGAAGGCTTCTCTCAGTAGTCAGGTGGCAAAGCACAGCAGCCCATGCTCAAGGAAGAGGAAGATAAGGTTGGCTGTACAAACAAGCCCCTGGGTATGTGCATGAAAATTTGGGTGTTGTTGTGTCGTGTTTGCTGCTTAGAGAGTTGTTGCAACTGAGGGAAGGTGCCTTGCCAAAGCTCTGGGGCCTGGCCATGGGGTCCTGAGGTTTGGCCATTTCGGAAGCAATCCTTGGGTTTCTGGATGTGGCTCTAGTTTGCAGTGGCTTGTTGAGGTTTCTGAAGAGACCTAGTGACACTGAGGGCTGTGGGACTGCAGCACAGCTCTGCCCTCTTTGCTGTTGTGGTCACAATCTAGGAAATCTCAGCTTCTTTCATCCCTAAACCATGTGGATATTTTATTCATATTTATGGCCAAAGCTGCCTGAATCAAAGGAGCATCCCAGGGTTCCAGCAGGGTGTTGGTGTGAAGAAGGACCACCTGCAGAACCTCCTGGAAGGACTTGAAGCAATAAAGGGCAGTGTTGGGGTGGAGATAAGGAGCCACCACAGGCAGATGAGATAAGGTCAAGGGCTTTGGTCAGGCTTCTCTGTGCAGTGCAACAGATCTAGCTACCCTCTGCAAGCAGGTGGTGCTGGGAGCTCAGCTGGCTCTTCTGCTCCATCTATAAATAGTTACACTGGCATAAGAATGGTTGTTATCTCTGTTGGAGTGACTGGGATCAGCCTTCCTGGCTGGTTTCTCAATGGAGAGAAAGCTTTGTCTTGCTTAAGATCAAGCAGGAAGGCTATAAAGCTGCTGGGATGAGGCCACATTCTTGCTTCAGTCTAGTTCCAAGCAGGCTTCACCCTCTGGAAGAGTTTTTCTGCATTTTGTTAATTCTTTAGCACGCAGGAAGGCAGGTTTATGGCTTGTGCTCACCCTCCAGTGCTTACAGTGCTAATGAATTTGAGTGGTTAATCAATTTAGTGTGAGTTCTAAGTTAAAAAAAAAAACCCAAACCCAAAAACATATAGATGTATAAAACCATCCAATTTCTGCTTACTCCTTGCAGAATGTTTTCTGTCCTGTCAGTCTAAACACTGGGAAGTATTTTAAACAGATGTAGGCCATCAGTTTCTATAAACATCGTAATTGCTTGGCACCACCAATGCTTACATGGAGAGATGCAGATTGCCAGGATCTGCACAGACACCAGCCACACGCTCTCTGCTGTGCCCAGAAACACAGTTTGCATCCCGTTAAGAGGCCTGTAACTTCCCTCCCGTGGAGCTCACTCTAGCCTGGAGCCTGGCACCAGCCAGGGGCTGCTATCCCTGCAGCTTCGCACAGCCCAGAGCTGCAGGCTCAGCCCTTCCAGCATCCTGGCTCCGCAGGGTGGGACTGGAGGATGTGATTCGGGTTCTGCCCCAAGGGCTCTTTGTTCTCATTACCCTGATGCTAAATAGGTGCAATGGTACTGGCACCTCGAGTTCCTCACGGAGAATTAATGCAATCGCCCCCGCTGTGCTCACATTTAGCAGCTTTCTATCAGCTCGTCCCGTTTGGATTTTGGGAGATGGTGAAGCTGATGTCCGCGGTGCGGTCCCTGGGAAGCAGAGGAGGTGTGGTCCTCAAATTGCCCTCTCGTAAAAGTGATGAATTGAGCTGGAGGGGGGAGGGTGTGGAAGGAAAGGATGGATTATATCCCTGCTAATAAATCTAGCGTGGCAATTAAGATTGCCTTTAAAAATATGTATTATCAGCACAAATAGAAATACAGACAAGAGCAGCGGCCAAGGGCTGCTCTGTGTCTGTAACAAACAGGATGGACTCATCGTTTAGCCAGGGACTGCTGGCCAAGCCCGTGGCTCCCCAGACTGGGGTGAACAGCTCTCCCCAGTCCATCTTTCATCCTGAGGTTGAATGCAGCTCAGTCCTTTTTATTTGCCTGCTGTAAGGTGGTTTGTGATTTGGCAGCATTTTGTGTCCTTGCAGTGTTGTGTGTTGTTGATGATTCTTTCCATTAGTCCTAACTGAGGTGGAACAGAATTAGACACTGCAGACCAGTGGCAGCAAGTGTCCTGAAGGTGTAAAGCCATCCAGGGCTTTGCCCTGCATCGTTCCTGCCTCGAGACAGCCCCATGTGCATTCTCCTCCTGTTAAGAAATACTAAGTGGCAACAAAAAAACGAGACTTTGCTGATAGCATATGTTCAAAACACAGGCTCATTTCTTAATATGCTTTGGCTCCAGCCTCTAGCTGAGAAGCCAGATTGCTAAAGCACCGCAAGTGTGGATGAACGTACAGTCGGGGCATTGCATAATTTGTGCCTCAGTGTGACATACAGAGAAAGCTGTGAATGTCACCACAGACCAGGGAAAACAACTGCTGCTCTCCTGGAACAAACATTTCAGGTCACCTTTCTATCCACTGTTAATTCTTGGCCAGTTTAGTGTTAGGAAAGGTGTTGTCCAGATTCTGAAGCACAAATGAAGCATTTCCCACTCCGTGGAGGCACAGAGGATAGAGTACCAGGGGAGAATTCATCTCCAGAAGGTGATGACACCTCCAGGTGTCTGTTTAAGCTGTCTAAGTCTTTAAGTCTCTAAGTCAGTTTAGCTGCCTGGCTAAAGTGCTCAACAGCTCCTCTGCATAGGGAAGAGACAAAGGTTACTCTGTAAGGCTCTTCCCTGCACAGGAGGTTAATTCCTGCTCTATACTCACTTAAATAAATATCTCTGCAGAGATTGTAAAGAGATCAAAGGCTGATCAGCCACCTAATTTAGTTGCTTACATGATTAAAGTTCTCTGGGACAAATGTTCCTTTTCCTTTGTTCCCAGTGACAAAGGTTTCTAGGGCATCTGCTAAGCACCTCTGTGGTGCAAGGAACAGGTTTCTACAGCAATAAAAAAGGGGCCCTTTTCCCCCAGGAGCACTAAACTTTGCCCAGAAAGCTTCCAAGTCCCTGCAAGGAAACCTAAAGCTGAAGCAAAAGGTTGGAGTTTATGGAAGTGGTTTGTGGTTGTGGTCAAAAGAGTTTGCTCTTCCATCTGCGTACAAGGGTCTTTTTCTAGGAATTTTTGCTCATGTCACTAGGAATTCAGCCCAAAATAGACTCATTGGGACAGAGAAGAAGTGAGAGCATGGCTCAGGAGTCAAAAATGCAGAAAACTTGGCCTGAAACAGTCTTGTACTCTCTGAGAAGGGCACGATTTGATGTCAAGCTTTCCCCAAGAGTCATGCTCCTAAATGGGAAGGAGCCCAGAATGATCACATGCTGAGTGCCTGTTCAGAGACAAGTGGCTCTCACTGCCAAACAAACTGGAGGGAGGGATGCTCTTGAAAAATTCACTGCTGCCCACGTGCTGATCCTCCTCTGGAGAACAGGCATTTCTCAATCACAGCCAGGCCAACTGCTCTTCTCAAAACCAGCATTCCAGGAGCCATCATCCCCAGCCTTATCTCCATCTGCTCTGGGGTCAGGAGCTCAGCAGTGCTCGGCCTATCAGCTGTCCCTTCCCTTCCCACCAAGGTGGGTGTCAGCAAATCTTTGTGGAGGTGAGTGAATTTCCTCACAGGTTAACAGGAAAAAAGAAACCTGCCCTGGGTATGTCTGTTTTGACTCTGGCCTGAGCATGCCTCTGGGTTTGGGGCATATAACAAACAGGAAAATGGGAAAAATTGTATCTCTCCTGTTCTTTTTACTGCACTTGATGGGTTTTAAAATATAAAGACTGTCCTCTCTCCAAATGAAGCATAACTTGAATTTCTTACTCCAGAAGTCAAACTGAATTCTTGGTCGAAAAAGTCCTCTGAAGAAAATGCTGTAAGGTTGCAGGCCTTTCCATCACTTCAGTTTTTCTCAATTTTATTAGGGTCCTTACCTGTGTTTGCAACACATTTCTAAAGAAATGTAGGTATTGTCCTTTAGGTAGCAGGCCAGGGTAAATTCTGTAGGATGAAATTTTTCAGTTCAGCAAACACATCAACAGGCAGTGACCCTTCCAGAGCAGGTCTGAATTTCTTGTCATATTTGGCAATGAAACTGTTCCATGGTCCAGCAGAAGTCAGAGATCAGATCTTCTACTGGGATGTGAGAACCATCTGACCCAGTATCTCAGCAGTTACATAACATTTTAAAATTAGGAAAACAACATAATTCATCCCTTTCTGCCTGTTTTGAAGGAAGGATTCATGGGTTTATGAGGATGTGACCTGACTTTCTTCTAAACTGATTTGCCTATTCCCTGCAGTGAGAGTGGCCCACCAGCCAGAGCAGCAGGGATCCCTCATTCCAGCATCATCAGAACTTGAGAAACTCCACATTAAGACCTGAATCCCAAGACTTGCCTCTGCCAAACTGTAGGCTGGGGTCCAAACATCAGTAGCAACTATTTAGGAAAGGCTTATTCCAAGATATGGTTTAGAAATGCCTGCAGGGTTTCCACCCTGGGAGACAGGGACCAGAGCACATTCCCAGCTGCCGTTCTTCAGCACATTCCCAGCTCCTGGGAAGCCAGCTGCTGAGCCCTTTGCAACCTACCTGGGAGCTGGCTGGGTTGGGCTTGAAGCCTTTCTCAAATGATCTGCAGGTCCCACTTGCCACCCTTCTACAGCCAAACATTGCCTCTTCCCTGCTGCCAAAAACTTCTCCAATGGCGATGCAGAAATCAAGTTCTGGCCACAATTCCCTCTTAAAATACTAAGAACCTGAAGAAGAAAAGGAAAATAAAACAAAGGCGCTGAATTTGCTGTCTATGGGGCTTTCAGGGTGGCAAAGCCCCTTGGCTGATGCTGCAAGGCCCACACCTTGGGAAGAACAGCCTCTTTCAGGCTCTGGCATTTTGTTGGAAGTGGAGGGAGCAGTGGCCAAGCCCTTCTGTTCAGTGGGGGCTCCTGATCCATGTTGTTTTCACCATTCCCACTAGCCCATGGTCCAACAAGGGCTCCTTTGACATCATTTGGAACTGAGCTGGAGAAGGGCTGGGCAAAGCCTTTCCCTTCAAAAGGGAGGAGGAAAGGTGTTTATGGGAACGCCTGGGTGCTCGTGGGCATCTCCAGTCTGCCGGGAAGTCACTGAGCAGTCAAGTCAATTATTTTTAATGAACTGGGCCAAAGCTGATTGTGTTATTTTGTAACATATTAGTTTGGAAAGCAGTGAAATTATTTGGCATCTTTCCCTGGCCATCACAGGGACCCCTTTGTGCTTCCCTTTTCTCCACTTTTCTCTCGTGTGCATAGCTGGCTCCCACATCTCCACTTGCTGACGCTGATTGATTGCATTAATATCACTGTAAATATTACATAATCTCTGCTTACAATGCTAGAAGGAACTGATGAGTTTTACTTTGCCAAGAGTTTTCAGGCTGGAAAATAATAATGAAAAAATAATCTCAAAAAATTAAAATCTCTCTTACTCTTTACCCCCATATTTTTATTTTTTTTTTTGCCACGTGCATTTGCTGTTGGCCTTATTGGCTGCAGACCAAGACAAGGCTGTATGGACTGTTTGTGGCCACTGCTTCAAGGGAACAGTGAAAAAGAAGTCACACCACGACAGCAAACTGGGCCTCAGGAGAGGTGATGGGGACAGGAGATATTGGAAGATGACTTATGGAAGATACAGGTTTCAGAAAACAGTGTTCAGCTGAGCTAAGGAGGATGAGGATGCACAGGGAGGTCTCTACCCCATCCTGGCACTATGGGCTGGGGGAAATATGGATTGTTGGAATGTGGTACCCTCTTCTCTCCATTAGTGGGTGATTTCAGCCAGTGTACTGGCTGTTTGAGCCCATCCCCTTTAGGATTTGAAGATTCTGACACAGGGCTGGGAAGGCTGCACTGCTGCTGGGAGGGATGGAGGGGAGCTTGCCCTGCCTTCCAAGGAGCCCTGCGGCATGGCCCTTCCCACCTTGCTCTGGGAAGGTGGGAGGGGAGATGTGGCTCCTCCCTCTCCAGCACCAGTCCGGGGTTGTTTGACCTCCTCCATCCAACATCCTCCATCCCGACCCTCATCCCAGCCAGCTCTGTTTCTTTTCTCTGTCTCCCTGCCGGAGACAACTCCGTATCAGGTTGCGTTCTGAAGCGGGCTCACTCTTCTCAGACTCCGCAGAAAATCCATTTATCATATCAGCCTTACATTAGCCAAAGTATCAGAGATAAAAATTATCTTGGAAATCTAAACACAGATTCTAATCTAAGGTACAGCAGCATCTGTTTCCCATTAATTTTTATGACTCGCAAGGTTCGAGCGGCATCGCTCCCACAGTGAGATATTTGGGAATGCAGAGGTCTGTGCTTCCCAGAACTCCAGGTCCCAGTGCTGGTTGCTGCTCATCTCCCAGGGCTCATCTGCATGGGAATAGCTGATTACTCAGCGTGCAGCACTGGGAAGCGTGTCCAGTGCACAGGCAGGCTCCCCGGGCAGCGCTCCTGCCTGAGCTCAGGGTTATGCTGACTTCAGCAGCACCAGCACTGCGCTTGGACTCCTTTCAGAAGGCAGCTCAGGGATGTTTTGCAGAGGTATTTGTAATACCAGCCTGCCAGACCCCACTGGTCCAAACTGGCTGG
The DNA here is from genome assembly GCA_032173965.1 of Sitta carolinensis. Classification (NCBI taxonomy): domain Eukaryota; kingdom Metazoa; phylum Chordata; class Aves; order Passeriformes; family Sittidae; genus Sitta; species Sitta carolinensis. Next base: position 26,765,982 of record CM063289.1, read on the forward strand.
GGAGAAGTGGTGATGTGGATGCACGGACACAAAGCCATGATTTCAGGCTCCTTTCCTAGCAGAGCTCTTTCTGAGCTGCGCTTTGGGGATGAGGAGCTCCACTCATGTTGCTGCCAAAGTGACTCAAACTTGTCACCTCACAAGGCCAAATCCTGCATGGTTGGGGGCGTGGGGCTGCTTTTGGCTTAGCCATGGGCAGGCCACTTGATCCAGTGAAATTCAGCCACCGTTGTAAAGCAACTTCTCTTGTAGCTCAGGGAATTGTTTCAGGGCAGCCACATCTCAGGGACATCCATGACCCAGCTGGGAGCCCTGAGGGCACAAACAGACCCTGATCTTATCAATATCTATCAGTATCTGAAGGGAGGGTGCCAGGAGGATGGACCAGGCTCTGCCCCGTGGTGCTGAGCAATAGAACAGGAGGCAAGGGGCAGAAATGGATGCACAGGGAGCTCCACCTGAACATGAGGAAGATCTTCTTTGTTGTGCAGTGACTGGAACAGATTGCCCAGAGAGGGTGGGGCGTCTCCCTCACAGGAGATATTCCAGAACCACCTGGACACAATCCTGTGCCCTGTGCTCTCGGATGACCCTGCTTGAGCAGGGAGGTTGCACCAGACGACCCCACTGTGGTTCCTTCCAGCCTGACCCATTCCCTGACCTGCCTCACCTTGCTCTTGTGATGGTTGCCCAGCCTGAGCTGCATCACAAGCTTGCCTGCCCTCTGCCCTGTCCCTGTGCTGCTGCTTGGTTTTCCTGGCTTTCCCTTTAGGGAGCAGCCCTGTTCTTGTGCTTCTCCCTGACGCCAGCACGCTTGCCGTGGTGTGCAGTGCCTTGGGCATGTGCTGTGAACTCAGCCTTGCCCCGCCGCGCAGAGACAAGTATGCAGCTCTGCAAACTACTGTTTGCCTCTGGAGACAAATTATGGCATGCTGCAATAGCTGAGGAATAGCATAAGAGGAGTATGCAATGAATCATGATGCATATGTACACGAGGGGAAAAGTTCAACCTTCTGTTTGCCATTATCTGACTCCTGAAAGCTGAACTGCTCAATTCTTGCATTTTCTGTGTGGAGTTTATTTCTGTGGCATTTCCTAAGTCTTTCTGTCTGTCTCAAGGCAGGGGAAAGAGTGTGTCCCACGCAGAACATTGCATTTGTGCTGGCTTGCAAATAAAAATCAAATCAAAAATAAATTAGGGTAAGAAACACATAGTATGTGTAACTCTGGATCACTGTATTTGTGGAGTTGAACCCTTTTCCTCAGCTGTGGTGTGCCTGAAGGCTCATGTACTGCTGCACATTCTGGCTGGGGGAGAAGTGGCTGCAGGCATAGGGAGTTTGGAAACTATCGTGGCTGCAGGAGGACATGTACCCTGACATGCCAGTGGTGTTAAAAAAAAAAACAAACAAAAACAACTTGTGTTTTGACTAGAGTCATAGATGTCAAGTCATATTTTCTCACTACAGCAGTTGAAATGGGTTTTCTCTGATAGGGACAGAGAAAGTGAAGAGAGGAGATAGTTTCTCTCCACCAATTTACTCAAAATTGACTTCACATCTCAAGGCACTTGTTTTTCCCTAAAAATGATAGCAGGAGGTCCCCACTTGAGCTCAGCCCAGCCTGAGCTGCTGGATTGCCTACTTTTTGCCCTATTCCTGGGCTGCTGCTTGGTTTTCCTGGCATTTCCATTAGGGAGCAGCCCTGCTCTCCCTGACTAATCTCCTAAACTAGTTCCCTTGGGGTGTTTGACTGGGCTTTTCAGGGCAGCCTGAAATCCCTCAAAATTTCTATGGCAATGTAGGGAAATTAGTCTTTAATTCATTTCATGAGCAGTATGCATAGGTAGTCCCAAAGAATTGTGGTACCCATGATGAGATACAAATCAGAGATTTGTTAGTCTCTGCTCAATACGTCAGATTTGTCAAACTTCCAAACAGCATAGTGGATATTTGTCCTTCCTCAGACAAATGTTTAATGTAAGGAGCAGGCCAAGAGCTTTCCAATCATCTCTTAATCATCTATGAACACCCACATGGGAGAGGGTTTTTCAGGGGGAGAAAACAAAAGCATCTCCTTAATCTAGCGGAAAAATGAGATCCTAAAATAATGAGGAAACAGAAGCTAAACACATTTAGAGTGGTGACAAGACATGGGTTTTCAAGAATGACACTAATTATGCATTGAAACCAATTAACTTGGTGACTGGAAGAGTCTGCATTCCTTCCTTCCTCCCCTTGGCTGCCAGGACTCCTCTGGAAGTGCAGGCTGAGCCATGCTGGGGTCAGTGCTGCCACTCCTGCCCCTGACCTGGGAGCAGGAAGTGTGGGAATGCCTTGCAAGGGTTGCAAACTCACCCTGCTCCACAACCTGAAGCCTTAACCCTGAAACCTTAATCCTGAAGCCCAAGGATGCCCATTTCTACTGGAGAAGTAATTTAGGTCCAATTTTTTGGGCAGCAACACGTGCTTTTGCTGGGATCAGGTCGAGAAGGAGCCAGTCACCCCATTCCATCCCAGACCCCATTCCTGAACCACCTTGCTCTGCTCCACACAGCAACACTGTGAGAGTTGGTTTTGTCATAGCTCTGTGCATGATTTAGAGAAGAACATGTGGCTCATGTGTCTAAAACTACGACTTGGGTTAAGCAGCAATGAGAGCAGTTAAATGAACAATTTCACTGAGACCCATCCTGCCAAATGAACCTGCCCAAAACACACTTGTGATGTTTACACCAATCTGATTTTTCTAGATAGTCTCTCAGGGAAAAAAAATAAAAAAAAAAAATAAACCCTTCCCCGTCATTGGTATTAATTAATCACAGTGATATTTGATTTCTTATTGTTCGCTCAAGCTGGCAGTGCAGTTACCAAACTTAGAAAACTGTGCCATATCTTATCTTTTTATTTAAAAAACCCCAGCTGTGACTGTCTGATCTGGCTGCACGCAGCAGGGAAAGGTCATTCTGGAGAATGGGCTCTGGGACCAAGCACTGTTTGGATATTAACAGACCTCAAACAGTTTGGGATCAGAGATACTGGACAGGATTTTGCACAGCATCTGATACAACAGAGTCTAGACCTCGAATTGTTCCCAAAACACAGGGATGAGGATTGTCTGTAGGGGTTAATCCTGCCTGTCCATGCACTGGAGGAAATACTGCAGCATTCCCCTTGTGTCCACCCCCTTGGGAGCTGGAGGAGAATTTAGGTCAAAGTACAGAGAACTGTATCACAGTATTAGCACTTATTATCCAGTTTGATTCTATTAGGGGAAACCTGCAGTGAGGAATGAGAATAGAGTTGGCCCTTTCCACAAGTGCTTTAACAGTGGTGGCCCAAGAGCTGTTTTGATGAAATAAATCACCCCGGTGGAAAAATCTCAGAAGCCGCAGACTGTGGAAAGTTGACCAGATCTTTACTGGCAATATTTAGGGATGCTCTAAACAATGAGACAGTTGTTTTCCTATTACTTTCAGTACTGTGCTTGGAAAAACATGATATCCCTGAAGCTTGCCCGCCCTGAAAGCTCAGGGATGCGTGGCACTGCTAAACCTGAGTGCAGGATTCCTGGAGGGACTCCTGTGCTTGTAAAGAATTCTAATGTATCCAATAATTAGCAGAATTTCCTCAACCTCAGTTGGAGACAGCAGGATAGGCTGGAGGGTTGGAGGTTTTTTTCCTTATAGCCTGGTTTATTCCTGCAAGTATCCTCCACAATCTTGCACCTGCTGAGAATTCCTGGAGAAAAAGAAAAAAAAAAAAGAAAAAAAAAGAAGGGTTGCTGTAATGCACAGCCTCTGCCATAAAACCTGTGAAAAGTAAATACAGAGGCAGGGCTGAACGAGCCCCTCAGATCCCAGTGGAAAGGCTGTAAGGCACCAGCTGCCTTTGTGCCTGAGGCAGGATCCCCCCTTGGAGCTGTCTGGCCTCTGGATGGCATCACAGGGAGGCAAATCCAGAGTTTCCATCTGCTAACGCTATTTTGGATTATAACTCGAAGGAGGTGTGCTGGAAAATGCATCTCCTGGGCAGACAGAGGCTTTGCCTGCTCAGACTGGAGGAAGAGCTGGGCAGAGGCCCCACACAGACAGGACAGGTCACCTTGTCAAAAGGAGATCTGATGTTCACCTCTGCTCCTGGGAAGGTGGCCAGTCCAGCCTGAGGGGCTGGGTGTCCTGTCAGAGGCTGGGACTAAGGACAGGCAAAAAAAGTAATCTGATCTAAAATGCTGAGCTTAGAAATCCTCCTGCAGCAGCAAAAGGAGGTTAAGGCGTGCAAGAAAGGAGACCTTTCCTGTCTGGTTGTTGTTGGTGGCTGTTCCTGATGAGGCTTGACCTTTTCACAAATTCCTGAGCGCTGCAGAGGAGTTTAGTGCTGGCCTGCAGGGGTGAGGAAGTAGAATAGAAATAATCTGCCAAATGTAATCTGACAAACTCCATCTAACGAAGCCTTTTTTCTCTAATTAGGAGTCTGTGGGAGTGGAAATGGTTTGAATACGAGGTGCAGGGGTTGCTGGTTGGGCTCCTCTCCCCAGGCAGGCTCTCAGAGTTTTTGGGGTCACCCTCGTTGAAGGGCACCTTCCTGCTGCTGCTCCTATCAGTGCCTTTCGTAAAGCTCTGATGGTGAGAGCCACCAGTCTCCCTGCTCATTCTCCTGGAAGGAAAACCTGATGACTTCCCAAGACGGCACCACCGGCACCTTTCCACAATCGAAATCGCATACATTTTCTTTCCCTACCCCGTTGTTTCTCCTGTTTACACTGATGTCCCATTTACACCTTTTAATGACACAAAGGATCAATCTCCCGTGTTTATACAACAGCTTTTGGCCATGGTTCCTTTGTTGTGGGTAAAACCAGAGAGCCTTTACTGAGATTCATTCCACCTTGTGGAGGAGATGCGCGAAAATGTTATTACAGTCAGAAAGTCCTGTTTAAAGTGGAAAAAAATAGATCAAGCCCGGCATGTAATGCAGTAACTGTGGGCTATGGAAGAAAAGATGTAATTGTTGTCTGTGCTAAACACGAATCTAAACAGGATCACAAGTAATTAGCTATTTAATAGGTGACTAAAGTAAATACTGCAATTAAAAATCCTATTAAAAATAATATTAAAAAAAGAAACCTCGCAAGAAATGCAGCTTTGTCCTGGACTGCCAGTCAACAAAATCAACAAACCATTACGAAAAAAATGTCCGTGCATGCCCAAATCAGTAAAACACGTAGTAATTACTTGGCACATTTTATCTTCAAAGTCCTCTGCTTGAGCTAAGTAATTAATCCTCCCAACACCTCGGTGCGGTATGTGCAGCAGGCACCGGTAAAAAGCAAGTTTGTCTTGCAGCCAGGTACAAATACCTTGTTGTGGGGCTCGTTCTTGATAGAGGAAATGCCACTCTAAAGTCAATAACCGGGAGCGGAGGTGGCTATATCTCTTCAATGGCACTCATTGTAAGCCACTGCTGCTTTTGTTTGAGGGGGGCACTGGGACTCAAGGAGTTTGGAGGCTGCGGGAAGCTGTCCTTGGATTCCCCATGGCGTTCCAGGAGGAGCAGAGCGGCTCTGCAGAGACGCCGGGAGCCCACGCAGCTCTTGCCTTCATCCCTGCGCCGAGCCCCCGGTGCTGTCGGGGTCAGGGTGATCTGAAAACCCTTCCCGACCCAGGCTTTGGGGCTGCTGAGCTGAAGTTAGTGGCTTTCGGTTTATTTAGTTGTTTCAGGGCAGAGGGAACCGGGAGCTTCCCCTTCCCCGCTGGGATGCTGCGGCAGCGGCTGGGGAGGGCAGGTAAGGAGTGGATGACAAAACCTCGTGTGCCTCTGGTGTTCTGAGCCCAATTTTGTGCTCTTTGCCAAACAGAAGACAGCTTTTCTCTGCTCTGATCCTTCTGTCTGCTGCTCTGTGTGTGCCATAAAGCCAAAAGGTGGGGAAAAGATAAATACAGGTAGTAGATCAGAGTGGAATTACGTGGGGGGGAAGGAGAGGTGAGAGTGCAGTGGTAGAGCATGGAGAACTCACATTAGCATCAAGCTGTGTCATAAACACACCCAAGCCCGAGCTCTGGGAGTGCCAGCAGAAATAAAATACCTTACAGGGAGAAATCAAAGATGAGCTCCATCCATCTCCTGTAAGGTGCAGCAGAAGGCTGTGTGGAGCTTGGCAGGTGCCACATGGAGCAGAACTTCCCACCTGGGAATGACTAATCCCACCCTGGCTGCCCTTAAGAGGCCATTTGCAGCAGTGGCTAATTGGGCACTGAGCAAAATAAACTTTCCCACAAAGAAGGTTGAGCTACAAATGGAAAAATACCCGTGCAGAGATGAATTCTGGTGTGGGAAGGAAGGCACTTCTGCCAAATGAAAGGGCGCTTTGAAAAAAGGAGGTGCTTTCCCTTTGATCAGAGGGGCACCTGGGCAGGAAAGGAAAGGAGGAAAATGGAGGTTTATGGATGGGGAAAAGCACAGGTTTATGGATATGCAGCTGGCAGAGAAGAGCGTTTTCACTAAAACTGAGATTTTTGTAGTTATAGTTGCAGGTGTGCTGGTGTGTACGTGGAAGGGGAACATTGCTGTACATCAGGTACAGGTGAACAACACCAAAATGTGGGTCCTCCTCCCTTCAAAGAAGGTATTTTTTTCCCTTTCGTTCCTCTTCTTTCTTTTTTCATTTTTTTTTGTTTTCCTGTTCTCCAGGCTCCTCTGCTTCTCAGCTCTCAGAGGAGCCTCATACCTGTCTTTATGCTCCAGCCTGCTGTTGATCAGGGAAAATGACATTCTCCAGGATGAATCCCCAAGAATAGGCACTCACCAGCATTATTAGCCTGGTCATCTCCCTGTGGATTTTCCAATTTTCTAGGAATTAAAACGAAAAAAAAGGAGGCAGAGGTTGGAATCTCAAATGGGTTTAGTAACACAGGGAACATTTCCCAAACCTTCACGTCGTGCAGGCAGAAGTCATGCAGTGTTTTCTGTGTGCTCACAAGTCCTATCTTAAATCCAGAGTAAACTGCCAAGTTATTTCCCCATAGGACACGCTCAGTGACGTGCATCAGCTGGGTCATCAGGAGAGCCCAGCCCTGCAAAACAGCATCTAAACACATGCTGGGGCTTAAACAAGGAGCCCAAGCACGTGCTCTAGGATTATGTGCTATCCTGATTGATAAATAATTCCCACAACTCTGATTAGAAGCATGGGATGAGGCTGGTCCCTGTGCTGAGATCCATTGACTTGTCTATTCGGAGGTTTCCAGGGAATTTCACCTTTCCATCTCTCTCCTTGGGTGCCATTAGGATGTCAGAAGAGTAGGTGACTCCTCTTTGAAGCTTGATGTGACAGTGAGGCAGGGGGTTAGAAACTAGAAGGGGATTAATTAGAAATGGATACTTAGACAATGCTTTCTGTAGATCAACAGCACCGTGTGGAAAATCCCCTCTTAACAAAGCCCAAACTGTTACTCCAGCAAATATTGAACTGACATCAAATGCCTGCTTATTTCTGCTCTTCCTAAATAATTTTATTTCTTCTCTTCCCAAATAATTCACTGTTTGGAGGGCATTTTGTTATGTTATTTCTTCTGCTTCTCTTTCTCAAGAGAAAATCTACTTTGCCACACCAGCTGGCAAGAACAGGGACACTTAGGATCCATCCTTTCCAGAAGGTGATGGATTCTCTGGCTCATCCAGGAGCTGCTGGAGGCCCACTGGCAGCTCAGACCCCTGGAGAAAAGGGGATCCAAAGTGGATCACAGACATCAGCAAATAACCTTGTGCTTCTCAGCATTTTTCAGAGCAAATGTCCCAAGCACATGACTTTCCTTTCTGCCTTCCAGGGAGTGGGAAGCAGCATTCCCAGACTGCACACATGACCTTCCCTGTTTATCCCCCAGTGTCTCTGGGATTAGACCCCTCTGCCATCCATCATCCACTCAGAGATACAGATTTCACTAATGGCCACAGTGTAAATATTTACAGTAAACAGTTTTAACAGCTGACTTTTAGTAGCCACTGTGCATATGGAACTGCATAAACAGGAAGGGCGATTATAGGGATGGAAAAATTGGCACAGGAGGGAAGGAGAATAAGGAACTACAAGGCTGAAGTCCTACAATATTAATTAATGTAATAATTTATTAGAAATTACCTTTCTCTTCCGAAGGGAACAATACAGGCATGAAGCGAACAACTACAATAATTTGCCCCTACAAAATAATGTATAGCACTGAAATTCATCTGATACCTTTTTGACCTAAATAATTAACCAGGATATGGGGTCTCAGGGCTTATTTATTCACTAGAAGTAGATATTAATGATGGTCTCAAGTATTTCTTTAACACAATCCTGTTTATTTCAAAGCCTGGGCAAAATCCTTGTTCCCTGCACTCATTAGGAATTAAATAGCAGGAGGCAGTTTCCTTGGGCAGTGGTCCAACTCCCCTTTTCCAGCCAGCACTCAACCCAAAAAACTCACTTCATCAGTCTCATTTCAAGGTCATGCTTCATGTGCTTCTTCAGTTACCCTTGACTTTTTCAGCTGCCTTCTCTCCTCGCTACTGTGATATTTCTCATGATGTTTTTACTGCCTATTTCTCCCCTTTTCCCCTGTTTCCTTTCCATTCCCACCCTCCCCTTCCCCCCACAAAAGACCCAAGAAACTGCATGGAATCCTTTGCTCCTCTAAAAGAAATTCAAATCCTTAGACCTTAGCACTTGTAAACTCATGCTTTAGGCAGTAGATACTAATGTTTTGGGCATTAATTCTCCCCTCCCCCAAAAAAACAGCTATTTCTTCCATTTATTCTCATCAAAAAGTGAGTATTGGGCATATGCCTCGCACCTGACAATGACTTTGTAGCTTCAGTTGTTGTTGCTTGCCAGATGCTTGTGATTTTTATTTTATTTTATTTTATTTTATTTTATTTTATTTTATTTTATTTTATTTTATTTTATTTTATTTTATTTTAAATTTTTTATTTATTTTTTTTATTTAGCTTTTAATGTATTTTATTTGTTTTATTTTATTTTATTTTTTATTTATTTTTATTTTATTTTATTTTATTTTATTTTATTTTTATTTTATTTTATTTTATTTTATTGCTTTTATATTGCTTTATTTTATTGTATTGTATTGTTTTTTTTCATTTTTTCTTGTCTCCAGAAGGGCCTTCCTGAGGGAAAGACAGAATTCGTTCTGGTCTTTTAGCCAGAGGAATTTGCCTCTGGATGGGGTTTTGTTTTTCCTTTCCCCCCGAGCTGGTAAATCCCTGTCACCATGTCACACACAGAGCAGTGACAAATTCCTGTGCACACTTTGCACACAGGCACACACTTTGGACCTCAGCAAGAAGAAATATTGTCTCCCCTTCCCCCGTGCCAGAATAACTCTCCCTTTCCCCGTGTTTGTTTAAGTGATCTGTGCTAAGGCCACCTGCTCTTCCAAAGGCAGGGCAGCATAAGAAAATAACAAAACGCTTCAATATTTCAGTGGGAACCGAGGTTTCCATGGATGTTTTGGGCCCGGCAGCAGGGTATTTACAAGGCTAATGGATGAAAAGTGGGGACACGGGAGGGGGAGAAAAGTGAATTTCTTTTCCTCTTGTGGAAAATCCAAGCAGGCCAATACCTGCTGCAGTCAATACCTGTGGCATTCATTTCCCTCGTTTAACTTATTGGGATTTTTCTTTTTTTTTCATTTATTTTCTTTTTATGATTTTCTTGAAGCTTTTTTTTTTTTTTTTTTTTTTTTTTTTTTAAGTCTGTATTTTGATTTCCTTTAGAACCACACGTCTTCCTACTACATGGAGAAGAACCAGTAAGCCATCACCTCCACTTCCTTCCTTAAACACTTTTAGCACTGATTTTTGCTCCTTTTTTTCTTTTATTAAATGTATTTTTTAAAACCTGCTGTTGCCTCGAAAAAAAAATAAATAAAAAGAAGCATAACCAAAAAGTAGAGGTAAAAGAATTAAGAATTTTAAAAACTCTGTGGGAAAGATGCAGCCTGTGGTGACTGGCTGAAGGGTGGACTTCTTCAGCTCTGGTGGGTTCATATTCCATGGGACACCAAGTGAACACAACCACAAAGTGCAATCAATTAATGATCAGATCATTAAATAATTTCAGTCCAAGGGAAACACCATGGGGATTGTGCTGTCATAAACTGGTGAACAAACTGTGAAAAGAAAGACTTTTCCTGACACAGAGGAAAGATGGAAATATCTAAAGAGAGCAGGAGAGGCAATGTAATTATGAAGAATTTGAAGCTACAACATAAATACAGGAATATACACCCTGAGCCAGAATTGCTCTAATATATTTGTAATTTTAAAGTCATGAAATGCAGCCATTGAATCACACATGTTAATTCTGTTCAAATCAGGCCTATGTGTGAGTCCCTTGCTGGGCTGAGGTCAGGTGGGACATGGGTATAAAGGGTCTTGTACTCTTGGAATGTCACATGGAGTGAAAAGGAAACAAAATTAAAGAAAGAAAAGAGGTGAGAAGATGTGAATCAAGAAAGAAAGTTCATGTTTTGAGAGCTCATACACAAGGACCAGGCAAGAAATATCACATCAGAAGAGGGAAGAGGGATATCCTTGGAACAATTGGATCAGGTAACCTTGAGGGAAGCAGAAAAGATGAGGTTGCTGACTTTTTGAAAGGAAACCTGAGGTTCTCAAAAGACAGCTGGACTTCAGACAGTGCCTTTTGTTTTCATAGCAGGCTTCCCTTCACTTTTTCCTTTCCTAAAATAATAAAAAAAAAAAGACAGGAGATTTTCTGCCTTTTCTTAGGCCATTTGATAAGTGCTTTGGTTTCTTATAATTTTATCAACAATTTTATTCACAAAGACCTCCTGCCAACAGAAAAATGCTTTTGTGGGTCTGATCCAAAGTTCAGGTAAAGTCAATGAAAATATTCCTCAGGCACTCTCCATGTGGAAACATATTTTGACCTGTCTTTCTAAAGCTTACAGGGAAAGAGAACTGCTCAATTTGTCTAGTTGCTCTTTAACAAATGGGTTTAGTGTTTTTTAAATTCTGCCTCTGGGATGTTCGTGCATCTCTGAGTACTGTTAAAATAGAATTTGACATTGGTATTCACAGCAATGCTAAGAAAACTGCCTTTCTTTATAGGACGGAAAAGGCCTAACCCTAAAAGGAACATTAAACACATAAATAACATGAGACATGCCTGTTTCCACAATAATTTCAATGATTCATTTATTTGTTTTTAGTCCAGGGCTTTTAAGATAAAGATTCATCATATGAATTATTTTTTTAGGTAATGCACACCATAAACATTTTATTTCCCCCCTCCCTCAAGATCCAATCCCTTTCCCTTTTTTTTTCCCTGCGGAAAGCAAGATTTTTCCAAACTTTTGGTGAATAAGTGATGACGACGGGAAGTTCTCTAATCTCTTGCCATTTTTAAGTGAGTCCACGTGGAGCTTTTGGATGGAAAGTTGCAGCAGAAGGTTCCAAGAGTTGCAGGGCTCTCTAGCTCTGAGCTGGGCTGAGTGTACGGAGACGTATCCCAGGCAGCAAAATCCAACTTTTCCAGAGTAAGCTCATTTTAAAGACGTGTGGATGTGGCACTTGGGGACACTTGGCAGTGCTGGGCTAATGGTCAGACTTGATGATCTCAAGGGTCTTTTCCAAACTAAATGATGCTCTGATTCTATTTTTTTTTCTCATCCTCACCCTCTAATGAGCTGTGGCAGCCTTTTCTAGCCTGCATATTCCTTAAAACCTGTGTAGCCAGAACCCTGTGGGACAGGTAGGGAAGGATTTGGCTGCTATAGGGCTGTCACAGGATCATTCTGGTCTGACCCTAGGCACCATGCTCTGATTTTTCCTTTTGCCACATCCAGAGGTGTTTGTTTGGAGGGAGTGTGAAATCTGCATTTCAGCAGCCCAGAGTTTAGTCCCCGGATTAACTCCTGCTGCTCCTCCCTCGCAGAGAAGTTGTGTCATCTGGACAGGGGCTTAGGGGTGAGGAATGAGTCTGTCCATGGCTTCTGGTGATTCAACAGGCTGGCTGATTCCATTATGTTTTGAGGCACGGCCCTTGGGAGTCGACAGGAATCTTTCCAGTTGGTTTCCATATAAAATGGAGTTGCAGCTTCAGAGGCATTAAACTATGGAAAAACTCCAGTAATCACAAACCCCAGGACACCAGACCCTAGAGAACATGACCCTGGGTGGTGGGTGGCTGTGACTTGTAGAACAGTCTCCTCTCTCAGGGTAAAGGCCAAGCCTTGGAAGGACCAACTCGACCTTGGTTTAGCAAGTACAGGATCAAGAACAAACCCCTTCACCCTTGCTAAAGTTCCCTCACCAGACACACCAAGAAATGAAACATGGCATTTCTTCCAGGGTTAAAACATTGCTCTCAAATATATATATATATATAAATCATGAGGTATATTAGGGATATTATGCTTGTGCTTGTGGTGGTCTTCAAATTCCATGTTTCCTGCAAGGGGACCTTGTTTCAGGTCTTGTGCTCCAAGTTTCCAGCTCTGTGGTGGTCACAGCCCTCCCTCACTGCTCCTCCTGGCTTTTTCATTTTGTAAACTTTTCAGTTTACTGCAGCTCCTTTATCCATATGGGAAATGTGTTTTTTTATAGTCCTTACACCGCTGGGGAGATACAAAAAATGTCAGCTGTGTTCAGGTCTCAGATTTGCAGTAATAAAAATGATACAGGGGCAAAGGTAATTAATGAATATTGAATATCAAAAGTGGACTCAGTTCTAGAACATTGTGAGCATTTTTGCTTTGGAGCAAATACTCTGCTTGGGCTAAAATGTGAAAGGCTTGCAGGATTTTTTTTTTCCAGAGAGAGGGTTGCTGCTATGTGGAAATACTGTCTTTTATGCCACATAGTAAAGTACATTTTTTTCCTCTTTTGCAAAAAAGTGGTGAGAAGCCAGATTTCTTATTTATCCAACTTGTCATTCCACAGGGAGAGGACTGGAGATTTAGTAATATCTTAGAAAAAAGGATTGCCAATACAAATGCAATTGTTTCTCACAAAGGCACATTAAGGAGACAAAATTCAGTGCTTCCAAAAACGCAAAACAAAGCTGGATGTAAAATAATTTGGAGAGGAATTTGTGGTATGTAACTAGGAATGAGTTTATGCCTGCTGAAAGGACAGATCATTTAAGTTCAACGGGACGTATTTCTCCACGTGTCAGATATTCCATGTAACATAATTCAGGGAGCCCCAAGGGAGCAGCTGTAGGTGGGGAGTGGACTCTTGGGTGATGTGTTTATTCACAGGCTCAACGGGAATCAAAGCTTTCCCAAATGGAGAGCTGTTTGCGTGCTGAAGACATCGTCTAAAGTTGCCCAGCTGGGCTGGTGGGACACTCTATGTACAGCCAAGAAAACATGGATTGAACACTGGGACATTAACCCATAAACAAAGCAGGGATCCAGGAGTCCTGTGCATAGGACTTGGCAGCTTCAGCTCTTTGATGATAGCAGGAGAGGCACAACTCAGATCCTAGCTCAGCTTCAAAATGTAACCACACCTCCACCTTCCCGACCCTGGAAAGCTCTGGCTAAATTGCATTAATTTTAGTGTAAACAGGACGTGTTTCATATTTGTGCAGGACTCTGGCTGGGGTTGCTGTCCTGAACCCGAGCCATGGCAGATGAACATCTCTGCTTCAGCCTTGTTTTTGTTTTGCTGGTTCTGCTTACAGCAAACAACCGTGTCTGAGAAGCCTGGGGTCCGTGGGATCAACTGTTTAATCAGCTGTAGCAAGAATGTGGTTGTCTTTGTTGTTAACCACTCAGCTATGAAAAGCGTGAATAGTATATGTACATTTGGAAGCACCACACGAGTGGTTTTGTCCCTGCTTTGCTCCCTCCTACTGGTCAAATGCTCAAAATAAGTTAAATATTTTGGAAGTCAAGCGTTTCGCTGTTCTTTTCTCCAAAGTCTGTGTTTTCAGTTCAAACAGATAATTGCATCTGTAATGGAGAGATGTTTTCCTCCCTTGGCTCTGTTAACATTGTAAAACACCTGCTAGGGCTGAGCTGCTTTTACCTCTGAAATGCTTGTTTTTCACCACTTTTTCTGCAATATAAATGTACCAATGTAACTACAAAAGTTGTGTCTTAATTTTTTTTTAAATCTCCCCTCCTTGGCATGGGAAAAACGTACTCACTTTTGCTATGTTTTGTTGGATTTTGTTCTCTTTTTCATATTTTCCTTAGACCATAAACATTTTTCAGGCTTGCAAGAGAAAGGAAAAAACCCAGCCAAATCTAGTGCAACTGTTGAAGTGTCAGAAATGCAAATCTCCTGTTGCTGCTGTTTTGGTGTACATGGGATGGAGGATGAGGAGGCGGTTCCTCCTCCCAGGGCAGCAGTTTTGCATCCCTGCACAGGGAAGATTGCACTGCCTCTCTCTGCCCACACAGGAGCCAGAAAGGCTCTTTCTGCATTTTAGGGGTGCCCAGCACACAGCCCACTGCCCACACTGAGCGGGTGGGCTGGGAGAGGTCAGTGGTGGTCACTCAGCACCTATAAATCATGCAGGAGCAAACCCTGGTCCTGGCTGCTCCTGGGCACTGGAGTGGCTGAAGGGAGCAGAAGACCAGCTCATGTGAGTGATTGCTTCACTCTGCTGAGTGGCTGGATGTTGCAAGACCACTCAAGGTTTCAGTTGTTTTCCTGGACACTGGAATGCATCTCTGGTCCCAGTGTTGACTCATTTCTCCCAGGAAAGAGCGGGCTGCTGGCTCTGGAGGTCCCCAGCAGTTCCTGTGTGCCCAGGGGAGCAGGGTGCAGGGGCAGCACACCCTCTCTGGCACACAGAAATCAGGTGTTGCAATGCTCACGTGCAGGTTGCCAGGTTTTGAATGGAAAATTAACGGATGGCTGACCTCAAAATGCTGGGAACTACCTAAAGGGTTACATCACTCTACCACCCACAAGTGTTTCTTGTGAACTTTTCCCGACTTTCCTTCCCGAACCCCTTGGCTGTCATCTCCTCTGGATTTGGACAGGCAGCAGCATTTGGGTTTGGTTTTAAACTCCTAGGAAAGGCATTTCTGAGGTGCTGCTGAGGGTGGAGATAGGAGAGGTTTCTGACTACACCAAGTGTGGCACAGACTCTATTCCTGAACTTAGCCCTGGCTCTGTTAGTGTTGGTATCAAGGAGCTGCTGATATTGAGGGGTGTTGGGTGGCAGAGGGTCTATCCCCTTTCCTCTCACTGCTATCTCGTCTGAATCCTCCTTGAAAGTAGTCAGAGAAGGGCAAACCAGAGGACTCTTTAAAACTTTCCCCACTGTCAATCATTGTCATGTCACGCTTTTGAAATATCAGCTCAAGAAGTGAAGTGTCCCTGTTTTCTCTCACCCCCAGCAGCCTGTTTTCTAACTTTCATCTTTAATTTCAGGGAAAGAAAAAAAAAAAAAAAAAAGGAAAAAAAACTCCAGAAGTGATAAACATCTTGCCACATTGCATAACTCCTGTTCTCAGAGCATTTTCCATGCTCCCGGGCCAGACAGGTTTTCCATTTTGACTTTATAGTTATGTCTCAGTCTTTGGAGCAACAGCTCTATCACAAAAATCTCTATCTCTTGTTTTCTAAATCTGCAGCTGTTTATGTTTTTCTAGCTTCCAAATTACTCTTGGTCCCCAGCCTTGCCAGGGTGTCCCAAAGACACCAGTGGGAGAACAAGTCCTGGCTGTGAGGAGGTGGTGGGTGGTCTGCAGGAGAGCTGTGCCTTATCCCTCCACCTATGCTCGGGAAAAAAAGTGTCCTGCAAGGCCCAGAAATGTGTTTTCCTTTCGTGTGCAACCCCCAGGTAAAACTGGAGCTCCCAGGTTGGAGGCTTTGCCAAGAGCTCCTTGCCTGCTCGTGCTGCCTCTCCGGTCACAAACACTCGGTTGTTTCCAGCAGCCCAGGATTGACGGGCAAAACTCCGATATTCCGGCGCTTTCCCCCTTCATTTCAGCACAGAGCCAGCCTCGAAGGATCCATTTCGCTGCCTTTTCCGTGGTGTGGAGGGCGGCACAGAGGCAGCGAGGACAGAACCGTGTCCGTGCTGCCTTGGAGCCGCTGCCGCGCCGGGCTTTGCCTCTCCCTGCCCGCAAAACGTAACCCGAGCCTCCTCCACGAAACTCGCTCAATATAGAGTTTACACAAATCATCTCGTTACTTCCAGTTTTCCTTGGCTCTCGCAGGGTTTTATTTGTTTTTCAGCCCTTTTCTCAGAGGTGGTTTCTCAGCACCCAGCTGCCCCCTAATCCCAGGGCAGAGGGAGCCTCCAGGGGTCAGGTTTCCCACCTGGATTCTGCTCCTCAGCCCGCAGAGCCCCAGGGAAGGGAAGGGCAGAGTGATGGGAAGGAACTGGGAGATAACTTGGTTATCCAAGCCAGAGGGAGGGGGTGAGGATATTGCAGTTCTGCAGCATCCTAAGGGCAGTGTCAGGAGGTCACCTAAAGCCCAGGTATAGCTTTACAGTAAGGAAATCCATAAAAAGGACAGATTTCTGACAGCCAGGACTATGTGATTCTGAGCACTTAAGGAGGCATAAAATCCTTCAGTTTTATAGTGCTGTTAGGTGGCTCTCTGGAAAGTGCTATGTGGTGAGGGCAAGACTCAGGGATGCAGTTCCAATCCAGAATGTCCCTCTGCCTGGGGACCAGGCAGATTCACTTTTTCCGGGTTCTTTGCACTGCCAGGACCCCTTCAAGCCCTAATCCTCCCTCAGGGTGCCTGACTTTGTATAGATGCACACCATAAATTAATCCTTCTTCTGCTTTTGTGGAGTTACTTTTCATGCTACTCCACTCACACAATGTAATTTAAACCAATTTCTATTGGCTTAATATATACTGAAGATGACTTAATTTTATTTCTTTTTTTTTTTCCCTCAACCCCCCGCTAATTCCTCCCCTCAATTTTCATATCCCAAGGCCATAACTAGAGCACTTTTTGTCATGTTTATCACTCATCATAGTTGAGCCAGCCTAACTCATGATGTCATAACAAGAAATCAACTCTCTTAAGCTATTTTGTAGAGAACTCATCTCAATAATTCCCCTGCCTTTACCCCAACAATAACCTTATATCTTTTTGGCCTGTCTTTTTTTAAGCTAGCATAATTGGCTTTGTCATGATGGTAGCAGTGCTTTGAGTGCCAAAAATGTATTCCCAGAGCAGCTGTGATGAAAAACATAGTAGTGAATTTTGCAAGTCATTATTAGTCATTTGCCAAAAATGAATGGCAGCTCAGACTAGAAGTGTGTTACCCAGAGGATGCCCAGAAAGGAAACTTCTGTTGCCAGGGGCTTTCTTTTTTCCACCCAGACAGGACAGGCTTTCACTGAGGGTGGTCAGGACAACTCATGTCCTGCTGGAAAAAAGCTGGGACCCATTTCTTGGTAGAAACAGGAATGGAAGCAAAGCCTGATTCACATTGTGCTAATATTTCTTGAAAAAACTGTTTTTGAAAGCTTGCCTTGCTGTCAATTCAGATTCAGTGACTGACAATGCCTTAGTTGTCCCTTTCTCCTTGCTCCATTCTCTAAATGCACTTCTTGCACCTTCAGGGATTACAAATCCACACTCCTGATGTGCAGTTTCTCAAACGCTTCTCAAACCCCAGCAGGGAGATTCCCCCATCCCTCTAGACTTCCCCACGTGATGCTGTGGCTGTGACTCCCTCTCAACTCCATCCTTTCCACATCCTCTCCTCATTTTCCACCCCAGGCTCTGCAGCAGCCCTTTGCTGAGCACGGGGCAGGGGTGACAGGCTTGGAGCAACCCTCAGTTCTCTGATTTCTGCTCCATTTTCACAGCACCACAACACATTTTCCCTCTCCATGTTTGTGGCTGGAAAACATCTGAGACTGTTTTCCTCATCAAAACCTCCATCTGGGCTAATTTTGACAGTTCTTATTTTACCTCTCCTCTCCCCAGCCTCCAGGATGCTCCCCTGTTGATTTTGCACCCCATTTTGCACACTTGGTAAGACTCCCTCAATTCTTCCACAATATATCCATGTGGGGCAGGGAGGAGACCTTTCTCTTTAGCAGGGTGGTAGATTTGACAGCATTTTTTTGTGTTTTCTAATAGAAATTCCAACACCCTTGATCACAGCTGTCACTGAACCCTTCAAACTCTGACTCCTCCATGTCCTTTTTGATACTGGAAGCCATGGTGTTACTTGGAGTGAGTCAGTGGTGATCTCTCAATTTAAAGCTCTTTGCCAGGAGTTAGGAAGCACTTTTGCAGTGCTTAACCAAAAGCAGGGCAGAAACAGCAGCCTCTGAGGAAGCCCAGGCAGGAAGAACTGGGCTCCACCAGGTTAGCAGAATGATTTCTCCAATTTCCCCCCAGGAAATCTCCATCAAGAGCACAATTCCTGGCAGCTTCCCTCTCTCCAACACCCTGCAGAGGTCATTGCCAAGGTCCAGTCTCGGTCAGACAGTCATGTCTCAGCACAAATCTGTCCTGGACAGATTCTGACTGGTCCCTGATGGATCTCTTTTCTGTGCATCAGCAGCACAGCAGTGGCCTGTGATTTATCAGATCCCCACACCGAGTCTCCTGCTGCTCTGCAGAAATCCTGCCAGGGAGCCTGAACCAACTCATGTGGTAATTTTAAGGGCTTTTGTGGTCTTGATTGGGGAATTTGTCTCTTCAGGTAATATTTCTTCCATCCCTGAAGGCCCTGTGTGAATTTCATGGACTTATTTGGCTCTTTAAGTCCTTCCTTGCTGGGGAGAAAGTTCCTGTGAGCTCATGGATGGCTGTGCTCTGTCTGCCCTTCCATAGGAGCCCTCTTGTTCAGGCCTCTCCAAAATCCTCCTTTTATCCTCTGCCACTTTTGATTTGTTGGTTTTTCTTCTTCCACCAGTACTTTTTTCAAGCCTGGTTTTAAGTATGAGGGAGGTTTACATATATTACATTGTTTATAGCAGGCATTTCTACTTCAGTTTAGCTGGAAATGTTGCATGAGGGGTGGTCCTTGCCTTGCTTCAAATCACCTTTAATCTCCCACCAGCCAGGAATCACTGCCACTTTCCTCTGAGTGCTGTGGAGCAGCTTGAGCCTGGCTTCGTTTGATGGCCAAGGGCCCAGGTAACCTGTCCTTCTGCAAATTCTCCTTCTAAAGAAATACAATTCTCCATTTCCAGCTTGGGGGGGGAAAAAAAAAACGCTCGATCCCCCCCTCAAAAAAAAAAAAAATCCCCAAAAATACAAGCCAAGGAAAAAAAACTCATGATCTCAGCAGGTCTGAGAAATTCCTCTGGGGCAGATATTTGGCACTGTCCTGTCAGCTGAATCCATGGACAGCCTATTTTGATGAGCTCCAGTGAGACCCTGGGTTTGGGCAATCTCCAGCAGATGACGAGCTGCTCACCAGAGCCCTTTCAGACCAGCTCAGCTCCAAAGAATTGCTTCACTTCCATCAGACGTGTCCTTACCCCCACTTGTGCTGTGTGGGATTTCTTCCTGCTGATGTTCTTTCCACAGTGGACAGGGAGCTTAAAAAGATGGGAAAAATTGTCTTCCTGTGATGCTGTCATTAAATGTATACTCTGGGAACTGCCTTGGCAGAAATGTGGACAAATCATATATTTCCTTTAGTTTTTCCTTGGAAATACATAAGAAAATGACAGCAGTCACAAAGCTGTATTGTTACCACTGAATGCTGTTTGGGGAAACCTTGTTTTGCTGTTTCTTTTCCATACATTTATTTGGGAGGTTTTTTTGGCTGCTTTTCTCTTCCATAGGCAATAAACTTCACATTACTGTAGGATTTGGAGCTTCACTTACAAAATAAAGTCAGAACTTGACAAAATGCCCACTAATGGAAGTGGAAAGTCTCCCACCGACTTTGAGAAAGATTTTTCTGTGTCAGAGAACATCCAAGAAATGTTTTATTTTATGATATTTTCAGAGTTCAGGAAATGGTGACTCTTTAAATCAGAAGAGTAGATGAATACTGGCTCACACATTTGTACAATTTTTATCCTGCTCCAGCATCACTATTTGACTTTGGAATGGACGCTGCTGAGGACAAAGCACTAATATGGAAATGTTCTATTTTTTGCCCCTGTTGTCATCATTGGCCACCCAATATTCTTAAATTTTACTTTAAAGCAGTATTTGGCCAATCAACTTGAAATTTGAAGAAAACTGATTTAGGAATGGGGTTCTCCTTTGCATATCAAAAGGAGAGATAACAAGATACAACACCTAGGCAAATCTGGGCTGGAAACACAGTTAAATTGGTGGAAGCAGATAACTATAAGATACCTCATGAAGATTCAAGTTATGGATGGGACATGTAGGATTCTCCATCACTGGAAGCCAAAATTGGGTTGTTCTCTTCTGGGTGCCCAGCATGACTCAGAGGCACCACTGGGAAGGGAAAAATTCAGGACAAGGGTCATCCTGGGAGGTGACAAAAGACCATCATTACAGCCCACCCCAAACTTACAATCTCAAAATTGCATGAAGTAATAATTGACAACATGCACTTCAAATCTCAGTTCTCATGCAGGCGACTGAAGGTTTCATCTGCAGAGAAATGTTCTGGAAAACAGGGAAATTCTGCTGCAGCCTCTGGAAAGCAGCATGCTGTGGGAGGTGGAAATGGGTTATAAAAAGTGGAATAAATGAGGTGTTTGGTGCAGGTAAAAACGAGGTTCTGCTTGTCTGGTCTTGCTCTGGTGGCAGTCAAACTGTCAGGATGCTTGGCAGCTCCAGTCCCTGAAAAAGGGACATCCCAACGTGATGATGAGGGTAATTAGGGGTCTTAGGTTCTGTTAAACCCCAAGTTATTTTGAAGTAACAAAAGCTGTGAAGTTGACACCAAGAAAAAAGAAAAAGAAGAAAGAAAAGGGGCCCATGTTTTGTGGTTAACAATAAACGAGCGTCACATCTCTTTCCAGAGCAGAAACCTCTCAATTATTTCTTCTGTCTCATTCAATTATACTCAAAGGGCCACACTTAAGAACTGCAGGAAAAAGGAGTCAGACCTTTACAATAAAAGACACGAAGCTGAGTTTGGCAGTGCCAGCCTTTGCTTCCTGCAGTTCACATTCCTGGAGAACAGTCAGGACGTGATGTCAGGGCTGGGCTGGAGCCAGGGCTGGCACGTAACCCCTGACACCTGGGCATGTCCTAGGTTGGCAGTTGTGTACCCACCCATGTTCACTGCCAGGCTCTTCCACAGCATCTTCATAAAGACATTTCTGATGGCAGATTAATCAAGTTGACCCAGTTCCCTGTCTCAGAT
Organism: Sitta carolinensis; assembly: GCA_032173965.1. NCBI lineage: Eukaryota > Metazoa > Chordata > Aves > Passeriformes > Sittidae > Sitta > Sitta carolinensis. The sequence continues at coordinate 26,787,261 of CM063289.1, forward strand.
AGAAAATTTGAAGAAACCTACAAAAGAATGAACCTTTTTCTTGACCAAGACACAAACTCTCAGAGAGTTTACATCTGAGGTGTTTAAATCTCTGAGGCTGGACACGGTGAGTCCACATATCTGGTTCTGGGTCAGTGTAAATCTCCTTTCTTGAAGCTTTAAGACATCCAGATAATCCGTGCATAGGGTCCCCAGTTCATACCCTTCCTGGGATTACACTTGAAATTTCTCTTCTCTTCTCTTCTCTTCTCTTCTCTTCTCTTCTCTTCTCTTCTCTTCTCTTCTCTTCTCTTCTCTTTCTCTTCTCTTCTCTTCTCTTCTCTTCTCTTCTCTTCTCTTCTCTTCTCTTCTCTTCTCTTCTCTTCTCTTCTCTTCTCTTCTCTTCTCTTTCTTTTTTCTCTTCTCTTCTCTTCTCTTCTCTTCTCTTCTCTTCTCTTCTCTTCTCTTCTCTTCTCTTCTCTTCTCTTCTCTTCTCTTCTCTTCTCTTTCTCTTCTCTTCTTTCTCTTCTCTTCTCTTCTCTTCTCTTCTCTTTCTCTCAAGTTTTTCGGTAATGTCCATATTTTTTCATTATTGCTGTAGCTTAAGTTTGTTGTTGTGGATTGGAGCTGCTGTTGGGAATCTCAGGGCAGCAAGGCACAGGCTTTCACAAACACTCCTCTGCATGGCAGGCATGTCTCTAAGTCTACTTTCATGCCCTGATTTTTTCATCAGGATGGAAGGAAATCGCACAGATGCCTCTGTTCCCACTTTTATTCCAGCTACATAAAAATGCTGAGAGCCTCTCCCACTTTTGCTGGTTTGTTTCAAAATTTATTGGAAGCTGAGGAGAGGCAAATGGGATATAACAGGGATGGTGCTGAGCCCGGATGGGATGCTGAACTGAAAAAGTTCTTGGATAGGGAGATAGGTAAGGAAGTATGCTAGAGCATTAATACAAAATAAATCTTCCTCTATTGTTTTTCTTTTCCAAGTAAAATTCTAACAGATACTCATTTACAGTTTGGATATCTGCCGTGAAATGTTTGACATACGGTTAACTTCATGCTGTTAATTATTGGAGGCTTGCTGGAAGTCTCCTGAGGCATTTGGTGCAGAGCTGTGTGGCTCAGCAGTTCCTGTGCAGGAGAGGGGGCTTCTTCTCCTGCCACCTTTGTTGTGGTGGCTGCTGCCAGGCTGGGTCGTCTTTCCAGCCGGGATGTCAGCACCAGCTTGGAAAATTCATTCCCAATCGTAATTCAGCCCTGTGTAGTAGGCAGAGGATGTGCATGTTTTGGAGCAGGGATTGCATCAGGGCCAGCAGAGAGGACAGAGCTGCAGAGACCCCCAGGTGGTTCAGCTCAGAGCCTGGGAGAGCTGGAGTGGAGCAGCAGCAATCGCCGTTCCCAGGAGCAGGGCTGGGACCCTCTGCTCAGCACTCAGCCTCGTGATTCCTGACACCCAGGGGGTTCAGTGTGCAGTGCCAGCGTGCTCCAGCGCTCTGGAGAGCCTTTCTTTCACCAGGTTCAAGCCTGGAGCAAGCCACAGGCTGGTTTGTGTGCACACAAGAGCTGGGCAGCCAGGGAGCCACAGCCAGTGGGAGCAGCGGAGCTGGAAGTGTCAAGCTCTGCTTTGTTCCCCATGAAGCCAGGGAATTTTAAATTCTCCTGCTTACTGGGAAGGCAGGAAAGACAGGAATTTCAAAACTTCATTCCTTCAATTCACCCTTCCCTCAAAAATGCTGCTCTTCCTTCAATTTCTTCTCTGGTCTCCAGCCTAAGCCAAGTTTTCATAACTCCTTTTTCCTCCCACCCTCTGGTTTGAATTACTGCAGTGTCTATCAGTTTTAGCTGACGTTGTGAATAAACTCTCATAACGCAGAGAACATCTTGCTTTCTAAATCACTTAAGTGATAATCAAATTTAGCAGGATGATTTAGAGCCCAGGAAGTTTGGAGGGTGTGTTTATTTTACTAGAATTTTTTTGTACACAGAAGTGACCGTCCTGCTAACTGTCCATATGAAGAACTTTAATTCAGAATTTTCCTTCACTACCCTGTTTCCACTTGTACTGCAATCCTGTGTTTTGGAGGATGCTAAAAATCACAGCTTTTGCTGCTGGAGATGGACTAATGCTGAAAACTCCCCAGAGAGAAATGAGCTTCCATCCAAGCGTGGGCCAGACAGCCAATTATTTTTCCTTAATAAGAACAACTGCTTGATGCTGCATCATAGTTGAAACTAATAGTAAGTTAAATAATAACAACAGCTGGTGGAAAGTGAAAGAATAGCAGGAAATAGCTCCTCAGGCATCCTATAGTTAGCTTGTGGCCTTCACTGGCACAGGAGATGGTGGTAATGACTGCTATTGTACGAATGCCATGGCTCCTGCTCAAGAAAAACGAATCCTTATCTGCCTGAAAACTCTCTGTGGGAGGTTCCTGGAAAAGCATATTGCAGGGATAAGGTGGGAATGACAGACAATGACTTAATGAGCAGGCAAGGTGACTGCTCACCACGGCTAGGAAACCCTGTCAGAGCTCCTTGGAGGCTTTCTGGGGAGCTTGGCTAGCCTGAAATAAATAACATGGGAATTTCTGTTCCCAGAATTGCTTAACAGGTCATAGAAACACAGAACATAGAAGAGTTTGGGATTGAAGGGGCCTTAAAGAGCATCTCATTCCATCCCCTGCCATGGGCAGGCACACCTCTGACTGTCCCAGGGTGCTCCAAGCCCTGTCCAACCTGGTCTTGGACACTTCCAGGGATGGGGCAGCCACAGCTTCTCTGGGCAACCTGATCCAAGGCTTCACCACCCTCACAGGGAAGATTTTTCCCTAATGTTCTATCTAAATCTACCCTCTTTCAGTTTAAATCCATGCTTCATTTCTCCTAAGCTCCCTGAAATCAGCGGTCAGCTGAACAGAAGGAGGTTTCGTGCTCAGCAGTTGTCAGATTTCCATTGCAAAATCACTCCTCAGCTCTACCTGCCTCCAATCTGACTCTGCAGAAAAGCTTTCCCAGCTTTATTTTGGATCCTAATGCCTGTGAATTAAATGCTGTAGAGCCATGGAAAAGCCGTCTGTGAGCTCCCAAGCAGTGTGAGGGCTGGCAGACTGTCCCCAGTCTGATATTTCCATCCCTGCACTGACAGAATCTGCCTCAGGCAACTCTAATTAGAGGTAAGATTGTGTGAGGATCTGAGCAAATTTATTCAGTTATTCTGTATATCTTGACACCAGCAAGGTTTTCTCCAGAGTCTGCACATTAATTTTGACATTAAATTTCCTCTATAGGTTTCTAAGGTTATAATTCTAATAAACTTGGCCTGCACTTTTCCCACTGATGCCCACAATATGCTTCATTTTAAGACCGATGGAACAAGCTGAGATTTTCTGGTTGTTTTATTTCCAGAACGCAGGCTGGAAATTACACAAGGAGCTGAAACATGCTTGAGCCTCTTATCAGCATCATCAGATATATATCACAGCGTTACATAGGAAGGGCTGTCTGCACAACAACTGGGAAAAGGTGTGAGTCATCTCTTCTTACCCCATCTCCGTGAGGGGAACATCACACCACAGCTCATAAGATGTGATTGAACGTGAAAGAGAAGATTTCAGCTATCAGGCATTATCGCTGAGATTTTGCAATAGAAATGACCCGTGATTCACTTCTAATTTTGGAAGGGTTGGCAGTTGTTGGGGTGGATTTTTGTTGGGTTTTTTTTTGGGTTTTTTTTGGTTTTTTTTTTTTTTTTTTCAGAGTGAATGAAAACCAGCAAGGAACGCAGAGAGATGTGTGAGATCCAGAGCCCTCTGTTGTACAAAGGCATGGATGCTGTTTGGACACATAAAGGGCAAAGGACTTGCCAAACAATTGTGTCCTGACACTTCACTGTTGGCTGAAAATTGACATCCATACAGGACTCCCTATCAGCCCAGCTGCCTCTTGCACTCGTTCGGTTGGCTCAGGAGCTGCTTTTTCTGCAGCCATGAATTCTGCACCCTTACCTCAAGTGTGCCATTCCAGCTGTCTTGCTGCAGATCTGCCAGCAGCCACGGAGGTCATGTACATCTGATGGCCAGAGGGACAAATGAGCCTGAGAAAATCAATAAAGGCCCTGCAGAGCAGCCCAGGAACAATCCAAGCAGGGATCTGCTGCAAACTCTATCTTTTCCAGCATTTGGTGCAAATTTTGGAAAGCTCAACCCCAGTGAGAACAACTTCTTTTACTAAGTAAATTGAAGCATTTTGTAATGACTGATTGTTCTCTGTGCTGCTTTTTTCTGACTGGACAAAATTTCAACCCAGTACTCCTGTGCAGTCTCTTTTCCAAGAAATAAACAGTCAAGCTGTGGCCAGTGTGTGTGGGATGGGAACATGAGCAGAAAGGGACACTTAGAAGCAAAGACTACTCAAAACCTTGATAATTAACTTGATTGGAGTGATTAATATTAACAACACAGAACAAAATGCAAAGTTTGGGATGTTTGGGGTGGAAGCAAATAGTGCTGTTTCCCATGAACTCCTCTGCTCCCTGGCTGAGTTCTGCTCTTACCCCAAATGTTCACATTGTTTACTCCTTTCCAGACCTGGATAGTCACGTTGACCAAATATTGGGTTTATAGTTATGATTAATCTTTTGTTCTTCTTGCCAAGGACAAACAAAAGTAATGATGGAGGAAGAAGTTCAGCTGAAGTCTTCAGGCACTTTGAATGAAGGACAGATGTTGCTCTAGAGGACAGATGTTGCTCTTGAGGACACTGTGACTCAGCCATGCACATCTGCATTACCTTTGGAATATTGCAGGGTTTTTGCAGGAGGGTAGCTGTAAAAACTCTTTCTGGCTTCGAGATTCATGACTCTATGTATCCTCTCATTAAAATAAAAAGCATTTTCCTGAGGATTTCAAGAAGCTGAAGGTAAACTGCTGATTCCTGGATGGAATAACTCCCTCCAGCCATCATGAGCTGTGAAATGCCTCTTTCACCAACATCATTACGGCTCTTATTCAAAGTCCACTGGACTCTGCAGCTCTTGACTAACCCTTGCTGGCCTTAGGCTGATGCATTTATACACAGAAAAAGCTATCTTGAAAGTTTTTTGGGGTTGGGTCTTGCTGCCACTTTACATACTGAACATGACAAGTTTGGGTAATTGTTCCATTGGTGAAAAGCAGCAGGAACTGAGCTCAACGATCTAGGATTGATTAGGGCCCTTTGAAGATGTCTGAAAATCAGCTCATATCCTTTTCTCGGTGGGCAAACTGTACCAAAAGGCATTTAGTGTCCTGCTGGGTGCTGCTCAGTGTTTGTTTTCAGCCACAGCTCGGGGGGAAGCATGGAGCTGCTGGGAGTGGAGAGGCTGCCAAGCACACGGTGCCAGGGTGGGTGAGCCTCCCATAAACACTGAGTCTAGACAAAATGATCTGCAGGCAGAAGCCAGCAGCTGATGTCAGAGGAGATCAAGTGTTGATAAAACTGCCTGAGCCGGGGAGCCAGAGGGGTTTTGTGTTAAACTCGGGTAGTGCTTGGCGGTGATGTTTTTGTTCAGGTTGAGTTCATGGAGTTTTTGACTTAATATGTTACTTCAGACTTCCTAAGTCTGCATCCAGGATCTGAGTTAACAGGTCTGAAAATGCTTTGTTTTGCTCAGTCCTTGGGTGACTTTCTGGACTGCAGAGTGCTCAGCCTGTCTCTGGTGAAGCCTCAGAGCTGTATCCCACTGTGTCCTCCCTGACACCTCCAGGATGCTGCCTGGAGTGGACAGGTGTGTGATCCCAGGGATAACCAACTCACCTGGACCCCAGATCACCTTTCTATGTCTGCTGCCTCCCTTAAACACTGTGGACCCATGCACTGCAGCAGCTGCTCCCAAATGAGTGACATCACCTTCGGTTTTATGGATCCTCTGCAGTGTGTGATGTGGGGCTGGTGTGGGCAGTGGCTTAGAAACTTCTGCACATTTTTTTGCTTTTCCAGGAAGGGCCTTGACATAAGGAAGAGCTGAAGCCCAGCAGCTGAGGCTTGAGGAACACTTACCATCTGGAAGTGCACTCCCAGCAAAACTGCTGTGCTGAAATAAAGCACAGGCTCCATCAGATCTGTGCCACACTTTTGCCATTAGAGCTATGGGACAACTTCTTGAGGCTTTGGTCACTCTGCTTATCATGTAAATCACAAAGAACCTGCTGCCCCTGCCCAGAGCACTTAACCAGCCCCTTTCTGTGCTCCACTGCTCCTCTTAGCCCTTGCATGCTGTATCTGAGATCTGAATCTCATAATCTGCTTTGGTATCCCTGCAATTGTATTGATTGTTCTGGTTGCAGGAGGGGTTGATCAGACCCCATTTTGCCTCGAGGTTGTCCTGCCAGCATCTGCACACACTCTGTTCTGGAAGGCAAACTTTCAGCCCGATTTCTGGAACACAGCGACAAAGTTTCCCCAAACCAGAATAACAAACAAATTAACAAGCAAAAGTTATTCATGGGAAGCGATTTAGAGTTGCAGAACAGTCTGTCTCTCACTAATCAGGTTAGGGCCATAATAAGCACCATGAAAGAGAAAGCCTGACGTGGTTCCTGTGGTGGGACAGATGTCCCACAGTCTGTGTCCTTGGCTGTCCCTGCTTCCAAGGCACTGGCCTGCCCTGGCCTGCTGCAGGACTGGCTCCAGCCTCTCCCAAAAGATGATCTCCTTTGCTTCCAGCTGGGCAGATGTTTGATCTGCTAGATGTTTCTCTCCTCTGGCCCTGTGGTGAAAGAGCACTGGGACTGAGCCATGGCATGGCTGGTCCTGGAGAGCTGCTCTGAGGAACCCCTCACAGTCCTGACATCACCAGAGCAAGGGCCACCAGCAGCTGTGGCCCCACTGATATCCCTCCCAGGCACGAGATGTGCAAGGATGGGGTGTGCCTGTGCCCCCCTCCCCTCATTAGGATAAGCTCTAGGGAAGATGCTCTTTCATATTTCCTCCAGCTGCCCCCAGAGGCACAGAAAAGCCCTGAAATGATGGAAGTAATATAATCTATGTTTTGGATTTGGCTTAAAAGCGAGTTAACCCCCCTCCCTTTTCTCTTTAGGTGGAATTTCCTTTGTTTTACTGAACAGCTGCAGGCTGCAAGGTCCCAGAATTGTAATTTTGGCCACCATATACTGTCACAGTGTGTATTACATATCCAATAAAGCCTGACTATTGCATCCTCTGGGCACACTTTAAAATAATTGCTTGTGAAAGCACATACTCCTCTCAGCTGCACTCATCTGAGGGACCAGTGACACAAAAGGTTCCCCGACTTCCCAAAATGCAAGTTCTCCTTATTTTCCTTATACCTCTCATTGTCCCCAACCTCAAACCCAAGATTTTCCAAAGGGAGTGACATAATATTTTTCTCTAGCACTTTAGCCTGGCTCAAGGCTGCATGGAGGTGGCCCAAGATGCAGCAGAAAAAGCATCTTGGGGATGAGGGGGTGGCAGAGGAAAGAGAGTGGGATTGTCCTGTCTATCATGTAGGAGGTGAAGGACCAGACCACAGCCAAAGATGCTGGCTTGTCTGCAAGGACATGATGTCACCCTGATGTCTGCCATCACTTCTGGTCTTGTTCAAACATCAAAACTCCTGCAGAACACCAAGGAAAAACAACTTCTGCAGCCAACACGGCCTACACACCCCAGAGACTCTTCACTTCCTCCATCTCTGCAATCCTCTGTGCAAGCAAGGAGCCTGTAGCCCTCTCTTGGCTCTTCCACCTGGTCTCAGAGTGACTATTAGAAATTAGTGACGAGTCAACATCCAGTGCTTTTCAGTTTGGGGTCACTTGACTTTAAATAAGCATCCAAACGTTCACAGCGGAATCAGCCAAAGCTCATTTATCTTGACGTTTTCTCACGCCATTTCAGGCACAATTTCTTCTGGCTACAGCTGGGAGTATCAGGAGAATAGTCTTCTTTGCTGTGTTTTGGCATGGTTGGCTCTAGTGCTAGCCAGAACTGGAAATTGGAAGAAAATTTATCTATCTATCTATCTATCTATCTATCTATCTATCTATCTATCTATCTATCTATCTATCTATCTATCTATTGTATTTTATGTCTCTGTGTGTGTGTTAAAAAACTTTAAATCCTCAGAACCCGAATGAAGCTTTATTCAAAATTTTGGCTGAGTTGGACATAACATTTTGGAAAGTGGTTCCTCATTTGTAACCTAGCATATACAAACTTACCAGGAATCAGAATTTCAGTCCATTTAGAAGAAAAAAAGTCAAGAGTTCCGACTCTGTGTGTGTGTATGGTGTGTGTGTTCCCAACTTTATCCATTTACAGAAAGTTAAGGGTGAAAGTTTATCTGCTGGCAGCTCATTGTGAGAATTCCAGGTAGGAGCTTGCAATATTTACACAAGGTGTTTCATTGTGAGCTCTCAGAATGGGAAAGCATTAAAACTCCAGAAATACACAGAGTGACTTGCATAAAATTAATTCTCTTGCTTTCATTTCAGTACTTGCAAGGAATCTTTGCCAGTCCTCTTTCCATTCCAGAGCACAGCAACACCCATAAAAGAGCAGAAGAGTGTCTGCTTTGTGCAACATTTCTGCTTGTTTATAACAGGGGAGAAAAAGGGTTGAATTTATTGCAGCTGGTGGGGGAATCTGGTTTTGTCCATTTTACCTGATTGTCGCTGAAACCATATGCACAATATAAGTGGAAAGGAACATACCTGTAAAGAATTTCTGCTGTGGAGTTTTCTGCAGGCTTTTCCTGAAGCCTGACCTTCAGCAATCATGGTTTTGCCTTGTTTTACAGAGATCTAATTGTTCCTAATTTCCTGTCGGTAAATGGTACAAGGTGTGGAGTTGCACTTTTAATGTTAAATTTCAATCATTTGTCTGACTTAATAGACGTGAATGGCTCATTCAAGCCTAAGTGCTTTCGGTTCATGTAGGACATATTTATACTGAAAATCTATTTTGAGTGGGTAAAGCCATTTTTCAGGAGGTAGGGAAATATTTCCTACCTGCAGCTGCTGAGCTCTGGGGGAACCGTGGGCTGGGATCTTCTGATCTCCAGAAATCAACTCTGTTGGATGATTTTTCTTTCCTCCCAGTGCAAATCACCACAGATTCCCACTTGTCACAGTCTCATGTAGCTCAGCTTTAGGGTAATCAAGGTGGCAGAAGGGCAACGCTTCCTCCTAGAATATTATTGGTCCTTTGGCATCTTTCTCCTCATACCCAAGATACCTAGTAAAAACAACTTTTTGATGGCTGGATTTCTGTGGGAATCACAAATATTTCTTGCAGTAATCTGCTTTTAGCCACCAGTTTCTCTTGCTGGCACTGATAAGGGCTTCCTTAGCTGGGAGTAGGCTGGAGAGAAATTGGTGCAAACAATTTAGGGATTAAATTTTCAGGGATTACCTCTTCTACCTCCTCCTCTTGCCTGCAGAGGGAGGTGAGGAAGCTCCACACATTCCTGCTGTGCCCACAGGAGCTGCAGCTTGGGACCCCTGAGGCACAGAGGGAGCAGCCAAGGGCACTTCTGGCTCTGGGAAAGGAGAGCAAGGCTCAAAGCCTCTCCCAGAGCCCCCATCTGAGTGTCTTCACCCAAACACACAGCGACATTCCTGCTGGACCTTCCTGCTAGGTGTGGTGCAAGGCGTAGTGTTTCCACCAGTTAATGCTTCAAAGAGGCAATAAAATCCCAGAGAAAATGGCTTTTGAACTGAGATGATGCAATTAAGCATTGGCAACACTGTTTCAACAGGATGCAGGAGAAATTATAAGAGAATTATTAATGATTTCTGATAAACCAGCTCAGGCAAAGCAGTTTGTGTACAGACAGTGAGTACTCCACTCTGTTGTAGACATGAGTAACGCTTCAGTAAATTGCAATTTACTGAAATTTTTAAGTCAGCAGTCATTATCCTGTAGTGATTAATCTACAGATGAATTTGGGCCTATGTTGCTAAACTCTATTTAAGAACAGATTAAAAAAGAATATGACTCACCACATAATTTCCCAGCCAGTGTGGATCCAGAGTAATTATTCCAGTTACAATGTCCTTGTGATTGGTGTTTTTCATTCAGTTTTACACACTATTGTGAAACGATGTCAAATTTTGTCTGAGTATTTTCTCCCTTTCTAAAGCACTCAATTGCACTCAAAATTCTATTTGTTTCTGATTATATGGAGCGATTTTTATTTGAAGTGTATGATATTGCTTTTTGAGTTCTGAGTCTCTGAGAAGTGACTGCTCTTGCTATGAAAAAAGATGTGTATCAGAACTTTTCCTTAGCATAGAGTGTGTTTTAATTCAACTCATAGCTAATCCCCTCCTGCACAGATAACATTTCATACTCAAATTTTGCTCTTTGAGCTTTCCAGACTTTCAATTCCAGCTCTGGATCCAGATCAGGTTTCCTCACTTAAATAGCTCCCCTGTCTGTTTTGTATAACTCCCAATGGTTTACAGGATATCTTTGTTTCAAAATCTGTTTCTCTGCTCTGCTGGGAGCACATATGTCTCTGTTGTGTTTAACTATCCCCTGCAACCTGTTAATACAGCATAATGGGTTTGCAAAGATAAAATCCTCACCAATAAAATAATACCTCTTTCATTACAAAATGGAGGTTGGGAAAAAAAAAAAAAAAAAAAAAAAAAAAAGAAGTAGAGTCTTGAAACGAAAAATATTTGAAGAGAAGAAATATCTAGGTCACAGCTTTTCTCAATTTTTGTAATTTAATGCAGCCTGGAATAATTGCTGCATGCATTCTTTTGAAATCAAGTCCTACAATGCACTTATTACTCAATCTCTATTTTCAGATGTTGCTGGTAAGATACAACATTCTGTTTTCCAAATAACTACATTGCAAAAACGCTAAAAAACTAGGTTGGATGATAGTTTATCCAAATATTGAGAAGAAATGTAGCCTTCCACATCAGCCTGACAGTTGGTGGGTTCTTTGTGGGAAATCGACTCCACTTCTGAAGATGCCACAGCCACCAAATCCCAAACTCTGCAGAAATAAATACTTTAGTGAGGGAGAAGTAAAAAGGGGGAAGTGAAGGACTTATTGCTCCAGTCTCAGGTAATCTCAGGGAAATCTGAGGAAATTAAGCAGAACATAAATGATGCAGAGACTTTCTGTGTCGATTCCCTTCGGAGAAAACAGTGTTATCATGCATGAGGTCTTCTCCAAGACTGTGCCCTTTTCTGATTATATTTTAAGGTCACTCTAAAGCAATTTAAAAACATCAAGAGGAGGTAAAATGTTGGAGGCTTTGTGTACAGTCCCTAGGACCTGGCAGTCCCAGCTTTGCATCACCAAAAATGACTGGAAAACCAGTTTTGTGAGGTTTGTATTGCTCAGGAATGCAGGGAGGGGGAGATTCTGGGCAGACAACAGCAGAAAAGCAACTGCACCTTCACTTGTCAGTCTCAGAAAATAAAAGGTGGGTATATAATACCTTTGGGCTAACACAGAATAGGTTTCAATTTCCCTCTATCCTCACATTTTTCTACACCCCACTTCATGTGCCACCAGGTCAGGGGTAAGATGGAAGATAAAGACTGTGCAAAAGTATCTCCTTATCTGCTGAGAGAGAAAATACTGGCATGTTTTCAGATCAGGCCTAAGTGTTTGAAAAGCCAGTCTCTTACGCAGAAAGATTGTTTTCCACTCTACAGCAAAAAATTAAGCACTTGAAAAATCTCAACATGTTTCATGAAAAATTGTTGACTGTAAGTCTGAAGTGGAGCTGACAAGGTGGTGTTAGGCATTCATTGGAATTTCTGGCCACATGCCCTCTGAAATTAGCAGACTTAACCTCTCTCCACTTCTGTTGTGTCTGAGGACAAGCAGTTTTCAAATAGGATAAGGGGGAAAGCTCCGGTTGCCTTGTGAATAATTCCTTACCCTTCCTCTCCACCACTGTGCTCTTCAGCACAGCCCAGGCCTGTGCTGGGCTTTAGGTGGGGTTTGGAATTTAGATCTGGACCATCTCTGTGGCTGATCAGCATGAAGTGCTGCCCACGGAGTCCAACATCATCTGAAAACAAGTCAGGAACATCCATCCCCCTGTTACTCATTGCCACATTTCTTGTCTTACCACAGGTGGCCAAACAATTTTTCCTCTGGGTAATTCCCAGCTGCCCAGCTAAGTTGCTATGGCATTTTAAACAGCAAAAAGTATTGGCCTTTTGTTTTTACTTTTCTCCATTTCCATTGATTTAATGTAGAAATCTGACTGGGTCTGCAAAAGAAAACTTAAATCAGAAAAACTTTAAATGAGATTTTTCCTATCAATTCAAGTAGGTTCCCCTCTTTTTACTCCTGCAGGATTAGGGGTTAACCAGTTGAGCTCAGTAATTACCGATACAACAACCAAGCTGGTTTAAGTGGATTTTTGGCCAGATTTCTAATTACACTGCATAGATGGGGAAGATTTTAAAATACTTTTGCCTTGTTCAAATTTAATTATACAGTTTGGGGTTTGTTTTGTTTTGAGAAGTCAGCACTATGTCCATATTAACAAAATTGTCTGGATTGCCCTTTCCAAGGTGTTAAGTCTTAGTTTTTATTCTTCATGCTGATGGTAGTAATTGGATTGAAGAGAGGGCTTTTTTTTGGGTGGTCTACTGGGATCTTTTTTTTCCCCTATTCACATGATTAGTCATAATGACCATAAACAGCCCTATTTCCATCTGAATCAGTGGAGACACTCTGACTAATGTAGGAGTCCTCACACAGCAGAAGCTGACATTTTTAATGTTTTTTGATGTTGAATGTCCATCTTTGAATTCACCATAGCTATTGTGGTAGAGTTCCAGGCACAACACACTCTGCTCCTGCTCCAAAAAGTCTCTTCATCAGGTACAAACATCACCAATCAAATCATTCACCCACTGAATAATCCTTTTTTTAATTTTTTTCCTTATCTGGAATAATCAAAGAACATCATCAGTGTGTTGATGATCAGTATGATGATACCTTCTCAATCAGTACTAAATTTTCGTCACTAAAAATTGTTCACCTGCTAATTTTTCTTATCAATATTGAAATAACATCTCAGGTTTTACTTTTGTTTTTATTAGCCACTGGATTTACAGGAAAGCATAATACAACTTCATTCCATGATCAAAGGAACACGCCACTTAGTGCCAAGTTTCCAATATAAATACTCGAGTTATAAAAATATCTTTCCATTAATTTGTTGCTTCTATAATTGTTCTTGTCAGTAAATGTGTTCATTACTGGAAAGAGAGGCTTTAGAAGAACGTAAGGCCAGTTGCAGTGCATTCAATAAGGCATTAAAATGAGTATTCCTGGGAACCTTTTTTGTAGTATTTTCCCAGCAGTATGTCTTCCAATGGACAGCTCTACAGTAAGCTCAGGGAGAGAAGGAGCCTAGGTAATTTTCCATGGAAATCCTTGTTCATTTAGCCCACAGACTGCAAGACTGGACACTGTTTGGCAAGATATAATTCAATAACAGCATCTTCTCTGCCTGGGAATATAACTCAGTTGCTTGGTTTATCTGAGAAACCTTGTCTGTGTTTGTAAGCATGGAAATCAGCAGCTGGTTAAGAGGAGGATTGGAAGCAATTTTGTTTGAAAATGTGACCCTTTTCAAACAGCAAAGCTCAACTATCTGTATTATTTTGGTAACCTGAGATGAGTGATTATTTGAAAGAGCCTAAATGTACATCCATTCATGGGGGCAAGGCTTGTATTTTCATATCCCTTCCTCGGATGAAAAAGAAACGTGGGACAAATTGCAAAGAAAGGATTGCATGTCCCCCTCCCTGTTTGCAGAGGAAAGGCAACAGGGCAAAGAGAGCTCAGGCATTTTATTGGAGGTATCACAACTTAGCTGCTGGACCATGGTATCCCTTCACCTTCCCAACACAGAAAAGTCCCTTCTCTCCTCTCATCATCACCTGATGCCCATGAGTCACCTTCAGCAACTGTTCTGATAGGAAACACAGTTTAACTCTGTTCCATGCTGAAACAAAGGTGCTGTAATCAAGAAATCATCACCAGTTGGGCCTACAGGAAACAATTAAATAGAACCTTGCAACTGGACTAGAAGGACCTGATTCCACCTTAAATTTCTCTGGTTTAGAGCCGTTTGGAATGAAAGGCATTGAAGAACTGCAGGAGTAGAACAAAGGAACTTACAGCAGGTAAAATGACACCTGAGACAATGAGAGGCTTCGTCCTCCTTTGGAGCCATAAATTTAAAGTTTTGTTACAGATTTGTGCATTACATCAGTTCAGCAGTCAGGGACCAATACATCTTCTGTCACCTGTGTAATCACACACATAAGTTATAGCTGCACACGAAAAAGAGCAGGACTTACTGCTCTGCTATATTTTATTTGTATTAAATCTCAGACTTTGTACTTTTTGCCATATTTTATTCTATCACCTCAGTCATCAGAAGGAGATACTACTCTGCCCTAGTATCATTTTCTGTGGTTTAAAAGAGGAGGGAACAATTTCTTCCAGCAAAATTTGTAGTGATGGGGCACAAAGCTCTCCCCAGAACACAGTCTGCCCCTCGACCTTAAACTGTGTGTCTCACCTGACCCAGTGTGTGCTGATGCCAAAATCTGAGCTGGCAATCCTTGGAGGCAGTGAAGGGAAGCAGGAACCTAAAGGACCTCAACCACTTCCTCTGCAGTAGCCACCACACCTTAAATTCCCTGTTTCTCCCCATGGATTTAAGAGGGACACCATGAACCTCATCACATGCAAGTCTTCCTTGTGTATTGTTAAGGAGCAGGGAAGTGACAAAGATCTCATTCATCACTCCTGCCAGTTTTACTTGTGTTTTCTTTACATATTTAAATTTCTGGCTCATAGAGGGTTAAAGGGAAAGCCACACACTGCTAGAGCTGCAGGTTAGTACTCTGATATTTTGGAAGGATTTTGCTTTCTTGTCAGGTCATTCTGTAGAAATAACATCATTGTTTGCTGGAAAACAAAGCAAAACATCTGTTTTCCTCCTCACACCAGTAACTCAATTTGTCAAACCCTCCTAAGGCTACTGAAGCAGGAGACCATCAAAACATGAGAACCACTGTAATGTCTGAGGGGAATTCACAACTCTGCTGTACCTGGGAAGAACATGAGTCACAGAGAATCTGGCAAGTACAGAGATGCCGGGGAATGTGTCTTGCAAGAGGCAGCCCAGGGATGTCAAAGGGAGCAGATGGATTGCATTGAGCCTTGCAGGCTGGAGGATGTTCTGCTGTCTCCCAGGGCAGAGCAGTTGCTCTGGAGTATGTCTCACATCACACTTTCTGCTGATGGAGTGGTCACTGTGCAGGAAGCAGCTGAAGCCTTTCCAGCTCCTTCCAGCAGCCAAGGGTGAGCATCCTGCTGGTGTCATCCTTAGAGATGGCCTGCCTGAGGACAGGCAGTGACAAGCTCAGGTGCTTCACAAGGGCACGAGGAAGCATCAGATGAACAGTAGCAATGAGGGGGCAATTCAGGGACACAGATCCTATGGAAGTGTAGGAGATCCATCAATATTTATTTTTTAGTGAGGGAATTGCTATTTTTGTAATTGCACATTTCTGAGAGAGACAGAACAGTGTGGGACCCTCACGAAGCAGATGCCAGCTGCTCTGTGGGGAGTAGCAAAGCAGCCTGGATGGGTTTGGGTTAAAACTTGGATGCAATGCATTGCCTCTGGAATTCTTTGCCATCAATCCCAAGGTAGACGGGCTCAGGCCTTCCCAGCATGGTGCTGCTGGGTTCACTGGAACATCACTCTGCTGCACACACAAAGGTGTTTAGACACTCACAACCTGCCAGAAAAATTTCACCTCATCCCCTTGCTCAAGAGAGAAATGTTCTGCCCCCAAAATCATGTGGGAAGATCGCAACCAGATTTTCACGTTGCAACATGTTCTGTTCACAAACTGTGACCAAACTCTGCAGCCAAATCACGAGCCCAGATCAGAGGGGAAGGGCTGAGAGGACCGAGTGCCGTGTGCCGTGTGGATGAGCTGGAACCACTCTGCTGTGCCTCAGCTAATTGGCACAGGACTCACTAACGTGGGTCGTTTCGTACATAAAAGCCTGTAATCGTGTGAGTCTTTCCACTTACTCCCTGTTCGGCTGATGAAAACGCACAGATGTGAGGGCAAAAGGTTGTGTGAGACTCAGGATGTCGCCAGCTCCCCTAAATAGCCTCCCTGGGCTGCTCAGATGTCATTTCAATAATAGTAGTAGCTGTATTAATTTATTACAAATTGAAAAGGAGAGGTAAGGAGAGAGAAAGCTGTGCCAGGATCCTCCAGGAAGACAAAAAAATAAATAAATAAATTAATGGGAGCCTCTTCTTTTCCAAACTCCTCTGGGGGAGGGGAGGGCTGTGCATTTCTGCCACCCCACCCTGCCCACTCCATAACAATTTGCACAGGGAGAATTTCCTGGAGCAGCTGGGCTTGCTCTTCCCACACCGTCCCCCCTTGGGTGCATTGCATGGGCATTTGAACAACTACCCAACCATAAAATAAGCATAAATGTTTTCTCAGGGAGATGAGGAGTGTGTTTTAAATCCATTCCAAAATTTCCCTAAAATAAAGACTTCATGTCCATGGACAATAATTGTATTAGCACACCAGGAAGTTAAAATAAAAAAAGGAGCTAAAAAGGGACTGTGTTGGTCACATACTGCTGGGTTTGTCCCTTTCTGGACACACTTGATTGAACTTTTTACTGGTTTGTAGACAACCTGAATCTAACAGAGAAGGACTGAAGTACTGACATATGGTTAAGACAGTAAAACATTCAAAAACCTTTCCAAGCATTAGCTGAATGTAGTCCAAAATTCCATTAAAATACTCACTGAAATAATGTGGAAAAAGAGGAGGGATTTTTAAAATTATTTTAGCCATTTATGTGGGTTTTTGGGTGTCTTGGTGTCTTCGTGACTCTTGGTTCAAATTCCTCAAGTTCACACACCTCACACAAAGTGCTGCGTTTGACTTGGTGCCACAACTGAGGTCCATTTAGGGGAGTTTAATCTCGTGGACCCTAAAATCTAACACCTCCAAATTAACACCAATTGTGGTTAGCTTCTTCTCGTGCACTCTCTAGATATTCATTTCTGGCTGCCTGCAACTGCTGACAGGAAGAACGTGTTGGAAAGATTTAACTCCAACCTCACGCGAGCAGATGATGTTCCAGAACATTGGGGCTTTGACAGGGATCTGGGTGCTGGGATGGAGACAATTTGGAGAAGCGTTTTTGGTGTTTTCATTCCTCAAATGCAATCCCCTGGTGATGGGGGTGTCTTCATAAAAGCCTGCCCTGCTTCCCCAAACCTTGTTCTAGCAGCTTAAAAATGTCCAGAGGGCTCATTGTTCCTCCTAAGCACCTTGATGGGGAGGGTGTAGAATATTCTAACTGGGTTGTGATGTTTTGAGGGAAAATTAAGAGGCATCTGGGGCATAGCTTGGGTCAGGGACCTCCACGAAACCCTCCTTTAGCAAGCTGGAGTTCAGTGCACACCATTATTTAATTTCCATGAGGCTCTATACCATTTCCCCCTTATTTTTCCAAAGTGCCCAGCTCGGACAACAGCAGGAAGAGCAAAAAGAGAAGCAGATGATCCTGCTGAGCCTCAAGCGTTGGAGTTCTTTGCAGTCAAGGTGGGCTGTGAATGTCCTCTGCAGTCACACACCTGAAAGATGAGGAGATGTGGCTGCATCTGTGACTGATTTGTGAGTGCCCCAAAGAGGAAATTGAATTGCAGAAAGGTTTTGCACTCTGGCTGTGTTTTTGTTTCAAGCTGGTGAGATTTTGCTGGAGGTTCACTACCCAGCCCTGGATGTGTGGTTTCAATATTTTGACATCACTAGTTAAGGAAACAGTGAAAAATTGTTTTGTGTTATCCTATTAATCCTAAAATGGGACATTTATCTGGAAAACAACACCACATCCATCTTCTCATTATTGGAAATTTACTGAAGTTTTGTCTGAGAAGAAAATTTGCTAAAATATTCTTTTGAGATGATAAATTAGTCAAGCAACTTCCAGATAGTTTCACCTGCGAATCAGGGAGGGAGTGGAATAACTTCCATATATTACATTTGCCTTGGTTAAATAGATTTTTTTCCCTGCACTATCTGGAAATTTTTTCCCTGAACAAACAACCCAGCTCTTTTCCAAAGTCTAAGAAAATAACATTCCAAATGTGAAAATGAAACAGAATCATTAAGTTGCAGTCATACAAAGCAGATTAGTCAATCTGAAATGAACTTTTTTTTCCTTATTTGTCTGGTTTGTCAGCCAAATTAAAAAAAAAAAATCCATTCTTTGTACAGCTCTAAATATTGTGTTTCAAAAATAGTCCAGAGGGATAAATTCACACAGAAACTGATTTTCTTTCATTTTTAAAGTCATACAGTGGAGCAGGGGAAAAAAGGGAACAGAAGCTCCTCCAAGTTTCCTTCTGCTGCTCCTCTTAAAACAAGGAAAACACATTTCTGACCACATTACATGTTTTAGTTGGACACCACGAAATACAAGGCTCCTGCTGAAATGCACAACACCACCCGACCCAATTTAAAAGCTGGGCAACCAGCCATGATTATTTGTAATATAAAATTAATCTGAAAGTTGTCATAAACAAAAATGCAGTGGCAAATGGGAGCATCCTCCTGGCTGTAAACACCCTCCCACGGTGGTCCCTGACACATTTATCCTAAGATTTACTCTGCCTTTGTGACACAGACAGAATTTAGGTCATGAGGACTTTGGCTTGGGATGCAGGATTCTCCTGCCTTTCCTTCCTTCATCTTTCCTGCTGTGTTTTGGTTTGGGCAGCACTTGAAGGCAACACCTTGGTTTTCATGGAGTGCACCAGGATCCATGTCTGGGTAGAAGAACAAATAAAGGCCCTGCTATTGGAAAGGAGCATTGATTTCTCTGAGGGCTTTGCTGCAGCTCCTTCATCTCCCCTTCAGTGGGAGGATCTATCCCAGTGGGATGGCCTTTCCCAGTGTGGTATTCCACGTCAGCAAACCTGGCCTGCTTCCTCCACATATCCTCTTAAAAATAAAGCTGCGGGGCAGAATGCGTCCCTGATGTCTCTTAATGCCTTTTTTAAAGAACTTTTACTAAATGTTGTGTTTTAATTCTTTAGTTTCTACTTTCTGGGGTTGTGTTCCAGTTCATTTGGATGTGTGAATTCAGGATTTTCTGTGTTCTTCCCTCTTTTGCCTCCTGGGGACTTTCCTGCCAAGCCAGCAGTGGATTCTGAGTGCAGTGAAGTTCCTAATCGCCTTCATACTCTCTGCTTAAAGCATGTGGCAGTGGGTGAACTTGCCAGATTCCCATATCTATCAACAATTTAACTAGCAGAAGACCTGGGATTGCACAAGGAGTAGTGCAGGAATAGAGATTTTTCTGCTTCTCCTATCCCAAATCTCAATCCACTATGAGATCTGTGGAACACGTCCATGAACCTGGGCAAAATAAAACCCCATGTTCAAAAAAAAGCAGGAAACATTTGTGTCTCTTTCAATGCCCAAGAGCTGGGCATTCCTGAACTTGACCCCCCTAATAATGGTTTTGACAGCAGCAAGATCTTTGGCCTTGCTCATGTGCTTCTGTCAAACCAGCTTCTAAGATTGAGAATAAAGCAGAATCACACAAGATTCCCTGGATGTCTCCACACCAGCCACTGTGACTAAACCTGGCCCAGCTCCTTCCCAGGCACTGGTCCCTGAGGTGTGTGAACTGCACCATCTCAAACCTCCTCAGAACTGGTCTTGCAAAAAACCTCCCCGGGTTTGAACTCGCCCACGGTTCCAGCAGTGGTTTTTTGCTGTAACCAGAGAGGCTTTCTAGCTTTTTTTTTTTTTTTTTTTTTTTTTTTGGCTGAAGCAGCTAGCCAAAATTCTGGGCTTAGCACTTCTTGTTTTCCCTCCGCACTCCTCGTTTCTTTGCCTGTTTGGCTGGTGGGAAGAGGAATGCCTCCCTGGAACAGGAGCTGGGATGGGGTGGGCCGTTCCTTCCCTCCGCACACTAGGAATCAAAGAGCCGGAAAGGTTCCTCTGCTTCCAAGAGCCAAGTGCCGTTCCCAACCAGCTCCTGGCCCCAGAAACTTCCCTTTGGAGCTTCTTGGTTCCTGTGCTTATTCTGGCCTTGTCCTCTGCTGCTGCTGCTGCTTCCAAGCTGCGGGCACGCTCCAGGCACTCTTCCCAGTGCCACGTCCACCAGGAGCTCATCCCCTGACCGTGATGGGATGGAGCTCAGAGTTCTGCCAGAGAAGGTCACCTCAGACCAACCCATCCTCGGTGCTGAGGTGACCATTTTCCACCACAGGGAAACCGTTTTCCACCACTGGGAAACGATTTTACACCCTCAGCAATGGATGTCAACAAGGAAAGCCATCTGTGCAGCACTGCAGGATTTCGGGATGAGCAGGACCTGGTGTGTCCCACCTCCTGGTGCCAGCTCCTAGATTGGCAGCCAGGATGAAGGACTGGTATTTAAGGGTCAGACATGGCATATAATGCACCAAAGCAGTCGCAGCGCTGAGATTTAAGTAGGGCCTGTTTTGTTGTGGTGGGTGAACCATGTGAGTTTCACTTGGAGGTTCCTCTCTGAAGAAAACAGACCCAACATAATTCCATGTATATGTGGCTGCTTTAATAAATACACTTGTGTGTGCTGTAAAAATAGATTATTTTCCTGGCCCTCAGGGTATGGATTTGTCTGCGAGCATTGCTGAGACACAAAATTTCAGAATCCCTTGCTGCAGTGGAAATGAGAAGATTCTAAGTATTTGATTTAAAAGAAAAAAAAAAAAAAGAACAGTCACTGGAGTTGTCTGCAGTACAAAACTTTGCAACTGTTATTATTCACATCATCAACAAACAGTCTAAAAGAAGTGGTGTGCAGGGTGTGGGAAAAGAGCTTTGTGGTTTTTTGTTTCAGCTCTGCCTGTGAATCACTTTGCAGTCTTGGGCAAGTGGCTAAACCTTGTGGGGGCTTGATGTGTGCAGCTCTGCAGTGGCTGAACAGCATTCAGGGGACCTCAAACAAGGGGGTGTTTGAAATAGCCATGAGACATGAGAAGATGTAGAATCCCTGAAGGAAGATGGCATGTAAATGTAATATAGTATTATCATGGCCTTATCCCCCAAGACATCCAGATGTCTTAGATGAAAAGGGTGTTTTTGCTAGGTATGTATGGGTTTTGGTTCCTCAGAGGCAAACAAAGCAGCATCTTCCAGACAGGGACCAAGATCCTCACATCCTCATCAGGCAGTCTCCCACCTAAGCCAAGTATGGTTTTGCCTGAGCTAGAGATTGGCTCTTTGTGAATTATCCAACACAATCCACTGACTCTTTAACCCATAAATTGTCAAACTCAATTATTTCCAGATAAGCAGATAGCTGAAAATAAATAATCTGTAAGATAAGGTGCTCTGGCTTTAGTTTTAAGTCAAACTCAAGTTTGCTCAACACGAACGTTATAGTTACATAAATAACAGGAGAAGAAATCACCCCCAAATCCAAAAATCATTTTTCTGCAAAAACATAGAGGATCAATTTCTCTAGTTTAGAATTACCAAACTTGGCAGTATTTCATATTTGAAATATAATGATGTCATCTGGTTGGCCTCTTCCCATTGCAAACAGTAAATCTTAAAATCTGGAGAGATCTTTTATTTGGTTATTCATATTGTACTGCATCAAGGGGTTACAACACATGTGCCTGGGCTTATTAAAATCATCTGGTAGGGAAGAAGTTATTATTTAAAGGCACAGTACTCGAGCCTGTGCTGCTTTTCTTGGAGGCTGCTCTGTTCTGGTGTCAGCTGCACGTCCAGTTGTGCGTTCACTGCCACGTGTGTGACAATGAGAGGTCCCTTGGTTTGGAGTCTGGAAATAGACACTTTATCCCATGGACTTGCATCCACCACCCAAGGGGCTGGGATTGCACAATGTCCTTCCTTCAGGAAGCACTGCCACCATCATGGTCAATCTCCCAGTTTGCTTTCAGATGGAAAGTTCCTGCTGTTCTGCTGATGAAGCCCACGTGAACCCTCCCATTCTGGCAAACAGGAACGTTGTTGTGCCAGCCAAATATCTTGCTGCTAGGCACAGTTTCATTGCATTCACTCTGGTGCAGGGAACAAAGAGCAGACTGGACTTCTTCAGGCCCTGTGGTGCCTTCCACTGGGCTGCTCCTCTCCCTGCTTTCCCCAAATTTCGAAGGCTTCTTTCTCCTGCTTGTTTTTATTTACGTTTCTGAGGTCTACGTTGTTTGGCGCTTGGTTTGGGCTGCTGGCTGCTTTTCTTGGAAAAAACCGTGGTGGAGCCAGCGCAGGATGTCCTCACAACGCTGTTTCGTGGAAATTTCCCTCGCTGGAGATCGCTCTGTGTTTCTCCAGGGCTTGGAGCCAGCCCAGCAGTACCAAGCAACCTGGATTTTTTACAGTCAGTGGATCCCTGGCCATAGATCTCTGCAGGTCCTAATTATGCCTCTGTGTGGTTTTTTCCCTGTTTACTTAATATCCCTGCACGTGTGTTTGTGCCAGCAAATTCTGCCCTGGTTCCCTCTTAAATCCCCCTTTGCTGTCTTCTTCCTCCAACCTGTGTGGTTAAAGGTTTCACTGGTTTATTAAATTCTCCTCATAGTAGAGGGGAAAGGGAAAGGCCCTTTTTGTGACTTAGACAGGTAGGAAAGTTTCCTGCTGGAGTGAAACTTTGCTGAACTCTTTTCCTGCAAGAGCAAAGAAAAGAAACCACATTTTTTTTTCACATGGTTGGAAACGGAAATATTGTCTAACACCTGAAAAATTAAGATAAATCTGTTTGGGAACATCCTTCTACTTTTTTCTCCACAAGTATTCAAGCAATGTGGCAATATGAAAAACCCAGCTGTAGCTTTGACATGAGCAGATGATTCCCCACGTGGAATGCCACCACAAAAGCCACATTTCTGTAGCAGGGGCAGGGACATAATGTCCATCATATCAATGGACATGAACATCTTGGGGTGTCAGAAATGGGATTGTAAGATCTGCCAGCAAAAGTCTTATTCTGCTCAGTTCCTCTCCTTCATCACAGCAATCTAATTTTCAGTGCAGCTCTTGCTGCCTGCAGTAATGTTTATCAAGTAGTTCTCTGAACCCATTTTCACCATGGAAAAGCTTCCTACATCCTCCACGCTCATGTATATAATTTTTGTCCATTTATCTGTATAAATAGCAGAGTGATAAAAGGCAGAACCCTCTGCTTTCTTTAGAAAATCTGCATCTCAAGGCTTTAAAATTTCAAGGGCTGAGTATCCTTTTAGCACAGTGCTGTCACAGTTTCCTACACTTACTGTGCCACCCCAAGGGTTGGTTTTGTGTCACTTTCCTGGCCATGAATGTTAATTTTTTTATCTGCATAATGACTGTGACCAGATACTTGCTTTAGATAATATTAAATCCTGTCCTGAGAGCTAGAATAGACTCCTCAGGTGTTGCAGTTTGTAGTCTCAGCCTCCTTCGTGTGATTGTGCAGGATAATATCATGCAAATGATGATGATGGTGATGGTGATGATGATGAAAAACAGCTTTTTCAGGCTTTTCAGGCTGCTCTGGATTTGTAGCAGTAGCTGCCAAAATTTGGTTGTGTCTCCATTTCTGCATCTCAGTTGCCACTGGGCCACTGCACAAGTTAATGTGGATGCAAAATGATTGCTATAGAACCCAGAAAGAACATGTATAAGAAATAGTCACAAATTTCCAGCCAGGCTTATAATATAAATCATCCTTTTTACTTTCTTTTTATTTTTTTTTTTTTTTTTTAAATAAGGCTAGCTTTCTGTGGAGGGAAGAGCCTCCTGACATTTCCTGAAATCAACAGACATTTTCATCTGGCAATGAAAAATTTACTATTCCCAGTTGAAAGTTTTTGATTTTTTTTTATGAAAACATAACAGTCCTAGAAAAGAAAGATCTGCCTGGCTGGTCCTAGTTGATTGTTGCTTTACTCTGTATCATACCTGATCACTTTTGTGTTGAATTTTTCTTAGCTTAGAAAAAGTGCTTTGATTAATACCATTGCAGAAGCCTGTGAAATGGCAGTGAATATTTCAGAGTTCTTGTACTGCTTAGCCAAACAGAACGTGCTTCCAATTAGCGTCGGTCTGCGCTGTTTCAAAATAAATGTGTAACTCATTATCAGCTGGTATCACAGGTTTGGAACCAAAATACATCCCAAAGGAAATGTATAACAAATATTTCGTATCAGTTGCATAAATCATGAGAAAATGTGCTTGTTTTTTTTTTTTTTTTTTCCTCTCCCCTTCTGGAGATGCTATCCTCTCAGACATGAACACCCTTGTGTGCATGCCCCTGCTTAAATGCAGGACTTTCTGCCTTTCCCTGGAGTCCTGGAGAAGGCAATGGGCAAGTTCATCAAATCATGGAATCATTAAGGCTGGAAAAGACCTCCAAGATCATCAAGTCCAACCTTTGACCGAGCACAAGTTACAACTTCACAGCGAATTAGGGTCAGATGGTATCAGCTGCAAATAACCCCGAGAAATCCCTGCCTGCTCTGGGAGGCTGCAGGGCTGGGAGCTGCTGGATCTTCCACGGCAGAAGAGTGGTGGAGGAGGAGAGGGCTGTAAAAAAGGGATAGCAGAGCAAGGAGAGGCTTTAAAAACAAAAGGAATGCAGTGTTTACATATTTGATGAGGCTACCCATGGACTGATTGGAGCGATGCTGCACAGACACGTTGTGCAGATTGGAGGGTGTTAAAGCTTGGATGATACTCAAACATGCACATTCACCATGTCACCCACTGGCTTCTAGCAGCAGCCCAAATCCCAGAGGAGCCCTGTGATTAATTTATCTTTGATTCTTAGATAGGCACAGACTATTTTGATAAAGGGAGGAGAGCTATTGTGACTTTCCTTCCTTTATTGCTCCACCCAAGATAAAGTAGACAGGATATTTTACGGCATTGTACAGACAGCCAATCTGTCATCTAGCAAAAGGTGCTGGACCTCAGAGACCAGGCTCCCTTCTGTTCTAGGCTCTTTAGCTCATATATAACTGGAGAAATCTGGTTTTTTAGGATCTTCTCCTTGCTCCTAAATTGCTCAGCCCAAACTTTTTTGCAGCAGGTCATATTATAGAAGTGAGGAAGACACATTTGGTCTTTACTTATCTTTAACTATAATTCAAAGGATAAAGCCCCTATTTATGTGAACATTAAACCCATATTTCTTTTGTTTTGGGGGGTTTTTTAGCTTTCTGCTGTGCAGTTTGCACTGCCTTAAGTCCTGCTCTTTTGCAGCGAGATGCTTCTGGCCAAACCATTGATTCTGGGGCCATAGCAGAGAAACACACCACAAAGCCTTCAGTCCAAATTCAGCCAGAATTCAGTCAAAATACGTCCTTGTCCCTTCAAAGGCTGTGCCCCAGAAGTGTGTGCAAATGCTGCTGTGGGCTCATCATGACCCACACCTTTGGCAGCCCAGACTGTGGGTCACCCTCGTTTCTGTTTTATCACTGTTGTGTCTCTGCACAGACCTTTGAGCTGGCTTTGCAAAACACCCTGGAAGATGAGCAGAGCTTTTGCTGCCCCCCACATCTCCCAGTCCCCTGCCTGGGAGGGTTGCACCAGGTAGGAAAGAGAGAGTTCCACTGATCAGGATAACTGTTGGGAAATGTCACTAAGAAATCTGATTTATTGTATATTTTCTTTATACAGAACCAATTCTTTTGCCCTCATAGGTAGGGACTTTATCAAGGAAAGCAGAAAGGACTCTGAGAACCTGAAATACCCTTAAACTGCCTGAGATACAGGAAAAGATTGGGCTGGTGGTGAGGCCCTGGACAGATTGCCCAGAGAAGCTGTGGCTGCCCCATCCCTGGAAGTGTCCATGGCCAGTCTGGACAGGATTTGGAGCACCCTGGGATAGTGGAAGGTGTCCCTGCCCATGTCAAGGGATGGAATGAGATGATCTTTAAGGCCCCTTCAAACCCAAACCATTCCAGGATTCTGTGATTCTATGACTGACATTATTATTTATGTTATTGGTGACAAAACATTGCTCTGCACAGATGGGATGGGGGCTGGAGACTGGACCAGGTGCAGTGGTCAGGCACCTGCCAGGACAACATGAGTCTATATTTATCTTTTTGGTGCCTGTTCAGTCCCACCCACATCAAAACATTTAGCTTCTTCTGGGAAAAAAAATAAAAATACAGAGACATGAAACTGCTCCTGGGACAGTCCCTGTGCTGATTCAGAGCTGGGCCCAGACTCACACCATGGAAGTGACGTGTTCCACATCTTTTCCAGTAACAGACAGATATCAGAGGGACACAAGTCTGGAACTGTGTTTACCCACCTTCCTCCATCAATACAAATGACTCAGAAAAAATAGATTAATGTCTAATAAAAGGAGCCATTTACTCTATTATCCTTTCAAAGAAAAACAGCCTTAAATATAAATGATGAAGCCACATCGCTTTAATGAGACGTGGAAATTAGCTGTTACTGCCAAAATGTAGCTCTCTCTCAGCCTCCTGTTCTGATTATAAGAATGGTAATTTGCCAGCTCCCAACTTCCTGTTATTAAGCCAATTGTTAAATTTTCATAAATATTTGAGACAGTCATTTAAAACCACGGGGTTGACATTCGGCCAACAAGGATGATTATCACCTTTTCCTCCTCCTTCTCTTGCTCCCCCTTTCCTGGGTTTACAGACCTTCCTGTCTTTGAGCACTGTGGAAATTCATGCCATGGGGAGCTGCAGGAGACCCCTGGCACCAGAGGCAACCAGAAGAAGGAATCAGCCCCAAAATTTCGTGGAGGAAATGATGCCACCTCACAAGCCTTGTTTTTCCTTAGGAAAAAAAACCCAACATTTTTTTCTCTGAAAGAGACAGTCTTTTTAAAGGAAAAACATTGTTTTATTTGCAAAACAATGCACTTAGAATGAGTTGGTTAAGAGCATGGTGATAATAGCACCAAGGTTTTGGTTTTGATCCCTATATGGGACATTCCTTTCAGACTTGGACTTGATGATTCTTGTGGGTCCCTTCCAACACAGGATATTCCCTGACTCTGTAAATAAATAAGATTCCTGCATGTTATGAAATCTACTGAAAGAGAGAATAACTACAATAAAAAAGGACTTTGCATGCCTGGTTTCTCTAGGGCAGTGAGCAAAGAGAGATACAGGTACCTGTTTTGGGGTGTTTTTACAAAAGCCTGCCACCATTCTGTCTAAATATTTCAGGAGAGGTTTTCAAACACACAAAGAGCAGTTCAGCTTCCAACTCCCATCAGCTCTCCGAGGGAGATGACCATGAAATTGCCCTTTGTACAGTGAAAATCATTCCTGCCCATACTGTGCTATTAGGTTACCCATATGGGCTTCTTCTGTTGACCTCAAACCCCCACGGGGCTCGTGTTCCCAGCTGCTGGCAGGGCTGGCACTTGCACAAGAGATAACATCACCAGTGCCTTTGCACCCTGCGTGTTTCACTGTTTCTTTTGTATCACACATATTTTTTCAGTGTCAAATGTCTGTATTTCTGTGGAGATATATATATATATATATAGAGAGAGAGAGACAGATATAGATATATTTGTCCAACATTCTTACAACAACATCGCATTGGAAATTTGTGACAGGCAGGATCTATGTTTTAAGCTCTCTCTTCTGTCACTGTTAGCAAAGTTAAGGTTTCCTAATGTATTTCATTAAGTCATCCACATAAGAAATCTCACTGCCTCCTGCTTTGATTCCTCTTGCATATAATTTCCTACCACAGTTCATATTCTGTCTCTTCATTCTAGGGAAATATGGATTATGTGAAATTTATTGGCCAAATGAAGTCTACTGAATATTTTCCTCTAAGAGAGGGAATTCCCTGTTGATTTCTTTATGTGAGGAGGCTACACTCACATACAGGCAGAGGTACACACAGCTCCTTTCACAGCTATAAAACATTGTTGTTTACAGAAGTACATTTTCCCAGATCTCTGCTGTATTAATCACTGCTCCCGACCCAGAATTTTTATTCTGAAAGCCACCGACCACATGTCCCCTCTGGGATGTGATATTACAGTATGAATGCAATGGAGAGGGCCAGCACTCGATCTCAGGGAGCCTCTGCACGCTCCTCATCCTCTCAGTTGCCTTATAAGACACACCCCAGGAGCCAGGCTGGGCCTGTAATCGAAGCCCATCGATCACCTCCTTCCCAAAACCCGTGGCTCAGCTAGAACTGACGTGGCAGGGCTGTTTGTTTATTCTCCTGAACAGATGTTTGAGCAGAGGCTCCCCAGCCTCCCATAAAATATCGCAGACAACTGTGAAGTTTGCTAACCCCTCGTTAAAGCAATCTCCTTGAAGTCCTTAACTCACCAGAAGATAAACTGCACCAACATGGAGCACTCCCACTCTCAAGGACAGAGAGACATTCCCACCAGCAAGCACAGATCATAAACTTCTGCACTGGAAATCATTGTGTCTCTGCTTTAGATCAATGCCATTAAAACAAAGGCAGATGGAATATTTTACTCTTATCTAGGGCAGTGGTTAATTGCCTTTCTGATTGCTCACATCTCCAGCTCCTCTCTTCCCTTCCTGCCCCATGGAGTGGCTGTCACAGGGTGGTGGCAAGGAGCCTTGGAGCACCCATCCCTGCACCCACAGCCTGGGATTAACGCTGTGAATGGCAGCACATCAGCACTTCAGGACCAGAACCCACAGCACAGCCTGCTGAAGTGGTTCTCCTTGCAAAAGCAGGAAATTTATGCAGGGACAATGCTCCCATTCCCACCACATCAAGTTTGGCAGCATTTCCTTGTTCTCCATGTGCTCTCTGCCCACCATGGTTATGGTCAGCCTCAACCCATCCAAGAGGAGAGGGCAGGAGCTGCCAGGCAGGGATGAGACCCACAGAGTTGGGACACCACAGGGGACAAGGAGCTGGGAAGAGAACAGGCTGACCATGGCATCAGTACATGGAATAGCTGAGGACAGGGTGATCAAGCTGGACACCATTAGTGGCTGACCAGCTCTTTTTGTCCCCCAAGGCACAATATTTCTGTAAATCTGCATAGTGCAATGTACAGCTTACATTTTATTTTTGACACTGTTCCCCCAGGTTTTCATCTCTCAGTCCTTTCTCCCGCCAGCCGCACCCTTCCAGGAATTCACATTGCACACACTTCTGCAAAGGGAATTAATGCCTTCTCTTTAAGGCTATGGGAGAGGAATGCCCTTTCTATTAATGCTTATCGTTGTGTACTGCTTCAATAAAGATTCCTTGTAAACCCAAAAGAATGTCCTGAGCAGTGCTGGGGGCTGAATTGCCCAAGATGTTCAGTGGCCAGGGCCAGACGCCTGAACATGCACAATTTTAAAAACAAAGAGAACACTAAATATCAGCTCAAATATTCAGTTGGCTCAGGGCAGTGTTTTTTCCATGCTACCCATTGTACAGCACTGGGGTTGTGATTTCTTTTTGTTTTCTTTGTAAATAAATCCTTGTAATGACTTTCCCGTATCTGATTCCAGCACGACCGATGTCACAGGCGACAGCATGATTCAGCATGGTGAGGTCCCAAGCCCGTGTCTGAAGCTTGTCTGTGCCAAGGGACCCCATGAAATGTCCCACGGGCCTCTTCTTTCCCAAGGAGATGAGGGAGACAGCCCCTGCTCAGGTCAGCTCCCAACAAGGAGCCAGGACACAGCCAAGCTGAGCACCCAGAGAGCAGAGGGTGAGCGCCACACATAGCCAGGGCCCTTCTCTTCCATCACATCATGCTGCTGAAAGCCATCCCTTTTCCAAAGATGTCACCAGGACAGCAGGCAGCATCACAACAGTGCAGGGGATCCACACATCCCAAGCAGTTATGGGAGCTCTGTCACCAAAATGTGTGAGCTGTTGTCACCTGAGCTCTGGCAGCAGCTGCCTCAGCTGGTGTCAGGAGCAGCTTTCTGTCCTCCACATGCAAGAGGCCCTTGAGAGAGGGACAAAGCCCAGTGCAGATGCTTCACAGTGTCTGGGTTGAGTGGTGGAAGGCTTTTCTCTTTTGCAAAGTCAGTCTTCCATGCTTTGGACCGTGTCAGTAGTATTTGATAATATATAGCGAAGGAAAGATGGAGCTTCTATATCACAGACAACAGACTCCATAAATGCATTTCTAAAATAATTCAGTGAGAGATCATCTGTTAGGCTTGCGCATGATGGGAGGGAAATTGTCCAAAATTTGTATTCTAATGGGGAAAAAATAATCCTTGGAAGCAGAGAGAGGGAATCTGCTAGCCAAGAGATCCCAGAAAGCTTTGAATGTTTCACAGGCTGTAACTGATACTGAGACTTTTGGGCAAATGGACAAAGGGATTCCTGAAGGCAGACCTCTCTCAAGCTCTCAAACACCTGTTTTTTTTTTTTTTTTTGGTTTTTTTTTTTTGGTTTTTGTTTTTTTTTATTTTTTTTTTATTTTGTTAAGAGACATCTATAATGTTTCGGTGGAAGAGGTTGCTGGCCTGTGAAAGTTTCAGGAGGTTATTTAACTTCTTCCAGTCACAGTCCTGGACTTCATGGTCTTCTGTCTTTATTTCTAATGAATTTTTGTCTCAGCTCTAAAATGTCTGGTTCCCATTCCAAGGATGTAATTTGACTTCTCCTGCAAGAGGTCTGACTACATCCATGGATTTTCTGCAGCCAGAACTTACAGGCACTTCAACTTCTATTCAAAGCAAACTTTGGGCTCCATGTACATGTTGGGGCCAAACTCCAGCAAAGCCAAGTGCCCTCAAGCCTTCATGAGGTCAGGCCCCTTGTAATTCTGATGCTTATAAAACGCAGCAAATGAAGTGTTCTGCCTCTTTTATAAAATAAGAGCAAAACGAGAGAAAGCTCTTACTGCTCAGAACATCCTGAAATTAAATGGAAATTTAAGTGTGCTTGTGCCTGCAGTTTGCAGGTTGAAACCGCTGGGCGGGCTGGGTATAAGGGATGTCAAGGATGCCCGTTATCAGGATGGGTGATAAGGTCCAGGGATGGTTTGAAACCTTACAAATAAACCCTATTCTTATCCCTTTCCTCTACTTATTCCCCTAATAGCAGTGAACAGAATAATTTTCATTGTTTGTTTACCCCAGAAAGCTTCTCCCACAGCAGTGCTCCCCTCCAACACCTCTACACCCCACGCTGTGACTGTGTCTCACTAGTAAACATTCTGATAAATTCCCATCCCTAAATCCCTCTAGCTCTTGGAGTCACTCTAGGTTTTTAAACAACTGCATCCCTCTGGATGAAGCTCTGAGCACTGCAAATCCTCATTTCCCTTGGTAGCCAGGGATCACTCATGTCAGTGGATCTTGTCCCATGAACAAGCCTTATTAGACCAGAGCTGTGTTGCTGCTTAACAAAAAAGGAAAGGAAGAAGGGACGGGACCAAATTCGTGCACTTAATCAGCAGAGCTGGACTGAGAGATAAATAAATCCTTAAATCACGGTGCTGCACCGTTGCCAGAGTGATCTATCTCTCCTTTGAAAATTGTGTCTGCAAGGAAATGACGAATAATTTTCCACACGCAGACACACGGGAGTGAGTAACTTGGGGGACGTCAGGATTTTCGGTATTCCCGTCCTTCCGGGAGGCTGCGGCCAAATCCCTGCTGAGCACAACGAAAGCCTCTCCCTCCTGGAAACCCGGCTGAGCACTCGGAGAGCACCGCCAGCAAACCATGAGTAAAGGCCCTGAGACAATGGGCAGGATTCCAGCAGGAGCCCAGCAGGATTCCAGCAGGATTCCAGCAGGATTCCAGCAGGATTCCAGCAGGAGCCCAGCAGGAGCCCAGCAGGAGCCCAGCAGAATTCCAGCAGGATCCCAGCAGGATTCCAGAGGATCACAGCAGGATTCCATCAAGATCCCAGCAGGATCCCAGCAGGATCCCAGCAGGATCTCAGCAGGATCCCAGCAGGATCTCAGCAGGATTCCATCAAGATCCCAGCAGGATTCCAGCAGAAGCCCAGCAGGATCCCAGCAGGATGCAGGCTCACACTTGGCCCGCAGCCACGCGGGGGTCACTGAGGGAAATCAGTCAGTGGCCAGTGAGCTGTGCCGGTGGATTTGGCTGTGATTCCCATGCCAGGCTCACAGTAAAGACTCCAGAAGCTGGGTCCCCATTCGTCAGCATAACAGCGGAAATGCAAAATCCAGATCCTTGTAATGGAGCCCAGGAAAAGGAGGCTCTCAGGAGGAACCCAGCAAAGGGAGCCATCAGCAATTTGCAGCTGCATGTGTGTTGTCTAGGATGAGAAAACACGTGGAAAAATAAATAAATACAACCAAATCCTGCTTGAAGTCACTTCCAGAAAAACATTGTGGAGTGCTGTGGACATGGAGCACATGGGTCTGTGCTGTGATTACAGCCTGCAGCAGAGTCCTCAGGGATAGGGGACCAGGGTGCCCTGCCCAGGGTGGGACAGTTCACAGTGCAATGGGGTGGCAGAGTCCCTGCATGGTATCTTAGATGTGCCCAGGCTGAGCAGAGCCTGGGGTGCTTGCTGAGGGCAGGGTCTGCTGCACTTCCCTACCTGGGAAACATTTCCAACATAGGTCAAGAGATCCCTGGCTCTTGAAAGTGCTCAATACCTGTTGGACCAGCTTGATCATCAGTCACAATTTTTTCCCATTAAGTTTTCCCAAACCTCACTTCTTCCTCATTTGTTTTACCCTCCTTTCACACCCTGGCTTTTGCAGGCTAATTTCTTTTCGCTGCTGCCATCACCCCAGTGGCTGTCACCTGGGAAGCACTGAATTTTAAGACCTCATTGGAAAACATTCTTCAAGGCAAGGAAGGTTTGTAGCAGCATCTTGCAAAATAAGCAGCCTCTACACGATGTTCTTGATGCCTCCAAAACCTCCAACATGGCAGATTGGGAGGTTTTATTGTGCAGCTATTGCTGAATGCCAAATTATGGGGCTTTGTGTTCATCTTGAGAGATAAACCAGAGCCTGAGGTTGTACCTGGAGAACTAGCTACAAATTTAGATTTTAAGATGCTCTAAATAGAATAACCCAGGTAGATTTTTTTTTTTTTTTTTTTTAAAGCAGGAGGGCTGAGATTTCGTCATGGTTCTGTCAGCTGTTGGTGCCTGTGGGGTTGGTTAGCCTGGAGAAAAGGAAGCTCAAGGAGAACCTTTTCACTCCCCAAAACTCCCTGGCAGGAGGGTGGAGCCAAGTGGGGGTCAAGCTCTGCTCCTAGGAACAAGGGACAGAACAAGAGAAAATGGCCTCAAGCTGCCCCAGGGGAGGCTCAGGTTGAACATCAGGAAGAATTTCTCCACCAAAAAGGTGGCCAGGCACTGGAAGGGGCTGCCCAGGTTGGTGGTGGAGTCCCCACCCCTGGGAGTGCTCAGGGAACTCCAGGGCATGGCACTCAGTGCTCTGGTGTGGTTGACAAGCTGGAGATCAGTCAAAGCTTCTTGATGATCTTGATGATCTTTTCCAGCCTAAAGGATTCTGTGATTCCATGATTCTGTGAGCTGGCAGGAGCTGCCTTTGCTTGCAGTCAGATGCAGCCTGGGAACTTGCTGGGCTCCCGGCACTGGCCCAGGCTGGGAAATAAAAGAACCACTTTTGTCAGGAATATTTCACAGGAAGGAGAGATGTTGGCTCAAAATCTACAATTTTCTTTTATGAGAACTGTTGTAAATTTCTGCAGAGACCATTGACATTGAGAATCCAATTTCCCTGAGATAAGCCCATTTTGGCAGGGGATTTTGTCTCTATTCTTAGCATCAACAGTCATTATTCAGAATTTTGAAAGACTTTGACCATTTTCATCGTTCTTTAGCTTCAGTTTTTGCAGCTAGACCAGACTTCCCTCTTCCCACACCAAGCGAAATCCATGGGTGGGCTGAGAAGGACCGTATAGTTTATTGAGTTACATCTTCCTTAAACCCTCTCTTCTAAAACTCCAGTGAACCATAAGCAGGTACCTCACACAGAGCTAAACTTTGGAGAAAGCAGATGAAAGCCAGGCAGGAGGAGGGAGGCTGTCCCAAGGGGGTCAGTCCTACCAAAGCCTACTCTGGCTTGGCAAGGAGCACATCCTTATTAAGGCTGGTTGTAATAACATCCTTCAGCTGGTTCATGCCTGCAGCAGGTGAAGTCTGCTGGATGAAGGCTTTGCCTTGGAAAGCTTCCTCTGTTGTTCCTTTATTTCAGTTCCCACTTTCAGGAAGGATGCAAAGCCTGCCCTCCTTTGCAAGCTCTCCTTCGGTGCTTCTGCTTCCTTCCCGTGGCTTGCCTTGGGCTCCTGCTTGATGGCAAGATGTTAGGAGTCATCATCAACAGAAAAACAGTGTGCTCTTTTATTTTATTTACACAGCTGCCATGAATTTTGTTATGCCTAAATCCTCTGTCTCTTCCTCTCTCAGTGGGCTGGAGAGAGAAGAATGGGCTTTCTAGCATTTGTGTTTACTTTTATTGCTCTTTAAAATATTTTATGGCCTTTTAACAGAGTGGCACAATAATATTAAAATAACTTAAAAAAAAAGAAATTTACAGAAAATGTATTAAAGCATCATAGAAATGGATTTAACACTTCAAATACCCTTTCAAAGTGGCACCATGTCCTTGCTTTGAAGCAAAGCAATAAATTCACTTTGTAATTCTTTATTGGAGGTTTTATTGGAAATTAGAGTGCATGTACTAAACAAAATGTCAGCTTATCTACACACAACTATTTGCCTACAAGTTGGATATAAGACAACATATTGTCCATTACAATGTGATTTAGATTACAGTAGCCAGCAGAGATTCAGTCATGGTCCAGCCCATGCTTAGTGTCTGTCAGTCTGGATTAAAAGTCAATTTTACTCTCAAAAATATGCAGACAGATGGTGTCAAATGGAAAACCAGAGATTTGCTCCAGGTTGTGCAGCAGGGCCGTGGCTGCTGAGCATCTCTTGGGTACAGCCAGACCACCCCCCTGGCCTGGCAGAGCATTCCTTTCACAAGAGCCCCAGCAGATTATCCCCAGCAAAAGTTGTGATATGCTGACAGCCTTATCTGGCTGGTGGCTGGAATTAAAACA
This sequence comes from Sitta carolinensis, assembly GCA_032173965.1. NCBI lineage: Eukaryota > Metazoa > Chordata > Aves > Passeriformes > Sittidae > Sitta > Sitta carolinensis. Next base: position 26,822,360 of record CM063289.1, read on the forward strand.
ATGCAGTGCACTAATGCAGGCCTTTATCAGGGAGCAGACAAAACAAGGGGGATCAGGAGCGAGCTGCAGGCAAAGGGTTGGTGAGCAGGAGGCATCCACCTCAGGGCGAGCACAGGATGGCAGAAGGTGGATGCTTTGTTCTAAAAATAACCACACATGCACTTTTTTGACAGGTTTTGTGCTGAGTGATGTCCTGAGGAGCAGTGGGAGCCATCAGCATCCCAGGGGACAAGGCCAGGATAGGTACCCCAGCAACACAGTGGCATGCAGAGAGTCTCATTCTTCCTCATGGAGGAGCAGAACCCAGACAAACCCCTTGGCTTGCTCAGCACTGATCATTTTCCTTCCCCTTCCCTTTGCTTTAGCAAAGTTCATTGAGAAACTGGTGAATTAAAAAGTGAGGAAGGATGACTATGCCAGCATGTGTTGTTTCCATGACATAAATAATCGTTGTTCCAAAGGTCACTGCCACGGAGGAGTCACGGGTGGGATGAGAACAAATGGTAATTATGGCACTTGACAAGCTCCCAGCAGCCCAGAGAGATAAATCTGCTGCCTGCTCCTACTTGAACTTACAGCATCCTGGATTTCAGGAGCTTACACCCTCCTACATGATCCAACAAACATCCTCTCAGGATCTCCGGTGGATAAATAACTCTTTGAAATCCCTCTTCCCTGTTGTGGCACCCGTCCCGAGGAGCGCCTGCCTGTCCCTTTGGCATTGTGTAAACACCCACAGCACAATCCAGAGCTGTTTTCTTCTCGACTAGCAGCATAATTACTTCTTCAAAGGGCCAACTCCCCATGCCTGAGTTCATCAAGCTGTCACTCAACAAAGCCAAATCTGCGGACGGGCGCTGCAGCGCTCTCACAGGCTCTCCAGCTTCCCGCAGTTCCTGGGCCCCAACAGGAGCTGTTTGACCCAGCTGGCTGCTGGGCTGCAGGAGGGCACTGTTTCGTGCCAATAAACAACCCTCTGTGCAGGGTCAGCTTCTTCACAGCTCCCTTTGAAGCCTGGGGTGCCAGCGAGCTCGGCATCGCTGTCGTGGGCTGCGAGGGAAAGGGGTTTATTGTGCTAAAGGGCGCTCCTCCTGGAACTTTGTCTTGTTCACTGCAAACCTGTGATCCCAGAGCCTGGCTCTCAGGACAGAACAGGGTTTTGTTCAACTGGAACCAGGGGCAGGTTTTGCTTTGAAGGTGCCCTTTCCAGTGCAGATTAGTGCCAGGCTCCTCAGTGGTGTAAATCAGTGGCCCTTCTAAAAAGTCATGTGTTACCAGTCAAAATCTGTCTGGCATCACCTCCCCGAGCATCTGTCCCTCTGGCCAGAATCAGAAACACTCAAAAAACACTGGCTTTGTCCTACCACACTGGCAATATCCAGATTAAGTTATAAATTTGGTGCAAAAAAACCATTGTCATGTTCAAGCCATGCAGGGTGAACACAACCTCGCACTACAAGGTAGCAGAAGGAGATTAAATATTATAACCAAATCAGTTACAGATTTATTCCATAAACTTCTCGTGATTTCATTGTATTTTTCCCTCCTTTGATGAATGAGTTTTCTCAAGTCTGACAGATTTATTTTTTGTGGCAGGTATTTTTTTTCTATTGCCATGCTTTATACCAGTTTTCCATTAAACCCTGAGGAGCAAGATGAAGTGAGAAATAAATTTGCTTGTAGCTGCAATTTGATTTAGGTCCATGTAGTTCTTATTCGAGAACTTCTTTTGAACAACATAAGGACTCTGTTTCCAAAGTCTTTGCATGCCTGTTTGGAAACACTGGTGTTTTTAGCAAAGGGAAGAAATCCGAGAGAAATTATAGGATCTGCAAATGGCATTAAAAAAAAAAACCAAAAAAACTTTTTTTAAAAAAAGAACCTGTTTTAAGAATCACCTTTAAATGGGAGATTTTCTGAAAGATTGTGGAATATTTACATGTAGTTAAAAAGGTGTTCTTGTAAAGACCTGTGGAATATTTATTCATTACCAAGAAGAATTTCACTCAATGTACTCAGGCAGCCTTTAGGTTTCCTCAGATTTCTTTAGAGATTTCCAAACCTATAAATGCTGTAAATATGATCAGACATTGCTCTGTCTGAATTCTGTTACACTGACACTTTTTTTTTTTTCCTTTAAAAAAAAAATACAATCCACGGTTTATTTTACTTGACCCATATTTGATATTTAAGGAAATTAAACAAATCTCACGTTTAGCCTCCCAAAATAATACAGGGTGTCCATTAACACATGTTAAAATTAATGAAAGCTTGGTGGTGAACATATAAATAGCACAGCTGCCAGGCTGTTTTGTAAAACTAGAGTTGAGCTCTCCCTGCTGTAAAGTGTTCAGAGCAAATTCTCAGAGATAATTTCTGTTGCTATTTCTTTTGTTATTCCTGTTTTTTGGGCTGTTTATTGCACACTGGAGCAGTGCTTCATCAGTACCCTACAGCTCTGCAAAATTGTTTGCAAGTTTCTCAGTGTTTCCACATTTATTCCTGTCAGGAAACACCAGGTCCTTGTGTCTGCACATTTGCACAACACAGTGTTGGTGATCCTCCTCCTGAGTTCCTTCCAACTCAGGATATTTTATGGTTCTATGAATATCTTGCTATAATTTCACTGTATTGAGTAGGGAGAATTCCAGTAGGCAGCCCAACTGGTGAACTTAGGCATCAAGTTAAAGGGAAAAAATTAATAATCTAACACTTCTGAACATCCCTAACCAGGGATTTGGATCCTTGTTCCTTATCCCACCTTTTTTCCCTATTATTAGAGTTCCTAATTTCTTTTTCCCTAAGACAGCAGCTCTCTTCCATTCCCACCTCTGCCAGTTTTTATGGTCCTGGCCATAATTACATGGCACCGTGCTGTGGCTCCCCAGCAGCAGGTTTCTTACCCATTGGCTTATGCCTGGTTCTCCTTGCAAAAGTGACATCAGAATCTGGCCCTCTGCTTTTTGTGTTGCTCTGTCCTTAGATAAAAAACATGGCACCACCAACCTGAGCTTAACAAAACCATCGTAAAGCAGCTTTGCCCCAAATCACCTCTTACACTCTGGCTCCAGATAAAGCCACCTTAAAGCAAATCTGTGATCAAAAAACTCTTGCAACTATGAGATGCAGGACACCTGACTTCTCTCAACAACCTATGAAGTAAAAGCCAAAGTTTTGATTCACTACCCAGATAAAAGATCCTTCTTCCCATCAGGAAGTTACTGGGGAGATTAAAATATTAAATGTGATCTTAGATGAGTCAGGGAAGTTAATACATTCCCCCCACTGAAGAAATTACACCTTATAAACAAACAGCAGTGAGTGTGAGTTTTCTACAGAAAGCATCAGTGGAGCTCAAGCAAGGACATGCATCCCCACAACAGAAGTGTTCATCTAAAAACATTTTCCTAACCAGCTCCCCCCCACTCCAATTAAGCTTGGAGATTTTTTTCCATCAGCCCATACCAGAAAGCATCAAAAGCTTATTCCAAAATCCACTGACATCATAGGAAGCCTTTCCAAAGGCTAATGGGCTTTGGGATCAGGCCCTCAGTTTTCATTCCAAGCCTTCACAACAGTGAGCTGAAATCAGTCCGTGCTCTTGTGAGCGCCCAAGAAGATTTTCCAACATTACGTTCGTTTGGGACCAGGTTCTCCCCATGTGGTGGACTTGATGTGAAGCCCATTTAAATCCCATCAGTCACTACAAAGAGGATGGGAGAAGGGCCAGGCTGGCTGAGCAGAGGTGGAATTCACCTTACAGCTGCTCTTATCAGCAGGGTTTAGGGGAGGGACACCCCTGCCAGGAAGCTGCCAAAGAAGCAGTGCCAGTGTATCCACGCTAGGATGAAAATAGTGGTGAGGCTGAGAAGCTTGCATGGAAAAGAGTGGGAAAACCATGGAAGAAACATCACAGAGGGTCTCTGCTCTGCACAGCAGCTTTGCCACTATTCAGGTTGAACAACAGCAGCATATCTGAATATTTCTGTGCCTGCCTTTTGGTGGTATTCATCTACCCAGTGCTAGACATTAATCTTTGCTTAATTGACCAGAAGGCTGCAGATCCACAGTATGTGAATATGATCCTAATTAGCTCTCTTCAGGTTACACATTGATTTTCTGCATGTTGCCTTTTGGAGCTGTGGAGCAGCTTGTTTTTTGAGGAGAACATAAAAGAGAGAGGGGCAGGGGGGGTGTTAGTTACAGCTATAAATTTTACAGTTCACTGGAAACCACATTAAATGGCAACATTAGTTTATAGATCAACTCTGCAACTGCTTGGTCGTTAAAGCGGTGGTGGCAGATTATTGTGTTGTAGCCTTGTAAAATATGGGCACCGTATTTGCTGGGAGAGGGCTTAAAAAGAACAATAAAAGTCTCCAGTGTCTTTGATTCCTCATTTCTCTTGTATTGCAGTAGGCAACATGATCTGATCTGTGTGTGCTTTTCGGGGGGGAGCATTTGCCAGGCTTTTCTCTTACGCTCAAGTACACAAAGGTGGTGATTCTTCCTGATTTAAGGTTACACCAGCTCTGCATCACTCTTGGGCTGGCCCAGACATGGAGGATATGGCCAGACCACTCTGAATCTTCTTCCAGGGGCAACAGTTTCCAAATTCCCAGTGCCACTGAGCTGTGCATCCAGCTTATAGCAGTGCCCATGCTTGGCTGACCCTTCTGAGACACAGAGCACCACGTGCCTCTCCCAGATCAGCCAGACCCGAGGACAAAATCCATGTGCAAAAATAAAACTTGGAAGAGATTAAAAAAATGGAATCTCTTCCCAGACAGTGCCTAATCACTGCCTGTCTTCTGAAAATGTAGACATTTATTTTGGACTATGAAGAGCTTCTTTCAAATGTTTGGCCACTGCTAAAGACACTGAGCTCGTTGGAAAATTCCAGCCACAATGTGCTGTCTGGTGACCAATAAATTCTGCATTGATATTTTCCTTCCTTATTGGAATTGAAGTGCTGTTCGCAGGACTGGTGAGGTGGAGGAATTAGGGTTAATGATCATGTTTTTATCTGCACAAAGTTTCTCCCAACCAAGGAACAAAAAAGTGCTGCTTCACCAGGGGCCTGGTTGATCAGAAAGCTTTTCTTTAAAAAAGGGACATTTCCAGCTTGAAAATGCAATATTGTCAGGGGAAATGAATTAGCTTTACTTCACAGTAGACAAATGGGAATTCTCACTAAGAAGTTAATTGTGTGAAATGAAACATTTTACAGAATGCTACTGCTACCACTCACCACACTGTGCAGAATTTTTCTGGATGAAATCCCAGTGGCTTTGTGGAGGATAACCCAGAGATGAGATGTGGCACATGGCTGTCATGAGCCGCTGTGGTAGGTCCAGTTGCAGATAGGAAACCAAACAGAACCCCCTGTGTTTGCTGTTGATACAGGATTTAAGCTGGGTGGCTGTAAGAAAGCTTCTGGCTGTCTTTTTCTCCCCTGTAAAGGCTGGAGCACAAAGCCACTGGTAAAATTGTGCTCAAACAAATAGAGTCCAGGCTGGGGGTGATGGCAGTCACCACCACAAGGCTGTCAACCTATTTTTGTGGAGTGAGTCAATGGGATTGACATTCCCAGTCACTTTTGTGGGACCAGCCAATATTCTGGGCATTTTTTTGGTGATTTCTACATGATTTACATGGCTGCATGTGAGACCTGACTGAACTTTTGGCTCTAGAGCCACAAGAGAAACAGAGAGCTTCCAAGGATGCCTGAAGGACCTCTTCTGTCCCTTTCCTGTGAACAGTAAGAGCTTTTGTTGCCTTCATCTCAACAAGTGGTGCAGTCCTGTGAATGCTGAATCTACTTTAAAAATAACATAAACAGAATTTAGTAAAAGTGACTGAGTGCATGGAGGTCCTGTCAAGTTTGTTTGGTTGCTTCCTAATGAACAGGATTGTGAAGGCTGCTAGTAACTCAGGCTCTGAGTAACACAGCCAGCCTCACAGTTGGGATTTCCATCAGAAAGAAAGGAAAAAGGAAAGCTGTTGTTTATCTAATGCAAAGGAAAAGGGCAATGTGTCTCTGCTCGAGATGTGTGTACTAACATTACATAATCTGGCTGCTCTGAAGTAAAGAACTGGGAGTTTTCATTACTTTTAGGGTGGATTTTTTTAATGTGAGGGAGTTTTCTTGGCTAAGGGGAGCATGAAGACTGCAGATTTCCCTCTTCCACCAGGCTGCATCCTATTTACGTACTCTAGCACATATTGCTGCTCTAACCCAGCCACAGATCCATTTTGGTGCTGCAGAAAATGCTGCTTTCTGCAAGATGTCACAATGGTGGTGCTGGGGAGGCTCGTGGTGGCAGAAGGAGTGCAGCATGCCATCAGTGCTTTGATATTCCAGCAGGGGATCCCAGGGACCCTCTGTCAGTGGGACAGGGATGAAAGATCTGGCAGGGGCTTATCTCAGCCAGGGTGGTGGCACAGTCAAGGTGTGCTGTGCTGTCCTGCTGCAAGGAAAGCCATCCATGAACATTCCTCTGGAGACAGTGTCTCTTTGATGACAAATGCTTAAGATCAGCTGTGTAGCTCAACCTTGTCATCATCTGGGTGTTGTTCTGTTTACTGCCCTGCTTTTAAAAATAAAGACCTCGTCAGGAAAAGGTTGCAACACACCCGAGAAAGACATTATTTTCAGCTTAAAATTTCCTATGTCCCCAGCTAAAAATGTGAATCAGAGATAAAACCTGACACGTTCTCACCATTTGTCTCTTGGGCAAAAGGAAAAGAGGGGTCATCCAGCCCTGGGTCTGACGTACAGGATGCCACTTGAGCCGTCACACTTGATAACTTCAACTTGAACTTGTCCACTTGTGTAAGTGGGGCTGATTTATAACCTTGCCACACAGACCTTGTGTGATTTTCTGCATGGTAAGAAGCTGCCTTGCTGTCGTGGCATTAAACAAGTTTTTTCTTGCCAGTTGCTCAGCACCAGGGTGTGAAGGTCTAGAGGGTCCTCAGGATGCACAAAGCATGGCTCAGACATGGTGTCCCTGTGACAGAGGGAGTTGGATGGGATTTGGTGCTGATTTGTAGTAAAACTCCTGATTCCTAGTAGGGAAAAAATCCTTTGAACTGATGCCTAGAAAGGCTGACCTGGAACAGAGACTAGACAGCAAAAGGAATAATACAGGTATTGAAAGGCCCAGAAGGATAGATCCTGGGCAGTGCAAAAGAAAGCTGTAAAATCAGACACTCGATTTACCTCTCCCATCGAAGTCATCATAAAGAGTTCTTTCTTTAAAAAAAACAAACCAGAAATTCAACAAACTTTTCTAGTTGGTGGCATCCCTGCCCACGGCAGGAGGTTTGGAACTAAATGACATTTAAGGTCCCTTCCAACACAAACTATTAAGGAAAAAACATTATTATGTAATACCCCACAATTGCTACTAAAATCTGAGTGAGCGCTGTGTAAACTGCAGTGTCTTGGGATCTTTGTGTGTTTCCTCTGACAGGTTCAGCAATAGTCAGGCTATTCATGTCTCTGTGCAGTTTAGTGAGAGCAGAAATGAGCAGGATAATCCAAATCATATCCAATGGCTGGTTGGGAGCCCAGACTGGATCTGAGTTCCAAGGAAAGGGTTGTTCTGGCCATGGGCAGGTGTATTGTGATAAATCCCTGTGATCTTCTGCTCCACACGAGATCATCTCCTGCCAAGAGTGAGAGAGAAATTTCCTCCAAACCTTCCCTCCACATCTCATGGCACAGAAGGCATCCAGGTTTTAGAAATACATGGCAGCAGGATTTCAGAGGTTGAGGCCATTTGTAGATGCTGGTGCTGGGAATGCTCTGACAAAGCCTTTTTGTATGAGTCAGAGGAGAAATGTGTTGTTCACCCAAACCACTCCAATTTTTGTTTGTTTGTTTGTGTTTTACTTCATATGTTACACATAATTTTATGTTTCATGGCTGCAAAACAAATCTCTTTCAACATTTATTTACTAAAGATGCGATTGGCTGGATTTGAGAAGGCATGGCAGAAAACAGATGAGATAACTGGAAAAAGCAGAAATCAGCTCTCATTCTTCAGATGAATCCAGCAAAAATAGCACATCCTATATGTGGATATGTTTAAAGACTCAGTTCATGTGTTCACTGCCATACAGAGCCCGTCCCACAACACGCTGTCCACATGATAATGAAGACTGAGGCAGGGCAAGGCTGGCTTTGAGGGACAGCAACATGAGCTGGACAGTGAGTAGAAAGCAGTGAGTTATTCTGTAGGATGTGTCTTTGTCTTGTGGGCTTTATCCTCCTCTGGCAGCATGTGCCACACACAAATCCACTCTGGTACTGAAAAAAAATCCAGGAGTGCAGAGAAACGCCCGCTGAGAAAAAGAGCAACCACCAAACTCCCTGAGTTCCCTGACCATCCCACCCTGGTGAGTTCTGCTGCAGCTGCTAAAGCTAAAAAGTGCCTGTGTTTGTGATTGTTTGGGGGGTTTAAAGTAAAACAAGTGACTGGCTGCCCCAGCTTATGCACACAGATGGCTCTGGGCAGCCTGACAGGTTGTACATCTACTTTGCAGTGCCAAGATCTTGGCACTGACTTTTCTGGGACCTTGCTCAGTGGTTTGGAGCAGATGATGTTGTCCAGCACCCCATCCTTCCACCCCACAGTTGCACATGCAGCTGAGATACTCTCAGAGGTACACTTGGACATCCTACCCATTTACTTTATAGGGAAAATATGTTCTGAATTGTTTGAGTAAGGAGGGGGAAAAAAACCTCATCCATGCTTTCCTGGCTGGATTCTGCATCTTAGCTCCTTATTTTGACTATATTTTTCCCCATCTTTCATTTGCCCCTTTCAACTAAGAACACATGCAGAGGTTATTTGGAATTGTTATGTGTGTCTTATATTGGAGTGATTAATTATTCAGAAATGTTCTGTTTAAAATAAAACTCCCTTACAATGCTTGGACTGTATGAAGACAGCTTAGAGCTGGCACAAACAAGAGTTATTCCCACTTTTAAAGGCTATTAATAGTGCCAAAGATATACAAAGGAGACCCGTAGCACCTATGTACTTATTATTCATCACATCCATGCTTATTATATAGGTATGCATGAGATAAATAGACAGAGAGATTTGCTCAGCATAATGCTTAGGCTGTGCCAAAGAAATAAAAATTCCCTCCCTGGAGATCCCAACTGCGAAGGCAAATTGGGGCTAACAATGAAATCACAGATTACAATCACAGCTAAATGGCTTCTTTGAGCAAGGAGATGAGCTGGCCTGTTTTCCCTGGGAGGCTGCTCCTGATATGCCTGACCTTATAAATAAAGAGGCATGAACCAGATGCCAAGGATGTGAGCCAAAGCTGATAAAAGCCAGTGGGAGTCCTGCAGTGTCCACAGGCTTGGCAGCAGGTCTGTGATGCCACGAGCTGTCTGAAAGGAGCTGCTGCAGCCTGGCATGCCCAGACTCCTCTGGACACGGCTGTGAACTCATCCCCCAGGATCTGGACACTTTGTGCACTGCCCTCAGCAGCCTTCTGTAAGGAAGCAGTGTCATTTCTGTGATACCACCAGGCAGCACAGGGTAAGCAGGGTGGCTTCCTCTTGTCTGAATGAAAATATAACCTGGGATGATCAGCAAGAACTGTGAATTCCTGATTTCAGCTTGCTCTGGGAGCTCTGCAAGGAGCCACTGTGTTAAAATAACCTCTGTGCAGTGTGGCTGGAAGAAAGTCATGCAGTGATTTCATTTCATATTTGTGTTGTAACTCCTAATGGTACAACATGAGTATCTGAGGATCTGTTCTCCTCCTAAGTGTAAACCAGACCACGCCTAGTGAAGGCAAAATTACTCTTTAGCATTCACCAGGTGACAGTTTATATTAACCAGATCCACCCTGAAATTCAACTGCCTCCACCTCATCACTTCCCAGGAAGTTGGTGAGCTATTAGATAAAGAGCTCATTTCAGAGACATTAATTTTCAGTAGGGATTTTCTAATAAATTCCTTCCATGAGAAAGGTATAGTTTGTGAGAGACTGCAGCTCAAAACACTACTTGTGGGAGTAGGTAGCATTCCTTTCCTACTCATCCATGGAGATTTCCAGCCAAAAAACAGGGAAACAACTAACCAAAGTAAGGAACTCGCACAAATAAAGTAATGTCATGTCACTGGAAAACAGTGGAAAATGTTCTGGAAATTGCTGGTGTCGTGTGTTCTCCAGCAGGAGAGTTTTTTCACTGAGGATGTTCCCACTGACAAAGAGCCCATGAACAAATCTTCTCTGCTGGCTCCACCTTTTCCCTTTCTGCTATAATCCCCAGCTACCAAGGTTTGAACTTATGGAGCTAGAAAGATGAGTAGGAATATATCTTAATTCTTTGGGGGTGGGGTGGGGGGGTGGTGGAAATGAAATCATTATGGTCATTGAAAGAAGATTTTTCTCCCTCCAACACATGGGGGTAAAACCATGACTGTTAAACCAGGCTGATCACCTTTTGGTCAGTGGAACTCCCTGAATGTTTATGTAATTATGGACAGAGATTATATTCCATCCTTCTTGTGCCACATTTGGTCTTTAAATTAAAGCAGCATTTTCCTCCCTTATGCTGCTCTCCTCCAGTATATTTATATTCAGGTATTGTGTTCATCTTAGAGGTCATTTAGCAGGCTAGAGGTAGCACAGGTTTTGAGTTTCATTTTGTAAGAAGGTCACATATTCCCTGGTGTTTCTGGTTGTCCTTTCCCTGCACTCTTTCTGGCTGGGGTTTCCCTTCCTTGGAAAGTGCCCAACAGTGCTGGGCTCCTATCGACACCTCCTGCAAAGGCTTCCCTGCTCCCCCGTGCCTCTCAGCCCCCTTTCCCAAGACCAGATCTGCTCTTCCCAACAAAAGCTGCTGCTCTGGAGTCACCCTGTGATTAATTAGCACAGCTGGGTCTTTTCCTCCTGTTTCATTTCTTTCTGGTGACCAAACTCCACCAGGCAGTGGAAGTGCAGCTGCACTTTGGGCTCAGTTCTTGCCATCCTGGGGCCTCTGGGAGCCTGGCAGGACCCAGGCTGCTCCACAGCCCAGGCAGCAGGAAAGTTTGGTTCCCGTAGGACTGGTAACAAAGCAGGGGCTCATCCCGCATTTCTCCAGAGCTCCCTGAAACAGATGCAGTTCTGGAAAACAGTTGAGCCTGACAGATCTCCAGGCTGAGACAAAAAAGCCATTTGGTCAGAGTATGATCATCCAGCTGTATTCAGGACACAGCTTGCTGATTTTATGGATACACATATATCTTTTAGGACTAGAAATCAGCCTTGTTTTTCTCTTCGTGTGTAATGTTTGACATATGATGTAAATTTACTTTTACAACGTACAGACATAAAAGCTACTGTGGCTTGGACGTAGAATTTATTGATTGTAGAAAACTGACTACCAGGTTTGTTGATTAAGATTTTTTTATACAATGGGAAAGGCAGAAAGAATCAAAGTACATGAGGGCAAATTTTGTATTAGACAGAAGTTATTCAGTCTCTTAAAATTTCACTGCTGTAACTAAACAATGGATTTGTTTTAGCACAGGTGTCTTTGGTAATTTTTAAGGTGTCCTCAGTAACCATCTATCCATAGGCTTTGTTCAATTAATAAAATTTACTAACTCGATTTATACTTGCCCAAGTGTTAAGTTATGAATTTAAAACTATAAAACAAGTTTTGTCCCTTCTCTAGGACAATAAAGCCATAAAATTTCTTCACAAGAACCTGTGCAAAAATGCAATGGCGAATTCTAAAATCCATGAGAGGACAGAGTGATTAGGAGCTACACCTTGATGCTTTTAGATGGGTTTGTGCCCTCACAAACTGCAGGTCTGCATTGCTGTGTGCCCATCATTTTTGCAGGTAATGGCACCTATTTTGTTCCCAGGAGAGACCAGAACAACACAAAATCCCTCTGCTGTCTTTGTCCTTTTGTTGGTGCTCGTCTTTTCCTCAAACATATCAATCTTTTCTAGCAAACTTCATAATTGTTCTCTGTGTGTAAGATGTGCAACGGACAGAGCCTGGCCTCTGGTTGCTATCACAGCCTGGTTCATATAAAATTTTCTAGCCTGGCTTTGTAATTGAAACCATTTTCATGCTGCAAACTCACAAAGCTATGGAGCAAGCCATGCATGCAGCTGAGAGAACGTGTTCTGCTCCAAAGTATCATTAAAGCAATTTCCCATAATGTCTGGCAGGGAGTAGGTTTCTTTTAATGATTTTATTAAAAAGTGAATTAAAGGCCAAAGGTTGCTTTCCTACAGCCCTTAATTTCCTGTTGCAGTGCCAAACACCACGCGCGGGAGCTGCTGGGAGCGGGGGACAAGGGATCCTTCCCCCGGGATCAGCCCCTGGAGCTACCACAGTGCCATCAGAAAACACAGAAAGCACACAGGGATCAACTGCTGACACAGGCCTGTGGAAGGGAAAAAACTGTATTTTCCAAACCAGGCTCAGGAGATCCACGTAACACCTGGAATGTGGATTTCCATCGGTGCTGTTGATACGACATCGGTGTAATTCCAGGGAGGGCAATCCTCCAGGGAAAGTGGATCCTGGATCCTCCCCTTGCACTTGGGGCACGAACCTGAGCTTTTGTGGCATGTTTATGCAGCCTGGATGTTGCCAATCTTTGATTTCTGCTTTTCAGGTGGGTAAACTTGTGGAGCTCTCCCATTTGAGGAGCACCTGTGGAGAAACAGGGTCCTCTCTGAAGAAGAAAACAAACCAAAGCAATAAGAATAAACTTATGAAATAATAAGGGCACCAACAGGCCCCAACCCACTCCTCCTTGGATCCAACCATCTCTCAGTGCTTGTGAGAGAGAAAATGCAGCACCCCAACGCAGATAATGGGGGCTGAACACCAGAGGTTTGGAGTCTGATGAGATTTGCTTCCTGTGTTATCCCATTATTTGGAAAATCAAACCCAAATTCCCTCCTGGTGTGTAGAAGGACTCTGTGAGAGGCAACTTGCACCTCACAGCATATTTGGGTTTGGCCAACTATAGGAGCAAGATGTTGGTAAAACTCCAGTCTTTAAAATACTTTAATAAAACAACTATAATTTACCCCACTGCAAGAGCTATAAACTGTAATTTAATAATGTGCTTGTCAGGGGACAGCTTTTTTAAATAATAAAAAAAAAGGGGGTTAGTATTATTAAAGAAACGTAGTGTATAAAAAATGCCTAATTGCTGAGGAAACAGTATGATTATGATTTTCAGTTATTTAGAATGGGAAAATCATTCTAAGCAAGGGAGCTGTGTTTTTATGGTGGAGTCTTGCTGTACGAGTCTCATTAAGTTTTCAAGGAATACTGTTCCAAATCTTTACTGTGCTTCCAAATTATGTTTAACTGTCAGGCTTTCATCCTGGTCCAGCAGTGGGTTCTCAAGCATAGATGACATTTCTTGCTTGGGATTTAAATATCTTTCAAATAAAAGAAGTTCCTTTCTTACAGGACAAAGCTTCACACTCTGGGCTTTTGGATTTCCAGGTTCAGTTCCCATAAAGCACCCCCAAAACATCAGTTTTAAGATCAGTACCTGGAGTGGTTTGAACTCCCTGAAAGCTCAGCTCAGGGCAAGTTTAGCCATGCAAACCCATGTAATTTCTGCTCCATCTTGGTTGCAGTCATCTGCTCTGACACAAAATAGGATTAAGAATCATATAACTGCTTCCAGCTAATAGATTTAGGCTGTGGTTCCAGGATTATTAATACCAGATCTGTGCACTGCCAGCTCACCCAGGACTATAAATCTAATGTGGATCAGACATGGACACATGATTGTGTTTTGTCAAATTAGCCAAGGGACATGATATGGAATTTATACCAGCTTTATCCTCCCGTGCTAGCTGCACTCCTGCTGTGGAAAGGCAAGAGATTGCTGGTCCAACATGAAGTTAAAAAATACTGATACACCAAAAACCTGCTGCTATAAAGGGTTTTTTTTCGGTTGTTGTTATTGTTTTGACAAATGTGAGCCATTGATTGGAGTTTTTTAGTGCTCTAGCAGTGTGTTGCTCATCTGGCACATGGCACTGGTGGTGGTGTGATACCACAAATCTTACAGCTGGCTGCAAACCACAGCCTTAAGAATTAGCACTTGAGCTCCTGTCACGTAGCTGCTCTTAGAAATCTCTTTCCAGGGCAGTAACCACTGTTTCCTTATCACATCTTATTGGGAGCAAGAGGTTTTTATGGTAGCCACTTGTATGCTTGTGACAGGCCTGTTCTCTTGAAAAACCAACTTACAGAGGACTCTCAGGCCTGTTTGCTGCAATGCAGACAATGCTGGTTTCAATAGTGAGCTTTAAAATCTTAGGAGGAGGAGTCCACACTTCCCCATTGCTCTGGAGATAGGTTAAGCATTAATTCTTGGTGTGGCTGAGGGGTTGGGGTTGGAAATTTACCTTGCCAAAAGCAAAAAGTGGAGCTGTGGAGCTCTCCCTAGTTCCAAGGTTATCAAATATCAACTAAGGGACTACAAATAATCCTATTTTTCCCTTTTTTGTTGCTTTATTTTTTGTTTGTTTGTGGTTTTTGTTTGTTTGTTGGGATTTTTGTTTGTTTGTTTTGGTTGGGGTTTTTTTGGTTTTGTTTTCGAGTTTCTAATTTTTTTTTTTTTTTTTTTTTTTTTTTTAGTGGTGGGAGATGAAGCTCTCACATAACAGCTCAGATGGGCAGAGGACATTAGGTGAAGTCAGGAGGCTGGGATGACAGACTGTCACCATGCAGCCCATCCATGCTGACTGAGCTGGTGTGGGAGCTTGGCCTGTACAATGCCAACAGGAAAAGGGGCAAAAGACTCTTCATTTTCTGGGTAAATCTCTGCTTGCAAATTGGATCCTGCTGGAGGGACCAGTTCATTCTGGGGACTGAGCAATGAACACGGAGATGGGAGGTGATGCGTTCTGAAGAGGAACAAAATAAATGAACAAGTTCAGCCTGGGATTTTGCAAAGGAATAGAGCCCCACTCTACAAAACACCTTTTTCAGGACTAAGCTCTGCAGGAGGATGCAGAGCAGGTGAAGATCTGCTCCAGGGGAGCTGCAGCAACATGCTCCAGCAGCCCCATCATTCCCAAGAATTGCTGATGAGTGTTTCACAGAACCCGGCTCACCTCACTGCAAGTCACTTCTGTGCTCTCCCCTCGCCTTCACAAAAACGATTGCTCCTGAGGATTTCTGCATTGTCACACTTGAAACACACCAGCAGCACTTCTGAGCGCTGCTTTGGGTATCTGCTCACGTGGGAAATGAGGACAGAGTGAAATCTGGAGGGCCCTACGTGCTCCATGAGGGCTCCATGGACTGACACTGCAGTGTAACTGAAGGCAGGCTTTGACCCTTAACTTGGGAACACAGAGCTGAATTTTCCCCTCATTTTCCCCCTCCCGAATCCTCCCTGGTTCCCTACATGGCTGCTCTGTATTATGATCCCTTTAAATAAGCAGCCTGTCATTAGCTTTTATCCCAGTGCTTGCTCAGCCGGACTAAAGTCTAGATCTCTTTGTTTTTAAGACTTGCTTGGTGTGTAAGTGCCAGATGTTTCCCATCTCTTGGCTCTTGGTGAAATAAACACGAACTGCCATAACCTTCACCTTTCAACTCTTACATTACCTATTCCTAAAGTACAAAAAATGGATGTGTGTTTATGCAGCAAGGCTTTGAACTACCTTCCAGGTTTATGTCAAAAGCCCGATTCTCCAGGCAAAGATAACAGATGAGAAGGGGTTTGGGGGCTGCTATAAAATCCACCTCCTGCACCAATGGAGCAGTAGTCCTCATGGAGCAGAGTAATCTCTGGGGATTAGAGACCCTTTAAAACTGATCTGACTTTCAGGCCGAATCACTCAGCTCTGGATTTGGCACTCCTGGAAAGCAGAGGGCTCTGCGGGTGACAGGACAGTTATTTGATATTAAAGCAGCATAAACGTGCAGAGTCCACGGGGATTTTTCTGATGTGTCACAGCTTTTAGCACAAACCGTGGAGTTCACCCTTTTGATGTATTTCCTCATAGAATGGTAGAAAAGATTGGGTTGGAAGAGATCTTAAAGTTCATCCACTTCCAAATCTCCCTGCCATGGGCAGGAACACCTTTCATTATCTTTATAACTTTCCCCTTCCTGCCACAGCAGCAGCAAAGCTGGAGAGGGGTTAAAGGAATTTTCATCATTAAGAACAGCTCATCTAAATTAATCCTGGAGTTATTTTTCTTCCTGCCCTTCTTTTGCCTCTCATTTTGCAAAACCTTCCTTGAAGGCACCTGGGTGATTTGGCTTTTGGTGGAGCACAGAGGGCTTCTCCAAGTTAATATTCTCGTGTCCTAAGGAGGAAGAGTGGATCCATGGCCCCAGAGGCTGGGACCAGCTGCCTGATGACACATGCTCAGAGCTTCCCAGGAACAGCTCAGCCAGGCTTAGGTGTCCCCTAAGAAAGTCATACAGCAGCTTTTCCTTTTTAACTTTCGCAAGAAGTGGGGAACAAGTGGTGTAATTAAGATTGCAAAAACATTTCAATTAGAATTCCACATGAATTAGGCAAATAGAATTTTAATTCGTGCTAATTCCTCTCTTCCCATGGAAATGAAGTCTTCCTCTGGGGATGGCTTTTGTTTGGCAGAGAGTCCCCTGGAAGGTGAATTAGCAAGATTGAGCAGGGAAATACTTTAGCCACAATTCACTCATACATATGGACAAGAATGTATTTTCCCCACCGTTAACACATTATTTGCTACATCTTCTCCCTCTGCAGACAGCTGAAAAACAGCTTCTCTGCAAAACAGGGAAATTCTTGCAGACAATAATTACCATCAAACTTCCTTTTGTGTTTGGAGATTATCAGAATATTCTCCCTGAGCTTTGCTGCAGTCCTCAAGCCAAGCATACAGAGACCACCTATTTGAAAGAGTAGTGCCCATTAGCAGGGTGACTGTGCTATCCATGGAGACAGGGGAGAAAGGGGAGGAAGGCACAGCCCCGGGATGGCTTTTCACAGGCACGGAGGAGTCTCCACAGAGTTACGGAGGGCCTGGCCTCTTTTATGACCTCTCAGGGCATATTTCCTTAACCAAGCTGACTCAGGATGCTGGGGTCACTGAAACACAAGTTCTTTCAAAGGCTGGACCAAAGTGTACATGCCACGATCTTCTATAAATCCAAATTAAACCACAGCCCTCAGATCAGGGGTGGTTTCGGTGGTCTCTGGGGGCTAATGAGAAAACAGCACACAGTGACAGGAATGGATTTCTGGCCTCTCCATAACTTCTGCAGTTCAGCTCAAATTTATGCTCATTCTGACACTGAGCATTTGCTCAGGCCATTCATCCATTCAAGCACTTATTGATGATGCACTGAGGCAAGCTCAGAGTTTTCAGCTATGGCACACACCCAGGTGCCTTCATCATTTCCTTGTCCTTCATGGTGCCTTTCTGTCTAAGCTCCAACCTAGAAACCTACATGTGGGTTTAGAAACTGAGTTTTTTCTGTAAATTAACCTTGACCAAAGGCCAAAACATTTTGGTAATATCTTAAAAATGCAAGAAAAAAAATTAACATTGAAAATTGAATTGAATTGAATTGAATTGAAATTGAATTGAATTGAATGCCAAACTGCTCACTGTTGAGCATGAACCTTATTAGAAGTTACTGTAACTTAGGAAATAGATATATGTTTTATCATATATATTATATCTATATCTATATCTATATATCTATATCTATATCTATATCTATATCTATATCTATATCTATATCTATATCTATATCTATATCTATATCTATATCTATATCTATATCTATCTATATATCTATATATCTATATATCTATATATCAATATATCGATATATCGATATATCTATAATCATATATCTATATCTATTATCTATATCTATATCTAATATCTATATCTATATCTATATATCTATATCTATAGGCTATCTCCACATATATATGTTTAAGGTACCTATACAATAATTTATATGTATCCTTAGATTTTGACAACTCCACTCCTGTTAGACAGTGCTTCACTTTACATGTGGTTTCTGCAGAAGCTCAATATTTCTAAATATCCTGCTATGTAAGTGTGTGTCTTTACATACATTTTTTGAGTTTAAATAGTTAGTGAGATAGCCGGGAAAATACATAGAGAAGGGTCCTCCCCAGAGTTCTCTGGGCAACCTGGTCCAGTGTTCAACCACCCTCACTGTATAAAAAAGATTTTTTTTTACATATAAATGGAATTTTGTGTATTTCTGCATTGCCTCTGGCTTTGTCACTGGGTATCACCGAGAAGAGCCTGGCTCAACCTCCTTCAGGCTGCCCCACCAGGTGTTTATCCACATTCATAAAGTAAAAATGGTATTCAGATTAAATTTTCACATCTTCTTGTCGCACTGCAAGAGCAATGTACATTAAAACACATTCTAGGTTGCTTTTTCTGTTACCTGAAGGCAGTAAATCACAGAGTTATGGAGGTTACCTCAGTCAGAAATAAAGCCATCACCTTTAGCATTGGTTTCAGTAAAAACACAAACACTTCTGCAGTCAAATGGCAAAGTTTTATGGCTGTGGTTCTTTGAAACAACTAATAAATATTTGTTTGCCATTTCTTTTTTGGGCAACTGTCCACTTGCTAATTTACACATCACCAAGAGGCCACTGAACCTTTTCCTGCAGGTATTAACCCTATCCATTACTGTGTCTCTGAAAATATAAACTGCCTGGAGGCTGAGATGTTTGGAACAAGAGCAGCTCAGCCCACAGCAGGTCATCTAAAGAGAGCCTGAGATCCCCCAAGAGCCTTGTGTTTGCTGATGTGACTCCGTGGCAGTGGTTCAGCCCTGAGGATTGTGTGCAACCCTGTGCAGAGCTTTTCCACAGCTGTCACTGTCCTTTGGAAAGGATGGAGCTTCTTCCAGTTTTCCTCCAGCTTTTCTTTGCCCTTTCCTTCTGATGTCACACCCACACCAGCAGCAGTGACTTTCACTCTATTGTCTGACTTCCCCAAATTTGTGCATGCCCAAAATACCTCCCCAGCCATTTACATATTTTACTTGCATGGGCCAAATTTTCAGACTTTTCTTCCAGCTCACAACCCTCAGCCTGGGAATTGTGTGTCCAGCTCTTCCCTGGGCTTATTTATAAATGCACATCTCAGGGTTTTATGTGTTTGTGTTCTTTGAAAACCTCATCTGTTTCCCTGAAGATTTCTGCTTCATCAGTTCCTGTCTGTGGGTCCCTGGTTGATAACCTGACTTCTAAAAGCCTGTGAATTCACTGACTGCAGTTGTTTATTTGTTTTCCTTCCTGTTTGGCTCGAAAAACCTGCTCTCTCTAACGTTTGCTATTAAAAACTTTAAGAGAAACGCTCTTGCGTAATTTATTTTTGTTGTTGTTAATTACGGTTCTCCAGGTTTTTCCTCTCTGACCTGGTGCACCAGCATTAGCACAGCACTGCACTGGAGTTAACAGCTATTTCTGCTCCTTTGCACGGGGACAGGATGAGTGCCATGCTCACCACGGAGCTCCTGGGTGGCTTGGACTGTGAATAGCCTGCGGATATTTCTCTCTGCTTTGTACCAGGGATTTCCCAAGGCTGTGGCTGCTGCATGGAGCAAGAATCTGGAACAAGATTGGAGAGTGCACGTTGGAGTGTCACACAGCTTAGAGCTGGTAATGGAACTGTCACGGGTTTTTCCATTCTTGATGTAAAGGCAGCAAACCCTGGAGAACAAGCAGCATGTGGAAGATGTCATCATAGAATCAGAGAATGGTTGGCTTGAAGGGACCTTAAAAACCATCTTGTTCCACCCCTGGCCACGGGCAGGGACACCTTCCAGTATCCCAGGCTGCTCCAAGTCCCATCCATCCTGGCCTTGGAAACTTCCAGGGATGGAGCAGCCACAGCTTCTCTGGGCAGCCTGTGCCAGAGCCACCCCACCCTCACAGGAAAGAGTTTCTTCCTAATCCCTAATTTAAACCTGCCCTATCATGCCATGTCCTTGTAAACAGTTTCTCTCCAGCTTTCTTGGAGAATCGCTATTTAGGCAGCACAGAACAACAAAAAGAAAAACCAACCCAAAAATCAATAAAACCTAAACAAACAAACAAAAAAATTGTGTAGGTTTTAGCATAGTTGAAAAGTTTCATAAATTCCCCTGGAAGTGAATAAAAATGAAAGGAAGCAGCAAATCTAAAACACCTGCATGGCCTGCCCATGCTCTTGCTCTTGCTGACAGGAGTGATTCTGTGGGGGTGAAGGCTGGGAAGGTCTCACCAGGTCCCTTCACCTGAGGAGCACCCTGAAGTGTCCAGTGATGCCAGTGGCAGTGACCAACACATGAGCTGGATCCCTGTCCCTGGGAATGACTCTCTGGCCACAAGCAGGGCTGGAGACAAGTCTGGATTGATAATGCCACAGCCTGACAAGTGTTTTCCCCACCTCTCTCAAGGACTGCTGGACTCTGACCTCTCGTTCCTGCTCAGACGTTGCAGAGCATTCACTGCAAAACGCTTGAGAGGTGACATTATTCATGGCTTGTCAGACTGCCCCTCCTGCCCAGGAGTGAGGAATGCACCCAGAAAGACACAGCATGTATTTTTTCTGAAGGACAAAGCCTGTTTGCACATGAGGAGCCATCTCCTGAGCACCAGCACTTTGCAAGTGAACCATCTCCATCCCACCGTTGCCCAACAACAACCTGTGAGCTGCAGACTCAGCTTTTGTCAAAAACGCCCACACAGAGCTGACCCTAAAGTAAAGAAACCTTCGTTGTGATATTTTTCTTTTATAGCTCCCAACTACTGTAAACTGTGGAGGAGCAGAGCTGCAAAGCTGGCCATTAAACTGTCTGCTCTTTCCTGTTTGAACAGGACCTCTCCAGGGTTTTAGCTGCCTCAACCACCATGGGTCAACATCCAGGAAGGAAGACGTTTCTAAGGAAACCACGGAGGCTTTCCACCAAGGTGGTTGCATGAAAGCACTGAGACTGGTGAGAGTGACAAAAAGCAGTTCATTGGATATTGTAGAAAAAGGTAAAAAGTTATTGCATGCAGGCTGTTTTTATAATGAGGCCATTCAGGCATAAAATCACTTTAAATAGGTAGTTTGTTTCCACATTGCAGAATTATTTTCGTCCTACTCTTTCAAGGAGGAGTTTATCTAGGCACAGTGGTGTATAAATAATAAATAGCCT
This sequence comes from Sitta carolinensis, assembly GCA_032173965.1. Classification (NCBI taxonomy): domain Eukaryota; kingdom Metazoa; phylum Chordata; class Aves; order Passeriformes; family Sittidae; genus Sitta; species Sitta carolinensis. The sequence goes on from CM063289.1 coordinate 26,843,574, forward strand.
CGGGGGCAAGGCATTTTTACTTTTTTTTCCCCCTGCTTCGTATCCTGTTGCAGTTGGTCTCGGGCTGCAAAATGAATTTTGTTTTCTGAAATAATATTATTTACCTTGAGCACAGTCCTCTGCAAGAGGCCACAGATTCTATTCTGCAGTCGCAACGTCCCAGAGCAGACAGTTTACAGTGCAGCATTTGCATTAAATGACTTTTCTGTGGGCTTACAGGGCAGTTTGCTCTGGGGACAGGTTCTGCCACATTAGCTCAGGGACCTCCAGGAAAGCTCTGTGTGTGCACCCAGTGCTTGGACTGTGCACATGCCCCTTGGAGTGCGGAAGGTCTGGGGATAACCCTGGGCAGCAGTGCAGCATCACCCTGAAGGTGGTCAGCTGGAGAGGGAGGTGACAGCCACCACGCTGGAGAGGCACAGCTGAGAGACTCTGGACAGGCACAGCGGGCTCATTTCTTCTGTTTTCTGCCATGCTGAGCATCTCTGCATGCCTTTGGAATAATAACCACGTCTGATCTCCCAGCCAGCAGGAGCAGGAGGCCACACCAGCCCCAGCACTCTCCTCACCCTGCCCAGGCAGCCCGAGAGCCTGCCCTCCGTGGATGGGACGAGCCTGCCATCAGCCCCTGCTGGAGGAGCCAGTTTGGGGTCTGTCCCCCCATCCTGGAGCCTGGAGGGGTGGAGGTGGTGACCAGCAGCCCTGCAGAGCCCCCATAGCTCCTGGGACACGAGGGAGGCTGGAGCAGCCCTGGGGCTTGCCCTGCTCAAAGCTGCTCCCATGCAAGTTTTGGAGGCGGTTTGGGCACATTACCAATGGCTGCCCACAATTTAATCCCAAGGACTCTTGGTTTGAATGTCAGCCTCTCTGACCTTTGCCATTTTCTCCTGGCCCAGCCCTGTGTGTCGATAGATACCCTGCACTCCAGTCCCTGCAGGGAGCCCTTGTTCACTAGAGCAAAACTGGGCTAAGGAAACAACAAATATTTAGGAGCCTCAGGGCATCAAGAAAAAAGGAATTTCCCTTCTCTATTTTGGCTGTAGCCTCAGGCTTTCCCTATAGACTTGGTAGGAGAGAAAGGAAACAGGAGAGTGCTGCTGCTTCTCACTTCTTCCTTGGATTGCCACCTGTGCATCATCGAGGAGGAGTGTTGATAGTGAAACAGACAAAACCCCAACATTTTTGGTATGAGGACACAGGGTTCAGCAGGGACATCCCAGAAGGATGAAAAACACAGTAGGTGGCTCATGGAGGGGGTAAGAGGGCCCTGCAGCAGGGAAGGGTTGGGTTGAATGGGCTCGAGCAGAGAGCCTCCATCACACGTGCCAGAGAGGTCCAGAAGTTTGAACCTGGGGAAATAAATGGAAAATGTTAAGGAAGGATCAGCCTGAAACGATCCAGACACACAATAAAGTCCCAGGTTGCTGGAGGAGGGAGGGAGGGAGGGAGGGAGGGAGGGAAATTCCTGCTCTCCTCAAAGAGCCTGAGCGATTAGCTCCAAAAGCCATGTGCCAACCTCCTCCTGCTCCAGGGGGAATAACAGGTCCTGTGCTGCAGCCCAGGGCCTGCCTGGCTGAAGGGTCATTTCTGTGCTGCAGGGGCTGAGGTGCTGGTTCAGAGGTCACCTCAACTGAGCAAGGACCAAGCTCATTTTCCCTGCAAACAGAGCCCTTGGGCAGGACCCTGGAATTGGTGGTGCCAAGGCAGGTGCTGGTGGTGTCACCACGCTGAGATGGGGATTTATCTTCACTCACAGAGCAGAAAAGCTTGGAAAGAAGAGTTGCAAAAATAAACCCCCACGGTCCATTCCCTGGCACCAAAACACTGCCCTCATGTAGGAGCAATTTTATTCCTTCCCTAAGCTGTGCCTTCACCTGCATGGTGGGCAATCTTTGTCCCACCTAAAGGTGCAGAATGTTTGCAGACAAGTGTAGGTCTGAACAAGGTCTTCACCAACACATTAAAAAAAAAAAAAAAAAAAAAAAAAAAAAAAAAAAAAAAGCTTCTCTTTAAAATGGGAACATTCATATTTGTGGTTTGAAAGGACCTTTCATTTCAGTTGCTTGCCCCTGTTTTCCTGTTACTGGAACAGTAATAGTTAATGGGGTTTGGAAGGTGGAACAGCACCTGAAGCACAGCAAACACCCACTGTGTGCTGGGCACAGTGATGTCCCTGTCCTTGTCCTCATCCTTACTGGGACTGCCCTCAGCCGCAGCTGGAGCTGTGCTGCTGGAGAGCTACAGAGTGGAAAACACACGTGCTGCTAGCCTAGAAAGCAGAAGTTTCCTTTTATTTTTTCTTTTCCCCAGACAGCATCGAAAAGCACAGTCCAAAACACAGGTGAGATAAAATGAGACCCCACCCTTTAATCGGAAAAATAAGGTTAAACCATAGGGAGATCCTCTCCTCAGTCCCACACAGAGCCTGTGTTAGAGGGCCATTAGATAAAAGGGCACTAGAAACGTTGGGAAAATAAACCAGGATGTTTTATACAATTTTTCAGTCCATATTCCACCTGAGCCACGAATTTCCATCCTATCTCCTTCGCTTATACACGACTCTGTTTTTTCCTGTAATAAATCCCCTGTTTTCAGTTCTTTATTGCCCTCGGAAAAACCACTGCCCTCCCTCGGAAAGAAATAACCCACAAACCCCAAGAATTAACTGCATCACAACTGCAACCCAAAAGCTCTCAGGGGCTTGTTGAGATGCCCTGCAAGCCATTCTAGTTTTCATGTTTATTCATTATAAGCAGCTTTTTTCCATTACAAAGTGATCTATTTCACAGCTTTCAGCCCAGAGTGTCAAGCAATCAAGCAGCAGTTATGCCTTAACAATTGCTAATATATTTCAGCACCTAATGAATCTATGCAAAAAAGGCAGGTAATGCCTAGAAACAGCCTACAGTTAACTCCTGCCCTCCCCCTGCAAGGATTTTTACCCCCTGCCTCCCGATCTTATGTTTTTACTGCGTGGCAATTAATTAAAAAGATCAAGATAGAAGAAAGATTGAAACCTTATTACTGGTGTTGTATTTCCATACTAGTTTTGCCCAGGAAAAACGTTTCCCAGGAGATTAGCCAATAGTTAAGCTATTAAAATATTTTAAACTGGAAAGGTTATTTGCAAGGTCAGGCAACTTTACTAAGCTGGTAGTTTCAAAATTATCCCGGGTTCCTTTACTAATTCATCGATCAAAATAACACGTTTTAAATTACAGATGAAAATGGGACAGATTTAAGTTCCCGTCATGTAAGCCCTGCATGAAAACTGCACATTACAAGGTTCTGACCGTGGTAATTTTTAAGTGAGAATGAAACATTTGTTCTTATTATGAAGTGCTGATTTACTACAAATTCACAAAGAGCTGAACCAGCCTTCACACTGAAAACAGGTTCATCTGACCAGCTTCTCCCAGGGGCTTTCAGCAGTTAACACACATTATTCCCTCACTGACATTAGCTATCCTTCCAATTCCCTGTTAAAAGCAGGGATGCACCTCAGGAAGGAGAGATAAAGAAGAGCTCTTCTCATGGATTTACTAATTTAACCCAAATTTCTCTATGGGGATGCAAGAGAGCTGCAGGGGCCAAGCAAGGGTCTAGTTCATGGGGTGTCCATGTATGAGAGCTGTTCCCACTGCTGTACCAGGAGGAATTCTCTGCATCAGTCATAGGGTCAAAGGTTTGTTATTACCCTTCTGCTCTGAATTTTGAAGTCCTCTATCTACCTCAGTGTTTGGATCATCCAGATGCCACCCTACCAGTGTGGGGGTATGGGGTTTCCAGGCTCACTCTGCCAACCTGTCACTGCAGCTATTCCTAACACTAGGAACCCCATTTGTGGATAATTTCACACTGGACATTGCAGATGTAGCATTTGAAAAATCTTGCCCTGGACAGATTGAGCATTTCTTGAAGTCAGGTGCAGAGAAGAACATTTGCTTCTTTTTTTGAGAAAACAAAGTGGGGAAGGAGTTGGGGAGGGTAAAATGAGCCTGTAAAGCATTAGCAGGCAGACAGGTCCAGTCATCCAAAATCAGCACAGAGGATTGAGATGTCCAAGGCTTAAAAAAACCCAACTTCCAGCCTCATAGGGAATGCTGGGGAGGCTCAGACTGGCAGACCTTGAGGCGTTTGTGTGCTGTGCAGAGCGCTTGGTGCTCACAAGAGCCATGTCCCTCCTGAGCTGTGTTTTTAAAGATGGGTTTGTGCTGTCAGAAGCACAAGGACTGTTCCACCACTCTCTGCCTCAAGGCTTTGGGGGTAGCAGTGGCAGAACTTTTGTCTCCATCTGTGTCCTCCAGCAAAGGAGTCAGCACTTGTGGCTACAGCTGCAGCAAACCCCATATGTGGAAGCTTGGATCATTTTCTCTCCCAGCCAAGGCATCTGGCTCTGTGGCTTGTTCAGCTAATAGCCTTGCTGGCAGTGCTGCGAGCAGCTCTGGAGCTGAACAGGCATGGGGAGGCATGGGGAGGAGCTCACCTGTCCTACAGGGCACTTTTCATTCTTTGCTTTGAAAGGATGTGACTCACTGACATAAATTTCTTCGACTACAGAGGAAAACGCTACTGGGTAACAACGATCGCCTTTCAAAGTCTCTGCTATCGGATCTCCTGTTACTCCAAGAATTGTTCCTGTCAAGGTAATGTGTTTGTAAGTTGTTTCTTTTTTCATCGTGAACCAGTTGCAAAGTGTTCAGGCAGCAGGACATATGGAAATCATATGAGGTTTCAGTGCACTACATTGAAAGTGATCTCCTTAGGAACGTGGGGGCTCGAGAGTCGCAGGGCATCATTTAATGCCAGACTGCTGAGGCATCGCCCAGAGCTGATGCATGGCAGGAAGGGAATCTGAAACTCCTCACTCTTTCATCTCTGGGGCATCACTGAGCTCTCTGGGTTGAAAGTGTCTTTGGTGCTGGTCAAAAAATCTCCCACTAACCTTTTTTCCAGGGAGGACATGGGGTTTGGTTACGTCAACACCATCTGTGTTCTCAGAACGTTTGGTTTTTCTCCACTGGAAACTGAAACCCCCACTGGTGAGCAGCCCAGTTCTCCCATCCAACACCTGACAAGAGGATTTGGAACAGTGATGAGCACAGCATCACCCACCATGCTGATGTTTTCCTGAGCTGGCACCTCCCTGCTGCCACAGTGTTGAAAATGAGGCTGGAATTAGTACTGGGGTAAGGGGGAATGGCTTTAAACTGGAATAGAGTACGTTTAGGAAGGATATCAAAAAGAAATTCTTCCCTGTGAGGGTGGAGACACCCTGGCACAGGCTGCCCAGAGAAGCTGTGGCTGCCCTATCCCTGGAAGTGTCCAAGGCCAGGTTGGATGGATTTTTGAGCAGCCAGGTCTAGTGGAAGGTGTCTCTGCTTGGAGCTGGATAATCCTTAAGGTCCTTCCAACCCAAATAATTCTCTGATTCTCTTATTCTCTGATTCTCTGAATGCTGACCTGAGCAGATTTCAGGAGTGGGACTTTCTGACTGTGACTGTTTCCACCTCTTCATCTCTTGCCTAGCACATCCCTGGCTCCACAAATTACTTCTCATCAAGCTCCAACCATGCTCTTTGCCACTTTTTTCTAGACGGACTCCACCCTCAGTATCCTTATGGAGTAACAGACCATGATTTACTCATGGAGCACCAGCTGCAGAACCTGCCCATGCTTCTGATTATTGCTTACATGTAGTTCCAAAGCAGTGTGCAAGCAGGCATTGCACAGGGCCAGCTCACACTTGCTGTTTTAACTCTGCCTTTGCAGTTCCAAGGTGAATGAACCCTTGTAGCCCCACAGAATGCCAGGGGTGAGAAACTGCAGCAACCGAGCTGATAGAAAAGCGTCCAGATCTATGTGGGCAGAAAATAAATTTGCTTTGCAGAAGGCCTGGAGCAAAGAACACATGGATTAGCAATTACAGTGTGACCATCAGGCTTGTTTTGCCTCTTACTTAAGTCACTGTATCATTAAAACTTTCTTTACTTGCAACTCTTTGGTGGGTAAATGCATATTTGTATATTTTAACAAGATGCACTTTACACTGGCACCTCTCTTAATTTCATCTCTGGGTCTGGCTGGTCCAGCTTCTGGAACAAGAAATGGCTGAGCAGACCTATGTATGCTAGCTGAACATCATGAAGTCTGTAGTTTTCTTTAGGGGACAGCATGTGGGTTGCTATTAAACCAGAAAACATATGTGAATAATTGAGGAAAGCCATCCAGCATTTAGGTTAGAAAATGTGAAGTCAGCTTGCTGTGAATAACATATCTCTGCATTTTGACCTGCTGCTGACAAAGAATATATTTCACTATTACCTGGATAGAAATGATTGGGGATTTTTTCTCCTCTAAATGAAAGCCAGTTGAGAGAAGCTGGCAACAGACAAATGATGCTCATTCCTCCCCTGCTTTTACTTAATGGCTGATATCGAGATGCTTGGCATTCATTGGTGACATTGCTATTAAAAACATATTTCTTATCTGGCTCTTTTATTCCTACAAATCGAGCATGGAAATAAATCAGTGCTGATGGAGTGGTGAGCAAGCAGTCATGGGAAGAGAGGAGAAGAGCTGGCCTCGAGCTCGAGGCCACCGAGCTGCTCACCTGCCTGGGCTGAGCTTGCCATGCATCATTTTCACACAGGGAACCACGAACCCCTCATCCTCGAGGAGCCAAACACATGCTGGACTCAAGAGAAGGAGGTAAAACCCAAAGGAGACCCCCATGCAGCCACTCAGCCCAGCTCTGGTGCTTTGTGGGGAGGGCTGGGACCCCAGAATCTGTGTGGAATTCTTCCTGTAGCAATCCCAGGTGGAGGCACAGCAGCAGAGCGTGCTGATCCACCATCCAGGGCACTCTGCTCTTGGCAGGAGGTCATCCTATTAATCCCATAAATAAGTATATTAATATGTCAATATGTGGATGGAACACATTGCCAAGTGCAAAATAATCCCTGGCAAGAGATCTGTGTGTGTGTGAACATGATATACAAACACCATCCTACCCAGATCAGGTTTCCAGGGTTAAAATACACGATTAATTAAAATTTCATATGAAATTCTAGCTTTGGTGAGTACTGGAAAACATTACTTTCCCCCTTCAACCCCATAAAGGCTTTTATTGGGGAAGATGAGCACATGTTTCACAGTCTTTTCCACAATGGAAGGGAGTGTTTTAATCACAAATGTTGCTGGGAAGAAATGAAATTACCTTACCAGATTGGTTTAAGGTACTAAAAAATCCCTGCAATGGTTCTTAATGCCATGCAGGCAAGGTGGGACAGCACATGGACTCAATGGAAATGTAATGACAGTAAAAAAAGTCATCTTTATTTACGTTAACCAAACGTGAGTTTGAGGTGATGTTTTGCCTCCAGTTTATCTGAATTTCTCTGTTTATTTTCTTGTCTGTCCTTGGGGCATGGATAAAACTTTACATGATTATCTGAAGCCAGCAAAGACATAACTTGAGGCTTTTTGAGATCTACAGATGGGCTCCTTTGGAGTGCTGGCAGTGATCAGGTATCTGCCCTGAGGGACCCGGGTGTCTGGTGACAGGGAAAATCCCAGTCTTTCCTTGTAATGGCATCACCTACTGACCAAATGGAAAAAAACCCCAGAGGGCAGGAAAAAAAGAGGACACTGTGTGCCTCCATATTTCATGGCAGCTCAGCTTTGGTAATTTTCTTGCTGCAAAGTCCTTTTCAGAGCACGTTCTGTTCTTTGGCGTCGGAGGAGCTACCGTGTACCCAAGGAGGAATCTCATCACTCCTCCTGTGAGAGGCCAAAACCCACCCAGGTCTCCTCGGGAGGCTCTGAGCTGGATTTCTCATTCTTGAATTTCGATGCAAAAGGGAAATCTTGGTGTCTCAGGAGCTGATGGATCTGTGCCTCTGTGCAAGAGCCACACTCACTGCAGGGACCTGCAAACGCAAATCCTGAGATATTCCAACCTACACAGCACCCTGTAAACCCTGGATTGGCAGGGAATGACATCCCTCCTCTGCCCCTGTAGGGCTGCCTCAGGAATAACCTGATATGGTATCAAAACAAAACCCCTCTGCTGCTCCATTTTGCATTCAGCCCCACCAGGACAACACGGGACGAATCAATCAAAGGAGATTTATAAGGCCACCAGGCAAAGCTTGGGTACAAACAAGTTCCAGATTTAACACCAGTTTGCCTTTATATCCCCACTGAAATCACAATTTCACTGCATAAAGTAACTCAGGGAGGAACCAACCACTTTGGAGCCAGGCTCTTGGTGAGGTTTTTATTTGTGATATTTTTCTGTTGTGTGTGAACATAGTTTTAATTTTGTGTCAAAATAAATCTGAGGCTGATAATTTTTATGATTGTTTTACTGAGAAAAGGTAGTAAACTACTTGCTTTGGCTGCACTTCCTACCCTGCAGAAATTATTTACCCAAGCACAGCAGCAAAGTGGGTGAGGGGAGGAATTAAAAAAGAAAAAGCACCTGCCCGCAAAATTCTTTAATCCCTTGCAAAAGTTTGATTAAGATTCAAGACTTTGGGCAAAAAGTGCTTGTCATGTTCCCTGTTTCAAAGGAAAGGTGTCAGCTCAGAGAGCAACGTGAAAAAGCTATGAAATTTGGGTAAAATCCCTCTCCCATGGTCTGCAGTGCCAGCCACAAAGCAGGCAGCAGAGAGCAGGAGTCAGGTCTCAAAGCTGCCCTGCCTTTACCTCAAAGGCATGTAAATCCCAAAGAACCAGCTGCTTCCTCAGCTCCATGAAAATAAAGCACATGGGAAATTCTGGGTGAGCAGCAGCAGCCATGGGGAGGATGGGAGGAGGAGGAGGGGGAAGAAAAAACTGTTTTTCTGCAGGTTCTGACACCAACCACTCTTATTAGGTTTAACAGAAGAGTAGCATCTTTCCCAGCTCTGAATCGAGGGGGGCTTTGCTGAGCCCTAGGACATGCACATGTGAAAAATAGAGAGTTCAAGCTGCAGAGAAAGAGTGATCTAGGAGAGAAACGTAAGGAAATGTGTAGTCTGAGAGCTCCCTGTAGCTCCAGTTAGGCTGCATCAACACCTTGGACTGACTTCTTCCTCCAGAAGTCATCACTTTGGTGCAGCTGGGCAGACTGGAAAACATCCTGGTATCAAATGATATTTGCAAAGCAAGCAGAGAAAGAAGAGGTCACACCATTTGTGAAAGCAATCTGAGCAGGGAAGCACAGGCACTGGCAGCTCAGCTCATCAGGAGCTGACGTTAATAAACCAGGAGTGGAGGAAAGGAGATAAGCCCTGGCACAGCTGTTGGTAGGATGGGGGTTCCTTGCTTCACTGTGGAATCCAGCCATCCCAAAAATCCAACCTACCCTTGCTTTAGGCAGTTAACCCCTCAACCTTAGCTCGGATAAACTTCATCTGGTGCTGTGCATTATTTATTTATTTGTGCCTCCTGGTGCTGCTGAGAGACCCTGCAGGAACGTGAGCAAGCAGCAAGACATTTCCACCACTGCTGCAGGCAGAGGAAGTGATATCATCCTGGGGGGACCCGTGGACCAAGAGATGAGGCAAATGAGATTTTCAGAATCACTCTGAGCTGAACAAGGTCTGATCTCACTGAGGTTAATTGGAGGAACATCACTACTGGGGGCAATCCCAGCCAGGGCTGTGCAGCATCAGGGATGCAATGGGAAGCGTCGTCTCCTGGATCACTCCCTCCCAGGGAATCTGGCCTTGATTAAACTGGAAAAGCAAGTTCTCAGGAGTGACATTGCTGGTGACCTCCACAGGCTACACAGGACGTCAGAGGCAGACCTGGGGGCAGCACTGCAGCTCTCCTCAGACCTGGGAGCAGAACTGAAGCTCTGCTCACCCTCCAGGAAATGTCTGAGGACAAAACCTGCAAGTGGAAAAGCTGAAAAGTACCTGAGAGGAACAGACTTCTGGACAGGAAAGTGGGTGACCTTAGGGATAAGAAGAACTGATATTCTGCACAATAAAATTCCAGAATGACCCCAGGTTCCCCTGATGGACACCAGGTTTGTTCTGTTATTCCATGTAAGCATCTGTTAGGTTGCTTCTTTTCTTTGGGCGTTTCCAAGGCTACTGAATGAAGCCTTCCCACTAACTTCTCTTTTGAAAACTAGGAATTTAGACAAATTTGAATTGTCTTTGAGGGGAAAAAAATAAGAGCTGAGTGGATCTGGCTTCTCCTCTGATCAGACACCATAGACATGCTGTTGGTTTCCACAGCAAGAGGTGATTAGAACCAGAGGTGAGGCCCGTGGGTTAACTGGGAAGTATTCTTGTGCTCATCCCACGTGACCTTTCCTCACCAGAAAGTTGGGGAACCAAGCTGAGCGGGATGGAGCAGCCTCAGATTGCTGGCAGATGTCAGGATGGAGAGGAGAAGGAGTTCATTTCCGTCTGTGAAGGAAAGGTCACCGAGGAGCACAGCTGATGGCAGCGCGGATGTGCCACTGAGCATGACAGCAGCCTGCTGCCAGGGACATTTTCTGTGCAGGCAGCACATTCCACAGCTCCAGCTCCAGTTAGGGTGAGGTTAGGTGTAAATCCAGGCTCAACCTCAGACACCCACTGCTGTCCAAGCTGTTTTTAGTCGTTTCCCCCCTGATATTTCCAAAGAGCAGCTCCTCGAGGTGGGTGATTTCCAAAGAGCTGGTTCTGCGAATGAGTGGCGGTGCGTGGTTGGACTGAGAAAACCTGCAGCTGGAGGAGTGGTGGGGCTGGATGTTTTGCAGCGTTTGGACTGTTTGTGAGCATGGTCTGACTCAGCTGTCTGTGATTTCTCCCACACAAAGTTGGATATTTCATGCAAACTTTGCCATCCTGTTCTTGTTTCCTGTGTAAAAGAAATGACCCAAAGGCAGAGGATAAGATAATGCAGAAAATCATGATGCATGAGAGGTCCAGGAGCATTTTAAAAGGAAATTTTTCAGTATCTGAATTATTTAGCAGCAGAAGAGTCGGAGAAGAGGAGGGAGTTGCTGGCTGATGGCAAAAGCAGGCACCTTCACTGTGGAGATGTAGTTGACGCTTACACACAGTGAGGGAGACGAAGACTTTCTGCCTGACAGGTTTTGGTGAGAACCACTCCAGGGATGGGACATGCTATGAAGAAGGGTGAATAGCTTAACTTGGTGAGTAGCTTAACTTGAGAGCAACCTGGTCTAGTGGAAGGTGTCCCTGCCCATGGCAGGGAACTGGATGAGCTTTAGGGTTCCTTCCCACCCAAACCATGGTATGATTCCATGATTTTATGATCAGTTTATAACACTGCTGCTTCTGATATTGATATTTTTACCACTTCTCCTTCCATTGCATGTGTGAATCCTTTAAGAATCCAGCAGTTTCAACCAAATATGAATCCTACTTTTGTTTTGTTTTGTTTTGTTTTTTGGTTTTTTTTGACAAAAGCTCTTTAAAAAGCCTGTGTACAATATACAACACTGAATTAATATCCTTTGTTTGAAGCTCTTCCCTGAAAATCAGCTCAGCTTTTTGGGGTCTGACTATTACAAGCACAGCCTGAGCCTAAGCCAGCAAAGCTTAACACCTCTGAAGAGTCAGCCTGGGCTCCTCTGGGGACCAGGAGCTGAACAAACCACATGGGAGTTACCAGAGTCCTCTGGAGGGGATGCCAAGCTGGAACCTGACTCGCACATGGGCTGGACCATCCTGATGGAGCTTGCAAAGCCTCGCTGGCCACACTGAATTTCACTGGGGATTTGAGTAGTAACTCCTCTGCTGGCTCAGAGAATTCCCCCATCAGTGACTCTCTCAGTACTTTTCCTCTTCCTGGTGCATGGTCTCTTTTAAGACTGCCATGGATTGGGAATTCATCTTGAGAAGAACTGCTGCTTGCCCAGGATCTGCCACTGCTCTCTGGTCACCAGCAGAAAAAATGCCTGAAAACATTCATCATCATTATGATAATTGTGACTGTGATTGCTGCTTGTTCCCAGGAAAACAACAGAGTTTTCTCACATGGGAGTCCCTGATAAACCAGCAGCAAATATTTTTTATTTTATTTCTAACAGGAAAAACACTCACTTCCCTCTCCTTTAGGGTCACATCTGTGGGTGCCAGCACCAGGCTCTGTGTAACCCAAGTGAAAACAGCAAAAGGTAAATGGGAAAGAGATGTCAGCAGTGCTTCTAATCATCTCAGGCCTCCTTTGACACATGGTTTTAATTGCTTAGAGGAAAAAAAAAAAAAAAGCAAAAAAAGAAGAAATAAACGCAGTTATGAATAATCTAATAAGCTTCCCAACCACCTGTGAAACGTGGCTCCCCAGCTGCAGAGAATCAAACACAGGAATAGAAAACAGAGCATTCTCCGAGGCAACACACATCCACATTAGATGCACGTCATTCCAAAGCCACAGAAGAAAAATGCATCAATGCCATTTTTGGGCTCATGGCATTCATGCCACTCCATGAAAAAGTATCTTGGAGGAGTGTTTATTTAAGAAGCACCAAGAATTTGCTTTAAAGTTAAAAGGTAGAGGGGGAAGATGGAAGAGGGAGACCTGCTCCTTGGCATCCTTTCAAACGAAAAGAACAACACCATCAGGAAAATCCCACATAGCATTTATTTGAGGAATTGCAGTCCAGCAGGCAAAATTACTCAGGAATAATTAAGCATGTTTCCCTGATATAAAGATATTCAGGAGTGAGCATTCAAGCAAAGTTAAAATGCAGAGCTGTATAGGCAAGGCTTTATTCCAGCAGCAATTTGTTTTCCTGCTACGAAAAGAGTGTTATTTTCACTGTATTTTGGAGGCACCCAGCAAATGTCCTCAAGAAGCTGTTTTTCATGGAAGGAGCTGCTACACGGAGGGGAAAAAGGTAACATCCTGACATGGAGGAGGGGAAAAAAAGGGAGCTGTACTTTCAAGGCTGTTTTGACATGTTTTTCTTCTACACTGAACCAGACTTCAAATACAGCTTCTTAACCACGACAGCTCAATGACCCACCCAGAGAACTCTTTTTCCACAAACAATATAGCGTCAGGAGAAGGAGCCTGAGAGGAAAAGCAAACACTCCTTAAAGCAACTGCTTTATTTGGATAGTTCTGAACCACTGGCATTGGGGGCAGGTTTTAAATCGGTGGGCGTGAGGAGAGGAAAGCTCATGGTTTTGATTTGAAGTAGCCACATCAAAACCTGTTTTAGAGAAGGGAATGGCAGTATTTTGAAAAATACATCCTTCTTAAGGGGATGTTAGGGAAAACAATTCCATGGCCTGTTGAATGATAAAAGCCAACACAGCTGGCTGAGGAAAAAAAAAGAATTTGCCTTTAAGTGCCTTGAGTAAATGCCTGATATACCTTGCCTGGCTGTAGCAGTGCCTTTAGGTGAAGGAAATTGTCATTCACACATGTTTTGTGCAGGCACAGAAGGGTCAGCCAGCAGAACTGGCGTCAAAATGTTGTCCGTCCTTCCCCACCAACCTGCAACTGTGAAGACAGTGTCAGCAAGAAACTAAAAACTGCCTGTCCCACCCTAAAGGGACCCACATGGATACACCACCCATCCTAGCTGGGTGCCTCCTACCAGCTGGCGCAGCACTGATGGGCGACACTCAAACCTGCACACTGACAGCCGTGGGATGGTGTTGGCTAGCAACACTGAGGGAGGCTACTGGGAAATTAGGACATCCCTTGGAGGCTTGTCCAGCCTTTAGCTCTGCCTTTCACAGGCACTCCTGATAGCTCTGTTACAAACCTACTCCGTGCTTTTGTTTTTCGTGACAGTATTTCACACCTCGTGCTACCACAACGCTGCCTCTCCCCCAGATGGCTGCTCACGCGTCCTAAGAACTCTTCCTACTCTTTGTGAACCATTTCCACGCGTGAAGAAAAGCAAGGCAGCTCTTCTGCACTTCCAGAGGCTTCAGGGCAGATGGGGAGAAGTACAGACAGCAGCAGATGGGTGACATCCCCACCAAGGGATCAAGGGTGGGCTGGGGTGGCCATGGCATGGCTGGACTAACAAAGGACTTACGTGCCAGCCCCTTCCCTGATGGGCCAAGAAGTTTCTGGTTGAGGCAGCCAGAGATCTGTAGCACACTTCCACAAAGGTCTTTGAGGTCTGGAAATGTGTTTTCATTCCGGTGTGGAAAAAGAACCAAACTTTTCAATCGCTTCCCCAAAATGTTTTTTGTTGCTGTCGTTGTTGCTATTCAAACATCTGGTTTCAGACTGAGAAGGTTGGGGTTCTCATTTAGATTCTTCTCTGCTTATAAATTGACCCCAGAAAATCTGAACACTTTCCCATGGAAATGTTATTAATGGGACTATTTCACTGCAAGATGTTCTGGTTTGGATGAAGCAGCGTTTTCCAACAATGACAACAAATCTCATTAAAATGTTTGAGTAGCTCCAATCTCCAAAAGCACCAAATGGCTTTTTGAGCATCTTCAGATCCTGCAGCCTGAAACATTCAACAACAATGTAACATTATTGTCACCCATCAGATAGGCAATAATTTGGAATTCACTTTGCATATCTGTAATGGGCCCACATCAATGGAGCTTTGTTTGCAAGAAATCTCTTACAAAAATGGAAAAAGGAAAATGCCATGAAATACCTCCAGCCTCTCAATGCCATTCAGCAAGGATGCATTTTGGTCATTAATCATCCACATTTAGGCAAGCAGTTAGAAAAGCCCAGCTGTTCCAGACCACAATGCTTTCCTTTATTGCATTAACGCCTCCCCACTAACGAGACAACTTCAACACATGATCCCCAAGAAGGGCCAGAACGCCTTATTCCCAACGTGGTCATTGTGGCATTGTTTTAGATTGAAAAGTTCATGGAGTTAATGCCTTTTTTAAAAGTCCCAGTTGAGCCTAATTATCTTGTGAAGTTTTGTGCAGGCGATATCTGATTTCCAACCAGCGCCGTGTTTACCCGGCGGCTCCCCGGACAGCACGGGGTCTCGGGGGACTCTGAGCATCAGAAAACTCATGTTTTCCCCTAAAAACCTTCACAGAAAGCACGGGCTGGGAGCAGTTTTGGACACACCACCCCTGCAGAGGTGCAGGTTTGGGATGGGGCTGGCTATGAAACACGCTCTGAGTTTCCAACAGGTGGGAGCTGCCTGGTGCATTTAACCTGCTGCAGCGCTGCCCAAACGACGCCTCAGTCCTGCCCTTTCCAGAGATGTGCAGTGCAGAGCTGCAGCCTTTCCCTGGCTCCTCTCCAATTTAGGAGCTTTTTTTTCTCCCGTGGATCAGACATCCTGCTTCCAGCCTTCCTTTCCCTGACACTCACACCCACTTCTCCAGCAATGTGCTCCCTTTGCTTCCCACCCCTCGCCCTCCTACTCACCGGTGTCCAACCATTCCTGGAACTCCCAGGCCTGGGCTTTCCCAGGGGATTTGGTGCTGGGAGGGATTCAGGCACTGCTAAGCCACTCCAGGCTGCTGAGCATTCCCAGATAAAGCCTAAAGTATATTTTCCTGCATCCAGACGTTGCACATCCTCCTGCACAGGACCTTGATTCCTCATTTTCACCCCAGGACTGGGACTGCTCGCAGCCACTCCCTCCTTTTGGCAGTACCTCTCCCCATCCTTGCCTTCCAGGGACTGAATCCACCACTGTTCAAACCCACAGCTTTGGAGTGGGTTTAAAATTTCCCAGGACACATTCCTACGGCCTCTAGTTTCCAAACTCTCAGGAATTTGCCACACAAACGTATTCCTTCCCTTTATTTGTTTCTTCAAAGTAATTAGAGGGGGTATTGTTTGCTACCTGTCATACCTTGGTTTAAGCCATTTGGGAACAAAGAGAGAAAAGAAAAAAAAAGAAAAAAGGAGAGGCTTGCTGTGGATTAAGACTGCTGATTGTAGTAACAAGAGGAGGTATTTTAATGACAGGTTTAAGACTTGCTAAGTAACTGCCATGAGTATTATGAATACATTTTGTAACAGGGTAAGATTAAGAGATAATCCTTTAAAAAAAATTAAATATGGCAAATGGATTTTTGGATGAAAAATAAATACAAAAAACACCAAAAGCTTTTGGAAATTCTGCACAGGAAAAGTTTTCCCTAGAAATGTTGACTTGGTTAAATATTTTCAGGTCAGTGTCCTCGGCAGGATTAAGTTGGTGTGTCTTAATGTGAGTGGAACAGCGTTGATTTACACCTCGTTTAACTTGGGCATGTTTTAAATGAACCAACAAGCTCCTTGCCAAGCAGCAGCCTGGCATCCCCAGCCACAGGGAGAGTGGTGTGCAAGGAGCAAGCTTGAAAATGAGCCCTTGCTCCCAAACAATGCCGTTATTGATACCTAAATGTCATATGGAAATTTTGAGGACACTTGGGGCCTTTCTCTTTCCTGACTCCACAAAACTTGATCTTAACCCTTGCCCAGCTGACCAGCCATTAGCTTTTGGATTTGACCCTTTCATTCTGTATTCATCACGAGGAAGACAGGAAAAGCTCATTTTCACTCTTTATCAGCAGTGGGAATGAATTGGATGGGGCACATTCTTGGCTGTTTGTGCGTGGTTTTGTATCCACAAATCCATGCAGATCCCTGATGATAATGAAGCAGTTTCTGAGCAAGTTTTGGGGCCCTGCAAGACCAGCTGAAGACTTGAATTCTTGTGTTTGGTGAGGGACAACGACTGCCAGCTGTAACACAAACCCAGCATTGACAGGAAGAACTCTGCCTTTCTGCTGGCCAGAAGAAACTGGGACTCTTCTCCTCACTATCTTTCTAAAATGACAGTTATTCCAGTACAAAGAGGAGTACAAATTTAGAAACGAGTTAAAAGTGTTTTCAGGAAGTGTTATAGGCCCTTTCAGTCAACTTGAAGCTGAGCTTCACCAGGTCTGTTTTCCAGCTGAAAAATCAGCTGCAGGACTTGGGGTCCACAGTGGGAATCTCTGGTCTGAAGCATATCTGAACTTTTTCTTTGCAAGTAACACAATCTTTTTTCCAAGTGGGATGCTTTGATATTACCCACAGATGAGACACCTCAGGAGCCTTTCACTTAAAAGGAGTAGAGAAAAAAGTGGAAATAAAAATAAGAATTAATGGATCATTTTTGGTTTGAAGCATCCTATTAGCTCTTTACAGTCTATTAGGGGTAAGAGGTGATGATCACTTCCTGTCACACTGTGGGATAAATCCCAGCTGCCAAAGGCTGCACCCATGGATGGATCTTGGCCCCTTTTCACACCAAGGCAAGGCTTTAGTAAGTTGCTGCTGTGACATTACATTGCATTTTGGGGCTGTAGAAGGGCTTTATGGGATCAGAGAGAGAGAAATTACAGGAAACCAGTGTAAGTGAAGGATAATGTAGCTCAAAAGGACAAAGCAGTTGTGACACAGCCTTCCTCAAGACCCTCTGGAATCAGTGCAGGACACTTCATGTCTAGGGACAGGTTCTGCAGCAAGCTCGTGGTTAAGTGTCCACTTAAGGTCTTTGGTCCACGGCCAGAAAGAAGCAAAAAACTGCTTTTTCTCCCAGAGAAACAGCTTCTTGCCAAGAATCCCTACACAAAGAAAACAAACACACAAGAAGGCACCATCACAGATACCCAGGGAGATAAGCTGCAAAAACATGTGCTCTGGGCAAAAGTGCAAGGTGCAGAATGTGAGTTCATGGTCTACATGTGTTCTTCACTCCGCTTTGTTTGTTTTTACTCGGTTTTGATGTGTTAAATTAAGGGATAGTTCATGGCCATAAGTCATCTTCTTGCTGTTGGAAGCCAAATAGTGGGAAGCAGGTATCTTGAACATCAGAGACCAGCTGTTTCACAGGGAGACTTCAAATGCCAGAGTGAGAATATGAGCAGTTGTTCCGTGGCTTTACGGTGTTGAAGTAACTCCAAAGTTTCAGGAACAAAAATTGCCCTAGGTCCCGACTGCAAATTAGAAAGGGATGAAAATACCTGCTCCTCAAAGGGCTTCAGTTATTGAGATCATTAGTCTACCAGGGGTGAGACTGAATTCCTGTGATCCTACGTGGTGCAGTTGCTGCTCCAAAGGCTTTGCTTGGAGCGGGAGCAGCCTGTGCAGCACACAAAGTGGGGAATCTGAAAGGGTGATTCTGCCCCCACAGCTCAGGAGGAGGCAGGGAAAGATGATTCTCCTTCACCTGCCTCTTCCACACAGGGAGCAGGGACAGGCACGAGGCCAGCTGTGTCCCTCAGATGGCTGTGGTGTCCTCTCTCCTCCTGACATCAAAACAAGAAGGCTCCTGTCTCCAAATCCTTTTCCTTCCTCCCCTATTCTGTGCTTCCATCTGGAATAGCCCACATTTTTTCCTACTCTGCTTTCATCTGCTCCTTCATCAGCTATTTTTGTGATCAGACAGGGCTGGAGGGGGCCTGAGCAGCCTGCTCTGGTTGGAGGTGCCCCTGCTCACAGTGACAGAGTTGAACTAGGTGATCTTCAAAGCCTCTTCCAATCCAAATCACTCTGCGGTCCTATAATTTTCATCCAAGGTGGGGCCACATATTTACTATTAAATGTGGTCTGGCTGCTGAAGCTCTGTGTGCAACACACAGAGGTGGAAAATCTTGTAAAGACACAAGCAAAGAAATCACATAATTTGGAGGAGAGATGGATGCTCTCAACAGGTGCAAATAGCTAAATATTTTTATTCCCATTGTCAGAGAAGAACAGAGTAATTTGGGTTGGGAGGGATCTTTAAGGGTCATCTAGTCCAAATCCCCTGCAATAACAGGGACATCTTTAACTAGATTAGTTTTGTCAGTCCAAACTGGCTCCATCCCAACTGGCCTTGAATATTTCCAGAAATGGGGCAGCCACCACCACTCTGGAAACCTGTGTCAGTGTTTAACCACACTCATTGTAAAAACTTTTTCTTTATACCCAGTCTCAATCCACCCTCTTTTAGTTTAAAACCATCACTCTTTGTCCTGGTGCCAACAAGCCCTGCTGTAAAATTTGTCCTCTAAGAAATTTGTTCCCTTTAAGTATTGAAAGGCTGTAACAACATTGACCTGGAGCCTTCACTTTTCCAGGCTGAAAAACCCCAGCTCTCTCAGCCCATCTTCATGGAAGAGCTGCTCTATCCCTCTGACAAGAGGAACTTGGGCAGCAAGACAAAGAAAAATCAAACTTTCTACTGAATTTTCCCTTGCCAAACCCCTGACTTACAGCTGTTAATATTTAGAGAACATCATCCTAAAAGTGTAGTGCAGCAGTAAAATCTCAGTGTTGTCACAACCTTGCTACTTGTGCATCTGGCAAGTGTGCTGTCGAGCACCAGGCTAAAAGCAGCAGCAATCAAGGCTGGAGGATGATCGAATATTTCTGGTTTGTGTTTCATTGTGATCACCATTTTTTATCTTTTTGTTTCATAACAGAGCATTTCAGGAGACAGTGGGGGAACTGCTGGAAGCCAAAGTCATGTCGCTCTGCTGGGCTGCACAGACCGTGGCTGGGAACCCAAATACAGTCCAATGCCTGTGAGACTGGGAGGGCTGGATCAAATAATAAAGGGAAATATAATTATTTACCCCCCCCCACAAACAAACAGTGAACTTCTCAGTTTGTTATTTATGGGTTTCATAGCTTCAAATATTCGCTGGAAGTGTTTCCAAGAGGTCTGCTGAAATTTTACCACGAAGATAGCTTTCCTCATAAAATTCCAGAATTGAGATATTCATTCCTGGTTGCTCAATATTCAGCTCCCCAAGCAGGAAACAGAGGGTTTAAATCATCAGTGGCACACTGGGGCTTCAGAGAAATTAAACTAAGAAGTTTTTTAACACGCCTCAGTCGCCAGAAGAGTTTGCATAAAATGCATACCAATAAAGAAGGCTTTCATAGACTCATCCATCACTGCACACAGGGATTGGATACATCTGTTCATTTATTTCCAATGGATAACCCAATCTGTTCAGAACTAAAGGAAAGTCTGAGCCATTGAGTATCTCCCTTTTACATGCATCACAACTCATTGGTTCCTGTGATGCCAATGAAACCACCAACTAATGCACAGCTTGGCATCAAGGTTGTAGCTCTCCTGTATGTTTTCCTAAATCCAATTTAAAGTCATAATGTACTTTATTAGCTGCAGACAGAATATTTAAATTCAAAATATTTTTTTTAAAGCTTCATCTTTTGAAATGCCAATTGGTGATATTCAAGCCACATGTTAGCCACTTGGTTTTAGGGTAGAGGGTGGTACCTTAGTACAAACCTTTCTCTGTTTCTTGAAAAAACAACAATAAAACACCCTTTGCCTTTTATCCACATCTGGCTGCAGCAAAAACAGTGACCCATGGAATTCAAAATTTCATACTTCACTGCTGCAGGCAAAGTCCAGAGGTTACTCTTGCTGTGTTTGTGAAAGATGTAGCACT
The DNA here is from genome assembly GCA_032173965.1 of Sitta carolinensis. Taxonomy (NCBI): domain Eukaryota; kingdom Metazoa; phylum Chordata; class Aves; order Passeriformes; family Sittidae; genus Sitta; species Sitta carolinensis. The sequence continues at coordinate 26,863,934 of CM063289.1, forward strand.
GTCAGAAGGAGAAGAGCTTATTGAAAAAACACGTGGGGGTTCTGTTTCCAAAAATTATGGAATTAGTTGGTGATAAGAGACTTTTTAATGCCCTCTAGCCATTTGTGGGACTTAATAGGGAATGGTTCTGTTAATTGCAAGACAAGAGTAAAGAGCCCATGTGAGATCTTGAAGAGTGCCACCACCACCACCACAGCTCAGCTGCTCTCTGTTGCAACAGTAATATCTCTCCAAAGGCCTCCAGTTCCAAGGAATTAGGCATAAATAATAAAATAGGAGTAACCTTGGATCCAACCTTACACTAAAGATGTCACAATGCCATGATGACTCAAGCCCCACACAAATTCAGGGAGGGAAGGAGTTATCAGGAAGAGGAGGATGAATTTAAGTAATTTTCCCAATGCTGCCATTCATAAATTAGCTTTCTGCATTCCCAGGGACCATCAAGTAGAACAAAAATTTGGCCTGAATTGAGAAACTGGGAGCTCTACTCCAATCCACACTCAACAAAGCAGCTGCCATTGATAATACAGACCCTACAAGAGAGAGGAATGAGCCCAAAGACCAACACTATCATTTTACCATCCCTTCAGCTCATTGCTGGAGGTCACAAACTCATCCCTCATGTTCCTGTCCTCTTATGAAAGGAGTTCCCATCTTTCTGGGCATTTTTTGGGGTGAGAAAGTACAGCTGGGTGAACACAACTCTGTGGAAATAGAGATGTGAGAAACCTCTGTCAGCCTCACTATCCCCAAATGGATTTTTCCTCATGAGGAATGTAGATGGATGATGGAGCAGTGAAGAAGACAGCTCTCCAGGATCATGTCCTGTGGGAGAGGCTGTGCCCAGGGAGAAGGAGGGAGCAATGCTAGCACATGGAAATCCTCCCACCTTTGTCAGCAGGGAGCATCCTCTGCTCAGGGATTCTGGAGCATCCTGAAGAAAGGCCACTGTGATGTGATTTACAGGGAATTCTGGGCTGTAATGAGCCCTCTGTGGAGCAGGAACAGGCCAGGAAATGTTCTTCTACACAGCAAATGCAGGAGTTTGGAGACAGTTCCAACCAAACCCCTCTTCCATCCATTTTCCACCTCTTGTGTGGGAAGAGGCAGCAAAGCAGTGGCCAGGAGTGTCCCTGTGCCCCAGGGCTGGGCTGTCTCCATGTTGGGGTCCCTGCACAGAGATGCCAGAGGGTTTTGGGGCACAGCAGCACAACAGCAGATCATAAAAAGCTTCCCAACACCAGCAGGTCCTTGCTGTGCTTCCCCCCACCACATCCACTGCAAGATCCACGTGCTGCTCCTCCAAAGGGAAACGTCCAGATCCCAATTCTGGCTTTGTCTGGGATGCAAATCCCCTCATCTTCCATGTGTGTGTAGGGAGGGGGGTGGGGGATGACTTTACAGCTTTAATGACTGCAGAAAGATAATTCATCTGCCGGTAGGACCTTTAGGAAGCACATTTCCTTCTGCCGTGCATGTGACTCGGGAGAACATTTGGCTGACATCTTTCTTTGAAGCTCCCCAATCATCCTACATATCTACAAACCCCGAGCAGCAAACCATTGGCAGAACCACAGTTTCCACAATATTTTGATTAAGGAACAACTCGTCCTGTGTGCTTTGATGCTTCCTGGTCCTGGTGTTTCCTGGGGCAGGATTTCAGTTCCCCTTTCGAGGTACAGACTTAAAGATGTTTAAGTCCTCTCCTGACTTATCAGCCTCAGATTTCAGCACATGCCTTAATAACTCCTCTGAACATGCCTGAAATAGACGCAGGATGAGGAGAGCTGCCTGCTTATGCTCTTACATATGTGCTTACAAATCATCATGCACTGCAATAATTCAAACATCGACAAATGGAGAACAAAACCAGCCTAACAAGTAAAAAATCACTTTATATATCTAGTGCCATTATCTATTCCTGTCAGGAGGAAGATCTGGGTAATAAACTCCCTATTATTTCTTTTAAACCCCAAGATGCGTAATTCACTCTCTCGTTTCAGCCATATGGGTTCTGTGGTAGAAATATTTCTTCCCATTTGGATCACCTAAGAGTTAACCTAGGAGAAACACGGAGCATACTAATGACACCAAGCCCATGCAGATAAACATCATATGCTTTCCAACTCCATCACATGGTTTTTATCAAGTGCTAAATTCCTCCATAATTCCCAAAATTGCATTCCAACCAGTTGACATCCACATTAGCTGGATGTTAATCCAGTTAAAAATAAATGCAAATTTTCAGATGAAAATGAACTCATATGTGCTTGGAAAACAAACCATTCCAGTTTGCTGTCTTTTGGGAAACATCAGCAGTCTTTCTGCCCTGATCCTTTCAAGAGTTGAGAGGGTTGCTTGAAAAAGTGTGTCTTAAGAGGCCAAAGGGAAAGGAAAGGGAGGGGGTGACTGCCCAGCTTCTCTGAAGGTGACCTTCATCCTCACTTCTAAGGTCCTGTGGTTTGCCTAGCAAGCCAAAGGGAATGGCCCTGCCACCCATCCAGGTCTCCATCCCACTTTACATGGATTTCCTACGGCATTGTTCCAGTTACAGGGAGATGTGATTAATGAGAACAGCTTTTCTGGTGTATTAGCACAGTCTTTAAAGAGAAATGTAATCAAACTGGTATTCCTGCTTTCCTTTCCTCTCCAGACCGTTCATCCATCCATCCTCTTCCAGGGTTATCCATACCAGCACCATCTGCTGAGTCCCAGTGTTACTGCAAGCTCCTGAAGAAAGCCTTGGACAGGGAGGAAGCCCCAGAGCTGAAGGGATACTCAGACCCACGTGGAGAAGCTCTGGTTATGACATCTGAGCCTGCTCCACGCAGCTCTTGCCCCCAGCCTCATTTACCTGCCTGGTTTTCTCCCCAGAGCTCCCAGGCTGCCCATGCAATAACACAGAGCAGCATTCCCATAAGCCTGGGAGGGGCTGGCCCATGCTGGGATGGAGTCTGTGTCCCTGATTACAAGTGCTTTAATGTCCATTTCCCCACTCCTTTGATCCTGCCCATGGCATGCAGAAGAAAGGCAAATCTGGCTTTTGTCTGAAGCACATTTAACCCCGCTGCCCAGAAATGGGACCTTGTCAGTCAGTGGATTTCATGGGTGGATGAATGGGATCACAGCAGTCCTCAGTTCATTAAAAACAAAAGGCCCTCCTAGCTCTTATTCAGATCTATTAGGAAATTAATGTATTTAATGTCAGACCTTAATGGTAACAGAACACAGTATTATTACTTTTATATGACAAATACAAGCAGTAGCTAAATAGCTCATCAGCTCCTGAGCTGCAGTGGATTTCAGACAAGCTTCTGCTGCCCAGCTGGTACAAAATCCTCAGTAATGGACCACAGATGGTACCACTGTAGCCAGGGGTTGAGCAGGCATGCTGCTAAATTGGTCTGCAAACAGCAGCCTGGACCTTGGGATTGCATGTCCCTCTCTCCAGCCAGGATTTTCAGAGGAGTTTGATGTGGGGAGCCAAGCGTGGCCACTTTTTTGCTTTTTGGTTTTGGTTTTTTTTAACTTCAGGAACTCCAGCCTGATTTCAAGTCTTCTGTACCTGCTAACCTGCTTCTTCCTTAAAGAAATTAAGCATTTGTCAGGCAAATGTTCATGTCTCTGCATCTTTTTTATAGCAGATGCTGATGAAAGTGTGAGAGAGATTCCCAGTAAACCAGTGGTGTTGTTGAGCTGTGGGCTGGTGCATTTAAGTATAGTGCTCCAAAAACTTTCTTTGGTGTTTGCTACTGGGAGAGTCTGCAGCACAGTGTCCTCTCCTGAGAGGAAATTGTGCCAGAAGTGGGATGGATGGGATAAAACTGAGCCCTCTGGACTTTTAGTGCCGAGATTCAGAAGAAAGACTCACGGGCACAAAGTTTGGAGGGATGGATAGGTCCAGCTGCCTCTGAAATACACCCATGGCACGTTGCTGGGCTTCCACCCTCCTGAATCTATATTGCTGCATAACCTCATTTATTCACTGCCACAGACATGAAAGGTGATGCTGATTTCAAAACAGGAGCAAAACAACAACAGGGACATTTTTGGGCTTAAGAAGTTTTCCATTCAGGTCCCACCAAAGGCACCACAGCACGTGTCTGAAGAGCACCAGCTCCTGTCCCTGCACTTGGAGGTGCACTGCCAGTTAACATTGCATTCAAACAGTCACCAAAATGAAATAAATCCCTCAACAGCAGTCAGAACCAAAAGTTATTCCCTTGCTCATGCCAGGACCACGCACAGCAAGAATGGAATTTCCCTGAACCAAACTCACTGCCAGTGGTGAGGTGTAATGAGAAAACAGCTTGCTACCAGGAGGGAAGTTGGAAAGCTGGAAAAGCCTTCATGGTTTGCCTGTAATAAAGAGGCTGGAATAATCTTTATATTATTGTTGTAATATAGAACATTATTATAATACCCCTCTGAAATTTCCTGTCTTGATCACTGCTTGCTGTGTGCACCCATGGCAGATAAACACCTTCTTCCTGATCTGTTCACTGATGCAGTCACTTATCAGATAAAGAGAGCCCCATGTACATCCAGCAGACAGAGTTAAAGCTCCTCCATCCCTAAAACAGGCACGTTTTGAGTGCAGTTATCCACTGGGGCTGTCCCAGGGGATGTGGTTGACTCTCATCAAAGGTTTCCCACCAGGACGGGGTGTCAGTCCTGGAGCATCGTTCTGCTCCTGCACGTGGGCTCCACACTGCAGGAGGTGCAGGCAGCCAAGAGCAATCCCCTGTGATCTCAAAACAGGCAGCCAAGAGCAATCCCTTGTGATCTCAAAACAGGCAGCTCTAGGAGGCAGCTGATCTCTGAGTTCAAGTGTTGATATGTCAGCACCGAGTTAAGCTGGAGTTCAAATCTCCCCAGCAAATCCAGCAAGTGCTAACATTTATTGATGTAATTAAGACACTGCAAGTCTGACTGCAGGAAGGCTAGGGTTAGGCAGGCAGGGCTCAGCCTGGCACTGTACAGCAGGACTAGAAGGTGATGCCTAATCCTTCCTGTAGCCCTACCTGGCACGTGTGGGGGTGAGAGGAAGGTGTCTGTCAGCACCTCCTTTCTGCCTGTAGATCCTGCAGTGACAGAGACACAGAGTGGCATCTCTCCTGTGTGCTCTATTTGCAAATTGCTAAAACATCTGATTCATGCTTGGTCTAATTATGTTAATCCTAAAACAAATAATCCCAGCTCTTATGCTGCCAGGATGTAATTTTGCTGTTATTTCAAAATCAGGAAAAAAAAGGAGCTGGAAGGGAGTTTGTGAGTTTGCATGGGTGCCAAAAGCTCTCTGAGCCATGCCTGGGAGGTGGAGGTGCCCTGTGTGGATTTGCAGCAGTGGCAAATGCACAGTCTGCCTGCGAAACCCATGCCAGAGCATCTCTAAATCTCCTTTACAGATTTTAACCTAAGTCCCTTTTGCTGCCTATGATTAAGGCTATGATTGCTTTCCTCGTTGCTCAGTGGACACAAAACCAATTTATGAACTTCCTCTCTATCTAAATATTTGAGTTACAATGTCATGTGTTCACCCTCCAGGACAGCAAGAGCTTGATTCTTGTCACCCTCCTGCAGAAATCACATTTTCTAGACCTCTCATCATTCTCTGTTCCTGCAGACTCCCAGTTATCCCAGTTTCTTTCTCGCTCTCCCCAGCTGTCCTAGAGTAGTACCAGGGTCTACCTTTTTTCACCAAAAATCCCATTCTTTTTTATTTCAGATGGAACCTCACTTTGGTCAGGTTGTGGCTCTAATCTTGCCCACAGAAAGGTTTACAGCACCTCTTGCCTTGTCACCACCTAAGCGTTGTTGTTTGAAATTGCTCTCAGTACGAGGGAAATTTATTTTGTTTTGTTGTTATTGTTGGATTTTATTAATAAACCAGAAAAGAGAAAACCCAAATAAACTCCTTCTGGCTTTCCAAACCACCTCCAGTGTTCAATGTCAACAGTGACATGGGGAGATTTTTCCCAAAACTTATCCAGCACCTCCAGGCTTTGGCTTCCTCTGATCATTGCCTGAGTGATTAGTCCTGATAGGAAAATGTGTTTTATTTCAAGCCTGGGCTCACCCTGAGGAACTGGGGCTGTTGCAACCTCTGTGGGTGAGTGTGAGGATGAAGGAGAGATTCCCACTGCTGGTTCAAAATGAGTCCCACGTGTTGCCAGATAGACAAAAGTCCTTGGCTATCCCAGCACAAACCAGCCAGCCCCCTGGGAGCTTCCAAACCCTGATCAAACACCTCATCCACACTGCCAATAAATTCCCTTTAGCCCTTCTGCAGCCACGAGGGCACTGAGGTTAACTCGTGGTGAGGAGAATAATTTCTGAAAACGTGCTTTTAAAATAAAATCAGGTCTGTTTGTGAAAGGGCAGTGGGCATTTCAGCCTTGTGACCCAGCAGAAGCAGCATCTGGCAAGAGAAAAAAACTGAGGAAAAAAGTAAATAATGTAATACTACTCTTGTGAATTGCTGCTACACTGTGGGAGTAAATACACAGAGGAGTAAATATTACACAAGATTGCATTTTGGAATGAACTTTTCCAAAACAAAAGAACCTAGTCTGCGGCTGGGGCTCCTCAGAGCTGGGTCCTCTGTGTCCACAGCACTGAGTGGCTGCAGATGTGTCTCAGCATCTGTCCTGGGTGTTGTTAACCCAAACTGGAGCATGTCCCAGCCGAACTCCCCTGCTTTCCTGGCTACACAAGCACCAGCCAGAGCCTAGCAAGCCCTTGCCATGGTTTGGATGCACAGCCATAACCCAGGTTTGCCTGGTTTGCAAATCACAGTGAACTCCAAGCTGTTGGATGAGTCTCATGTTTCCCACCACCCAACAATAACACTAATCCACTTTAAAAGCTTCACCCTTTACCACACACACACACATACCAATCATCCTCTTGATTTTGGTTTTTTTATCCCTTTGTGCAATAATAGTATATCCCAGAGCTAAAAGCCATGTTTGCTTCCAGGAAACAGCAGCAACAAAAATTTTTAATTGAATTAATTAATTCCATGTGCATATCTGGAAGGACATTCATCTCAGCAGCTGATTGATGTGCTGCTCAGTGAAACCTGCTGTGGGCACAGGATTCTGGGCTGGGGCTTCTCCTGGGTGCTCCCTGTGCCTTAGGCACCATAAATGCTGCTGGGGTGTGTCAGAAAGGAGATTCTGAGTCCTGGAAACATGGGCATGGGAGGGAAAACCCTGCCTGGGCACTTGAGTGCATGACTGCTGGGTCCTCAGCTGCCTCAGGCCTGCCTGGGCCCCTCTGCATGGCAGAGCAGGCAGCACAAGGAAATACCTGAAAAGTGAACCTGAGTTTTGGGATTCACCAAGGTAAGGTGCTTTTAGGGTGATGGGAAAGACTGATGCACAGGTGGAAGCATGCATAAGAATAAAGATTACACCTACAACTGTGTCACGTGGGAGGAAAATGCCAGGCAAAGAGCCAAGACCAAGGCAAAAAGATGCTTCCCTGTGGTAAAATGCCTACAAACAGTGTGAAAGGCAGACGGTGAGGATCTATCTCTCCATGAAACACAAAGCAACCCTAAAAGCCCAGCAAACCATTCCCATATGACAGCCCCTAAATTCCAAGACATGACCCACATTCTGTCTTCAAAGATACATCTGTGGCGTGCACGAGCCTTTCCTCCCCTGTCACCATGCCTGGAGAATCCGTGTCAAGCCAGCCACGATGCTCCCGTGGGGAATGTGTTTGCATGCCGTGGGCTCACATGGGACAGAGGCATTTTGGGGAGAGCACGGGATGAGAGCAGCACAAGAGCCACGAGCCCACGTTGCTCCACCACTAAACAATCTGTGCTGCTGGGGACTGGCTCTTCCATGAGCCACCCTCTAATTAATGCAGTTGGGCCCTGCTCTGATTCCACACCTGCATCTCAGCCCCAGCCTAGGCCTGCTCCCCAGACATTGCTGCCACTCATTTCAGCACCAGCAGGATTGGACACAAACACCCACCTTCCCCTGGCCTTCAACACATCAAAGCTGCTCTGCCTCTGGTTTTGCTCGTTTCCTTCCCCCGACAGCAGGCCAAAAAACCACACCTGAAATGCCAGCAAGAGCCACTGCAAGTGCCCTGCACAGCGGGGAAATGCAAGAAGGGCATTTTAAGGGAGGTTTAATGAGAGTGTAATGAGGGGTTTCCAGCATTAATGACACGGGGAAGGTTCTGGATGGAACCAGCAGCGTGCCGCGTTTTCCAGCCACGCGCCTGCCGCTCTCCACAGAAAACCAGCCCAAACTTTGCCTTCCTGGCTTTGATGTGGGTGATAAGTGTGCCCACAATTTCTCCTGCCATGGCCATCCAGCACTGCCAGCAGCAGCGTTCACAGATGTCTCCTCTGCTTCCCCCTGTTCCGTGTTTTAAGGAATGTCTCTGGTTTCAGGTGGCAGCAAGTGAATGTTTGGCACAAGGGATGGCAGTCAAAGCTCTGACCATGCTTCTTCAGGCCCCACGTCCCCATCCAAACCACTTTGATGCTCCCTGGCACCCTGCAATGACAGTTTATACTCTTCTCTTTGTGTTCTTCCCTTCCCTTCCCTTCCCTTCCCTTCCCTTCCCTTCCCTTCCCTTCCCTTCCCTTCCCTTCCCTTCCCTTCCCTTCCCTTCCCTTCCCTTCCCCTTCCCTTCCCTTCCCTTCCCTTCCCTTCCCTTCCCTTCCCTTCCCTTCCCTTCCCTTCCCTTCCCTTCCCTTCCCTTCCTCCCTTCCCATTTTCAAAATAAAATAATATTTGTAGAATTTGGTTTAATGAGCAAAAACATTCATTTTCCTTCTTCTGGTCTTCCACAGAAGGACATGGTGGTGGGGTCTGCACAGCTGCAGCCAGTTCTGAATTGTCTTTCATTTCAAACCCCATCATGAAACAATAAAATGGATTTGTTGAAAGAACAGAGTCCAACAATCTCCACGAAGGCAGCTCGTTAGGGCCAACTTGCCTTTCTCAGAGGCATTGACACAGAGCAGCTTGAGTGAAGTCAAATTGGGGTGAATTGGTGTGAATTCTCTGTGACTGTTGAAAAAAATTGACTTGAAATGGGTGGTTTTCTTCTGCCTGCAAATGGCATTTTTCCTTCTCCAAAATCACTTTCTTTACAACCTCCCACTGAAACATGCTCGGTGTTTGATTGTAGATGCATTGAGTTTTTGAAAGCAGCTGATTTAGTTAAATTAGTTCTATTGAGATTTAGCAAGTTTATAGCAAATATCTCAGTAATTTCTTGCTAAATTAAATGAAACTGAGGGCATCATATTCTCTGCCCTGTTATGATGGCAGGGAAAGGGAATAAACACACCCAGAATCAGGCCCAAAGGTTTCTGATATATTTTAGACACTTTCGGGCTAGATTTTCCTTCCATTTCACCTGGTTTTTGCATCCCAGAATCCAGTAAAGAAAAGTCTTTATATGAGAGAGCAGATCAAGCCTGGGCTAAAGAACCAGATGCCATTTATTCCCAGTCTGGCAAATGACCCCAGAGTACGTGGCAAAAAGTGTGAATAAAACGACACAGACCTCCTCACTAGAGACCAGTGAGTCTGTTTATTTATTCAGCTCATACAGTCCTTGTTTTATACTTGGATGCATATGAATAACAACACAATTTTAAGCCTGTGCCAGCTGGTTTGTTTAAGGCTGTAACTGCTTCTGCAGCCAGGGCATGTTGAAAGGAGGGGAAACGCCTTCCCACGATGAAACCAACCCACCCACCAGTCCCCATCAGAGAGCCTTGGCTCCTCTTTCCCTGCCTTCACTCTTAATGGACTCTCCTCATTCTTTCAGGCACTTTACAGATGATGCTAAGGTATTTGAAGAGCTTTACACAAATGACCAAATATATTTTAATCATTTCCTCGTGTTTTTTAAACAATACTCCCAATAGATCTACTATGTTATAAACTGAACCATTTTTTCTCCATGGTTTTGCTCCTTCCTTGAATATCTTTTTCCCCTGCACATGCATTCAGCTGGACTCATTTGTCCTCTTCCTCCTGTTCTCTGTGTCTGTCCCAGTACAGAACCCTCCTGTCACCTGTTGTCCCAGATATTTCTTTTTCAATGCCAGGCCTGGGATCCCAGCAATGATGCTGAGCAGGAAAAAAATAATTACTTTTTCTATTTGGCCTTTAAGAAGTCTCAGGAGGTGTGCAGCTACAGGAAAGCTCCAATTATCAATAGCTTTTACTTTTCTCAGCCCCTTTATGCACTCTTTCCACCCATGGAAGCACATATCCTTTTCCATCTCAGCCTTTCATGCCTCTAAACAAGGCAAGAGCCTTGATATCACATTTTCTTTCAAGGTACTGTATAGGCAACTTTGCCTTCCCAGCTTCCAGCAGTTTTGAGATAAGGGTATTTGACCTGGACCAACCACTTCATTGCACGGGATGTGTTTTTCAGGCAATTTTTCCTGGCAATTCCAGCAGCAGCCCAAAGCCCCAGGGCAGACATTCCCTGTTCTCCTGGTCCTTGGGGTGACAGGCACCATCTGCCCTCACAGCACAACCCTTTGTGGCTTTTCTCCATCCTGTGATGGGACCAACAGGACAAGGGAGCAGATGAAACCAGCAGGGCACGACCCACCCTGCTGTCTCCCATCCACACCATGGGAGACTGACCCTGCAAAAATCATTTGGCTGAACTTGCAAGCAAAATTCTTGGATTGGGATTGTTCAATGGAGCGACACAAACAAAAAAAAAAATCCCTTTTTCAGGAGGTTGCAGCCAACCTGGTCAAGGTGAAGCTGGGAAAAAACATCAGAGGGGTTTGCATTCACCAATGCTCATGGCCAGGGAAAAAGGCTGGATCAGAACTTTTTTTGTTCCTGCTTATCCCTCAGTTTCTAACGCAGAATTTCCAGGGTTTATGGTGTTCTGCTGCACTATTCCACAGGAGGCTCAGCTCCTAATGAACGTGGTGTAAGATGTACATGGTGCAGCACATTATGAGCAGCTCTGATTGACGGTGCCGTGCAGTGATGACAGCTCTGTGTTTTGCTTTCATTTTTGGAGACTAAGTGGCTTACATGTGGTCCCATTTAAAGGATGTCTGGGTGGCAGCTGCGTTCTCCTCTGTGCTTACGAGAGGGAAATGAGCTTTTCAGTCCCAAAATACTGCAAAAAGGGGTTATGTAAAAAGGCTGCATGCAGCTATTGAAGGGGGAAAATATCCTCTCCAGACGAAGTGACTTCCTGTTTACAAAACACAAATGTTTTGGACGTCGCTCCGAAATGCCACACAAAATTTTCGATGTTTTTCAGAGCAGTGTCCAGCTTGGGACCAGGGTGATTTTTTGAGAGCACTGTCCTTGAAGAATGAGGCTACTTTGAGGTTGTGCATCTGAAATTGGCAGCCTGTTTTCCAAATTTCAACCTTGCTCTTTGAACACCTCGTGTTTAGGGATGCCATGCCCACAGCAGCACCCTTCCAGTGATGGGCAGCCCGTTGTCCTTATCTGACAGGCAGCCATGTACCTGTGACTTCTTTCTTTTCCATTTCCAGACACTTTGCACTTTGGAAACAATGCAGCACTCAAAAAGATCAAACCCATATAAGACTTAGGATGGGAAAAGGCAATTCTAATTTTAAATGCAGGAAAAGGGATGAGGCAGTTCCATTTCTAGACAAAAAGAGAGGAATTATACTCGTCTGGGAAATTTTGTGAGCAGTTGTGGTTCAAGTTGTGCCAGGGGAGGATTAGATTGGACATTAGGAAAAATTTCTTCACTGAAAGAGTGGTCAGGCATTGGACCAGGCTGCCCAGGGAAGTGGGAGAGTTGCCACCTCTGGAAGTGTTCAAAAAGCACATGGATGTGAGACGTGGGGACATGGCTTAGTGGTGGACATGGCAGTGTAGGGGGAATGAATAGAATAGACCTTAGGGTCTTTTCCAACTTTAATGATCCTGTGTTCCATAAAATGTCTCTCTTCATCAGGGCCAAGGGATATTTATCCTTATTACTGTGTGAGGGTACCTGAAACCCCATGTAGAAACCAAGGGTGGGAGCCATAAACACCTCCCTCAGTTCTCCCCATGGACCACATTTGAGCAGGACCTGACAGCACAGAGCTCCTCCCTTCCCTTGGGCACTGGCAAGCAACATTTTCATCCCTTTCCCATGGCATGGCCTGTCCCCACAACTCAGCATTCCTTTGCAGAGGGGAAGCCAAGGGCAATTGAGGGGCTCTTGGTGTGCTCTGGCACCAAGCAGCAGAGCCGAGCAGGGAGTGAATAAGCAAACGAGTCCTGCCAAGACAAGATGGTCACTGTAAGTGGAGTTGTGGCCTGCAGTGACAAAGTACAAGGAGGTTGCCAACAGAGGGCTGACCCAGCAAAATGTTGGTTTATTTATACATTTCAGCATAGGCCAACTGCGTGCACTGTGCTGTATTCCCCGGGAGGGGAGGAGAGGAGGGTGGGAGGAGAGAGAGGGCAAACCATGTGATGAAAAATATACCCTGCAAAATACACATGCTGGGGCTGCATGTCTGAGACATGGACACAGAATTCCAGGGAGGAAATCTCCCAGGGGATGTCCAGAGGACTCTCCTTCCTGCTTAGGAATCAGAGCCTGACAGTTCTGAGTTGGTGCAGAGAGTATTGATCATGTCTGGTACCCAGAAAATGAGATCCTTACTCCTTGCATCCATCCCTGGATGTGGAAGTTAAATGCCACACTCTGTCCTGCACCCACCTCCAGACAGACAGAAATTCTCTTCTCTGCAACCACAGTGCTGAGAAGTTCTGCTGAATCTCTGTCATTAAAGGGTCCCATTAATTGGGAGAAATTTCCTTCTGCTTTCAGCCACCTCTGTCATACAAAGGGGAGGAGATGGGGAAGGAGATTTGGTGGCTCTGCTATGGAACCCACACCAGTCTGGATCCTGCTTCTCACATGTCTAAAAGGATAAACCAGACATGCTCGTTTCCTTTGGGATTTTTGTTTGCAATGTTGCTTTTGCTTGTTGTTAGCCTGGGTGCTCTGACAAATTGTGTCTGTGAAGGAATTAAACATGAGAATTTGTCTTCAGCTGGCACAAGTTTGGGTCATTCCTGTCATAAACACAATGTACCTTAAATGCTCCTTAGATAGTCAGGAAACTGTGTCCACATGAGTTAGTTTGCTTTTTTTTTCTTTGTCTGTAGAGTTTTTTCAGCACTTGAAGGCAGGCATAGAGGGGAGGAGGTCTCTCTCAGGCTCCTTGCTTCTGTCTGCTCCCTAAATAACACATTAATCACCCAGACAATGTAACTGAACTCCAGGCTGCTGCCTTCTGCCTTGAAAAAAATGCATTTTCCTCTCTGAAACATCAGTATCTGTGAAGCAATGCTGTTGTGGTGGTGGTTTTCTGAAATCTGACATAGTCCGGGGAGTTTCTCCTCTTGGGAGCTCTGAGTGGGTCCAAGGGCTTGTCTGAGGAATGAATAAAATCTTCTCTGCTGATAAGCTGAGGAGGAGTGCAGTGCTCCACACTCCAGCACACCTAACCTGGATGAACCTTGTGTTATGACATAAACAAGCTCTGCTTTGGTTCAAAGCAACTGTTTTTATTGTTTAAACTGACTTTTGACATTTTTCACCCCGGCCCCGCTGCATTGCTGCCCACAGCACCATTAAAGGGTTATCTAATTCCACTCGGGGCCGTGTGGGTCTCGCCAAGTGCAGGAAAATGTCAGGCAGAGATGGATCACAAATGGTCCAAACCGAGTATTAGGTTGTGTGTGAGGAAAACATCCTTCTCCTGACAAATCCCAGATCCATTCCAGCAAGGATATTGACAGAAAAGCCAAAGCAAAGCACGGGCAGTGCTGCATGGGGGATCTCAGAAGGGTACAACAGTGAGGGGAGGACAGAGTGTCCTGAGGAACTGTGGTGGCTGCAGTGAAGGATAATCAGGGGACCTGTCCTTCTCACAAAGGAATCAAGAACAAAACTGAAAATTTATTTTTAAAAAATGAGTTTTCATCCAGGTCTCAGAAAAAAAAAAAAATGTGTGTGTGTGGGGAAATTGCCTGCAAAAGCATTGCTCTGCTGTGATCATGGAAAGCACATGTCTGCGCGGTGTCAGGGTGCAGGGTCTGCTAAGAAAGGGAGGTAAGGGGCAAAAGGGAGAAGGAGGGGGCCCAGGGGAAATGTGGAGGCAGGCAGGGGACTCTCAGAGGTCCTGCTTGCTCAGGGTGATGCAGAAAGTCACCCAGCTCTCACCTTCCATCTCCCAGGCCTGCAAGCCTTAATGCAAGGTGGCAGCTCAAATTGTTTCCTCTAGCCTGACAAACCCAGCTCCAGGGCTGGAGGCTGAGACATTTGGCAGGGAATTGTCACTGTGGGTGAAAGGCTCTTGGAGTGAGAGATGGCTGATTTAGCCTGGTGACCTTTGGCAGAAGCAGAGAACAAAAAATACCAATAACAACATGGTGTCTGTAATAAAAGGAGGTAAATGGAGGCAAATAGAAATCTGGAAGATCCTGAGTGGGTTTTCTTTGGAGAATTTCTCCCCCATGGATGCTCCTGCAGCAAAGCATCTTGCAAAGTGCCAGGTGAACTGAGTCCTTTTGTCCTTAAAAGTGGCAGGGTATGCAAGGCAGGATTCCTTGAAATCTGAGTGGCTCTGACACCTTCCTGGAGATGCTGAGGGGACAGCAGGGAGGTGTGCAAGGAAAGCCCAGAGGTCAGGTGCACAAACATACACTTGTCTGTTGACACAGGTCATGAAAATTCTGCTTCTCCACCCCACCAAACCTGCCTCACTCAGCTTCTTTTGGCTCTGAGAGTGGAAAGATGGCTCAGCAGGTTCTCACTGTGGCAATGCCATCATTCCTAATGATGTGCTGTTGAAACCACCCCCCTTCACCCTTCCCTCTTTGTGCTCAAGCGGGTGGCTGGGCACTGCTGATTTTCACACCACCGGGCTGGGAAGGCTGAGAAGAGACCAGCACACTCAGAGGGAGCAGGGAACAGATTTTCCTCACCACTTCTTTCTTTTAACACTAAAAATGTGGTAATGCCTCCAAGCTCACTGCTTCCCGCAGCCAGGTCTCTGTTTGTGGTTAGTGCTGAAGTTCATCCTGCTGAGCAATTTCACTTAAAAAAATTTAAAATAATTTTTAAAAAATTTAAATTAATAGAGATGATTATGTAGAGCAGGGAACAAGCCAATCCTTCCCACATTTGATGAAAATGACCCTTGCTCTGCCAGAAGTTATGGGTGTGATGTTGATGCTGCTGATTGAAGCTGGATGATCCATGTGATCCACATAAAGCTGCACTGCAGGGTCCTTCTGCCCCAAAACCACATTAATAACCCTTCAATTTTTATTATTTTTTTTTAAATGTACATTAGAAGAAGCTGAAATGAGCTGAAATGCACTTGAGGAGTGCCCAGGGAGCATTCACATCCCTATGGGGTTGTGCAGTATTAAACTGGCAGCATTTATTGCTTCAGAGCAGTGTCTGTGGAGCTCCAGGTGCTGGCTTGCTATGGACCCCTTGCTGCCTTGCTGGCCACTGCTTCCCTGCTGTTCTCCCATCTGCTGCACACACAAACAGGAATTGTTCATTCCCTTGCTGCCTGCAAGGACCTGCTGGCTGTGTGACATTCCCCTGGTGCAGAGGGGCTGCAGAGCCACTCGAGCCCCCCTCTGCTGTACCTGAGCACCCTGCATTTAACTCTGAGATTTGTGCAGCACCGGCACCAAGGGTGCACTCAGAGGCCTGGGTGCTTCCCTGGCTGGGCAGCTTTGGCTTAGGGAATGGCCAGGCTGTCAAAAAAACCCTCCAAAATGTGGTGTTACCCAACAGGAGGCTGTGAGGTGCTTGTTCAGAGCAGGGCTGGCTGCTCCAGCTTCCAGGGGAGTGCCCTGCCAGCAGATTCACTCAGCTGTGCTGCCAAGGGTGTGTTGGGATCTCCAGCAGCACAGGAAAGGGAAAGGATGGCACTTGGTGCTGTCCAAAGCACTAACACTGCTCAGCCAGTTTGTGTCTACATCCTTTGATTCTTGATCCAAGCTTCAGCAAAGAGAAATACCTCACATACCAGTAATTACCACCATTTTTATTTTCTTTTATGGAGTAAAAAGAAATACTGAAGTTTCCCTCAGCTGAGTCACAAGATGCTGGAAGTGCAGCTTTTATAATGGGCAAATATGCAAACATTAACAGTCTCCTCTTTCCTTAGCCATTCTAATTTTTCACAGAACTGGTGTGGCTCAAGGCAGATTTGCCAGGGGAAAAAATATCCATCTCCCAGAGGTTGGAATGGCAAAGTTTCCCTGAGCTCTGAGTCAGAGCCCTTGATAACAGGGAGCCAATGATATGTTTGGAGCTGCACAATCCAGAGGCCAAGCAGCAGCTGGATTGCCCAGCTCCAGAGGAATCCCTGGTTCCAAAGGGCAGCCCAGTGCTGCTGGGCACAGCACAGGCTCCCTGTGGAGCAAGTCTCGTTGTTCTTCAGGGGCAGATTAAATAGAAGCAGAAAGTTTTCTTTCAGATGCCTTCTCCATGGTTTAATCTTCTCTGTGAGGGTGGAGACACCCTGGCACAGGCTGCCCAGAGAAGCTGTGGCTGCCCTATCCCTGGAAGTGTCCAAGGCCAGGTTGGATGGATTTTTGAGCAGCCAGGTCTAGTGGAAGGTGTCTCTGCTTGGAGCTGGTTGATCCTTAAGGTCCTTCCAACCCAAATAATTCTCTGATTCTCTGATTTTCTTATTCTCTGAATGATGACATGAGCAGATTTCAGGAGTGGGACTTTCTGACTGTGACTGTTTCCACCTCTCATCTCTTGCCTAGCACATCCCTGGCTCCACAAATTACTTCTCATCAAGCTCTATCCCAGGGTACTCCAAGCCCTGTGTCCTGGGTTGATAAGCTTGGGATAGTGGAAGGTAGAATGAGATAAGCCTTAAATTCCCTTCCAACCCCAACCATGCTGTGATTTCATGTTTTTATGACCCTCTCCAGGACATCTCAGTTGCATCCATGCCAACAAACAGCACAGGACCAGAGCCATGCATCCCACAGAGGCCTGTGCCAGTCTGTACTTTTGCACTGCTCACATCCTCCTGCTCTGCCTCCACAGGGGCTGCAGAGCTTCCACAAGGAGTTCAGCACGAGCAGAAGACACAAATCATGGAGAGTGTGGCTGTCAGGTTGAACAAGGCCAGGAGCTGGATCCTCCACTTGGGTCACAACAAGCCCCTGCATTTTTAACTTTCCACTCACGCAGTGGCACCTTATGACACCCAGTTTGCTCTGATGTGCAGGGGAATCTATCAAATCCAGCCCAGAACCCATGAAGACACCCCTAATCCCCCACTGCAGCTGCTGAGGCAGTCTCCAGGGGGTTGGTGGGATTTCCTACCCACAGCCCAGTCCAGTCACAGGAAAGTTCCTTCCTTTGAGGCCGTTTGGCTGGAGGCTCTGACAAGTGCCTGGATGGTAAGGAAATGTAAACCAGCCCCAGGTGCCATCAGGGCTTTGCCAAGGCTCCTCTGTTCCCCTGCAGGAATTCTGCCACCGTGGTGCTCTGAGCCAGCCAGGAGCAGATCCAAGGGGCACCCCAGGCTGTCTCAGCACTCGGTGTAACCCAGCACCTTCCTTTCAAACCACAAACACCCAGGGTGCTTTTCCTGTCCTTCTTTTATTTCCCTTTCTCTCCTCTTTCAGCGTGGATGACAAATAATGTTTTAAGCTCATCGAGGAAATGACCTCATATTTTAAGTTCTTTCCTGGGGCAGCTTTTAATATTTGAATATATGTGTGTGTGCTTTTCTGCTTCTTTGTCCTCTCCTACACATCCCATAAAAGAGTTTCCCCTGCAGAAAGGAGCAGAGGGTGATATCATAGCCCAGTGGATGCACTTGTTGCTCCAGCCCTCCTTGTGTTTCTGAGGGCTCACTCAGGTTTCACTGGCTCTATTTCAAAGCCTCGGATGATGGATCACCGGGCCAGGTTTCTCCTCTTGCTTTTGCCATTCCAGAGGTATATAAGGCAGGAAAATTAATAATGCTGTGATTTTACTGGGAAATGTTAAACATTAGCAATCACGCACTCTTGGATGTTGGTATTTACCATGAACAACTTGCTGGGTAATGGAAGGAAGGAGAGAGGGAGGGAGGCAGGAAGGCAGGCAGGAAGGCAGGCAGGCAGGCAGGCAGGCAGGCAGGAAGGAAGGAAGGAAGGAAGGAAGGAAGGAAGGAAGGAAGGAAGGAAGGAAGGAAGGAAGGAAGGAAGGAATGGTTTTCATACTGGCACCTCCATGGTGCAGACTGTAGATTCACAACTTTTTTTGAGATTTAAAATCACCACAGGATCATGGAATGGTCTGGGTTGAAAGGAACCTTAAAGATCATCTTATTCCAAGCTCTGCCATGGTCAGGGGTGCCTTTCACCAGACCAGTTTGCTCAGAGCTCCATCCAACCTGACCTTTAACACTTCCAGAGGTGGGGCACCCACAGCTTCTCAGGGCAACCCATGTCAGCGCCTCACCACCCTCATAATAAAGAAATTTTCCTAATATCTCATCTAACCCTGCCCTCTCAGTCTGGAGCCATTCCCCTGTGTCCTGTCACTACAAGCTCCTGTAAATAATCCCTCTTCCTCTCTTCACTGAGTGCAGCTGTAGTTGGAGCACAGTGGGATGAAATCTGCCCCAGCTGCCTTAGCTGAGGACCCACATTAGCAGTTTATGGGATAAAGAGGAATTAATCCATCCTCTCCCACACCCCTGAGCTTCATGGCCACTGCCAGCATTCCAAGCCTCAGCCCTCCCCAGAACTCAGAGGAGAGCAGTTCCCTGGGCACCTACAGAGAAGCACTTGCAGAGCAGAGATTGGGGCGTTGTGCACCATGGGAGCAGTGGCACTCAGCATTCCACTGGGCAGATAAAGGGCTTTCCAAGGAAAGATAACTTCAGGCAGGACATATTTCAGGGTTGATTTTTATCATGGCTACTGCTGTACTGAGTCTCTTCTGCTGCATAAATAAGGGAATATTATGTAGTTTTGCAGCCTTTTGTTAGCAAAATCCCTCCCAGGCCAGCAAGCCAATGTTTCATGAAAAGACACATGGCACTTTTTAAAGACTAGTTATCACAAACCACTAGATTCTTCTGATCCTGTCCAAAGTCCTTCTATAAAACTGAAGATTATTAAAAATCACATTTAATAAAGCCTGACACAGTTTTTCTTTTTGGGGGAGAGAAGGAGGGAAATTTACATTCCATCATAGCTTCCCTAACATCCCATCACTGGAAATGTTCAAGGCCAGGTTGGATGGGGCTGGACCTGGATGGACTTTAAGGTTTCTTCCGACCCAAACCAAGCTAGGATTCTGTGATCTGCAACATCAAAGAAAAAAGAGGGAGACCCATAGTGCTTGCTCTTTGTCTCAGAGATGCTGATTCAATCTGCATCTTATAAATGAACTTCATTTCTTTCAGCAAGTAAAGTAAACTTTCAGAGCACCCGACACAGAAAAAGTCAGAATAACTCTGAGAGAGATTCTGAAGGAGATGGATCCACAGGAACTCTAAGGAGGGTTAGGTATCGGGTTTGCATCCAAACCTCAGCCAGTGGAAAAAGGATGTCATCTCTGTGATTATGTTTCTCCAGCCCTTTTATTAATTCCTTTGCCACCTGGATGTAAAGCACTACTTCCTCCTCTCTCCAGGGAATTCAGTCATCTGGTTTGTGCACCAGTGGTGATAAAAAATCTACCATTCGAGCAAGGCTCAGGATGAAGATATTTAAAGACAGGCAGACAGGCTGAGGTAAAGGCAGTTGGTTCTGGGAGACTGCTAAAGGCCCACAGATGACAGGCTGACTGCCTCGAGCTGTGCTGTGAGTAATGCTTCAGGGTTTGCTTGCTGGAGATGATTTTTTGAATGGCTCAAATGCATTTTCTGTATGTCCAGGCACCTTTATACTCCATCCCACTGCTGCACAAGCTGCACCCATGAGGCAGCACTTTGGGGCTACTGGGATTTAAGAACTAATTTCTCATCCAAACCATAACTGAAGAAGCTTCACAGCCAAATCACTGCAGCTGACTCCATTTGGCCATTGGGATCAGGATGAAATTTGGTCCAGGATGATGAGAGTGGATAAATGTGGAGACTCATACACCAAGAAAATCTGTGCCTATAGTGACACTGTGCTATGGCAAGTCTCACTTAGCACACACTCTCATTAATGGAGAAAAGGAAGCAATATGCCTGAAAACTCAAAAAATGCAGAGTTTCCAGCTTGCATCCGGAGATGTTGGCTATTTCTACACAATTTCAGTATGTTTAGGAGGGGATGAGTCCCACATCTGACAGAACACACCTGAGAATTTCTTTTAGCAGAATTTTAATGAGCTGCTCATGTCATCAGGGAAGAAACCAACCAAGCAGAAAGGCCAGCAAAGGAACTCTCAGCCAGGGCAGAGCAGCAAAGCCATAACTCAATAAAAAAAGGAGCAGGAGACATCAAAGGAAGGATGAGGTGATTTTCAACACACCTGGACGTCACTTCCCCCCCAGCTCAGCATCCGTGTTCCGTGTCAGCACAAATATGTTGGACCCCTCAAATGCAACAGCAAGGACTTGGGAACAGCTCCAGAGTGCAGTGAGAGCTTTCAGTAACCTCAGTGATCATGAGCTCAAGGCCCAGTGTGATAGACTATTGGTTTGCTCATTTGGGTTTTGTTTCTCAGGTAAAACTTTTCACCTCCTCGTTCGGCAAGAACAAGTCATTAGGCATTTTTTTTTTAAGATCTTGATTTGCTTGTGTGTGAGTTGACAGCCCAGGAGTATTTGCCAAAAGCTGGTAAAGTGCCAAGTTTTCATTAAACCTCTTGTAAACCCCAAACTGCCGTCCTGCGAGGCTACATCTGGCAGGGAAGCCATCTGTGATTCGTATAGTCTTGCTCCAACAAAACGACAACAGTGTGAAAAACTCTTTTCTCTGGTCGGCAGTGAACTGTAAAAGTAACATTAGTAATAGCTTCTGCAGGCTCAGTAATGACATAATTGACATTGGCTGAAAGCAAAAGCCCCAGCAGCGAGGTCTTGCCAAGGCTCTGGGTTGATTCATATCATCCTCCAGAAATACAGGTCATAGTCAAGAGCCCTCTTGGACGCTGCTTCTCACGTGAGTGGTGAGGCTGCTCCTCCTGGGCAGAGACTGCAGCACAACCTCACAGAGCAGGAGCCTCCTAACCCCAATCCTGGCACAAACCCCCCTCCCAAAAAATCTCAAAAAAGTGCTGCACTGCTTGACTGAAGCCATTTACTTGATCCATAAACAAGGTCTGTATTTGCAATTGTTTAAAAACCTGCAGCTTCACAGCGAAGTGCACATTGCACCCAGTAATCTCTTATATCTATAGCAACATGACCTGGTGCATTTTATTTAATGCAGAGCCCTAGTAAGGAGAGTGGGCTCCAAGCCATCTGCACATATGTTTCTTGGATGCCTGATATTTTCATTTTGCTTCAGATGAGCTGCACTGTTAGGGGGCTCCCATTTATAGCATCCGGGATTTTTTCCAGTATATGTTGTGCTCACCCTGTCTGCAAACCTCTCTTTTGTCCTCAACCTCCTTCACCCCCATGACTCAAAAAATAAAAACCCCAGCAGATGTCCATAAAAAAAAAAAAAAAAAAAAAAGGGGAGAGAGACAAAAAGCACTGATTTGCTCAAATCTCTTGCTAAAGAAACCATTCCCCAGCTCCCTTTGTATTTAAAAGCTTGAGGCCCCTGTTTTAGAGAAATCCTAGAAATACAATTTAAAGACCTCACTGAGACTGTGTGCTTACTGATGGGGAATGTTTAGAAAAACAACACCTAATGCCACCAAGGTTTCCATTTGCACCTCTGCTGTTCCACACTTTTCATGGAGCACCTGGCTTGCAAAGCAGGAGCTTTTCTTGCATTATTTAGACAAGTGAGTGACAAAAAACACTGGACCATAACCCGAACTCTTTACTAAATCTTTAGACATTCCTGATTCAGGCAGCAAGTAAGTGGGGGTGTAACCAGCTGAGGGAAGACCAAAAAAGAAGATGAGGAAAGGAAGAAAGAGAACAAAGGGCCATAGGGTAGCACAAACTGAGGGCCTGATTCTGACCCTCCCCTGCAGCAGGAGTGAATCCACATTTGTGAGATCAGAGGTGGCTCTGTGCTGAGTGATAAGCTGCAGGAGGGGGACAAAATACCACTGATAACATAATTTTTGTTTTGGAACATATCAGGGCCAAGGGGCCAAATCCAGAGCTGGTGTCAAGGGGTGTTCCTCTCTCAAACTCCCTCCTGCTCAGTGTGCCTGGGAGTTTGATGTGGGAAAAGATGCAAAAATCAAAGCCCCCACCTGAGCTGAGGTGTGGTGGGCCAGCTGTTGCTCTTGGAGCTGATATTAATGAGGGCTGGGCTTGCTGCTGAGACATCTCACTGTGCTGCTTGCTGTCCTCGTGAGGTCACTTCTCCTCCCTCTCTGCATCCCTCTCCTTGTCCCTGTGCTTGCCAGACTCCCAGGGCCAGACTGGAAAAGGGATTTATTTCTCCCAGCTCCGTTTCTCCTGCAGTTCCCCCCTCCTGCCAGCCCTGCTGCCAGAGGCAGAGCCCACACAGACAGCCAGACTGTGTCGAGCCCAAGGCTGGGATGCTGGGAACAGACTCCAAATATGCCCTTCCATGGCTGCAGCATCCCTGGCTCTTCCCTTTGGCGTGGCTGGCAGTTCCCACAGGCCCTGAGCTGTGGTCTCTTTTTTGTTTCACACTGACTCCTCTGCAGGAGCCCTCGGGGTCTGCTGATGGCCGGCTCCTTGGGTGGGAGGCAGGGAATTCACAATCCTGCCAGGGCCTGTCTGCCAGAGCTCCTGGCTGGCAGGACAGCACTGCTCCTCAAAGGGAAGGCCATGGTCCCTTGTCAACACCAAGGAGGGTTGTGCAAGCCCAGCATGAGGCAGGGAGGTGTCCCCAACATGGATCTGTGACATGGATGTGGGACAATGGAGTCGAAAGGATGCTTTCCAAAAATAAAGCCGTCCTCTCCCCCAGCAAGGCTTGAAAGTCTCCAGTTGGCTCTGTGGGACACGTCTCTGCTGATGAGGAGGGACCAGGAATGCCAGACATTCTCCATGTCACGGGGACAGCCCAGGGACAGCATTTCTTGGTGTGCCCAGGAGAGCCCAGTGTTTTGGGACTGGCCAGATTTCCTCAGGCAGTGGGGACTGGGGCTGGCTATCCCAGAGCTGCCTTCCTGGTACACAGCAGACCTTGCTGAGGCTTTCAGCTCAATGGCACCCTGCAAACCACTCCCCAGGGTCCCTCCAGAAGCCATTCCCACAGGCTGGCTGAGCATTAACTCCTTAGCCTTGCTCGAGAGGGGCCGCAGCTGATTGCAAAAGGGAAAATGTGTCATGCAGGCAGGGAAACAGGCAGCATGAGCAGAAACCTGGTCAAGGGTGGTCACTTCCTCCATTTGTATGAGGATTCAGGAAGTCCATTACAAAGCACTCCATCACTGTCACTTAATTCCAGCTAGATTACAGAAGATTAATAGTTCTGCCCCTTCTCCCCCCTGCCTGCATGTGCAGAGGGTGGTGTCACCAGCCCCTCTCTGCACGCCAGGTAGAGTTCCCTGGCACTTTGAGGAGCAGCCTTTTAGTTTCTAATTGCTAATTATCTGTGCCAAATCACCCCAGGAGCCATCAGTGTCCAGAGGGGACACATGGTGGGAGCAGCAGACGAGCAGGGGAGTGTCCTTGGGCAGCAGGGATGAGGCTGTGATGCCTTGGTGTGAGCTGGCTGTGCTGCCTGGAGCAGGGGCCTCTTCTGTTGTGTTGTCCCTCAAGCTGGTGCTTCTGTCTCTGCACACCATGAGGATCTCTGGGGTACAGCACTGAGGGGACGGGCAAGGCCATCGAACGTTGCATTCCTGCCTTTGGCCCCAACCCCAAGGTCCTGAGGAATCCAACCTGATCTCCAGATGATCTACAGCTTCTTCTTTTTGCTGTTTTTAAAAACCTTTTGCCATGTAACCTGCTTTTGATGTGAATGAGCTCTGTGTAGGGAAGTCATGTGAGCAACCACAAGCAAAAATGAGTATTTCCCAGCGTTTTACAAGTCCTCTACCTGTTTCACACACCTGGGAGCCAAGCAGAGCATGGTGTTACTATTCACATGACCTCCATAACTTTAGCAGGTCCTCCACTCTTCCATCAGGAAAATGAGGCACGTGGCTACTCACCATGCAAAATTTGGGGCTCTGTGTGGGGTGTTGGTCCACGATGGGGAGGCAGGGCTGACCCCAAGTGCCTCAGCCACATCTGCTCCTGGGGGATTCTACCACAAGTTCATCCCTCCAAATGAGGCTTTGGGAAGAGAAAGACAGTAAATGGATTCAAATCTGGTGAGTAGTTCCTAAGAAAAGAGAGAGCCCTGGAAAGCATCTCTACTTTTCTATCAGTGTTTCTTAAATGCAAAGGCTGGCCATGGAAATGCTGCAATGTTTCATTTTGTTTCTTTTTTCTGAGCGTTCACCTGTTTCAGATCTGCTTTTCATCATGATTCAGTTTCAAAAATTAACTTGAACAGAAGGAGAAGGTTATCCAAAAATATTATATGGCCCCCAAATGAAGTTAAAAGTTTTATCTTACGTCTAACAAAAAAATTTCATTTTCACCCACTAATGAAAGTTTCTAGGATTGTTTCTTCCTTTTCAGTGCTAAAACAAGTAAGGAATTATCATTAGGCAAGACACAAACTAGTAGTCCCTCCCCAGCAGGACTGTAAGAACTACAGAAGAAACCTAAGCCAAGGTGATTAATTATTAGTATAATTATCAATATTGCTGCTGTAATAACTTTTTACATGGACAAATCCTGGTGGTAAAGGTGGTAGGACCTCCCTGACCTGGGATCCAGTGGCATGGCCCTATTTTCCTTCAGGGAATGTGACTGGGCATGCCAAAATAGCTGGTCCATCTGCTTGGCTCCTTCACAGGACGGCAAGCAGACAGATAATGAAAAAAAGGGTCAGGGAGCGGGGAGAACAGAATGTCAGACCAAATATCTTGGACAGAAATGTGCAGGTTGTTCTGATCAACCCCTCTGAGAAATTGTCTGCTGAAAGACTTGGGCGCTTCTGTACCTCATAGTTCACACATCATAATTTATGTGCCTTGTCCAGCATTTTTTCCTTGTCGTAATCATATAAAGGGTCTTAGTTCACCGGTGGATCTGGATTCTGTGGTCACAGAAAATGAGAGGATAAGCCCTGTGCCTTAACAGAAGAAAAGCATGGCCCAAGAGCCATTTTTTCCCATATGATTCTTCAGGGCTGGCCCTTAGCTCACTGCTGGCCAAAAAAACCCCACAAAGGCTTGTTCCTCTCTTCTTCCAGAGTTTCTTATTCCACTAAGGACGTGCCATTATTTTAAACTTAACGGGAATTTAATCAGAAAGGGGTGACGCAGCGACTAGTCAGCAGCTGAGCTCTGCAGAGCTCTGAGGGATGGGGCCAAGCCCCAGCCCAGCCTGCCAGGGCTCTCTTTTGGGGTTGGAAATCATTACTGCTGCCTCCCGCCGACGCTCCGTGGCCGTGGCAGCTGACTGAAGAAACGGGGAATGAAAACCCTTCACCTGCTGTGGCTCTCGCTCAGCTTCCCTCCCTGCCAAGTCCTGTCCTTGCTGGTAGCAGCCTGAAAAAGCCCAAGGAGTCTTAAAACCGTGGCAGATGTTTTGTTTTAATAGTGGGGGGAGGAAAAACTCGGTGACAAGCGGTGAAGAAGAAAGGTGGGAGGAAAAACAACAAAATGGGGCCATCTCATCTGGCTTTGTCCCTCCATTAGCTGGCACATGAGCAAGGGTGGTTCAGAATGGTTTATCTGGGAGGGATGCTGCGCTGCTGAATGGAAAACAAGCTGGAGGTGTTCAGAGTACTTCTCACTGAGTCAGAGCACTCAAACCAAAAAAGAAAAAAAAAAAAAATTCAGAAAAGCCAGGAAGGTCCCAAAATTTGACCCCAAACTAAACTCTGACCCGTTTTGTGCCTCATTAATATCATCTCAATTTTCTATCCTGTTCTCATGCCTCTGAGTTCAGCCTGAGATTTTGTTTTAAATGTCTCTGAAATATGCAGTTGTTCAGGTCAAGGGTTTTGCTTTGGCACTCACTTAACTATTTCTGGCTGTTCCTGTGCTACGGGAGGTCTGAGAGTGTTTCCAGGTTTATCATCAGCTTTTATTCTGGAAGTTGCTCCTCTAACCCTGAGTTTTGTGTGTGTTGCTGATAACCCATGTCTGAAATAATGGTGTGGCTCTGTGCCTCGTTGGGATCCACCTGGGTGTGCAAAAAAGGATTTGCCAGAGGGGTGCAATTTTGCCATCTCTGTTCCCACTGAGGAGACTTCTGAGGTCTTGAGGATCTTTAGATGCAATGAAGCAAATCCTCAGTGAAATACCAGTGAGATTCAGACCCCAGTTAATCCAGTGGGGATTATTTTGTCAAGCATTTTCCTCCCTACTCTTGTATTCTGTATTTCTCTGCTGTCTTTAAAGCAAAACCCAAACTGCTTCTTCTCCCCCAACCCCTCCAACAATCTCTGAAGATGTCACCCGTTTTTTCTTCAGCTGTGACACTGCCAAGCCAACAGCAACTTCAAAGAAATGTGCAGAGCTTCCCAAGTGAGTAGCAGTGGAAAGGAAAGGTGGGATGCCAAGGTTGCTGTGGTACAGCAGGAAAGCAGGAAAGTTTTCTACATCTGGTTAAAGGAACTGTAGGCAAATACAGCTAATACAGGCACCAAAATGCTCCAGCTCACAGGACTCTTAAAATACCCACAGTGATTGTGGAATTTTTTAAACCAAAACCAGGGATGCAGCCTTCTTGTTCTGGTGCAGAAAAAGAAACTTGCTGTTGAGAAACCCCACCTGCTTTCCATTTTTAGGGCATTTTTCCATTCTTGGGACTGTGGACAATTGTCTGACTATATAAAAGATGTTTTATTTCCCTTTGATTAGAAAAAAAATTGATATGCAGGATTTGCAACTGTTCTGAGGACAAAATGTGTGACAAGAATGAATGACTCTTTTTTTCATTAATATGTATGTCTTTGAGCTAAGGTTTTAGTGGAAAAACTGCTCTAGAGAAGCCTAAATGTGACTTGAAGTCTGATCCTCTGCTAACTTGGCAAATACCTGAGGATGAAGTATGGAGAAGAGCTAACCTATAAAGTATCCTGTATTTTAACAGCCTGTTTCTCCATTAAGAATTTTTAGACATCAATAGAACGAATTGTCCTGTATTGTATGTTACATGTCTGTGTGCTGTAAAAACATTAAGGGTTTTGTCAGCTTTCTACCTTAACCCTTAAAGACATTCCTGATGTCTGGTGCTCCAGCAAAGTCCTTGTCCTCAGGCTCTTTTTTGGGAGTTGCTGTTGATTTTATGGCTCTGCAGCCACCTCGTAGTTTGTTTTCACCCTTGAGAAGATCCAGAAGCTGCTGGTGGATTTATTTCCCTTCCTGTTGTTTGTGAGCTCCTCCGTGGACCACAATACTCTCAGATGAAGGAATAAATAAATACCAAGCAAGGAGACACCAAAAGATTCTGTAGTTCCAGCCTCAGAAGGGCAGGCTCTGCAAGGCAGGGACACCCTGCAAGGGTGGGCTCCACATGAGTATTGCTCAGCTTGTGTCTCTCTCTGTTGACAAGAGCTGGTTGCTCTGGCCAGACTTTGAACCTTCTCTCCAGGATTTTTGGTGCCATCTTCACTCCCTCCTGCTCTGTTCTGGGGCAGGGTGACCCCCTGTGTGTCCTGCCTGACCTGCGAAGCTCTGGCAGCCCCACCAGCAGCTCCCACCTACACAATGTCCACGCTGTCCTGGTGCTTTCCTGCATGCCTGACCCTGAGATAACCACTGTCCACTCCTTCCATGGGTACAGCCTCCCCAGCAGGTTCCCACCAGGCAGGGACAGCACCAATTTGTAATGGACTAATTGCCCATGTCCTCACTTTGGTTCACAATAAATGCATGGGAACTCCAGCTTCAATGTGTCATGAGAACCCCCAAGTCCCATTGCTGTTACCCCAACATTTGTGCAGGGCTGCCACACTGGACAGCACCTCGAGCTTAATCCTGAAAATATATATATCTATTTCCCCTGAAATACCTATTTTTGATTATGGCTTCATGGTGGCCCTGCCTGCAAACAGAACCAAAGTAAGAAACTTCTTCCTGCCCTTTCCTGGGGCCGAGTGCTTGCCAGTTCTCCCAACTGCATGTTGGGCTGCGGAGAAATTGCCCCCACTGAAATTAATTCTTTCTCCCTCTAAAATATTGTTTATAGCCCAGATCACCTCCAAGATCTGACTCACACCTTGGCTGTGCACTTTGGGCAAGGGGGATGGTGGAGCAACACCATTGTGAAGATGCAGAAGGTGTTTCAGCCGTTCTTGTGTTACAACAAATTACTCACTTTAATGATTCAATCAGTCAGGACAACCTGCTGGGAGGAGCACAAGAGCACTTGGCTGGTCTAACCACCAACCTCACAGTCCTCAGGCTTCAGCTGTGGACCACCAGGGCCGCAAGATGTGGAGAGGAGGGCTGTGAAATGATTGACGACTTTCCTCCCTATGGTGGACAACCAAACACAAAATCCTCGCCGGGTATTAGTTCTCAAGAGTGCAGGCAAAAAACCCCAACCACCAAGCAAAACAGTGCAACTAGTGAGCATGCAACCTAGCTGATTTTTTCTAGTTTTCTAGGAAAAAAAAAAAAAAAAAAAAAAAAAGGTGATGGCACATGGATGGTGGACTCGGAGTGCTCCTCAAAAAAGGCCCTGTGGACTTCAGTTTAAAAAAAATGTTGAGGCAAACCTAAGGACTCCAGTATTTATGCCAAGCTTTTTTAATAAGCAAGGGGTAGCAGCTGCAGGGCTAACCAGGAAATCACCGAGGAGCCGGGGCTTGACCAGCTTGGGGAAGGTGTTTGTGAGGAGCTGGTGACTGAGCCCCTGATGTAGGTGGTCCCTTCCAGCCCTGCGTGCCTGGGAATGGCCATGGCTCCCTCCCAGGCCATCAGCACGGATGTATTTACGTTCCCTGCCACGGTGTGTGGAGCAGCTCTGCAGGTTTTGTACCTGCAGGTCCCTCTGGTGACTCCCACACAAGGCTGAAGGGTTCACCCAAGCGCTGAGATGATGACAGAGCCAGCAAGGGCTGCACACTTACACAGCACCCCAACTCACATCCCACTCTCCCCTGCCCCCTTTTTTTAGTGTTTTTACTCTGGAACACGAGGAAATCTCTCTGTCTGCTAAGGGAGCGTTTAGCAGAAGGACAAACAGGTCCTCCTTTCTCTCTCTTTGTGTTCCAGCATGGGAGTTCACATCCTCTGCCTCTTCCTCTCCTCTCCGGGCCCTCTGGAAGAGCAAAGCACACCCCAGGGACGGCACAACAAACAGCGCCGAGGGGCAGCCGAGGAGAACAAAGAGCCCTTCAACCCTGTGAAAAGCGTGTCCTGGAAAAGGGAGTCGATCCCAAGGCAGTGCCGGTGCCGGATTAAAAAAGCACCGGGAAAGTAGAACAAAAGCAAAGATAACGAGGCTTCAGTGGTCCTCTCGTGCCTGTCTGGGGCTTCACGAGTACGTGGGTTTCCATACATGTTTTGCCAGAAGGGAAACATGAGCCTTGTTTATAGAAATTACAGGCTTGCATCCGAGTTTAACCCCTACCCTTTGAAGAGCAGCCTAAGCTTAGGAGTCGCTTTGTGCAGGGCGAGCTGCTCCTCCGGGCTTGGAGGGGGGAGCAATTGAAGATTTTCTCACTTAGCTGCTACCTGCTTTTGTCTCCAGAGAAAGGTGAGAGCTTTGCAAAGAGCTGCAGCACTCACTGATTGCATCATTCCCATCCCGGCACCCAAACCCAGGCTCCTTTTCTTGTGCCCTTCATGCTCCAGGGCTGAGAGCCTTGAATCTACTTCTGGTACTCACTCTTGTACTTACCTCTTGTAGTTTCCCTTGTAACTACCTCTTGTAGCTATTTTTGTAATTGCTCTGGGTTATCCTTGGACGTGCAGTTTTGCTGGCTGTTGACAGATTATGCGATGTCTATGATAAATTAATTTATGTCTAAATGCCTAAACCACAAGGTGTAAATATATCTATAGATGTTATTTTTATATAAATATATGTATTCATGGTGCTAGTCATCTTTAAGCCTGTGATAGGCCTTCATAAATTTTATATTATATTTTGTAAGAACATATACATATACCATACATATTATTATATTATTGTATTAGATAAACACCTAACTCTTCCACTCATTCACAATGAGTGTTTTGGACATGTAGAAAATGCACTCTGGTAAACAGAAATTCAACCCAAAAAAAGAACTGTCTTTGCAATACCATAGAATTTCATGGGAAAAGCACAAATTGGAGGAGATGGGAAGGTGCTGCCCATAGGGATGTCCTTGTCATATCCTGGGCAAACATAACTGTTCTAGGCAGAAGAGAAGATGAAGGGCCCTGTTGGCCTCTTGTCCTGAGGATAAACAATGCCAAACTGGGTTATTTTTTAATAGCTGAGATGTGAAATACAAGGTGTGAGCGTTCAAATTCCTCATTTGCATTTAATCTTTGGATATCACAAGGCCATGTAAATTAGCACCATATTATGCCTGGGATGGGAGCCCTCACCCTGGAACTTTGCTCTGGTACCCACCTACAGGAGTCCATCCCAGGCTTAAGGAGGGGCCAGACCATAAAAATCCTTTAAAACTCCCAAATGACAGAAATTGAGTGCTGTAGTATTGATCATTACTCTTCTCCCAGGCAAAACTCCTGCTGGGAGCACCCAAAGGTTTGCCCAATCTTGTATTGCTGAATCAGAGCACCCAGTAGAGGAGTCTCAAACCAGACAGTTGCATAAATGTGAGTTTTCTTGCCCTGGATCTGTTGTTACAGTTCACATGATTCATTGAGCGATTCCATAGGAGCCTGTAAATAACTCCCCCCCCCCCCCCCCCAGCCATTATTACCCTAATAATTCTCCTGAGATTGAAAATGTGTTTATTTTTACTCAGAGATTGTAAAACCACAGGAATAAAACAAGTTTAGGCTGCCAGCGCTTTATTTAATTTCTCGTTCTTTTGCTGAAGCTCTGAGAATAACTTCTGTTTCCTGCCGAAGAAGGAAACAGTGTTTTCCTTGACTTATGTAAATACAACTTCCCGCTCGTACATTTTCCCACTGCTGGAAATAGGCAGGAATCTTCCCAGTGCCTGAAGTTTGCAGCCCATGTGGAAGATTTTGCTCTCCACCCAGTTCACCCCGGCCTGGCTTGGGGAGGGGGTTGGAGTTTTCCCGGGATGGATGTTAAATCCTGATGGATTTTTGACCTCAAGGCAACGCTCCTGCATGTTTTTTTTTTTAATTTTTTTTTCCTGCTATGATTTAAGCCACTTGGCCAAACGTATAATCAAGACTTCCCTTACCAAGAAGGGCTGCAGCAAGAACAGAGGGAGCAAAATATAGGCTTGGCATGTAATGGGAGCGTGTGAATGTGGGATGGGAAGTGCAAAGGGAAGGGCAGGGAGGCAGGGACACGGTGCAAAAGCTGCACGGACATCGGGAGCCGTTCCTCTGGCATGTGTGTAATCAGAGGATAATATCCACTTGGGAGAACGTGGGGCAGCATTTCCAGCAAAGGAGACAGCCAGTGCCTGGAGCTCCTCTGCATGTTTATTACATCACCATAATGATAGAGAGAAATAAAAGAGAGGCAGAGGTTGGCGTGACGAGCGTGTGAGCGTCGCTGCTCCTGTGTGGGGCTGCTGGGAACGTGCCTGGCTCAGCTGGGCTTGTGAGAACTTCAGCGAATTGTGGAGGGGTTAGGAAAGCATGCCTGGAACAAGATGCTTGAAAACCTGGTTGGGGTGAGCGTCTCAGACCCACTGAGTGCCCCAGGAGGGCAAGAGGTGTCTCCATCACAGCTGGAGGGTGCTCACCCGAGGGAAAGGGGTGCTGGTGGTAAATCAGCCTTTCCCTGAGCCATCAAAAGTGGTGCCAGGCCTGGAAGCTGCACCCAGATAAAATCAGTGTGAATGGGAGGTGGAAAAGTCAAAGTCTGACCCCTTCTAATGTAAAGCCTGCTCAGGGAGGCAAAATGCTTGTGGGGGCAAATAGGCTCCAGCTTTTTCTCCAAGACATACTCTAATGCAATCAGGGAATTACAGGCTTGATGCAAAGATTATACAATTTAATTATCTAGCCTGTCTTATGCAAGAGGCCAGGGAAGATAACATTTCTGCCAGGCCTTTAATCAATGATGTGCCCAGTGCAAAAGCACTGAATGCTTTGGGGCTCCCTCCCCTTTTCAGGGGTCCTGCTGCAGGAAGTCTGAATTTCCTGAATTTCAGGGGAGGGAAAAGCTTCTTTTAAGAAATCCAGCATCTTCCAAGGTTTCTCCCTCTATCTGCCCAGATGTTAACTGAAAATTGCTGTTCACTTCTGAAAATGGTGTTCCCATCATTGCACCACAATATGAACTCCAGATCTAGAAAATTTAAGCCCCTAGGAACCCTTAAATCTCCACTTTTTTTTTATAAAGACAATGACTTTCCTATAGTTTAGCTCTCCCATCTGAAGATTTCCCAGAGTGCTCTGTCCATAAATGAATCTTTTCACCTGAGGAAGACATCTATCAGCTTCCCCACCAGGGCCATTTCTCTTCCCACTGTACTCCCAGCCATCTTGCTATTCTTTATCTACTTATCTTTTTTTTTTTAACCTTTCCTTTCTATTACTGCTGAGGTGATGGCAATTCCCTGTAACAATATAATCCCGTGTAATTTATCATGGTAAGTCTGTGCAATGGAGTCCCTGTTAACTCTAAAGAAAAATTTACAGGCAGGAAAAATCAGTGTAAGCCATAGAGAACTTGCACAGCTAAAGGGCTGCTGGGGAAAAGCTCGCCTGCTGCTGATAATCAAGGCAATGTATCGCTGCTGTGGTCTACTCATAACCCTTGAAATGAGGTTTTAATTCCTGAAGTCTTGCACAAACAACAGAGTTGCAGAGAAAGAGAGAGAGACAGGGGAGGGGGAGAGGAGCAGTGACCTTTGCAAGTGAACTCGTAAGGAAACAACAACGTGCTTCAGCCTTAGCCTGATTTTTTTTTTCTTTTTTTTTTTCCCTCAGAATGAATTTGGCTGTTGGAAACCCAGAAGCACTGGCTGTCAGACACCAGCCAGATCCTGCGTGCTTTGTTGTTCCGGTGTTTGATCCCAGATGAGGCCAAGTCACACTCAGATTTTTAGATATGACAATTGGGTCCGAGTCCTGATTGCTCTGGACTGTACTTCTGGCTGGCACCCCAGAAAAATAGGAGGAGGAGGCCGAGGTGATGAGTAGGTTTAATCACTGGAGTAAACCTCATCTACTTGAACCTGACATCCTTGTGCACGCACCACTTTCTCTCTGCAGGATCAACTTTGTGCAGAAGAGCACAGATTAAGTCACCCAGAAGGAATAACAATGAGGAATGAGGCCAATTCCCCCATATATTATGTGTATGATATATGTCACACACCATTCAGGCAGTATCATGATGACCACTTTTCTTTTTAATGGTGATGATTCACGAAAACATCATTTTACAACCCCGATGATTTCCCAACCTCTCTGTATCTTCTTCAGCTCCTTCCAGTGTTTTTCTCTTGCTCAGGAAAATGTGCAAAACTGTGGTGGGCTGAGGCTCCAATCTGGGGGTTGTTTTCCGATCATTTTGCTTTTGCCACCTTCCAAAAAGCCGTTTATGTCTCCCTTGCCGGGCTGCCTGTCACAAGGGCTGTTACCCAACAATCCCCCCACCTCCCCAGCAGAAACCACCGTTTGCCACTATCATTTTGGTGTGAAATCCCGCACTTCTGGGAGCAAACAACAAAAAACACCCAAGCTGCCCTCTCTGGCTCCAAACTTTTCCCCTCCCCATCAGCTCCCTGACTCCACAGAGAGCACTCCCATTTCAGCCCTCGCTGGAGCTCCTCGGGGTAAGATTGCAAGCGCCAGGGAAAGACACATGTTTCCCATTACATGCCTAAGTCTTCGCAGAGTCCTGGTGACAAGAGATCTTAGAAAATAGCACTCGGTGGAAAGGGGCCACAGGTGGGGGAGGGACTCGCTGCTTGCAGGGGCAGAGCCACAGGAACCCCACTATGGATAAAATAGAAGGGATGAAGAGAGGATAATAGGGAAAAAAAAAAAAAAAAAAAAAGAGGCAGGAGATTATTTTAGCAGAAATGAACAAAAATAATTGGCTTAATAAAATGCTGTCCCAAGGTGGTCAGGTCTGGGAATATGTTGTTCACAGCATTTATTCAAATGTGTGCTATGTCACGGCAAGAAAAGAAAACACCCAGCACCTCTGTTTATATAAATTACTTGATTTAATCCCAAAGTCATCCTCAGTGCTGCTCTCACACACCACTGTCCTGCACCCCTAGCCCTCCTGGAGCCCTCCCTTGTTTCCAAGGTTGTATTACAATCCCATTTGTCTCTCCCTGTAAAACTGGCTCATTACGTGGCTCTTCCCATCCCTGCTGTTCTGATAGAGTACCCAATTTCACATTTGCTTATGACACCATGATCCGAGCAATATAAATATCGTGGCTGGTCTGGTGTTAATCATCTCGGTCCTGGCTGATGGGGTAGCAATAGAAACTGCACTGCAGATTATTCATAGCATCAATTTCACTAATTTTTACCAAAATACATCCGCGTTTGAATGACACGTTTATTGGAACTTCTGCCATCAAAGAGAGTTATTGTGGGCATGGGCAGAATGCATTCAGCCATTATACTCTGCACGCTGTGGTTAAATGCCAGACCAGGGCTGAGCTGGGTTTGAAAAGCCTATCTATAAAATCTCCTTCATGTGTCACCAGGACAGGCTGGCTAAAGAGTTTACCAGCTTAATATATTAGCCTAACACATTAGCTCTTAGCCTAATATTAAAATAACAATAACTGCCAGAGGTACAAACGTTGCGGCCAAGCGGAGAGCGCTTGGAAAACGCAGCCCTCGAAGGGAGTGGGTCATCAGCCAAGAGAAATAAATTACCCTCAGCTCCCAGCACACCAGCTGTGTCTAAATCAGCTTAAACTTACGCTGTCCACAGGCTGGCTTTATCTCCTTGGAGGCGGAGGAGGGCTGGCGGTGCTTGGCTGTCGGGGGCTTCTCTTTGCAGCCTCCTCTGGGGATGGCAATCACCTGCCAGGTCGGGAAGGATTGTCCCCGCTCCCTGGGTCTGCCAGTCCTATCTCCCAAGTAAATCTGGCTCCTCTCTTCTGTCTCGGTGTCAGATTGCAGAGGAGTTGGTGGTGGCTTTGCATGACACTGTGTTCTCCTCCAGTTCTGGCACCGGTTCCCCGGGCAGCCGCTGATGCTGCTGAGGTGGAACGTGGGGAACATTCTTTAGGGAAGCGAAATCAATGCAAAGTATGAACTTCGCTAGTTTATACAGCCTGGGCACGGGCTGTCGTGGAGAACTGGTATTTAGATGGGTTTCATCCGCAGAGGGGCTTTCCCACCGTGATGGTTTTATTCGGCACATTAACACCTCCGTGCCAGATCCTCCTCACTGGGGGCGAGCGCCCTGCTCACGATGGGGTTTGGCTCCTCTGCCTGCCCTTGGGAGCCGTGGAAAGCAGCAAACAACGCACAGTTCAGGTCTGCTGGGGATACGAGCCTTGGCGAGGGTTGCACAAGACTCGGTGGAGACACAAATCTGTCCTGGGAGCTGCCAGCAGGCACAGCCCCGGCGCCCCAAAATCGCCGCTCCGCCTGCCCATAAAACGCTCTGCTGCTTCTGCAGGACACCAGGGGGTTTCACCTCCGGGTCAGGGTTTTCTTTGGAGTTTGTGAGTCGGCAACTGTTTGCTTTACAGTGGGTTAGCTGGTTTTTTTTTTGGTTTTTTTTTGGGTTTTTTTTTTTTTTTGGTTTTTTTTTTTTTTTTTTGGGGGGGGGGGTAAAAGAAAAATCAAAGCAAAGCACAGAACTCTATCGGCTTTTGTCGGGAACCTGCCTCTCCTCAAATGTAGAACTGGGTGAATAGAAACCAGCCTAGAAGAATTAAAGTTGCAAAGTGCACCTTTGTGTATAAAAGTAGTTGGGATGCCAGGCTTTCTCTTGTCTCTAATTTCCCTTTTTGTCACCCCATTTCTTAGGGAATACCCTGTTCCAGCGGAGGAGGCCAGGACAATAATAGCAATTAAGCTTTCACAGAGTTGATTCAGACAAATAAATGACGTGTAGACTTGCAAATTAATGAGAAATTACTTCTTTCCATCTTTGAGATCTCAGTCCCTTGTTAACACCAAAATGTGAACCAAAAACTGAAATAACTCTTGCTGGGGATATTTTTGTCAGAACTTTGTACAACTACAGGCAAAAGCCCAAAGATGGCTGCATGCAAAACACAAATGCCTTTATGCATTACAAACCACTCCAGATCAAGTACTGAAGAATTGCTCAGAAAAAATCAAGAGGAGTATTTTTGGTGGTTGGGTGGGCTTTTTTCCCCCAAGAATACAACATTTTCTTATTTTAAAAAATTGCAATTTTTCCCAGACCTCAAATTTGGAATGAGACTGGAGCTCTGATTAAAAGTGATGTGAAAGGAAAATGTTCAATTGGATAATGTTTTTCTTAAGGGTGTAATGCAGGGGACATTTTTACAGGCTTGTCTTTTTGGGTTTTACTCCCTTTTATGCAACTCCATTGTTAGAGGGAGTGACAGCAGAAAGAGGCTGTGCAAGGCTTAAATATGGACAGGAAATTTCCCACATGAGGACAGGCAGAAAAATTTGCTCAGGCATCAAAATGTAGCCCTGCTCTCCGGGAAGTGGATGTGAGACCAACACCTCTCAAAGCTTCCAGATAGGAAGGCAGCTCGTGTCTTGTCCCACAACTGGTCACAATCCAAACACTGGGGGATCAAATAATTTTTTTAATTTTTTTTTTTTTTTTCCTTTAGCAATAGCTAAAACAGGAATTAAGTTATTTTGTCTGGATGAACCAGACTTTTGTGAGCAGCTCAGACCAGCTGCACCAATCTGGTTCTCAGATTCTGACCATGATCAGAAGTTTTGTGAGGGATGGGGAGATTTGTCCACGAATTCTGACAGAGGTCTGGGGTTCCCACATCTCCATCAAAGGCCTTTGTGGCCAAATACACACATTTTTGGACCACAAAGCAGCCTGTGGTGCCAAGAAACTTTTCTTCAGGAGAGGTCAGTTAGAAAGAGCTGGTTGTCATGAAATGTTTCTTTTGGAAGAAAACAAGAACAAATTAAGGACAGAGCTGGAGTAGTCAATCCAGAA
Source organism: Sitta carolinensis (assembly GCA_032173965.1). Lineage (NCBI taxonomy): Eukaryota > Metazoa > Chordata > Aves > Passeriformes > Sittidae > Sitta > Sitta carolinensis. The sequence continues at coordinate 26,901,345 of CM063289.1, forward strand.
TTTCCCATTTGTCTTCTCACCATTAGATTTTGAGCAGTCCATGATAATCCACTTGAGTGGGTCAGCAGCTATGGCTTCTCCTTTGAATAAGGTCCCACAGAGCTTCTAATTGCTGCCACCCCCCTCACCTGACCCCGAGTTTGGGACAAACGTGGTGTTTACCTTCCCTGCACCTCATTTTCCCTGCTGCTAATAAAGGGAAGCAATGACTGCTGCCTGCTTTGATGAAGTCTCCTGTGATCTACCAGTGAAAAATACAGTGTAAATGCAAGGAATGTAATTATTATTATCACCAAAGAAGATGCCTGCTGACCTCAGAGCTGATTTATAGATTCATAATTGGTTTAGATCAGAATGGTGATGAGGCAGCAAGGCTAAACATGCCACTGCATTCTTGCTATGCCCAATCCAGTCCTGGGGGACAGTAAATACTGCTGTTAACCATGTTTCAGGACACTGTGACACCTTCACAACCTTCTGAGCTCCAGGTGCCCCAGTGATGCTGGGATTTGGAAACCCCCAGTCGATACTCATTGTGTCACACGGGTCAGGTCAGTTCTCAGCCTGTGTTTTGTCACAACGAATTGTGTGCAGACCTCAGGAATGAGAGCCCAGTGCTATTTGGCATTTGGAGAGAGTGTTTGATTTCTGAGAGAGGCTGTGGATAACAGCAGTGAAGAGCACCCTCAAGTCAAGAAACAGCTGCTGTTTAATATTATATAATCACTTTTTGCTGTCCTGGAAATTGAAGGGTGAGGATTCAAAGGCTGCATCCAGTAAAAATTACAGGAGAAGCCCCATAGACCAGAAGCCAAATGGGAGTTTAGCTGTAATTATGGGTCAAACAACTCCTCTTAAGTAAAAAGTAACCTTATTTAATGATGTGACTCAGCATGGCTGTAGGGGATTTGCTTTTCAGCAGCTTTTTCTCCCTACCTCTCATTTATTAAACTAATCTGGCCAGAAGGAGAACACAACACAACCATGGGGAGGGCTATAAATCTTCCTGCTTTGGAGCAGAACTCAGGCCCTAAGTAAAGGGAGGTTGGGAAGCCACTTCCTCCATCAACAGGTTGTTCCGTAATTATCCTCTGTGGGCTTTCTCCACCTTCCCCTGCAGCCTGTAACCAGTCAGAGCCAGGATCCTGGGCAGAGTGGACAGGCCACCAGGCCCCCTCTTCCCCAAGGTTGAGCAATGCAGTGTCTGTTATCACTGTCCTCAGGATCTTCCCACAGCTGAGACAAAAGGTCTGGGGTTATTTGTAGATGTCTGTAATTTGCAGGGTCCTCCCTTAGTTTGATTTGCTCTTAAATATAGGACTGGGAACTCCTGTGCAGAGTCTTCCTTCTCATTGCTTGATGTTTCCTGTGTACTGAGCAGTGCTGTCCAAACAAATTCCCCTGCCCCTGTTTACCACCTTCACGTCTGGCATCTCATACTTCAGGCCCGGCTTCCTCCCAGCTGCTCATAATCACGATTGCCTGAATAGGAGCTATTAAAGGCTTTTTAGCAGCTCTTTCCCCCACCCAGGAAAATGAACCGGATAATTCAGCTTTTTTTTTTTTTTTTTTTTTTTTTTTTTTTTTTTTTTTTTTTTTGTGAATACCGTGGTTGGAAATCCACTTAGCCACTGGGTAAGATTGGGATCACCCATCCTTAGCTCCCAGCCGTCCCCTGTAGCCAAACTGGCTCCTGGCTGGTTTCCTTCCCAGATATTTAAGGACTATCACAGTATTTATCTCTCCTTCCTTTGCTATTTACGTGCTAGAACCTTGAGCTTGTGTTCCAATGAGTTTTCATCGCTTTTCCGTTCGCTCCCGAGGTCGTGGATGGAGGAGGGGACCCACAGAGCAGCCGTGCATGGCAGGACTGGCACTGCCACATCCTAAAACTTCTCCCAAGGTCCCACACGAGGTGGGGCTGGGCTTCCCACCAGAGCAGAACCTTCGTGATGGAAACCTGCCGAGCTTAGGCTGAGGGTTTTTCCTCCTTTAGGACCACAGGCCATTCTGGACACGTGAGCAGCAAGGGGACAAACCTGACAATTTATCCACACAGGCTCTCAAAGAGCTCCTTGATGTGAAACATGTGCTGCTGGGCCGGGCAGTGAGTTCTCACTCGGGCTCAGTCCCGGAGAGCCCTCGCACAAGGGAGGGTTTGGGTAAGGAAAGCAGCATTCCTGGAAATCCCCTTGCTGCCAGAACACTCTCCTTGTGCTGGCACTTATTTTGACTCCAGCCTGAGTTATTTGCAGGAGGTGAAGGATGCTTTGCTTGCCCTTTATCAGATTGTGATGGGTTTGTGCAGACTGAGTGTCGTAGGATCCACAGTATTTATGGCAGCAGGGTGTGGGTGCAGCATGCAGGGCTCAGGCTCAGGACTTGGGGTCTGCACGTAAAAGGTTGTTTAGACCTCTTTTGCCCAGTGAGCTCCAGTTCCTGTCAAAATCCGAAAGAGCAGAGTGCCTGAATAACCTCACAAAACACCACCTGGATTCGCTGAGGTCTTTAGGTGCTTGGCAGATGCCACACAGCAAACTAAACGTGAAACCAGACTTGTGTCGCTGGAGGAGGAATTTTAACCCCATCACTTCATTATTGCTGGCATAGCTGCTGCCACTTTGCCTCCCTGCATTGCCCTAGGGAGAGGAAATGGGTCCTTACAACAAAAGCACCTTCCCCGGAGGCTTTAGCAGGGCACGGCCCCAGCATTGCTGAGCATCCCCTAAACCCCGAGGGGTTAGCACAGCCCGAGGGGAGAAGGAGACAGGCAATCCCTGCCGAGGCACCCAGCGGCTATGCCAGGAGGGCACAGCTTTCCTGAGCTCAGGAGTGACACTGCAGGCAGGATGGTGGTAAGCAAATGCCCTTGCACGCGAGCTCACCACACTTTAAAGCAATTAATCTTCTTTTCCTGCTCTTGGTACCACATCTTGAAGCACCTAAGGAAAGAAAAAATGTGTTGCTTGACTGCTTTGAGGTTGTAAGTGGTGTTGGGAGTCAAGGGCACTTCTTCTGTGGTGAGTGTCTGGAGCTATGTGGGGCTGCACTAGACGGGCGAATATATTTGCACCAAAAATGTTTAACATTTCTTAATGGGGGTTGTTTGGAATTTCCCACTCCTTGGGGAAAAAAAAAAATTGATTTTCTGACACAATTCAGATGGAAAGCACACGGCGACATACTGGAATTTCTCAAGGGAAAACCCCAAACTCAAAACCACCTGAATAACGTGAGGAATGATGAAGAAAAACCCCAAGCATTTTTGGTAGGTAGAAATACCAGCAGATTGGCTTCCCCCTCACAAGGTTACCTACCTTGGCTGATAATGCAGATGGGGGGAAATGCCACGGGGATGTCCCTTGAGGATACACTTCCCTTCTGACTCCTGCCACCCGCCCCTGTTTCCTGGAGAACTCAAACCCACCCACCAAAGGTTTTCCATGGGTGGAGCAGGATGACTGCTTTACAGCAAACCCAACTCCATGCCCCAGTCTCGACCCACTCCTGTTCACCTTGGCACCTTAATTTTGCCTCTCTTTGTTCTTAAGCTCATTTTCTGTTCGATTAACCCCTTGATTGCCTGGCTTTTATCTGTGAAAATGTATATATCCCACCTCCTTAAAAAAATAAAGCACAATCAGCTAATTAACTTGAAGCACCCAAAAAGGTCACCCCTCCACCACTGTGGGTGCAGGGGTAAGTGGAGCTCTGCCCACGCCATTTTTTTCCCCCCTTTCTCCACTTAGGCAAAAATAGCTGCTCATAAATTCAACCAAATTGGGAGAAAAACGTCCTGAGGCAAACTGGGAGCTCATTACAGGTCCTGCGCTGGCACTGTTTGTGTTAGGCTCCCATTAAAGCACAATGTGTATTTTTGGGAGGTTGGCTACAGGCGGGCTGCTCCCTCCCAGAGCCTCTGGCTGCTTGCAGAGGTGCCAGCCTGTCGAGGGCTGTCCCGCTATGTGCTAATATCTTCTCCCGGTGAGGTCTGGCGGCTGGTTCATTAGTTTAAGCACTAATCCACGCTGCCTGGGACTTATTTGTAGGGAGACCTGCTCTGCAAGAAAGCTGCTTTCCATGTCTTTCCCCTGAACAGTTAATCCACCTGCTCGCTGCCCAGCCCGGCTGCTTCTGCAGAGCTTCATTGCAAGATAAGACATGCATGGCTTAGTGCCTCCAGTAAATTGCCTTCTTTATTCAAATCTTCCTCCAAGAGCTCAGCCAGGCAATTGTCTTCCTATTTTCATGCCAGTTCAGGCAGGGAGCAGGCACACAGTTATTTGAATATATTGTCCATAACAAATAGAAGTGAAGATGTAAACCCTGTGTTTAGCATCCCTCTCCTCAGCCCTCCAGCCTGGCAGCACGGGGTGGGTGGAAAGTGTCTTGCAGCCTTTTGTCCACCTCACATTCACTGGTGCCTGTGCAGTTATTCACCCTCAGCCCAGGGTGCTGCTCTGTGCTCACTGCAAGGTCACATCTGCATTTGTCCCTGCTGGAACACCAGCTGCAGCACAAGAATTTAGCACAGAGGTAACTCCCAGGCCATTTGGAGTTCTTTGGGAAGCTGAGGTGGTTAGAGACAGTCGTGCTGTGTGAGTTTTAAGGTGCCTGTCAATCCACAGAGAACCTTCTTTGCATGACTTAACCCTGCAGCTTCACATCACAAAAGGAGTCACCTGCAAACCTCAAAGATTTTTGCTAAATACACCCTACCCTAGCTCACAGTGGCACAGCTTACCTGCCCAACAGTGTCATACCTAATTTATGCCAAGTATAGAGTGATTAATCCCACCCCACACTAGCTTGGAAACACTGCCCACCCTCAACCCTTGGTGAAACTCATTTTACACACTGGAAGTCCTTAATGTTCTCTTTTAAAAGGGGCTCTTTCTGCAGCTGCAGAAAACCCCATGGGGAGGGTTATTTGCTGTTCAGGGGTACCCTGAGTTCAGAAGTGCCCCCAGGTCTGGCAGATAAGGTGCTTGACTGAAGAAGACTGAAGAAAGGCAAATTCTGTCAAGGCTTTATTCTCTCAGGGCCTGGAAGGTGGTGGGGTTAAGACCCGATAAGGAATCTCTCCTCTAGAAGAGCATCAGATTAAATCTGACCTACAAGCAGAAGGTGTTCCTACTTAATTGCATGTACAAAGGAAAATTGGTCCCCAGCTGGTCCCTGCCCCACTGATGTTGTGTTAATTTGCTGCATTTCTTATGTTCTTGTGGGGGAAGCAACAAACCTGAGCAAGCTTTAAAGTGAGAAGCATTATTTGTGAGGAAGCCCATGGAAAATTAACCAGAGGATTCAGCTCTGGGGAAATAGAACAATTTAATAATAAAAAGCATTTTTTGGGGGTTTCTTTGTGTTTTCTTTTTTTTTTTAATAAATAAAAGGAAAGGGATCTGGGGCATGGGAACACAGAAGCAGTTATTAATAAAAACCAAGGGAAGTATTAACATATTTTTGACAGTGAGGCAAATGAGCTGGTGGGACAGCTGGCCAAAGGATGTGGTAAATCCCATTTAATCTGGCACCTTCACACTGAGCCTGGATTTCTTCCTAAAGGACTTGCAGTTGGCCATAGGCTGCAAAGCTAAATCTAAGAGCTGCTGGATGATTCCTGAGAGAGGGCTGGAGCATCATCAGTTTGCTGAGGGACAGTGTTGGTGACTCTTAGATGGGTGGGTGAGTTGGAACTGCTACGTCCAACTGGCCCAGACTGCCCCAGATCCATGCAAGGGGATGCTTGGGCTGGCCCTGCTGAAAAGAACTACCTCTCCTGAATTAAGCAGTGTTTTTTCAGCTGCAATTGTCTCATCATTTACAAGCAAAACTTTCATAGACTTTTTCTGGGTTTTATTGTTTTCCCATGGAAAGAAATACCTTGTAAAGAAAAGAAAAATCCCCCTTTTTTTGTTTTAAGTGAAAACTTCAACGGGCTTTTTCCTCCCACCCCTTAGCCTTGGTAGTTATTCTTCCTTTAATTTAAGCAAGGCTTGTATCAGTTGACGTTATACTTGTGCTTACTTGACTTGAGGTAAACATGGCTAATCCTGCTTAAAAATGAACTAAGAATATCTACTCAGTTTAATGAAATGGATTAAAATTTTACCTCATATTAAACATTAACAACTTTTCTTGTTCAGACAAGCCCTGAGAGGCTGGAGCAGTGTTATTAATTTGCCTTCAACATCACTAAAATTTCTTTGAAAATAAGCAAATTATGCACTTGTGCAGAAGGCAGATCCCTTTGAAAGGATGGTGCTCACAGGAGATCTGGCTCTCTTTCTTCTTTGGATAAAAAGAGTGTTTCTTTTTTAGATTTTATTCTCTTTTTAACATTTTATTTTCTTTCTGAGTTCCTTATTGAAACAGCACCATTCCTTCTGTTCCATTCATGGTGTTTCTCTAGGGGAAAGATCAGCCTAGCAAGAATTAAATGCTTCTTTATTTAATTTATATCTCAGGCTGACCTCAGCTCACATGCACTCACACCACACACCTGGAAATGGAGATGTCAAAGTGTGGTGGGAAAGCCCAGCTTTTCACACCAGTTCCTGTACAAATGAACAGACGGCTTTGTTTCAATTTATTTGTTTTTCAGGTGGGAAAGAGAAGTCACATTTTATTTCTAGTTCTGGTATATTTTGAATCATTTCAAAGGCTTCAGGAGCGAGCTGAATTCCACAATTCCCATTCATCCCGTCCGTGGATGTGTGCGCGCGCGGTTTGGTGTTTTGGTGGTTCCGTTCCTCAACTTTCTGCTGACACGTGGAAACACTAAAAGGTGTTTTTCCCTAAATAATAGCCCATTGTTCCTGCCGGTTACGAACCCTCTGCACGAAGTCAGATCAAACCCTGCTGAGTTCATGCCTTCAGACACCGCGGGCGCTCAGCCCTTTGCCACCAGCACTGAATTACCGGGCGGCCTCGCAGCTCTGAGAGACACCTGACGCGAAATTGGGAAGGGAAAAAAAATAAAGAAGCCAAGACGGTTATTTTTCTGTGTTCAAGACAGGAATTAAACGCTCCAGGAGGCCGCAGCACTATGTATTAAAAGCAGCGCTGCCTGCGAGGAGCCGCCACGGTGGCACTCGGCGGCTCGGGCAGGGCAGGAACTCGCAGAACGAGACTTTCTAAGGAAACCGGGAGATGCTCCCGGTGACTTCGCTCCCTTCCAGCTACAGATAGGACGAGGCGGGGATTCATCACAGCCAGTCGGATCGTTATTACCCAAACACACACATAGGTGTAGTCTGTGCCCCGAGGAAATTGTAACTCGAGACAAGCTAACGCAGGCACTCCCGCGCCGGCTGGTGCCAGTGGGGGTGGCGTGCAAAGGTGATAATTGAAAGTTGTTGGGTTTTGGGGTTTGTTTGTGTGTCTTTTTTTCCCCCACACACCGCTGAGTCAACAGGAGGTTGTTTTCCACCTTCTGCTTCCTCCGGTGAAGGTGACAGCTTCTGTTGGGTTTTGCTGGGTAATCCAAGCAGCCAGGGCTGTGCCCGGAGCATCACCTGGCACCCAGGGAGCAAGGGTGGGAAAGTCTGGAGGAGATGGACAGTAGCTCCTATCTGTGGGCAGGTGTATGGACTGTGTTTACAGAAGCCAGGAGGCAAGTGATTCACTTCGTTCCTAAAAATCTAAACCTATGATCTGGTGTCTAGAGGAAAAGGTAAACACAAGGGAGGAATCGCTGGAGAGGAGAATGGTGGATGAAGGTGGGGTTGAGTCAAGGGCAAAGATGGGGGAGAAATGCAGCTGAAGTGGGGTGCTGGCTCCAGGGACAGCTGTGCTGCACCCCAACCATGGGTGTGGGCTTGACACCAGCTCTGCTGGGCAGCGGGACCTCAGCCCAACACATCCTCTGGCTCCATGGATGAACGTTGGTTTCGGCTTCACAAAGAGTTGGGTGAAACCTTTGGACACCCAAAACAAGGCAGGCTCGGAGCATGAGAAAAACAGGTCTCTGCTTGTGGGACGAAATCTCCTCCCTCCCCCACCCTTGACTGAGAGCTTCATATCCAAAAATCATTGAGCAGAAGTGCAACAGCTCCAGCCTCTGCAGGCTGCCAAGGCATTCTTGCTGAGTGAAGCTGTTTAGGTGCACCGAGACACGGCCGGACCCGGGGCTTGCGTAAACCTCCCTCCCCTGGAACAAAAGACCTGCTCCCATGGCAGTCAGGTGCACACACGAATCCCTGCCTTTGAAAACGTGTTCAACCGGTCTCTGTGCAAAAAAAGACAGGTTTGACCAGAACGTCCCCTTGTGCAGAGAGGCTCTGCCAGCCAGGCCCCAGCATCAAAGGCAGACAGCTGGGTGCTCCGCAGCCCCTGATTAGCATCAGCATGAGCAGAGCCCAGTGTTTGCAGCACTAAAGGCCACAACCAGCACCCAGCCCTGGGCTCCAGCAACACGGTCTTGTTTGCATGAGTGCATCTGGGTTTGTACACCCGTCTGCCTCCTCAGGAGAGCTGCAGAGAGCAGCAGCATGCAAACCCCAAAGTGTCCTGGCTGCTCAGCATCCCAGCAGGATGGACCAAGCAGCACGGCAGTGCGAGGTGCAAGCTCCAGCTGCACCTGCAGACACTGCAGAAAGTGGTGGCCTCAGGATCCCAGCACTCGTATGGATTTGGGTTTGGGTTCTTTTCCATTTCACCTATTTGTTTTCTCTTCCTTTCTGCCCCTCAGGAAGCAATGGCAGTAGATACAGCCTGTCACCATACTCATGGTTTGTGGCACCTACAACTGTGCTCCTTTGCTTTCACTTCTCTATGAGGTTTCATTGAAATGCTTGATGTTTAAAATCAGTTCTTATTCCTCCTGTAGCACTGGAATGTTCCTCTGTGCTTGACTAGCCCACAGGTCTCCGTGGACCTTGCCTTTTTCCACCTATGCTGCCAGAAATTATCACTTCCCTCAATCCCCAGGTGGTGAGTAAGGGTGAGCCCCAGCAATGCTGCACCCTCCCACCCACCCAGCTGTCGTGCAAAGCTGCCCAGGACGGGATGGGATGGTTCAGCATGGGAGAGGCGGGCAGGAAGCAGAGGAGGAAACAACCATGGCTCAACCACAAACAGGACTTGGCATTGCTGATGCTCAGCCTCACATTAGAGTTCAACCCTGCTGCCTTCCATAGGTTTATCCATGGCCTTTTCTCCCTCTTTCCAGGCTGACCCACACATCCTGAGTGAGATCCCGTGACTGGCCAGCCTCACTGCCCTGCCCGGGCTCTTATCACCTCCTGTGCCGCTTCCCCTCTGACCCTTCTCCCAGCCCTCCCCTTTCACCCAGACATCTGTATTCCTGGATTTTTCCAAGTAGCTGGGGTTCAGATGCAGGCAAACTCTTTTCTCAGCTTGCTGCACTAGGGCCCTGCACATGGAGGGCTCCACAGGCAGACAGGGCAGTGCTTCCTTCTCCCGTGGGGGTTACTTAAGCCCAGGCAATGCATTTTGGAGATAAACTGGGTATTAAGAGCCTGTCCTCACAGCCATTGCCCCGAAGCTGGTCTCACGTCTGCAACACACTCAACCCCCAAACACCGAGGTTCAGATCACACGTGGCACCACGAAAACTCCCTTTGCATTTGGGACAGGTGCAGGTTTACGAAGTTTTTCCACGCGTAATAAAATTCTACTCCTAATTAGGATAATAATAGCAAGTGCTAGCTCAGTTCTGCTGGCTTAATTTCCACCTGCTCTTTCTTTGCAGTTTGATGTGGTATTTGCTTCCTGTCATGCATTCTTGCATATTATTTCTGTGCCGTGTTATCTCGCTGATGTGGTTCGCTCAAGGAGTGGTCGAAACGCGGCTCTGACCGTGTGTCACCACCAACAAGTTCATTTGCCTCTGTAGGAGGAGGAAAATAACAATAATAAAAAAATAAAAATAATGATAATAAAAAAAATTAATGAAAAAACCCCAGGCTGCTTCTTAACCGTGTGCTGTGCACATGTGCCTCTCTGAGCACATGTTGTGAGATTTTTTTCTTTTTCCTTCTTTCCCCTTCCACTTACATTTGCAACCCAGCAAGCTGCAAGGTTCTGGTTCAGCTGCCAAGTGCCTGCTTTTCATGGGAAAGGTGTGCAGAGCGTGGCTGGGAGCCCTCCTAGGCAGGGGCTGTGCAGGACAACCAGCAGCTGGGCTGTGGCTCTTCAGACCTTATTTTACTTCAATAATATTTCTTTAAAGCTCCTAAGATTGTTAAAGGGATGCCTGCAGTAAAATGGGATTTGCTTTAAGACTGGACATGGAAAAGAGAAGATCAATGCAAACCCCAAAGTGCCCCCAGCCAGCAGCTGGTGGGACCTTCTCATCACTCCCACCAAAAATGGCATCTGGTCCTTTTTTTCCAGCTGCCCTCCTGTACCATCACATCTCCAAATGCCACCCATTGTCCACATCACACTTCCAATTGTCTCACTGGGCAAGGACTCTCTTTTTCTGGCAAGGAAAGGGCAACCCAAAGACAGAATGCAGCTTGCACCGGGATGTTTAGTTGTGTTATGAGCTTTTATTTAAAAAGCACATTTATACAGCAATAATTTCGCAGATACAAACTTCAATTTTGTATTCTACAAAAGTCTTTGAATATTCTTCTCTTTACAAAATGGAACATTACAAAAATACAGACAATTTAATATGATTTTTTTATACAAATGTCTCTAATTGTAGTTATTTTCATTAAAATATTACTACCACAGAACTACAATATTTTAGTCGACTATAAAAAAATTAATTCAATGCTTTTTTAAGCAGCAAAATGTAAATAACACAGGTCAGGACACAGTTTATAGTCATAGTGGATATATCTAAAATTGTTTCAGAAATAATATTTTACATAGTTAATTTTTAAGGTTTTATACATTATTTATATAATATTTATAATATAAAAAAAAAATCATAGCTTGCTATAAGTTGAAATGATAGGACGGATTTTGTGAGGAGGATGTGCAAATGGCCATTCTGCGTGTTCTGTGGGATCCCTTTGCAAACGTGCTTCGTGGGAGGGCTGCAAACCAAGCACCTGTGGCTTCTGGGCAAAACTAAAAAAAAATCCATCATCACACCCGAGAGAGGCACGGCTGGTTTCCCACCGGAGTGACCCAGCGGAGCACAGGACCTGGTACTGCCACGGTGCACCCCAGGGTGCCCCAGGGAGCAGGAGGAGGAGGAGGAGGGGATGCACAAACCGACTGACAGCCAGGCCGGGACGTGCCGCCCAGCAGCCCGTCCCAAAACTGCAGAATAAAAGTTTCCCCGGGACTCAGCCCCGGGGTCGTAGTGCGAACGAGTGTCCGGCAGAGCCGCCGCTCCCCTTGCGCAAACCGCCGGCTCCTGCGGGCGGGCGCACACAAATCCTGCTGGGAGTGTTTTTTTTTTTGGGGGGGAAAGGGGATGGCTGGGGAGTGGAGGATGCTCTTTTCCTTTAGGGGGGCTCGGGTGGGGTGAGCCCTCGCCAGGGAGTGAGCAGGGAGGAAGAAACGCGGCTTCTCTGCACGGAGGAAGGAGCTCTCCAGCTCTCCGGCCTCACTGCGCGTCTCGGGGCCGCTCGTTCAAGGCATGTGGTGTGAGCAGAGAGGACAGAGACCCTTCGGAGATCTTGGACTGGGCAAGCTTCTTCTAAATTAAGTCACAGTATGGAAGAGAGGAGGCAAAAATAAACTAGGATCAAAAGAGAAAAAAGCAACTCTTACAAACCAATCCCAGATCTCGACTCAGTGCTGTTGCTCATACGTAGTGCTATACAATTTAGTCGTGAGTTGGTTTCTTTTCTCGCAGGCATTGGAAATCTTCGCCGTCAGAAAAAAAAAAATCTAGGATGGCCAGCTTTCCGAAAATCCCTTAGTGTTCGTTGGGCTAGGAACAATTTGGCGTTCACTACAACATGAACACTCAAACCAATTGCACATCCAGAACTCCGGCACCTCTCTTTGTTTGTTCGGCTTTTTGTGTCGCGTGGGGTTTTTATTTCCTTTCTCATTGTCGCCTTTGCCTTAGTTGACCACCACCACCCCTTCCATCCAAATGTCGCAAGTTGAAAAGACCACAGAGTAAGACTTTACTGGTTGGGCAAGAAAGTCTCTCCCTACATTCTACTGTCTGATGAGATTTGAGAGCAGCAGGTAGTTGCTGTCAGCAGTCACTTTTCCTTTCGCAAAAAAAAAAAAAAAAAAAAAAAAAAAAAAAAAAAAAAAAAAAAAAAAAAAGTTTAAAATACAACACCCATCTGGTTCCTCGAAGTTCTACACCATGTTGTGATGATTGTTCCTCTCAATGATGTCCACAGGTGAAAGGATCTCCTTCCGGATGGGAGGTGGAGGCAGGCAAGTCTTTGTCTTGGGCTTGAAGAGATCTGAGACGTAAAACACCTGCAGGAGTAAGTGGAAAAGGCAAACTTAGCCACAGTGGGTGATGTTTTGCTCAAAAGTTGGTTTACAGAATATATACACATTTTCAGGCTGCAAAAACAGCACTTTCTGAAAGCCTGCCCATAACAGCTGTGAAATCCCAAGCGCCTGCTACCACCTTTCTGCACAGCAGAGAAAAAGGCTCAGACCTCACAAAACCATGAAAACATGAGAGGACAACTTAAATTCTCACTGCGTAATCACCGAGTGCAACACCCAGACCTCGGCTGAACGGGTTGAAAAGCCAGGAAACAGATCCACGGCCTGCACTCCAATAAAATAACAAAGGTCGCCAGAGGGCTGGCCTGACTCATCCTGAGTGGTTTCAGGGATGGAGCTGCCATGAAACAATTCATTCAGCCAGACATCATGTAGGCAATTAAAAGCTTCCAAGTCAAAGCTGTGTTAAAAGCGATCAGCAGTGAGTCAGTGGTGAGCGATGCTCCTCAGGCCCCACCAAGGCACCAGTACAGAGCTGGGGTCTGGTGGAAGCCAAAGGCTAAGGAGAGGAGGAGCTATTCCTGACTCCTTCTTCCTAAATATCCCGTGATGTAACCCCTCTCCCGGATGTGAAAACGCCAGTGCCTGGCAATTTCGGAAGGTAGCAACACAATAAGAAACAAAGTGCTGGGAGGAAACTTCCACATCCTCCTTTGGCAGCAGCAGCACGAAGCTTATCAGTCCTCTAGGACTGGGGCACTTTCACCCTTGCCAAACCTCAACCCCATGCCAGAAGGGAAAAGAGTCAGACAGCACAGATCCTCTGCATGGAGCAAGAAGTGGCAAGGATTCATCATTTTGTCACCTGGCACCACAGCTCCAAACTTCTGTCCTGCCACCGACTGCCTCTGCCAGCCCAAATTTGACAGCTCATCTCAGGAATCCTTAAACCCCGATAATCCGGACTAAAGCCATGGGTTTGCTGAGCTGAAATCCCAGGATGAGCAGCACATGGCTGTAGGAATCAGCAGTACATTTGTTTTTCCCCCACGCTACTTGAATGCAACATTTAAGCACTCAGATAAATCAGGGGGAAAAATAATTCCAAGGTGCTCAAGGAGATAATATTAAATTGTGACTTCCAGGCTGGGTAACACAGGGAGAAAGCAAAGGTTTGGCCTGCCTGCATCTCCACATTTTCTAACTACCCAGAGCCTTGTGCAGCAGGTTGAGTTGTCCTTGGAAATAACTTTTGCAAGTCCCTATCAGCACAGCAGATAAGGCTCAAGCTGGACAACAAAGCTGCTGTAAGCAGCAATTTACTCCTACAATTGTAACCAGGGATGAAGGAAGCTGAGCTGGTGTTGCTTTGTGGAAAAGTAGAGAAGGAGCTGATGTACAAAACAGTTCTTTTCTTGATGTGTGTGCTGGTGTCTGGCTGTTTGGTTGTGCAACAGAGCTGATAAAAGTTGTTTACAGGGCATCCAGGTTGCAGCATTTGTATGTTTGGGTAAATAAACAGGATCCAGCTGATGCTCCTGAGGATCACAAGCTGGAGTTTGGCCCCATGCTGCAGCATCCCAGTGTAAAACCACGTTGAACTGCTCTGGCACTGGTTTTACTTGGGGTTGTTAGTAACTGTAAACCCCCCCCCCCCCATTTGTCTGGTTTGGTGCATTTCTGGTGCCATCTTGCTCATCTGTCCACCTCTGAGAGCTGGATTCAATCAAAAAGGTGTCCAGCTTCTGCACCAAGAGAGCCATGACAAATCAATTTATGGGAGGAGATTGCTGAGTGCAAGAAGCATCTGGGGATTGCTTTGAGTCTGGTCCTTATTTTTGACAGGAATGAGTTATGGTGGCATGTCATCCTGGGTATTTTTGCTTTTACTGTGCTGCTTTTCAGGGTTTCATTCAGAGACTGGTTAAGGGGTTTCATTTCTCTTTAAACTGTATTTCACTTTAACATGGCTGGAGGTTATATAAACATTTATAGGAATCATGAAACGTGATCTTTGGGGGTTAAAAGTGTGTTAAATCCTTCTAATGCTTGAACTGTTTAACACAAAAAAGGACTAATAAACGTGCTAAGTTTTTCACTTGGATTAGCTCCATTTCCTGTAGAAGGTGCTCTCCACCCATAAAGAAAACTTGATGGGAGAAGACTGAGAGCATTTTAAGCCAGTATCTCGCATACCTACTTAACAATTCCTATTACTTTCCATCCTATTGAAGCAATTTTTAATCATATACGGAGAGGTTAAAACAACTCCTCTGAGCTAACCAGAGCAACACTGGGAGCATGTCCTTCTGACATCTCCCCTTTTCCCTCTCCCTCAGATGAGACATAAACCACACAACACACAGCAAGCTGCCTACGAGGCCCATAGAAACTATTTCTATTTGAGAAATCCTCGTCGTATTTCACCCTGGGTCCAAGTCTGAATGTTTCATCAGCTGGAAGTGCTTGACATTAATGTCTTCTGCTTGTTATTTCAGGCACTGAAAGACAAACGTGTCTGCTGCAGCACGACCTGGGTTTAAGCTCAGGCAGCCTTCGGAGGAGAAATCCACAACTGGTTTCTACTGAAAATTGTGGCCTGATAACTGTGGTGTTTTTACAGCTCTTGACTGTCACCAGGGTGGACCCTGAAGGCCTTGCTGGGGGAAGGGGTGGCTGGGAGCACCCAGGGTCAGAGGTGATGAGTTTCCACATCCCTCCCTCTGTTTCAGAGCAGCCCATGTAGGAGGGCTGGGCAAGAACCTCCAGGACATACCAGGAATTTCAGCGAAGAGCTGCTAAACTGCTCCTTCAGTGCAAATTCCAGGGTGTTTTGGGATGACTCTTCCTCTTGTCCCTTGCTGCCACCTCCCAAAATGGAGGAAAGTCTCTGCCAGGCCCTACTAGGCAAAGACTCCCACCAGCAAAGCCAGGTTCTGGAGAACAGCACACTGCTGGCTCTCTGCAGGCTGATGGAATGGGACAAGGGCTGGGTTCAAACCCTGCCCTGAATCCTAAGCTGAAGCCTGAGACGTTCCAGGTGACTGAGCCATTCCTGCAGAGCGTTTGGATACAGCTGCTCCTTCCACCAGAAGGCTGGGAGAGCAGCTCAGGCTGCCCCAGGCAAACCCCAGCCTGCCTGGGAAACTCCAGGCAGCTGCTTCCTATGACACAGGAAAATGATCCCAGCCCTTCCACAGCCTCCCCTTCCCAGCACAGCTTCCAGCTGCCGGAGGGCTGGGAAAGGACAGCCAGGCCAGGCGTGCTGCTCGTCTGGACACCCATCCCAAGCATCCGGAGAGCCATTGTCCTTCTGCACCCGCCCTGGGACCCAGGGATGGACTGCCTGGTCCCCTCCCCTCCACACGGCTGTTATCCCACTTCCCAGCATGAAGACACACACTTCTCCCACCTGCCCCTCGGGATCTGCCAGCCCTGCATATGGGACACGGGCACCAGGCAATGGCAAAACCCAACAGCTACTGCTCACAGAGCTAATAATACTCAGTGAAAAGGTCCCAACAATGACATTTTTGTTTCAGCTTTGGAATATTATCAACGAGTGGGAAGTACATAAATAACCTCTTTTCTCTCCCTGCAAAATGTAGTATTGGTGAACTTAACTCCTTGTTCCCAAGGCTTATTTACTTTTAGAACAGTAAAAAAAAAAATTTAAAAACCCCATACAAAGTGGTGAGCTGTAAAAATCTTGCTTTCAGGAGTTCAGAGAGACAGAAACCACAGCCCCCAGCTGCTTTGTGTCTGTCTGAGGCAGACCTGACTCGGTGCCCCCCATCCTGCCAACTTAAAACACCTTCATGTGTCACTTCAAGTTACAGGGCTTTGCAACCAGGTCACCCTTTGGAGAGCAAGTGGCATGAGAACCAGCCCTAGAGCTGATGAGAAGTGGGCACAGCTTTTGTTGGCCACTTTCTCAGGAGCCCTTTTGCTCCATGAAAATGCACCAGTCATCAGTCAGCCTGCCCTCATTGGGGTGACACCAGGTTTTGGATGGACTGTGTGTAGAAAGAGCCATTGTTGTGGAAGAGCAGACCCTCTGCTCAGCTCCTGGTGGAAAACCTTGCTGAGAAGCCTGAGGACAGCTGGAGAAGCCAAACCTTCTGGTGGAGAGGGAAATACCTTCCCTTGACTGAACATCTTTCCAGTGCCCCAGGCTGGGCCAAGCCTCTGGAGCACAGTGCCTCCCACCACATCCCTGGCTGTAACAGAGAATCACCCGAGCTGAACTGCTGGGTTGCAAAGGCACTGCTGCTCCCACAGGACCTTCCCAGCACTGTTCCTGCCCCGTTTCCCCCACTCACCACGCAGTAAGCCACCAGGGCTCCCTGTGCAAAGCCTGCCAGCACGTCGGTGGGGTGGTGCTTGTGGTCCGACACGCGGGACAGCCCGGTGTAGAAGGCCATCATGATGAGGGTGAACTGCAGCAGGGGACGGAGCAGGCGGGCTCCCTTCCACGTGAATCTGGCCTGCAGATAGAACTGTGGGGAGAGAGGGAAACAAACAAACAAACAAACAAAAAAAGAGGTTGTGTTAATTTGCCCAAAATTGCCCAAATTGCAGCAGCAACTGCTCTGTGGGGATGGCTGTGGGGCATCCCCGGCCCTGTGGCTCAAGGAGGGGAGTTGACAAAGAGGAAAGGATGCTCCTGTCACCCCTGTGGTCTCCCCTAGAGGGATTTTTAACCCATGGACAGGATGAGGACAGTGGTGTATGGGCACAGCCCTTGGTCAGTGAGCCAGGACCAGGGATGGGGACGCCCTGCACCCCAGCTCTGCTGCAGCCTCCACACAACACTGCATCTGAGTAATGAAATTCCTCCCCAGCTTTATTAAAGCATACCAAAAGCATGGTCCCAAATCTGGGGTCTTTAGGACTCACACCATCTCTCAGCGGACAAAGAGGAGTGCATGCAGCATGCTAAACCTCCAGAGCCACCCCAGAGCTCCCAGGCGTGGCCACAACCACCACAACGCACACAATGCCACCCTGCAACACTCCCATCGCGTTTCCCAGCGTTTTCAGGCAATCAGAGAGCAGCTGCCCCTCTGCACAGCCTGGGAATTCCCTCCCTGGCTGGGAATGCCAGGCTGATGCCGGGCAGAGCCCGCAGCCCAATTCCCACTGGCAATGCCGTGCCTGTCGCGGGCCCGCTCCCCCCGCCGCACGGCCCGTTCCTGTGGGAACCGGCCGGGAAGGCAGGCAGGAAAACAGCCCCTCCTGCCCTGGATGAGCGCAGGGGGGAAGGCTGTGGGAAGGGAGGGACGCCGCGGCAGCCTCCGGGCTCGGGGAGCAGCGAGGCTCCGAGGGGTGACGGTGGCTGCCCGTGGGCTCGTTCCCGCAGCCCCGGCTCCGGAGCGGAGCCCTGGAGTCAGACCCAGCGAGCTCCAAGGGGCTCTGCTACATCAGAGGGCTGCACAAGGCTTTACTCCACATTTACGGTCTCTTTTACACACCCAGAGCACTCCGCACCGCCTTGATATGAGAGGGAATGAAGCTCCCTGAAACCGCAAATAACTTAATGTAAAAGCAAAAAAAATGGCCTATAAAAGCAGAACTAATTGGGAAGCTGATAAGGGGGAAGCATCGTTTTGGCCAATTGAGTATGTTTGGCTGTTGCATAAACACTGTACCTATCCCTTTTTGGAAAGAGCACACCCCGGGTTCTTCAGAAGGAATGAAACATCACATCGTCTGAATGGAGCAGATGCTGCAAATTACCCAGATGGTTAGCCAATTAACATGGAAGGCAGCAAAACAGCTCAGTGCTGGCTAATGGACATGGTGATTCTGAGGAATATATCTGCAAACCAGCCCGACCTGGGAATGGAGCCATGGCCCCATGGAGCACATCCCACACCCCACACCACGGTCCCTTCCATCCCAAACCAGTCCATGATTCTATTTGCATGGTCAAGAGCCTCAACTCGGCCCAGGTGACAGCACAAAACTCAATTTCCAGTGTGCTGCTGCAGAGTAAAAATGTCTCCAAGTATTATATATTATAAACCATCACTCTCAGTTCTACCAGGAAGACTTTAAACCTGATGTCTTATTTTAATCTTCTGTCTTTGTCCCATCAAATCCCTTAAGAAGGACATTTGCTGCTGTATAATCTGACATTTGCCAATTTTGCAGAATCTGGACATCTTCTCAAATCCTTCCATCCCACAAGCCTGGACTAAAAAAGACATCTAGAGCTGAGGGTGCAAAGTATCAATTAAAAATTAGCAATAAAAAGCAAACAGCAAGTTTGAAGACACAGTGAAGGAGGCACTTCTGGGGCTGAACTGTGTCCCTCATGTGCCATCTCTAGCCCTGGAAAAGGGGTAAAAAGCAGTGTGGTACCACAGGGGTTGTGCTGGGTGTCCCCCAAGTCCCCAGCACCCAGCTCACACCCACACCTGCACATCTTGGAGGACTAAAACCCACCTGAGCAGGTGTCCCTCAGACACTGTAACACCAGTGCAAGGAGCTCAGCTGAGTTCCTTTCACTGCCACAATAAAGGCCATGGAAAAACTGCTCTTTTTGAATTGCCCATTCGTAAGGGCAAAAAAAAGAGGATAAGAGCGCTCCTCATATTCCACAGGCATCTTATGAACATGCAGTGTTACAAAAGCTGCTCTCAAACACCAGGATCCACTAAATACTTTCAAGGTAAGACTTGGGGTGCTCTGAACTTTGCCTCTGCCCTCAGTATGAAAGAAAAACCCAGTTAATAGGACAAGGTCAAAAAAATGAAAGTAGAATTTAGGGGCTGAAAGGATTAGGATTTCCCTAGAGCAGGAGTTAGTGCTATTACCAAGAAATGGAAAATTCCTGAAATTCATCTGAAAATCTGTTTAAGAAGGTGTTTTTGTTGTTTTGGCGGGGCCTTTTTGTTTTTCTTTGTTTGTTTTTTTTGGGTTTTTTTGCTCCTGGGAACAAATCTGAAATGCTGCCTGCTACAGACTGACAGATTTGGATGGGAATGTGGAGCTGGAATGGAGCTCTTCCCAGGAGGGGGTGGAAGAGCAAGACCACAGCTGGGGTTATTTCCACCACATATCATCACAGGGCAGTGAAAACCAGGAGCACCACCAGGAGCCAGGGTGGGTGAGGTGGGATCACACGGGGTGGGAGTCATTTGGAGTTCCCATCCGCTGTCTCCTGGCAGAGGCTGAGTTACCACAAAGCAGATGAGGGACGTCACAGCACTCTCCCTGTGCCAGGGGACTTCCACAGTGCTGTGGGGGCAGCCCACAGCCACAGAGCCTGTAAGCAAGCCCAGGAGGAGCTGGCAGGGCACACAGACCCAGAGCATCACATCCAGCCTCCCTTGGGGGCTTTCTGCTCTCCAAAATCCCATCCCTTCACACTCTCTGCAGGGCTGGGCTCCATCAGCCCTTAGTCACACCTAAAATTTCCTTCTGGGAAACAGCTGGGCTTGCTCCTGGCTGTCTGACCCCAAGTGACCTCCTTCTCCAGCCCCATCTGCAAGCAGAGTGGTACCCAAAGTGCTACAGGACCCAAACCTCTCCAGCCCAAACTCATCCCAGTGCAATGCACTGCCCTGGCTGCACAGAGCCAGCTGGGGGCTGGGAAATGCAGAGTTTGTCTTTTAGCACCAAGCTGGCCAGAAGGGATGGACAGGAGATGGGCACAGACCTCTCAGCATGTGCTGTTTGCCTCTTCCTGCCTTTGCTGAGTGCACCCGCCCCCTGTCACCCCATCAGAAATATTCCCATCAGCTCAGTTCACAGCTCAGCCTAGGCCTCTGATGGAATCCCATTTTATTCTCTTCCTTAGGTCACCACTAAACTCCAAGTCCACAACCACAGAGGTTCCTTCACAAAGGCACATCACTGCTCAGCTGTTCCAGGGCACCTTCTGCACCCTTCAGCAAGGAGCTCCAGGGAGAAGCCTCTTGCTTCCCCTGACACATAAACCCAGCACCATCTCTCATTTTCCACTGACATCAGTAGAACACACCACAACCCACTCTGAAGTCTTCTGCCTCACCCACTGACACATATTAAACACACAAGGTTTGATTGCATTTTACCCAGAATCAGACAACGTTGCTGAGGGATATTAATTCAACTTTTCTGGTATTTAAATTCAGCTTTTCTGCACCCTTCGTGCAATTTCAGGCAACTTCATGCTGCAGATAAATCAGCATTATGGTCTCACATGCTCGAGGGGAATGGGAAGCATCCACTGCTCCCTGCAAAGACTCCCCCACGTCCAGAGAAACAGAACAAAGAGGTGTGGGTCAGCTCCAGAGGGCTGCATGGAATAAGCTGTTCCATACCTCCTCTTTCCTCAGCCTGCTATAAATATGTATTACAGCTCACTCAGCCAAGGAGTAACAAAGCAAGGAAAATTAGGACAAAGAGGATTACCCAAGAGTTATTTCCCCTTTTAAATTTTTTATACAAAGGCCTGATGTTAATTGAGTATTCCTGGTGACAAGAAGGCTGCGAGAAACTTAGCCCTGAAGTCTCAGCATTTAGAACCAAATCCCAGGGGATTTTACTGTGTTGCAAGTGCCTTTCCCTGGGACTTTTCCCTCAAAGCCCTTCAGGGCTTGGCATCTATGAGTGTTTTCCTCCTAGGAGCCCATGGGTAGCACAGGGCTGTGCTGCTGTGCCAGGAAATGGGGAAGCTGTGGTCACTCTTCCCCTGTTCACCAAATATCTGGACAAATCCAGCCCCAGGCTGCAGGCAGAGCCCAGTGGGATGTGTGGGAATCCAGGCATCTTTTAATAGACTAACTGGAATTTTCTGGCACCCCTCTCCACCAGGTGAAGCAAACTTGAAAACATTTTTATTCAGAATGGGCTCTGAGAGCGAAGCCAGGGAACGCCAGGAAAGACGGGAAGTGACTTATCCTTGAAATATGAAGTATTGTTCCACCAGGAACAGGCTCTGGACACGGCTGATCTGCCAGGCCTCTGCAGGACACGCTCAGCCCCACAGACACCCCACTCTGCAGAAGCTCCTGGCACGCTCCTGGCATCCAAAGTGTAGGCAGCAACCTGCTGCAGCACAGCCCTCGCTTCCCAGGAACAGGGGAGCACCTGTTTTGTCTTGATTTGAGATGATTCCCTGATTAAATCCATCAAACACACCTCCTGCAGGCACTGGCGTGGTGGGTGCCACATTTCTGACCAGGCATTCAGAACCCCAACTCATTCACTGAGGTGGGCAAGGCAGTGGGGTTTATCTTGCATCAAATAAAATCCCTCTGGCTTACTATAAGCTCTTTCTTCCTGTAATTGTTTTTTGATATTATCAGCCTCTCCAGTGTGTCAGATTTGCTGCCTCCCTTTTCCTATGAGATTTCTCTGTCAGGCTCTGGCAGTGACCAGGGAGCTGGAGTGATAGAGAGCAGGATGCTGCTGGACAAGCTGGAATCACAGAATCATTTAGGTGGAAGAGAGCCTTAAGACTGCTGCCTCAGCTGTCTTGTCTCAAGTTGCATTTTTCTCCCTGCAATTCATCACCAAATACTTGATGAAAATTTTTCCTGAATTCTTAAGGCAAGAGGCAACTGGAGAGCAGACAGAGTCTGCTACCAGCCAGATCACAGTTTTGAGACAAGGTAAAAATTAAAAATGAAATAATTTAAAAGGGATTGCCCCCTCCATAGAGAGGGGTAAGGGGAGCAGCCTGTTGTCCTGGGTCAGGGGGAATTGGGGAAAGTCTGGTGAGCGCTGACAGCTCCCATATGGGGACAGGGAAGGGCAGCAAAGAGGCATCTCTGTGCTCTGAAGCATCACACAGGAGCTGAACACCACCTCTAAAGCCTGCTGCAAAGTTACAAAGAACATCAGGCAGCAAGCATTGGTGCAAAGCAGCATTGGAAAAGGAGTCATGCAGGTTTTCTGTGCATCCTGTGGGAACCTGGAACTCACTCTGAAGTTTTGGGGTCTCTGCTACCAGCCCCCCAAGCTCTGTATTCCCATTTTTTCCTCACCTGCCCCAAAAGTGCTGGATTTTCAGAAACACACATGAAAAAAGAAAGTTTGTCCAGCAACCTGCAGCAAATGGGTCAAGCCCTGGTAGAGAAACCATTACCATCTTAATAGGGACTTGCTGTTCCCAGATGCTGGGCTTGAAAATATCTCAGGGCTGACTTATCTGACTGCCCACAGACCTCCCCAGAAATAAATAAATGACTGCCCGTGTGAGGGATGGCTTCCAAACTCAGCCCAGAAAGTTTTACGATGGGCTGAGCCTCCTGTGAAACATCACTAAGGCAGCTCTTCATTGTAATAAGGCTGGGAGGAAATGGCCAAAATGCTCGCTGAAGAAATTCAGAAGTTTTCCAAGAACAAAAATAAGAGGAAAAACAAAGAAAGAATTTAATATGCCGCCCACAACTGCCTGGAAAGCTCAGCGATTCAGTTACAGGAGTTGCTCACAGGCAGGGGGATCCAAGGCTGAAAAGGCAGGAGGGAGCAGTGGTTACTTATCTTTCCAGAGGGTGAGGGATGGAGGGAACACTGCTCATAGATAAAAGCTCATGTTTCATGTTTTTATCAGTGCAGTGCTGCTCCTCTGCTTGCAAGTCCGAGATTACCAGGGATGGAGGAGGAGCACAAATCTTAAAAGCGACACAAAAACTTGATTTTTTTATGAAATAACTAACTTATAAAAAAGGAAAACCAGACACAAATCCCTCTGAGCCCCCCCCAGAAGGGCGGGTGTGTGTGTCCAGCCCGTGTGGGCAGCGCTGCCTCCCGCAGCCCCGGCAGGAAGCACCTTGGCAGCCACCCCGGCCCCAGCCCAGCGCAGGAAGGGCAGAGCCATTTCTCACTGACAAAGGAAAACAAGCCCCAGCCCTCCCCTCCGGAGCCAGGCGGGCAGAGGCTGCTCCACCTGCTCTGCTGGCACCTTTTGGGACCAGGCATCACCTCGTGACACGGCCGGGGCAGCGCATCCTCCCCCTCCACCCGTGAAACGTTCTGGCTCGCCCCAAACTCTCCTCGGTGCAAACCACAGCGTGGGGTGAACAGAATCGCACAGGCCATCCACAAATTTGGTAGGATTTGGATTTAATTGCCACCTTGGCCACATCCCAAAGCTGCACACGCAGCTCAGCTATCATCCCAGGAGTCTCTACCCTAAATAACTCCACGGCAGCTGAGGGTGGATCTTCCCACCAGCAGCTCAGGCTCTTCTTTTTCAACCAACTTTCCATGTCCAAGGCTCATCCTGCCATTACTGCTCTGGAAATGTGGGACAGGGGGACAGGGGATCAATCAGCTCAGTGAGCTCACTTACCACCAAGTACAGCATGGTGTACAGGGAGAAGGACGCGTGCCCGGAGAAGAAGGATTTCCTGCAAAACAAAGCAGGAGCTCAGAACCAGCCAGTATAATCCTCAATATTATAATTCTCCCCATTATATGGTGCCTTGCCTGTGGCATCTGAGGGTGCCAGGCCAGAGGGACTCACAACCCCCAGTTCTCTGGGTTATAAAACCCCTGTTATCCGCCCTGCTTGCTGGTGAGGCAGAAAGCGAGCGGATGGACAGGATGCTCACATTGTTTGTCCCTTCCTGGCCTACTCATGGGACAGCAGGATATTATTTCCAGGATAACCCAATAACTCATCATCTCGCCTCAAATAACCGGGAAACCCTAAAGAAAGGAGTAGAGAGCAACTTCTCTGCTTGCTTCATTGCAGAATAAAGAATGTGCCCCTGGAAAAGTTAGAACTGGGCATCTGATGGATGTGATAGAGCTCCAGGGGAAGGCACTGGCAGCCCTGCCTGGGTGGTGGAGCCCTTCCTGAGGAGAAGCTCTGCTCTGCTACACGGGACAGCTCGGGCTGCTCACCATGAGCTCAGCTCTGGGGGTGAATTCCCACACAGAGCTCAGGGAAACAATAGTGTAGGAGTAAAGAGAAAGGAAAAGAAATATTATTCAGCTGAGTGCCACACTTCCCAAGGGAAACTGCTGCTCACTGGGATTTATGGCCTTTGCAGAAAAAGCAGCATTTCAGAGAACTCTAGAATGGTTTGATCTGCAAGGGACATCAAAGACCAACTCATTCCACCCCCTTGCTAGGGGTAGGGACAGCTTTCACTAGACCAGGGTGTTTAGATCCCCACCTCAGGTGGCCTTCCAGGGATGGGGCATGCATCCACAGCCTCTCTGGGCAATCTACTCCAGTGCCTCACCACCCTCACAAGGAGGAATTTTATCCTAATACCCAAACTAACCCCACCCTCAGTTTCATACAGCACAGTTTCAGCTTCCAATCTTCTGCTGCTGACACAGAAACCCCAGACACATTCAGAGGCAGAAACCCTTGGCTTCAGTGCCACGGGCTCTCACCTGGCTTCCTGCACCCTGCTGTCACTTCCCCTGCACGTGTAGTTCTGGATGTAAACTCCCTTGGCGCAGTTGATGGTGGAGAAATCCAAGTCACAAACCGCCAGGAAATGCGGCCGCAAGCGCCCCACGGACACTTTGGCAATGTCTGTGAAGGACTGGCTGATGGCACAGCCAAAAACAAAGCAGCCCACTTGCTTGTAGAGAGCTGCCACGTAGGGGTTCTGGATGAAGGAGCGGGACTTCTCCTTCAGGTAGTGGATGCGGTAGAGCTCTCCCGTTATGATCTGCCAGGGAAGCAACAGGGAGAGGTCAGAGAGCAGGAAAAGCGCTGTGCAAAACCAGGGGGGTGAGACAGCTCTGGGATCTCAAACCAGGAATCTGCTTCTGCAGTGAGGAAGGAGAGGCCACAGCCCAGTGTCTCTCCATCCTCCCCCTCTTCCCTCCCAGTGCTGGGAATGCTGGTTATGGAAAAATCCAGTCAACAAAACAAAAGAGTGAATTTGGGGTTTGCACATTGGTGTGTCTTTACAAAAGTGAAATAACACCCCTAGCACAGTGGGAAAAGAAAATTGACATAAACCAGATAAAGAATTAGTGTGTGTTGGGAAGGAGAGGCCAGACCCACTACCCTCTTATCAAACTGGTTTTGGAGGAAAATAAACCCACAGCCTGCTTATCTTCCTCTCTTAAAATCATTAACACAACAGGGGAAGAAACAGAAAGCCCCAAATTTTTCAGATTCTGGCCCAAAACTTGCCGCCAGCAGGCCCAATTCAACCCTCTCAAGGCCCCACGAAGTCCAGCTATTCTGGGGCATTTCAAGGGGTCTTGCCATACATGGCAGCAGATTATGTTTTTCTTTTGTCAGGGGTGTTGAGGTTTGACAATATCGCCATAAATCACTGTCAGGCAGCAGAGGATCCAGCTTCTCACACTCATGACTCTTAAGAGGCAGGTTAATGAAAATCAGGCTGTGAAATGAGGTCCAAATGTCTCACCTCTTCCAAAGAGCCAAAGGTTTAAATTGTTCCCCGTCACGCTGCACACCTACATTTTAAGCTCTAGATTTACAGCTTTAGGATTTCATTCATTACTCTAAATGTTTTTATACCTGAGTAATAACTCGAGGCAGAGGTTTTGTTTTCTTTCTTTTTGGATGCCCCCTTGTCCCTGCCTCTCTGTAGTCATGGGGACTGTGATATGTAAAATTAACTGTCAGGAAAAATGCCTTCATGTTAATCCCTTTCTGGAGCAGCCAGCAATATTCCTCCCGGTGTGGCAGCCTGCCAGCCATAAGTAGGAGACGAGGCTCCCCTGCCTACCTTTTTTAAAAGCTTGGCACAACCTTTGGAAACTAATAAACTGGAAAAGTATGGCAATTAGACTAAGAAGAGTTGAAGCTGTATCATTGTTTGAACTCACTCGTACCAGGGCTTGAAAAAACAAAGGTTGACCTAAGGCAGCTGAAATTGCAGCTAAGCAGGCTTTATCAAAGAGAGATACAACTGAAATAACAGAAAATAAACGCCGAGCTAGAGCAGGCTCTGCTACCATGCACAGGAATTCTTTGAGTGGCTGCACCACCATTTGGCGTTTACACATCACAGCTGAGATTTCCTCTTGGAAATCTGGTAGTGACCAAGGCCTGTTTAGGGAGCTGCATCATTTTAATCCTCACAGTCTCCATGGTTTATCTCCATTTTGAACCACTTCCCAGCACAAGCTGCCAGCCAGGAAATCTACTGGTGCGAGGCCTGCAGAGAGAGGCTGTCCTGGATGGACACAGAGGCTCCTGCACGAGGGCAGGTCCACTCCCAAAAGCCTAAATTCACAAGAAGGGGAGCTCTGAAGCTCAAAAGTCATGGCTTTCACAGAGGGAAGACCAGACAAATTAAGGATGAGATCTGATACTGGGAGATGTGCCATTACTGCAAACTCACAAACAGATCTGTGCAAACCTGAGGCTCTTGGCCTGGGGAAAGGCATGTGACCATTTTAAACAGGGACCAACAATAGTCTGGGGATTAATATTTTTCTCTCACCGTTGGTGGTCTGGGTAATTGCACACATGTAGCAGATTGTAAATTGGAGCCTTCATTCCCTCACTAAAATGCTGCTGGGTACCCAGGAACCCTCTCCAGTTAGTGAAAGCCATGGATCAACTTAATGAGAAGCTAAAAATTGGGTAAACTTGTTTTTTTGGCAGTGCTGTCCCAGATAAAGCAGGACGGTGGAAAACTAATGCAGCACAGATGTGCACAGACGGGAAGGACATCCTGAAAAGAAAACAAATTTTAAACATATCAAGCTCTTCTCATGCCTTGCACTCCTGGTGAGCCATTCCCAGGTGATGGGCACAATTCCCTGGCACACATATTTAATCAAGTTGGTCATTAGAGAGAAGCCAACATCAAACTTTTCTGTCTGTGAATGCTTTTTGCAGACTTTCAGTTGTCAAGTCCATTTTATTGTTATTATAAGGTATCATCAACAATCCAATTAGCCTGTAATTACTTTTAGTGCTTTTCTAGCCACTTGCTTCTGGTGTAACATTCTCTGTGCTAATCACATTGCAGCATCCCACCTTCAACTGTAAACCAGACAGGTAATACAGGTGTGTACTTAGATCACCCAGCAAATTAGTTTTACTAGGAATTTTCCACAGCCCTTCAAGACCTATCAGGTGTGGGGACACGGTACCACAGCAGTGGTCCCCCTGCAAGGCTCAGGAAGAGGAGTGTCCCCTTCCCCTGGCCATCCAAGGGACCACCAGCATCACATCAACCAACTCCTAGCATGAAGAGCAGCCAGCAGAGAGGTGAGAGTGCAGAGCCCAGGGGCATGAACCTCTCCAGTGTCATCTGCATGGAAGTTTGCCTGAAGTCAGTAAATACACAGATATTAAAACCAAATGCATGTCCTCTCCCATCCTGATGGAAGCAAAGGTCTCGCCTCTGCCGTTTACTTAACAAACTCTCTGGGTGTCCTAAAGCCACTTAAAACATGACCTGGACCCTTTTTTCCCCAGCCTAGACTGCCTGTGATGCCACGTAAAGCAAGGGTGTGAAATTTTGGCTGCTCCATCCCAAAAGCCAGCTCCCTGGAAGTCCTCAGAACCACTGCCCTGCCTTCCAAAGGCAAGCAGTGTGAGCGAAGGGAGCTCAGTGCTCTGTGGATTTGGAAGGAATTCCTATTATGCTACAGTAATTCTGGTATCTGGGTTACATCTGAAAAAGGAGGTCAGGCTGACTTGAATTTTCCATGCAGGCTGCCATAGCAAAGAAATCTGTTGCTTCAGTTCCTCGTTAGCCGTTTGTGTCACTCAACAGCAAATAACTGAGCTTTTGAGTTTACCTTATTAAGTTACATTTGTTGTGGGCACAGTGAAACCAGGGCAGAAACATCCAATTCTTTGGGGATTTTCTTTCTCTTTTAATTGACCTGCTATTTCGTGGTAGAGAGTTGATGGATCACACAGGCAGCTGATTATGTTTCCAGTTTCTGGTCCAACTCCTGTATTTGCCACTGCCTCATTAGGGATCAGAAGCACACTCTGCATGGAGCTGGCGTGCCGATAGCTCCGGCAGTAATGCGAAAATGAGAGGCTTTTTCATTTCATTTTTATGGCTTTTCCACACTCGGGGGTCATTCACCTGCAGGGTGAAATTCTGCTGTTTATAGAACTGGGGGCCTGGCACCTTTTGGGCTTTTCTTGGGGAGGGAGGGGGCAGAGGGACAGGGCAATTTTGGGGACCTGCTTTGCTGAGTGTGTGTATGTGGTCAGGGAATGATGGAGAGAAGAGGAAATGATGGAGACATTCACATCACAAAGCAGCAAGGCTGAGGATGGGGTATCACCAAAGCAGGCACCTTGCCATCCTAGAATATCTATAGCCCATGACATTCCATCTGTGAGGAAAGGTGAAAGGGAAACAAGTGACCTCTCCTGTAGTCTGAGGCTCCTGGGCCTGAAGTTTCTGAGTTTCTAGACTCAGTTTCTTCATGATGTTTTGGTTCAGGAAGACCTTGTTCACACAGGCTTGGCATAAACATCCAAGTGTTATTGTAACAAGAGTGATGTTTTGGATTCCTTTCTGTAGGATGGACTTCTCTGTGTCTTTCAGTTTGGGGCCAATGGGATGAAGAGTTCTGGCACTCTTCTGACCAATGAGATGGCCTGCTCGAGAAACTATATAAAGGGGGTCAGTCTGAATAAAATTGGAGTCAGATGAAGTTTTTATAAACGAGGTCTCGTGTCGTTTGTTCATCGCCCACAGTGACAATCTCCATCCCTCCCAGCTGAAGGAGCAAGGGGAAGGTGGCACCCCTGGGAAAGCACCTGAACTGTTCTGGCAGCAGGTGAGAAGGAAAATGTAGGTACTTCTCACAGGGGAATTTCATCTTAGCTGGAAGTGCTTAAGCAACAACCAGGAGACAGCTCTTGTCTTCTACTCCAGACCAGGCACCCATGAGCATCAGGAGGCTCAACTCATGGGCTGAGTTCAGCTTTCTGGCTGACAAATAAAGCTCTTGCCATGCAATCACTTCCTAGCACAGTTCTAGAAAAACTGGCAGAAGGAAAATGAAGAGACATTGGGGAGCTGGGACATTAACTACATTTTACAGCGAGGACTCTGGGAATATGTTCCCCATGGAAGGTTTTAATATTGAAATGTCTTAAAAACCTAATACTAACCTGTTAAATTTTCCAGGAACTGGTTAGCTGAAAAGATGTATCCTTTCTTTGTTTTTTAAACCTTATAAAATAGGCAAATACCAGGAGTTATTTGAATAGGGACAAACCATGCCAAGTCTTTACTGACACTCAAGTGTTTTTGCCTCTACTCTGAACTCCTACTGGAGGGTGAAAAAGTTCTTGTGAAGCTCACAGACTTGCCCAAACAGCTTTGGGCCTGTTTACAGGCTTCAAGAGTAATCTCATTCCTCTCATTACAAGCTTTCATTTGTAAATGTTTGCAACTCCTCGCTTAGAGAAGTCAAACAATCGCAGAGGAGATGTGCACCCCGCTAGATGTCTCAGCAGCATTAGCAGGACAAAGAGGTGCCAAAGAACCCCTCCGGGGACAGAGGAGGAGGTTCTGGAGGTGGGACTCACCGCGAGGATGGCGATGAGGATGCCCGCAGCACACAGCACCGCGTCGTTGATGGTTTCCACGTTCTTCTGCGGATACCTGATGCTGTCGTCGTCGCAGTAGAATCCCCTCTGGTAGGGCTGGATTGTGCTTGTCTCGATGATGAGGAAGGGCAACCCGGCTACAAAGAAGGGGAGACAACAACCAAACCCATCAGCAATACAGGCAAAAAGAAGCAGCTCACGAAAAAAACCCCAAGGTTCAACCAGAAAACCCCTTGCAAACCATGCATCACCCTCCCTGGTGCTTCTCTTTCCAGTATCCTTATCTTTCCAAAGGAACAGAGTTGGGATTTGTTTTTCCAAGCTGGTCTTGCAAGGGAAAAGCATCTCCTCTGTTATGGTTATCAGATGTCTGTGCAGCCTGGTTCCAGTTAAGCCCTGTGCGCTGCAAATATTAACTTACAGGAACAGACCCCTGGAGCAATCCCTCTGCAAAAGGCCATGAAAACCAATCCGGCACTTTTCTCCGGGGAGGGCCCGGAGCTGCTCCGAGCTGTGCCGGGCAGAGCAGCCCGAGCTGTGCAAACAAACACGGCAGGATCGAGTATCCACAGGGCTCCTCTCCTACCTGCCCAGCCCACCTACTCTCCATCCCCATCACTTCCCTGCCTTTGGAGCCTTCCTTGGCTCACTCCTCTTTGTATTTACAGGGTGTATTGACACTTTTCTGCCAGTGTTTGTACCCACTAATGCACCGTGCTTTGAGCAGCTGTGGACGCTCATCTGTGCAAGGACCAGAGCATCCACAAAAGCCAATGAACTCTCATCAGAGCCTTCTCTCCTTCAGTCACAATAAAGCCACGTGAAACCTGGGTTTTAAAAACTTATCTGTGAACCCTCTGTGCAGGATTCCTGTGTCTGCACACCTTGGCTGGGTCTCTGCACCTGACAGGGAGCAGATCTCAAGAAAAAGGGCCAGGACACACAGTATGGAGGAGACCCCTGGAAATTGTGGCACATCCATAACTCCTTTTTTTAAAAAAGTTTTTCAGACAAATACAGCACTGCCTCAAACCCAAAAGGGTGTTTCCCAGCCACAATGTCACCTTGGGCAGGACACCCTCCTTCCCTTTGCCTCAGTTTCCCCATCCATCTTTGCTGTTAAGGCCATCATCGAGAGGAGCACTACATCCCCACAAAACCAAGCCCCAAATTCCCTGAAACCCATGCTCAGAGTAAATCACAAGCCACAAGGTACAGGAAACCCTCCTCCCACTTGCAGAGCGAAACCCAGGTAAGGGGAAAAACAAATGCACAGTGGTTCCAGCTGTCCTTGGGCCAAGACAACAGGTCTCACACCCAGATCCTACAGAAGGCATTAGGGAATACTTGTCGACCACTAACTTGCTTAAGTATCTGTGGGTTTGTTTACACAGCTAGCAGTCAAAGACATCAGAGGGTTTTTTCCTTCTAAAATGAATAAAAATAATAAATAAAAAATGAAGCGCTCTTGGGCCTGACTCAAAGTTGTCCACAGTACATTTGCAGTGAACACCATCTGCTAGATGGGATGAGCAAGGGCACCATCCATGCTCTTCAGAAGTGTCATCAAAATAATGTTCCCCATGCTCTCCATGTGAACCTCTCTCTGGATTTCACTTTGCGCAATCCACTTTGGCTCCTTTTCCTGTATGTTAATGGGTTTGCCTAAGCCAGGATTACTACAGGGTTTTGTTAGTCTTAAGAAAAAGCTCCATCACCTGTGAGCAGGGACAACACATACTGACTGAAGTAAAATTTTCAGGTACCCAACAGTGGTCTAGGCCACTGCTCAGGACCCCTTTCAGATCCTCTCAAAAACTCTGGGAATGGGTTAATGGCAAGTTCTGGGCCCTGAGTCGCTTGGCAAGGTGGGACAGTTTCCACCACACGAGCAAGGAACAGTTTGAGAACAGGTTTGGTAAATAACGCGGGACATCTCGTGTGAATCCAGCTGGTCATCATTCCACCACTGAACCCTTCTGATGCCCAGCCAGCTTGGCCCCAGAAGCCTGCCTCTGATGCCAGCAATCCCATTTTAATGGGCCACTTAAAAACTCCTTAGGTTTCCCGATGAGGAATGGCAGGGGGAGAGGGGAGGACGCCGTCGCTGGGCGCGATCCGGTTTCGCGGCACGGGGCTGAACTCGGGGAGTAGACACACCACGGTTACGTGGCTCATTGTTTTTCCTCCAGTTCCTCTTGTTAATGGCTTTCACATGACAGGTCTGTAAAACACATGTTCCCACAGACAATAAAATGCATCTGAAAGCTAAAACCGGCCCTAAAAAAAAAAAAAATTAAAAATAAAAAAAAAAAAAGAAGAGACAATAGCGTTCCTATATATTCTGTGAAACCAGGAATAATAAAGATTTGTTTCTCCTTCATCCCTTGAGCAGCATGGGGTAGTATTTCCGTGTTTCAATTATATGTACACTTGCCACAGCTATAATAAGAGCATCAGTGACCTATATGGGACACATCTTCATAAAGCACATAGGCACAGTTTGGAAAATCCAATGGGTTTGTTTTCTCTCCTACAAACTTGTGGTTTAGTGGGATATTGCCAATCAAGTCTTGATATTTTTCCAGCAAAACACTAACCTCAGATTCCCTTTTTTTTTTTTTTTCCCTTCCCCTTTTTTCAACATGAGAAACATAAGCACACTCCCTATAACTGAATGAATATTACTTAGAAGACATAACATGCCTTTGATTTTGAGGGTTGGGTGAGAGGCTGCTCTTTCACCCACGGAATGGAAGACCCCAGCCCATGGCAAACCATAAATTGTGGTGAAGATGGCTCTTCTTCCACAAGCTTATTTCCTGGAGGATGGGTTGTCTGAGGGGCTAGGTCACCACCTAAATTTTTTTAGGCAAGGGGGTTCCAGCAAGGAGAAACCTGTAGTGGTGCCAAAAGGCTGCCAGAGTATGGTTTTGCATAAAAAACACTATAGAGGGAAGTCTGGAATGAGACAGAAAATTAAATGCAGAGAGAGATGCCTTTGGGATCCTTCAAACAAAACACCACAGAGACATTATTCACACTAGGAGATCTGCCTGAGGCAAAAGGATCCAGAAGTGGGGCTTACAGCCCACACACCTTGGAAATGGAAGGCAAGCAGAGTAGGGCTGTAGGGTGAGGATGGAACATCTGGCCTCATCACCTCTCCTGCCCCAGTCTGCCTCTCTGAGT
Organism: Sitta carolinensis; assembly: GCA_032173965.1. Lineage (NCBI taxonomy): Eukaryota > Metazoa > Chordata > Aves > Passeriformes > Sittidae > Sitta > Sitta carolinensis. The sequence continues at coordinate 26,934,379 of CM063289.1, forward strand.
CAGCAGTTCAACAGGGAATTCAGTGTGCATCCCTGGCTGCAGAGCTACAGATTCAACAGATGAACCCCAGAAATGTGTTAAAGTCTTGAACCTCCACCACTTCCCATCCCTACACATGGTACTGAACTACTGAGGATACAAGAGGTTCATTTCAGGAAACAGTGACTTGCACTGGAGTGAATGACAGATGCACAGGGCAGGCAAAAAAAAACTGCTCTGATTTTGGGGATGTTCACTTTTCTCCAAAAATGGTACTCTCTGGTCACTGTGTCTGTGGGTACAACTCACCTACACGTGCAGAACAACTGCAAAATCTTTAGGAATGATGCAGAAGGAAATCTTAAGGAATGCTGCTCACATCCTCCTTAATACCAGTATCTCTGTGCTGAAAAATGACACAGAAGCCTGTGGAGCACATCCTAAAGCATGGGCACAGCACTGGCACATCCAAAGGGGCAGAGAAGGGCTGCCATCCCCATCTCACAGGAAACTAAAGCACAGAACAATGGGATTTGCTCCTTCCAATGCAATAAAGGTGAACAGTGCTTAAGTTACCTTCTGACCCCTAACATCCTTCACAAGGTGAAGGAAAGTTTCTTTTCCTTGTACAATGGGGATTTTTTGCTTTAATAACAGAACAAGGAAATCCCAACCACAAGCTTTTATCCAGCTATGCTGCAGGAGATCAAACACAGCTCCAAACCATGAGCACAACAGAATTCTCTCTGGGGACTGATCCTGCCCCATCCAAAGGGGCTCGAGCAGCACAGAGCAGGTGTGGACACTAAGGAATTGTGTGAGGCACTGCAGGATGCTGTGGGGCTGGACATTGAAAAATGATGTTGCTTTTGTTGGGAGGAAGTCCAAGTGACTCAGTGACCTCTAACTGCTGGTGTCCTGTGCGAAGGTATTTCGGAACAGGGTTTAAATTTATTTGTCTTTCCATTTAATAAAGCAAATTGAGTTTGGAAATCTAGCACCAAGGAAAAAATATTCCTTTCTTTGCTCAGCACCTTTATTAAGAGGCAGTTAATAGGCAATAATCCTGGGAAGGCTGGCAGCTTGAAAGCTAAAACCCCACCACCAAGCCTAAACAAAATTCTCTGACCAGCTTGAAATGTGCATAAAAATCAAAGGCAGGAGAAAAAAGGGCTCTGTGTTGGGTACAGCACTTTGAATTTCAGAGTCTTTGAAAAGTTAACACTTGTGCAGATTTAATGGGGGGGGGGGAATATAAAAAGGGGATAAGCTTCCATTGGCGACTCATCAAAAAGTGGAAGGAGCGGACGGAAAGAGGCATTTGTGGAACGACCCACCCAGGCAACTCTCATCTCCCCAGCCCAACATTCACCTTTGCAACAAATTAAACACCATCACCACCTTTTCCTTTTTAAACGTCTGGTTTTGATGGAGTTTTGGGGTTTTTTTTCCATTAAATCTTTGTTCTTTAACCCTGCAGGTCAGTGGGATGTTGCTGGCTATCTCAACAAAGCAATGGTGATTTCTAACAAGTGCTCTGTGATGCTTCTGCCTGCCACTGTCCAGGCCCTGGGTGTTCTTAAGGTTTCACTAGCTTAGACATCTACCTAAATAAGTGCAAAAGACCATTAATTAATTTGGCAGGGGTGAGTGGGGTATCTAATTCCTTACTCAAGTCACACTCTGTAAATATTTGGGTACCTACAAGAGACAGGCTTTCTGTTTGAAGTACTTAGTGGCTGATCTTGGGTACATATAAACCTTATTTGGTTTACAACATTTGTACATATTTAAAAATGCATATAAACTAGACTAGCCTACGGTAGGCTTTTATTGGGGCTTTAAAAGTTGGCTTCCCAAAACTTTCAGGGCAGAATTGCAGCACAGCAAGGCCAGCCTTGGCAACTGCTGCAAGAACAAGCAACTCTTGAAGCCAACTTACACTGTACATGTATAAATATATATATAAATATCGAAATAAAATTTAATAACCCAAAGAACAGAAGTATTTCCACATTTCTGCCATATCAGGCATGTGCTGTCCATCAAAACAGAACTCAGCTCTGCAACAGCACTGGGTGTTTCTCCAGGAATGGTAGGAGTGTGGTCAGCTAAAAAAATAATCTCAAGGGACCAGATCCAGAGCCCAGTATCAGCCAAAATAAGGATCCCACTGCAGACTGTTGGATCAAGCTATTAAATTCATATTTTTAAAGGTCTTGAAAGCATCAGTGATGTGCCTCTATCGAAATGTTTTTTGACTGAATCTGGATATTTGAGGACCACATATTCAGTAGGACAAGGAGACAACTGGGCTGACCATCAGCTCTGATATTTTATTACCTGCACAGTCTTAATTGTTCTTGATTCCAGCAGTCCAGCAACACTGATCTGTGCATGTGCCTGTATTTTGGAAACACACGTCTCTGTTTGCTAAACAGATTCCCATTCAGCTCGATTACAGTTCTACTACTCTCAGCTGACACATGAGGAGAGGAAACTCTCCACACAAACAAACCCTAGACTTTATGGTAAAACAGGTACCTGCTTTAGAGTACTAAAGAACCTGTAAACAAGGATCAGTATACATTGCATTTCTCTGATTTGACCTGTTTGGAAAAGTTCTTGGGCACAGTGGGTTGATTTCCACCAAAAAAAGAAAAAAATTAGTTAATTTTCTACTTGCTGTAGGTTTGTTCATATAACTCCCATGAACATTTGTTCCATCTATGTTAATTTGTCTGGCATCTTTCCCACGAAAAGAGTGACATTTTTGTTGTCCATTTGATTATTTTTATTTTTCAGCTAAATCGTAAGAACTTCAAAGCAAACCTCACAATTTCAGATGCTACAGATTCCAAAAGACTTCCTACTGGCAGACACAGACTCATTTTGACTTGGATGACATTTTCTGTGTTCTTACTTTTTTGGGGTTCTTTTCTTTTAGTAAGAACTGGTTAATTTGGAATACTGGGCAAAACATCTTCTCGTGCCTGTTAGTGCAATAGCAAACAAGAAGAAAGCAAAAGTTATTTATTTTCTATATGGACAACCCCATAACATCGATGACCCCAGGCTGCAGAGCTATTTGAGAAGTGCCTTTAAAAGGAACCAAAGGTGGTGTCAGAAGTGAAAGATGTCTCTACCTGCTGCCCAAACCCATCCCTGGAAGTGTTCAAGGATGGGATTTTGAGCAACCTGGTCTAGTGGAAAATGTCCCTGTCCATGAAAAAGACAAGCTTTAAGGTCCCTTCCAACCCAAATCATTCTGTAATTCCATGATACTCATCTTATTGTGGTTAATACCTGCCCCGTGCAACCTGGAGCATATTTATTAACCCAGCCATCCTGGGAGAATATTATTACAAAAAGGTTCTTGGTCACAGATACTTTAAGCCAAATGCCAAATTATCCTCTTGCACTGCAAATTCCTCTGGGTTTGAAACCAAGAGTAGAAATACTTCCTCGTGTGGCTGGAGCACAACGTGCCAGCCTCACGCTCCAGGAGCTCCAGATGATCAGGAATGCTGCCATTTGTTTTTTCTGGGAGAAAAGGTGCTTTTATAGCTGTCACCTATTTTCAAAGATAAGGACCACATACAAAGGAAGAAAGAGAAGAGAATTCTACAAAGAGTGTTAAGCTGTTCCTCATGGGAGTTTGGCGTGAGCTGATGCATTAAAAAACCTTTATATTAAAGTGCACGTTTATTTTCAATACCTCAGAATGCATTAATAAGAACAAAAGGTCTTATCCAAGCCACAATATGCAGGTCCATATAAAATTCTGCATTTGTGGGGTAAAACAGATTTAAACCAGACTGGCCAACCAGCAAATTTGGGGAGGGTGAACATAAAAAACATTACTAACAGGAATCCAGAGCCAGCTCCAGCCAAACATGATGGAAACAGCAAATTTGGAGAGGGTGAATATAAAAAACATTACCAACAGGAATCCAGAGCCAGCTCCAGCCAAACATGATGGAAACAAATCTATCATTTCACATTGTCCACAGCAAGGGATAAAATGCAACACCCATGAAGACCCCCAAGTGCCAACACCTTTTGAGGCACCTCTGCACATCCATGTGCTTTGGAAGTCTGACAGATATGAGCAGCCTGACCTAGGATGACCCAGCTTGAAGGGAGGGGAAAAGTTAAAAAAAATAAAGACGTGCCTGTGAACTCTGCAGTGGTGAAGGCAAACAGCTCGTGTGAAAAACACACTGTGGTGACTGTTATGTTTTCAATCACAAATGGAGTGAGCAGGGTTTGCTCTGCTGGTCAGCAGGGTTTGGAACAAGCCTCTCATCACCACCCCTCTGGGCTCTGCCTTCGAGGAAGGGCTCAGCCCACTGCCCAGCCCCAGCAACACTCAACACCCTGTTTATTTTGGGGAGAATCAAAGAGATTTCTGCCAAACCAGTGGGTGAGCAAAGCAGTTGCTCCCCTTCGTCCCCATCATCCCACTGGCTGGGTGAACACTAATATTTCCCCATGTAATCACAACTCTGTTCTACTCATAGAACCATAGAATGATAGAAAAGATTGGGTTTGAAGGAACCTTAAAAATCACCTAGTTGCAACTCATGCACAGGGGTGTCACCCACTAGATCAGGTTGCTCAGGGCCCCATCCAACCTATTCATCATCCTCTGCTCAAAAGGAAAATTTTGTGAGCTGTAGGTGCTGTTTTAATACATAAAGCAGCAAGGAAAAAAATTTCTTCTCTCAGCTTCTTAGCCCCAAATGCCCTGACACAGAAGCCCTGGCTCCTCCTCTTGCACAGACACCCCAAACCATAACAAGAACAGGTAGAAATACAAACCTGTACTCTATGTAATGCAGCCAACAAAATGCTATTATTTTTAACTCAGTAACGACACAAACCATATGAAGCAAAAATAAAGCCAGTTAACCTAGTCAACATGAGGTCTCTTAAATAAAAGTTCTTCAAACTTCATCACTGAACTTCCCAAACATCTTCCTGAGCACCATGTCCAGGCAGTGCCACTGTAATTAAGCACATTTTTGGGAGCAACTGCCCCTGTGCAGGAGGCAGCAGAGCCTCTGGCCATAGCCCTGAGCCTGCCACCAGTAGCTTTTTGACCCAGTTCTGTCAATGTACCTATTGTAAATGCAAAATCCTTCTTCGGATTTGAAGCAGCAGCCACCTGCACAAATAAGGCTGGGTTATAACTCTGTAACCCAATACAAGCACTGGAAGCTTAAAAAGTTTGTATTCCAAAAAGCACTTCTGACCTCTTCCTTAAAAGTTCACTAATCACTTTTAATTCATAATTTATTTCCTCTTAATATACTTGCTTTATGTAATGCCCCCCTTTCTCCCCCCTCCTTCCTCTCCTCCTTTCTTTTTTCTGGAAGTTCCCCAGGAGAAAATGGTATTACACAACTCCCTTGATTAACTGGAAATGAAGCTTTTCCCCCGGTAGTCGCGATTTGGTAGAGTTTCCAGGACATAAAGCACAGCCCAGAGTGCTGAAAGGCAGAGACGTGGGTGGAAGTGATCCAAAGGCCCTTAAAGTCATGGGGGTTGATCCTGGTGGTCCCCAGAGCAGACCTGTAAGGCTTTGCCTATTTATCAATGGGTTAAAAAAGTGTAATATTACCATTCTTCTTCCTCCTCTGTATTTTGACTGCACAGAGTGGCACATCCTAATGAATAGCAATACATGATATAACTGAGATTGTGGTGTTAATATTAAAAAAATAAATAAAAATCATGCTCCTAATTAAAACAGCTTTGTATTACAGGGAAAGGAGACTTTGCAGGGGAAGGAGGAGGTATGACAACTGCTAGCTTGGCCATGTTGACACCTCCCTGCCCACAGAAGTTTGAGTTACTTTGGTGGAAAGCAGCTGGGAATGGGGTGTTCTGGAGGCAAGACATCACCTGCAGTGGTGATGACAGAGGTACCCACCCTGTGCTGCACACCACGATTTACTTATCCTGCCCCATCTGCCCCTGGATGAGACCCTGTGAATTATTTGTGCCCTTGAAAGCCAAACAGATTTTTCTGGGACAGCATGGTTCCGTGCTGCACACCATCTCGGATGTCTGGGCGCTTTTATCCCTCTAAGAAACTGAAAATTCTGCAAATCCGGTGTAACATTAACACTGAAAGCTTCACCACCGTGCTCTGGAAGCACAGGGCCAGGCAGGGTGGGCACAACCACCTTGTCCCCCCAGCCCCTTTCCCATGCACAGCCCAAACCTGCCCTTAACAGCTGCATTTTGCAGGCAGGTGATGTCCCACAACCCTGCTTCTTTAGGGGCAGCATGAATTGGGCCACATCCGAATGGCAAAGGCAAGGGCCAAGGCTCTATTCACACTGACTCGAGGGACACAACATGTACCATGCCTTTTAAAACCAAAAATGGAGAACTCCCAATTTCCATTTCCAGCCTCCTGCAACAATGCTGTGCCCTGCTGTCAAGGAACGTGTGAATAAATTGAGGAAAGAAGGTTAAAGAAGCCCAAGGGAATAGGAGTCCCTTTTTCTTTATTGCAGTTAATTTTGACAAAGGCTCTTCTGTTTCCTCTCCTCCCCCACTTTTTTTTTTTTGGAAGGGCTTCGTGCCAAGCTGCATTATTCCTCTTCACCATGGTACTGCCATGAAACTCGCCTGGTATGTTTGCCTGAAAATCGCAGGTTTTCATGGAAATTGTTTTTATCTCAACAACTACTCTCTTTGTCACCTCAGACCTGAAAAGAGGAGGAGAAGGGCTCAAGCTCAAATCCCATCCCAGCAACAAAGCACCCATGAAAAAGCACCACGACCTTCCAAACCCAGCTCCATGAAAACCTGCCCTCCCAAACAGGGCAGAAACCCTCCAAAAACCCTTTTAGCACCTCACTCAGAACACCAGTGCAACTGCAAACCCATGAGAGATGCTGTGCACAGCCTCACTTTGAAACACTGAGGCTTGGGAAAAAAAAAGCATCCCATTGGTGGGATTGTTTTGAAGTATTTTTTAAGTGGAAATAGTTTCTTTTCTTGCAGCCCATCGTGGCAACTGAAACCCTCTGGCTCCTGTCAGCAAGGCAGGAGCTCCTCAGGGGTGTCCTCTATTTCCAGCCTATTTACTGCTCTGCTGAGAAAGGAGCCTATAGATGCTCCAGTTCTCAGATTTGGGACTTTGGAGGGACTGGGTTATTCAACAAACCAGCCCTTTCTAAACACTGTCAAAGGAGTGATTTGATGCCTTTCAGTGCTTACCATACAAAACGCTGAAAGACCAGCGGACTTCAAAAGCCGCAGGAGCGGAGCTGGAGTTTGGCAGGAGTTCATTAGCTGCCTGTGTCCTTCTGTGTGTGGCTTGTAATTACATGCAGACCCAGTGCCAAATCCTCATCTACTGAGGGGTACCAATTAACGTGCTGCTGGATGATTCACAGGTAGCTAACGTCGAGGTTTATACACCCAGCCTGCCAAATAGCCCATGCTTTCTTATTATTAATATTGTTATTATTATTGTTGTTGTTTTAAGCTGGCCTTTTCCCCTCTTTTCAAGTTATCATATAAAAACAAGGTTTTGGCAGTAAAACTGGGATTGTCCAGCCTGTTCCCAGGGCCACACACTGGTGGGCCTGATCCTGCTGGCACTGTGTGCCACATCTGCAGGGAAATGCACATCTCTTGGAGCAAGGGCCAAGGGCTTGCAAGTTAAACCACCTACTGTGTTTTCCCTTTGTGAAAAGCAGAGGTTTTCTGCTCCAAGGAGAAAAATTATAAAACTGAGGTTCCATGTGCACTCTGTACTTGGCTTTCCTGCTGCTTGCACCCTCTTACTCCTACAGGTAGTGAAACAATAACAGCAGAAGCTTTAAGAGCAGCTGGGGGAGCTGGGGAAGCAGGTAACTAAAAGTGATAATTTATTTTTTGAAGGGGAAATGTACACAAAACTGCATCTCCTGTAGGAAAACATAAGAGTTGTTAGTTTCTCTGACAAAAGATTAAAAAAAACAACCCACAACAAAAAAGAGCCTTTCTTCTCTTACTTGAAATCTGCATCCCTTTGCCTCTCTTGCTGGAGATCTGCATCCCTTTGCAGCCAGCTGGCTCCCAAAGCAGCCCTTGGCAATTAAAACCTTGGGAAGTCAAATCAACAGCGTGGAAGTGAGCCTTTTGTTTTCCTGTTTTGTCATTCCTGTCTTGTGTTTGATCCCAAGGTTTCTCAGGCTGGAGGGAAACCATGGGCCCAGTGGAGCATCTTGGCACTGGCTGGGCACAGGTCTCCAAGCTCACTGGTTTGCCACTGCTGATGGTTTTCCCACGGGGGGCACGGGGACCCAGGCCTCATCTCCTTCTGCTTGACTTTCTCTTTTCCAAAAACCACCGCTGCTCAGCCCTGGGGGATAACAATTCCAGGAGGGCTGCAAGTACAACCCAACGCTCGCACCACTTTATCCTTCCCTAATAAACCTTTCACTGCATTTGACACGATACAGGTCTTGTCCAGCCATGAAAGCTTTCCTGCTTATCAGGAGAATTTTTAATCAACCAGCAGGGAAAACATGGCCTGACATTTTATTGCTTCCTTGTGCTTTGCTTTTAGATGTTTCGGTTTCTTCCAGCTTGTACTCTTGCTAATCTCTTTAGCCAGGGATCAGTGAAAAGCCTCAAGTTTTCCATGCCCAGCAGCTTCCCCTGGATCATTTGGAGTCAGGGCAGGCAAAGAACGTGGAGACAGTGGGGGGTTTATGGTGGGATGGAGAAGAAGGCACCACGCTCTCCATTCACTGCAGGTTCTGGAACAGGGTTTTGTCCTGGCCACAATTACAAAACAACAAACAACGTCTGTGGGGAAGGGTCATAAGAAGTTCAGCTTTCCTCTATTAAAACCATCTGGTGCCTATAAAAAACCCCAACTGGTTGGTTGGGATGGTTGGTAGCACCTCCTCCCTGCTCGGCTCTTCCGGGCACCTCACGGGAACATGGTGGGACCAGGGGTGTCACAGGGAGGGACAGGGCTGCCATGGGGACAGGGGGCCTGGCAGACACCCCTCCACTCTGCAGCCCTCTGCCCCAGCATCCACCTCGTTCCACTTCTTATCTGAGCCAGAACTTCTTTACGAGGTGCCTGTCCCCTCAGGAACGCCAGCTCCTGCCCTCGGGGAGCCTCTGAGAGGGCTGAGCTTTCTGAGCAAAATAAAACATCCCTGTGAAGCCTGCATGGGACCCTGCAGAGGGTTTCTCCAGGTCACAGTCACCAACGGGTCCCCCTCCAGCATCAACAGCGAGAGGCACCGTCAAACCTGCAGGGGATGGGAACCTTTATTAAAAAAACCCCCAAAAAACCCTAAACCTCTCCTTTGTTTCCAACAGAAATAAAAGAAAGGGAGGTAAAAAAATAAAAAAAATAGGAAAAAAAAAAGGAAAAGAAAGGAGAGGAGCGCTTAGAGCCAGTTCCCCAGCCTGTAACACAAAACCAGGCTGTGCTGGGAAACCTTACACCACGCGGATCCAGCTCATGTACTCCTGCTCCGCTCGCCGCCTCCCGGATGCTTCCCCAAGCCCAAACTGCCCTTGAGAGAAGCCAAGCCTCAGCCTCTGCTGAAAAGCCTCTTTGTTTGGATTCCCTTTCCAAATCAGTGTATCCCGAGATTGAACTCCCTTCCACCCCTCTGCAGGGCTCCTCACCGCCGGGCTGCCCTGGCACAGCCAGACCTGCCAGCGGGTCTGCGGTCCAGCCTGAGGAGCAGGGCACACTCAGCACCAGGAGCCCTCTCCACCATACAGGAGGGGAAGGCAGGGAACGAGAAAGTAGTGCAGAATTACTTCAAAAGATCCTTTAATTATGAATTGTGAACAGAGGAGCTAAGTTCTCCTTAATTAAACAATAGCTTTAATCAGCCTTCAATAGCTGGTGTTACTCAGAGGGTGGTGAGGCCCTGGCACAGGCTGCCCAGAGAAGCTGTGGCTGCCCCATCCCTGGAAGTGTTCAAGGCTGGAAAGGGCTCGGAGCAGACTGGGAGAATGGAAGATGTCCCTGCCCATGGCAGGGGGTGGAACAAGGTGAGTTTTAAGGTCCCTTCCCACCCAAACCATTCCATTGTGTGACATTAAGGCACATCAGTGAGCTGACCATTTTGTCTTTCTCAAACTGGCACAACCAGAAACCAGAAAAGGCATCAAAGAAACCCAGGCACGAGGTCTGGAGCGTGCACACATCACCAAGAGGGTCTGACTCCCAAGCACTCCATGAGCTTTCCATGCAACCCGAGGCCATCACTCACTGAGGCCTTCAAGTCTGGCCCCAAGTCCATCACTGACTGTACACAGAAATAAAATGCGTTTTCCTGCACTGCCCACTCTGTCTGCAAGCTCAGGGCACAGCTGTGCTACACCCATACAGCCCCTGACAGGCAGCAGGGGTTCTGCTATGTCCCCTGGGGCTTGCAAACACCCCAAAATCCAGCATTCCCACAAAAGGCAGGGACATGGTACTCCCAGGGCAGGATCTGCTCTAGCACGGACCCAGCAAACCCAGGGCAGTAATTTCACCCCTCAGAGGAAACACAGCAGATCTTGCAGCAAGGGAGTGTTAATGAGAACATCAGACACCTCACCCTGACACTGAAGGGAAAACCCTTTTCTCCCAATCCAGCCTCAGGCTCAGGACTTAAGGCAATTTCACGGGGGAAGAAGATGTTTTTCACTTGCAGGCAGCTTTAATTTGCCTCAGTGTTATGTCTTTCCCTGTGAAAGCAAAACCCTGAGATTTAAGCAGGTGGATTTTCAGGCTGGAGACCCAATACCCACTTGTGGCAGAAAACTTAAGCAAGAGCAAAAGCAAAGTACCTGTTGTTATATCCACAATCCTGATGTATCCCAAACACTATCCCACTTGTCTGGCAATTTCAAACACGCTGCATGCCTAGATTCTGCAGTGGCTCTGGGAGTTTTACACACTGGAAAACTTCTTTGTGCCCATGGTGATTTATCAAAACAGGCTTTTTTTAAAATGCTATCTGGCTTTTCCATGGGTTTTGCATCTGACAAAGATTCATACCAGCTCAGTCAGAAAAATAAATGCCACAAAACTTCTCCTTTAAGGAAAAAAAAAACCAAACCACCCAACCCTCACAGCCCAATGCTTTAGAAATGCTTCCACATGCTAATCAGCCTCCTATTCAGTTCCAGACTGAATAGGACTCCAACAATGACAAAGAAATACGCTGAACCTATCCCACATTTCATCCCCTTCACTCAAAATGTTGCTGTTACCTTGGTTTTCAGCCGCTTTGTGGGAGCTGCAGCAGAATGACAGCTGCATGCTAAAGCTGCAGGGATGGTCAAGAAACCTGGAGTGCTGGATGAAAAAATATCTGGCCCAGATTATGTGGGGGAAAAAGAATGAGATTATTTGAGGAGACAGCAACTGATGCTGTGAATTTTTTCAGGAGCTAATAAGGAAATAAAAAACCAAAAAACCCACAAAAAAACCCCAAGTCCTCGACAAAAAGCTCATCACCTTGTGGTCAGGCAGCAGAGGGAACTTTCTCTCAGCTTGGCAAGTATGAGTAGGATAAAAGCCCCTTCGAGCCCTTCCATTCAAGAATCATCCACTTTTGTGATGTGTTACCAACTGGCAGATGCCTTAGTGAAGCTTTTCCTCCATACCCTTAACCTGGATAACTCCAGCTCTCATTCCAGCAAAGGAGAAGCCATCTCCTGCTGCAGTGGGTGAACCCAAGGCTCTCTCCCTTTTCTGCAGAAGGTGGAAGCACCAGAACAGAGGCACCTGGGTAGGTTTTCATAGGAATTCAGGTGGGAAGCTGCAGGACAGGTGCACACATGTCCTAGGGACACACTTCAGCCCAAGCCCTGGCAGTCACAGACTCCTCCACAGTCGCTGAGGAGCTGATTTCAAGATACTTTGGGAGGCCTGGCAGAAGCACTGAAGTTTGCAGCTCCAGTGGGGAGTTCAGGAGGGAATTAGAGGTACCTCAGTAGCTCTGAAAGCCCCACTGGGCACCTCTGTACTGGAAACACTGCCTTCAAAGTGTGCCCTCAGCGGGCTCCAGTGCCTGCCCACGCACAGAGGTGATGCTGCTCCCCCTGCTCCCTGTCTCCCTAGATTAGAAACTCCCAGAGGCACAAACCTCCCGTGACGTGCCCGGGCAGGACCAAGGGCAGCACAGCCTGGCACAGGGAGCCTCGGCCCAGCACTTGAATTCAGGGAGAAGCAGCTCCCCAAAAAAGCAAGGGCCATCTGATCAGTGATCAAAGAGCTGCTCCAGAAACCTGCTAACACCAAACTGATTCACAGCTATCGACTTCAAAGGAGTTTTGCTGCCTGCCATCAGCTCGCCAGCCATCCGAAATTACTCCCTGAGCATCTCTCAGAACACAAATGCACCCAGTGGTTACTGACCAGACCTGCTTATCAGCATTTTACCACACTGTTTGCGACTTTCCCTTTGGAAACTAGCACTTTAAAGGGTGGTGGGCCTTGCAGAAGAGCCTTGGAAGCCCTCAAAATGCTTGGGATGTGGGACTGGTTGCCACGGCAGCTGTGCTACTAGAAAGACCAGAGCAAAACCTCGCTGTCATCTGGGTGGGAACGATAACCAGGGCTGGGCTGGCTGCTCCCTCCAGGCTTAAAAGGAAAGCCCATCACACCACCCCCAAAAAAAGTCATAAATAACCTGCTGAGTGTCAAGGAGACAGGAAGCCCAGATCGCATTTGGCTTTCAAATTCAGTGTCTGGGCACTTGGAGGATGTGATGAGGTCTCAGCTTCATAGGACCACATGCTGAATTAACAGAAATGTAATTAATATCAGCGTGTCTGCATGGTCAGAAACAGGGGCACTGCTGGCTGGTCAAAAATGGCTGTTATTTTTTGTGATTTACAGGTGAAAGCAGCTCATTTCTTCTTTTGTGCAGCACCAGACTGACACCTACCAAGCTCTCTGAAGGAGTATCATTATTTACAGGAGGGCCAGCTGCCCAAAACATCTCACCAATAACTTTCAGTTCTTCTCTTTAAAGCCATGGAAGGAAGAACCACGCTGCTCTCTGTGGGGTCCCACAAGGTTTGGGACCCCGATTTGTTGTTGGAAATCTCTACTTCAGCCCGTGCGTTCAAAGGATGAGACAACGCTCCTCAGTTTTCAGTCTCAAGGTTGTTTATTATTTCTTATCTATAAAATTTTCTTCCTGCCCAGCCAAGGTCTGCTCAGCAGGACAGTCAGAGGCACTCTGCCTGCCCCCAGGGTGGTGTTATCTTTATATACTAAAAAATATGTATGCCATATTTACAATTATTCCCCAATACCCATCACCTATGTTAGACAGTGAGCTTCTACTCTAAACCAATCCAAAAGTGCCAACATCATCAGTGAAGATGGAGATATAGAAGAAGAAAGGCTAGACACACCTAAATCCCTCCATCTTGTCCCTATACAAAAAAATCCTAAAATCTACATTTACACCCTGTGATATACTTAATCATTACACTATTTAAACTGCTGTGGCTTTTATCTCTTCATGTAAAGGTGGCAATTAGCTCCATGGTTTGTAATAGAACCCCCTGGTGTTCTGGGCTGTGTGCCAGGGTCTCTGAGCCCCCTGGCAGGGATCTTGGCAGCTCCAGACTCCCAAAGGGATGTCCCGAGCTCCAACAGCTCTCAGCTCCAGCAGCCAGCAAAGGCAATGAGGCTCCAAGAGGTGCAGCCTGACATCTGCAAGCTCCCAAAGCAGTGAAGGACAGCTCTGTCCCACTGCCACCTCTGGTGCTCAGGGCAAGCTGTGGGTGAGCCCAGCAATGCCAACTGCTCCAGCCTCAATTTGCTGTGTTTTCCAAGCATCACAGGCAATGCCCACTAGTGTGTTCTATCAGAAAGCCTGGAGGCAATTCCCGAGCTTCTTAGTGCTTTGATCAACACACTTTCACATCTTTCTGGGCAAGGGTTGCAAAACTATGGGAGGGTATTTGAGGATTATGAAACTCTCCATCGACTCAGTGCCACCACCACTGTCAGACCAAGTGCAGCTCTCCTGGGCTCTGGCTGGCAGCCCCAGCTGGCCCTGGTGAGCACACCGTGTGCTCAGAGAGGACAGGGTCGTGTACAGGTGCAATCCTGTTCCAGGGCTGGAACAGGGACACACAGCACAAAGAGCACAGGCAGCTTCAGAGCATCACAAGCTCTGGAGTTAAATTACATGTTCTGCTTATAGCTTGACTTGCTGCAGTCTGTTTTCAACCCTCTGTCTCCAAAACATCCAGCACATGTGAAAAACGAGCCCACTTACGTGACTGACTCCAAAGGATGGAGTTCCATAGGAATTTCTGATACTTCCAAACCTGCCAGGACAAAGCTCATTTTCAAACTCATGCATTTTCTTTGCAACAAACTGATGTTTAAGGCTTGCTTTCAAACTGTATGCATCAAAATCCAAATGAAGACCCTTCAAATTCCCTGGTTTTCGTGGCATTCTGCTTCCTCAGGTTGAACTGGAGGAGCAGCTTCTGCTCATCACAATCCCACTGCTGCAACTGAGCCCTTGCACACAGCTAAGAGGCAAGAAGGGATTCTCCAATTTCCCAACAGCTGCTCCAACACATCCCTGGGCACAGACACCCGATCCACACGAAGGAACTTTCCACCTGCTCTAAAACTGTGGAGCAGGTAGTGCCCCTCCAAGGTGGATGTCATGGGAGAGAGTGAAATGGAGACGGGGTGGCTTTGAAAGGGATGCAGATGCCCTTCTGAGAAAGGGGCCCACTGACCCACGAAGAGATGTGATACACAGGGCACCCTCCTCCCAGCTTTGGCAAAACCCACCCAGCTAGGGTATCTGGAAAAGCAGATGGAAGGCTGGCCACAGGCCGGGCCTCCAGACACATTGGCAAGGGGGAAAGCACAGAAGTGCATTCAGAAAACTGATTTCAGACTGTTATAATTACAGGATAAGGGCTGGATTACTTTAATTCACCTCTTCCATTGAGGTTTTATCATTCTCATTTCTGAGCCTTTCTTCTTGTTTGTTTGTTTGAAATATGAAACCTGACCTATGGGAAGAGCTGAACAAGGCCCTAAGAGAGAACAAAAAGGAAGAAATGTTAAAAAAAAAAAAAAAAATATATATATATATACATATATATGTGACAGCACTCATACAAAACCCCAGCTGGCAGGGGGGAAGCCACATCCTGGGAGGGGGCTTCCCTGCTTCCTTCCCCTGCTGGGACACAGCCCCTTGGGATGCCAGGGAAGCTGCTATGTACAGCGCTGGCTGTGTGGATGCTGGGATAGGAGGGTTTGAAGGCTGCTGCCTTTCCCCACGCTGCCTTCAACAGGCAGGCCCTTGTTCCAGGCACAGGCAGGCTGGGAGACCACAAGGGTCCCTTCTGGATTACTATGGATGAAGTGGGAGCATTGTATGAAGGGAGCGGGGAGGATGGAGCCTGCTCTGCCGAGCGAGCCACGCAGTGGAGCTGGGCCTTTGCCTCCCCCTCTTTGAAGGCATTTCAGGCAGAGATGGAGCCACACAAACGCCCTGCCTATCTCAGATGCTGAAGAGGGGCCCTGCTTTGCCAGAGGTTCCCCAGCTGTGGTATGCAAACCATTTTTGGGTGGTACACGGAGCACACACATCTGGAGAGACACCACCAGCCTGTATCCAGACAAACAGAGTCAGACCAAAGCAGCCTAGGAAAGGCATGCATATTAAATGGAGATTTAAAGGGTATAAAAATAATCCGTTTGATCTGGGTGTGATGTTTATATTATTTTCTGTGCTCACTACAAACAGACAATTAAAAAAATGTCATCTGCTGTTAATTGTGATTCGCATCTCCTGCCTGTCTCAGCAGCAGGTACACAGGATTCAAAGCACTCCTGGCCATGAAGCAGTTGCACGTAATTCTGCTTTTCCTGGAGACACATCTTCAGGCTGGCCAAGTTCCACCAACTCGGGAAAGCCAACAGATTTATACCCCTGAGGACTCGGTCTGCCATAGGTACAGCATTTCCTTGTTCTGCAATTAACACCTCAAGTATAATTGTCACTAATAATCTCTTTTTGATAGGTTGCTTGTCTTTTTTTTTTGTTTGTTTGTTTTTACAATGCAAATGCAGAAAAAGTGGATTTCAAACACCTCCAAAATATTTCTCTCGCCTTTGCTTCCAGTCATCTTCAGCTCCTTTGGTCTTCCAAGGGAGGCACAAGAGATGGGTATCACACATTAGGTGCTGACTGTTGGTTCTATAAGAAGCTTTTCCAGGCTCAAAAAAAACCCCTCCTTTACTCCCAAATTATGACAGAGTCCATAACTCACACACAATTCCATGCCAAGGTGGCACTTCTGCCAACCTGCCTTTGCCAGAGCACCTCCAGAGCAGCCATCCCTGGCCAGGAGCTCACTGCCACCAGGAGATCCTGCAGGCATGGAGTGATACATAAACATTAACGACCAAACCCCACCTAGGGATGCTCCAAACACCGTGAGGACTCTCCACCCACACAGCTTCTCCCATGTGGCGTGGGCTCAGTCCTCCCTGAGACAGATGAAACAGTGTGGAGAAGGCAACACTGAGGTGCTGGGACTGTCCAGCTGCTTTGGTACAGTCAGGGCTTGTTGTCCCTTGCTGAAAACAAGAAATGGTTGGCTCAGCATCTTCTTCAGGTGCACAGAAATATGTAACCCCTGTGACGAGTGAGTGCTGCGCAGCGGGGTAGCCCTGAAAATGAAAATAACAGCCCCGACCCAAACAAAGCTTGCTTAGCTCATCACATCCAGCTTTACACCATCCAGATAACTCTAACCTCACCCCTCATCTCCAATTCCTCCCACTCCTTACACGTAAATGACAATCCCAGGCCTGTTTGCACCAATTTTTGTGATGAAGCGACAGGGCTCCTGGCAGAGCTCACATCCTTTTTGCTTCTGAGAGCTGGAGGACTACACAATTTTCTACACAGAAGAGGAGAGTCAAGAGTAATCTAAACTGTTAGCCCAAATTATAAGATTATATCCCCACTTACATAAACATGTCAAGGTCCAGCTAGCATAAATATTTACTTTCAAAGTTCATTTAGCATCAAGCTTGCTACAGGAGATGCCAAATTTGTGAGAAGGCTGCAGAGATATTAAGGTTGTAAGAGGCCTATCCATCTGTTGCTTAAAAAAACCTCTCCAAGGCAGTAAAACTTGTGCTGTACAGATTAACTGGGATTGACAGAAGAGAGAAAATTAAATTAGAGGCAGAAAAGAAGAAGGGCAGTAAATTATGTGCAGTTTACATCCACCAGCCTGAAACATATGCTCCCATAAACCCAATTTCCACAAGCCTCTGAAGCAGGTATGCCAGATGAAATCCTTCTATTTTATGGCACAAGCAGGACTTTTTGGAAGCTGTTTTACCTGCACAAGCTGCACAAATACAAGCTACTGAAGACCCTCATCTGCCCTATCACCCTTGCTGACACAGCCTTCCCCTCTTCCGAGATTAAACGCTTGACTTAGCACCCGTCAGCAGAGCACAGGTGGCTGCTTAGAGCTTGCTGAACACCAGGAGCCCCTGCCAAGGGAAAACAGCAGGTCTGAGAGGAGTAAATTTAACCCTAGATGCTACATCTGTGGGGCCAGGCTCCAAAATGTCCCACCTCAAGGGTGAGGGCAAGAGGCTTTTCCCCACCTGGCCACATCTCCGGCATCAGGAGGAGGTTTGGTGGCTGCACCAGGACAGCAAAACCCCATGGCACCAGGGAAAGCTGTCTCCTGAGACCTGCCCCAGCCAGGGTCACCCAGCTCCCCCAAATAACAGCTCTAGGCTCCAGGTAGGAGGTGCAGGAAACTCCTGGTAGAGGGATGGGCTGAGGATGAAGGTGGAGCGAGATCCACCCCTCACACCTCTTGTTTTGCTGCTCAGAGTTCCCCACCACTCTCCAAAGTGAAGACACCAACCAGCTCAGCAGGGGAACTTCAGACCCACCCAGACCCCCTCAGTCCCATTATCAGACGTTTTGCAGTGATCAGGAGACAGGGACAGAGCAGTGGGGACTCTTCCACATCACCAAGCTCGCCTGTGGCCCTAACAATTTCAGGAAGCATCTTCCAATCCTCTAAACAGAGCCCTCCCAAGAGGAGGAAGCAGATGGAGAAAGTTATTTTTCCCCCCTTGCATGACCTGCTTTAATAAATGCACACTCAGTTCTTTTCTGCCTTTTTTACTGAGTTAAGCACGGGCATGGAATTTCTGGGAAGTTCACAGTGTCGGCGATCAAACCTCTTGTTCATGCAAGAACCCAGGGATTTATGAGTGCCAAGTGCACTCATTAGAGGAGTGGGCTGGTCGTTCAGCAACATCCAGCTCCCTGTCAACTCAACTCAAGCTGGAAATGCAGGAGAAATCAAGGGTCTGGTCCAGTGGATCTTCATCCAACCCTCTTCACCCTTGGCTCTGCTTCCCAAGAAAAGGAGATACAAATCTTCCTTTTATGCATTTGCTATCAAGATAACCATTGTGCTGCTTAAGGATGAAAGGCAAAAGTGGATCTTTCTAACTACTCTCACCAAATTAAAGCTGAAGGAAGCTCCTGATAGCTCAGCTTTACTAATTCAAACTTTCTTAGATGTTTATGGTAATTGTCTTCTGGGTAATTTGTTTAAATTTGCACGTAAACAAAGGGTTTGTACACATCTACAGCCTCACAGAGAGTGTGTCATCTCTGAAAAACGTTTTGGCCATAGCTCACTCTTTTCATTTTCCCCTCAGAAAAAAACAGTTTAAGGCCAAATTATGGCATTACCTGCAGCAGGACCCAGTGCAGCATCACAGCCCTCTGCAAATCAAATAGCCAGTTTTAATATTTCCTAAAGTGGTCCTCAAATGAAAAAAGCCTTCAGTTTCCCTGCTTCTCTGAATGTCTTTGGGCAGCTGCTCAAGAGGCGTAACTCAAGTTTGACTGCACTGGAGGCCACTGGCCATGGGCCCACATGCAGCAGCAGAAGACCTCTGCTGGTCCCTCCACCCCAGAAGAAGTCATTTCACCCAATTCTGCCCCTCACTATCTTATATAGGACTTTATTTTCTTTTCCCCCCACTGTATATGTAAATATCCATCAGCTTGTACCTGTCCAGCTTTCTCTTACAGGAAGAGCTCAGCTAGGGCACCTTTTCCCCACATTCCAAGTGGTTTTTTTGGGGGATTTTTTTAACAAGAAAATAGGAATCAAGTGCTTGGAAACTAGAAGAGCAAGCCAAACCTCCTGTGAGAAGGGGCAGCTTTCACAGCCACCCATGCCCAGCCATCCACCAGCAGGTCTGATACTCCTGGTCCTGGTGTATTTGCAAAGCCCATCCCCAAACACACACACATCATGGGCTCTCCATCCCCAAACACACAAACATCATGGGCTCTCCATTCCCAAACACACACACATCATGGGCTCTCCATCCCCAAACACACACACATCATGGGCTCTCCATCCCCAAACACACACACATCATGGGCTCTCCATCCCCAAACACACACACATCATGGGCTCTCCATCCCCAAAACACACACACATCATGGGCTCTCCATCCCATAATCACCTCCCTCACCCATGCTTTTCACCTGCCAGTGATCAGTCAGATCTAAACTTTCCTTTGGCCACTTCGTTCATGCTCTTACTTTTAAATGTTCCTCACCCTAAAAAAAAAACCCCAACAAAACAACAACGAAGAACCCCAACAAAACCCCTAAACAAGCCAGCTCTGGTGTTTACTTCCCGATTTCCACCTGTAGCAACGTGAAACAAAGCAACAATTCCAGTTTTGCTGTATCACATTATTCCCTGCTAACAATACTTTCCAGTGATGCTTGATTAAGTCCTGTTTACCCAAGCTAGCACAAGTAGAATAACACATGTCAACCAAATGCTTTTTCATTTAGGACCCTTAGCCCGGAGAAGGGGAAGCAAAACCCTTTTCCCATTCAAATAGCACCTACTCATGCCAGGAATGCCTCAAGTTAAGAAAACTTGGGTAAATAAAAGTTTGAAAGTTCTGACTCCTAGGAGCTGTTTTACTAGGAATTCGACTTTCTGCTTAAATGAGTGAGGTAAGTCCAGCTAGTTATGTTTCTAGTTATATTAGTTTCATATATGGGATATCAAGCGTTTTTATTTTTTCCAGATCCGAGAAGATGAAGCTTTCTGCACTGGCCCCTATTCTTGTGGGAATATAAAGAGAAAACCATGCCTCTCCTCCTAATGTATTAGTGCCCGCTAATATACACCAGATGATCAATAAACTGCATAAAAATTAAATCAAACTGACAGTCTTTAAAAAATGGGCTCTAAGCAGAAACAATTGTTTTAAAGACTGTGGTGTCTGGAGTATTAAACTCACGTGCTGTTGTGTTATTAATCTCTTTGTTGGAAGCCAGTTGATTTCCCCTGCCTGTGTCTGTCAATTAAATATTCAGCATCGCAGCCACAATGGAAGGGTTGATGTTTTGGAATGCAAAAAGTTTTTCTGAGTCGCGCTGCTGACAGTTCCCTTCCACGCCACAGCATCTCCAAAAGCCACGGCATCCCCACGAGCCGAGCAAGGCAGGCAAACCCTCTGCCGGGGGCTGCGAGAGCGCTCCGGGCGTTTAAAGGAATGAGTTTAGCGAGGTTGGGAGAAAGGAGTAAAGCCGCCAGCAGAGCGACACGGCACCCAGAGCGGCCAGAGCTGCTCTTTCCCATTATCAAGCCAAACCCGAGCCGCGCTCAGCGTAGAGCGCTGCCTCCACCTGGAGCTGGCCCCGGCGCCGCCGAGGCAGCGCCGGCAGCGGGGCCCGTGCCGGGGGCACCCCGGGCGCATCCCCGAGCCCACAGTGCCCCCAGCGCCGCCGGCAGCGCCCGGGCCGCGGCGGCAGCCCGCCGGCAGCCACGGCAAACCCGCCCGCACTGCGCCGGCCGGGGTGCGGGGCTGCCGTGCCCGGCTCTCCCCCGCGGGGACCCCCGGCCGCCCCCCGCGCTCCCCAGCCCGGCCCGGCCGCTCCCCGGCCGCCCCGCTCGCCGCCCGGCCCGGCTCTCCCGGCGGCCCCGCTCCGCTTTTGTTTGGGACGCGGCGCGGCCGGGGCACGGCCGAGCTCTGCCTGCCCGCCCGCCGCCCAACTTTCCCAGAAGTTTTTCCCGGGGAGGCGCGGGGGTGCGGGAGCGGGGGGAAGGGGCGCGGAGCCCGCGGTGCTCACCCATGACGAGGCAGAGGCAGTCGAGGCAGATGAGCAGGGCTTTCTTGCTGCTGCTCTTGGCCGGGTTGTTGTTGAGCGCCGGGCTGCCCCCATTCTTGCTCTCCGGCGGGATCGCCTTGTCGTACTTGTAGCTCTGCATTATCGGGGGCGAGCGCCCGGGCCGAGCCGTGCCGAGCCGAGCCGGGCCGTGCCGGGCCGCAGGGAGCCGCTCGGAGCCGAGCCGAGCCGAGCCGAGCCGAGCCGCGCCGCCGCCGGGCTCGCACGCCGTGCGCCGGGGAGGTGCTGCCCGCGCCGCCGGAGCCGCTCCCGGCCTCTCCGGTGGGGCACGGGAGGCGAGAGAGGCAGGCGGGTCTTCCCAAGGAGAGAGGAGGGCGAAAAAAAAAAAAAAAAAAAAAAAATTTCAAAGTAGCAAAACAAAAACCAAAACAAGCCCCTCAAAAAAATCCCCCCAAAACACCAGGAAAGCAGCGAAGGGGCAGCGGGCGAGAAGTTTGTGGGTTGTCCCAAAGGCGGTGGAAAAAGTCCTGGAGGAAAAGCCGGGGGGAAGGATAAAAAAAAAAAAACACCGACGTGTGTATATATATATATATATATATATATATATAAAATATTTTTTTTGTATCTGTATGTGTGAATGTGTATGTGTGCAGTCTCAGTCCGGCAGGAGGTGCGGGGCGATGCCGCCCCGGGGGCAGGTGGGCTCCGCGCTGGGCTCCGCTGCGCTGGGGGCTCCCGCCGCGCCCGCCCCGGCCGCTCTGGGAGCCACCGGCTCCGTCCTGCACTTTTATTTCGCGAGGCTTTCCACCCCTCAGGAAAAAAAAAAAAAAAAAAAAAAAAAAAAAAAAAAAAAAAAAAAAAAGAAGAAGAGGGAAAAAAAAAAATCAGTCACTTCGCCTCGGATGGGATATCCAAGTAAGCACAGCCCCTTTCCTGCACTGACATTTTACATAGATAATTAACTCCACATTTTTTTCCTGAGGGAAGTTAAAAAAAAAAAAAAAAAATAGAGTTAGGAACTGAAGTTTTCTCTCGTAGACCAGAAGGAGGGAGCCTCTAGCGTTCGTTCATACAGGAGTGCAGGGGGGAAAGGAAAACAACCAGCCGATCCAAGGCTAGAGGACTCCCGAAAGCTGGGAACGGTGCAAGGGGCAGAAAACTAACAACGAGTGACTTTATAAACATTTTTCTCACGTTTTTTTCCTTCCTGCCCTCCAGCTCTGTTCCGTGTGCTGAGGCAGGGGAGGGGACAGGATGTGTGTGGTACCCACGGACCCTGGCAGACCCCGGCGGGGCCACCCCGGTCTGCAGTTTGGCTGTGCCACCCTGCCAGGTGCCACCATCCTGCCAGGTGCCACCATCCTGCCAGGTGCCACCATCCGGGCCACAGGTGCCACCATCCGGCCAGGTGCCACCACCCTGCCGTGGCAGCCGAGCCCTCCCGCAGCAGCACCTTCATCCAATGTGTGTAAGGGGAGAGCTGGGTGAGGAGGGATTGTTGTGTTGGTTAATCGCCCGTTTGGTCTAATTAAAAATCATCCAGGAAGTAAAGGAAAGGTTTCCCAGGAACCTGAGCTGGCGGGAGGGCAATGCTGTGCTCTGAGCAGAAGGTGCAGGAGGTGAGGAGAGAGCTGCTATCCCAGGGACCTGCTCAGGACAGCATTCGACCACTCCTCTTATTTTTGGGTCGTGCATTTCACCTCAGCCTCTCACCTGAGTGCTGGCACATGTCCTGCTGCATCGCTGGTGTTCCCCGGGCAGGGAGGGCAGGGAGAGCCCCCGGCAAGGCCACCCTTCCCTGCTGCTCCTCCTGGGGCTGCAGGCTGCCACCCCAGCGCAGGTTTTCCAGGAATCTGTGTCGGCACATACCTGGGCACACTCAGGCCAGCCTGCGAGGGAGGAGGAAAGCGAAGCGGCTGTTTTCAAATGTTACTTTTATTTGTTCGGTGTAAAAAGAAAGGGGAAAACACACCTTGGCCGTTCCCCCAATTGCCTCAGTGAGGTGAAATCAGGCGCCACCTCCCACCTTGCTGTTGAGGGGACTCTTTTTGCCCATTGTCACCCCATGGCACTGAATACAAAAGCATCACTTTTGGCCCAAAATGATGCCAATCACCCACCCAGGGGACCAAGCTGCCCGCAAAGGACACATCTCAAGGTCTCTCTGTCTTTCCCCTGAGCATGGCAGGGGTGTGGGTGCCTAATTTAGGCTCCTCGGATGCCTGGAGCGAGCAGAAAGAATCTTCACGTGGGAATTCTCCACCAGCTGTGGGCGCACTGCCCAGCCCAGCTCAGGTCCACTGTGGGGCCAAGCATCCACCTTCCCCTCACCCTTCAGAGCCTGGCCCTGCTTAGAGGAGCCCACAGATTCAAGCAGCTGGCTCCATCCTCCACACATCCCCAAATCTGCTGATTCCCTGGGTTAAATTCCATTTTCCGTTCAAAGCAAGGATAAAAAAAAAAAAATAAACAAAAATTGAGACTTATCATTGCAACAGCAAATAAAAAAAAAAGAGGCTTTCTTGTGCTTTCAGGGAAATTGAAATTATGGTTTTGTATTTGCATTTACAAGACCCCTCAGGCTACTTATGTTTGCATTTTCATAACAAAAAGATTGTTCTGTTAATTGATGCAAGCCAGGGCACACAAATCTGAATCTTGGACGATTTCTTAAGGGAGCAGCAGCCACCACAATTGCCCAGTTCACATTTGACAATGGGTAAGTCAGCAGTGTCAAAAAGAAGCTTCTCTGTCTTTTTCAATAATATGCAAGAGATTCATTGGTAATAATTAATTGTTTATTCATAAATATAATTATCAAATATACCATGCAACAGTGTCCTTCAAGACTTTAGCTTTTCCTTTCTGTCAGACTTGAAATTCTTACTGTGGATTGAGTTTTTTCTTTGTATGAGTTATTTGAACTGAGTTTGTATTACTAGTGAATTTTTCTCTGCATTTTTGAAGAAGGACTGATTTTCACCACCTTCTCACCCCAGCTGGACCAAACCTCTGGTAAACAAGGAATGTACTGATATAATTTCTAGGAAGATGAAAAATTGTCATAGCGCTTGTTCTTTCCCAGATTTATTTCACAACCCAACAATCTGAAAAGAGGAATTGAGTTTTATTCATTCAGTCTTGTCATTTTCAGAGAATCATCTCTTTCAGGGTCTTCCTGGAATGGGCAAAAGGGCAGGACCTTGTTGCTGCCCCTTTTATCTTTGTATCAGTGGGACAGGACTCTGTGGAAACCTGTTCATGACATGTCAAGAACTTAAAAATTGAGAGAAGTTTCACTCGTCCCTTACTCACTCATCATGACCAGTCAACATGGTCCCAGCCAAAGGGCATCTGCCAAAAAAAAACACCCCAAGACAAACCAAAAAAACAACAGTAAAAATGTTCTTGTGTTTCCTTTTTTTCTTTCTTCTCCACAGAAGAGGGTGCTCAAGTGGGGCAGTAAGGTCTGGTTTGGGACAAGAGGAGCCCACATCTCTTCCTTCAGAGGTTGTGAGAGCTTGTGTTCCCACCAGGTGCACAGGGTTGGTGTGGGGAGACAGAAGGGAAGGGAAAAGGCTCCAGATTCTGCTCTGAGGCTCATGGAAGTAGTTTATCCCACACATTATTTAACATAGAATAACTTTGTTGGAGCAGGGAGTGAACCCACAGCCCTCCCTTATGCTGCTGCTTACCCCATCCCACTCCCCCTGGCCCAGCACAGCTTTGGTGTGTCCCTACAGCGTGTTCCATCAGTCCAGTGTTAGCTCTGGGATGCAGAGATAGCTGGGCAGCAGCACTGACCTTGGGCAGCACCCTCCCTGTGCTCCTGGGGCTGTGCTTGGCCAGGCAGGACGTGGCTCTGGTCTCCAGGCTGCTCCACTTACAAGTGTAGAGCATCCTGAAATAGTTTGGGTTGGAGGGGACGGTAGAGATCATCTCATTCCCCACGGGCAGGGACACCTTCTACCATCCCAGGTTGCTCCAAGCCCTATCCAGTCTGGCCTTGGAGACTTCCAGGGATGGGGCAACTTCGTGGGCAGCCTGTGCCAGGGCCTCACCATCCTCACAGGGAAGAGTTCCTTCCTCATACCTAATGCAACCCTGCCCTCTGTCAGTTCAAAGCCATTCCCCCTTCTATCACTCCATGTCCTTGTCCAAAGTCCCTCTCCTCTTCTCTTCGATCCCTTTTAGGTACTGGAAGGCACTCTAAGGTCTCCCTGGAGCCTTCCCTTCTCCAGGTTGCAACTCTTCTGCTCCTCGTGATGCGCTGCAAACAGCTGCTGTTGCAGAGCAGTTTGATGCCCGAAGTGTGCCTGGTGGGGCTCTCATCTTGATGCAGTGCCCAGTGCCAGCCACCCCTTCCCCTCAGCCCTACAGCCAGGTCTTCCTTGGGAACCCGCTTTGCTTTTCTGTCACAGGGAGGATTTTGGCAGCGGCTCTTCTGGAGAGGGGACACACAGTGTGGGAGGACCAGGCCCTGCCTATTGTATTTCTTGGAGCTGCTAATGACCATGGCTACAGCAATCCTAAAATAAGAAAGCGAGCTGATTGTTCTCCGTTATCTGAGATTGTTCCCCCCCCGAAGGGGGAAATCGGAGCACAGTTACGTGCTGCACATCAGGTGGCCTGAACTGGAGTCATGAGGCCAAAATACCAGTAAACTTCTGAAAAGTCCAAAGCTCAACCACCATTACCCTGTTCAGGGGTATTTTTAGCATCACCAGCTGCTGCTGCTGGAGAAAATCACCCTGTGGGTGAGGGCATTGCCCTGGCCAGTCCATGACAGGAGGTTGAGGGCAGGACACCTGCTGTGTCCCCTGGCTGTGTCCCCATGCTGGACACCGTCCCTGGCGCCAGGTTGTCCAACCTGCACAGTCAACGCTGCCCTGTTAAATTTTTACAAAGGCTGGAGTTAGACCTGTCATTGCAGAGAAAGGCAAATAAAAGTGAAATCCAAAGGGGGCCCAGTTCTGCCCTCCCCAGTGTGGCTGGGAAGGATCAAGCCTCATAAACCTTCAGGTCATTAAAAAGAATTAGCTGATAAATGTCATCCTGATGCAGTGCTTGGTGCTGTGCAGGAAGCTGGGGATGCAGGCTGATGCAGGCCAGGAGGGTCAGCCCTCAGGCACGTGCCTCAGTGACCCGAGGGATGGGACATTCCGTGGTCATGGACCGGTTCCTGGCATCACAAATCACTCAGGGTCAGCAGCATTCAATTTGCCAACAACTTAAAGTCCAGTCGGTTTTGAAACCAGCATCTATATTCCTGCCAAGTTTCACAACCCTAATGTTTCTCCCTAATTTAATTTACTTCCCCTAAATTCTGCCGGCTCTTGACGTGATCGGAGGATTTCAATCCGTGTTATTACAAAAATGAAAAAAAAGGAAATAAATTTCAAATTACATGATCACAACAAAAAGCTTGAAAATGTGAGATCGAAATCTCATCTGAAAGATCAAAGCACAGAAGCTTCAATAAAGGACTTAATTTGCCTTAAGATTTTTCTAAATACCAAATCCCATGATTTGAAGGAGCCTGATTTATCATTTGGGGACGCTGGCTGCTGGTAACACCTTGTTTACAGTCTCAGTTGTGCCTGTCTTTCGCCTGCCATCCCTCAAAAAAGAGAATAACAGCACCATCTACTGCCATTCCTCAGCACTCGCTTGGGAATGCCAAACTCCAGCCCCGTCAAAGAGCCTCAGCAGGTCATGGCCCAGTATCGACAGAGAAACGAGCAAAAATCAAAAATCGTCAGTCTAAATTACTATTGATGCGTGCTAATTGTTAAAAATTTCAGGCCTCAATAATACACCTTCCCTCCCCAAAACTGGTGGCGTTGAAAAAAGCATTTGAACGGACCAGCATTTTCATACATTTCCCCCAAATCCTTTCATGTGTTTATTAGCATAGCCTTGAAGGGCTGCCTGTAGAATTCCCAATTTCTACGGCGGGCTGGCATTTTCACCGTCAACAACAGCTCATGAAAAGAGGTGGAACATCACCGTCGTTTGCAGCCTGGTAAAATCCGGGTCTGTGCTCGGGGCTGGCCAGCTCCCAGGAGTTTGTTTGAAAGTCAAGAATGTGCCGTGGTTTAATTACGCTCCTAGGCTGGGGTCTAAATGAAAGCCCCGTTATGAAGAGCAGTCTCAGAGGAGAGCTCCAGCTCGGGTTTTTTGCCCCGAATTGATTACTGGTTAACTCGGGGTAGTTAACACGTTTGTAATGTCTGGTCCGGGCACTTCCCAGGTATTTGTTGCAGGATGCAAACATTTGTGGTTTATAAAGTAAACAGGTCCGCCTACGCTTTTTTCGGTTTGGATTTATTTCTGGTTGCAAACGGTCTCAATGACCTGGTTGAAAATGCTCTGCGTTCAAGTGAAAAGTGAAAGAAAAATTAATATCTTTTTCCACGTCCAGACCAAGCCATTTTTATGGGCCACCCCACAGCTTTTGGCATTGCCTTCAAAGCATGAAGCCCTGGCGATGAACGCGGGTGCTGGTGGGGCAGGTGTGTGGTGGCCACCGTGGGGCAGCAGGAAAAGTGATGCTGAACAGGAGGTTGTGCCTTCCCAAAGTGAATCAAGACTCTGCTTTGTGGGGATGGTACTGGAGGGATCTGGGAAAGCAGGGAGAGGCTTTTGAAAGACATCACCAGGAAAAAAAAAAACAAACAAAAAAGTGGAGCCGGATTTGGGCTCATCAAGAGATGAAGCAGCACAAGGAAAAAAAGTGAAGCACATTGCCCCACATGTGGGAACTCTCTGTCCACCCTGTCCTCCACAATTATACAACAAAAAATGGAGTTTCACAGGGGCAGAGCTCCAGCATCACTCCTCATGTGAGCTGTGAGGGCCAGGCCATGTATTTGTATGCAATGCACAAGTCCCTGGGCTTATCTGCTCCCAGGTCAGTCTATCTTGATAAGTCATTGTCCACCAGCCCCAAGGATTTCAATGTGTTTGCCAGGGCCAGGCTGGATGCTCCACAAATATTTGCTCCAGCATGCAGGGTGGGTTTGCTGTAAGCCTGGTCATCCCTCCGTGCCAGGCAGTGCCAGGGGGATATAAAGGAGATGCACAGCCCAGTTCTGCCATGGAGGAACTTCCCTACCTCTGCACCAAAACAGGGAGAAAAGAGGTTTTTCAGGCACAGCCCTGCAACGCTGTGGCTGAGCAAGGTTGTGCCGTGTGGTGACAAAATTTAATTTTTCCACAGCAGCAGCTGCTTGAGCAGGAGGGGAGGGCAGGAGCGCAGTGGGCTCAGAGTTCTGCACCAAGCCTTCAAGGGGCACAGCACACACCCCAAATCTCACCAGCAGCTTCAAAGCCTGCTCTTTGCTCCCATTTATCTTATCTAGTGCTCCATTGAAGCATGGATTTACATAATACACACCTAATATATTAATGTTGCTATTCATCGAGAGGACCTCGACACTGTTTTCTTTGAAAGTCTCGCCAGAAACGATCAGGCTCCTTAAAACACAAGAGGTTTTTATAGCTCTGAAAAGGATTTGCTCCCCCATTTGTATTCTGAATCCTTTCACAGAGGCTGTTTGCTTCTGTGATAAGAGCCAGGCCCAAAAACTCAGGAGTGGTAGGATCCACAGTTTGGGTTAGTAGCACATTAAGAAACTACACCACTCAAATTACTGACTCAGAATGAACCAGCTGTTTCACACCCCCTTTCTGGCTGCAATTCTTTCCCCAAAAATTATCTTGCAACACAGCCTTTTGCTAGTCAATCATTGTCACACTCGACACACACACTTCCAGAAAACTTTTTCATTTTTTCTCTAAGTGCACAAACTTCCCTTCTTGCTTCAGTTTTCTGTGCCAGTTTAATTTTGCTTGGGACACTGCATTTCCAACGGCTGAAGAAATGTCTGTAAAGAAGAAAAAAATTCTGTTCAAGTTATGATATTGACCTTAATGCAGCTCAAATGACTTTACAAATGCATGCAAAGTTGCCTTACAGACCACAGCATCAAAGCACTAGAAGGAGGCTATTTTCCCTATAAAGTCAAGCAGATTCCCTGGGATATATATCCAGCCCATCTTTTTGGTTTTTTTTTTTTTTTTTTTAACAGGATGAAGAAATACTTGCTTTTATATGAATTTTTGAGCATAAATTATTCTTCTACCCAAAAGTGGACTAAGAAAAATGAGAAGTACATTGCCCATTTTATTTTAAATAGTGACAAAGCTCAAACCTTTGAACACATTTTTGAGTATTGGGTTAGTGGTTGATCTTTCTGCCTTCATATCTTGCTTTATGCTGCAGCTGAACACAAAGTATTGGACTCAGTACACGAGGAGATAAAATGAGGTGGCTTCAGCTATCCAGAGACTCAGACTATGGCATTAATGGCCTCTTCTGATCTTCAAAATCTGCAAATTTGCTCTAAATCAGGGATTATGAAATAGCAAAGAGTAAATCCCTTTAAAATTGGCAGTAAATGTCAGGGACCACACTTTAAACACACAAAGACACAGGTTCACTGACAGCCATTGCACAACAGCCCGCAAATAACTCGAGTGCTCCATCATGGACCCTTTATCTCCTTTATCAGAATTTCCAACATCAAACACTGAATGTCAAAATCCCCCTGTTTCCAAACCACGAGGCTATTTTGAAACACTGGGATTCAAAAATGATACAAAAAGACCCCTCCCCCCAAAATGATGCATTTTGGGTCCTCACTTTCCCCACCCTCACCTGCTCATCTTTTCCCAGGAACGCTCCCACCTTTACACCCTCCTGCCTTCAGCAAATCCTCATGCCACCAGCTGCTGGGAAAGTGGGGCAGAATGCTTTTGGGGTGCCAAACCCAACTGCAAAGGCACATGCCACACAAGTCTGAGAAGGCACTGTTCTCATTTGGGTTTGTTTTCATCTGCTCCTCAGTGGCCGCCAGCGGGGTGGCTCTGTGACTGCAGGTGCTTCTGTGGGCTCCTGACAAGCAGCCCAAAAAACACCATGATGTTTTTGCCCAGGTCATGATGGGCATTGAGGGACCTGGCCCTGATTTTTACTTTTTTCTACTGTACTTGGATGAAAAGCTCCTAATAACGGCCCTCGCAGAGAAAACATGAATTCCAGAATGGTTTGGGTTGGAAAGGACCTTCAGGATCACCTTGTTCCACCCCCTGCCATGGGCAGGGACACTTTTCACTGTCCCAGGTTGCTCCAAGCCCCATCCTACCCGGCCTGGGACACTTCCAGGGATCCAGGGGCAGCCACAGCTTCTCTGGTAAACCTGTGCCAGGGTCTCACCACCCTCGCAGGGAACAATTTCTTCTGCTATCTAATGTACCCCTGCCCCCTGTCAGTGTGAAACCATTGCTCCTTGTCCTCTCCATGTCCTTGCCCAAAGTCCCTCTCCAGCTCTCTTGGAGGCTCTTTAGGCACTGGAGGGGCCTCTAAGGTCTGTTTGGAACCATCTCCAGGCTCTTCCAGGGTTCTGCAGCCCTCAGATGATCTTTGTGGCTCCAGCAGCTCCATGTCCTTTTATGGACACTCCACATGGTTCTTCCTATTTCTTGACCCATTCTTGCTCATGTTTGCCATACTCAGACAGCACCTTGGTGCATCACTCACCCCACCTGAAGGCAGGAGAGAGAACAGACCAAAACAGAAAAAGAGCAAAGGAGAACAGAACTTAAACTCACATGAAAAATAATTGCATAAAAGGGGAATCTTGCTTCCTAAAATAGGCTGGCACCAGGCTGTAACATGAGACCCTTTTGCTGGTGCCAGATGAGGAGAGTGAGCTCAACATGACCGCCTGCCCTTACAAGAACTCAGCCTGGACAACACAGAGCTCTCTCTGCTGCGGCTCGAGACCTTTGATTTCTGAAGAAAGCAATAAACAGCACCTTGCTTCAAAAGTTTCACGATCCATAGAAATTAAACTTGGCCAGTTCAAAAGGCTATTATTAATGTGCCTTCTTGTGCAGATATGATCTCAAGAAAAACACACATCTAGGACTAATAATAACAAATAATAGAGTTATTCATACAGCTGCTGCTTACACGATGGCAATTTCCCCATAATTGCAGGCACAGGGAATGGGCACACAAACAGCAGTCTGTAGTGCCTCTGCCTACTCAGGGCTTGAGTTGAAGCTATTTCTTGTAGGTACATATACTTTTGGGAAGAGAGGTATTTGAGACTCCAGCAGAACCTCGATAAAGCTCTCCTGCATCCCTGCCTGATGCTGTGTTCACACCAGGAAAACACAAGGAAAAGAAAAACAAGGCATGAGCACAAAGGGGTTTCAGAGGGAGAATGGTTTCTGGGCAATGCTGAGGTATTCAGACCTGAGAAGGCTTTGCTCAGCTGGAGGCAGAGTAAAATAGGCTCAGGAAAGGTGGCTGTAAAGTCACCTCCAGGACTGGACCCCAGCACCCTCCTGAGCCCGGCCAGGGCACAGGAAATGGTGCTGGCACTCACACAGTGCCCATTAAGTTGTTAAGGGCACCTGCAGAGTGCAAACGGGGCAGGGAGGGAGCCTGGTGGCTCCTGCACCTCCAGGCAGCCACCCACGGCCGTGTAAGCATCACCTGTCTGCTCCTCACACCTCAGTGTGCAGTGAGCCCCTTCCTGGGAGCTGCAGGGCCACAGCTGCCTCTCCTGAGGAGCCTGGTCACAGCCATGGCTTAGCTGAGATGGGATAAAAGCAAATAATCTGCCAGCCAAGCTGGAGTGCTGGGGGGTTAATCCCACCTTCCACCCAGGAGAACACAGGGAGAGATGCTGGGCACTCCCCCTCCTCATCCCAACTCAGCAGGAAGACACCTGCAAGGTAAAGAGGAGGAAAAATCTCCCAGGCAAGGGTTGTCTCTCATGGTGCTTCTGCTTTCTCCCAAATCCCACCAATGGCCTAGGGACAATTTGGTTTATTTAGTAAACAAGGTGGATGGTGCAAAGGAAATTCCCTCATTGGGAAATGTTTTCCAGCTTGGATCAGCTGCATTTCCAGTGACCCCAGGCTGCACAGCTTGAGTGACACCAAGGGACACCACACAAACAGGCAGCAATGTGTGCAGCGTGCCCTGTGTCCAAGCACCCACGGGGCTGGCAGCATTCAGAGGAAAAAGAGGATGGGTGAATGCATCCCTGCAGGCTTGAATGCACCTTGACTTGTGGTGCCTTTGCTCTCCCCTCTGTCACTTTATTTTCCTGTCCTGGCAGCCCAGCACTCAGCTGGGCTGGTGGAACAGACCTTGGCTGCACCTCCATGGGATGGCAGCAGGAGATGGGAAAGCTCCACCTCCTCAGCCCTTCGATACTTCCCCCTCAGCCAGATGGGATCGTCATTTTTTAATCCAGCTGCCATTCTAATTGCAGGGCCCAGGACTGCATTTGGGAGCCCAAATTCCCACCTTGGATGCCATCTAGTGCTGAGTGCTGAGAGCAGAGGAAATTCCCAAGGTGCCTGGTGCTGCCAGGAGGAAAATCATCTCCACTCCTCTTCCAGGGACTGCTGGCTTGTGCCAGACTTTATTTCCCAAGACTTCACTGAAAATCACCTGTGATTTGGGTTGATAAAATTTCTCTGACCACTTCTTTATCTACCTTTTTTTGTATTTTTTTTTTCTCTAATACAGAAGAATTTCAGGAATAAGCAACCACATTTGCAGCACAGACTCAGGAGATGGGACACCTTTAAAAGGAAATATTTTCTGCAGTTATCCAAAATCTGTTTGGATGGTTTTGGTTCCCTGGAGATGAATCACCCAGATGAAGGGCTGGGGTTTGTCCCATTGCCAGGTTGCAGGGGCTGAGGCTCCTCAGTCAAACCCCAAGATCCAGGCACTCTAAGGAACAGGGCGGTGTATTTTGCCCAATTTCAGCACTAACAATTTGTCCATTTCCCAGTGCTGCTGGCTGGGAGGTTTACATTGGATATTAGGAAAAGTTTCTTCACCAGAAGGTTTATCAGGTGTTGGAATAGGCTACACCAGGCAGTGATGGATTCTCCATCCCTGGTGGGATTTAAAAGATGTGTAGTTGTGGCACTTGGGGACACAGTTTGGTGGTGACCTTGGTGGTAATGGGCTAGTAGCTGTACTCAGTGGCCTCAAAGGGCTTTTCCAACCTAAATGATACCATAATTTTATGATTTTTCTATGTGATCTCTACAGAATGGCCACCCCACTGATGAGCACGACACATGCCAGTCCATAAAGTCCTTCCACCACCCAGACTCAGTTCCCAAAAGCATCATGAGGCTCCTTGAGGTGAAGAGCCCCATTCCTCCTGCACACCGCAGAGCCCAGGAGCACACAGCTCACCTGTCCTGGGTGCTCGGCAGCCCCACGGCTCCCAGGGACGAGCCCAGGTCTGCCTCAGCCAGCCCAGGTCTCACCTCTGCACTGCAATGCAGACATATCCTCAGGGCATGTCTATCCATCCCGCTCAGAGCTGGCAGGGAGCAAGTCAGGTCTGGTTTGGGAGCTGCTGAGTGCCACTGGCTGCAGAGCCGGCCGGATTGCCTGGGCACTGTGCCGGCTCCGCAGCTTGGGGCCGGGGCAGAGGCTGCACAGAGCTGCTCCTCCACAGCCTCCTGCTCCTCCATGGCTCCCCGTGGCCCCCCAAGAGCTGTGGCATGCTCCCACCCACCCCTTGTCCTGCTTTCCCCTGCTCCTGCTGGCATTTTGCCCTCCCAAAGCTGGCACGTCCCTGCTCTTGCTGCAGCGAGGCCATTCCGGTGTCTCTGGGGTCAGGCATGGCTCCTGCCCCCTAATTCAGGGGCACAAGGACTGATCATTGTGGAGAAGCTGAAGTGATTCACTTGCAGGCTTGCCTGCTGTTTTATTAACTCAGTTTTTTTTCATCTGCAGTTTCGAGTGGTGCAATTTTGAGATCAAAGCCCTGCCCTGCTCGGATGGCTCCGCGTTAGCCTGGCCTTCACACGCTCCAGGAAAGATGTGAGACAGCCTCAGCCAACGTGAACCCTTCCACAGACAAGGCAAAACTGGACTAAACGTTGCTCTCACTCATCCCCATCCAAAGTTCATTGGCTTTAATGTGGGAAGAATGTACCTGCTCGACTGATCTTGGTCAGGCCAGGCCCTGCAGTGTGTTTAAGAAAACCCACTGGATAGTGCTGCCTGTGAAACAGCTGCAGTTACCCTGGCCTGAGGAGAGCAGGGGTAGCTGGAGAGTGTCCTGAATGGACAATAAGAGGGCAGGACACAAGGCAGGGGGCTGCTCCATCTCCCACCAGCAAGAGGAATGTTTGTGTTGGGCTCCTGGAGCAATACTCAGCTCTAATTTTGATGTTGTGCACTCTCTATCTTGTTTCTTCAACACATTACCAACAGTCCCATGTGTGCCTTCTCCTCCTCTGCTTCTGCAGGACAGGAAGATTTTAAATGGGGCCATGGTTCTCAAGGAATCATAAAAAAGTTTAAGTTGAACTTAAAGATCATCTCCTTCCAACCCCTTTGCAATGAGCAGGGACATTCAGGTTGCTCAGAGCCCTGTCCAACCTGGCCTTGAACACTTCCAGGGATGAGGCATCCACCACCTCCCTGGGCAACCTTTGCCAGTGTTTTACCACCCACATCATATAAAGATTTCTTCCTTATATCAAGTCTGAATCATTCCTTTTAATTTGAAACCACTACTCCTTGTCCTGTCACAACAGGCCCTGCTAAAATGTCTTTCCTCTTCAATTTTTGAAGTCCCCATCTAAGGTAGAACAGACCTCCCAGGCAGGAGGAGATGTTGCCCAACATCATTCAACACATCAGCAGAACCTGCACTTGGGCAAACTCTGAAGATTAACCTAAGGTGAACCTGCACACAGGGGTAGTGAGACTTCATTTTGGCTTAGACCTGCCATAGTAAATCTTGGCTTAAATTGTTTTAGAATTGTTCTATGGTAAAATGAAGCCAGATCTGTCAGAAACAGGTGCATTTCTACACAGCAATTCTGGGCAGGAAAACAACAGGGTATGGGCAGAGCCAGTCTCACCAGTTATATTGGAATGTGAGTGTGGTCTCTGCAGGGCATGGTTGAAACCCCCAGCCTGAGGGCACAGCAGAAGATCCTAAGGGTGTCCTATCCGGATCAGAGCCAGCTCCCCCTTAGGACAGGGTCCCCTGAGTGCTGGCTGAGGCCATCTGTGTGACAGTCAGGAGTCACTCTGGATCAGGAGCAAACCAGCCACCCCCAGATCTGAAATGAGCCCTGTCCTGCTCTCATAGATCTATTCCATCATTCCTCATTTACAAAAAAGCACTCACTCTTTCTGTTGTCTCACATGAGCAGAAGCACCATGCTGAAAGGGTCTCTCTTCTGTTAGAAGCTGCATTTGTTTGTTGTGCTCAGTGCATTTGATGTGTGTGTTGCTGATAAAACACAGGCTGTGGTTTAACAAATCAGTGCAACAGTCCTGATCACAGCCCCTCTGTGCAAAGGGCTGCTGGATGCTGGATGTTTCCTTATCTAATCTTTCACACTTCAGCATTTCTTCATGTAAAGCATTGATAATTAAAAATGCAGAAGGGGATGATCATGAGGAGAGATTAAAGAACTTGAACAAAACAGTTGAAACAGTAATAACATTACATTACAGGCAACAATGTCTTCTATTAACTGACTGCTGTGCAACAGTGCTGAGGGATTCCAAGCTGTGGCTGAAAATCCCTCTGTGTTAGGTGACAAGAGCTGCTACGAAAAGCAGACAAACTCCCTACAGGATGCAAAAGGCAGCCCAGCAGCTGTTTACCTCTCCAATTTTTCTGACACAGATCCTTAATTCCGTCTTAGTTTTTTGCTGAATTCCAAAGGTTGATTAGAAGCTGAATCAAGATTTGAGGCACTCTATTCTTTGAGCTGCTCTGCATTTTATAAAAAAAGAGATTTACATCAGATGATACATCAGTTAAAAATAACTGGGAAATATCAAGTAATCATAAGTACTTGTCCCACAGGTTTGCATATCTTGAATACTCAAATGACACTCACTAAGCAATGAGTCTCATTTTTGCCCTTGGAAATATCATACACAATTCCTTCTGTTTTGATGGGGGTTTTGTTTTAGAATGCTGTCTTAATAGACACTTCCCAGTGCTTATGTCGAACAAGGCAGACCAAAAACCTCTGCTTTACAGCTGGATTGGGATGGGATAGGAGGTTGATTCTTGTGGGATTTTTTCCTAGGATTCTGTGCTGGCTTTGGCTGAGGTAGAGTTAATTTTCTTCGTAGGAGTTAGTATGGAGCTGTGTTTTGGATTGTGCTGAAAACTGTGTTGATAATACAGAGCCTCATCCTTCATAAAAACAGGAAAACCTTGGACTCCAAATGAAGGATAAGCAGCAAGGAATCCAGACTTTCAGCTATGAGTCCCACAAAAAAAACATAACCCACATTTCTTCATTATGGCTCAAGAAGCACCAGGGTTACCTTAAGAGTAAAAATTGCTCCTTCTGCTCATGGAGACCCAAGAGCATCCCTGTACAAGAGCCCAAACCTGTCTTAAACTGCATAAGTCGCTATTAGCCAAAAATCCCATCTACCATTCCCCACCTGTGCAGCTGCAACCGCCTTCGAAAGGAGAAAAAGCAGCAGACACCATTTATTTATCCTTTATTATTGTGAATTACAATTCCTCCTGGTAAAGAAATACTTCCTCCTAAAGCTCTCCTGGTGTAGCTTTGAGCCATTCCCACATGTCCTATCACTGGATACCAGGGAGAAGAGCTCAGCATCTCCCTTTCCATGTCCAGGAAGCTGATTCCAAATGAGACAAGACCAACATCCCAACATCCATAGCCATTCCTCCTAGGATGTGCCTTCCAGCATTGTTACCCTCCTCTGGCTGTGTTCAGGCCTTCAGAAGGAGCAGGACAGCTGAAAAAAAAAAAAAAAACAAGAAAGAAAGGAGTCAGACTAGACATTTTATAAACTGAGAATAAAGACTCACAACAAATATGGTCAAGTGAACATAGAGCACAAGGCAATTGAGATGTAACACACAATGAGGAATTCAACAAATAAAAAAGCCCTCAATGCTAGGATGAATTAATTTGTTCAGCTAATCCCTCTGCTTCTATTTTCCCTAATTCATTTAATACCTAAACCAGAATTTGAGATGCAGGCAGGGCAAGGAAAAGGCACACCACAAGAGGTGAAAAGCAGCATTTTTTCCACTATAACCTCTCATATTTTACAGCTCTACCTCATCAGAGCCCATGATCACACATGGGATAACCTTCAGCAGCAGGGTTTGCAGGTTCTGCTACAAGACATGCTGTCAATCACTGTATCAATCATTGCCTTCTTTGTTTTTCTCATGCTTGTATTCCAAACCAGACTTTCTCAGCAAAGCTGCTGTTCAGTCTCAAGGAGGGTTAAATGGTTTTCCAGCTGATCCTTGGCCACAGTTTCTTTCCACTCCACTCAAAGCAAGGGCCAAGTCCAAGCCTGGCTCTGCGCCCTCTGCTTTCAGTATTGCTCGATAAGTTCCTTTTGTCTGGAAAACCCTTCAGATTTATCTCCCACTCCTCCCATGCAGAGATAAGAGCCAAATCCCAAGCACCTTGGCTGAACATGTGCGACTCAGATGGTGGGGGAGCACAGCAGGGCTCCGTTTCCATGTGCAGGCTTACAAGACCCAAAGGCCTCTGTTGTTCCCTCCTTGTTACACACCCCATCCTGGTTCAGGTATGTCACTGACTCAACAAGACCTCATTTTGTGCTAATTAAGCTTTGTCACTGTAATTCCTGCACAGCAATACGTTCTGGTGTCAGGCTCTCAGGGGAAGCCCACAAGATTCCACCTATGTCTTCCAGATTTTTCCTCCCGGCCCAGCAAACTTGGCAAAAGCATTTTGATTTCTCCTCAAGTGGGCTGTGAAAAATGAAGATTCTCATCTGAGAGCAGGTCTCCAAAGACTTCTGCACAGGATGTGAGCACGGCTCCCACGTCCACACCAGCCCCAAGGCTCCCATCCCAGAGGGAATCCTCAGGCTGGGAGCATTCCATGGCCTCAGCAGAGCAGGAGGGATTAAAGCAGGATGGCTGACTGACAGAAATGATAAAACCAGATTAGGAGATCTAATCTCGAGGCAGCAGGAGCAACTGATGGGAAGGCCAGCTGTGAAAATCGCTTTCATTTACACAAAGCACGGGAATGGGCCAAAAATGCTACTGTAGGATGATGTCTGGTATCACATGAGTTGGTTAGGAAATATTTGCAGGATTATTATGGTATAGCATTTCTCCAATCAATCATTAAATTCCTGACACAACATGCACCGAAGTCCTTGGGAAAAGCCAACTGCATTCAGCAGGCATTGGAAAAAAAAGTGGAAAGTTATCCTAATGCACAGGCTTGTAACAGGACACAAGTAAAACAATATCCCTGCTTATGAAAGCAGCCATAGCAAGACTGTAAAATTAAATTGATGCACAAACACACAATACAGCCTAAGCAAAATATGATATCCCTGACTGTCTAGCACTACTACTGCACACATCTAGTTAGGGTATCATGAGGCTGCTGCTTAGGAACACAAAATAGAGACCAAAGATTGTTATTTCTCATGGAGGAGGTCTTGGGTTGTTTGTTTTTAACATGGATGGTTAAATTTACGTTTATTTTCCCAATGCTCTGCTGGGTTAGTAAAGAAAGCATCAGACAGAGGTTAACTGAGAACTCTGGGAAACAGGGAAGACACCCTTTAATATGTGTGGTTTGTGGTTAGTCTTCTGATTGGTAAAATAAGAGCAATGTCATTTTGGTGATGATACTTTTGTCCCTAACTTGTGATTTTTCCATGGCAGCAGGACACACGGGTTGGAGGGGAATTTCCCTTAGGAATGCTGCAAGTTGGTGTTTGCACACACATGTTAGAGGGATTTGCACACAGCCAGGTTGCTGTGCTGTGAAGAGTTCCCCTGCTTTAGCTGGTGGATCATCACTGCCTGTGGAAGGGGTCTCTCCTCCCAAAGGAAGCACAGGAATTCCAGGCTCCACCAATGCCAGGGAAAGCCTGGGTGCTCAAAATTCCTGCGGAGCAGCCGAGGGACAACAACTTCTTGGACAATGGCAACTTGTGCTAAAGCCTTCAGCAATTATTTCTCATCAGAGCTGCTGGATAATTAAGGCTCCTCTCCAAATGAGTGCGACAGCTCTCACACGTTCCCCTCTGGGGCCCAGCTCAGTGACCCACATAGACAGTGCTGCTGCAGCCTTGCATGAACCTCCAGCTCACAGCCACACTGAAATGCCACTCCTGGAACCAAAATCGGTTTTGTGGCAGCCTTTGAAGACCATTACAGATGTGGCAATTCTCATCCTCAGAGATGATTCTGCCAGGACTGATGTGCAATGAGGGGAACACATACTTTTCTACCAGTTGACAAAAATCTGAACTTCTGAGTGTACATCCCAATGCAAAGGCCCTTTTGGCTGATTTTCCATCTCTAGGAGGCTCTGTAATTTATCTGTGTTCTGGTTGGGTTTCAGGCTGATGCAACAGAAGGGGAAAATCTCTAATTCTCTTGTAAATAAACTTGCAAATAAATCGATCCATCCTGTTGCCATGCCATCCTAATTGATAAGGCAAGACTTGCTCTCAGCTCCACCTCTCCTTGCTGTGCACAGGTCTAGGAATGTATGAGAGACCATTCAGTGAATGTCTGCAACTTACACCCACTCCATCTTCATGCCACTGCAACCTACACTCAGCTAGATTCCACTCCCCGGACACATTTTCTTGATTCATGTTCAAAATCTGAGTGAGTGAGATTTTATATTTGTCCAGACTTTTTTCCCTGCCTTGCTGGCTGCCACATGGCTGGAATACAGATGCACGAAATGTTTGGGAATGTTCTGTTGAGCCCATGGCCACAGTGTGAGCCCCTTCCCTCCTGGAAGGTGATCCCTCTGTCACTGATTGTGGATATCCAAAGTTATTCAGGCTGCTCTCTCAAAAGTATATTCAGGGAGTGAGGGGGAAAAAGTTCTGCTGTCAGAAATGGATTTTTAATTTGATTTTTAACCCGATTTTTAATCAACTGTCTTGCTAAGGCTACTATGGTTTCCCACATCTCCTACCAAAACCCATTCCTGTGATGGAACCTAAAATGCTTTTCTTAAAACCTATGAGATATTCTTATGCACGGAATCATTCAATTTTTTTTTTTCCCCAGTAGTTGATTTATTAAAAATACTTAATCTCAACTGGACCAGTTCCTCAAGATCTTACCCCAATGGCTTCTGGAGGAAGGGGAAACCTCCATAAAATATCAGAGACAGATTTTCACAGCCATAAGAGTGAGGGAAGCATCAAATCTAGGGACATAATCACATCGAGTTCCTGATGATCCTTATAATGTGGGAGATTATTTAAAGCCATACATCTTCCAGATTTTTTTTTTCAATTTAATAATATTTGAAAGAAGCCACTCAAGCCTCTCCAACCAAGATTTCTGATGCAAGAACTCCCCACCGCAGACCAAAAATAGCAGAATTATGAGCGCTAAAAGTGTCTAGCAAGGCTTTTTATTTTAATTCATATTTGAGAAAGGTTTCTAGCAGCTGGGGAAAGTAAGAGCTGTATT
The DNA here is from genome assembly GCA_032173965.1 of Sitta carolinensis. Classification (NCBI taxonomy): domain Eukaryota; kingdom Metazoa; phylum Chordata; class Aves; order Passeriformes; family Sittidae; genus Sitta; species Sitta carolinensis. Next base: position 26,975,150 of record CM063289.1, read on the forward strand.
CATAAAACCCTTGGCTATTTGCCACACAAATGGTGCTTTTATTGAGCAGGGGGCAATGGTGGGGGGGAAGGGGGAATGTGCCTATTCCGCATCAGGAATGTGTTTCTCCGATTCATAAATCCTCCTCCTCTCCCCCAGCTGACTAAAGGAAACCTTTCTCAGTTTGCCACTGTGATGAGAGAGGGCGAGAGTGATTCCCTGAGAGTGCCAGGGCCAGGGAGAGAGAGGCATTTCAGTTAAAACAACACAGTTATTAAAAACACACACACAAACAGGACTATGTGCTACAGCCCGGCCCAGGGACAACAGCAGGGACAAATCTGTCAGAGGTACAGCCAACCCATCATACTCACAGCCTGCCACCGAGTGTAATGCCCTGCCATAAATACTGACATTTTTCAGAACAGGTCTGAGAGTTTCCAGCCTAAAATGCCCTCTCAGACACAGGCGGGGAGGAGGAATGAGTTACGAGGATGGGGAACTGAAACACAGACAGATTGAGGGCTAAATAAAAATAATATAATACCTAGGTTTACTTAAAAAATGGTGATTGAAGGTGATATGTTGACACAACTGGAAATGGGAACTAGAGCTCCTGATTTCCCCCAGGTAAAGCTTTGTCCTGAAGTGCAGGAACCACAAGGCCCTAAAGATGCTGCTAAGATGCAGAGGAATGTCAGCCCCATGGCTTGTTCTGGGATTAGTGACTCCACAGCTCAGCCCTGTTAAAAGTGGAGCAGTTTGGGTCAATGAGAGAGGTCTAACTTTTGGCAGATTCCCAGGTGGGAAGCTTGAAAGCAAAAATAAAATAAAAGCCACTTAAACATTAGGGCTTGGCAGCAGCCAAGTGGAAGGTTTGGATGGGGATTTTTTTACTTTAGCTCAGCTCCATTTCTCCTACTTTGGGCACTCCAACTCCTAACTGCACATAACCCTTGACAGCGTGCCCAGCATCCCACAGGGGCTGAACCCAAATCCTGAGGTCCTGGCTAGGACACGAACAGGGACTGAGCTCACAGCATCCCTCCACCCCAGGCAGGAACATCTGCACTCCACGGCCCCGTCCAAATAACAGATTCTGACACTTCAGTAAGCCTCACTTCAAGTATTCCTTCATTTCATGCCGTCTGTGTGTGGTTTAATTTTAGCCCTATTCTTGTCCTGGCCATTGTGGACGTGGAGAACATGCTGTTCCTCCCTGTTTGATACAGAAGGTGCTTCAGATAGGACAAGGAAATAGTGGAGAGAGGCTGCAAGGTCACAGATCTTTAAACAGCATTTCATATCAGGGTGAAAAAAGGCTGGATCTACTGCACAGGCCTAAACTCTTCCTCAGTCTGTCCCTGGAATAGATGCTCACGGGTGCAAAGCAAAGGGTGAGGATAAACTTCAAACTCCTCCCCAGCAGCAAGTGCTTTCCCAGAGGACCTGGGATTATCTCACAGATTATGTCCTAAAAGAAAACATATTTGGCAAGCCACTGGAAGAAATGCTACTTCAAGCATTTCTCACAAGGTCGCTGATTTTGCCTTCACCCTGCTGCAAGTTATCTTCCAGGATTTGCTGCTGAGGCTACAAAGTTTCAGTAGGAACTGTAATGACCACAACTTGTAAAAAAGAAGGTTAAAACAGCATGAAAATAAAAAAAAAAAAAAAAAAAATACACCCTGACCTTTCCATATGGCTCACCTCACACCCAAATTTGGGCTTCTTGCTAGAGGACAAAGCCTAAAAGATTGATTCCATGGTTGCACAAAAGGGAGCAGTGCATAAAGAATCACAGAATTGTTAAGACTGGAAAAGACCTCTAGGATCATAGAGCCCAACCACAACTATCTGCTTTAAAAATAACCCCCCAACCAAACCATCACACTAATGACAGAGCATATAATAAGATAGCAGGAATTCATCACTACTGCATTCTAATGGGTTGAGGTATCCAATTACTCATTTGTGCCCTTAATAAAAATCTGATCCAGAAGTCTCATTCTCATGTAGGAGTAATCCTCTCAGAAATAATGTCCTTCTCTTGCTGCTGCTTAGAGCATTGTGCACCCAGTGCCTGCACAGGCAGGCAGTCTCTCCTCAGCAGCCTCCTCATGAAATGGGTGTTTATCATGTGCATGCTCAAAATGTTCTATTTTCAATGCAAGAAATACCACCCTCCTTCTCCACTCTCATACAGAGTTTTCAGCTCACATCCCCACCAGAGCATCACATATTGCCACACAGATTTTCACCCAGTATCTCAGCAAGAGGCCATAACAGGTTCTGGACCCACACCCATTACATTTTTTTGAATAGTGCTGTTTGTTGTTCCATTATATTACACTCACAAGATTGTATTTGAATAACCAATAATTTTAATAACCCCCAGAAAAGTTAATTTCCAGCACTATAGTGCAAATGGTTCAACATCTGCTCTTGGCCGCTGCACAGGGTTTGATAAATGACATCACTTACATAATATAAACGGGAATTGCTTGGTTACAAATCTAATGTGCATAAGCTGCCTCTGATGCGTGCAATTCCTCCAACATTCAAAAAATCCCATTTCACATGTCACAGTTTACCCACTGCTGCATTATCTCATTAACTATCTCCTCCCAAAACAGGCTGGGAATGCAAATCCTACCAAAAATCCACAGATTTAGGGCACTTACAGGGTTGGATAGCATGGCTCAGAAGTTGAGCTTCTGTGTTAGCAGATGCACAGCATCCCTGGCGTTTTTTTGGTCACATTGAACTGGAAAAATACAGCACCCCAATGTGGTGGCAGGGGCAGGGTGCTGAGGTGGGCGGCTGGACCCAACAGAGGATGTTCAGCTACAAACCTTCTGTGGGTTCACGATGGTGACTGAAGCCAAGAGTTGCACAGGCAGCACCCAGCTTTTCCCTGGTGCCCTCCCAGCCTTTCAGCATCCTCCTGCTTAGCCCTGTATTAAAAAAAAAAAAAAAAATCCCTTTGAACATCCAGTGAAAGCAGTCTGGTACCTGAGAGGAGCACCAGCAAAATGTGAGTAAGAGCCAAGAGCTCTGTGGGAGCTGCAAGGGACCCGTGCTTCTGCCCAGGACTCCTGCATCCCACAAAAGGGGGCAAAAAATTCCACGTTTTAGCACTCAGACCTAAATTCTCCTGGAACTCCAGCCCTGGCAGCACACCAGGGGGAGGGAAGGGCCAGGTATTCCATGGCAGCTTTCCCTGTGGCATCGCACAGTCCCTGTCTGTGAGGAGGCTGGACATGGAGCCAGATGGGATGGGGAGGCTCCTGGCTGGCACTGGGGTGTAACGAGAGGCACAGGCAGCAAAGCAGGAGAGAACAAGCCCTGGCAGGATGTATTTAATGAGCCCAAACCCAGAAAACCCGACTGCTAACTCACAGTGTCTATAAAAACAAGAGAGAACTGGCCACAAAGGAACCAGAGGCGTGTGAGGATGCCCTCCCCTAAAGAGAGACATATATCCTGCTGCTCAGACAAGGGATTTCTCAACAAGCAGGGAAAAAGAAAATAGAAAAAGAAAAAAAATCTTGGAAATTGTAAACACCCAGCCTCCAGCTGGACCCAACACCATACAGTCTACATTTGATTTGTGTTTTAAATGAGCTGCAACGCTACTACACAAAACAGATCATTCAGAGATGAATGTAAGCAAGGAGATGAGATTTCTACCCTGCTTCACAGTCAAATACCATTTTGTGTGATCTGCACCAAAAATAAAAACGCCACTTTGCCAGACATTGGAGTCTCCATCTCCTAGCAACACGCCCCACCCAGCCTTTTCCTCAAGACCCTTCAGCTCCTGCCTGCCAGCACAGCTCCCTTCCCCCGTGTCTGCCAATGAGCTACCCAGAGTACAGATACACATATATGTATATTCTTATAAGCCAGAGGGAAATAAAGTGAACCTTCTCAAGCCTGAGCCCTGGCACTGCTTTGCAGGAGCATCCCAGGCTCTGCTCTCTGCTCTCACCCACAGTGGACAGGGTGGAAGGCACTGACCCACCTGGGGACATCCTTGCTGCCAAGAAAAGGCATTTCTGCACATCTCCTGCAAACCTTAAGCCCCCAAAATATATCCTGTAAGTTAAAACCCTGAGTAATATTAATTTGATGTTTCTAGCAGACAGCTTCTGTGTGTCAACAGGCAGTGGAAACACTCATAACATCAGCTTGCTCTGAGATTTAGTGAGCAGCTTTCAGGACAGCAGGACAGAGCATCTCCATGCAGCAGCTCTTGTTAAACATATTAGTTTAACCATTAAACAAGCACCACTCGAGTTCACACCTCTTTGTGTGGTGTTTCATTCTGGCAGAGGTAGGGCTTGCCAGGACTGGAAGGGGAGATCAAACAAACCCCAAAGGCAGAGCAGAGCTGCCCAGAGCTTGCATGGGCTGACAACTTTGCAGCTGCCTGAAGAAGGCAGAGCTTTCTCAGGCATTCCAGGAGATTGTAGCTTTGCTGTCTTATCCAAAGTTTACTGTTTGTAAAAGCTGTTTCTCTTATGCCTTCACGTGCATCAATTGTTCTGGTTGAACAGAGATGGTTTCATTATACTACAAACGGTTTTGTGTTACAGCAACCTTCCTGTTCTACCCCCAGCTTGTAATTTTAGTTATTTATGTTATTGGATTTCTTGAATTAAGTTGCCGTTTCATTATTTATGATAGCGCAGTTGCATAGGCTGGTCATTATTTTATCTGGGACCTTGTGTTTACACACACTGTTCCAGCTTCCCAAACAGCTCTTTATTACCTTGGAGCACAGGTTGCATTTCTGTTACTTTGTGCAGCTGAATGAGAAACAAAGAGCTACAAATTAACACTATTAAAAGGTGGCAGGACCACTTTTCAGATATGCCTGATGCCGATTTTGGTATTCAATCATGGTTTTTTTTTTTTTTGATGAGTGTCCATTCTTTTTTTTCTAATGTAAACAATTCATGTGGTTCAGACAATGTTCTATGTAAGAGATGAGGAAGAATGTGCTGCTTTCACTATTAAATATTTTGGAATTCTGGCTGAAACTCTCTATTGAGTGCACCCCCAGCTGGGCCTCAGAGGGTGCATTTGGAGCCCTGCCCCTCACAGCCAGCATCCCTCCTGTGGGATGAGCTGTGGCTTTTCCGGCCAAAAGCAGCTCCTCTGGCTGGTGAGCAGTGTCTCCAAAAGGAGGGATCAACCCAAGGAAGCAGCACCAAAACCAGGGCACACCCCAAGAACTGTGCCACCCTCTGCTGGGTGCATCCCTGGGCAGGTGTGACATCCCTCACAGGCAGAGAAGGGTGCACCTCAGGGACACTGTGTCACTCCAAGGAGGGTGCCCCCAGCACCTCTCTGAGGTGTGCCAAGCCCGGCACAGCACAAGGAGGGTGCCCCAAAAAGAGGGTGTGCTCTAAGGGCTATGTCCCCTCATCAGGCAGGTGTAACCCCAGGGAGGGAGGAGCCCAAGGGTGGCACCATCCCGAGGAGGGTGTCACTGCACGCAGGGAGGGTGCACCCGAGGACAGTGCCACCAAAGGCGGCTGTCACCCCCAGGCAGGTGTGTGACAATTAAAGGTGTTCACGGAGGACAGTGCCACCAGAGGACGGTGTCCCTTTTGGCAGATGCTGCTCCGAAGGGGTGTCACCCCAGGCAGGTGCTTCTCTAAAAGGGTGTCACCCCCAGCAGGTGTGTGGCCATAGAGAACAGTGAACACAGAGAACACCCCTGAACAGTGTCACCCAGGGAGGGTGTCACCCCTGGCAGGTGTCACTCTAGAAGGTTGTCACCCCCAGGCAGGTGGTGGCAATAGAGAATGTACCCCCTGAAAAGTGTCACCCAGGGCGGGTGTCACCCCCAGAAAGGTGTTGGCAACAGAGCGTGTACCCCCTGAATAGTGTCACCGGAGGACTGTGTCATGCCCCAGCAGGTGCCTCTCTAAAAGGGTGTCACCTCCAGCAGGTGGGTGGCCATAGAGAATGTACCCCGAGTATAGCGTCACTGAAGGAGGACATCACCCCGGCAGGCGGGTGGCCATAGAGAATGTATTCTGAGCACAGTGTCACTTGGTGGAGGGTGTCACCCCGGCAGGTGGGCGGCCATAGAGGATGTACCCCTTAAACAGTGTCACCCGCGGAGGGTGTCACCCGGCAGGTGGGCGGCCATAGAGGATGTACCCCTTAAACAGTGTCACCCGCGGAGGGTGTCACCCCGGCAGGTGCACGGCAATAGCGAAAGCACCCCCGAACACAGTGTCACTTGGGGGAGGGTGTCCCCCGGCAGGTGGGCGGCCATAGAGGATGTATTCCGAGCACGGTGTCACCCGCGGAGGGCGTCTCCGCCGGCGGTGCCGCCCCCGGGCCGTGCCCGGCAGGTTTCCCCGCTCGGGCGCGTCCCCCCCGGTCCCACCTGGCGGCGCCGGGCGCTCCCCGCCCCCGCGGCCGGGCCCGCCGCGCTCCGCTCCCCGCCCCGCCGGGCCGGCCCTGTGCATTGTGGTCCGGCGGCGGGGGGCGAACATGGCCGAGAAGCAGAAGCACGATGGGCGGGTGAAGATCGGCCACTACGTGCTGGGGGACACGCTGGGGGTCGGCACCTTCGGCAAAGTCAAGGGCTGAGTACCGCGGCCGCGGGCGGGGCCGGGCCGGGCCGGGCGCGCCCCTCGCCGCCGCCTCCCTCCTGCCGCTCCCGCGGCCTCCGCGCCGGCATCCCCTCCCTCCCTCCTTCCCTCCCTCCCTCCCTTTCCCTGCCGCGCTGCCCCGGCGGCTCCGCTCAGCATCCCCGGCGGCAGCGGCCGGCGGAGCCGAGCCCCGGGGCGCACGGGCGGGGAGGCGGCCGCTGCCCGCGGCGGGGATGCGGCGGGCGGCCGGTGCGAGATGCAGCGCTCGCCCCTCGGTGGTCCGGGCTGCCACAGCCCCCGGAGCCCGTGCTGCGAGCGGGACCCACCAAAACTTTGCTCCCGCGCTCGGAGGGAGGCGATGGGGAGGCTGGAGCGCGCAGCGGCATCCCGCCCCTCCGACTGCAGCGGCTCCGCGCCCCGTTCCTCCCCGAGGGGCCGCAGGTGCTCGGGGGGCCCCGGAGCGGGCAGGCCGGGGGTTCGGGCTGCTGCCCCTCTGAGCATCGCCCCGCGGAGCCTGGGGGTTTGTGCTGCCCCTCTGAGCATCGCCCCGCGGTGCCTGGGGGATTCGTGCCGCCCCTCTGAGCATCGCCCCGCGGAGCCCGGGGGGGTTTTTGCCCCTCCGAGCATCGCCCCGCGGAGCCCGGGGGTTCGTACTGCCCCTCTGAGCATCGCCCGCGGGGTTTGTGCTGCCCCTCCGAGCATCGCCCCGCGGAGTCCGGCGGAGTTCGCAGCCCCGGAGCGGCTCCCGCGGGGCTGGAGGGGCCGGGGCGGGCAGGGATGAGCCGGCTGCGCCTTCCCCTGGGGAGGGGAAGGCTCTCAAAGCACCTTCCAGTGCCTAAAGGGGCTGCGAGAGCGCTGGGACCAAGGGGAACCTTGGCGGGGCGAGGGGGAATGTCTTCATGCTGGCAGAGGGCAGGGTTAGATGAAATATCAGGGAGAAATTGTTCTCTGTGAGGGTGGGCAGGCCCTGGCACAGGTTGTACAGAGGAGCGGTGGCTGCCCCTGAATCCCTGGAAGTGTTCAAAGCTAGGCTGGATGGGGCTTTGAGCAAACTGGGATAGTTGGAGCTGTCCCTGCCCATGAGAGGGGGTGGGATGAGATGAACTCTAAGGTCTCTTCCATCCCAAACCATCCCAGGATTGCAGGATGGGGAGATTGTGTCAGGCTGGGGCTCCACACAGGGATTCCTTGGCCAGTCATGCCAGAGCAGCCAACTCACATCCTGAAGGCTTTGCTTTACCTGGCTGTGAGGTTTGCAAATATTTGTATTTCTTTTTCCTGTGAATTCTGCTGTTACATGCAAATTTCGGTTTTTTAAACAAGATACTAAAAAAACCAGAAACCCAACAAAATTCAGTGTCTCAGCTGTGTTTCCCAGTGGGAAATGGGTTTAGCTCAAACTGGGGCAGCAGCTGTCCCACTCAGTGTCCCCCCACCCCACTAGCATGTGGCCGGGCAAAGGGGTGCTGTGCCTGCCCTCAGTGCCTGGAGTTTTAAAATAAACCCAAATTGACAGCAGATGAAAGAAACCACCACAGCCACTGCAGCTAAGTCCACCTGTGGCCATTAATCATGCCCCTAAAAATATATTGCTGTGTTTAATCCCAAACCACAAATTTACTGTCTAAAGAATTATCAGAATAAATACTTCTAACAGTAAGGACCATTTAAATCACTCGTCTGTACTAGCAGACCTCCAAACTGCTCCAAAGGTAGGTTTTTTCCTTGCAGACCAATTTAAACCTGCCAACAATAGCCTTTTTTTTCCTTAACTAGCACAAATATCCCCTGCGCCACATATGACCCAAGTTTGGTAAAAAATGACATTTTCCAAAGAAATATTTCAAATAACATAAAAGAGATTTCCTAGCTCAAAATCCTTTATAGGTGAGTAGTACCCTTTATGTTTCTTTTCCCTTAGTATTTTGCCTGCAACTGACAGGTGAAGCTTGTGCTTGAGACTGGGAGGTGAAATGAAGAAATGGAATTTCCCATTTATACAGAATGACAGCATTTTAATCGAACGAGCTTTAGAAACTTGTATTCACATGAGAAAAGTAGAGGTTTCTGTTGATTGATTCAAGCGTTGTGTGTTGGGTATAATAATTGCTTTTTCAGGGAGAAGTCAGGTGCCATCAGTGACATTTCTTGTTGCTGATGTGTTTTCTTCAAATTCTGCCTTGCACAAGGTTTTGGTGCTTTTTCCTGCCTTACTCGTCAAAGTTAAGAAATCGTAATTTACAGTTGTACAGGATTACTGTTATTAAGGAAATAAGAAATGGCAGTGAAAGGGAGGATTTAGTGACATGGGGTACAAACCAGAGCTTGGACTCATGGCTGGGGCTGAGTAGTCATTTTGAGCCATCAGAAGGCAGAGACATGACAGAAAAAGTCCCTGTCCGCCTGGGTCATCAGGGAACTGATCCTCCTAATAACTGGCTGAACGCTGCAAGAAACTGTTTTGGTTTAAGCCCATTCAGTTTCTTGATCTGGTTTATGGAAACTCCACACAAGGCACTGAGGGGAGCAAATAGGTTGGCAGATGAGGGCAGGGTTTTGGTGATAATACTGAATGGAAATGGAAAATGGAAATGGTGATGAGGACACAGCACCTGTTAGAAGAGAGGAAGGTGGCAGGGGCTGGATGGGAGGTGTCGTGTCAAGGCTTGAAGTTACCTCACAGCATTTTTACCAAATGTAGTTGTTTCCCCTGTCCTCCAGGCCAAAGCTTAGGATGATTTGCAGAAATAAAACTGTGGAGAAGATCTTGGGTTTGGAGTTTAGCAAAGCCTTGGAGGAGGGAGGTGGCACCTCCTTCCCTGAGGGTTGGTAAGAACGGATGAGACAAATTGTGTTTGCTCTGGGAGCATCCCACCCTGTGGGTCCCCAAAAGCTCTGCTGTGACCACAGCCCTCACACAGCCAGGTTCACAGTGGGTACAGCCTGCAGAGCTTCAGTCAAAATCCAGCAGAGCAACCCAGAGTTTTTTTTATTGTGTGATGCCACCCATAACATCCCTGGGAGCCTTGGTGGCTTCTTTCCCTTGCTTGTTTGCCACAAAAGTGACACATTTGTGGTTCCCTCAAGGACTGGCAGTGCTTGGGTTGTGTTTGTGTCACCTCCATGGGCTCCAGTGGGGATCAGATCCTGTTTTTCCCAGGAACTGTAGCGTTGCTGCCGAGAAAGACAAACTTTGTGTCAGAGGGAAGATAAACTAAAGGAGACTGAGCAGATGAAGGACAGGGGAAGGCTGATACAGCACCCAGGCAAGTGGCACGGGGGCAGCATTAATGCAGCACTGCTAAATATATGCTTTGGATGGATTTCATTTTCAACTTTGGGCTGAGATAAGGGCCAGCAGTGCTGATAGGGAAGGAGTTTCCTCACCCCTCCACAAGCTTCTGCATTGCCCTGGAGCATTTGCAAAAATGTTAACTGCTTGTGCTGCCTGAGCTGGTAGGATAAAGAAAGTGATGCAAGAATGCTGTCAAGGGGTTTTAATTATTATCTGTGATCATGGTGCTATAATCACTATTCCTCCTCGTTTGTTTGTTTGTTTTTTTTCCTTTTATAAAAGTAAATGCCAAGAGTCTCCTTTCCACTTTTTTAACCCGGGGAGGCAGTGAGAGGGAAAGAGGTGTCTTCACCACTGCCCACCCTTGGGGTCAGGATTCCCTTCCATGTCTGTGGGACTCCTGGGACCTGCCCCTCACTTCTGGGGTGATCCTGAGCTTCAGAGGCAGTGACTCTGTGAGCAGAGGGAGCGTTGTCCTTGCTGCCCATGTCGAAATTCCTGCAGCTACAGAGAGCCCTCAGGGACTCAAAAGTCTCCCACCACATAGGAAATTGAGTTCCCTCTTTGTCTCTCTCACCGAGTTCAAGGAGGCTTTAACAAGTCACTGGGGACAGAAACAATAATATCTCTGTATCTAATGCTTACTGTAAGCAAAAGATGGATTACAAAACAGGCTGTTTATTTTTAATTATTAATGTGTTTGTGCTAGCAAACCTTTGCAGAGTTACACATTGTTTGTCATGGATGGGAAAGGGGATGAACTATTTGGCAATAGTATTAAAAACAATAATTATTCATTCTGGGCATGGTAATTTTTTTTTCCCTAGTGTACAATAAAAATTTTTCAAAGCGTATGCTGAGGCAAGGCCAGAAAGTGTTGTCCTGAAAAAAAGGGTGGCAGAAATCAGGCTTTTCCTCCTAGTTCAGTGAACAAACTTTGCTTTACCTCCCTGCAGCACTGCCCTGCACTCCTCTCCCCAGGGATTCACCACTGAAAATGCCTCCCTGGACTATTTACAGCGCTCTCCTTGCATTGCACCAGAGGAATTATCAGCCTCCTCCAGCCCTCAGCTAATCCCTAAATTGCATCTCTGCTGCAAAGCTGAGTTTATTTTCATTCCACCATCTAGTAGTTTTAAGTATTACGAGAAATAAAACGGACATGCAAAGTGGTGCTTTAATTTTCAAGGGCAGTAAAGTGTTTTATTTTTAGGATGCTCTTATTGAGGAAAGAATCTCTGGCAGGTCTTATCTGGTGGCTAATAATAGTGACCTGGTGTGCCCCGAGTGCTGCTGCCCTGCCCTCCTCACGCCTCCTGCTTACCCTGGGTGCTTCTGATCAGCTCATTAGGGCTGCCAAAATTACAGGCTCTAATAATGTAATAGCAAGGTTTGCTGGCAATAATTAACTCCTTGCACCGCGTTGTTATTACTGGAAGGCTGACGTTGGTAATTAGAGAGCACAAATATTTACTGTAAGCAGGTTTTTCTGTGCAGGCTTTAGGAAACCATCTGTGTGTCACGCTGTTGAATATCACATGAAAAAATACTGAGAAGGGACAGCTCCTTCTGAGAACCCTTTTTGGGTATAAACACCCCGTTTTCAAGCTCTTTCTGCTCTCACTTTCAATATAAAGCTTTCTTCCTGGGAGATTTTTATTTTTTTGTGTGGTTTGTTTAATTGATAACAAATGCATCCCACGCTGAATTTGTTTCACATCGTTGAGTACAGTTCCCCCAGTGACAGTGGGGCTGCTCCTCCCAGTTTATGGCTATGGTTTTTCCCTGAAAACGAGATAAACATCAGCATCTCAACTCACCAAGTGCATTTTTTAAAAAAACAAACCAACATATTGAAGTTTGCATATTTCCTAAAAGCAGAGTTTGCTCCTGCAGTCCAGCAGTGTTCCTGCAGCTTGTCATCAAAGCAAGAAGCAGGCTGGAGGAAGTATAAATAGAAATTCATTTTAGTAATGCAAATCCTGCAGTCCTATTTTGGGCAGGGAAAATCCCTATACCATTTTTTGGAAGAAGAAGTGTGATGGTCTAGTTTTAAGACTGGGTTTATGAGGGATTTTGTCTACCAGTGTGTTATGGTGAAGATTCTCCTTTACCATTTAAATATATCTGTTTCTGATTAATCTAGCTTTTACATGCTATAAATCCTTGCAAATTAGCCTGGGGTATGACCTCCTCCAGCAACTCACTCTGTTTTGTTTACTGGAGTGGTTTTGGCAGATAAGTCCCCTCTCTTCTGCCTTCTATGACTCCACTGGGAAAACAGTGAAGAGACAAAAACTTTAAAATATTTCACACCCTCATCTTCTGCTTTTTTTCCCTTCAGAAGTGGCTTTTTGCTTACAGTGCCCTAAACTGCTCGTGTGAGCCCTGCTGCACTGTTTAGTGACTTTGCAATGCTCTCTCTCTCTCTAATAGTTGGTGAACACCAGCTGACAGGGCACAAAGTAGCAGTGAAAATCCTGAACAGGCACAAAATCCGCAGCCTGGATGTGGTGGGGAAGATCAAACGAGAAATCCAAAACCTGAAACTCTTCCGGCACCCTCACATTATCAAACTGTGAGTACCCTGCCCTGTTCAGCTCTGTGCACACACACCTCTCACACACACTTAGCTGGGCTTCAGGGGATGGATTAGAGCAGGAAAAAAACGTGTTGGGTCAGGATTTTGTGTGTTAGATGATCCACTGGCACGGGTTTTCCGGAGGAGCTGTGCTTCCCCATCCCTGGAAGTGTTCAAGGCAAGGTTGGATGGGTCTTCAAACAAGCTGGGATAGTGGAAGGTGTCCCTGCCCATGGCAGGGGCTGGAATTGGATGGTCTTTAATGTCCCTTCCAAGCCAAACCATTCCACGATTCCATGGATTGCAGCTCTGAGAGTGAAGCCTTGGCCTCCAGTCAATAGGATTTATGTTTTAATGGACTGATTATCCAGAGCTTAAAAGAACATTTATTTATATTTTTCGAAATTTATTATTCAGACATAAGTTTTGAAAGTCACCACTTTGATGAACCTGAGTTGGGGTCGTAAATCAGCACCTGCACTGCAGCCTGTGGGATTCCTGCTCAATCCCCAGTTTGTGCAGCCAGCCCACATTAATGAGGCACTCGATAATATCTTTGGCATTCCTATAAAAGAAAGCTGTTGAATGGTAACTGCAAGGGTAAGTTGACATTTAGGTCAGCCTTAAAACTGGCATGAGATATAGCAAATACCTGGGACTTAGAGGCAAGGGAAAACAAATTCTCTCTGCAGTTAAATAACTAACCATGCAGCAACTGTTGACTTTAGAGTAACTTCACAGTTCCATGGATTTATTGGGGAACAGATTGGTATTATTTCATGAAAAAAGCGCCAGCAAGACTCCTCAGCTGTGTGCCCAGCATCCTGCAAGTCAAATCCTGTTCACACATTTGTCAAAGCAATAAAAATTAAATCCAGTTTGACTATATCTGTGTCCAATGATACGTGTTGCATTCATGAAATACAGTGATAAAGATGTGAGGAGACTGGGGTGCACAAACTTCTTTCAATAAGTTTTTAAATGTATATAAAACAAATATTGAGGCAATTAGCAGTAACTTAGATGTCTGGGTCCAAAGCTCTTCAGAAAAATGAGGCTGATATTATTGATCTTTATGAGAGTATCCCCCATTCTCTTACCAGCCTCTGAAAATTACTGAAATCCCATTGTTTCAAGTTACACCCCTGTAAAAATTCATTGAATTAATCTGAAAAAAATAAATAAAATAAAAAAAAAAAAGCTAACAACAACAAAACAATGAATCTGAAATAAAGGAGAGGGAGGTCCCAGCTGGTGCTGCTGTGAATTCCTGGGGCTGCATTGACCTCACCTGGTCACTGGGACCAGCTGGGACACTGAAATGCCTTTGCAGCACTCAGGGATCATTTTGAAGGAAAATGGAGAATAAATCTGCAAATTGAAGGCGATACTCTGGGTTTCTCCCCTCATTCTAAAGAGATTTAATATTTGAAAAATAACTTTAGAGGGCCTCCTTTTTGTTTCTGTACCTGTCCAGAAGAAGCTCCCTCTGGTGCCTAGAGCTCTTTATCTTCTTTTTTCTTGATATGAGGGAAACCAGCTAACCTCTCCTTGCCCCCAGCTAACCAGGACTTCATTTCTAAAGCTGTTGTTGCAGATCTTACCCAAAATGGAAATTTGAAAGTCAGGGCAGTCCCAAATGTGGTAAGATTGCCTGGCAGATATTTCAGAGGATTATTTAAAGTGCTGAAGGAAGATCATAGGTCTGGAAAAGAGGTCCCTTCACAGACAAGTGAAAGATTATACTGGAAACAAGAGACAGCTCTTCAGAAGTGGAAAGCAGTTCCAGATACACAATCCAAACAAATTCTTACTTGAAGTTTTGATGTGGAATTAACAATCTGTTTAAGAGCCTTTCTCTGTTCTAAATTACGTATTTTTTCCTAAATCTGCTTGTGTTTTTGAAGGTACCAGGTCATCAGCACACCAACAGACTTCTTCATGGTCATGGAGTACGTGTCGGGCGGGGAATTGTTTGATTACATCTGTAAGCACGGACGTGTAAGTGCCACCCCCAAGTCAGCCCAGACCCTTGTGTGGGAAGGGGATGGTGTTCAGGAGCAAAAGGACTGCTCAAGGGAGCACAGTTAAGGTTAAGGCCCAAACCAGAAGTTGCTTCACAGCAGCCCCACCCGGGGTGTCCCATACCGGCTCCCACGAATCTCTGTGTGTGATTTTCGCAGTGTTCTCTGGTGTGTTATCCATCCTCAAACCAAAATATCCAAGGTAACATGTTGCTTAGGGGAAATTATAGAAAACTGGCTTATTTTTGTGATTTTTAGCTATGGGTTTCCTGTCAAAACCCCCACGGATCAGCAGCAAATTTATGGCAGGGGAGGGGAAGACCACTTGGTGTGGTCTCTGCCCCAGTCATTCACCTCTCCCAGAGGCCTCTCTTGGTTCCATGTCAGGTTCTTGGAAGACTTTTCAAGGATGTGGCTTATCTGAACAACATTTCCAAATGCCAGCAGTCCCAGTGGGTATAAATCACCTGAGGCACGTGGGTTGAGCCCGTGAAATGTGAGATTTTGGTTACAAGGAAAGTCACTGGTGTCTGCCCCATGGAGCAGTTGCAGGGCAAGGCGGTAAAAATGGGCCAAAGTGGACATCAGGATAAGGGTAGAGGTGAAGGATCATCACATGTTCCCTCTCTGTGCTACCGAATCAATACATTTACAGCAAATTGGGTTAAATTAGTTGTCAATGGAGCTGACTCAATTTTCTTTTCTATGTACAGTTCTGATTTCTCACACATTTTACCCACCTAGATCTTTTCAGTGACTGATTTGGATCTTTTCTGAACTTCTGCACTCATAAACTCAGTTTTTCATGGAGGGAGTCTTTTAGAATTCATCAGTAAAAATAATTGAAAATACAGTTTCTCTGCTATAGCTCATACAGCTTTATAAGTATACAAGTAATTAAAATCACCACGATATTCCAGCTTCACCTCTTGCTTCCAGGGGAAGTCCATGAGGAATTTCTCCTAGCAGCATCCTCTGTGGTGTTTTGTCCAGCCTGGACCTGTGCCAGTCCCATTGGGACAGCAGGCCATTGTCTGATAGGTGCCACCTTTAAATTCTTGTTGCCATCTCAGCTAAATTGGGGTCTCACCTTTCATCTCTGGGCCGTATCATTTTCAAACACTGGCACACTGTAAAATGTGAGGGTGAGAAATCTGCTTTATTTGCTGCTCCTGGTCGCAGGCACGCTGGGATTTTCTCTCTGCCCCCTGGAAGCTTTTTTGTCTCCTTGCTAAGCCAAACTCAGCGTGCACTCCAACGCCCGGCGCTGCTCCCTCTGCTCTTCCCACAGGTCGAGGAGGCAGAAGCTCGACGCCTTTTTCAGCAGATCCTCTCTGCAGTGGATTACTGCCACAGGCACATGGTTGTGCACAGGGACCTGAAGCCAGAGAACGTGCTGCTGGATGCACACATGAATGCAAAGATAGCTGATTTTGGTAGGTGACCCCAGCAGCATTCCAGAGGTGCAGCCAGCGCCGCCGGAGCGTGACCGAGGAGCAGCCCTGCAAAACCACCTAACCACCACTGCTCCACCTGGAAATCCCACCCTTATAAACACTGCCCTTCCTGCAGCAGCAGGGATTACTCGGTGCAGGCTGCTCCTGTACTGGCACTGAGAATGGAGCAGCAGTGTAATTTGTAAATCTCTGCTGTGTTTCCGTAATCGCCCAACGTAAAATTTACCTAATTTATGTCTGGGGCAGGCTCAGTGCAGCTAATTCAGGGTGAGCTGGCTGTGTGTGTTTATTTCCGTGCATGTTCTCCCTCTGTTTGGCCATGTGCTCTTGGCCTCAGTTCATTTCACAACGAGCAGTAACAGGAGTCTCTAAGTGGCATTAGGGATTGAAATCCATTGAAATACCCGGGCTACCAACTCTGTCCTGATGAGTCCTTTCTAGCAATGCAAATCCTTCCGAAGATTTACTCATTTCACAGCCCCACCCAACTGCCATATGAAGGAAGTGCTCTGGGATGAATTATGTCTCTTCTCCATGCTCTGGGATTTGCAACTTAGAGGAGCAAAATTAGCCTGGAGTGAATATTTCTTGGTTAGATGTGAAAAAAAACCCCCAAACCTCCAGCAACAAAAATAACAAACAACAACAGTGATAACAAAAGTAATAATTTTCAAATCAGTTCAGAGAAGTCTATCTAAATTACATCAACAGTTCCCTTCCAGATATTCCTCTCCACTTCCTTGCCTTTCCTCTGTGTGCCACAGAGTCCAGCATGTCTGGACCTTCAGATCAAAAATCGATGTATAAATAAGCATTTTGGTTTTAGGACTGTCCAACATGATGTCAGATGGTGAATTTCTACGCACCAGCTGTGGTTCCCCAAATTATGCAGCCCCTGAAGTCATCTCTGGAAGGTAAGACATTCCATTTCTCACCAGAGTCTGGGTGAGCACATGGAGTTTAAATTTGCTCATGGTATTGGAAACAGCTTTGCACATCTCGTAAAAGCAGCTGAATCCTTCCAACCTGGATTTTATGTTTGGGTGAATCTGTTGGCAAAGATCTGAAGGTTTTCTTAGTTATTTTACTTCTCAATGGCTGTAATAGCAAACCATGTTTTGCTACAGGTGTTTACTTTGGAGGAATTATTAATACCAGATGTTGACTATTTATATTGCTAATTAAAGAGGGTGTAAATGACTCTTTGGATGCAAATACTGAGGTTCCAGGTGGAAAGGCTTTTCCAGGCCACCCCCTCCTGCCCACCTGTAATATAAATCACAGTGTTAATGAGGGAAACCATTCATGAACAAAAGAACCAGGAAGATCTTTAATCACTTCCCAACACTTGTAATGAAAATAATTCTCTTCTGGTTCCTTAAGCTTGGGGTTTTGGCTATGGCAATAGGGTCAACCTTCAGAGCTTTGTTTTGAACTGATTCTTTGAATTGACAAACCTCCTCTGTGGTTGCATCTCTCAGCATGAAACATCTGTACAGCACATGGAGTGTTGAACACACCCCACAGGGTTGAAATGGACTTCCACGTGTTGATACAGAAGTGTTGCCTCCTGTATTTTGCTGTCAGGGACAGAAATTACATAGAATGTACATTTTTCCCTAATTCTCTCTGTAATGTCTTTGCTAAGATTGCAAATACAGATTTTCGAATTTTCAGTCCTCTGAATGGTCCTTCAAACTGCCCATCTCATTATCTGCCCCCCCCCTTTTTTTTTTTCAATCTTCCTTTGCCATGAGCTTTACTTTTCCTGATCCAATGTCTTTTTGCCTATATGTAGCTCTTAAATAGAACATTTTGTTCAGAATGTGTTTGCTGTGATTATGATTATTTTATCCCTGTTTACACCAGAACAAGTGTTGGCAGAGCATCCTAGGAATTAGACTAGCATCCAAAAACCCTGTTGTGACTACAGCTCTGTGTGTGAAACGAAACCAAGTAAATCCTCATTGTCAAGAAGGGGACAAAGCCAGAAACTCCTGGGATTACAGAAAATTATTAATAGTATTTCCATCTCAATGAAAGCCAGACACGTTTTTCAATTTGTATAGGAGACAAGGCACATGGCAGATGAGCAAGAAGGATTTAGCCCCTGAGTGTTCCAAGGGGACAGGCAATGCAGCTTAGTAACAACAAAAGTGAGGAGGAAAACCAAAACCAAGCAACATGTTGCACTTTTTTGGCTGGCTGGCTAAGGGCTGCCTGAGTTTCATGCCCTTGCTTAGTGTGGCAAGCTGGCCTCTTTGAGGGGGACAGGCACAATCCCCCCTCCCTGCCTTGCTGGGGGTGTGTGGGGCAGAGGCGAGCTGGCTCCTGGCTCCTGCTGCCTTTCCTGCTGGAGCACAAAAGCAGTAGAGCATGACAGCTCAGGTTTCAGAGCCATGAAAGTGCATCTCATTTGGGCTGAAAGGTCCAAAGGACTGTTCAGGCAGTGCACTTATCAGCAAAAGGATCAGGCTTCTGTGGGAGCTGGGCATGGAGGCAGGGCTGAGGGGGCACCCTGAGCCTCTGCCTTTCCAAAATGGCTTTGCTGCTGTCCCTGGCCTCAGCAGGGAAAGTCTCACCCTTGGACAAGCAGCCCAAGTGTTTTGGGGGTGTTCAGAGAATGGTCACATGAATGACCATCACGATTTCTACACTGATACATCTGCAGTCAGGCTTTTCAGGAGGAGCAAGTGCAGGATGCTGAGGTTTCATGGAGACACTTCTTTAGTTTCATTTCAACTTGTGCATTTTGGTTGGGCCTCACAGCCCATGGGTAAGTGTTACCTCCCAAAATCTCTGGGGAGGCATCAATTGTAGCAAAAAGAGATGAGGAGGAGCAGCAGAACTGTGTATTTGGGGTGTCCTGAGTTGGTGATGGCAGAGAGCACATTTGGCAGCTTGTCGGAAGCGGGAGCACTTAGATACCAGCATGCCAAAAATAAACACTCAGAGACAGAATTATCTGCTGGTATTTGATCTGCCTCCTTCAATGAACAGAAATTTCTGGCTGAGCCCTCGGGGCAAAGGAGCAAACAGCCTGGTAGGGCTCTTGGAAATGTGGGGTTTGGCTTTTTGGAGAGTTTGGTGGAGGCAGGGTTGTACACAGCAGTGTGGACAGCCAGTGCCAGCCCTGCCATTCATATCCCTGAGCAATTTTGGCCGAGGCAGATTTGGTTTGGGGGGAGCCACATGAGCAGCCCTGGTGGAGCTGGCAGGGTGTCCCCCCACCTGACTGAGGAGAGGGTAGGGGTGACAGAGAACCTGCACCCTGAGGAGAGGGTGGGGGTGACAAGAGAACCTGCACCCTGAGTGAGCAGAGGGTGGGGATGACACAACCTGCACCCTGGCTGAGGAGAGAGTGGTGGTGACATCTTTCTCCTGCCCTTGTCCTCGTGCAGGCTCTATGCTGGCCCAGAGGTGGACATCTGGAGCTGTGGTGTCATCCTCTACGCCCTGCTGTGTGGCACTCTGCCTTTTGACGACGAGCACGTGCCCACCCTGTTCAAGAAGATCCGGGGGGGAGTGTTTTACATCCCTGAGTACCTCAACCGCTCCGTGGCCACGCTCCTCATGCACATGCTGCAGGTGGACCCCCTCAAGCGAGCCACCATCAAGGACATCAGGTCAGCTCAGGTGGGCTGGGGTGGGCTGGCTGCCTCGGGGTCCCTGGTGACTGTCCTGCTGGCAGGTGGGCAGGGTGGTTTTCAGGAGCCGTCAGCTAATCCAGACAGTTTTTGTCCCAAAAGATTCCAAGAGAAGCCCTGCACCCCTTTTGTGCTGGCTGGAAGTGGGTGATGATGAACAGGATGAGGATTTTATATATATATTTTATATACAAATATTTAAAATTCTGTTTTATTGCATTATAAAATAGCCTTAAAAATCTCTTAACAGCACTTAGCAAAACCAGCTATAGCATGCAATAATCCCAAGAACTTAATATCCAACAGCCATTTTTCATTACTGTATTTCAAGACCATGTCCCTATGGGTACCTGATAAAGATGGTAATCATTGTACTTACTGTATATGCCAAAGAAAAGGAGGAGAACCCCAAAATTACTAACTTAATATGTAAATATTGGATGTATTACATCTAACTATATGCTAAGCATAAACATAAATGTTACTAGGACTTCCAGGAATTCCCAGTTTTTTAATGCATTTTCAGTGGACGGCCTTAATTTTACCCTTCAAACAAACCCATGCAAACTTCCATTTTTATTTCTTAATACTTTAGGATTAGAGGATTTAATTACATGTTAGAGAGGCAGCACATGTGGCGAGATTACTGTCAATACATACAACCTATAGACAAGGCACTGTATGAGTTTTGGACAATGGGAAATGGGAAAAAAATGGGAAAATTGTAAACTGGTGGGAATTGGGAAGGTTTGGTGCTCTTTTTCTCCATCAGGCCCAAAGTGTGAGTATCTTGGAAGTGCTGAGGTCTTCCTTCAAAGTAAAATTGTAAACTGGTGGGAAGTGGGAAGGCTTGATGCTCTGTCTCTCCATCAGGCCCAAAGTGTGAGTATCTTTGAAGTGCTGAGGTCTTACTTCAAAGCGCAGTGTGCAGAGCCCTTGTGCCGGGCTGGGTTTTGCTCCCAGCTCACCAGCTGGGTTTTATTCTTGCCTGGTTGTGGTCCCCCACGTGAGAAGCTCCCCTCTGCCTTCCCCAGGGAGCACGAGTGGTTCAAGGAGGAGCTGCCCAATTACCTGTTCCCGGAGGACCCTTCCTACGACGCCACGGTCATCGACGACGAGGCGGTGCGGGAGGTGTGCGAGAAGTTCGAGTGCACCGAGTCGGAGGTGATGAACAGCCTGTACAGCGGCGACCCCCAGGACCAGCTGGCCGTGGCCTACCACCTGGTCATCGACAACCGCCGCATCATGAACCAGGCCAGCGAGTTCTACCTGGCCTCCAGCCCGCCCACCGGCTCCTTCATGGACGACAGCGCCCTGCACATCCCGCCGGGCGTCAAGCCGCACCCCGAGCGCATGCCGCCGCTCGTGGCCGACAGCCCCAAGGCCCGCTGCCCCCTGGACGCCCTCAACACCACCAAGCCAAAGCCCCTGACTGTCAAAAAGGCCAAGTGGCACCTGGGCATCCGCAGCCAGAGCAAGCCCTATGACATTATGGCTGAGGTGTACCGGGCTATGAAGCAGCTGGACTTTGAGTGGAAGGTAGGGAGTTTCTGGTGCGCCCGGCATGGGTTTCCAGCATCCTTTATTGTAGTCTGGGTTTTTCAGGCCTGAAGCTTCTGAGTTTCTAGAGCTCTGTTTTTCCTGATGTTTTAGGTTTCTGCAACTTGTTCCCAGAACTTGAACATAAACATCAGGATTGTTTTTGTAACAGTACTCATGTTTAGAATTATTTCTGTGGGACAGACTTTCTTTTGATGTCCCTCTAATTTAACCAGTGTAGGTAAAAGGGTTGTCTTTTGTTCACCAATCACAATAGTCTGTGGAAAAATCTATTAAAAAAACCCCAATCCTTTGAATAATCAGAGTCAAATTCATCTCTCCAAACTGTTTGGCGAAATTTTGTGTCATGTGTTATTCGCCACAGCGACATTTTATCCCATAAGCTCAGGGAGGTTTGTCAGTGTGGTTACAGCCTTACCTGTTTCCAGATAGATCCCCCTACTTTGCAATCATCCCTGTATTCCTTGTTAAGGCAAACTCACTGAATTAAGATGCCAGCTGTGCTTCAGTGTCTGTGATGCTTATTTATGGCGTGGGTTTCTTTCTGACTGCTCCAAGACTTCAGCTGGAAAGATGATTCTGCCTTGTTTAGCTGCAGGGATAAGAAGAGCTGTTCACATTTCTAATTTTAGTGGCTAATTCCTTACGAGGTCATCTTGAGTGCTCCTGAGGAGAGGAACTCTCATTATTTCTGCCTGGTCCTGTCAGGACTGGAATGGCACAGTAGGAATTGTCCTAAAGGATGTACAGACCTTGGGCGAAGGATTTGTATCATTGATGTGGCCTTTTCCTTGATGGAGATGCAGCAGTGCTCACGGACCAGGTGTGTTTTCAGACACTTATTGCATCCTCAGTTTAGGGTTCAGCTTCTTGATTTAAACCCAGATGTTTCAGTTGACAGTACTCACTGCAGGTATGTGCAGCATTTAGTCACAGTTCTTTTCAAAGCTGCAGTGATAAATCCCTAAGTAAGCCCTGGATCTCTGCTGCTGTGCCTGACTCCCCAAATCCTGGTACAGCCCGTGAGGTGAGCTCTCCTGGCTCGTGGCGTTTGGCAGCAGCATCATGTGAGCACTGGGAGCCAGATGAGGAGAATTTCAGCCCAGATCTTCATCACCAGAGGAGTTCCCCTCCTCCCTCCAAGCTTGTACTGTGTGAATTTCACTGTGCTGCTTATTTAAAACCTCCTGACTCTCCTTATTTTTGATATTATTATGTCTTTAAAGCCAAGTAGCTTCCAGAAACCCCATTTCCCTGCACCAGGCAGGAGATGGACCATGGCCAGGTGCATTTGCCCACACCAGCCAGACATTTTTTAGCTGCATGGTTTTACAAGGAGTGAACAAACCTGCTGTATTTCTGGTACAGCGTCACAAACCAACTCAGCCCAACGTCTTTGTGTAGGCAGTGGAGCTCATTTCGTATGAGGAGGTTTCACAATAGCCTTTCCCACCCTAAGAATAACTTCAGATGTGACTCTTCATCAGAATTAACTCTCCCATCCATGCAGTTTCTTCATAAATATAGCGCAGAGAAAAGATCTCATTGTAAATGAGATGCAGCAGATTGTGAGGTGGGAAGCAGCGAGGGGAAACACTCAGGCTGATCCACAAGCACTGGGTTTAGCTGTGCTGGTGGGGGAAGCTGCTCTGCCCAGCTTGCCCTGATTTCATGAACACTGTCCATGTATGTGGGTCCACAAGTGGCTTTTTTGGTTCATGTGGCCATGGATGCTGGTGAGGGAGGAGCAAACATCAGTTTTGTGCCTGGCAGATGGGTCACTGCAGCTTCCTCAGCCAGCAGCCGGTGAATCAGAGCCTTGAGAAGAATATTTAAAGATAGGAGGAAAGGAAGCCGTTTGCTTCACTTTATAGGCGTTGTCCTTTTGAGAAACTGCTTTTCCCAGAAGATGTCTTGCTCATATGTAGAAAAAATAAGGAAAGAAGTGTTCCTGTGGCTTCCTGGAGTCTCCCTGCTGAGGGCAGCTTTCCCGTTGCAGGTGGTGAACGCCTACCACCTGCGGGTGCGCCGCAAGAACCCCGTCACCGGCAACTACGTGAAGATGAGCCTGCAGCTCTACCAGGTGGACAACCGCAGCTATCTGCTGGACTTCAAAAGCATCGATGGTGAGTAGGACATGGAGAACACCTAGAAGGGCAAGGCTGCAAGTTTAAGAACCATCCTCTGCATTTTGAGGCGCTTACGCGCGTGTCGTTTCAGCAAAAGCCCTTTCGAGCCGTTCATCTCCGCCGCTGTTCCCATTTCGTTACCATGCCTTCATTGCAGCTGCCAAACTCATCCCACTTTTTCTCTTTTCTTCCTTTTGTTTTTGGCTTTTCAAGACGAGGTGATGGAGCAGAGGTCTGGCTCCTCCACGCCCCAGCGCTCCTGCTCGGCCGCGGGCTTGCACCGGCCGCGCGCTGAGCATCGACGCGGCTGCGGCCACCGAATGCCCGTCGCTGATGGGCTCCCTGAGCGGCTCCTTCGTGGGCAGCATCCCCTCGGTGCCCCCACGCCTGGGCAGCCACACCATGGACTTCTTTGAGATGTGTGCCAGCCTCATCATGGCCCTGGCCCGCTGAGGGCCCCTCTGTGCACTGTGAGGATCCACGCTGACTCGTCCGCCCCACCTTTCTTTTGCTTCGCTGTTCTTCCTCCTCCTCCCCTCACCACCCACAGCCCGTGGCACAGAGCCAGGTCCAGACCCATAACAGGCTCCCCTCTAAGCAAGGCACCAAGGAAATTAACCTCATTTCTGTCCTTGTGCCTGGCGAAATGCATCAGGTATCCTTTTTTTTTCTTTCCTGGTGAACCCCATGGGAAATGTCAAGGCTGTAAAGTAACAAACGTATTTTGGACTTTTTGGAAAACGCCTCTCCCCTGGCTCATCCCGAGGTAATGGAGGCATAGCCAAGCTTCCTGCAGGGAGTTTGATGTTTCCCTGATTCTGGAGGGGCAGGCTAGGCTGAGCCAGGGCAGAGGGGTTGACCAGGAGCTCTGTGAAATGGAGTGGAGGGTGACGAAGCAGCTCTGCAGTGTTCACACCCAGGTACCAGCCTCTCTAACACTTCCCTCCCCAAAGCAGCAGCTGCTTAGATGCTTCTGCACTAGTGCAATATGACCTCCCTCCCCTCTCTTTTTCCCTCTGCTAAAGATGGGGAGGGAAGGTGGGATGTGCAAACCTGCCGTGGGGAGGCCTCCCCGTGTCCAGTCTTTGCAGAGGAGTGTCCCAAAGGTGCTTAATTCCCTCCCGAGAGCTCCGGACAGTGCTGACCTGCTCGCCGTGCCCGGAGCTGAAGGCAGACTGCCTTTTCCCCAGCCCTAAATCACCACCTCCCTCCAGCCTGCTCCCCTGCCCTGCCTCACCACGGGGCTGAGTCCCAGCAGGGGCCAGGTGAGCAGAAGACAGGATCTGGCTCACCCACCTGAAAGCCCAGCACTCCCCTGAGGGCTGGGACCATCTCTGGCGGGCAGGAGCCACCAGCAGCGCTCGGCTCCGGAGCACTCCCCTCTCACCTTTCCCCAGGAGGCTCTGCCTGTTGCCACCTCCCCAAAATCACTGCCAAATCTGCCTTGCCTGCTGCTGGACACTCACTGCCCCTGCCCAAGGGCTCTCCTGTCCTGCTGCTGCCCACAGGACGGTGACCTTCGCCGCGCCGCTGATCAGGCAGGGATGTCCCAACCTGGAATTTTACTGTTCCTTTGCTACTGGCTATCTGAAGGATGGGATTTTATTTTTTAAAATGAACCGTGGGGATTTTTAAGGTTAAATTCTTGTTACCCAAGGGTAAACCCTAATGCATGTGTGACTTCTTTGTTTAAAAGAGTTATTATTTTTATTACACGGGATTAATCTGATGGGCAGCGTTGGCATCTGCTTGGCTTTGACATGGTATTTAATTCCATTTACTTGATTATGAAGTAATAGTCTAATCAAAGAACAAATGCTTTATGAAAGCTTTGCCAAAAAAAAAAAAAGAAATCCTGGGTGGGGGGTTTGGTTTTGTTCTGGGGTTTTTTTTTCTTTTGTATTCTGTTTTAAGAAACAAAACAAAGAACTTTTGCTGGTCCCAGGTATGCAGTTACTCAACTTGAGAAAAAATTTAACCTGTCTTTTTGATAGTTTCTTATGACCCCTTGAGGTTTGTTCCTAGGTTCTTTTTGTACAGTTGCACTTTAATTTATACTTTCTGCAAATTTGTATGAGAAGCAAGGAAGAGAACAACACATTAAGCGTTTTTTACTAGTCATTCAAGGTAATCAAGACAAACATGGGATATTTTTGCCATCTACTGGCAGTTAAATGGACCTTTTCATCTTGAAGTCCCTTTTTTTAAAAAAAGGAACCACAAAATTGCCTTACTTTTGTTACAGATTGTGCTTGGATCCTCACTAACGTGACTTTACACCTCCAATTTTTCCAGAAGCCGCACAAAATAGAAAGCTTCCAAAAAAAAAAAAAGAAAAAAAAAGAAGAAAATCTGTTTTGCTGTTTAGTTCTTGAACACTAAATCCAACACAGAAGTGTTGGACCTTAATCCCACAGCAGAACAGTTCTGTTTTTAAAAGAAACACTGGAAATATTTGTAGTGCTCCTAGATTTTGTAACGAGCCTTTTATTATATTACAATTACTAAATTAATACTCTGGGGTGGAGGATGGCTTTGGTGCTGTGCCTGGTCGCTGCCAGGTGATTTGTGTCCCCAGTGCTGTGGTGTGAGTTTGGATGGAGAATCCAAACTCCTGCATGCAAAAAATACCCCAAACCCCACCCCAGAGTCAAAGCTGAGGAGCACTCAGCAGCTTTTGGATCAAGGCTGAGATGAGCAAAGAGCCCTGAATGGTTTTGGGGTGATGGAGATAAACCCCTTTGCAAAGCAGCAGGAGCAGCTGTAGGGCCAGGCATTAATTTCCATCCAGGAAACAGCAGTGAGTGAAGTGTGTTTGAAATGTTAAAGGCTTTTCAAATCTTCACTCCCAGCTGAGCATCTTGCCAAACCCTGGCAGCACCTGTAGCCCCCTTGGTAAGGGGCTGGTGTGTTACAGTCTGGGGCTCAGGAGCAGGTAGATGTACTGATGGTCTTCTTTCAAATTGACTCTTGTCCTCTGGGATTTCCTACCCAGCAGAACTAATAGTTTTAAGCAGCAGCAAATGCCCTTGGGAGGAAATATTTGCTTCCTGGAGGCGGGTGGGATTTCTAGGTTGTAGAATAAGCCCCTTGTGGCACTTGGCATCTTCTCAGACCTGTGCAAACATTAACTGCTGTGTGGATCTGCAAAACCAGTCCTGCTGGGAGGGCAGTCAGAATTACTCAGCTTTCCATATGGAGAGCCCCAAAGAGATGAAGCTCTTCCCTGCTCAGGGTCAGCAGAGGCAGTGGAGGGAGCAGGACTGGTGGAAGCAGCTCCTCAGTGACCACAGTCCATCACAGCCTTACCCAAATCTGTGCTGCACTTTGAAACGCTCTGAGGACTTTACTTTTTTTTTTATTATTTATTTTACCTTCAGATAGGCTGTGTTCTGTTTCCCAGCTGCAGAGGAGCTGCTGACCTCCAGTTACATTTTCCAGAGGAAGAGTTTAACTTCCACACTGTTACACTGTGGTCAGCTCTTTCTGAGTTATGCTGGTATGTGCACAAGCGTCGGGAAAAGCAGGGTAGACAATATTTGAACTACAGAAACTTGAATTACTCCAAGTGCAATTCTTCAGAAGCCACTGGACAGCTGTGCTTTGCAAGTCACAAACTCACCCAAATTTTGCTTCAGCCCGAGGGGGAGAGAGACAAAATACAAAGGATAAAGAGTTCAGATAGGCTCCAACAGAAACCTCCAGCTCCTGGATGAGTTAATTCAGAAATACCTTGTGCTGTTCTTGTTGGGAGCTATATATATGTAAATATTATATATGCATACATGCATATATATAAAATGTAGGTGGCATCCCTGGCGTTGCCCTCTCAGCTTTATTATTCCAGCAGGGCAGGTGTGTGCCCTAGACACTGCCACCACTCACTAATCCCAGCCTCTGAGAGGACCTGGACAAAGGGGATGCTGATTTTACACCCTCTTTTAGGTAAAGCCCGTGAGTAGCAGCTTAGCTGACCCCATCAGGCCAGGGATGGGCGGGGAAGTGGCAGCAGGAGCTGAGAATCCTGCCCTTCCACCCTCCCTGGCCAATTCCCTGGTGCTGATGGGGTTTGGGGCAGGTTTATTTTCAGGAGCTGGAGCTGAGCAGGTAAAGGCAGCAGGATATTTTTTTTTTTCCCTTTAACGGGTCAGAAACACATCTTCAGCTGTGTGTCCACTTTAGCATTTCACGAGGTGTGTACGAGCACAGGGCAGTGTTGTAAAAAACCTGAACCAGCTGGTCGTGTATACGTTTTTGTGTGTGATTACAGTGGCATTCGTGTTGGAATAGATGAGGTTTGAACAAAATAACCCTTCTGTCTACTCCTTTTCATTTCACTGCTCTTTACTGTCAGCATGCAGCCCCGCAGGAGGAAGAGGGAGCTGTGTGCAGGACGTGAACTCGTGCCTTCGCTGCGCGTTGGGACTGCTGCAAGCGGCAGCTCTGTTTCACGAGGTGCACAATTTCCCCAGCTCATGCAGGATCCCCCCACTGAGACATGCAGGCCGTGTTTCTGAATACTTGAAGTACCATTTGTTGTGCAATTATTTGGCTTCACCCTTTTATTAGCTGAGAGGAGAGAGGGAAGAAGAATCGCACATCTGGATGAGCCAAACCAACCCCCGCTCGAGCTCCTGCTGTTTCTTTCCTGGAAAGTTTTAGGATCTGGTTTTGGTCCAGGTATATGATGTACCTTACTAGAGTCACCTTTCTTAAGGTCTTACTTTGGTATGGGCTTTTCGTTTAGTGCTTTCCTTTGGCTTCCTTAGCCCTCCCGTTATATATCCCTTTTTCATCATTCACTTATTAAAAAAAAAAAAAAAAGCAACAGCTTCTTGTAATTCTGAATTCCCAGTCTGCCTCCCGGCCGTGGAGTTAACTATTCAGCCAGAGGTACCTCACTGCCATGCCTGAGAGATGACCTGGGTTTCAGAGTTCCCACGTGACACCTACTGATGGAACGCTGACTTTTGCAGAGAGCACACCTGGTATTCGATGCACAGATCTTTGCTCTTTTTAACTGTCAGAATTAGGAGAACCAGACTGTGAATCTGAGCTCTGCCTGCAAGCACGAGTACACTTCTGGTGTTAGAAAAAAATCTGTTTTCAACAAAAGCCTTGAAGTTCCTGCTGAAGCTGCCTTAATTTAAAAATCAAAGTTTATTTGTAAGACTCATCTCTGATTTTTTTTTTTTTTCAAGTTTGGAAATAATAGTTTATTTATCCTCATCTCACAAAGCTGTGAAGTAGATCCTGTAGCCATGGTAGTATTTATTTTTGTTGCTGAAAGCATGTTCATGTGTTCTGTATCATGTTCTATTCACGTGGTTTGTACCTCAATGCATTTGTTTTGGTTTTTTTTTTTTCTCTTTTAGAGCACAAAGCAAAACTGAATCCCAGGATTTCTGTGGTGTCCGTGGCCCAGCATCTTTGGGCAGACAAACCTCAGCTCTATGAGAGAGGTGAACTGGACTTGTCCACTGCAATTCTTAAATTCATACTCCAAGGAGTATTTTTCACTTATAATATAATGTATTTATGATTTTAAGAAAAAGATACTGAACTTTAAAAAGTTCTGAGTAGAAGCATCCCTTCAAACATATCAGTAACATGAAGCTCAGGAAAAAACCCCTGAGCTCTACGAACACTCCATCCTTCTCAATATTTTCTATTTTGTCAACTGAGGGCCTGGAGAGGGTTTTGTTTTCCAATTCATGGCTGTAGTACTTGCTGTTGTGGAAGGGCACTGGTTCAGTTTTGTCCTTTGTGCTTTAGATAATCACAAGGAAGCCTTTTTCCTTCCATTTATGGTGTGGAAAGTGTTTCTCGGTGTACTGCACTGCATGTGATAGCTGTCTCCATGGTTGACATTTGCACTTTAATAAACTCAGAGATGAAAAGAGATAAAAGCAACAAATCCTTGGGATTTCCTTACTGCCCAGTGCCTTCCTGCAGGC
The DNA here is from genome assembly GCA_032173965.1 of Sitta carolinensis. Lineage (NCBI taxonomy): Eukaryota > Metazoa > Chordata > Aves > Passeriformes > Sittidae > Sitta > Sitta carolinensis. The sequence goes on from CM063289.1 coordinate 27,004,399, forward strand.
TGGGGGTGGCTGGTGGGGTTTCCCTCTGGAGACCCTGGCACATCCCAGCTGTGGGACCACAGATGCCCTCAGGGCTTGGTGGGGGGCAAAGGGGCAGGGAGGGGAGTTAAAATTCCTACATGGGTGGTTTAAACAACTTCCCCAACCCAAAATCCATGCCAGGAGCCAGGCTTGTTTATTTACACGTGCTGACTCAGATCTTGACTCCTTACAGCAAGGGGTAAAGATAAAAAGCATTTTAAAGACATACAAAAATAACCTTTCACTGCAGAAAAAGTGTTGGGGACAAACTGGGCACTTGTTTCCTCTGTGCCTGGGATGCAGGAGGATGTGACTCCAGTTCAAGCACACAGCTGCAGGGAGTGTTCCAGATTTGTCCCCGTCCTATCCCCTTTTTACACAATTTCAGTTCTCCCCCAGACTCATCAACTCACAGCTGTTATCATGATTATTTCCCCTTTGAGGGGAAACAGGGCTTAACACTCACATGAGAATTATTTTAAGTTTTGATGTGGTTAGGATGTACCAAGAAGACTATAAAAGAGGGAGGAAAAAAAAAAAAAAAAAAGGAAGAGTTTAATTTCCTGACCAATCTCTTGACCTAAATATAGCCAACCTGTGGTTTAATTGAGGAAATCTAAGTTGCTGTATCTAAAGCATTTTTGTATTATCTGGAGTCAGCCCATAGCAAGCTCTTTTCTTCTTTGCATGCACTGGAATGTGTCCATAAGGGAAAAAAAAAACAACAACATTTCTAAGGGTAATGCAAGGCATCCTTGCATTAAATGAGCTGCCTCTGGCAGTGCAGAAGTTTGTGTTTCACAGGGATTTATTTGGGGCACAACCCCACAAGGACTGCACTGGGATTGGGGCCGCATGATGGGGAGATGCCTAAAAAGCCTTCATTTAAAATAAGAAAAACTTCTTAAATAACTTCCTTGGGAGGCAGAAAAGAGCTTGCACCAGGGGCTAATACAGGATTTGCCCTCAGTGCTTGCAGAGGGGATGATGGGCAGACTTCAGGAGTTGTTGGGGGGGGGGGGGGAGGATGAGGAAGGAGTGGAGGAAGGCAGCGTTTTCATCAAGGCTTCCATCCTAAACATCACCATGGAATAAAAAAACCCGAGGAGAAACCATCCCCAGCACTTCCCTGGGGCCAATTCCCTGCAAAGGGGTGGAGGTGAAGGGCACAGAGCACGTCCCAGCCTGTGCCAAAGCCAAACACACACTCCAGCTCCCCAAACTCTCCCTCTCCACCAGAAAAATCCAAATATTTGGGCTGGCAGGGCTGCAAAGCTGCGCATGCTTACAGGGGAGTGCTTTATTTATTTTTTTTTTTTTTTTTTTTGCTGCAAGGATGGATGCAGGCCAATGCACTTAATAGTAACCACATGGTAAAATAAATAAGAATGCCTGTATAGACTTAAAAGTAAATGTTAAATATTTGCTCTGTTTTTTTACTGATGTCTCCTATGCCAGCTTTGAAATGGCCCTGTGGCAAACAGCACTTTTATTTTTCTTAAGCCTGGAACATTTATTAATTTCTAATTAAAACATCTTACATTTTTAGGATATTTATGAGCAAACTGATATGGGCTCCTAAAATGTGCCAGGAAGGGGTAAAAGCTGTACACTGCAGTCAGATTTAAGGGTTTATTTTCTTTCAAAGCCATATAAAAACTTTATCCACATTTTTTTCGCTTTTGAAAAGGTATCTACTGAACACATGGAGGAGAAGCCATTAGCAATTCATATTTTCTTCCTACATTTAGGAGCATTTTTCTGAAAATAAGTAACCATCCTCCAGGCCCACAGTGGAGAGAACAGCCTGAACACAGGGGCAACTGTTGGGAAATTCCCTGTTGCTGTGAGTCCCTGGGAGCCAGGAGTCAGCCTTTACATATCTGGGATGCCTAAGTTAGCTTAAAAAAATAAAGCAATTTTTGACTGAATGCTTTATTTACTCTTTTTTCTTTTTTTTTTTTTTGCAAAGAAATGAGTCAACTCTTCCACAATTTTATATATTTCATACACAGCAAGAACTTCTCCCAATACTTTTAAGACCAAAACCAGTTCCAATTTATACGCTCTTATTCCAAATTATTTTTGCTTTTTTAAAGAGCTAATCTTTTGGGGAAACTTTCAATTCTGACAGCAATGAGATTGAGCAACTAAAATGCTCTAATCTCTTTCTTAAAATGTAGGAGTATAATGGCTATCTCAGACCTGGTCAACAAGGTACTCCAAAAAGTGAGAAATACTTAAAGTAGCTAATTATCAGTGAAGACTTGCTCTAAATGGCAGGGGGGAAAAAAAATGAAGGAAACATCTCTCTTGCCCATTAAACAGTGTAAAAAACCCCAGCTTTATTTACATTCCCATCACCACCCCACAGCTGACCAACGTGGGCTGTCACGGATGCAGGAAGCACAAAGGAGACCTTCAGGGATGCTCCAGGGGAGAGCAGCTCTCAGGGCAGTTAGTACTGTCTGTCTCAAAGAAAAAAAAAAATATAAGAAATTTTCCCAGCAAGGGCCACCTGGGTAAGAGGAGGCTCATTTGTATGAATTATGCATGAGCATGCAGGGAAATGCTGCAGCAGGGAATTTCAGGGCGTGTTTTGGCAAGGCAAGGCACACGGAGTGGCCCATGTTTGCAGCAGATGTGGATTAATACGGCATATCTGAAGGCAAGTCAGGAATCTCCAATTTATACAAGTCATGACTGGATGGGGCTTTTTTTAGCTGCAGTTGGACTGGAAACCTGTCCAGCAGCAGAGCAAAACTGGAAATACTTATTTAATATTTAATACTGGCTGTTTACATTAACTCCCCCTGCCTTCAGAAGTTTTAAGTACATTTCTCCAGCTATCTCCACACGGGAAAGAAAGGAAAACACATCACAATAACTAAAACCCTGAGTTTACCTGAAGTCCAAGTGCTCCATCAGGACGTACCCATCTGAGAGAAGAGGAAAAAGGGAATTAGCAAAACCTGGCTGAGCACGGAGGTTTGGGGGGGTGGTTTGGGGGGTGGTTTGTCACCCAGAGCTGGGCTGGGGGCTCACATGTGCCCTGGGCGTTGCGGCAGAGGCAGTGGGGGCCCCGCGAGGTGGCCTCGATGACATCCAGCTGTTCCCCAGCTGTGAGCGGCAGCTCCGCGCCGCGCCCGCCGCGCACCGAGAGCAGCGCCCGCGCCCGCACACGGCTCTCCTCGGCGGGCTGCAGCACAGGGAGCAGGCAGCAGTTAGTCTGGGGTCCTGTGGGACCTCTGGGAGGGCAGTGGGGAGCGAGGAGGGGAGAGATTTTGTGAGGCTTTGGGGAGAAGGAGGGAGGAAAACCCCAGCGATGCCCCCGGTGAAGATAGGGATTAGGGGAGGAGGCAGCAGGTGAGTGGGACTGATGCCTTGGAGTGGTAAAAAACCAGAGGGTAGGCAAATTTAAGAGAATAAAAGTGGGTATCTATTGAAGGCCTTCAATGGGTGCACCTTAGGCAGTCAGAAGCCTCCCAGAGGCTGCTCCCAAAGTGGATCATGGTCACGAGTTTTTCAGAGTGGGACTGGTGCCTTGGAGTGGTACCTAAACCAGAGGGTAGACAAATTTAAGAGAACAAAAGTGTGGATTTATTGAAGGCCTTCAATAGGTGCACCTTGGGCAGTCAGAAGCCTCCCAGAGGCTGTTCACAAGGTGGATGGTGGTCAGGAATTTTTCAGACAATTTTAAGTTTGGTCCATTTACGTATCAGGGGTTAATCCTCCAATTCCGGCTTCAGGTAATGAAGTTCTATTCCCCCAGTTTGCTCCCCCTCAATTCCCTTTGGTTTATACTTTTTGTGGCCTGAAGCAGTAAGGTGTCCTTGAATCTCGGGCCCAGAGGGGTTGTTTTGTCTGACCAAAATGTGAAGAGAGTTAACTAACGCTCTATATGGAGTTTGGAGTTAAACAGTAATGCAGTACAGGATTTGAAAAATATAAAAGCTAAACCCTAAGGCACCAGGACAACTTTCCCAGCACAGCTGAGGACCAAGAAGGTTCCACCAGGTGTGTTTTGAGCAAACCACAGAGCTGCTTTTCTCCTCTGGAAACCCCAGATTAGGGGAGAGGGTAACAGGTCAGGGGACACTTTCCCAGCAGAGCTGAGGACCAACAACACGTGTCTTTTACACCAGCCACAGAGCTGCTTTCCTCCCCCACACAGCTGGAAAGACACTCACCATGAGCGTCTCTGGAAAGAACTTCTCTTCTCTGTCCATCTTCTTGCTCTTTTCTTCACTGCTCTTCTTGAATTTGAAGATATTTCTGCAACAGGGGAGAGAGACACACACATATGCACTTCTGAGCTCCATTTGAAAAATCCCTGGCATATCTGGAATTACAACCCAGAGCCTAATTCCAGCCTTGTCTGCAAGGAGCCCTTGGAATAGCAGAGCACACTGCTCACATCCCTATTTTGGGTGAATAGATAATTCAAATTTGTTAGTGAGGCACGACTTGAGCCATTTTGTATCTCCATTTGGGATTTTTTTTTCCTTTTTTTGCTCTGTAAGCAGCGTGGGAACAAATAACCTCTCTATTGAGTGTTTCAAATCAGCCCCATTTTTATGGAAGTCAACAACTGACTTTTCCCCCAGCAGTTTGTCTCCTTCTGGTTTTATTTATCCTCAGAAATAAAGGGTCCCCAGATAACTCTCATCCTGAGTCATTTATGGAAGTGGGGTTTCACACAGCTCTCCAGATTTTCTTTGGGTTTTTTAGCACATGGAGGAGAAAGTCTCCCAAGCAGACATTTATATGGCACTGTAAAGTGGAAAACAAGTTCTTAAAACACACTTTAAGGGAGTGGGGCATTCCCTGCATTTGGGATGCCATTCTTCCTGATACACGAAATTACAGCTGTAGCACTCATTTTAAAGCTAATACATGAAACAAACACCAAACAACACCCCCCCACACACCCATTTGTAATAAATTATTCATCCTTGGCTCATTTTGATGCACTTAAAATTAAAGAGGAAGGGAAATAAGAGCTGAAATTAGGGACTTTAAAGCTGTGAAGAGATTCCTCCTTGGGCAGGACCTGTGATCTGTAAGGGAAAGTTGAAATTGCTTAAAGTCCCTGATGGTCTATAAAGTTATACCTGTGACTTTGCACAGCACAACCAGTGGTGTTTGAATTCTGTGGTGAGCACCTGAAAAATGGGTCTGTGATACACATTTGTTTGAAGTTCCCAAGTACTGGGTCATGAAAAGGTCACTGTGATGCACATTTTTGTGATCTAAAAGGGAAAGGAAATCTCCCACTTCCATGTGAATTTTTGCAGTACCAGTAACAAAAAAATCCCAAATAATTTAAAAATAAATTGCTTTTATGTGCAAATGGCACAGCAAGAGTCAATGCAATTAGCCCAAATAATCAATACTTTAAAATACAGGGCTCTTGCCAAAATCATAGAATCTTAGAATAGCTTCACCCCTGCCATGGGCAGGGACATCTTTCATTATCCCAGGTTGCTCCAAGCCCTGTCCAACCTGGCCTTGGAGACTTCCAGGGGCAGCCACAGCTTCTCTGGACAACCTGTGCCAGGACCTCAGAACCCTCACAGGGAGAAATTCCTTCCAAAAATCTAATCTAAATCTAATAAAATAGCAAAAAGGAGCCAAATTATATAGTAAGTAATGACTTTTGGCTCAGCTCAATGGAAAGTCAGGACTAGACTTCAGGATAAGACCTTTAAGTATCGTCCCCTTATGCTCAGTTCGGATCCAAGAGTTTGTTTCATCCTTGAGATATTTTCTGCAAAGATTCCTGAACTCTGCCTTCAAAGGGAAAGGGCCCTGGACCATCAACCAACACAAAATGTCTGTGCTTTCAGGGACATCCTGCTCCTCAAACTGCTCAGAGGTGTGTACAAAGTCATACAAAATGGGAACACAGAATGGAAATCCAGACCTTTCTGTGTTGTCGATGCTTTTCCTTTTGTCCTTGTACTCTTTCACCATCCGAAGCTTTGGCATCCTGACTTTGTACTTCTCATCCTTCCCTCTGAGGGGAACAGACATGCAGGAATTCAGGTTTTTCCCAGCAGATCGTGTCCCCTCCCCAGACCCAAGTAGCCACAGAGCTGTAATTTCCCTCTGTCTGCCCCCACTCCCTGCTCTGAAATGCAAACACTTGCTGTGATTTCCACCAGCACGCGCAGCCACCGCAAGCATCTGGCAGCAAGACACCAGGACATGCTGTTCCTATTAAAAGTAATTTTTCTGACAAGGAGCCTGCCAGGACGGGGCTGATAATCGGGTCTGGGAGACAGAGTTTTCCTTCCTTAGGAAAAAGATCTGATTTTTCATGGTGTTTCAGGGAGCTGCTCTCTCCTTTCCACGTCTCTGGCACTGACTGGGTAGCAGCGAGGAAATATCCTGCCAGATTAAACACACACAGGGAGGGCACCTGGACTGCCTCCAGAGGACTGAATCCCAACCAGCTCATGACCCTGAATGTGTTACAGTACCAGGGACAGGTTTGTGCCAGGAATAAAATCTCCTTGGCTTGAGGACAGCCCCAGGACAGGGCACCCTCCTCACCTGGTCTCTCTCTGCCCCACCTCGACATCATCGTACACGTTGTCCTCCTGGGAGACAGCTGCTGTCAATCAAAATGCAGGACAGAAAAGGATTAGGAGATGTCACTCTGAGCCTGGTATTCCAAATAATCCATTGTAGAGGGAAATTTGGGCTGCTGCTCGTCACTGAACCCCAAAGGGCCAAGGAAATGCAAAAGGAGCCTCGGAGCCCCCAAACATTCAGCAAAGGCCCAGCACAAGGAATGATGCTTGGGTTGGTGAGTTGTGTTTATGGACAGTTTTCTGCATGGGTTTGGCCATCCAGCTCCCTGGATGGAGCAGGAGCAGCAGCAAAGCCCCAGCTCTGCACTGCAGCCAGCCCAGACAGGGATCCCAACACAAAAACCTGGGCATGTTCACTCCAGCACCTCCTCAAGGTTGAGGTTGTATTCACCCCATTTATGTAAAGGATGAACTTGACCTCCAGCAGGTAGGAATGAAGAGTTTTACAAGGAGCTGCTGGAGTGCCAGGGGCTCACACAGCACTGCCAGCCTGGCAGCAGTGGTTCTGCATGGACTGTTTCACACGTTACCTTCCTGGATTTATCCAGATCTGCAGGAGGAATGCTCTTCCTTAAAGCAAACACACCCAAAACCAAGCAAAACCCCCACCCTCAAATGAAACACAAGTCTCTATCAAATCTTCAGAGCTACTGCCTCCACATTACATGATTGTCAGAAAGGCACAGTGAGCCAAGATGATTGTACAAAACATTTGTCTCTTCAAACACACAAATCCCCAGGAGTCAGGTACAGGTTTGTGCTTACCTAAATTTGGTACTGAAATGGAAACCAGCCTGTGGATAGAAAAAAGGCTTTTAGAAACAAATCTGCACATCAGCAATGCCCAAAAAAAATCCATGAGGAGCCCCAAAAAGCTGTCAGTGATGCTGCTGGAGTGACAGAGACAGATGGAGGTGCATAGGCTCCACAGTACCAACAGCAATTCCCAAAAGTGTATCCCTTTTTCAATAAGCATTTCCATCCTGACAGCAGTAAGAGCCATGTGTTCATCAAGCAGGAAAAATCTACACTGCATCCAAAGAACAGTCCAGACTCCTGCTGCCCTTCTCAACAGCAAGAGAGCTGCTGGACAGTTGGAATTTTTAGTCAGTAATAATTCCTTCCTGTAAGTCTGCCAACATCAGGGCTTGTCCAGGAATTCAAAGGTGACAATGTCTGTAGATATCTAAGATGATTCCAGGAGCTCTAAGGACACTTTGAGATGGGAGAATGGCACAAAATCTGGTGAGTCTTTCCCTCCAATGACATTTCTATTCGAAGGAGGATAGTCACTGCAGGGCATCTCATGTGAAAAGATGTGTAAGGAAAACAACCCTTCCTGACATAAAAGAGGAAAGCTTTAACCTGGAATTTCCAAAGCAATAAGAAAAGGCAGCATTTTCCTGGAGTTCAGGCACTGTGCACAGGGTGAGGCACTCACTGGCAGCAGTGGAGGACAGGTTCTGCAGGTTCTGCACACTCGAGGAAAAGGCAATTTCCCTGGAAACTTATTGACAGTCTTGAATATTAGTGTACCCAAAAAGGCACTGTAGGAAGTTACACAATATTCTCTGCCCTGTTAGAATGAAAACTCACAGTTAAAATTCTTCAGCAGATGCTCTTGCCAGCTTGGCTCTGAATGGAACGTGGAATAAAACCCCACATCAGCAAGGCTGTCCCTAACCCTGGCTCTCTGGTCAAGGCACCAGGTATCACCTTCCTACATTCCCCTGTGCACCTTGTGTCATGCTGAGGTACCAGAAAGGCACCAAAGGCAGCAGAAAATCTTTGAAAACCTGGAAACTGCTGCAGGACCAGCTCCTGGAGATTCCTGATGCCAGAGATTCTGGAGGAGCTGCACAGATGGACCATTGGCCACATCTGCCACAGTAGCTCCTAGTGAGTTGATAGAAGCACTTTTGGCCCACGTTTCCCCCAAAAAAAAAGCTATTCCTTATTCCTAGACCTCCTGCTCTCAAATAACTGCCAGAAGGAACACTCAGGTTTGAAGGGGGGAGGAGTGGGACCACCAACATTTTCTTACCTTAGGTTGTCCTTGAGCCTGAAATTGTTCAGCTTCAACTTTTCTATCTTAAACAGGTTTCCAAATCTCTTCTGTTTTTCTGTTCTGTTCAAAAGAGAAACAGATTTTAAATCAAAAAAGACACGAGGTGCAGAAGCAGCCCCAGAGACCCTGAGGCATGGAAAGGAAGGGCAGCACAGCCTGGACCTCAGCTCAGAAGAATTTAAGCATTAACAGCATCATATGGATGACAGACTCGCTGGGATAAGCACCAGCACAGCAAAAGGTGCTTAATTATTAAGTCCAAGCCCATATCTTTGCTTAGCTTTAAACTTTTCTGTGTTAATTGAAGTTGTTCTCCTCTGACCCAACAACTAGAGGGGTTACCCAGGTTTCTCTGGAGTGAAAATTCCTGAGGGAAGGGCAGCATTAGCCAGAAGCACTGCAGTGACCATTAAAGGAGACATCGGGGGCACCTTCTGAGCCACGCTGCATCACACATTTCTACTGTGTGTGTCCTTGAGGAGGACGGTCCATGGCACAACTCCTGCCTGAAGTTTAGAAAGGGTTGCAAATCTACACAGCAATTTTCTTGTAAAGTATCTGCAAGAAACCTAGGGCCTCCCCCGGGGGTAATTACCCCTGAACAAGGACCATTAAAAACCCTTTATGTGCCTCAGCACTCTTAATTCTGCACGTGGGATCAATAGAGAGATCACAGAAAGGCTGGTTTGGGGATTAAGACCCTGACCTCTGAAACCTGTGAATTTTTGTCCCAAATGTCCTGAAATTCCTTGGCAGCCCCAGCGAGATGCACTGCTCCCTTTGTGAATCAGCAAGAGGGTTTAATTGTGCAGAGGGGCAAAGAAGGGGCAGGGATGTGCTTCCCAGGGGGTGGGGATGTGCATGATCCATCTGGGAACATGCTCCCCTCTGGATGGAGAAGCTGCTGCTGTCTCCACCCTCGGACAGCTTGCAGAGAAATGACACTTCCCTCTTTGAATAACCATCCTGTCACCTCCAGGGGGTTCAGCTTTCCTCTTTTTCCTCCCTCTCTGTCACACACAGGCTCTACATCCACATGGAAGCTGGACTGGGATGCAGATGCCGGCCAGTGCAAGCCTCCCATCCGTAAGGGGAAAGCAGATGTGCAGCAACACCTTATTATTCCTCCCACAGCACAGAGCTGCACTCCAAGCAATCATGTGCCACGTATGCCTTTCCCAAAGGCTGTGTCAATTCCTTACAAAGGCAGCTTTTTACTGCAGGAGGGTAGGGAACCACACAAAACACAACTAAACCTCACGTTACACCTCTTAATCCATTTGGGAAGCTCAGGCAACGCATAAACCCGAGGCTGCAAAACTCATTGGTTTTATAACACGCCCCGTGGAAGTGAGCATCCTGAGAGGCTACATAAAAAAGAGCAGGTTGCAAGTTAGTTACAGCACATCAGGTTCTTCTCTAGCCTTCTGTGATCTCCAATGTGAGCGTTTTGTCCTGTTTTATGGGGACAATTTGTCCCCTGAGCATCACCTCTCTTGGCACACACAGAAAAGGTGCCAATTCTCAGCTGCAGCTGAGCAACACTTTTAATCAAGAGAAGGCAAGTGAGACTGTCCTGAGTGCTTGGTGCAGGAGGAGGGCAGTAACTTCCAAAGGATGGAGGGTGCTACAGGAGGAAAAATCCCCCTCGCTGCTTTGGGATTTAATTTTGGTAATGACTTTTTGCTCCCTAAGTGTCAGCCAAAGGGGAAGGAGGGAGGAAGAAGGGAAGAAACCCACCCACACAACAACTTTTCTGCAGTTGAGTCAGGAAAATGGAAAAAAAAAAGGCTTCCAGCCAGTACTTGGCATGTGAGATCAAGCCTGAATGGTCAGAATTTCAAAATACAGGCAAAGAAATTGCAACTTACTCTGGTTTTGCTGGGTTATCACCCCCAATCTCAACATCTTCATATGTTTCCTCGTAGCTGTTTCCTGAAACTTAAATCCAAGGCATGCCATTAGGACAAGCCCTGTTCAGTAGCAATAAGGTGAGGTTTGCTGGACAAATTGCACCCAGACCTTTTACATTTTTCTCTTACAGAGGTTTCAGGGCTGCTCAAATGAATTCCATGCTAGACATGTATACTACTCCCCACTGGTTTTAATGGGGATTCAGAGCAACCTGGCCAGAATGAGACACTGTAGATGCTGAAAGTGAAACCAAACCATTCCCAGCATCTCCCAGGGACCAGCCCAAATTAAAAGCAGCTTCTGTTTGAGCTTCCCCACTTACTGCTGTCTGAAGTGAAGGAACTCGAGGCATCTGAGCCGTGGCTGCTGGAAGACACAAGTGTGATAAAGGGGGTTTGCTGCAGGGGAGATTTTAAATGACATTTCACAGACACAGGCACTGCAGGAGCCCAGGTTCACACTCACAGCCTGTCCTGAAACTCCTCAATGTCATCGTAGATGTCCTCTGGTGCCTGCAGAGACTGCCAGGGGTTTTGGTCCAAGGCTGCTCCTTCTGGCTTTGGAGCACCAGCACCCACACTGTGCCCTGGAAATGAGAAAGGAACTTTGCTTTAGGGGCTTTTCTGAGGAAACCCTCAAGGGAAAGGACAACTGGTGAGGTTTACACAACAAAGAAGAGCCTACAGATATATTTTCCATTCCGGGAGTCCAGGAAATTCTCTGCTCCGAGACACTTCAAGAAACAAAAGTGAAAGATTTTCAAAGTTTTCAGCTTTAAAATTTTTAAAAGCCGTAAAAATACTTTATGTTTAAAAAACTTAAAAATCTGTCGATTTTTTTCAATTGTGGCAGCTCTGACCCAAATCTTCCTCACCTAAAAGCATTTAAGAGATTATTCTTGGATTTCCAGAGAAGTGATTGGAGGGAAAGCTTGGCATGGTTGGTGGAAATGTTAAGATCCAAATAATGAACCAGTCCGTTGGACTACACCTGTAAATCAACACCTTGGAAAGGACCCAAGGAGGGTGAGCATCCCTGAGATGGATTTCACTGAGGGCTGGAATCCAGCCTGGGAGTTGCATCTCATGAGGTTAGAAACAGATTATTACTGGAGAACTCTTAAGTGGCAATGTTAAAACCTTCAAATTGATTTAAGAGAGTTGGAGCAATGCAGAAACACAGGCATGCAAATAAAAGCAGGTAGTGCTTGAAAATGGACATGGGGAGTGTCCCAGGCCAGGCTGGACAGGGCTTGGAGCATCCTGAGCTTGTGGTAGGTGTCTCTGCCCATGGCAGGGTGTGAATGAGAGGAATTTTTAGGTCACTCCAATCCAAACCATTCTGACTCATGCAGTAGCTCTTGCTGGACACAGGCACCAACTCAATATGGTCCAGCTAAAGACCAAAACTTCTGCAAAACATCCAAACTCCACAAATAAGAAAAGCAGGGAGGATGGACCAAGAAATTCTCCAAATCAGCCTCTCCGTTGGAGCAGGAGGCTCACCAGGACTACTTTGGAAAAAAAAAAAATCCCAACAGAAATTACCTCCAGCTGTTCAAAGGTCAAGCAAACCAGCAGGATCTTTTACAGAAACAGACACCAACCAAACCAGAAAATGATTATGAGGTGATTTAAAATAATAAAAAAAAAAAAAAATACCTGAGAACCACACCAATAAAAATATCCACGGTCACAGTCAATTTACACTTTCTCCTTCACACTCCTGGGCTGTCCAGAGAGCCCAACAGAGCTACTTTTCTCTCTTTCATCTTTGAAATGCTGCCATATCACACCAGTGGCTGGCAGAGCCTTTGCAGAACAGGACCCGTGAACATTTATAGCTGGAGAGGCAGAGTTGTGCTTACAGAGGGGATGTGATTGGGTTTAACTGTGCAGCTGAGGTGCCTCTCAGCAGCTCTGGCCACTGCCTCAGAGCATCCTGAGAGCAGGAGCCCAGAGTCAGCCTGGCACCATGAGACAGAGCGAGGAGCTATGCATGGAGCTGTGCTAACATCTATGCACCCGTAAGAGTATCAATTATCTGTGGACTTAAAGCAGCTTCACATCCTTCTCCATCAGCCTTCCAGGCTGGAGCAGCTGAGTGATGAACAAGCAAAAGGCAAAGTGGAAAACCCCTGGGATTAAGGGCTCAAATTTCAACAGCTTCTGAAAGAGACGGAGGACAGAAGGAAAAGAAACATCCTAAAATAATTATTAAAATTAACCTCAAGGATACAATACCCATCTCAGCGAGGGACAGAGACTGCAGGCTCTCATCCTGCTCACGGGTATTTCTACCCCAAGCCTTGGCCAGCCCCTTTCCTGAGACTCCATAAATTAAAGGAGCAGAGGAGATGGATTTCAGCTCTCACGGATAAGGGCAATCTGCTAGAAAAACAAACACCTTGGCTGGAGCCATGCAGACGGTTAACCACCTTAGGAAGCTATTTGCACAGCCAAAATAAATGATTCAGACCAGAATACAAACGCTCATGCAACCTTTTGCCCTGGTTTAACTAAATTGGTTCAAGAGCCGCATGCAAATTTAACGTTATTTCCCAGATGGAAGAGACATTTGGGCAGCAGATGGGGCTGGGGGTTGAGGAAACACTCAGTGGTGCAGTGAGATACTCACAGTGCTCTGCTCTGTCTTTTGCCAGCCCTGGTGGGGTTGGATGTGCTGCAGGGTGGGGACTGGTCACATCCTGCCTGCCCTGCAGAGCCTTCAGCCCACCTCTGCCCTCTGCCTTGGCATGGCTGCTGGGAGACATGGATTCATTTCCACCTGGCTGGGATCAGACATTTGGTTTGGTCAATGCAGCCCTTAGACACAGCTTTCTGATATCTATTTCTACTATACACCTATGCACCCATAAGGATATCAGTTATCTGTGGACTTAAAACAGTTTCACACCCTTCTCCATCAGCCTTCCAGGCTGGAGCAGCTGAGTGATGAACAAGCAAAAGGCAAAGTGGAAAACCCCTGGGATTAATGGCTCGAGTTTCAACTGCTTCCCAAAGACAGGGAGGACAGAAAGAGAAGAGACATCCTGTAACAATTATTAAAATTAACCTCAAGGATACAATACCTTGAAAATTTTGTTCTCTTCCAGTTTTGTTCTTTCATGACTTGGTTTTCCCCCTTTTTCATCCTCTATTAGAGCTCTTTCAGCACTGAAATGTTCAGAAATGAGAGAGATCTCAGCACACAGACACTTCCCAAAGTCACAAACACATTGCCTTGTGACAGTGCCCAAATAAGTAGCTAATTTTCCCTCTGAATGAGGGAGGTGCCCAAATGACCACCAGTAAAGTGAGAGCAGATCCAAATCTAAAGGCTAGTGGTAACTCAGGGATACTACAAATCATTCTTGGAAGAGAGACAAATGAATATGATTGTTTCCTCACAGCAGGAAAGGACGAAATAGATCCATTTGTGGTGGCACCTGGATCACACCATGTGCCTCTCACCACACTGTACTGAGATTTAGGGAGAAGAAACAGGAACAGGATGCAGGACTTGATACCCTTTTTCTCCCAGCATCAAAATGTTTCCCACAAAAGTGACCCCTTTTTATCACTTAACTCTTAAATCACCACCAAAAAAACCCAGCCTTCAGACAGTGACCATAAATACACACCACAGGGGGCTCCAAGTGTGACATTTGTAGGGTGAAATTCAGAAAAGACCTTGCCTTGCCATGGACCTAGAACCAGGAGCCCCAGTTTGAGAGCCTCATAACTCTCCCTGTTTTCACTGTTCAGGTTTCAGTAGGAATAGACAGTGTAATTTTTTACAATCTCCCCTCCAGATATGCTTTAGAATGAAAACAATCTTAGAAACCATGAGTGCTGGCATGGAAAAGCGTCATCTATGCTGTCTTGGTCATGAAATATATGACATTTCTTTCTATTTACTGAGTGTTACAATATTCAGTTCCTAACCTGAATCAGTTGTGGGGCTAGAAGTTGTTTGAGAGAGAGGAAAGGAAATTACCTGGATTTGGCAAATGGAAAAATCTTCTGTTTCTAGAATAAAGAAGAGGAAAGCCTTCAGCCACTGTGCTTTTCTCAGCAGTCAAGCTTTCAAACAAGGCCTCAACTGTCAACTAGCATTTCAAGAAATATTTCTTTAGAAAGCCCAGAAGTATTTTATGTTTGGAATAGTCATCAGACAAGGATATTTCATCTGCTTTGCAGGACAGGGAATGCACATATTGACAAACTATACAGGGATAACAAAGCAGTGCTAGGGTTGGACCAGTGAAGCTACTGGTCAGCATGGAAGCTATTACAGAAAGGAGAGCTTGCAGAGGAGGAAGTTTTTTAAATTTAAATAAAGATTTCCCAGCCTGCCATAAAATGAGACTCCAGCCAAGCCAGAGAACTTCTATGCAAATCACAGAGGGATATATATGTTGGGGAAGCTGTGCTACTTCCCAGGCAGCTGCAAGCCAGGACTCAAAAGTGGAGTTTGACATTTTATAAAGAGCAGTTTCCCCTGTTTCAGCAGGGCCAGAGCTGAGAGCCAGGGCATGGACACCTCCTGGCAGGAGGTGATGGGTGCCCTCAGCTGAGCTGTGCCCACCACACTTGTCCTTATGAGCCAGAACTCCAAGTGTGCTGCCAAGCCAAGCAGCCTGGCTCAGTTTTGCTTTCACAGCTTCACAGAAGGATTACCAGCACCAGCTCACTCTTGGCAGGAGATTTCCAGAACACTTCCATGGATATTTTTCTCCAAAAATTCACATTCTTGATATTGGTGCTTAACACTTGGTCTACCACCAGCATCCATCCAGCTGGGGTTCTCACTTCCTTACACTTCTGCAGTGGAGGTCAAGGGAACTGACTCTTCCCACTGATATATTTGGGAATCTCGTGAGCCTTTGTGTCCCCTCTGCAATTTCTTATTTAGAAATTCTTATTTAGTTTTTGTGAGTCTTCACAGACAACACACAGAGAAATTCTTGACAGGTAAGAAATACAGATATTAGAAGTTTTCAAGACACTTACCTTGTGTTTTTGAGGCTCTGCCTTAGGTACTAGGAAAGATATTTATGAACAGATATTAATTTTCAGTACATGTTAAGGTCACTGCACTTTTAGGTGCAAAACTCAGCTTCAGTTGGGATGCTCAGCATCCAGGCCTTCACCATGTCCTACAGCCCCTTCCCTCTGCTATTTGAGCATGGGTTTACATGAGGGGGCTGCAGCACCAAGCCTGACTGGCCACAGTTCTCCAGGGATCTATGAAACCCCAGACCCCTCCAAGGGAGTTGCTGGACTCCTTTCCCACTGGGAGTTAAAATCCGTGCATATGGCAGAAATAACCTCCCCAAAAGAGGCAATGCAAATGTAAAAGCCGAGCAGTGGCACCTCAGATAGAGAAAATTATACTGGGAAAAAATACTGATGGACCTGGAAAAGTCCTGTAGTCTGTGCCCTTCTGTTCCCAAGAAGATGCTGAGGTTTCCCTCACTATCTTCTTTTCTTTCTCCTCTACATGGGTAATGTCTTATGATATTCCCCACTGAGTTTTACTATAAGCATCATTTTACCCCCAACATTTCAACTTTTTTTGGTCATTGCCCCAGAGTCCTCACACTGCACAGAGGAACAGGACAGTCATACTTGTTCTCCCAGACCAGTGTGCAGCTGCTTTTCTCAACAAGGAACTGTATTATTTCCTATTTTAAAGGCTTTTTTCCCCAGCTAGCATGTAATTCACCTCACAGTCCTGCTTTTCAAAGTACCTTCAATGACACACAAGGTTGTGGTGTCCCCAGACTGATTCAGGTACATTGGGGTTTCTTCATAATTATTCCACTCTTCAAGTTGAGCACTGAGAAGATGAAAAAGAGAGAAAAGATTTTTTTTTCCTGTCCCTTTTAGTAGTATGAAAAAAAAAGAATATTCATCTTAAGGACAAGGAAATCAGGCTCTTTGATAGTGAGCCTACAAAAAAGCAAAGAGAAATCAGGAATTCCTCGGAGGGAGAGGAGACCTGTGGCAGATGCAGGGCTCAGCTGAACCTTCCCTCCAACTCCACACTCCCTCTGCTTGTCCTGTGGGAGGCCAGGCCACATTTAGAGGGCTCAAAGCACATCAGGAATCTTCCTAGCAGGGTTTCAGCCTCCTGCCTACAGCAATCCCTCAAGGAGAAACAGAACAAAGACCAAAACAAGACCAAAAAAAACCCCAAGGAAACCGGAGCGCAGCGTTTTTTCAAGCCTACTGAGGTACTTTGAAATTGATAACAATTCCCACTTGCACTGTTTGGCACGTGGCTTCTCCTGGAAGGGAACAAAAGGGAAAGCAGAAATAGCAGAGGGGACATTTAAAGGTCCGGCTCTGAGCTTATCAAGCCACCCAGTGCATGCCAGCACTGTGAGTGGCACATGGCAGCCACAGGAGGAGGGAAAGCACCACAGCTCCAGCCCCACCAGCCTCCAGTGCTGGGCTCCCACTCCAGTCCCCATCTCCCCCTTCTCCTTTTTCCTCCCCTCCTCCAGAAACTCACAGTAGTGCCATCTGGGAGCTGATGCAGGGGGGAAACCCAGCATTCCTGAATTGCCCAGGCAAAGCCACCAGGCTTCCCCTCCGCCCACAGAGGTGAAGTTTTGGCATTTTAGGAATGTACCAGGAAGCAGCAAACGAACAAGACACAGCTTGTAACACACGTGGGGGACAGGGTAAGGTGGGCAAAGAGCACCTGGAAGAATTCTAGCAGGAACTCCCTTCTTCTAACTGCAAGTCCGTGGAAAACCTCAGGGAGGGTCTGTTTTCCCTGGAATCACCCTGATGACACCGCTTCAGCAGAGAAAGGGCTCAGGGCAAATCAGAACACGAGGAAAAAGAAGCTCAAGGTGCACTTTGACAGCAGTGAAGTCAGAGAAAGAAACAACCCCTGAAGTCAAGCAGAAGGCTGTGCTGCTCTCCCAGTTGATCCCCACACAAACAATCAGAGCTCAAGAACAGTCAGCACTATGCCAGGGTCTCCAAGAGACCAGACTTCATTCCAGGTGAGGCTTCGAGGAGGGGAATTCCTGTCCCCAGACTGCTGTTTTTTGCTTTTATGCCAGAGTTATTTAATTAATTTCCCCTGTTATCACGCAGTTAATATTTAACAAGTGACCTACTGTAAAGACCGTATCACAAGTGCTGGAGCAAGACAGCTAGTCCTGTTGCATGACATTGCAAGAAAAGCTTCTTGCAGTGCAGGACAGCTTTGGAGGAGGTAATTTTTTTGACCAGTTCTCTTCTGACAAGTACAGGTTAAAAGTTAACCTGGCAGGAGCACCTCAGGATGTCAAGAACCACTTGCTGTTGATAGCTGGAGGAGTTGTTTGGACACAGAAAGTATTTTAAGAATTCCCCTATCTTTGCTTTGGTTTAGCTGTTCCATTTCCCCTTTTCACAACTACAACAAAACATGTGTATGAATGTTCTCCTCCACTTTTGCTGTTCTTGTACAAAACCCAGGCTGCTGCCCAACCACTCATGACAAGTCAGAGACCAGA
Organism: Sitta carolinensis; assembly: GCA_032173965.1. Lineage (NCBI taxonomy): Eukaryota > Metazoa > Chordata > Aves > Passeriformes > Sittidae > Sitta > Sitta carolinensis. The sequence goes on from CM063289.1 coordinate 27,022,523, forward strand.
AAAAGTCAGGATCTCCCTGCATACAAAAGAATTGTGTCTGCAAGGTATCTGAGCTGTTTCAGACAAACTCAAATGATTTTGGACCACCCCTCAATAAAAACCTCACTTCAGCATGGGCTGGGATGGTGAGGGAGGGCAGTGGCTCCTGTGCCCTGGCTGTGCTGACTGCACAAACATGGGATCACAGAATCGTGCAGGAATACAAATTCCTTTGCTGCTGGCAAAGAAACCCCCAACGCCTGCTGGTGATGCCAGGGCTTTGTTTCAGCAACAGTTTTCAAAAGCATTTCTTGACTAAAAACACAAAATTTGAGTACATAACAGGACAGGAGGCAAAAACACCACACAGGGGGTGATGACTGTGCCACTAAAGCAATGGCAGTGTTCTGCTTGCCACCAGCTGAACCAGACCTAAACACACAGGGATATGGCTCTCCATGAGGCTTTAAGAGCCCACGAGGGGTGAAATTTTCTCCATTAGGAGAGGGTCATCCCAGCCAGCTTTGAGCTTGCCATGTAGGTTCACATAATCCCAGAATGGGTTGGGTTGGTAGGAACCTTAAAGATGATCCAGTTCCAAACCCTCCCTCTCCCACAAGCAGGGACACCTTCCACTAGACCGGGTTGCTCAGGATCCCATCCCACCTGGCCTTGCACACTTCCACTTCCTTGAACAACCCCTGGAGCAAGCTGCTGCCTCCAGGAGTGGGACATTCCCCCCAGGCTGAACGGGAAAGGGGATGGGGATGTTCCCATCACCTGTGAGCCACACCTTGCCTCTCCCCAGGCTCACCTTTCAGGGGTCAGGTAATCCTCTTCTCCAGCAGCTGCACACAAAGACACAGAGGATTAGTGTTGGAAGGCAGCCCACGGGGGAGGTGTGACAGGGACAGCCCTTCCTCCCTGCACACAGGGCTGCCAGCAGAAACTGGGACCTGGCTCCCTTAATATGTCATTGTTATTTCACATTTCCAGGCAACAACCTCAGGCTTTCTAGAGACAGATAATACTGGGAGGGCACGGAGATGATGGCATGTAAATGCAACTAGTTGCTCCCAACAGATTAAAATATTTAGAAAAGGCAAGTAGGCTAGAAGAGAGTTTCAGTGACAAACTCTCTTTCCTTCTCATTCTTATTGAAGCCAGGGTGCACCAATAAGCACTGGCACTGTAAAGCCAGAGAGACTTTAGCAGAGCCCTTCTTACAAAAGCAGCTCCCTTTGACTTCATCAAAAGTTGTGCCTAAAGATCTGGCTATAATTAAGGCTGTATCTATAAAGAAACACCACTTAGCAGCTTAATAAGTGGTCCAGAATATTCTATTATGCAACATCAATAGGGTTTTTATTATGGGAAGCTGAACTTTTGCATTTCTTGATGTCGGAACACTTAACGACATCGCCCTCTGTTGTATATAAAACAGAAGTGGGGGGGATTAGCAGACTATTTTCTAACAATTTTATTGTGCCTTCCCACAGTTGTGTGCTCCAGAGTCAAGGCATTTCCCATTGAAGAGGAGTGATAAAGAGCAGCTCAGCCACAGGCAGCTGCTGCTGCTTTACAGCCCAGCTGTAAACTGCTCTCAGCACGATGCAGTGGGGAGGGAAGCGGGTTTCTGAGCATGGGATGGCGTCCAGCCTGGAAAACAGATCCCTTTTCCAGATTAAGAGCAAAAATCGGCCCCACTGAAACTGCTGGGCCCTTATTAATGTTTGAGGAAGAAGTTATAAACAAGTACCAATGTCTGATTTCTGTGTGCTGGAAATCGCAGCCTTGCAGATGTCGATAAACTGCATGTTTTAATTCATTTTCTATAGAACAGATCTGGGGGAAAAAAGACTGAATATCTCTTACTTGTTTCATTTCCTCTGTGGACCAAAGGCACGGAGTTTTGGAAAGCACTGAGATCAACCTTTGGGGGTCTTGGAGGCTTCCCAGGGGCAGGACCCAGGGATTCAGCTGAAGGCAGCGGTTTAATCCTTGGCCACTTTCTCCCAGGGCTGTGAGACCATCTTCCTGCTCCAGGTTCTGATTCTGCTCCAGAGAAGCACAAGGACAGGCAGCAATTAGCCCTGATTCAAGCAAAAATCCATGTGGGATCATTAGTTGTTATACTGACATTTCTAACCAGCTCTGCTCCTCCCAGTTTTGGTGTCCCCATCACACAGAGGGTCTCTCACCATGCTACCAGAATGGCAGAACACATGGAAATGTCCATTTTTACTGATTTTTACCACGTGAACTGTGTTGGGGTCTCAGCCTTCAACTGCTCCCTTCCCCTGGGTTATAAAATGCCAGCCCAATTTTCTGTGCTGATAACAGTTTAATCTGCCAGGATTTAGGGCCATGGCTGTTTGCAGTGCTCAATCCAGGGGAGGTGGCTTTCCAGGGAAAACAAAGACTTAAGGTTTTCAGTGCCCCGTCACCCAGTCATGTCAGCAAGGGGAACTTCACAGCCTCCCAGTTTCCCCGCACTAGTTTCTCTAAGAAATATATTCTCAGATCTTAAACATGACCTTTTGCAAAGCTGTGAGGGTGTGGGGTGGGGAGGGATTCAGATTTAAGCTCTTTTAATTAGAATTAAACTGACTGCAGACCAGCCAAACCTTTCACATCTGTGTGAAGTCACATTTACCTTGGGATTGCAAAGCACACCAAAACTAAGATAATCTTCTGTCCTCAGTTTTCATCCTACTCTCAAAATGTGGACAATTTCTTAGAGTGTGTTTTAAAAAAATTGTTTTGGATATGGGGAATCCTCCCCTTACCCAAGAGGAGCAGCACTTTGAGACCCATTTCTTATCTCCAGGGCCTCCAGAGCAAGAACAGAGAATTCCTATAGGACAGTTTGGCCTCTTGACTGAGGGTCCAACCCTTAGGAGCTTTTCTTTCCCCTTGCTGAATCCTGCACTTCCAGATCACCTATATACTCCTATATTTCTATATTCAGTGCTAAGAATACACCTCACTATACCTTTCTGGAACTGAGGAGGCTCTCTTGGTGCACGAAAACCTTTCTGGAGCTGAGGAGGCTCTCTTGGGGCACGATAACCTGACTGGCAGAACGCAGATTCCACCACACCCTCAGCACCTGCCCCATCAGAGCTCCTGTGTCCTCTGGGAGCCTGAGGAAGATCTATCCCACTGCCATGCACAGCATCCTTCCTCTGGGCACGCCAGTGCAGCACTGGGGAGCTCCCAGAGGGTGGCATCCTGCCTGATGCAGCAGCAGCTGAGTTTGCTGCCCGCTGGGCTGGGACTCTTGGGCTTGTTTTCTCCTTGCGGGATAAAGTCTCTTCCCAGATCTGTAGGACATGCTGGAAAGAATCCAGGAGCTGAGGGTCCTCTGGAGTTGTTTGGCTTGGTGCTTGCTGGTCAGTGCCATGGGCCAGCAGAGGCTTTTCTGAGCTGCTCCTGGGAGAACTCAGCCCTTCCTCCGAGGTGCTGCCTGTGTGAACTTTGCTGTGCCCCGAACGCTCCCTGTGACCCCGAGGCTGTGCCAAGGGGCTGTGCTGGGGCAGCACAGGGGCTCGGGAGGTGGGATGGGCAGGTTTTGACACTTTCACCTCTCTCTTCGTCAGGGGCAGAGGGCTGGACGTGATGTTCCCTGCAGAGCCAGGCTTGGGGGCGATCTCCGTGGGAGGTTTCTGCCCCAGCTTGTTGGCCAAGTTGGAGTCATTCTGAAATTTCGCTCGGAGGGCTTTGAAATCTGTCACACCTTCCTGGGTGAGAGGAGAGCACAGAACAGCTGCTTACAGAGGTGGCAACAGGCAATTTAAACAAACATACTGCTTTCAGAGAGAAACAGGCAGCACACTCAACGTTGGTCACCAAGGATATGCCAATCCCGGTGAAAATTTAAAAGCAGTGGAGGAGAATTTGCTCTTGCAAAGGATCCTCCAAAGGCTCACAAATCACTGCTGGTGAAGACAAAAGAGCTGAAAACGGGGAATATGCATGAGCAAAGCACAGAAACCAAGCAGGAGCAGTGTGGTATGGGAAGATGCCTCCTTCTCCCCAATGTCACCCAGTGATGGAGAATTTCCCTCAGGAGGATTTGTTGGCAAACACTGAATTGAATGTTAGAGCTTTCCTGGCAGAGGTTCTGCAGTGCTGTTTATGCACCTGCTGGGTGTGAAAGCTGCACTTTATTTTCAGTACACAAGCACCAAGCAGGGAGAGGCCAGTGCTGCTCCAGAGACGCCCAGTCCATCCCCATCCTCCTTGGGAAAACTTCACCATGAGAAGAGAAGCACTAAATACCCTCCTTGGTGCTGCACTCCTAATGACCCCTGGGACCAAATGCTCTTCCTCCATGGTGCTGGTTCAGCTCAGGGTCCCCAAGGCTCTTTGGAAGCTTCTCCCTTGCCTTTAATGCCACTCCAAGAGACAGAGCACACATAACCCAAACACGTGGCACACAGAGACATCAAGAGAATCTCCCAGTGCAGGTGATGGATGCTGGCCATGACACTCAATTCCTCTGCCACACAGTAACCAGACCCCAGGTTCTTGAAGAAAAGGAGCAAATCAGTGACAGTGCAGTTTAAAAGGGCACTTAAAGAACATTTTGTTTCAGCCCCTCACTACCCTGCATCCCACGCTGGAGAAAAGGGACTACAATTTTTGCCTGCAGTGCCATGGCTTAAATTCAGCCCTGAACTGAACTAGGGAGAAAATATGAAGAAAAATTTATGAGCTACTTAAGTCCTTGAACTGCTCTATAACTTTTTATATGCCATGATTACATTAGGTGCTCTGCTCTGGCAGCTCAGTTCAGCGCAAGGCTTCATGAGAACCTGTCTAATGAGGAAATTGGAAAAAATTATCTAGGACAGAACTTCGTTATTCTGAAAAAAGCCCCAGCCTTAAGTGTTAAGACAGAACAGATGAATAGCATACTGAGGTTTTATTGCATTTAATTGCACGATTTATTAAACACTGACAATTTCTCTTGAATAACCCCTTTCACTGACTTTATTACTTTCACAGGGTAGTACATGATGTAAAGAACCAGCCCTTAGGGGAGAGGTTTGAATTGCTCCAATTATATTTCATATTAGTGGTCAGCAGCCTGATGCTGTGTGAGCTGCCCAGACAGGCTAATCTAGTGGCGAGCCATGGGAGCTTCCAGAGGCACACGGAGGATGAATCACATTTTGGGAGGGAAAAAAATATTTTAAAAAAAATCCCACATGCACACGACCCTCCAGCGATGCCAGACAGGAAATAAAGCAGTGAGGTGCCCTAATGCAATTGCAGGGAGCTGTTGCACGTGCTGCAGCAGCAGTTGAAGAGTTCAGCCCTGTTTACCTCCCCTCGCTGATTTTCCTTATTGGAGCAAACAGTTCCTCATCATCACCCTCAGAGACAAAGAGAAGAGAAAGGAAAAAAGTACCTGCCTGACTCAGTGTGCCCCAGGCGAGGCAGACACGGGGGATTTTGGTCAGGCCTCTCCCTGGCATGGCTGTGACAGAAATGGGCTGTGGCAGCCATGAGCATGGCACTAAGTTTAATTAAAGTGGGATGGATACCAGCTTTCCTTTCCCCCCCTCAAATTGTTATTCTTCTTGCCTTGAAACAACTGATTTGCCTAATTATGAGGGGGATTATCTGTCCTCAATGCACTCTCAGTGCCCCTCACTAGGATATGGTTGCCCCAGGGTGCAGCCTGATGGGATGCTCACGGGAAGGAGGGACAAGGACAGCCCCCAGCCAAATACAGAGAACTGCTGGAGTGGATGGGGTTAAATTGCACCCCACGGCCACCTCCTGCATGCCCACACCCAGCTGGGCAATCCACCCCTCCCCAAAAAGCTCCTGCAAATGCTGTGTCCTTGCACAGGGCTGAGCTTAGCCAGACCCTCCAAGGTGCAGCGAGTTCTCCTGGTCTCTGCAGGGATAATTCTCCATCAGAGCTGGGACTGTTTCAAACCACAAACGCATCCAAGCAGCTCTCCTGTCCCATCCACACACCTTCAGCTGGCCCAGGGAGATGCTCAGCCTAAACACAGTGCTGAGCAGGTCACAGGCAGGACACACGTGGAGTCCCAGTGTCCCAGGAGCACAGGGAGGGCTCAGGTCCCCTGAAAATCAGCCCACTGACAAGCAGGGGGAATACACTCATAAATTTAAAGGCCTGCCAAAAGCTCACAATGTGTATTACAGCTACATCTGGCCGAATAATTGACTGTGAATAATACTACATTTGGCAAAAGCCCACGCAAGATGAGAGGGGAAGAGAGAAAAAAGGAAACAAACTTCCACTGGCCGGAAAGCTGTGAGCATTAAGGAGTCAGGGGACAGAAGCATTACAGAGTCAGGGGCAGCAAAACTTTCCATATTTTCTCCCTATAAATAAAATGCTCTTCTAACATCAAGATCAGTCTAGGAAGCAGAATAAAGCTCAGATTAAGCCCATGATAAGGATGCCTTTTAGAAGGAGAACCAGCAGGAGGTTTGCACTGATACCTTGGACTAACCAAGAGGAATCTGAATTACAGAATCCCAGAATGGTTTGCATGGCAACGGACTTTAAAGATCAATTTATTCCAATCCCCTGCCATGAGCAGGGACACTGACCAGGCTGCTCATAGCCCCACCCAATCTGGCCAGGGCACTTACAGGGATGGCCAGGGACACTTACAGCTTCTCTGGGCAACATGTGCCAGGGCCTCCACACCCTTTAAGTGAAGAATTTCTTCCTAGCATCTGATCTAACCCTGCCTTCTTTCCGTTTGAAGCACTCCCCCTTATCCTGACATTCCAGGGCTTTGTCAAAAGTCTCTTTCCAGCTCCCCTGTAGCCCCTTCAGGTACTGAAATGCTGCAATAAGCAAACCCCAAATCCTTCTCAATCAGTTAACGAAATTGAACTAATTCTCATTAATTTCCTGAAGTTGCTTTTCTAAAGCGAACCAGCACAGGAAGATACAGCCCACTCAAGACGTGGCACGCCGGACAGCCGAGAGGAAGCACTGCCTGTTCCCCTCCTGGAATTTTTCTGGTTTACTCCATTCTTTATCTTGATTCCCCAGGGAGCTGCGGTGGGTAAATGTTTAATCTGTGCTGCCCTCTGCCCTGGCGTGGGACTGCTGGAGCCAAGCCCAGCACCCCGGGCAGGCTGAGGAGATTCCATCGACTCGTTAACCCGCCCGCTTCTCCCGAAATAAATACACAACCCCCAACTCCACTTTCTGCTACATCAAGAGGCACAACTGCAGCTCGTGGCAGGGTGGGAGGGGAAGAAAGCAGGCGCTGGGAGCCCAGTTTTGGGGCAGCAAAGCAGTGTCCGTGTGTCCTGCACACCGAGCGGGAGCGGCGCTGACAGCGCGCACCTCGCCCCAGGCGCTCCATGGAGAGAACAGCCCCAAGCCATGGACCAGCAGCAGAAAACCCGGCAGAAATCCTTCCCCCGGGCCAGGTGCAGGAGAGCCAGAGCCCCAGCAGTTACCAGGTCCATCCCTCGTTGTTCCAGCAGCTCAGCCCCGCATCTCCCGTGTGCCCGTCCCGCACAGCGCTCCCGCAGCCGCGGCGGAGCGAGCGCTGAACGCACCTGAGCTGGGCTGGCCCTGCCCCCGGGGCGGGGAGAGCCTCACCTGGGCAGGGCCGAGCCTGCCCAGCACTCCGGCAGGCTCGGGAAAGGGATGGGAAAGGGACAGAGAGGGTTTGGTTGGCTTTTTGAGGGAGAGAATGGCACTTGGTCTCAGCATGTTCCTGTGTGTTCCTGTGATGTCCATGTCTGGGGGAGTTTATAGACTCAGAGAGTGGTTTGGGTAAATTCCAGTTCCAACCTCCCCCAGTGTGATCTCAGGTCCCTTCTCGCACCTGGGGCAAGCAAAACTGAGGAGAGATGAGGAGCCCCACGATGTCCAGCAGTAATTCTTACCCCAAATTTCAGGTGTCCCCATAGGTGACACCCACCCTTCTCTACCAACCCAGCCTGCACCGTGCTCTGCCCCACAGTGACGCCAGAGAACTCGGAGTGATCAAACCAGACATTTCCCCAGAGGAACCAAGTGTTTCCTTCCCAGCAAAACCAGTCAGCCTTGCTGCAGCTCACGCACACTCCCTGGTGAAGCAGCTCCTCTCCACGGAGAACTGCTCCTCAGGGTCCTAAGGACAGGCCAGTGAAATTAGGGCAAACAAGACTTCTCCTATCACTGGGTATTTCTGCCCTGGAGAACAGACTGGAAGTATCTGTCCAAACACTGAGCCTGTGTTTTTACAGAGCATGTCTCCCAGGAAAAGCAAGACTGGTTATCTTGGCAAGAAGAGAGCTGAGAGCCCCAGGACTTCTTTTTACCCTCCATAACTGGTCAAATATAATTTCATCTCTCTCTTCAGGAGTGCTTGGCTTTTTCCTTGGAGCAGGGACAGCTGCTGCACGGAGCCTGGGTGCTGGTGGCATTCAGAGGTGGCTGTTGATGGGGCTTGGGAGGGCAGGAAGCCACAGGCAGCCCGAGCAGTACTCATGAGCTGACCCTAATCCCACACACCAAGACTCAGCCCCTCTTCTGCAGATCATTCCCAGTGAGATTCTTGGAAAAGAAACCATGAAGAGACCTTAAAAATCATCCAATTCCACCCCCTGCCATGGGCAGGGACATCTTCCACTGTCCCAGTTTGCTCCAAGCTCAATCCAGCCTGGCCTTGAACACTTCCAGGGATGGGGAAACCACAGCTCCTCTGGGCAATCTCTGCCAGGCCTCACCATTTTACAGGGAAGATTTCTTTTTCTCTAATATCTGCCCTAATAAACCTGCCCTCTTCCAGTTTGAAGCAATTCCCCTCTGTCCTAGCCCCCTCTGCACATGGGCACTGAGCAAACCCTTGCCCTGAGCATCCCTAATGCCTTCAGGAGCTGACACTGATTTCCAGAGCCAAATGTGAGGGGAGCTGAAAAAAAACAGGAAGAGAAACTGAGGAAAAGAAAAAGGTTTGTTTGTCAGAGACATGACTCAAAGCATGAGTCTGGTTCCTCACCACATGAAAAGCCCTGCTGCTGCATGGAGGTCTTGGAGAAGAAAGGGGGATCCTGCTGAGCTGGAAGCTGACAGGGAAGTCTCCCAAGCCAGTGCTGGAGTCGCAGCAGGATGGGAATCAATGCCAGCTTTGTGTACAGGTAGCTGGGGAGGATTTATGACCCGCCCAGTGGCGTGAACACAGACCATGAATTAAGCTCTGTTGGAGAATCAGGAGGTTCTGACTTCAGAGCTGCAGTCCTGAGGGAAAGGACAGGGTAGATTCCTCTATACGCACTCTAAAATTAAAGTAAAATGCCAAAAATTTCTTTAAGACATGCATTTTGTGAGTGCTAGCCCCGTGGGACCCCACCAGAGCTGCCATAAATCACACTGGGCTACAACTACTGCACAGGGAGCACGGGGCAGCCACGGCACTGTGAGCATCAGACACTGCACAAGTGGAAGCCAAATCTTTTCTGGATGTCCCAGCAGAACACTGACCCCCTCCTTCGGGCAGGAGCTTGGGGTTTGCTCTGGGATTGCATCTGAGAGGCACCAACCCAGGATGGGAATTCCCAGGCACAGCCCCACTGGGAATAAACCCAAACACTACTACTGAGAGCAGCAGCCCCAGACACTCCCTGCACATGCACAGCCTCCTCAGAACAAGCCATTTCAGCCTGTTCCAAAGTTCTAAATTTCATTTTTGGGTGTTTCTTTTTCCTGCAGTGAAGCATTTAGTACATTATGGAGTCACACCAGTCTGAGGGCTGCAAGCACAGCATCCAGCTGACTTATTTTCCCTGGATTATTCTTTTCAGCTACTTAGTGGCCTGATGGAGTTTGTATATAAGTCTGTTATAGAGATTTGGGATTTTTTTTTTCAAATTTTTTATCCTTTTTGGATTTTACAGAGGTGCTACTAGAAGCCAAGAAAAACAGCAGATCTTGGGAATATGCTTTATTCTTAATATTTTAGATTTTAGAAAAGTAGGGCAGTGTGACTAGTGAAGATGAGACAAATTTTGAGGCAATCCAGCCTTTTTTGGAAGATAACAAGATTTAGGTATTGCCCATGACATAATTTGTGGCAATATTAGCCCAGGGTCAAGATATTTTAGATTGGGGATGGTCTGAGAAGTTGTTTTCCTTTATCACAGCTACTGTCCCCACACATGGGCCAACACTGTGAAAGGGCAGTAGGGTCCATATCTCTGAAAAAAAATCCCACCTCAAAACCCCCAAAAATGGGGGAAATGGAAAGCATGGCACAGCCTCGTGCTAGGGAAGGATTTGGCTCGGTTTTGATGCCTTATTCTGCTCCCAGGAGGGCCAGGACACTCCCCCCAGCCTGGCTCCCTGCACATCTTGTAGTATTTTGGAATGGTTTGAGTTGGAAGGGGCTCTAAAGAGCACCTCATTCTCACTCCCTGCCATGGACAGGGACGAGGATGGCTGGAACCTCATCCTTCTCCTGCCAGGAGGTCATATCGTGGTTTTCCAGCAGAGGGGGAAATAGGATCACTTGTTCCACCATCGAGCTGCTTGCTCTGTCTTTCATTCCTGGCAGGATCGAGGGATTTCGGAAAATGCAGTATTATTGATCCTTTTGCCATTCCAAAAGCCAACACTTGCTGTGGCTGGACAGGACCAGAGTTGTTTAGGAGCCCGTGGAGGTACCCACACAGCTCCATCAAAAGTTTAAAGATCAGCCCCATCAAAGCGCTGTAAGACTCAAGAAAATCAATTTAAAAGCCTTGCAAAGTGTCAGATATTTTATCTGCCCAAGCCACACAGTTGTCTCTGCAGTATGGCCCTGATCCCACAGTTCAGTGCTCACGTTCTTGCAGCAGTACAGCCCATGGAATCCCTTGTGTGCCTAAAGCTGAGTGCTTGCTCTGCTGGAAGAGACCTTACCAGAGCAGTTCTGGCTTCAGTGGCACCAAAGGAGGGCTGGCAGGTCCAGCACTGGGGCTGAGGTCATCTGCTGGTCCCTGGGAGACCTTTCCCACCTCGCTGCACATCCAGTCTCAGTAACTGAGAGACGAGCTCAATGTCACACAGAGAATTTAGGCTGGGCATGAAAACCAGATGAGCCTGAGGAAATGAGGTGCAGACGTGGCTCACAGAGGAGAGGGGAGTGGTGAGAGGCTGGGCAGCAGCGTTTGCTGTCCCCTCTCTGGCACCAGTGATGAGCAGGGTCAGGCTCAGCCTGCAGCAGCCTTTTCCTGCTGTAATGCAGCCTTCCAAACTGCAGGAGCATCAGCCAGCATCTGCTCTGCAGGTGAGCTACACCAAACATTTGGTTCTTCCTTCTTCGTGCCTCTACTCAGGTCTCCCACTTGCCCTACAGTATAAAGCCATCTCTGAATCTAAATCCTTCTCTTGGTGATATCTGCGCTGGGATTCTGATTTTTGAAGTTCAGAGATGAAGACCTCAGCAGCCAACTTGGCTTCCTTGGCAAAACAGAAATTCTATTACCAAGCTGCTGTGCAGAGAAAGAGAGGATGAGCTGAGGAGAGCCCATGTGTGCTGCAAAAGCACGTGTGAAACAGCAAACTCCCCAAGGGCAGAGCTCCAACTCCAAGGCACCGCTCCTTGATCTTGCCATAGCTCTGCACAACATCTGCAACATTGCAACAATCTCTATATTGTTCGAAAAAATCCCCCCACCCCTGAATAAAACGCTGTCTGCTCTGCCCTTTTCCCTGATGAACCACGAGAGAGCAAACAGCACGTGGCAGGTGTCAGTCACACCACACTCTGTGGGCAGGATGGCTCGAATAGAATTGAAAAACTCCCAGGTCACTCTGCCTTTAGATGTTCACGGTCTTCAGGTAGGAACAAAATTCAGATTTAAAGTATTGCATGAATAATACACTACAAAAAATATAAACAGGATATTGGCATAAAAAAAGGATGAATTTTTTAACATAACTGTATCCCTGCAGCAAAAGCTATGTGAATATACTAAAAATAAAAATCCAGATATGAAAAAGGAACAAATGCAAATTGCTGGTGACAATAATGTTATGTTATATCCATTACAACTTCACCCTGGGGCTAGGCTTGTGCAGCCAGCACTTACCCACGGGCTGCACAGGTGATACCTAAAGGATCAATGCACACTTCAGGCAGAAATTAAATCCCTTTGTTGGGCCAAACACATTTAAAGCGGAGACATTTTTGAAGTGGAACAAAATCCCATGTTGCTATCACGGAGTTTGTTGACACTGAGCTAATCTACCCTGATTTTAGACATGTAAGAGTTGTGAGTGAGGAATTGTGTGTCTTTTAATTAAAGGATTCTTCATTGTCAGGGAAAGAGCTCTGAGGTGGGAATAGCCACAGAGTGATGGTGTGAGCTCACTGCCTACCCCAGCCCTTTTTCCGAGCTCCTGAAGACTTCGCGGCTCATCCTCCTGAAGGTGACAGCATCACCATGGACAGCACAGCCAGCACTGCAGCCAGAGTCCTGGGACTTAATTCGGGTTTGGAGTGAAGGACCCAACACAAACATTTTAGACACGTTCAATTCAAAGCGTTCTAAATGGAGCCACAGCTTTTATATATATATAACTTTTGGAACATAACACCTCTGAGAGAAGTTCTTTAATTTCACCTCTAACGTGGAGTGCCTTGCTGGCTGCTTAAATCTCTCCCGCACGCCTCTCCCCCAGACGACCTCACCTATCAGTGAGAAATTGGTGTTGTGCCTGATTGCACAAACCAGCCCAGCCTTTTACCTGGGAGATGTGCCACAAATAACTTCCATTATATATAGGGGGTGTTTCTGATGCTGCTATCAGAAAGGAAAAGGAGATATAATGCTTCGGCAGCCTTGCTTGGATGCCGAGCAGGCACTTGGCTGTGCAAAACAGCCATTTGTATCACAGGACAGCCCAGGTTTGGATGGAAACCAGTGGGGTGCATCCCCACCAGACCTCTAGAAGCACGGCCAGAACCTTTTTATGTCCTTCTGTCTTACCAGCCACCTGCAGAGAGGCTGTGTAACGGGGAGCTGACGAGGGACATTGCCTCAGGCCAGTTACATTTCCCTACTTTTTCTCCCAGGCAAAAGCAATTTAGGTTTAATAGTATATTAAAAAAATATTAAACCCCTTATTGGAGTTCTTCTTGCACAGGCAAAGAGAGGAGAAGGACTTTCTGAGCCCATCTACAGTGCATTAGGAGGTAAAGGATTGCATTAACGCACTCCCGAAGGTCACAGAAGGGCGCTGCTCATTTCATTTCAATACAGAGTTTACCCCGTGCTACATTTCTTGGTGTTTAGCAAAGACAAGCCCCAGGGTCACTCTGAACTTTAATTACATGAAAATAACTTGCTAAGAGGTCCTTTCATTTTGATAATTTACAATTCCAGCTATTGAAATGAGCTTTGCAATTGATTTGGGAAATACACAAAACGACACTTCCAGCCCAGCCTTTTGTGGACACAGGACAATTCACTGTCTGTTTAACAGCTATAATAGCCCAAGACCAGACTTTCCTACAATAATTACACTTTCTCTTGAATTTATTGAGGTTCAAACTTCAAGTTGTCTGCTGGGAACACTTCATTTATGCACGAAGCATCTCAGCCCGCTTATGCAGAAAAACAAGCAGGGAGAAACAGGCACTTGTTGGAACACAAAGTCTCCATAGATCCCTTACTCTTTTTTTAACTAATACCTCATGAAGATACAGATTCCTTGTGCATTTTTGTGCCTGCCCAGGGCCCTTAGGGGCATTTTGGAGGCTGTGAAATCTTGAAGAAACAGCTATAAGGCAACTTGGGCTGTGACCAAGTGTCCTTCCCATGGCCATTTTTATTTTCTTCTAACATGACAGAACTAAATATTGTCATCTTGTGACTATTATCTTAAAAATAAATAACCTGTGGTGTTCTTGCTTTCTGTGGTATTGCTTTCCTACACTTGTGCACATCCACTGAGATGCCACCTAGCTAAAAGGAATTAAAGTCACCACGAGCAGAAGGGCTTGCACAAGGTATGACCACAACAATTTCACATGTAGGGGACATCTTCCTCCCCCCAAATCACTTCAGAAAACAAGGAATTCGATTTTCACATTGCAAGTGGCTGTGCAGGGCCACCCAAAAGCCAGGTGATAACTCACAACAGCTTTAGAGGTGGGAAACTGCCTCGTGGGGCTGGCAAGGGGAGGAAGCTGAACTGACATTTCCTTCACGTGTCTGGAAGGTACACAATCCTCAACACACAATTTCGTGCTAATCTTCAATTTGCTGTACTGGGAAGCTTTCCCCTGGTCAGCAACCAGACACATCAAAATTACAGCGAAGTCACTGTGGGAAATAACACGAGTTTCCTCTCTCAAATTAAAAGGAGGGTGCAGGCTGGATAAGAAACACACTAGGTCTTGATTGACTTTAATGTGGAAACAGTAGCACAGTTTAATATATTTCCTTGCCAGAAAACTGGGAATTTGTTTTCAAAAGGGCAAAGGCCTCTGGGATGTGTCCTGATTCTTTGTGATTCGATCTGTGCTGCTGTCAATGATTTACTGCAGCATTTCGGAGCCTGGTGGGCTCCATGCTCCTTCCAGCAGTCCTGAAAACTTAAAAGCTTTTGTTTGCAGCTGATCTATAGCAAACATTTATGCATGGCGAAGCAATGTGGTGGAGCCTGGCTCAGCTCTGTCCCTTGATCCTGTCTGTGTGCTCAGGGGCTCTGACACCAACCCAGGCCACGGCGTGCAGGGAGCTCCAGCCATTGCCTTCCCACAGGTAGGTCTCTTCCCTTCCCCACACTTCCATACAGGAATTACCAGCACGTCACCCAGCCCATCAGTTTTGCCCTGACTTGAGGCATGTGTACAAAGCTACCAGGAAAAAAAAAAATAAATAAAAATTGGCAGCTGTCCAAAGCCCAAGCCAGCCATCGTAATTCCTTCTTAAAGGAACTGTTTGCACAACGGTTTTCCTTTTACAGATGGCTATTAAGCCTTCTTAAACTTCCTTACCAAAATTACCAAGCTGGGTTTGGGTACTTGAAATTAATTCTCTATACAGGATGATTTATGAGTTAATATTTTTAATATTCGTTTGCATTATAATTATTTCACACTCGACAACACGAAGCTAACAAGTGCACGTGAATAACCCAGTTTTCAGTCCAAGCCAGATTCTCATACCTCAGGTTTTATTTTTCCCATGAACAATATTATTAACCTATCCAAGTTTCACTTGGGCTTTGAAGGAAAGGAATAAACAAGTTACAATTTTTCTAAAGCTATAGTGTCATGATAGGGAAATGGGTGGATATTTTTTTTTTCTACAGCTATTAATTTCAAGCTTGTTGTAAAGGCAAATATGATTTAGGAGGATCAAAAAAAGGTATCAGTGATAATTGGAACATGGAGACAAGGAGAAGGCGGAAAGGAAAAAAACTGTGGTAGTGATACACTTAATTATGAAGGCTTATTCCGATAATCCCTTTTGAAAATGAACAAAGACGAGATTTTTGATGTTTGATGAACTTATCAAACAAGGCAGAATAATGAAGAGGTAAATGTAAAATCCAATAGAAGGTGAGCCAATTAAGTACTTTGCAAAGTGCTGAAGGATGCAGCCCACAAATCCTCCTGCCAGAGCAAAAAGTCATCAATACCTGCGTGTCCTCCAGCCCTGGGCTCACCTGCAGGCTCCTGGGTTTTCAACTCACACATGGATCTGCACCCACAGGCTTCCTTACCGAGCTGCTGTGGCCTTCATTTAGTAAATCTCTCCTCCCCAGCCTCTGGTGAATCCCCCATGAGCTACATACCTCTGCTAATTATCAATATTTCTCTTTGGACTGCAGTGTTGTCAGTAAAACAGACTGCTCATTAGTTAATCACCAAAATACTAATAAAAATAATAATCTTCTGACTCAGAATAAACCCTCAAAATGCTTCAAAGGCTGTGGCAAGTGCAGGGTTGTATTTGCATGCCAGATTGCTCCTCAAGACAAAGAAATGGTTCATACAAATGAGGGTTTTAGGAGCAGAGGCAGAACTAGAGATTGTAATGACTGGGCTGGGGGCAGGAGAAGTATTTTCTGTCTTTTTTGTAGTAATATTCAGAGTATGTGCAGAGAGCTCATCCAAAGGCCACTATAATCCCATCCCTTTGCCCTTTTCTCCCTTCATAATATTATTTTAGTTATTCTCTTCTTCTCAGAATTTGTATATTTTGCTTTAGAAATACCCCACCAACAAATTCTTAGTCAAGGTCCTTTGTACCTTGTTCTCTGAGCTCTGTCGGTGCAGCCATTCCCAGCCCTCCACAAAGCCCGTGGAAACCAGGATCTGATTTCACACTTGCCCGGAAAAATCCTGACCATGAGTTCACATGGTGTCAAGAAAGTGACACCAAAACAGGCTCAGTAGTGATGAACATCCCTGCTCCTGGAGATTGTGATGTGCTTCTGAAAAGAAAGGCAAAAAATTAGTTTTTCTCTAAAACTTGTCTCTTCACGACTTTCCTTGTGTTTACACAGTTTCATCATATATATATATATATATATATATATATATATATATATATATATTATTGCAATCTACCAATTAGAAAGGGCAAAGAAGTCTTGGGACAGCAGGAATCCCAAGACAAAATCCCCAGGTACTGCAGGCCCTGCTCAATTCTGATGGTGAATACTTGGATGGGACATCTTGGGATGCTTCCCATTTCCTACAAACCAGCTTCCTGGTGGAAGAACATACACACACACAGATAATTTCCCCCCTTCCAGCCCCTAACCCCTCTCAAAACACAGCTTCAAAGACCTTAGGCCACTCTTTCTTCCCCTCCCTAGAAGAAGCAGCAGAGATGTTAATTCTCCAGCTCCTGTCAACTGTCAGCTGAGCCAGTGGTCAGGATGGACTGATTGCTTCCCTTGCCAAGAGAAAAAAGTAAGGATCCACTGTAATGTATTCATTTATCTTCAGATGTGTCTGTGATGAGGATGTACACACATTAATTATATATATTATACATATTCATCACTCTGAAGCATCCAGTAAACTCATCCAAATATGATGGAAATGCTCCTCTGCTGGAGAGGCTCTTCTTTACCCTGGTGTAAACCGGGGAATAAATTCATTCCAGGCAGCAGAACAGGAAAAGCAAAATGAAGGCAAGTGGTGGAAGAATCAGGCCAGAATACTTGCCCAAGACTTTCTTCCTTTTCTGTCTCAGATTTAATTAAGTATCCCCTGATTTTTAATGCAAATAGTCCAGTGAAAAGAAATTAGAAGCAGCCTTCATGCATCAGCTCCTGTTCTCATATTTTTATATCATTTCACATATGTCTTCATGGTTTGAGAATTTATTTTCAAATACCTGACATAATTCTGCTTTCTACTTAGTTTATCTTATCCCTGCCTTTTTGTTCCTGTGCTTATAGACAGTATATTATCAGTAAATAACACGGCTCTTCACCCTTTATTCTTTTTTGCCTTCCTAGTTTAAAAAGCAGCAATTCTCATTAATAATCCATCAGAAATGTTGCTGGATCAGTGTTGTAATTAGTGTCTGTGTCCATCTGAGCCTGGTGCATTGCAGCTGGAAAAATGCCATATTTTCCCATGGTATAAAACAGGGATATTTTTAAAACAGCCATTCCAGCCCCCTCTAAGTTCACATGTATGAACTCCAGGCAAATCTGAGCCCCCAGCTCTCTGCTGACCCTCCTGCCTTTATCATGTACGAAGTCTTCGAGCCAGACACACACATGAAAACAGGAATACACATTGCAATGCTAGTTTGGACTGCCCCGTGGGCTGTGGGGGGATGTCTCTGGGGGTACACGTGGCTGTGTCTCTGCAGCACCGGTACCGGCGGCTGCTGCAGCCAGCACGGTTCGGAGGGCAGCGCTGCACGGGGCACCTCTGGGATGAGCAAGCCTGTCGAGCTGAGACAACGTGCACAGGGCCACCAGGGTGTGGGCAGGACTTCCAGTGCCAGGAAACAGGTGAGTGAACCAGGCACAAAGCCCTGCCAGAGAGGTTTTGGTCCTGGGGGTATCAGTCCCCTGCCCTGGGCAGCAGGAGGGTGAACCAGTACAAGAGAAAGTGGGAAATTTCCCCTCTTCAGGGTTTCCCCCCACTTTTACAGAAATCCATCTGTGTTGCACTCGGATTTGGGTAGAAAAGAAGGCAGTGTGGCATGGAGAGTGTGAATTTCCCAGTGGAACAAAGAGAGTAGGGATATTCTGCTCCCACTGCTGTGCTGTGCTCTCACTCCCCTGTGCGGGCTCAGCGCTCCCACAACGCGCCGCCTTCTCCCCTGCTAGAGACAGAGTTCAGTCATCAATCCAACCAGCAATCTGTTGGGGTGATTTAGTTATTTTTAGCCACCTCCAGCTCTGAGGATTAGGATATAAAACGGCTGTTCTCTGAAACTTTGACTAGTCTTGACAGATTTTTGTTTCTACACAAATGGCTCAAACTCGCTTCTTGAGCATTTAATGAAAATTCTGTCAAAATTCTGAGCTCTGTGACCAGCTCATCAGCTGGAGCAGATTATCATCACTCCACTGGGGTAACTTAAGCAATGCCAGTTCCCTCCCCAAGGCTTTCTCCACACTCCTAGAAGTAAAAGCCCTTCCACATGGCCTTTCCTGCAAATATCCATTCTTGCACTTAATTATTGCAGTAAACTCCCCAAATGCCTCCTGCAATGGGAAGAGGAAAACTTGCACTTTAATAAAATGTAGATAACTTCCTTAAGCCAAGGGGTGAAGCTATTCCTACAGCAACTTTCCAAGAGTGTGAATTTAGAGAATAAAATCAGGACAGCGGGGTGACCTTTCCTTGATTCCCACCTGACAGAAACCCTTGGGAGTGGCCAGTTTGGACTCTGTGCTGTGTTTAGGTCCCAGAAGATTGGAAAAGCAAATCCCCCACGGAATAAGGCCGTGTTTAACACCAGCATGACTTCTTGTGGCCCTGAGATGTGGGTGAAAACCAGCACAATCAGTGCAAGCTGCCAGCCAGGGTTCCTGGAGGGCAGATAAGCCACTGCCTGCATCTGTGCACTTCAGGGCGCTGCATTAAACGGCATCTTGTGTGCAACGGAGACAGAGACTGCAGGGATGGGTCTGATGAGGATAACTGTGAGGATGAAGATATTGAAAACCCTTGTGAACATCTGTTCCCAATCCCAGGGGTGGAAAAAGCAGTCCAAGGGTGAGTAATTAATCAATAGCTGCTCCTCTCGCAATCAAAACAGGATTATGTTTCTTATATTGCTCTTCCTTAGTGATAGCAGTGATCCATGAATTGGTAAGGGGCTGTACAAAACCCAAAGGGGAGGTGCTGTCCCATGTGACCATGGGTAGTAATGAGGGTTCATTCCAGCTTTTGCTTCAAATTCTGTCTCGGATCTATTACCTGACCACAGTACTTGTGATGTCCTTTTTATACTCCTGAAAAAATAGACCCCAGTTGCCTCACAGCTTTCTCCAGCTGGTGAAAGTAATAGACTAAAGCAAACAGCAGACTTTGGAGATGCAGCACCCTGCTGACATTTATCCTTCAGGAGATTTAACTCCAGGATTTAGGACTTCAGAGCACAGATTCTCTTCAGACAGAGAGCCTGAGCTCCACACAAGTATATGTAAATACTCCTATCCACAAAGAATGCTTCCCTGTTCAGTTTCAAATTTTGATTAGGTAATACAGGCAAAAAAGAAATCTAGAATAATATGAAACTGAAAGGCAAATTGTGACTGTGACACTATTGTTGAAAACCTTGTATTCTAACCAAGCTGCTGCTCAGTTTTCCTTGGAGGACATGGCCCTGCCTGTGGCAGAGGGATCGGAATGAGATATCTTTAAGGACCCTCCCAGCACAAACCATTCTAGGATTTTATGAACATGGGCTACAGGATGAGAATGGAGCCAGCCATTGTGTAACTTTCCCATCAGCTCAATCCAACACTCTCTGGAGTGAGAGTGAGATAAATGTCTCTCTGGCCCAGGGCCTGGGAGGGTCCATCAAAAGTTTTACAAGGCATGCATTAATTTTCACTGAGAACCCTGTTTAATTCTGCTCTCTGAAGTGTTTCTCCTACAGAACACACAAAAGCAAAGGCATTTGCTGCCTTAGTCCTAAAGATGGTTCCCTGTTGAGAAGAGCAGTGCTGCTGTCTAGTTTAAATAACGCTTTCACTTCGGGCCATGGAATTACATGGAATACTAAGTAATAGGAGGGATTTCAGAGGGCAGCAGCTGTGAGGGCTGGAGAGCAGGAAGAAGGAGGAATAAGGAAATAATAAGTGACAGACTTGGCAAAGCACAGACTTCATGTCTAGGCAGGGTGTTAACTACCCTGAGAAACAGGACCATTATTAAAAAGAAAGAGATGAAATTAAGATAGAAAATAATTGCAGAGAATGCCAGGAAGCACTTTGTGACAATGAGATGCATTAGGCTCAAGAGGAATCTGGAGGAATTCCAGGACTTTGGGACTTTCATAGCTGTACTTGCTGGGAGGGGCTGGGCAACTTCACTCATTTCTTCCATTTCTTGCATGTGAACCCAAACTAATGCCTTAGAAATGAAATGGCTGTTAGTCTCCTGGTAGCTTTGGGAAGGAGACAGCAAGGAGATAACAAACCCAACCCAGCTTTTAGCTCTATTCCAGTTCCTCAGGAGGCCTGGGGACAGATAACCTGTAGAGTCAGGAGAATCTGTGACAGAGACCGAGGAGATAAAGCCGTAGCTGTGGATAACTCCCTGAACGCTGCTTCTCTCCAAGATACAACATCCTGACAGAGGAAGGGAGACAGAACATTTACGACCCTGGGTTCTTTGGGGGGCTCTGTGAGTACGTGTAC
Organism: Sitta carolinensis; assembly: GCA_032173965.1. Classification (NCBI taxonomy): domain Eukaryota; kingdom Metazoa; phylum Chordata; class Aves; order Passeriformes; family Sittidae; genus Sitta; species Sitta carolinensis. The sequence continues at coordinate 27,043,350 of CM063289.1, forward strand.
AACGGGCAGTGGCGGGAGCTGCAGTACGACCCCGCCTGCGAGCGCCTGCACTACGGCGACGACGAGAAGCATTTCCGAAAGCCGTACAACTTCCACCTCTACCAGTTCCTGGTGAGTGCTTCAGGAGCCCAAACTGAGCAGCAATTTCCCAGCAAAAAGCCAAGCTGCCCACAGAGGTATCAGGAACATTCTGCCTGTAGCTTGTCTTTAAGGCACCTCAAGAGATGCCCGATGGGGTAAATGCTGGTTTAGGGTACGTCAAGGAACTCAGTGCTTTATCAGCCAGGCATCCCCACTGCTTCCTCTGGCCCAGAGGGAGCCAAGAGGGAGTCTAAATTCTGCAATTAATGAGCTGTAGAGCTTCTGCATCTCTAGGGATGGAGCTGGCCACGTGTAAAATGGTAACAATGCTGCTGGTTCAATCTTTGGAAGCATTTTAAGTCTATGGCATGGCTGCAAGGGGCATAAATCCAAATTCCTAGGGAGACAAGGATCCTGAAATCCATCACCAGCAATCACAACATCTACAGTCCATGAAGTCACATCTGATGTTGGACTCTGATCCAAGCAGAACAAGGATTCAATTTGGGTCTCCACATCCTAAGTGGGTGCCTTGGCCACACTGTTAAACATTTATCATGATTTTGACATGAATGAATGAATAAAAACACATTATTCCTGGGAAATATTACTCAATGCAAATCGCTTTCATGTCCTCCCAGCAGGCAGAGTGCCTTAGCCCCCAGTTTGAACACTGGGGCTGGCTTTTTACAGAGCTGGCAAATGGCACAGCCCAGACTCAGCAGAGCTGCTCCATTCCACGTGCCAGCAAAGTAGACCTGTCAAGGAAAAGGTCACTTCTCTAAAACACAGGCAAAACAGTGTTTGTTTTCCAGCCTTGCCCTTGTAAATGGATGTTGAATTTTTCTTTTCCTAAATAAATTCATCCAGAAGCAGGCTGGAGACAAAAAAACATCAGTCCAAATTGTTAGGATTTGGCAGAGCTGTAAGGAACTGGAAGGAGGGTTTTATAATGGGAAGTGTCAGGCTGTCTTAATAGGTACCATTACCAGCCCTGGCTTTGAGTGGCTAAACACAAACCTCTCCCCTGCTTGGAGATGGATGAAACAAAATGCTTGGCTTTATCCACATTTCTCACGTATTTCCAAATGAAATGGCACGGGACTTAATTCCTTATTTCACATTCACTGAAGTCAGTGCTGGTGCTGTCAGGAGCATCATGGGCTTTAACAGAGGTATTTCTTCAAGAAATAGAGATAAAAAGGAAGGGAAGCACCTGAAAAATTAATGTTTGCTCCTTTCATTTTAGGCTCATGCTGATTCTGGATTTGCTTTTGAGTTTTATGATGATTCAAAGGACCTGCTTGATGCCCTTAAAAGTGATAAATCCAAAACAACAGGCTTCACCATTGGAATTGGGCCTGGAGGTACAGATCTCATGGTAAACCTGGGCCTCACTTTATCAGGTGGCAAAGGATCCCTGAAGAATTTCACACAATATGATGCAAAGGTAAAAAAAAACCAAAACCAAACAACCAAATCAGTGATGCATCTGCTCCAGCTGCATCATCTGTGCATCGCGTGGTCTGGCTGTAACTTATGTCAGTTTATTCTCTCAACTGCATTTTTTAACACAGGGTAATTGTACCTTAATTTGTTCATGTAATTGCAAATGTATGATCGTTAGTAATCCTGTTTGCTGTTCTTGGTATGTTTTAGCAAACGGGGAGTGGGAATAAAATTGAATTACGGAGTGCCACGGCACATGTCATCTCACCCCATCCTGTTTCATGGCTACATTAAGCACATAAATAAAAAAATGCTTAAAAGTGATGAGGGAGGAGGGAATATCAAGATGCTGATCAAAACAATTATCCTCAAGGAATGATCTCTGGTAGCAGATATATCTTGCTCAAATTAATATGAGCTGCCTCATGATGGGGAAATAGTCTACTTTTTACAGGAGGTTAAAATACCAAGCTGAAAAAATAGTACCTGATAATAGGGTGTACTTCTCACAGAGGGCTTACATCATGGACTGCCTGCGATGACCTCTTTCCAATCTAATAACATGAGTGCTGGTATTTCCCATATTTACCGTGCCCCATCTCCACTTCTCTCCGGGCTGCTGACAGAAAACAATAAAGAAGAATTACTTTGATGGTGTTCTGAGTTAAAATGCCCTTAAAAGCTGTTTGAAATGAGCACCATTATAGTATTTACTGTGCCCTTGTCCAGACTCTTATGATGTTTGCAGCTAAATGATGATCAGTTATTGGAGGAATCATTTAAAGGGTTGCTCGTGTTGCAGTAGAGATTTGTCCAAAGCAATGGCAAATATAGAGGTGGAGCCTTGGAGCTGGTGGAATATCCAGGAACTTCTCCCTCCATCAGCATCTTCCTGGACAGGGAATCTCCCCTCTGCTGGGCTGGGTTTGACCCTTGTGCTTTGTCACCCACTGAGTTTGTGAAAAAAGCCAAAAGGGAATAAACAGTATGGAAAGGAAACCAGAAAAAGAAATTGCAGAAATGGAGAATGGAGGGGAATGGTGTGGAGCCCAACCCTGATCATATTCACACATCAATAAAACCCCCATAGTATCCAACTCCCCAAGGCCTTCCACCTCCACAGCGCCTCAGAGAGAGCCTTTAAAAGAAGAATTACCATTATTTCATTTTAAATAGGGCTTGTTCTCAAACATACACTGACAGTCAGAGACTCAGGCTTTCCCCTGCAAACCTAAAGACCAGAAATTAATTCGTTTTAATTAATGTTGACTGCAGCTCCTCTTTTCTTTACCTGCAGGACGTTGGGTTCATTAGAGCTGTGACCAAGGTGCAGACAGCCCGCTTCAAGATGAGAAGGGACAACATTGTTTTGGATGAAGATGTGCTGCTCTCCCTGCAGGACCTCCCAGACACCTACAACTATGGCATGTATGCCAAATTCATCAACGACTACGGCACCCACTTCATGACATCTGGCACCATGGGGGGGGTCTTTGAGTACATCCTTGTCATCAATAAGGAGGAAATGAGAAGAAAAGGTCAGAAAAATCAAAATATATTCTCTATTCTCGGCTTTCTGCTTTAAACCAGCCATTTCCAACCTGGTGGCTCTACTGGCCACATGGCTTGGGAGTGGCTTGAGTGTCACCAGATGTGCTGCCTGCTCTGATTTCAGAAGTACCTGGGTGAGGGTTTGGTCATTAAGGAAGGAACCTGAGCATTATTTTCTCCATTTTTTCAGTGTCACTTGCTAATCTTCTCCTATTTCTTGTCATCTTTGCTCACCATGAGTGCTTGAAGGCTGCAAACCTGCCCAGAGCTCAGCAAATCAGCCCTCTCACATCCCAGCCTGTTGGTGGCGAGGGCAGCAATTTTCTGTAAATGGAAATACTGCACTGCACTTGGCAATACTTCTGCCGCTTTACTCTGCTAAGTGTCACATCTGGAGACTAACAGACCCCTGTTAGCTCCAGTTCTCAGCAAAGTGGAGTGTATGAGGCTGGAGAGCCCTACCTCTAAATCTCAGTTAGATAAAACACCCACTGCAGACGTTGAGAGCGTGAGAGTTGCCATGACTGGTGAGTCAAAGCTAAACAATTTTCCTAATCAAAAACATGGGATGCAGAACAATAATATGGGATTTCAGCTCAATAACCAGGGAGTCAACCTTTGTAAAGGTGTCAGCAATGCAATAGATCCCATTTCCCCAAGGGCCCTCACTCTGCTGTGCTGAGGGTACCACTGCCTTGGCAACTCCAGGCCAGACACTGATGCAGAAGGAAATTGTGAGCTTGGACAACAGGTGCAAATTGCTGTAATTTCAGTAATTTCAACAATTTTCATGGTTCCGCCCCAGATTCTGCCTTGGTCTGAAATGGTTTGGTCCCATCAGCATTAGGATAACTATGCACTCTGTATTGCACATTAACCATGCCAATTTTTCCACAAGAAATTACTGATTGAGGGAATTTTCATCAAGTTCCTGAACCTCTAATGTTTGGAAACATGATGCCTCTTCAAATTACTTCTTCACTTTGAAGGGTGAGTGATACGGAAGTGAACAAGGTCTTGGCAAGCAAGTCTTCAGGAAGTAGACTGCCAATTTCAGAGGAAGAATTAATCAAGAGCATGTGGAGGGAGGCTATTATTTTGCTTTATCTTGTGCTTGCTGTGGATGTAAGATTTACTGCTACGAGATGCCTTATCTTAGGAAAGAAGGATGCTGAGGTCCAGCAAAAGACAAAAATGTTCCCCAGTAGAGATGTAATTTCCATTCTAATGCAGCACCATTCTGTAATTTTCATCTAATCCAGGCTCTGCCAGAAAGTCCACCCTTACCAAGGCAGCAGTGCTCTGTGTCACACAACAGTGACCCAGAAGGACCCACCTGCAGTGTCTGATATGCCACTGTCTGAAAGCATTCAGTAAAAAAACACTGATTTCTCTAATGTTGATCACAGCCATGCTTGGAGGCTGTGTTTGCAAGAGGATTATCCTCCTTCCCTGAGGAATGGTTAGGATCAGGATATAAGTGCTCAAATCTTAAAATTAGAGCTTCCTAAGACGAATCTGAAGCTCTGCAGATGCATCACTGAGTGCCCACAGGGCTGAGCATGGTGCTGCTTTGGATCAACCACTGCACCCTAAGAGTCCACCCAGCCCACAAGGCTGTTTGCTAAATGCTCTGGAACAGAGGATATTAATTTCTTTATAGACCAGTGACTAAAGCAAAAACTCAGGGAAAAGATCCCTAAGCTGAGCCTTCCCTAAATGAGACACAGCTTAGGTGGTCACTGAGCATCTGGCTCAGCACAGAGCTGGACTTTGAGCATTTAGGAAACCTGAATTTTGAAAATGAAACCACCTTCTCTGTTTAGATATTCACAACTCACTGCAGAGCTTAGGGCTGCAGTTTTGCTGCCAGACCCATTCCCAGCTTTCAGGCTGCAAGGGCTTATATGGATGTGGTCATGAGTGAAATAAATACATATGTCAGAACGAGGTCCCTCGTTGCTCTGCCATCAATATTTTTCATTACTTGTTTTTAAAATAGATTGTTATGGTTCTATTATTTAGCAGAAAACAGTATAATGTGTTCACACATTACAAGAACATTTATGGGAGGAACATTATGCATGGAGTAAATTAGAAAGAGTCTTCATATATTCTGATTAATTCAAAATGCAGCAGTAAATCTTATCACTCGAGCACATTTAACTATCACAAATTACATCATCTAAAAAAAAAAAAATCCCTATCAGGGCTCCCCCCTCAAGTGCCAATATTTACTGAGGCCACCCTTTTGCAGTGATAACCACTTTTCATTTATCAAGACCCGATCTTGCTGCGACCAATAGCGAATGGTATCGACAGCCCCTCGCTGAACATAATTACTCAACGGGAACCATGGCAAATCAATTAATCAGGGTGTTCCTCAAGTTTAATTTTATGGCACTCCAGCACCAAGATAAGCAATCACTCATGTGGCTTTGGGTGAATGAACTTTACCCACCGTGTTTACAACTGTTGAACAGTTTAGCACAAGTAATTGAGTGCTGCACGTTTAATCTTTCTCAAGGGCCCAGTTTTGCAGCGGGATGCAGTTCCCACTCAAGTTTCAGCCTGAAGGACTTGCACCCCCTTTCCCAGGATGCTGAGCAGGGTTTGGATGCAGCAGGGCAAGGAGCAGATCCGTGCCCCAGCTGCTCCTCTCCTGAGGGGTGTGCAGAGGGGAACGAGGTGACAAGAGGGACCTGGACAAGCCCTGGGCCCCCGGGAACATCGTGAGGTCCAACAAGGCTGGGTGCAGGTGAAGGAAGGGCTCTGCCCCTCTGGTGGGGCCCCACGTGCAGCCCCAGCACAGGGAGGACATGGAAGCGTTGGGGCAATTCCAGAGGAGGCTGGTTAGAGAGGTGGAGGACATCTCCCATGAGAAAAGGCTGAGGGAATTTAGGTTGTTCAGCCTGGACAAGAAAAGGCTCCAGAGAGACCTCACTGCAACCTTCCAGTACTTTAAGGGGCCTGTTAGAAAGACAGGTTTTAATCAGGTCCTGCTGAGATAGGACAAGGGGTGATGGATTTCAACTAAAAGAGGGTCAGTGTAGATTAAAGAAGAAATTTTTTAGTGAGGTTGGTGAAACCCTGGCAGAAGTCGCCTGGAGAGGTGGTGGATTGTCGCTGTGGGCGATGAACAGACGACATGAGACCTCGTTATAAAAACTTCATCTGACTCCTCTTTATTTAAAGACTGACTTCCTTTATATAGTTTCTTGAGTAGGTCATCTCATTGGTCAGAAGAGTGCCAGAACTCTTCATCCCACTGGCCCCAAACTGAAAGACACAGAGAAGTCCATCCCACAGAGAGGAATCCAAAACATCACTCTTGTTACAATAACACTTGCAATGTTTATGCCAAGCCTGTGTGAACAAGGTCTTCCTGAACTAAAACATCATGAAGAAACTGAGTCTAGAAACTCAGAAACTTCAGGTCCAGGAGCCTCAAACTACAGTGGATGCCCATCCCTGGACACATCCCAGGTTGGATGGGGCCCTGAACAAACTCCTGTAGTTGAAGATGTCCCACCATGAGGGAGAGGGGCTGGACCAGACAGCCCTTAAAGGTCCCTTTTAACCCAAACCATTCCATAATTCCCACAAGACCAGAGCCATGAGTGTTTGAGCAGTATTTTAGCCACGAGCAAGGCAATGCCCTGCTCCCCAGTGCTGAGGTGAGGCTGCTCAGCAGACGGTGCTCCAGGGTGGGCCTTGGACAGAGGTTTAAACTTCAGGACATTAAACCACAACACACAAACCCCCCTGACCTCAGTGCCTCCTTTCAATACCATGGTATTGATCACCAGGCTCCTTTGGGAAACACTTTAAGGTCCTCTGACGAAAAAGAGCAATATAAAAGTTACCCATTACTTACAATACCTGCATTTACTGAAATCAATGGACTTTTTAACTACTGAAGAGGACAGCCTTATATTTGCAGTACACTGAAGTGCTTACATAAAACCAGGCTGTATGAAATATGCACATTGCTTACCTTGGTGAAACCACCTCATTAGTTCCCTTCTCCCCTCTGCAGTCTCTTCATGGCTCTCCAGTTACATATTTTCATGATGTATGTGGTGGTGCTGGCAGCAGCAGGCAGGAAAGCTCTGGCAGCTTGTCTGTCAGCACACAGACCTTTCCTAAGTTACTCCTTAAGGTGCTGCTTAAGCCATTAATAGGTGGGTCAGATCCTGAATTTAGGAAAATTAGTGAGGATCTATGGATTTCAGCTGCTGTTCCTGGCTTTACTGAGTTTATGTGTTAGTCTGTTAAAAAACCAAAGTTTTGTTGTTAAATATATAGATCAAACAGGGACATTTGTGCCTGAAGCCTTAAGATTTTTACTCTCTTCTAATATTTTCTAAGGAAACAATTTTTTACACCTATTATGTGATAGGCCAAATATTCCCCAACAAAATATTGGGGTTTTCCCCTGTCTTCTGCTCAGAATAGCTTTTGACTTCAAAATACAAGTCATGAAAATAACTGAATCTTTTCTTCAATGACAGCAACAAAGAAGTAGGAAAATGAACATTACGAGTCACTGAATTTACCTGTCTATTTTCTGGTTTGCAGCCATCAGCTCTGAGGAGATAAGTGCCTGTGTTGGCCTGTCCCTTGGTATTACAGCCAGCTACAAAGTGGATCTGGGTGCAACTCTGACATACTCTGACTGCAAAAACAAAGGATTCCTGAAAACTGGTACAGCAGCAGGGCAGAGGCTCCTTGGGTCACTTGTTTTGGTTACTTGGGCACAGAGATTCGTGTAGGGTCACACAAGGTGTGAGGAAAGGAGCCCTGGTGCCATCCTGTAGTCTGGTTTTCCAAGCCTGCAGCTTCTGAGTTTCTAAAGTTCTGTTTCTTCCTGATGTTTGTGTCCAAGCTGTGAGAACAAGCTTCCAAAGGCCAAAACATCAGGAAGAAAACGAACTTCAGAAACTCAGAAGCTGCAGGCTTGGAAAACCAGACTACATCATCCCCCAGGAGAGGCGGGACCACAGAAACTTTGGGTGTCCACATCTCCAGGAGTACTGATCCCTCTTAAAAGAGCAGGAATTAATGCAGCAATACCTGGATTAGGAATAGAGGCTGTGGGGTGGCTGGAGGATGCAGTTCTCAGACTGGGCGTGCATGGCGATGAAAAACAGTCAAAATTGACTCTAAAAAGTACTCAGAGAGGATAGGAACCCCCAGATTTGTACATTGCATAATGAGCTATAGACAGTGTGACCTACTGCCCATGTCCTACCCAGAAACCAAGGCTGGAGGAGTGCAGGCTCTTCAGCTTAGAGGATTTGGGATGCCCAGCTTGTCACCTTGTGATAAGGTGGCAGGGCTCACCCCACAAGCAGGGAGCACTGAGCTCCCATTGATCCCAGGAGGCAGCTCCCTGATAGCCCCTGCACAACTGATCCCAGCTCCAGTTAGCAGTTCCTGGAGCCTGTGTGGAAACAGCAGCTGAATAATACGTGTGCAATTCAACTTTCCAGACGCTGAGAGCCACAGTGCAGTCGTGGAAGATATTATTCCCCGGATTAGAGGGGGAGATACCAGCTACAGTGGAGGGCTCCTGAACAGCTGGGATAGCCAAATGTATCGTCACTGGGGCAGGTCATTAAAATATAATCCTGCTGTTATTGATTTCCAGGTAAGGCTTTTCTGCAGTTGAAGAAACTCTGCTGCTCTAAGGAATGAAAGTGTAGTCGAGCAGATCATTTCGTATTTTTATTGTGATCCCATCACAGAACAAGATTAAATGTAATGGGCCACTGATCTGGTAACCTCTTATTCATTTCACAATGGGGAGTGCATCTCCCACCGACTGCATCCACAGGGAGACGGACAAGGAGCTTAATGCTGGATTAGTGCCAGGTTAAGTTTCTGAATTGCTCCCCAACAGCTTCACAATGAATTTTTGCAGTTGTATTCATCCCTAGTACTCTCCCTGATGCTGTCTGCCCTCCTGCATAAGCAGGGGACTCACAGGGGGCTGTGGAAGGTGTTTTGTTACCCAGCAAAAGCTCTGAATAGACAGACCCCCTCTAGGAGTTCTCTGAGCAGGGAGTTCCTGGCTACTTTGTCAGGTGGGTTCTGTCTTTCTCCACACTCCAAAAAGAAATCTGTGGCCATAAAAATCAGCAAGGCTCTAGTCTTCCTTTTGTGTCACTGGATGCCCCATAAAATGGGAAGATCACTGAAGCATCTTATAGTGCTTCTGGGGGTGGAGGAGATGGGTGCAAGCAGAGGGGATGGAAAGGGACAGAGAAGAGCAACCCTACAAACAAATAATCCAGGGTAGAGCTGGTAGAGGCACGAGGGGGTGACCACAACTCCTCAGCTGTGGTCAGCAGGACCTCAAGTACCCCAAGATCACCAGTCTGGTCCAGGAGAGGCTGTGGAGTGTGGGGGAAGGATCTTTGTCGTAGCAGGGACACGCTGCCATTTCTATCCCTCTTGTCTTCATTTGAAAGCAGGTCTGAAAGCTCTCAAAGAGAGTGCGAGAAGGGAAAATGGATTTGGGATTTATCTGTGTTATTGGCAGGGCAAGAAGGACTGTGCAAGCCTTCCTGGGCAGCACCTGGTGGCAGAAAGATCTGATAAGACAGAAGTGCTTTCAGTTCCAACTGTAGGTTATTCACCTTTTTGCACAAGTTCCCATCAGTTCTGGGCAAAATTTCTTTGCACTTTTCCAGTAAACCCTGTGCTGACCTCTCTGTTGGCTGCTCCAGAGCTGAGCAGTCACCCTGCAACCAGAGCAGCCACTTCAGCAGCTCTTATCTGCAGCCCCCTCAGTTTACCAAACAGCCCTGTGCAAATTTGCCTAAGAGCTCTTCCCAAAGCCCTGCTGATCCTGATCCTCCCCACAAATCACTCTCAGTGCCTTGCACAGTGAGCTGACACCCAGCTCTTCTCTGGAACTGATTCCTGGCCTAGACAAGGGAGAGTTTGCACAGGTGCATCGATGGACAAATGTAAATAAGTGTTCTCAGACAGTCCTAAGTTTTTAGTTTTAATACTCATTGAATATTAATATTCAGTTGGGCAAATTATAATCGCTGCCCAAACTGAACTATTTTTGATGACTGATATATAGGAACTGTATTTTGCTGCTGGAAAATATGATGAGTTACATTCCCAAAGCTGTAGATGACAGTATTATTTCACTGCATCAAAGGGCAAAAATATATATAGGCAAAATTCCTCATTCTCAGCATTTATTGGGTATTTCACAATCTGGCCACTGCAAGTGATAGGATGGCAATAAATTTTGATGATAGCCTCTGTCCAAAGCTCTTACCAAAACATTTTCTTCAGAAAGGCAAAAAGCATGCAAGAATCTCAGGGACTGTGACAGCACTAAGAAATCAGTCAAAAAAACAGGCTTACTGGGGTGTTTTAATTATCATTCGAATCCACTCTAAAACTCCAAAGCATGTCCAGAAAAGCCAATCCCACACAAACCTCCAAGATAAGAAAGGTTTTGGAACGGTGCTTCCTCACTGGGGCAGCAACACATTTGCATGATGCACATGCAGCTGTCGAGGAAGACAAATGAGTTTTCCCCGAGTCCTGAATTCATCCAGCAATGTCACGGCAGCCCAGTTGATGCCTGGCTGAAATTGTCTCCATGCCATCCATCTCCATCCCCTGCAGCTGCAGCCCATCCACGAGATCCTCCGCAGGGCCACGGGATCCCACCTGGGCAGCGTGGAGAGCAAGCGGCAGCACCTGAGGCGCGCCCTGGAGGAATTCCTGCTGGAATTCAGCCCCTGCCGCTGCGGGCCCTGCCAGAACAACGGGGAGCCCGTCCTGCTGGGGGACACCTGCCACTGCCACTGTCACCCTGGCTACAGAGGCCCTGCCTGCCAGCAGGCTGAGCGCCCAGGTGAGAGCCCAGGCAGGGGAAAGGCACTGAAGGGTTGGGTCGGGTCATTGTGGTGAGTAACACAGCATACGAGCTTCTTGTGGAATTTTTTTAAAGTTTTTTGAGAGATGAATTTGTTTATTTAAGGGTTTGTTCTTTTTTTTAGATACCTTTTTATTTTATAGGCTACTGTGATTGGTGAATGAAAGATAACTTTGTTACTTACCTTGGTCAAACTAGAGGGACATCGAGAGAAAATCTTTTTTACAGAAAGAATTTTAAACATGAGCATTGTTACAAAAATAATTTTGATGTTTTGGGGTTTTTTTTCTTGGGAAAGTAATTTCAGTAACCCAAAACATCAGGAAAATGGAGCTTTAGAAACTCAGAAACTCCAGGCCTGAAAAACCCAGATTACAGGATCCTCCCTCTATGGGGCACCCCACATCAACCCCACCTTCCCTTCTGCATTGTGCAAGCAGCCCTGCAAGAGATTAGCAGCTCAGGAGATGGGGGAATGGATTTAAATTGGAAAAGAGGTTAGATATGAAGAAGAAAATCTTCCTGTGAGGGTGGTGAGGCCCTGGTACAGGTTGTCCCATCCCAGGCAGTGTCCAAGGCCAGGCTGGATGGGGCTTGGAGCAGCCTGGCATAGTGGAAGATGTCCCTACCCATGGCAGAGGGGTTGGAATATGTTCCCTTCCAACCCAAACCATTCTATAACTCACTATTACTATAAACAGAGTAGTGAAAATGAGGGTGTGTTTAATTGCTGGATTAAATCCAGGAAATCCTCTGGAGTGCCCGTGGCAGCCCATTAAGGATGGCTGCTCCAAGGGGCAGAGCACAAACCTCAGCAGGCAGGCAGGGGAGGGAAGGGGAAGGCTCAGGTGAAGCAACTGCTCACACAACATGCCACCAAAAAAAGCTGTTTTAGTAAAAAATTGCTACTTTGCCAGATTTCCCACCCCCTCCCAGCATGCATTTTAACTAGAGTGTCTATTTTGGGGTGAAAAAATATGTTTTTCCAAAGTGACAGGCTTATATTTATGTTTTCTTCGTCACTTTCTATACTATCCTAAAAAGTTGAGTGAGTAGCAAAAAAAGCCAAGGTTGGAGCAGGCTCTTTCATTTCAAAAAAAAGTTGCTGTCCTCTCTGGATATTTTTGTCCTGATTCATGATTAAAAAAAATATTAAAAAAAATAAAATCAATCTAAATCTCAGCACATGAAGCTGAAAGAAAAATCCATCTTCAGAGCAGTTCCACCAGGCAGAGCTACAGGCCTTCAACCGTGGGCTCATCACTGGTGTCTCACCAGTGGAAAATCAAAGCTGTGATGAGCTAAGGAGTTGGAGCAGAGCTGGGGAGATGGTTTGTGAGGCTGAATGCCAAAGTTTTGCTTCAGTGACCACAAAGTGGGTTTCTTTAAAAAGCCCAGATTCTTTAAATTGTCTCCAAATCTCAGGAATTTGCTTCAGGAAGCCCAAACCTGCCATCAAAGCAGAGCACTGGACAGGCCAGCCCTGTGCTCCTTGATTTTAGCAACAGTGGGGACAGGCACACTTCTAACTCATGGGCAAATTTAGTTTCACATTTTCAGTTCCAAAACTCATTCAAAACCAAACTATGTTTTGGTTTTTTTTAAAGTACAACATTCCAGCAGATGGAAAACGCAGCTCCCCAGCCAGCACTAAGAGCACAGGCATCCATTTGTGCTGTCTGGATTAATAAAGTGCCCAAGCCAGGCATGAAGGCCAGATGAGTAAATAAAAAATGACAGTAAATGACAGCCATCAAGCATTCCCATCATTCAGGAGCACCGCCATAATCCATAGTATCGACTGCTCCTGACAACTCAGTCTGTACTGTAATGAAAAAGCTTTGGAATGACCCATCTCCAAAAGGACTTTTCACAACATCCCCACAACATTAGGGGATTTTTGTCCCTCTGCTTTGGTCAGAGGTGAGTGAGTTGCTGCAGAGAGAGCTGTGTTTTGGGACAGGAAAACCAAGGCAGAGGGTTTCAGATGAGATGCACAAGGAACAGCTGTTGGTGTTTGGGGAGATGCTGATTCATCTGCTCTGGCTTCACAGTGCCTGGATCTCAACAGCCTGGGCATGGCTGGGATAGAGCAGGCAGTCCATGTCCAGAGAAGTTTCAGCCAGGCCCGAAATCCCTTTTTTTTGTTTGTTTTCCCCTTTCTTTTCTGTGTCCCCAGCGGTGGGACGGACGGGCGCTGGAGCTGCTGGTCGGGCTGGTCCCCGTGCCAGGCGGGGACGTCGCGGCGCAGCCGGCACTGCTCCAACCCCGCCCCGCAGCACGGCGGGCAGCCCTGTGCTGGGAGACACCTCCAGAGCAGAGCCTGCTGACAGCCCGAGGCACTGGGACGGCGTGGGCTGGAACCTGGGCTGGGCTACAAATACTCCGGGCGAGAGATGGAATGACCCCTGGGAGAAATAATTGACCAGTGATGCGCTTCTACCTGTGCTGGACTCACTGTGTGAAACCTGACCAACTGCTCCCGTGGTTTTGCCCCACCAGATGTGATGGGAGCCCCACCAGATGTGATGGGAGCTCCACCAGATGTGATGGGAGCTCCCCAGATGTGATGGGAGCCCACCTGATGTGATGGGAGCCCCACCAGATGTGATGGGAGCTCCCCAGATGTGATGGGAGCCCACCTGATGTGATGGGAGCCCACCTGATGTGATGGGAGCTCCACCAGATGTGATGGGAGCTCCCCAGATGTGATGGGAGCCCACCTGATGTGATGGGAGCCCACCTGATGTGATGGGAGCCCCACCAGATGTGATGGGAGCTCCACCAGATGTGATGGGAGCCCCACCAGTGCCCAGCACTGCTGCTGCAGCACAGGAGATGGCAGAGAATCCACCCAAAGGAGGTGGAGCTGCTGGGTGACCACGGGGCTACAGCATGTCATGAAATAAATTCACTGCAAGTGTTTACATAGCCGAGCTTGACTCTCAGGGATTTTCTCTATTTTCCTTTGGGAAACACAGGGGAAGTTCACGATCTATGCAGTTGGTATTGACATATGCACCACAAAACTTTTGTGAGTTGGCACTGTCAGATTTGTGAGTCCAGCATATTGGCCAGGGCTGCATTTGTAGCAAAGCCATATGCTGCTCTGCATGGAGAAGGCCTCAGCCTAAAGATGCCGAAGCAAAATGCAAGCCCATGCTGAGGAGGAATTTTAAATAAATAAATAAAGCAATAAATAGAGAGGCTCGAACGCAACCGTTCGGCAGAGGATGTTCCCACACAAGCAGAGGCTTTTCCTCTCTAAGATCAGTGATGAATTGACTATTAGCACGCAGGCATTTTATCTCCCAGGCACACAGAGCCTGAGAAGATGCTAACAGGCTGCTTGATTTAAGGGGCTCTTTTGAATGTGAGACGTAAATCTCAGCCCAAGAATGCACACAGTATTGAGCTGTGTCCAGAGACCACGGTGAGAGCCTGCAGCTCCCTCTTCTTAATGAACTGCCACAAAAACCTGGGATGGACGCAAGGCGAATGGCACTTCATTTTACTGAGCTTTTCATTGCAGGGGGAGAAGGGGGGAAAAGAGCCCTGAGAAGGAATCAGGCATTATGAACAACAACAGCACCAAAACCTCAAAGCACAAAGCAGCCCTTCTGTAGACGTTTGAATGGAGAGAGGGAGTAGAAAGGAATCGTGGGTTTAGTGAAAGAAATTGCTTGGAAATGCTTGTTTTTCAACTGTGTGTCAGTGGGGATTTACAGGCTGACACTCAGCTGATGTAAATCAGTGTTGCTCCTTCACTGAAGCTGATTTATGGCACCTGAAGATTTGTCCCCATATTCTCTTTTGTGGGCATGTTTGCCAAAGGCTAATTTTTTCACCACTTTTTTTGGGGCTTGTAAATGAAACTACGGGCTGAAAACAACAAACCATGTTGTCTCAAACCCTGAGATGGATTGTTCTGTGAAAAATCCCTTTGCTGGGGGGCAAAGCTGTGGCCTTTTGGGCCAACCTTGCTGTTCCAGGTGAAGGAGCTGTTCACCCAGAGAGGAATTTGCTCCCAAGGTCTTGAATCTGATGTCTTCTGTGCTAGGAAATGCAGCAGCATGAAGGACCCATGGATCAGTGTGACTCAGACAGCCAAAGGAATGTGAAATGTAGGATCACAACAGGTGATTTAATGAATGCTGTTTGTATTGGGCTGCCAGGCTATGTGGAAACATGAGACAGGGCTCTTACACCAAGGACCAGTTTGGCTCACAAGCAATTCTTACCTTTAAACCTTCTTAGGACTCAGGAAAACACCTGCAAGTAAATGAGTATAAAGTTACCTCAGTCAGAAAATCTTTTTTGACCAGAGGGGAGAAATTAATGAACAGAAAGATCTGATGCCTTGGAGGCTGGAAAAAGATGGGGCCTGAAGGAAAACAACCTGCATTCTCAGCTTTTAGAGCTGTTTCTAGAAGGAAAAAAATCACAGAACCACTAAAAAAAAAAAATAAATCCAAGTGATTAAAGAAACTGCATGCAAAATCCCACCATGAAACATATAAATAAGAGCAGGAAAGCCATGTTTTACCTGCAGTTGTTCATTCTCATCACTCACCTCACAGCCCAAGGCACTGAGACACAAACCCAGGGCTTCCTTCAAACACCAAAGGCAGGTGGGAAGTGCCCCTCCCCTCCTCTTCCATCCCAGGGCTCAAACATCCACATGCTGAAACCCAGGAAGCTGAAGTCAGAAGAAAGGAAGAAGCTGCCTGTAAGGTCTATGGGGGAAAAAAGAAAAAAAAAAAAAAAAAAAAAAAAGGATTATGAGCAATTACACATTTACAATGGCAGTGGAAGAAGCTAATATATCTCATGCTGAAGTGGGCAGCAGGAGAGTTGTGCAAGATGAGATAAGCAGCAAAACTGTACGTTTCTTAGTTAAAGTAAAAGCTTAGAGGGTACAATAAAACACTGCAGTTCCACCCGGGTTTTAATGAATGGATTTTCCCCGCTTGCACACTGACATACATTTGATATAGTTATTTATCCTATATATTTCTGGCGGCATATTTCCCAGGAGACCTTGTTTATCTCGCTCATAAGCACATGATGGATGTATGGAGCTTTGGATAAATGGTATCACAATCAGATATTTTTATGGATATAGGCAAACCGGGTTATTAACAAAGGAAGGGCAGAGAGGAACCAGCACGCAGAAGAAAATAGGAAATGATTGATGACAATACACCTGAGGTTGCAAGGTGTAGGCTCCAGATAACCAGCTAACAGAAGAGGAGATAAGGGCAGTGCTTGAGACAGAGCTGTTTTCTACCTCAGGGTCAATGTCACAGCTGCCCCAATGCCTGCATCCCTCTGAGCCTGGAGGGCAGGCAAAAAATTCCCTGGCAGGAGCAGCTCAAAAATTGTTGCCTTCCCGTTTTTATACAGCAGAATGTACAGGCAGATACAAAACGCTGAATCCCACCAGAAAAACCTGAAACGAAAAAAATTCCAGGTTCTGGTGAGTTTGGGAGGGACTGGCATTGGTGGTGCTGCCCCATCATGTCCATCACAGTGGCACCTGTGGTGCTGCACTACAAATAAGTAAAAATATTTGTTTATAATGGTAATAATTACTTTATTTGACTCTAGCTTTTTGATTTACAGAAACAGGAAGTATTAAAATGGGATAGAAAAGGAATATAAATCTGCAGGCTTGATTTCACCTGAAAGCTGGCAGTTGTGTTGTGCGCTCACTGGGCTCTTCAGCCACCAGGCTAAAAGCAGGAGTTTGAAATCTGGGGCCTGCCAATACCTCTGCATGGCCTTTCTGGATTGCTTCCAACAAAACATCTTGATGTGGGAGAGAACCTGGGCAGGAACAACTACACCCATCTGAAAGTGGGAGAAAGAGCAGCACAATAAAGTAATTTAGAAGTTTGCAAACCCCCAGCTGCAGTCTGGATGACGTTCCAGCCTCACAGGTAAAGTGTCTGTGTGCCATGACACAGCAGGCAGCACATGAATCCAGGCTGGAAAGCAGTCCAATTTCCCACTGCTGCTGGAGATGTTAGGGGTGGTAGATTCCAGCTGGTTTTGTCCTGGGAGAGCTGGATGAGACAATTACAGCTCACCTGAAATACCAATCTGAGAGTTCCTGAAGCCACGGTACCTCAGCAGCAATGTCTTCAAGCAGGGAGGTGCAAATAAATACAGCCTCTCCATGTCCATCCTCTTCCTTGAGAAAACTCGTGAAAATACACCATGGGATGTAGGAGAGCCCAGTGAGAGGAGTCCTTTAACCAGAGGAATGGGCTAGAGCAGCAGGAGCAGTGCAGAACTCGTGCACTGCAGCCTCCCCGAGCCCCCACACTGGGTTGGGAATCTGAACTTACACAGGGAGGCAGAGTTAGGAACACCAGTAAAAGATGGTGGTACCAAAATTTAATGTCAACCAAAATGAAACAATAAAAGCTTCAGCATAGTATTTTTTATTACCCTCCAGGTTATAATAAATCATTAGTTGGGTGAATCAAAGCACAGAATCACAAGGGCAAGATAAAGTTATGTCCTTTATGGGATGATTCTAAGCCTACAGGCTGAAGCTCATGCTTCAGTCAGACTATCTTGGTGATCTTGATGAAATCAAATCTCTTCTCTCTTCCTCCAAAAAAACCCCAAATATACAAACTCAGGTACTGTCACCACTTCAAAAAAATCTGTATTTTTCTGGCTTGGGAACAACAGTCCCAAGTCAGGTTGCTACACTTGGCCATCCTTGCCACAGCAGGGGAGAGAGGCACCCCTGCTGTGTGTTTAACCAGCTTGATGATCAGGAAAGGTGGTTAAATTTATAAAAGCCACCTGACTCATCTGAGAAATGTCCTTAATCAGATTACACCAACGATTCTCAAGAAGGGCAAGCAATGACTCTGCAGTTTGTGTCCTCAGAGGTGAACCAATGCTCAGGGTCCTCACCTCCAGAGCTTCTACAGAGCCCTTGCAAAAACTTGGAGGGATATCCTGATTCACACAAGCAGTGACCTCAAAAATGAATCTCTGGGCAAATTTCCATCGCACAAAAGATATTGCAGCTACACAGTGGAAAAGGGAAATGTTTTGGGTTGGCAGCTAAATGATGAAGCCCATAATGAGCACGGAGCCCTCTTGTTTTACATATGCAATGTGCTCTGCCTTTCTTAAAGCTGTCACAGAAGCCCTGTGGATAAGAGTGGAGGCGGCATGAGGGCTACAACTAAATGCATGTTCCATTGTTCAGATGTCAGGGAGCCTGAGCTGCTCTCACAGGAATTGCATTCAGACAACGTCAGTCTGAAAGGAAAGGAGCGGGCAATACCAGCCCACCATCACCAGCTCTGCTGAAACACCCTCAGAAGAAGAAGAGTTTGACCTTGCAGATGTTAGGAGACTCACAACACCCCTGAACAACTTGGCACTGGTGGAGTTGCCTTTTGGAGCAAAGCTATCGCTGGTTATTTTGCAGCAGGCCCAACCAAATGCCTTTGCAAAAATCATTTACCCCCAGCACAGCTGTAGGAGGCAAGTCCCTGGAAGGATGCAGGCTCATGGAATGGTGCAGAGTCCTAAAATTTCTCTGTGTTAGACCTGGAGTGTGATGCACAGCTCCAGGGATGGTGATAACAGGCAAATCAATTTGTCTTTTTTTATAGTGATCTCTCCCCAGGTCAGATGTCCCAACCTGGGTGGACCCAGCAGCAGCTGGAATAGTGGATAATGGGATCAGACTTAGTAACCAGAGCTTGTCTGGGGCAAATGCAGCTACTAAGGGCAGAAGACCTCAGGGGATGTGCAAACAGCTTTTGCAACACATTACATTTGTGCCAGGGAGGCTATGCCTGCCCCTGGATCCTGGGAAATGTCTAAGGCCAGGCTGGACAAGGCTTAGAGCAACCTGGGACAGTGGAAGGTGTCCCTGCCCATGGCAGGGTTGGGAACAACACAATAAATTGTGAAAGCAGGACAATACAATAAACTGAGGCACAGTGGCTCTAAATGTCACATTAGATACTGTTGTGCTCATTGAGATTTAGGCTTTAATGTGCTGGATTTTGCTCCACATGACACAGCTGCCTTCACAGAAGCTGTGCATCAGTGCACATCCTGCTGCACGTAAGATCAAAGTGTCTCTTCTTATCTCCAAGGAGCCTTCAACAACAAGACAGTACAATTGAAATCACGCAGCTACCAAATACAGACACAGATAAAGCTTGTCTCGTTTAGCTCATTGTAATAAAGACAGGGAAAAGGCAAAATATTGAGGTCAGTAAGCACATTGAATCCCATTGGACAACTGCATGTCCAAAGATGTGGTTCCCAACACCCTCCCAGCTCCCAGTGTCTTCTGAAATGTTTCTGGTTTGGATGAGACCCATGGGCAGAGCGAGGCCAACTGAGAAAGCCAGTGAGGTGATGTCTTCCCAAGCAGCCTGCCAAGTGCCCATCAGTTTTGTGTGAGCTCCTATGGATTCCCTCTAGCAAGGAGCTGTCTCAGAGTCTGGCCCTGAGCACGAGGAGCCTCCATTCTGTGGGGCAGGGTTGTTGCACTGTCGCCTTCTTGTCCTCTGACCTCCTGAACACGGGGACCAGCTGGCCCAGCACCCCCAGTTTCCATTAATAGCAGCATCTGGAAAAGAAACAACAACAACAAAGCTGGAAAGGACCGCCAGAAACAAGCAGCTCTTTCCATGGGAAGAGCTGTCAGCTCCCATGAGTCGTATTTGAATACAAACAGCTCTGCCCCTGTCCACATCACTAACAATATACTGGAGTCATTAACAATAAGTGATTGTTTCAGAGATGTTAATTCTCTGTTCAGTATCTCTGGTGTTTGTTCAAACTACACTTCAGGAAGACATGAAAGGGGGAAAAAAAAGGCAATTAGCTTTATATTTGCTTGAAGGATGTTTCTCTTTGTCTTAGTCCAAGCCTAGATAGGAAACAGACCAACTAAATTTGTCTCAGCCACATTTTGAGGTGGTAGGAGTAGTGTTAGCACTTCAGTGAACAACAGCTTGACTATTAGGCTTTCCCTCCATTGCTTTTCCTATTACACTGATTCTTCTGGACCCTGAGCATGTGAGTGACATGAATTCAAAATCCTGAGAATCATGGAGGCAACACATAAAAGGAGGAAATGGGAGCGAGAAATGAAGTTACAGCGTTGACAAATGGATGGATGTGAGCTTTGGGAGGGTTGGATGTGACTATGAGTGTGAAAAACAGACTGAAGTAAGGTGTCAGTGACTCCACCATTCAAGGCTCCATGGACTGCCTTAGAAACACCCAAAAGCTGACACCCTGTTCAGTGAAATCTTGGCTTGAAGTGCGTTTCAGCCTGGCTCAGTTTGGACACAGCCGTGCAGAATGAGTGCTGGGTAAGGCTGTAAACAAAGCCAGTGATAAATGCAGTGCATCATATTGTGGGTTGCTGCCAGAGCTCTGGGTGCCTGGGATCTGGTATTATTTAGCATCTAAATTAATGAGCTGGAAGAAGTAAACAAAATGATTAAATTCATAGATGATCCTATACTAGAAGGAGTTAAGAACATCAGTCAGGAGACAGCAGAGACATAAAGTGACCAAGAAGCATTAATAAATGCTTCAAAACAACATCATAAATTTTAAGGTTAAAATGCATGGTAGCATATCTGGGGAGAACAGTTTGCAACATGCTGGTTTTATCAAAGGGAAAAACTTAGGAAACAGAGCGTTTCCTAAGGAGGAGACTTGAGGCTTTCCAGGGATTGTGAACTAGGCAGGAATTCCTATTTTTGTACAGCTGCAAGGCACATACATGCAAAAATAAACCCATCTCCTCAAGAGGGCACAGAAATTCAGAAGAGGGCAGGGAAAATACATCTGTCCCCTTTGCAGGGGCCCAACTGGGGGCACTGGGCTGGGAAGAGTGGGGACAGCCAGGCCTGGCATCACTGCCCATCCATCAGCTGCCATCCCTGGACATCCTACCACAGCTGGGATTGTCTCCTGGGGGCTGGGTCCCTCTCACCTTCCCTCCTGCTGATCTCACAGGCGGTGCCGCTGGAGCCGAGGGGACACAAGCACTCACACTCTGTTCCTGCAAGCAAGCACAGATGGTGGGAATTACAGACCTGGAGCCACATTTCCCAGCAGGCATCCACTTCTCTCCAGCACTTCATCTTCGGGGAGGAAGGGACAGTGGGTGAAATGTCATCATTTTTCTCCTGTGCTGAAGGGATCAATACCAATAAAGAGGGGAGCTGTGACTGCCCTGCACCCCCTCTCACTTCCTCAGAGATTTGTTCCTGCCCTGCAGCTCTAACTCAGACTCACTGCTGCAATTCCACAAGCCAGGGGACCACAGAGTCCTGCTCTTCTCCGAAAGAGATCACAGAATTCTGGAATGGGTTGGATTGGTTTGGGTTGGGAGGGGCACTAAAACTCATCCCACTATCCCAATTTGCTCCAAGCCCTATCCAGCCTGGCCTTGAACACTTCCAGGGATCCAGGATCAGCCACAGCCTCTCTGGGTAACCTGTGCCAGAGCCTCCCCACCCTGACAGCCAAGAATTCCTTCCCAGCATCTCATCTAACCCTGCCTTCCCTGTGGCCTCCTCTGGACTCCCTCCAGCAGCTCCATGTCCTTTTTGTATTTGGGGTTTCAGACCTGGACACAGCACTGCAGGTGGGGTCTCTGGAGAGAGCTCTTGCTAAAGCTGATAAAGAACAAACTGCAGCATCAAGAAAGACCAGCCAGCACAGGAATATCCTAACTTGGCTTTGTGGCAGAGGAAAAGCCCAATACCCCTGCTCTGGCTGCCCAGGGATGTGTCTCCCACTCAGGAACCTGGAGAAGAGTTCCCACTTAGGAAAATACATGCGATTTTAAAACCTTTGCTGAGAAGATCCTAAATTAAATACTAACCTGGACTCAGCTCCTGCAAAATTATTTAAACAAAGGTCACCATGAGACAAATGCCTGAAGTGCTACAATCAGCTGGCTGGTACCTGAAGTGATCGTTTCTGCATTAGATACAATTTGATGATAACGATTCTCATCAGGACTTTTGCAGATGCAGATTGGAATTAGGCACTTGACAAAATGGTCCCTTTGTTAGAAGCTCTCATCACATCATATATCTTTTGTTTAGACAGAGCAGTTTTTATTTAATTTGATTATTTTTCCCCTTCATTTTTAAAATCACAGCCTGCTTACAAAGGGGGACAGCTTCTATCAGAAACAGGGGGAGGTGGTGGTGGTGGTGGTGATCACTGTGCTTGGCACTTATTTGGTGCTTTTCATCTTCAAAACCCTTTTACAAACACTAATTAACGCTGAGACAGCAGTCACTTCTCCAGGAGGATGGAAGCAATCTCAAAAGAAAAAGGAGGAGGTGTCAAGGGTTTTTTTTTTTTAATTCCTAATTGAGAAGTAACAAATTCTTCTGTAACACTGATACAGATAATGTCCACTCCCATGACAAAGCCACATCCCTTGACTTTACTGTCTTTACTCAGCAGGACTCCACAAACAGAGCAACTTTTAAAACACAGA
Organism: Sitta carolinensis; assembly: GCA_032173965.1. NCBI lineage: Eukaryota > Metazoa > Chordata > Aves > Passeriformes > Sittidae > Sitta > Sitta carolinensis. The sequence continues at coordinate 27,065,876 of CM063289.1, forward strand.
GTAATTCCCTGACAAAGAAATGACAGGAAAAACTAAAGAGCAGCTTGCTTGCCACGTGCTCCCCACAAATTCCCGACTAATTTCACTCGAGGGGGTAGAACGGAGGGGCAGGACCCCGGTACCTCTCAGGAAGGGGATGCCATTCCCGCGGCACGGAGCACAGCGACAGGAGCTGCTCTCCAGCTGGAACTCATCCAGAGCCCGGCGCAGGTTCTCCTTTATTTTGATGGAATCAGCCAAGTCAGAGGGAGTCACCAGCTCATACAGTGGCTCTGCCTAAGGGCAGGGGAGAAACTGAATTAATTCCCAAGCTCAAAACGCCGTGAACATCCCAAGGCTCGGTGGTGGCAGAGCTGGAGGGGGAAAAGGAGGCTGGGTGGCACAATATCCGGGTTTGCCATTGCTATTTGCTAAAATCTTATGAACAACAAGGCTACGATGCCAGAAAAACTCCCAGGGATGCTCCCCTTGGTTTCACCAAGCAGTTGCAACAGCAGAGCAGTTGGAAATGTGTAACAAAACACAGCAGCCAAACTGCTGGCTGACAAACAAGCTAAGCTGCACAGGAGTTTCATTAAATCCTTTCTCATCCATTTTCCTGGTACAAACACTTTTAGATCAGATTTGCCCCAATTTATGTGTTCTGAGTGATCTCTTACTCTGATTTTAAAAATGTCCCCTAAAAATCACCCACAAAAATCTCCTCCTACAGCTCCCCGGCACAGCCAGAGGCACCAGTCACAGGGATTCACATCAGCACTTCCACCTTCACCTCTCCTGCTTTTCAAGGCTGGTTTTTATCCTTATGGAGCCCAGGTAAGAGTTTCATTGCCTTCCATTCAGAAGGGAGAGGATTTGATCTCCATCTGCAGATGGGTTGGGGAGAGAAGACAAGGGTGTGCCCAGCACAGTGAGACTTTGGCTCACCCATATATTTTCCTCCTGAGAACAGGGGGAAGTTAAAGTGGGGTGTCAATAGTGCCAGTCACCCACTACTGCCAGTGGGATGATACTCCCATGTGCCAGCAGAGGACCCATCCCAAATTCCCATCCTCACTGCAGAGATGCTGACATGCAGGCCACACACAGCACCATGAAAGATCACCCTCCTGCTATCACAGGCTCAAAGTACAAGAACTAAAGAATGTTCCAATAATTAAAAAAAAAGCTCATTTCCTGCTGCTGTACATCCACTCTTCATCAATTATCTGTGATCCATACTCTGCTTTTTGAATTCAGACCATACGAATGAGGAAATACACTAAGAGTGACCTGCCAAGTCCCTCCAGCAGATGATTTATGAACTGATTTGCTTTAGTTTTCCCTAACTAAGCATTCTTGGGCTGACATTTAGTCACACTCCGCTGGTACTTTTGATCTTCAAGTCCCACAGGGATATTGGTATGGAAATGAAGATACCAAATCCAAATTGCATCTGCCTGAGGTTTTCACTGGGCAGCCTGGTCAGTGATGCCAGGCAAGACAAAGAACACCTCACCTCCTAGTGGGAGGTTTTTCTATGTGAGGGATTTAGTGCAGAGGGCAGCATTTCCCTTGTCTCCTGCCCTGAGAATTCCCAGTGCATTCCTGGAAGGACAATCCACAACACACCAGGGGCTGCAGCAAGTGCCAGATGGGCACTGGCTGTATTTCCAAATTACTGCTTTTTTGCTTGCTTCGCCTTTTTAGAATTCACCTTTTCCTTAAGAAAAAACCTTTTACAAATGTAAAGATTTTGCCTAAAATTAAATTTTACAATGAAAAACAACTATAAATCACCTTCCTCCTCTACCAGTCCTGTTTAAAAGGATGTTCTCTTGCACCTTGGTACTATTCACTCATTTTGACATTAAAGATGATGAGGCAGAAGTGTATAGCACTTCTGCTTGCTTTTCTGCATTTCTAAAACTCTCCAGGATCAAAAATCCTTGACTCTTCAAAGCACCTCCTGTTTTTAAGGTTCAGCTAAGCTGCACAAACATCCAGGCATGCACAATGAACCACCTGACCTTCTGAACCATGAAGAATGGTCCCTGGTGCTCACAGAAGCTGATAAACATCATGGAAAACAGAAGTCCTTATAAAATACATGCTGCCAGATACAATTTTTGTTAAGTTATACATTTGTAAAACAGAAGGTGGATCATCTGATCTGCCTGGCAGGCAGCAAGAAATGACATCTGCACAGCCAAGTTAAAGGGTTAAAGCTGTTTACTTTGTGTATTTCCAACCACAGTTCTGTCACTGTAGGGATAACACGCATGACAGACTCTTGTGATTTGTTTTTTAGGTTGGGTGAAGAAAGAATGACTTTATTTTTAACGATTGTTCTTTTATATATAATTTTCTATAGATTACTGTGATTGTGAATTAAAGATAAATTTCTTCACTCACACTGGTTAAACTAAAGGGACATCAAGAGAGACTCTTTCTTCTTAGAAAGAATTCACAACATGAATACTATTGCAAAAACAATGTTTTGTTGTTATGTTCCCTCTCTGGGAACAAGTTTCAATAAACTAAAATATTAGAAAAACTAGTTCTTAGAAACTCAGAAACTTTAGGCCTGAATACCAGACTACACAGTCCCTTAAAGCATCTCACCTTGGCATTTCTGAATACTCACTAGGAGAACTACGCTGCACAATAAGGTCTGCTATTCCTGTTCTGATTTTTTTTCTTTTTTAATTCCTGTTTATTTACACACAGAGCTCTCCAAGGCACTCAGCTGGGGCTGGAGGGGGTGGAGGGTGCAGTACCTTCAGCTTTATGATCTCAGGGTTGTACTGCACAGCATCTCCCCACTGCTGCATGAGCTGGGCCGTGGGCAGGTCCTTGTGGGCCAGCATGGTGATGTCTTCACTCGCCCCGCCGCGCACCAGCACCAGAAAATCCTCCACAAACCGTTTCCTGGTAGTGCTGTCTGCAAAAATGCTCTCAGAAAAGTGCCCAGCTCTGCCCAGGGTGTGCATTTGTGGGCTGCAGTTTTCAGCTGACAGCAAAAAACGCTCCCACACAGGACCCGTCCCACTCAGAGGGCAAAGGGAAAAGGCCACAAGTGTAGCTCACCTGGATTCCTGCAAAGTGGTGTCCTGTGTCCCTCCTGCTCCCTTGCAGGAATTCCCCATCCTGCACCCTGCATCCCTCCCCTAAATTCCTTCCCCGTGGCTTTAAGCTCATGGGTCCTTCCACAGCCTGATGCTCCTCACCACCAGGAATATTCCCTGTCCTCCTCCATGTATTTCCAGGTGCACCCTCAGCTCCCCACATCCCCAGAGGCTCCCACACCACCATCACCTCCCTGTTTTCCCCATCAGGATGCAGAAAGAGGCGTGCTGGGCTGCCCTGCTGAGAGGTGGGGGTTGATTTTTAACACAGTGCTGGCCAGGTGGGTAATGGGTGATGTCCCTGCTTCTCTTTGGGATGCTGAGCAGATATTTACTCTCTTCACAAAAAATCTTGGAAAAAACCCAAGATCTGAGATGTTTCCCCCTCAGTTAAGCCTGGCTGGGGTTAACCAGCAGAGTCAAAAGTGGCTGTGAGGGAGTGGGGAAATATTTCAGACAGGCAAGATCACAGAATCTTCCTTCCACTGTGACAAAGAAATGAAATGGCAGAAGTGTTTCATGCTTACCTCCAATCTCTTTCAAAAGGGCTTTACAGCCAGCTGAATCTACTCCAAGCCCCACAGAGACTTTTTCAAGATTCACACCAATGTTGAAGCCCTTCTGTGCACATTTCTGGACATCGCTCAGAGAATAACCTAAAATGCACAAAAATTGTAAGGTTTTAACACAACTGTTCCATGTTTTATGTCTACGTACATATAAAATGAGAGTTGATAAGTATTTTTGCTTCAGGAAAAGGAAAAAAAAAGATATGGTGAAGAAGTTTTTTTTTTATACTTAACAGAACTATATGAAATGAAACCTCTACATTTTACAGAACTCTGAAGCCAAGTGGAAATGCAAGGTAAATGGTGGAAGAGGATTTTAGTTACCCACCCAGGTGTGCTGGGTTAAGCAGGGCTGCAGTGGGTAGGAAAACAGTGAATGTCTAACCACAGACTACCCACCACCCCTCCCCATCCCCAGGATCCAGGGTTTTTAAGAGGAATAGATGGAATAGCTTTTCCTCCTTTTACCAGCTCACATCTCCAATTCTCTGCTGCCAGAAGAGCCCTAAGTGTTTCATGGAAACTTAGACTGGGTATCAGGAAATATTTCTCCACCAAAAGGGTTATCAAGCCCTGGAAGGTGTTTCCCAGGGCAAGGGTGGAGTCACCAACCCCGGAGGGATTCCTAGGACACGTGGATGTGGCACTTGGGGACATGGTTTAGTGGTGGCCTTGGCGGTGCTGGGTTAACAGCTGGACTCCAGGATCCTAGAGAGCTTTTCCAGCCAAAAGGATTCCATGATTCTAAGATGTGGCAGATTGGATTCTGTGTGAGAGCAGAGCAAGTACCAACCATGTCACACAGTGTGTGATACAGGATCTGCAAAAGAAAATTTCACTTCCAGCACAGACACTACAAATATAATGAGGGATCTGAAGGGAAAAACCTGAATTCTCAGACTGGACCTACAAAACCCTGCTGAGAACTTACAGCCCAGTTCAGCACTTGTGTAAAAACGTTGTTATAGCTCCAGGATCCTGATCTGGGTCAGCAGACACTGAGCATTTTGATGCAAGCAATTATACACTTTAGTTCAAACAAACGTGGCTTGTGATGGGCCCACAGCAACAGCTGAGAAACTGTGAAACTGTTAGAATTTGAATACCTGAAATGTGAATCTAAATTCTGTCCCTCTCTCTTGGCTCCAGGTTAAGGAACTTCCCACACAGCAGAACAAACAGAGTATTACATAAAGCAGAGCTCAGTAAATGCCTCTGCAAACAGACAGCAGAGGCAGTTCCTCACTTCCCTGCCAATGAATAAATAATTGAGAGTGCAGCTATTGATTAATGTCGAACTGCTCGCTCTGTCCTACACAACAATCATCATTTCTCACAACAAAGGGAGCCAGAGCCAAAGAGCAGGAGCAGTGTCAGGCACAAGAGTCACCCGGCAAATTATTTACTGTTTCTTACATGCTGGAAAAGCTCTCCAGGCTAAAGGTGTTTCAAAACTGCCATTTGAAAGGCAGTGGAAAAAGAACTTGGGTGAAGGTTTTCAAAGCTAACAGAGGTGTTAAGATCCACGACTCTTATTCATCTCAACATCTTGTCAGCCTCTAAAACGAGTTGTCTAAAATACTTGCCACAGGGCCTTTCTTTGTGAACTAAATCCAGCCCATGAAGCTGAGCATGCTTTGAAAACCTCTTCATTCACTGCCAACGAGCACCTCCACTCCCACATTTCCTGCAGGATTTCTTTGGGATGCTGCTGACTCCTTCTCCCACCATCTCCCTGGGCTACCCCCAGCCCTGAGCCACCCCCGTGCGCCTGCAGAGAGCTTTCCCCACCCAAAATCCGACCCCAGAGCTCCTTCCCAGCCACCAGACGCAGTACCCGCCTCTCGGAGCTCGTCACTGTTCATGACCAGGGTGTACTCATAGCTGCCTCCGACAGTGGCCTCCTGGATGAAGTGTGTCCCGAAGTCCCTGAGCAGCTCCCGGTATTCCCCGTAGCTGTACTCCGGGGGCAGCTGCCGCAGCCGCTGCAGGAACTCGTGGTGCAGCATCAGAGCCCGGGGCTTCAGCTTGTAAACACCAACAGCCAGCTCAGAACGGGCGTGCAGGAACTTGGTGGACTGCAGGAGAGGCAGGAGCACAGGAGAATCCAAGAGGAGTGAGGGATGCCGTGCTCACGACAATGGGAATTTGTTATTTGCAGTTAAACAGTCAGCGCGGGTCGGGATTTATTAATGTCGCAGTTTCCAGCTGGAAGTCTGCTAACTGGAAATCTCCTAGCTAACTTTTGCAAAAGCAAAACTTTTAGTAGTGAAAGTTCCTGAGGGTCAGGCCATGACTGGGACACAGGAAAAGGCAGGATCCAGGTTCTGGCACATCCATAATGCAAGGACACCTCAGCATCCTGCAGGACTGCTCTACCCCTAACTAAACTTTACCTCTCACAAAGTCTCTCCTGAAAAGTTCTGACATCTGAAATCATGATTTGTATGGGAAATGGTCATTCTCTGGCTGAGACAGGTTCATATTTGTATTTCACAGAATATGCCTTATCAAAATTGAAAGGAGAAAACACAAACACTCTCTCTTCTCTCTCACACAGACACACACATTTATATGTCCCTGTGTAGATATGTAAACATTGATAATTTTTTTTCTCTCCCCTTTCTGGCATAAAAGTCTGGAAGAGAAAAAAATGAAGATTATGTTCAAAGGATTTAATGTTCAGTTGTCTAGGCCAGCAGGACAAGCACACCAGGGAGGGATCAGTGTAGAATGCTGCAGCTTTAATTATAAAATCAGGACTTAATATTTGGTTTCTTTATGGATATCTGTTGCAAATGCTTCTCATCAACCTCTGATCTTGTTGTGAGAAATTTGCAGGAAGCCAATGCAAGGAATACTTTGCCATTCCTGAACTTTAAACTGAAAGGAGACACAGATTGTTGATACTGTTACACCACTGATATGAGCTACCTTTGTTTATGGCAATGACAGATAAAAAAAAAAAAAAAGAAAAAAGAAAAAAATTATGGCAGTCATAGGAGTTACACATTCAAGTTGAACAGGCTTCTTAGTTTCAATTTTTCACTGCAAACATTCAAAGCTGGATGCCCAGCAGGGCAGTGGACAGACCACACTGAGAATCAGAGAATGCAGAGAATATCCACAGCAGGAAGGGACCCACAAGGCTCACTGAGTCCTCTCAACAAGTTGTGGCTGATTTCAAAGGTCAAGCAGCCCAGATCCTGGCTCAGAGCTGAATGGAAAAGCTCCTGATGCTGCCAACACCAAGGAAGGCATTGTGGGGGTAGTCAAGAATTGAACAAATGGCAGAATCCAGGTGGGGAAAGGATTTGATTTATCCCAGTCCTGCCTGCTGACCTGAGGAGGAGCCTCAAAGCACACACACACTCTTACAGGGAACACATTAGCAGGGAATTAAGTGGAGCAGTGCTTACACTTGAAGAAAATCTTTTCATCCTCTGCATGAACTTCTTGAACCTCATGTCATTTGAATTGTAACCAAGTTCAAACACTTTTGGTATTTTTATACCGATGCCGAAGCTTGACTTCGTAGCTTTTGCCTTCAGGACACTGCTTTCATAATTTGAGTAGGAGTCATATTCAGTCATTGTAAATTCATATTTGCCTTTGGTCTAAACAGAAAGGAAAAACAACACTTCTCATTTCCTGCACAGTGATTGTACACCTGAAGCGTGGGGAAGGAATGCAGACACAAATATACTTGTGAATTAATGCTTGCACTTTGAAGATGAAAAGCCTTGTATAATTGCAAAGCACTATTACTATTAACATGGGTACTTCAAGAATACTTGATTTACAGCAGCAGGAAAGCTCCTATCTCCTCCATACTGCAAGGTCCTCAGGCTTTCACTTAATGTGTCAATCTTATGCAAAGAAGGAGAAATCTTAAACACAGGCATCAATTAAAGTACAAATTCTAAAAGGAAAATGCTTCCTAGTGGGCAACACTCAAAAACATCATGTCATCAGAAGCAGTAAGGTCAAATATATAATATTTGAAATACAGTTTTGATGCAAGACAGGAAAAAGTTTTCACACAAAGCATGTGGTGTGCTCAGCATCCTGGAGTGCTTGGGGTATGAGGATGTTCTAGAATAGGGTAAAAATCAGCCTATTCCTACTGGGTATCAAGAACTTTGTGATTTTTTTTACAAAATGATCCAGCAATGAAGCTTTGGGCACTAAATCCACTGGGGTATGTGTGTGTAAGTTTATTTGCAGGCACACCTGGCACGTACCTCTGGTGTGAAGCTTTCTATGTTGTACGGCTTCCTGAACCTCGTGTCCATGATGTAATGGGGAGAACATCCCCCAGCATAGTACCTGTGATCAAGGACCAACCCTTCCAAGCTGTTTGTGAAGATATTCAACCTGTAGGTGAAGCAGAACAGCAATATCTTATGGCACCATCAATTCAGAGCTAAACACTAAATGCTTTGGCTGAGAAAAGATTGTTTTGTTCGGCCACAGGCTCTTTGTTTCACACTTCTTTATTTTGAAACCCCAAAAGAAAGCCTGGCCTCTTTCACTGTCCAACCAACCCAGGTGCTGCAGAAGAACCTGACTAACAAGAGAGCAAAAGACAGAGTTGAATTTTGACACTCAATGAATATAAATGGCAATTTTCATCCCCCAGCTGTGAATGACACCAGAGTTACTGCCACCAGCACTGGCAGCTTAGTGGCCTTTACTGGAACTCTCCAGGAAGAGCAGAACAAACTGGACCAGCCAAACCCCCACCCCACCAGGCTGCTCACCCTGAGCATCCCCAAACAGCCACAGCATCCCTCAGAACAGGTTTGCCAATCCATGCCATCAATCCAGACTGATTTTTAATTCACATTTCTTCAATCTGGTTTATCAGCCAGAATCTTTGCCAGGTTGGTCAAGGGTCAACCAGAGGTCAGTAGATGACAGTAAAAATTGTTGGGGAACAAGGAAAGAGGTACTCAAGCAGCAGCTCACCTAATCCTTGAAACCACAGGGAGTTTTCCTTTCATTTCAGTGGATAATGGAAGGGAACTTTAACCTGTCTGCTAGAAAGGATGTAGCACTGCAGTTTGTGGAGATGAGGAGATTAAACCCCATCTCTTGCTTTTCTCATTGCTGCTGGTGGGATGAAACTTCATCAAAAAACCCCCAGGAAAAGCTATCAGCGCTCCAGGACTCTGTTGGATCTGCCTCTCCTGATTTTGGGGAAGAGGCTTGCATGATAATGACTCTGAAGATGTAAAAAAATTAACTCTAATTTTAGAACAATCTGGAAAAAAAGGGAAGTCCACTAAAAGCAAATTACTGAGCAATTGTAGCTTCAAAGAGATGAGAAGCATGTTCCTGTAATTGTCCAACATTATTTTTAATTTTGATTAAACTCAGAAGTACAAAGCATTAGCAATGACATGTGCAGCAGCCATATCTCCAGAGAATAACGAGAAAATTATATTTTATCCTTGCAATATGATTTTCCTTTTTCTTTTTTTTTTTTATGTAAAAAGCAATTTTTTCCCTGCAGAGTAAGAAAAAAACCCTTCTTTTCACACAGTCTGATCTAACAGAAAGTTGTCACAATCTTAGCATGCAAAAGCTGGATCAATTCAGACCTAGATTTTAATCCCCACAGAGCTGCTAATATGCAGGTTTGCCCTACCCCACTCACACAAAGCACAAAAATTCCACCACCTCTCAATGTCATGGAAGAAATCAAAGGAATTTGAACATCTTTCCCCCTCCCCACCAAACCAATACAGGGTGTAATGCAAACCCAAGGAATCATGGAATGATTTGGGTTAGGAGGGACCTTTACAGGTCATTTAGTCCCACCACTGCCATGGTCAGGGACACTTTCCACTGTCCCAGGTTGCTCCAAGTCTTGTCCAACCTGGCCTTGGACACTTCCAGGGATGGGGCAGCCACAGCTCCCCTGTGCACCCTGTGTCAGGGCCTGCCCACCCTCACAGGAGTGATTGTATTCCCAGTACCCCATCTAACCCTGTCCCTGGCAATGGGAAGCCATTCCCCTCATCCTGTCACCCCAGGCCCTTGTAAATCATCTTTCCCCACCTCTCCAGTTGACTCCTTCAGGCACTGAAAGGCTGCAATGAGGTCACCCCAGAGCCTTCTCTTCTCCAGGCTGAACAATCCCAATTCTCTCAGCCCTTCCTCTTGGCAGAGCTGCTCCCTCCCTCCGATCAACGTGGTGACCCTCCTCTGGACCTGCTCCAAGGTCCCCCAGGCTTTGGATCAGTTCCTGGATCCCTACTCACTCCTGGGTGCAGCAACTGCTCCAGCTTTCCTGTGTTCAGTGCTTGGCTGAAGTCACATTGGATCATTCTCAGCCTCAGGCAGGAGAGCATCTCACCTGTCGCTGTTTCAGGTAGCACACCACATGGACTCCGAGATTTCAGAAGGCTAAGAAAATTGACTCTCCTTATTAGGGGTGGCTCTCCCTTATATATCATTTTACACACACCAATGTGATTGGTGAAACAAAGGCAAACCTCTTCAATCACCCTGGTCAAACCAGAGGGACATCAAGCAGAAATCCAGAAGGAATGAATAACGTAAATATTATACAAAAACATTCCATCGTGTTTATCACACTTTCCTGGGAAAGAACACCAGGAAACTAAAACATCAGGCCTGAAACCAGACTGCACTCATCAAAGTCACAGGCTTACCCTTTTGCCAGATTCTCTATTCCCCAATACTCTTCCATCTTCTGGTCACATTTCCTGAACACTTTTTTGCAGTTTTTCTCATCTGACTGGTCCCCACAGTCGTCATCCCCATTGCAGAGCAGCCTCCGTGCAATGCACCTCCCTAGGAAGGGAGGGGAAAGTCACTCAGAAAACAATCTCTGATCACACTCTCTGACATGGGGTCTAGGAGCAAAATAGAAAATTCCTGGAGTGAATGGTTCAAATTTAGCTGGAGAAAACATTTCTTCTCTATCTGCATGGATCCTCAAAGTCCATCTGCTCAGTTTTACTCAAGAGCATCATAATCCTAAAACTCCTTGCTCGTCTTAGGAAAAATCCTTCAATAATTAAAAGTACAGAAAAAGTACAGAATGCTTTTGGCATTTTTTTTTTTTTCATTTTGAGAGCATAAACATGCTGTTTCAGCAGGCCTTGTATATGTTTGTTTGGTTTTTTTTCTCTCTTCCCATGCCCACAGTTCCTGAGTGTTTTCACCAAAACACTGGAAGATGGAGAGCAGAGGCTTTTCCTTTGCCCCATCTCAGGTGCTGAGCTCCTGATGCTGTCACTTGTGCTACAGATTTTGCTGACATAACCAGGTTATAATTTCCTATCTGGAGATTCTAAGGATGGCTGATAGGCTCACTCAAAATCACTGACACAAACACAAGCATGGAAGGACCCAGGTCAATTCCTGGCATCCCTCTGGCCCAGCAAACTCCTGCAGAAGCACAGATTCGGCAGAGTGGCATCAGAAGTGACACCTGATTATGTGAGCAGCACCAGTCCCCAGTCCCCAAATCCTTACCTGTGACTGCACACACAAACCCATCACAGCGAACTCTGCTCCTGCAAGGAGTGGCTGTGACACACTCCTCAGTCTCTCTGTCAGAGCCATCACAGGGATCTCCACTGAACTGAGAGGGCTGTTCCAGGCGGGCAAATCTGTACTGTGATGAAATAAAAAGTATTGACTCAAGTGCTCAGAAATAGTGAATTTTACGCTTCTCTGGTTGAAAAACAAACTCTGTGTCGCTGAGATCTGATCTAAGCACACTCTGTCATATTAAAAGAGAAGAGTGTCAGCTCAGAAGTGTGATGCTGGTAATTTGCCTCGTTTCAAAGGTTTCTGATCTGCGACAATTTTAATTTTACTGAGAAAGGGTTGAGGGTTGGGGGGATGAAGGAAAGTTTGCTTTTCTTTGACAGTTTGTTTAAATGAGCGTGACAGTGCAGTGCGGGACTTTGCAAGAGTAAGGAAGGATTCAGTTCCATCTCCTCTCTTTCAATTAGTGCTGGTAACGACATCCCTTGTTATTTTCTGTCAGTGTATTTACTTGCCCCTCTGTATCATTAGGGATTTTTTCCGCCCACAACACTGCTGTGAAGCAGTCAATTACTCCGTCCAATATGTTAGCCCTCCTTTCTTCCCCAGCTTCTGAGATTAACTCTTTGATACGAAGCTTCACTCTCCCCCCCAACTCCCATCACCAGTTATTTCTGCTTAAGCCTGGGAACAGCTTCTCCAACTTGTTAGCAGAGGTCTCTCTAGCAACGGGGATTTTGCTCTTCACGCTGTTGGGATCATTACTTTCATTTGATGGGGCTTCTCGGGTGGAAAATGCTGGCTGGCAGACGAGAAAAAACATCTTAATCCTCAGAGGCACCGAGTGCCTCCAGGTCCCACCGGGGACCATTAGTGGGGAAGGTGCCTTGCACCGATGCTGGAAGGACAGGACTGTGTTGTAAAGTCCCTGCAAAGCCTGGACTTACACCTTCTCAGGACAGTGGGCACCCTGGAAAGCACTGGAATTACTGGGGTGGTGAGGTAAAGAGCTCGAAGCCACCTGAAAACAAAACCCTCAGTCTCACCTGTGCACGGCTTTCCTCAGCAGCAGCATCCCTCAGTTTGCCCAAGCCCACGGACGAAAATGACAAAGGAGGTCCCACCTCCTGGTTTCTGGGTGGTCTCCAGATGACAAACACTCACCCTTTTCTTCTGGCAGGGGTCACACTTGCTCCAGGAGGACCAGGAGGAGAGGGCGCAGTCGCGGGGCTGCGGCGGGATGCTCGCGGAGCGGGCGCCCCTGTGCCTGGCCACGCTGGCCCTGGGGCTCGGGCACTCCTGGCCACTGTGTCCAACAACACGAGAGCTTCAGGCTCTGAAACTGAGCTGTGAGCACCTGGCACCTCAGCCTGTGCCTGTGTGAAACCCCACACCGAGGAGAACTGGCATTCACCATGCCGTGCATGCAACCTCTGGATTTCAGTCCTCGTCCTGATGGCACTGATTGCACTGGCACGATTCTGCACGAGACCTGATCCCCTCCCCAGTGCCAGCAGGGGAAGCTGAACCCATGGGCCACCAATCTGGGCTTCACCTCAAACTGTGCAAGAAGCAAAACCTTCACCATCAGTTGCTGCCCTCGCTCGTGGCTCCAGATACCTCCACGACAAACATCAACCCCAAGAAAAAGCCTGGCATGTACCCAGCATTTCTGAAAACCTGGCTTAAGTGCCTCTCTTTGCACAGCAGCCCATTTTTCCCCAAGATGGCCAAAGCCACTAGTCTTAGATTCTACTCAGTTCACAAGTCATTAATCCATTAATCCCTTTCAACCCAGTAACAAACCTGAACCCCAAGTGTGAGCCTTTACTCTTCACCCCAGCCACTACTCACCCCCTCACGTGACAGCTGTCTCCAAGGTTTCCACAATGCCACAGCTAAAATGCTGCCTCCTCTTTTGGTGGATTCAGGATTTCTGATTAAATCCTTGTCCCAGACAAATGCTCCCTTGTTGCACCCCCTTCAAGTGGGGAGCTTTAGTAAAATGTTGACAATTAGTTTCTTTTCATACTCAGTTTGACAAGGAAACTACCACAGCCATGTTCCCAATTCTTCCACCCTGACAAAGAACAGCATCAGCTGAAGCTTTAAGTATGATTTAGTGCCTGGCATGAGGTTCCCATTACAGCATATTAAAAATCACATGGAATAAAGGAATTACAAAACCTCATCAGCTTGCTGAGGCATGAAATCAAAGCTCAAAGTTCAGAGAACAGTGCAAAAATATAGCTAGATTGGAAAGATTACAACATGTAGTTCTCTGAAACAGCAAAATCTATTATACCAGCAGAGAAAGGAACAGCTCTCAGCCACATTCTCACCATTTCTGCACTTGAAGGAAACAACCCCGTGTGCCCAGCACTCTGTGGGGCAGCCAGCATGGAAGGAGGCTGCATGTTCCAACAATTCCACATTACAATACGAGCGTGGCAATGTGTCAGCTACAATTTATCACCAGCATTGCTTCTCTGAAGGTGGAAACGCTCCTGTCCAACACCAAACTTTCTCCTTCTCCTACTTCTACCTCTCACCCCAATACAGAGAATTTTACTCATAAATCATCCAATCAGCTAAAAAAAACCCGATTCTAAAACATTTTTGCTACACCTATCACAGCTCAATTCTAAAATATGAAAGTAGTGTCAGTCCTTACACATAATCCATGCATACAGTTCTATGCATTCACATAAATGGTTCTATCTGTCGTATCTAGAAATGCAAGCAGTGTTCTGTTATGTTTTCATTGTCTGGAGCTAAGTTACTGAACTCCAAAACAGGCTTTAGGGCTTTTTAATTTCTTAAGGCACCTAAAGTATATTCCTACTCACTTAAAACTTACACTTCCACTTCACGTCTGTGTGGCTTAATACATTTTAACTTCTCTAAAGGATTTAATTCAACCTCTGCATCCTTTTCTCCCTCTGAGGGACTCAGAGAGGCTTCTATTTAATTCACTTCCATTTTATTCTGTTTTACTCACTCACCCAAAGGCTCGAGCAGTCTGGGTGCCCAGCAGGGCACAGGGCAGCAGCAGCAGCAGGAGCTGGACCGGGCGCGGGGCGCGCATCGCTCCGAGGCACCGCCGGCGATGCCACACCACCGGCACCGCACCCCGTCTGCCGCGGGGGTTTGGGCACGCTTCAGGCACAAAAAGAGAGGCTGCCGAGCCGCTCTGCCACCCTGCAAACAGCAGGTGACCCTCCCGGCACCTGGCAGGCTCTCAAGGTAAACGCCGCTGCTGTCGGCGAGCGGCTTTCCCGAGGCGAGCAAAGCTCTGCCCAGGAGCAATTTGCACTTTTCGCTTGTAATGCTCCTTTCTAGGGATGGGGAGAATGAATATTTCAACAAACGAAACATATTTCAGTCTTGGCAAGGAGGAAGTGATAAGTAAACCCAAGTCGGCTTTCTAGGAATAGAGTGCAGAATCATTTATTTATTGCTGCTTTTCATGTCTGTCTTCCAGAGGAAGGTCATACACGAGGCAAAAGCACTTTTCCTCATGCCTCAAGGAAAGCCTTGGCTTTGAGAGTGCCCTTCCCTGTCTCTCCTGCTGCTGGGGAGAACAAGAGTCCCAGCCCTGGCTGCGCCATTCCAGAGATTCTCTGCTCCACATTCCCAAAGCCTTGAGCCCGTGAAAGCAGGACCTGTCAGGGTATCAGATGTAGTGTCTGGGTGTTTTCTTGCTACTACTGAGTCATCCTCTCTCTGAAATGGTCCTGACTGGGCGGAGAACTTACCGTGGGCTGGTTGCCATCAGTTCATCTGGGCTTTCAAAGGCAGATCAGACAGAACCTGGAAGAGTTTTTCTTTAGTTGCCTGTTGAGCCTTCACATCCTGCTGCTTCTCCCTCCAGCTACAGCTTTTTGATTCCTGAGACACAAGAGTCTTTCCCTTCATTTTCCTATTAGCCTTAGCCTACAGCAAGCATCTTAGAGAGAGCAAAGTTCTTTGAATCGGCGTTTCTGCACACAAAATGAGGAATATCATTGTGTTTTCTCACCCTTCCCCTTGCTGGACAACATCTTTGAGAAGACAGAGCCTGACCCTGTGCAACTCTGGCTTTTAGCAGCATGATCTCTCACCCTGGGACACATCTCTGAGTGCTTTGGTGATACAAAGAGTAAATACATTTTAATTTGCTCATTATGGCAATGACGGGTGCTATACATAAAATTATTCATATCCACTAGTACCAAACAAATCCTCAGTGCCATTACCTGGCCAAGTGCTACACCTTAAGGTGTCACAGTTACCTTAAAAATGACATTATTCTGCCTGTGGAGCCACGTCCCTGTAAATAAGCAACTGGCTGAAACATCTTTCTGGTTTGGCAGCCTGATGATAACAATTTAACAAAGAGAGGCACATTAACTGAACCCTTGTAGGAATCTGCTCCCAATAAAAGACTATTTCAGTGGCCCTTTTTTTAACCCAGAGTTACTGAGCACAGTGATAAACTGCCCTCTAGACATGGAGGACAAACTGTTAGGGGAGATTATTCAGGCCATGCAAAGCTTTCTGTTTGTCTTTTTTTTCTGATTTTTCTTTTTTTCCAAATGACTTTGCCCCAGCCTGAACCCGAGGTGTGCCTGTGTGATACAGCTTGCTCAACCTCTGGCACAATTGATTCAGATGTTAATCCATGACAAAATGTTTGTCCATGACAAAAAACCTCAAAAAACAAAAAAAAAAACCCCACCCCACTTACAGAAAGACCTCTCCATCCACAGGACCTTTGCTGGAAATACAGCACACATCCAATATTTCAACAGCAGCTAAAGATAAACCGAGATTATAAACACAGAGCACCCTCTAGATATAACTTCAAACCATGACAGCGATCCCAGCACGTGGAATTTTCAAGCTTCTCTCTGCTTGCCTTTGTTTTGCTGCCTCTCAGCACGCGCCTCTCAGTGGTGAACATGCAGGAGGAGTGGGGAATTACCACAAGTGAGGCTCAAACAGCAGCAGGGGCCCAAGAGACAGAATTTCCTACAGCTCAACACGTTTTTCAGGGAGAACTAAAAAGCACCATCATGTTTTACACATAATTTACAACCTGATTTAATTAGAGGTAGGTCTAACAGATGAGATTTATGACAGCAACCAGGTCATTTTCTGCCTCCTCGGGTCCGTGGGTCAGGGGGAATGCTGTCTCCTGGCATGGCCTGTGTCCTCTTCTCCTTTGCTGCCCCTTCTCCAGTGGTGACTGCAGCAGCTGTGGCTTTCTTGATGAGTTCAAGTCCCAAACCAACTCTCTACGTTGCTGAGTTAGGATTCATCACACTCGAAAATCAAATGCCCACCATGAACACCCGCAAGTGCAACACATCCTTTGCAGAGTTCGTATCCCAGGTTTGTGAGCCTTTTCCTCCTGTAAATAAATCCTCTACGGTTTCACCAAACACGATGGTTGTTTAAATGGCAGTTTCCTGTTTAAAAAAAACCCTGAAACACATCAGAGCTGAAAGGCTTTTCCTGGGAAAGATCAGACTGGAGCCAGCAAGCAGCTGTTTACAGAATTATCAGAGCACTTTCTTTTTCTCCTCTGAGAAATCTGTTTTATTCACTGCTTCAGAACTCAGAACGCATTTCCTTCTGTGGAAAAACTCATTCAAAGGTAAAGGGAAGCTTCCCACCAATTTTAATTGTGAAGAACATAAGGTGGCAAATATATGGTAAAATCTGCAACCGAAGAATATTGCCAGCTTTTTACAATGAACACAAACCCCACTGCATCACCACTTTTGTTACTAACATTGTTATTATCTGTTGTGAGGCTGGTTTCTGGAAGAAAATAAAAAAAAAAACTCACCTTGCTGAACTTAAAATTCTCCTCTTCTGGCTTTTGATCCACTAAAAATAATGTCTCATTGTGACTGAGGCCAAATCTGGCATAGGTTCACCTACTCTGAAAGCTCTAAAGTCCTGTGAAGAGGGTAAGACAAAGAAAGAAAACCCCTCCATGTCCCATCCCTCATCTCCATCTCCTCTCCATTAGACCTCAAGACAACACATAAACTTGTTTTCAAACTAGAAACAGCATTTTTAAAGAAAATAAGATACTCATCATCTGTGTGTCAAATAAAATTTAACAAAGTACACAATTTACAAGAAAGGCAACATCTCACAGCATTGTGACTTCTGCTCATTTCACATACAGATCACTTCTGACACTGAGAGCTGTTCCTACACCGCTAATAACTGTTAAAGAAGACAAAGATGCCATAAAAGGGGTTTCTTTTTTGCAGCTAGTACCTGGCAGTAATTCTTCCTAATCCTTTATTTTCACAAATGTCTGAGGCTGAATGGGCAGAGATTGCTGCCTGTTAACCTGATTTCCCTTTAATCTATTGTGATTTCCTTTCTTTGTTGGTGAGGAGTATTTATAGAGTGGTGCTACAGAGCTATGAAACAGGGTTGAAAAGCCAGCAAATAATATCAGATCTTAAAAGACCTTCTTTTTTTTTTCAAGAAAAAGACCCAACATTCTATATCTAAAAGCCCCTTGAATGGGCAACATCTGAGGCTATTCTTCTCATTGAGATTTTTTCAGGTGCTGATAAAACATTTTAGGGTGATAGATGAGCCACAGGGCAAACACATCCATTGAGATAAGACTATTTAAAGCTGTAAAAACTAATAGCTGGAGTGCTGTTTCACTAATAGACCTGACATTTCCTGCCTCCAGTAGGATAATTTCAGAAAGAGACAGGCCATGTTACAGGTACTCAGGAAATCCTATCGGGGATATTCCCATATTCCTCACTGTCATGAGCTGAAATGTGTAATTCAGTTTCACCCCACTTTCAGACAGCAAGTAAAACCAGAAAAAAAGCACCAAACCCACACCTTTATTCTTCCCCATGCCAGCCTTAGCTCGGGTATTTCAAAACAACATCCTAAAGGTTTTTAATGGGGCTGATCCCAAAAAGCAAATCAGTGTGAGAAGATGAATTTGTGGAAGACCTCAGCACAAGAGGGAAACACTCTTACAAATCATGATTTTTGCAGCACTAACATCAAACCAGGAGCAGGAGGCTGAGTCCCAGGATGGCACGAACAGGAGCAGAAGGAGAAGCCAGGAGCTGTGCCTCCACTCCCTGCTGCTCAGATGGACTTTCACTCTGTTCCTTCACCACTCTGTGCATCCCACGTTGGCTCAGGGAGGGAATTGCAGAGAACGGATTCAAACCTCTGTGGAAAACTGCCAACAGATATCCCCTTTCATTTCTCTGACATGATATTCTTCTGACTGAGAACAGCATTTGCCAGGAAAGCAATAAATACGAACCTGACAGGATAGGAATTCTTCAAACAGCAAAGAAAGAAAAAAGGAAACAGTGCATGAAAATCTATTTCACAACCTAAAAACCATCCAGGAAGAGGTTACCTGCTCTGTTGCAGCAACTGTCACTGAGTAGAGATTAAAGCACAGAAAACACTGCCTTTAATCCAACGTGAGGGAGTGAAAATTGCACATTCCCAATCTATACAAGCAGCTGCTTTCCCAGAAGCCACTGCCATGGAAAGGAGAGATCTGCCAGCGCTCTCACTGCTGTACAACCACAGGCGGATCCTGCAAACTGTTGGCTAATGAGTTTCTCATTACTGCAGGAGATCATGGCCTTAATTAGCATTGGTTAAACTGGGACCATTTCTTGAAGTGGTCCTGTCTGGGCTGGGCACTCTCGAGTACAATACAGAGACTGAGTTACAGCAGTGGCAATGGGAGACAGCACATAAACACAGCACAGGGACAAGACATTCTTATCCCTTCTGAACACACAGAACTGCTCCTTCCCCCCCTCCTTGGGATTCCTCTTCCTCACCATTGCCAGGTTACACCTCAAACCTGCTCGTTCTGAATTTTTAAACTGAGTTTACACAACAGCTGTATAACGTGAGCCAATTTTTCTGATTTTTCAACCAACTTCACTGTGAGGGTACCAGAAGAGGAACAACAAGACCAAATTTAGCCTTCATTGTAAAAATGCATTTTAATTTAAATGCACACTTAGCTGTGGCTTATTTCAGTTGATGTTTTGTAGCTGGTTGAAAACCAGAGATCACATTCTTCCTTCCAAGGCCTCCTGGGTACAGTTACCTACACACAAATCAAAATGCCATTAACACTGGTGTGCTTTCACCACAGCAGAATAACCTTTATTCCAGGTGGGATCCAAGTATTTCAACAATGTTCATTAACAAAGGCAAGGAATGTTTCACCCTGACCTACTGGGCATTTCGAGGAAGGCATGAGACATCAAAAAGTAGAAATACAATAAAATATATGTGCACACA
The DNA here is from genome assembly GCA_032173965.1 of Sitta carolinensis. Classification (NCBI taxonomy): domain Eukaryota; kingdom Metazoa; phylum Chordata; class Aves; order Passeriformes; family Sittidae; genus Sitta; species Sitta carolinensis. The sequence goes on from CM063289.1 coordinate 27,085,407, forward strand.
TCCACACTTCTCTCTCTCCCTGTACATAAAACATGTATTTCTTACACTTCAATTTTACTGCATTACTCTCTTGGCAGAGAATGGGAACATTCCTTCTCAGCTGAGCTTTATTATCAGTTCTGTGCACATTACTGGAAATTTTGAGGGGATTCTGCTTTCAAAGCTGTCATGTTTAAATGCACACCTTTAATTTCAAATCCCACTTGAATGAAAAAAAGTGAGCAAAATTAATTTCAGCTGCTCATGCCACAAAGATAAATCAGCTTTGAGAGCACCACATAGCATGGGCTGTCCCAGGAATGTGGAATTTTGCAGATGATACAAATACCTCCTGTTTTGGGATGCTCATCGTAAAACACCCAAAAAGAGGCCAAAAAAGTGGAGGCAGCAATTAAAATCAGCAAGCTACACATCTGCAAGATAAGCAACACTTATTGTTAAAGATTGCTATTCCCCAAATCGAGGATTTTTTCCTTCCCCAGGTATTTCCACTGTCAAAATTAAAGGCCATGCCAGACACAAACATTGCATTTTAAATCTGGCAGAATTATCCCAGAGGAGCACAAGCTATGAAACAAACTTACTGAAATGACACCTTTTTTTAATGTTTTTATTCATAACAGTATTACATGGTGTGTTACAGAAATTAATGGAAAATTTCTAAAAGTTTGTTGGTTTCTGTTGTTGTTGCTGAATGCGTTACACATAAAGTTAAAAATAATGTGTCTGTAGATGTTAACAAATGGTCGTTATTTGAGGTAAAGTTAAAGTAGGTTTAGAAATGTACTGCAACAGTCATTTTATCTTTCTCATCTTTATTAAAAAAATAAGTGTCAGAATGCAGAAATAAAAATGAATGAAAACCACGGAGTAAACATTTTTGCAAAGAAGGTGCCCAGTACGTTATTGAGATGAAAGGTTTCAGCAGACACTTGGATGACTACGAGCTATCAAAATATCTTTTCATGACAGGTAAAGATCGAGAACCTACGTGGGGGGGATGGTAACAGGATGGCTGGGGGGGTTCCCTGGTTTGTAAATTTAAAGTGACGAATTTAGTGCTAGTGAAGGATGAGGGATTAAACAATTGCACAAGCTGGATATTTGAGTTATCTACAATACTGGTACAGTGCAGAGGCCCTGCAGCCCTCTCAGCTCAGCATCCCAGCCACAACAAGGATGATCATCTGACAAGACAACCCAGAACTTGCTTTTGGTCATGGCACAGGTAAGACAAAGGTCCGTGGTGATGGCCCAGCTGTGTCCTGGGAGACACACCGGGATTCCAGCCTCATTCCCTCGGCCCCTCCTCGGGAGTGATCTGCTTCCTACCAGTGGGATCCTCTGAGACATCAACCTCTTCTTTCCTCTGTGTTTCACCCCATAACTGGAAATGCACTGATGACACTAAACCTCCAATGTCTGTGATGAACCAAAACTGGGTTTGTGGTTCCATGTGCAGGACAAAAACCAAAACAAAAGCTGCTGAGGAAGAAAGGAGCACCACCGTGCAAATCAGGGAAATATTCTGACAGAAATGTCCTCCAGAAATGCTTTTACCTCTGCTTTTAATCCTGAAACACTCGATCCACCAAGTTTTAAATTATCTCCTCCAGTCAGGAAACTTGATCTTCCAATGGGAAAATAAGATTTGCTACGAAGCTGTTTGCACACGAGTAAGGAACAAGCATCAAATGACTGTGGATGGGATTAAATTCTCCTCTCTGCAGGTTCATTAGGTCTATTCACAGCTAATTTCTCATTCACATACATTCTGCAACGCACATTTCTCTAATTTCTCTAATTCAAAATAAAAGAATGGGATTGTGTTGTGAGATTTGGCTGCACATACCAACAATCACCACCCCAGTTATTCTGCCTTCTAAACCATTTTTAGCTTATAACAGAGATGAAAGAAAGTAAAACATTTATAACTCCAGGCCTATTTTAATCATGACAAAAATGTAAATCCTAATGTGTCAATTTAAAACAAAATCTGCACAATAACCCTAAAAACTGATTAATCCTTTGATTTCTTTAACCTTTTTTCCTTTTTTCTATTTTTCTTTTTTTTTTTCTTATTTTTTTTCTTTTTAGTGTTAAACCACTAAATTCAATATACTGTAACTGCATAGGAACATCAGGAAAACACATTTGACCTGTATAACAATTCTCTGTAGGGCAAAAATATATAGATTCTTTATGAAAATCATGTGCTAAACATATGAACCCAAACACTGCACTTTTTGCTTCATAAATGTAAAAAAAGGAAGTTTTAAATTCTTTTTGTTCTGTGTGTAAACAGTTGGATGACTTCTATGCAGAGGTTCAAAGGAATGTCAATGGAAAGTGATCTCTTGTAAGTGGAATTATGTCCATGTGATAACGCTAGACCATAAAATCATGTGTTCCCATTAATTTCATTAGTTGCTGACAAGCTGACTGCTTTTGGCAAATGCACTTGAGCTTCAGCCCATTATTGTTAAGCATGTGAAAAAACATATGTGATGTGAGAACCACAAACTGGGTTTGCCACACCTCCCAAGCACTGCACCTTGCTACCTTCTCTACTGTGTAATGGCATTAGTAAAAGAATTTTCATAACATTTATATTTACAAAAAAAAATGGCAATTTTCATTCGAACTCCTTAAAGCCATTTCCCCTTAAACATTTAAAGAGTTTAACAGTAAGATTTTTTTTCAAGTTATAAAATAAAAATCCCATTTGATTTTTTTCTGATGTACAAAAGTGATAAAGATGAACAATTTTGATCACAGAGTCAGTTTGTTATTCCAAAATCCATGCCGTCCTTGTCCCATTTGTCAAGTCCGCTTCATCCAACTCCTAAACCAGAAGCATACCAGTATTATTTGGCAAATGATTTTTTTTTTTCATCAAAAATGGCACACAGAGAAGAAAACACTTGTCTGCATAGCATTACAGCAGCAAGATATTGAAGAAATAAAAATATTCCTTTTCTGCACTTTGTTTAGAGTTTCCTAGGAAATACTGACTCTTTTGTCTTTCCTCGGTGGGACTCAATGTCCTTTTCTCTACCCACAACATGAGCATTCCAACAGAAAGCAGCATTTCTTCCTCATGATGTGCTAGAACTTATAGGTCCATTTGGCAACATTTTCAGTCTTGGATGGATAAACAACCGAGTTCTGTTCTGTGGTTTCAAGTTGGGAATCATTTCTGCAGGAGGCGTTTTGCTGTTAGATCTGTCACTCATACAAAACTACAGAGTAAGAAATACAAAAAAAAAAAAAAAAAGAAAAAAAGGGGGGAAAAAATGACACCACCAGTATTTTGTTGTTATTGTTTAAATATGTTTACATAGAGGGAAAAAAAAAGGGTCAGGATCAGCCTGATGTAAATGACGATGAAAACCATGTCACTGTGACATAAAAAGTGCCGACTCGTGCCCCAAAGGCTGTTGAATGATAATGCCACTGCTACATATAGAATCTGCTTTTTGCTGAAAAGAAAAAAAAAAGGAATGTCTAACTCCCAATAAATTTCAGATGCTCATTATTTGTAGGTGGCACAGAGAAGGTGACAAATATTTAAAAGAAGACCGAGGAGTAAGATTTCCTAGTCTGGATACCCACCACTTGTGGGGATGGGGCTGCACTTGTGGTATGAGAAGCAGGGAGAGTTTTTGTTTTGTGCTGCCATAGGAATCTGCCATTGGTTGCCAAAAAAAACACATCAGGAACACTCGTAGAGCCAGTCCAGGAGGGCAATCTCTCTCCTTTGTCAGACAAAATCAATCAGAAAAAAGCATGAAAGCCAAAGGCCGGCCGGGTTGTTGGGTTTCGGTTGAGTCTTGGAGCACCACAAGCCTGTAACAATGCTATTTCTTAGGTCTGTTAATCTGCGCGTAGAGAGGTTCTGCTTCCTGGGGATAACAAAAATAAAATGAGCAGAGATGTCTCCAGACAGCATTTTCAGAACATTTTTACAACATCTGCTTGAGAGCAGCGATACCTTGTGAGTCAAAACCCACAGGAAGTGTTTGCTTTCTGTGCTGCCTTAAGCAATCGTGGCACCCCGGTTGAGTGGTGAAGAAAATGGGAATTATTTCAGAAAATGAGTGTTTTCTATCCATTTCCTCCTCCAGCACTGGCCATGCACCGACCCTCACTGCTGGGCATGGACATATGAAGGAATTAAATGATAATTTATAGGCCTGGATGTTTGGAAGTTCCGAGGTCGGAACTGCAGCCTGTGGACGAGGCTGAGTTTCCCTCCAAGCAGCACAAGTGCAGAACACAGCTGTGGGTTTTGCAGAACTCAGGAGAAAACTGCTTGCAAACAAAAACTGCCACGGAAAGCTGAGCTGATGAAGCTGTGATGGGATTTAAAACAACAACACGAGTGGCCCATGAAGAACGAGGCGCGCCAGCCCTGCGCAGTTTGATTAGGAGTCTGTGGAACCATTAGTACAATCGTTAAAGCTGGGAGGAAAGCACAAAACTGGTTAACAGAGACTTTCTTGGGAATTTCCTGGATGTGGGAAGGGGGAAAAGCTGCCATGTTCTTCAGCTGTTGCTTCACAGTTGACACACCCTGTGCTTTCTTAACACTGTGTTCATCTCAGCTGGGCTGCGGCGGGAAGCAAATCACCCGTGGACCCTGGAATCCACTCTACTTCATTTCCAGAAACTAATTTCTGAAACTAAGAATGACATATAAAAAAGGAACAAGACAGGCAGAAAGGCTAATTAATGCCACACTGCATTAACTCTCCATAGCTTGATAAATATTCAAATACCACACCATGATGTTGAATTTAACCAAGTCAGAATCAACTCATGTTACAGCAGAATTGGCAGGAGCTAACTTTTGAGCAAAAAAAAACCCTCAGAAAGCTGGCAAATCACTGGGCACTGAGGAGCACAGACAGGTCTGCCAAGGGATGGCACAGGATTTTAACCACTGTCTGTCAAAATGATGCAGGGGATGAGGAGAACAGCCCAAAGGTGCATCCACAGGGAGCTTGGGGTGCCTGGCCAGTGCTCCAGGCTCTGCCCCATCCCAGTGCCCTGTGTGCCTTAGAGTGCACAACAAATCCACAATATGACCTCTTCGTCCACACCAAGGGAAGTTGTCTCTTATTCCCTGAAACTGCTGCATTTCTGGAGCTGGCAGAGCCCCTGTTTCCCCACCCCCTGCACACACAGAGCCCTGAGTACGCTGCGAGCACTGGGAGTGAGAGAAACCCTCTGGAATGATTAAATAAATGCTGCTGAAATTATCCCCAGCAAGAAGCAAATACATTTTGTGACCTTGAAAAACTGAAGGCAATCAAAGGAGATGACTGAGAGTAAATAACTGCTTTTCACACACTGTGAGTTAAGTCTACCTATGCCAATTTTCACATACAGGCTTGAAGCTGGCAGAATGATCTATCACAGCTAGCTCAGAGAAAATCTGTACTAATTAATGTGTGAACCTGACACACACCAGGCCATTCTTCAGGCAGTTGCTGAACCTAAGGTCATTGCAAAGGGAAGTGAAAAGGAAGGAGGAGAAGAAAAGGAGAGGGAGGGAGAACATCCCTTTGGAACAAAAGATGTCAGTTTTTCAAATGCCTTCAGGGAAAAAAAGAACTTTTCAAAATGTCAAGTCTGCTTGTTAGAGCTGTCCTCAAATATCCTTCAGATATGCAGATGTGCTGAAGTAACAGGTGTCCTAAGGTGCCACTGGACTCCACACCCTTGGAAGAGGAGGAGGAGGAGCTCCTCATCAGCAGCAGCACTCCCAACAAGCATGAGACTTTACAATGAGAAACTTCTTTGATTCATACCCAGCATTCATCTATACAAACACCTGATGTGGCAAAGGCCTGCATTTCTCACTGATTTGAATAATTTCTCTTCCAGCAGACCAGAGCATTTTGCATGAAAAGTGTGCTCTTACTTCTTCCTTTCAGTTGATTTCTCCCTTCAGATGCCTAAATGAGAAATTAATTGCAGTAATTGTGTGCAGTCTTCCCAGTCAAAGGGTTTTGGTCAATGCCTGAGATTTGTTTTCTAGTATTATTTTGAGCCAGTTCAAGCATGCTTTTAGCCCAACAATGCAAATGGTGTCTGTAAAATATTGACACTCAAGAGGGCAAAGGAGAACAGAAGGGGACAGGAAAAAGTCAAAAGGAGAGTTGAGTGCTGTTGACTTCATGGACAGCTCCTCTCACAGTGCCAGGCACTGTTCTGGAGGGTCTTGAAAGCAGAAATTCCCCCCCCACACACACACACCCTTTTTTTTACATAATCCACACAAAAGTAACAGGGCATGTTATGAAAGGCAGGTGAACATTAATTCTTCTCACAGCATCTCACCAGCATTTTCTGCCTTCTACTTCTACCACTGCATTAGGAACAGACGCAGAGGGAAGGGAAGGAAAGAACTGGTCTTTGTCAGGACAAAAAGAGAGGACCAAATAAAATAGCAGACAAAGCTTCTAATTCACATTAACCCTTTGAATCTTACATTGTTTTCCTTGCTGAACTGGCCCAGAACCACCTCTGATGTGCTTTCATCAACCCACAGGGAGAAACCAAGACAAGAACTGGACGCACTTTTCTAATTTTTGCTGCTATATTCCAGAAATACTTCATGCTGCAAATCACTTTATTCTTCCCATTTCTAAGGTGGACAAGACAGCAGCAAACACCGTTTCTGGTGTAGTCCACTACTGTGTGAGGCAACAAGGGGTGTAACGCTTTAGAATAACATTATGCAAATGCTAGAAGTAAATTTGCATCCCATTTGAAGATATTAACACCTGCTCCCCAGCAGAACTAATCACTGGAGAGCATCTCCTGAAAGACTCATTACCTACTCGGGCTAGCAGGGGTGAACTCACTCACAAAACATAGCTGTGGGTTAGGAAGAAACCCCTTTGATCACTTCGAGGCACCTGCTCCGTGCAGAGCTGCAGGCAAGATGTTCTCAATTGTGGAGGTGAGGCCCGCACAGGTTTCCCTGCCCTTTACAGCCACTTCTACTCCTGGCTGACTGATCAGAAAGGGCAGGCTCAAATGATAAAGAGTTTCATGAAATAAGTGTGCTGGAGAGCCACACAAAATGAGCATCTTGTGCTGGGGATGCAAGTGAAGGGGGTGGGAGTGCGAAGCGTCTTCTCTGGTTTTTTGCATGCTGACCCGTAGGCAAAATAGGACAGAGTAAAGTTGGCAAGCGGGGTTGAAATTAAATATCTTTGGTGGTAAGACAGGTCATTCCTACTGCCCCACTAACAGCCAGTTTTTATTTCTTACTTATTATTATTTACTAATATTTGGTTATTTTTCTTTCAGGCTCCACTGGCAGCATTAATACAGCAACCTTCTAGTTCAGGATTATACCTGGAGAGTGCCTCTGTTCTTACCATAAACCTACCTAGGAATATTTTCTAGTCTGAAATATCCAGTTTAATTATTAGCATTCTAAAAATCTCTGTCATTTCAGTAGTGAGATGGATGCTGTACATCCATGAAATGAAAAGCAATGACAACTACTCAGAGAGATGAACCTGCTCCATATCTTGGTCCTGATATAAAAATGAACTGCAGCCAAGAAACACTGATTATTTCTGGGCCCCTCTCCCAAAACAGTAGCCACACAATTATATCTGTCTACAGATCTGTCATCCACATATCCTTCCATCTACGTATCTGTCAATTCTCCTTTGTAACAATTGAACCTAATGGCTGATTTCAAGCAAATTGTCCAGAAGTCTCAAAGATGCTGAATTTTCACAAGCAGATTTTTAAAACCAGTTGTCGTGCAGAAGACAGGGAACCTTTAAATGGCCTCATCATAGAGGACACGAGGAAAGCTTGTCCCTAAATTGCATTGCTGGGTTGCAAATCAGCTCTAGATAAGCTACAAAGAATGCTGTCTTGTTTAGAGGAAGAAGTTGGAGAAAGGGAAGGGTACAAGGCAACCTCAGGTGGCCTTGGTGACACTGAAGAGGGGAGAAGCCCTTTTATGAGCTGGCCACATGAAAATGGTCACCTTGAAGGAGACTGCAGCAGCAGAGATGAAGGCAAACCTGCAGGATGCCCCTGTTCAAAGAGCAGCCTGATTTTCTCTGCCCATGCCCCTCTGTATTTCCTGGGAAATAGGAACAACCAACTGAGTAGGAGACCTGAAATGGTAATTTTAGGATTTCTCTAGAGTGAAGCAGGACTTCCCAACCTGTGATCCCCTTCCAAAGACACAACACTACCTCTCTCAGCTTCCCAGCCCTGCTCAGCACTGTGTCTTTAGCTTGAGAACGACAGCTTTAGAGCCTACAGCAAGAACAGGTCACCTGTAATTAGGAATTTCTCTTTGGACTTTATCCAGCTCCTACTGAGCCAGCTGAAAGACTGGAACAGCTCCTGCAAGTACAGCCTTTAGTATTTTGAGCCTATTTGGAGTCCTGGTACAACAGAAAAGGGGCAGAAGTAAGAGGAGGATGCAGAATCAGCTTGATATTCCCTCCTGAGGCTCACTAAGCTCTCAGGTAACCCAAGGCTTTGTCCATAAATTGCTGTTTTCTCTCCATTTCCTAAAACCAGCCCAAATAAAAGAGTTATAGCATTCCATCCCAGAGCTGACTAAGATTTTTAGGAACGCTTATCACCAAGCACAGCACTTGTTCCAGGATGGATGATGGCAGTGGGCCACCAAAGCACCACCAAAAGCTGATAGACAAATATTCTAATGAACTGTTGCTCTCCTGACAGTGCTGATGGCATCGTGAAGGGTGTGACACGTTTTGAGGGCTCCTAATTGTCTGCACACATTTCTCAGAACAACTGAACATTTTTTTCCAGGGAAATACGCTCTAGCCACAAATGTTTTGAAGGTTTCTTGAGAATCTCTCATGAATGATTGCCAGTGCAAGTTTTGAGCTGGGCAGAAGCTCAACAGAGCTGCGCTTGTTCCTCTGTTCAAACTTTCTGCTTTAATGCAAAATGTCAACAGTAAGAAATGTTTAAGACATTTGGTAGGATCACAGCTAAGAAACAGTTCTTTCCCTCTCTCCTTTCACCTCAGTTACTCCCCACATAATCTAAAAACAGCAGAAGGGATTAAACATAAATAATCTGAAGATGGCAGTCATCTTACTCTGCATTCTCTTCACTTCGCCTGCAAAATCCCTACCCATCCTCAATGCCATGCATGAACAAAGGGGAAACAACCAAATACAACAAACAGCTCTGCAAAGATTTAATCTTATTTCACCTGTGGAGGTTGGGCCTTTCTGCTTCTTTTCTTCAACCATAAAGGGACAAAAATGCAATATATCCATAAAATGTCACATTTACCTACTAAGAGCTCATAGCTCTTTCTGCAAGGGTGACTTCTAGAACAGCTGCTGGAAGGATGAGGATTTTGAGAGCTGAAGTTGAAGATTGCAAAAGGAAGAGAGGAAAAACACAAGAAAAGAAGATAATAACTGGATGATAATTTAGAGTATCAGAAGGAATGAAGAAACCAAATTGCTGTGGTACCTTGAGAGATCAGGGTACAAAAATCCAGGCAGGTGGATATTCTGAATAGATCAAGATAAATGAAGATATTTTATGGGCAGAGCTGATTTCAGAGATGCTGGGAACAGACAGATTTGACATTTCTGCACACAATGCTCTGTTCCTGAGAGGTCCATTCAGCTGGGTTGTTACTGTGCTGTTCTTGGGGTAAGAACCACGTTCCAAAGAGCGAAGTAATCCCCCATCTAAGCCACAAAAGTGGCTTTTATGCAGACTGCGATTCTTTTGCACGACATGTTTCTCCCCATTAAGTTTCTCTCCAAATGCAGAGCTCAATACACAACTCCACAGTGAGTCCTGAATTGATGATTTTCCATGGAGATCAGACTTCCCGTGGCTCTGATGACACCAGGCTTCAGAATTAGATGGGCTGGCTTTGGGAAGTGGATTTCCTACGGCCTGCTGCTGAATGGCTCTGCACACAGGCACAATGATATTAGTGGAACTTCACTGGAGAGAGGCTTTTTTTTTTTTTTTTTTGTTCATCTTCCTGTTCCTGCCTACAGCTTTCAGGAATTACTGTAATACTATAATCAGGAACATTAGTTAACATTTCCTAGAATATATTTCTGAGAATTATACATATTTGATGCGAGGCTCTACAGGGATTAAGGAAAAATGCAGCAAAACCATATGCAATCACTGGTAATACACTGTCCTGGTATGCAATCACTGGTAATTCTGAATTTCAGAACCACCCTGACTGTGACAAACCATAACAAACAGATGTATGTGTGTTTCCAGAGTGTGGGACTCAGATAAAGGGAAAATCCTCTTTCACAATGTAAGGAAGAACTCTTGGATGGTCTGAAGCTGGGATAGCTGGGATGTCAGTGCTGGCCAAGGGCAGGCAAAGGCACAGCCAAATTATCATGAGGCACCATCCATCTGCAGCAGCAGCTCTCACTGGAGTAAATAATGAATGTTCTTGCTGGAGCAGCTCATCCCAGCTTGACTTTCTCCTCAAACTGTCACTTCTAGACTCAAGGAGACACAAAACTTAATGCTACTTTTGCTGCAGGCCCAGGAGCTGGGCATGGGTGAAGCTACAGAAGGGGGAGATGCCCTCTCACAGCACCACATATTATTAAGAAAGAACCTCATTATTCCCAAGTGGATCAAAGCTAAGTTAAGGTTTTTTAAAAATCGTATTTAATGCACAAAGTAAACTAACTCCCAACGAAACTATTAATTTGGAGTTGAAACTAAGCTGAGGATGGGTAAGTCACTGGCAAACGCAGTGGAATTTCTGTACAAAAATGGGAAGGGTTCTCCCACTGCTCTGGATTTGCTCCAGGAGCTCTGTGCAGGAGCACAGAAGCCACATCAGATCATGTATTTGGGCAATACCAAACAGGAGTGGCAGACGGGCAGAAGATAATGAAACATATTCTTCAAACAGCAACACTAGAGAGTATTTGGATGGAATAACAACACTCAGCACTCATAAAACTTTGTGGTTTCACTGTTTTTTTGGCAAAATATATTTACTGTATTGAAACAAATCACAGAGCATTCACAGGCAGCCACATTTTCTACGTGTTCTGTAACACAAAAGATGAAAAGATCATCTTTCCCGTCTGTCTGGGTTTAAATGACTTCCATTGATGAATAATTTTTAAAACATCAGTATGCCAATGGTAATATGAATGATGATAATTTTCAGATGTTTCTAATTTGCAGTTGGAGATAAAAATACACAAACCCATTTCAATATTTTTTACATGCAGATAATAAACGTGCTTCTTCTACTGATTATCCCATTGATTTAGGGTAGAGACATTCATGTATCATTACATAATTTTATTTAATGATTGTTATGTCTATGGGTAAGATGTCTTATTCCATTTAATATGTTACATCTGACTGAAGGCCAGGGTGGCTTTGATAAAAAAAGTGCTCTGCCTAATATGTCGTTAGTAATGGCTCAGTTTCCCTATTTGCCCTCAGAATTTGAACACAAAGTAAAATAAGTCCACATTTCTTTAAAGCATGCAGGCAGCTGAAACACACATATTTGCATAAGCTGCAACACTCAGTGAATGGCAAAAGCCATGCAGACCACCAAGCACAAGGAAAACACTGTGGAGGATGGAGAGGTAAAACGGAAGAGATGAAAAGGGAAAAAAAAAAAAAAATAAACCATGCATCCATGAAAGCAATGGCAGGCACTGGTGGAAGAGTAAGTGAACACCTTGAGGTGTAGAGAAAAAAAGGACAGATACCTACCCCAACCTGTGCTATCTAGCTACCGACCTGTGGACTTATAGTATCACCAGATGGCTCACCAAAGGGATCACTGTTGGAGGAGGCCTGAGACCCATCAGGCTAGAATACAAGAACATAACACCTTTTTTTCTCAACAATAGAAAGTGAAAAGTCAACACGAGGTTATTTTCATGCTGTGGGCATAACAAGAACATCCTATCTCATGAAAACCAGAGAGTGAGGCCTCACTCTCCAGAGCCGTGGCGGTTCCCTACAGCTGCTGCAGGCACCAAAGGACCTCACCAGTTCCTGCTGGAGCCCAGGCAGGAGCTGCCACAGACTTCAGGAGGTACTGGATCAGGCCAAGCAGAACTGCATAAGGCCCTGAAAGCCATGTGAAACAGAAAGAGTCCAAGCTTGGGTTATTTTGCATTTTTTGTTGTACCGACCCCCTCTTGCCTTTGGCTCACTCGGGCTCCTACCTCCCTGAGACACCTGGTGATTTACAGTCATTGCCTGGATAGCATTTCTTGCTTTGGTCCATAAAGGCAAAGAAATCACATACTGAGGGCCAGAACATTGAGGAACATAGCTAGGCAAGCAACTGGGATGCAAGAATGTGCAGGACAACATCAACCATCATCTTTTAACGCACAAACTCTCACGTCTTTCTCTGCAGCCTCAGCATGTTTGTTGTTTTACTCCAAACTTCCTTACCATGAGTAAAGTGACTGCTGGTGTGCTAAGGAGGACACTGGATACAACTAACATGTACACATGAACTCTGAGTTTGGTTCCCTGTATGCAGTGTTAGTGCACATCAGCAGAAGTGTTGTGCTATCAGCTGTCAAACCCAAAGCAGGACAGGAATTCTGGCTGCAGCTCCCCCATAAGCACCACCCAGACCTACTGGAAAAGTTATTTCTGATGCTACAGAACAACATTTAATCAACTTTTATCTTTTCTAACTAAAAGGAGACAATGAGGATTTAGAAACCTTGTTGCTACTCACAGCCTCTGGCTCCTCACTTTTGCTTGGGCTTTCAAACCCCTCTTCAAAGAGGTCGTCTGCAGCAGGGTCACTCGTATGGGATGCTGATGATTTTGATGGAGAACTCTGTCTGGGTGCAGGGGTTGGAGCTAAACAAGGATTAAGGCAACAGCAACAATTATTCCATTGATTTCTTAAAAAAGACACCTCAGCACAAAATTTGCTCATGCTTTTACATCCCTCCACTTTCACCACCCCTGAGAATCATTCTCTAACGAGGAGCTGCAGGAGGTAAATTTGGGCACAGTTGTCATTATCAATCCCACGTGTTCAATGTCATTTGGCAACTTCCAAATTAAGTTTGGCTGCATCTGGTTCTTTATGAACCTGGGAGACACCACTACATTACATCAGGAACGTGTGAGCTGCCTGCCCTGTGGCAGGTAAGTGAAACAGGTCTCTGACTGACCCCTGGTGAATCCCATGAATTCCTCTTTTCAGCAATTTGCAAATCTCCCTCGCCATGCTATGAACACCATAAGCTTATTTTACAGCTCTTCAATGATTTTCCCTATGAGTCCAGTATGTCAAGCTACTAAAATAAATACTCATCCCCTAATTTCTGCAAAGTATGGGTGGGACACAAGTGAAACCAATTGTAAGGTTGAATGCCATGGGCTTTTGCCAACCACCTTGCATGTTCCCATCACGAAACAAATATTTACTGTTTTAGAAATTAAATTTCAGACTGTAGCTATCTGGGCTGTTCATTTCTATGACCTCTGAAACTCCTCTCTGTTATTTTCCTTTATGGCTAGAACACATTTCTTAAGCCAGAGCATGCGTGAAGTTTCTCAGTATCTGGGTTGGAATTTAAAAAGAGACAGAAGTGCTTTGAGGAGCAGTCATGTCTGAGGAAAGGAATGGCTGAAAGTCCATAAATACTCACGTGAATTTGTAGATGGTGTCGTGGAAGTCACAGGAGTCAAATTTAACTGAGAGATGTCAAAGTCATCACAATCATCTGCTTCCTGTGCCATCCCAACTTTGTTAAAGTAACTTGAGAAGGCCTCTGAGGTACAACTGAGGGAAGGCTGATCTGGTTTTCTTGATGGCACTGGTGGAGGCTGAGCCATCTGGAAATCTTTAAACATTTCTTTTCCCATTTTCTGTCTGGGCCTGTCTGTCTGCGGACTCGACCTGTTGGAATCGCTCGTGGGCGGGACGGTGGCTATAGGAGCAATGGTGCCTTGAAACATGGCTGCTTGTAAAGGCAAAACAGTTTGTGTTGGCATGAAGGCAGTGGGCTGGAACTGGCCAGCCACAGCTGGCCACGGCTGCTGGGTGGGAGGAAAGATGCCGGGCTGGCCCCACGCGATGGGCTGTCCTCCCTGCATCACCTGAGCGACTGGAGGCTGGGCACCCATGGCCAACTGCTGCTGAACGAGTGGTTGCTGTCCCCAGAAGGAGGGCAGGACAGCTCCCATGGCAACATAACCTTCAGGGAGTAAAGAGAGCAGGAGGGGGGAACAAACGGGATGAAAGATTTTAGTGGTGCTGCCGAGAGCACGCAGGAAAAGCGACACGATAAATCAGAAATGTGCAAAGCTGCACCGGTGATACCAGGGCTGCAGCACACTGGGAATGAAAGCTGAAAACACTGAATTCACATCACTGCACACATACTCACAGACAGAACCACGGGCTGGTGGACTCTGCAAAGCAATCATCTCAAATTGCATCATAATGCTACTACTACTAATAATAATAATAAAAAATCCAACCCAGATGATTTCAGATTAAAACGCTCACACTTGGTTATTACCCAATTACTTGAGAACATCAAAAGATCTTGAGCTTCTGCTGCACTAAATACCTATTAACAACAAACTGCTTCAGGTATTAGGCTAACATAACCCCCTCCAGTTGAGGAGGAAATTAAAGATTAAAATTATAATTGCTTCCTGTCAAACTCTTGATAGCTTTAAAGGAGGCTTCAGGTCTGACTGTGTAGGAATTATAAGATCAGTGCTTTTTTATTTACAACAGCAAAAGTGCTCTGAAACTAAAATTCCTGTATAACATTTCACAAATTAAACTACCTAACATAATTATGTTCCACTGATAGAAGTACTTTGCTTTAGACATGCTGTCTCACATTTAAATTCAATACATACCACTAATTCTTTGCATAATGTAACTTCTCTCTCAATTTTAATACTCCTATAGCTTTAAAACTCTTGTTTCCAACCTGAGTGCTTCCTTAGTCCTCCTGCACCTTTTCCACTGTGCGTTATTTCTAGGCAGTTTTGTAATCACAAACATAAAGAATTGAACTTTGAGAGACCCAATTCCTGAATGATGGAAGGAGCAGTAGCTCAGATACATTTCTGTTCCAACAGATGTGCAGGATGGATTCTCCAGATGTTCTTTGATCTCGACCTCATCCCAGCAAAGAAGGTTTCCATCTGACATTACCCCCAAACCCTCTACTGCCACTGTAACCTGCCTGAGGTGCAGTGGCTAATCTGGTGCCATCAGAGCAGGTAACCAATTAGAAAGGCACTGCTGAATGATTCAAGGTACTCCTCCTCCTCCTCTTCCTCTCTTTTCCTAAGTGGGGCTGTAGAGTACTGGGAGAGATCAGCAATCAAACCACAGTGTCTGTGCAGAATGCACCCAGCTTTTGAATTCTGAGCACTCTGAGGAGCACAGGGAAGTCTGGAGGACATTTCAGGATTTGACAAATTGGAATACCTTTGAAGTGCAATGAAATTCTCAGCTTCTGTTTACTGGAGACAACAGGGGATACTCACTGCTATCACAGAACCCCCAAATCTAAACTAAATGCTGTTTCCTCTCTTGCTCCTGTACCTAGAAGTTCTGTTACCCAGATGGCTGAACTGTGCTTGAACTCCCAGTGACATTTTCGGCTTCTGCTTTAAAAAATGTAGGCAAATTCAAACTAATGTACTCCCTGCTTGTTCAAGGCTTGCTTTGCCTTGCCCTGAAGCACTGACCTCAAAAGCCTTCCCCACTTCCACCCTGCTAAAATCAATGCCCTGAGTACTGAGATGCAAACCAGAGCTGGGCACTGATCCCCAAATCGGATTCCAGACTGTAATTCCAGGGCTTTCCTTACCTGAGGGTACGGCAGCAGTGCTGAAAGGTACAGAACCAAACATGTCTGTACTAGCAGGGAGTGACTGGGATGAAGATGGGATAAAGGCATCACCTGGAGTAGCAGGAGTCTGCAGGGAGAGAACACAAGGGTGACTTCTCAGCTGCAGCTTCTGCTCCACATTGCTGGCACATCACCTGGAACTCTAAAAATCCAGGTTTGGAGTGAAGAATGAGAAAGAAGAAAGAATGGGAAGATGTAGAAGGAAAGAAGTAACAGAAATGAAAGTATTAGAGTTTGATGGGGATGGGAGACAAAGAAAGAAATGGAGAAACTTCCTATTACAGGAAAAAAATCAAGGTGAAATTTGTCTGGAATCCATCACATGCAAAATACTGACATAATTTCTTTCTGCAGAACATAAAGACTTGTGATTTTAGATGTTAGGTGACAAAAGGGAAAGACAGTGACCAAGCCATTAACTTTCAAGTTATTATTATCAGTTAAGGTAAATGAAATATCTACAGGAGTGAATAAGTATTGCTTCTAATTAACCAAGAGGACCAGAATCATAGGTCTACACTAAAGAAAAAGCCAAATCCAACTGAGAAAGCTGAGGATGAGCAGAAAAGGCTTTGAACATCTAGTACCAGAATGATCCAGAATATACTGGAGATTTGAGGCTCCTGACCTCACAGCACCTGAATATTCTCAGTATAGTCACACTTCCCTACAGCTTAATGTAAGGCTCAAAAACTTTATATGAATTTTTTCTGTCATCATGTTGAGACTTTTTTTCCTCCTTAAAATACATCCATCCCTTTTTTCTCTCTCTCTCTCTCTTTACTTCCCTCCTTTAACAGCAGTTCTGGGATCTGCACTTGGTGGATCCAGAGACAGGAGATATGAGGCTGTAACTGGATCTTCTGCAGTGCAGTGAGAGAGCAGTGAAGCATTTCCCTCTGACAAACACCAGGGAAGCAGATCTGCAGCTCAGGTTGCACGCTATGTGACACTTAAAAATAAAAACTGAAGGTACTTCTGCACGTTGTCATGAAGCAGGGACTGCACGTTCAATTTACTTCACTTTTATTTTCCTGCAACCTAAAAACTTTGAAATTGTCCCCACTGGAATGGCTGAGGACACAAATTGTAAATGTGCTCAATAAATGTGCTGAAAAAAGCATGCAGGGAAAAACATAGTGCAGTTTCCCTGAGTACTCACTGGGGGAGAGGTTACATCAGGAGGAGTGGACATGTCCCAAAAAGCTCTAGTTGGGTAACAGCCTGTAAAGAGAGAAAAAAAATCCATTTATCTTTTGAGGAGAAGAAACTGTGAGTTAAGCAGTTACAACTTGTAAAGTTATCTGGTAAACAGCAAGCAAGACAAACTTCCCCAAAGTCCTGCAGGCTTCGACTGTGAAGTCCCACAAGGAGGAGGCACACAGGCTCAAACTGTGGGATTTTAATATTGCTGATGGACCCAAATAGCCAACAACTCACTATAAAATAATTCTGTAGGGAACTCTCCAAAATGAAAAAAAAAAAAAAATTAATAAAACATGAAACAACTATCCAGAACAGGACTGGATGCATTACTGCTCTGCCTTTAATATGAGTGAGCTCCAAGCATGATTTATGGCCAGTCCTTTTCCTTGGCTCCTTGTCCAACCCCTCACTTCAAGGTCTTAAGGCATGGCAGCAGCATGTGGAGTGCCAGAAGGATACAGAAGGAAAGGCTTTCAAAGTGCTGCCTGATTTCCCCTTGCCCATGGGACAGGTGTGACCTGGATAAGTGGACTTGAAGGAGGATGCACAACTGGGTTATTCCAAGTTTGTGGCTCCACATTTAATTCCTGTTAGAAATATTTCCTCGGGATGCTCTTCACTGGGAGCTCAAAACAGGTCACCCATGCAGGCCTGGCTAACTGGCCCAGAAGAGAAAAAACACTTTATTATAAGAAGCAACTTGAGTGGCTGCATAATTCTAGCTCCTTCACGTGTTCTAGAGCAAATTTACTCCCTTCCACCCACCTGCAAATGAGTTCAGGGATGTTAAAGCACAGATCCCTCAGAGCTCTGCAGAAAACCTAAACCCCACCCAGCACCCTTACCAGGGTGGTTATACTGGAAAGCTTTGGGGAGAACCCAGAACTTCTCACTGCCTTTCTTACTGGTTTTCCCAGTATCACACCCAATCACACCCACAAAATGTGGGAAGGTACAATTCCCTATGGACAAGATTTAATGCAAATCTTAGTTTATCTCATTAAATCTCCTCCCCATCTTAGGCCATAAACCTTGGATTCTCCTGTCAACAGACAGCTCTGACACTCCGTTGAGTCTTGTCCTGCAAAAGCAGCCCCTGAATGCTTTGGACAGTAACCAAACTGGAATGTCAGGCTTACAGCCTTCCAAGAGACCAAGATCAACCCAAGATTTTTTCCTGCCTTTAACCTTCCATTAAAAATTATTCCTTAAGGAGTAAGACTTCACATATCAAAAGTTTATACATTTTTTTTTTCAATCCACTCTCTATTCTCACACATAAAAGCAACACCACAATCACTTAAAACTGGAATTTGTCTAAGCAGCTCAGATGATTCTCAGCTTCACATCACGATGTACCCAGGGATGAATTATCTCACATTTTCTCACATCATGTTTTATATTAAAAAAGATCACATTGCTTTAGTGTTATCACATTGCATTATCTTCTTATGGGCTTATATATCCCTCTAAGTATCTGCAAGGAAATGCAGAAAGGAAAAAGAGGGAAAGCCACGTTTTCATTAGGGTACACCAATTCCAATCCTCTGTACTAAAATACTGCCAGGAGTAGCTTTTGAAAAAAAAAAAACCCAAACAACCCAAACAAGCAACAAACCCAGCCTAAGTCCCTTCTGCAGTGTGCACAAACACATCAGGCAGTTGATAAAATGCCCAGGAAGGTGGGAATAATGACAACAGCAGCATTGATTTGGAAATCACTTCAAGCCTCCTGTAGGCACTACTGACCCAAGAGGAGTTAGGTGACACTGAAATCCTCCAAGTGTCACTTTCTTCTCATCTCTCCAAACTGCTTGTTCAGCAGCACCCCAAAGCTGCCCCCCTCCTGAACCACTCACCGTTTGCTCCTAAGGAGCACTTGTGTCCTTCCCATGAGCAAAGGCTCCCCTGTGCCTCCACCCCACAGGGGAGCAGATGAGCAAGCCAGGGAGGATGGGTGCACACAGCTGTGTGCAAAGCTATGCGTTTGTTTTTTTTTTTTTTTTTTTTTTTTGGTGGAAAAAATAGTATCGGTTTCACAGGAATACTGGAAATTGATAGTCAGTATACTTTTGAACTCTGGATTATCTGGCCTGCATTTGAAAGGTGGTAACTCAGCTCCCTGTGCCTCCATTCTCCTGGATAATGGGAATAGTAATACTTTTCAGGGTGCTTCAAGGTGATGGATCTTTGGATACTCTTCACAGATATAATTCTGTTAAAGCTCTGCAGACACATTTCTAAACAGGCAGCTGGAGAGAGTGATAGGAAAGTCAACAGCACTTTGTTATAATAAAACCTCACTCACAATATTCCCCAGGAAAAAGAAATACATTTACAGGGGAATTATTTTTTTACAGAATAGCAACCTCATATGCAACAGGAGCTACAGAACCACATCAGAGAATGCAAACACAAATTTAGTGGGAACACAACACCTTCATTCACTGACTGGAGGCAGCTTTAAACAGCAACCCTTGGAGGTGGATTTTAGAGTCCCAAATAGTTCAGGAGTCTTGTTTCTACAGCCCAGTTCTCAGCCTGAATAAATGAATGCATCTTCTCTGACACAGAGCTGCCTTTATCTACTTGCAGCACACGAGATCCTGGACACCAAGCACTTACCTTTTATTTCTGTGATTTCACTGTCACTACAGAACTGATTTCACCCCTTATGCTTCATTAAGATTATTCACATCTGATATTAGCTACATTCCAGTGAAGTTAATCCCAAGCTGAACATTTTCCAATTGCACTATTCCTATAGATGATTTCAGCTATATTTCCTTAAAATATTTTTTAGCATCACAACCTTACCTGAGTGACTGAAACAAGATTTTCATCAATGTCCAGCAATAAGTTTCCATTCTCCAGCTGTAAAGCATGATTTATGAAATGAGATGAATGATTTATGAAAATGACATGAATTTCTGAGCATGAAAATGATAACCTCCATAATTATTGACTTCAGCATTGAAATGAAAACCCTTTCCATCTTGCTGTGAGCACAGATATGAAATCAGGCAGTCAAAACAGTGAGTCTGAATGCTGCTGGGATGTGGGGCAAACATACACTTCATTTGTGCTACATCTCATCTTCTGGTGGATAAAGCAATTTTACCACTTGTGACACACCTATTTATTTTCTTAAACATTTATTAATTCAGCAGTAAGCATACCCAGTGAGCTCTGATCCTACTTACATTAATGGAATTTTTCCCTGGCTTGGTGAAAGAAGGGATTTAACATCCTCAGGGGAAAAAAGAATGATTGAGTTCTGGATGACAAAAGCTCTAAAACCAAGTATCTTCAGAAAAAACCCACACATTTCTCTCTAACTAGGGAAATGCAACATCAATGTAAACATAATTAAGATAATTATTTTCTTTTCATAGCAATTTTGAAAATTACATGAGTAAACTGGAGTTATATTTAAATCTATAGTTTGTGTGTATGTAAATATAGGTGGGAATATACTACCCTCACATCTGTACATATCTGTATCCATCCACACACTTAGCACATATTACCACTTCAGAATGCTAAATTTCAGGTAACATTTACTGTAGTGTTGGAGACTTAATTTCTGCAGACACAAACAACAGCAGGCTGTCAAAAATCAAATCTAAGGTGACCGAGAAGCTTCATACAAATTACCGGCCAGTAATTCCATGTCACTTAAAGATCTCACAAACAGCCTAGAATGCTTTCCCCCCCTCATCTCATCACAGAGCTGCAGAAAAGAGAAAAAAAAAGAGACGAAAAAGGCAAAGCCAAAGTAACATAACGTCACTGTGCACAATCAGGAACAGATACAGCCCTGTACCTTCCTGGAGCTGACCCTGTGTTCCCCAGCCCCAGGTGAGAAAAATGTGAGAAAAGCTGTGTCCTTTCACTCAAAGAACTCCAGAGACTTTGAAAACGCTTCTGAATAAAGCAGAAGGCTTCCAGAGGGCCCAGCTTTGGCCAGCAGTTCATCACTTTGTGCTGACAGCCCCTTGTTTGCCACCCCACCCTCCAGCACCAGCCTGGAGAGATGCTCCAGCTCTTGGCCATTTTCCAAGTGAGGATTTGTCGCTGTTGCAATAACACACACGAAACCAACTCTTGTCAAATTTTTTCCTAAGGTTGTATAAAGTAGTTTCTTTATTTGAAGAAACTCATTCTTCTATAGATTTTCTACAGACTACTGTGATTGGTGAACGAGAGACAGAACTCTTCACCTACACTGGTTAAACTAGAGGAACATTAAAAGAAAATCTCTCTCACAGAAAGAATGAACATGAGTACTGTTATAAAAACAATCCTGTTGTTTTGTTCTTTTCCTTGGGAAAGGAATTTTAGCAACTCAAAATATCAGGAAAACAGAGCTTTAGAAACTCAGAAACTCTAGGCTTGAAAACCCAGACTATGAAGATTTCTCCACACAGAGTGCTGCAAAAGCTTGGTTTTACATTCAGAAAAGCAGTGTTGGGTGTGAAACCCCCCTCGAGCTTGGCCAGCCCAGAGCTTGCCAGGCCCTCGTGCCCCTTCCCCGGGTGGAGCAAGGAGAATTAATCCTTGTGTTCCACCTGTCATGAAAGCTCCATCTTCCTACACAGGCATGTGAGACATCCTGTAAATATTTCAAACACGAAATATGGAAATCTGGCTCCTTAAGGCAGCAGCACCACTCCAAGCTGGGAGAAGTTTTAAACCACTCCAAGCCGGCAGTGGAATTCCTCAGGACACTTTTCACTATTCACTAAAAAATAACTTATTATCCAGGAGCTGGAGAAAACTGAGTGCACAAGCAATGGCAATCACAGAATCTCCTGAGCTGGAAGGCACCCATAAAGATAAGAGACAAGTGAACTGCAGTTTTCACAAACCACATAGAACTGATCCACTCCAGTACTCCCTCTGATCACCAAGTCCTCTGAAAAAAGATATTTTCTAAGCAATGCAGAAGTTCGGAATTTAAAAGGGAAATCTAAAACAGGGCTCTTGTGCTCACATGAGTGTGAAGCACCTTCTTCTTTCACTCCCATACACATATCAAGACAGAATATCCAACTTCTGCTGCTCAGTCTGTTTGTCACCAGCAGCAAGGGATCTATGCTGACATATGGCACGAGAAAACCTGCTTAATACTGCCGTACTTTTGCAAACGAGATGATAAAAGTAGCATCTCACAAAACGTGGTTTTGTAGTCTCAGAGAATGGAGCAAAGATGGTGCTTAAAAGCAGGGAAAAAATACTTTGTAATTAACGTGCACTCTTCTACAGAGCTCAGTAAGAAAAAAGAGTATGAAGGATACTAAATATAGCAAATAACCAGCAATTAGTAATTAACCTTTGAGCTGGGTATTAGCTACTCAACTCTTTTAAGGCAGCAGAGGGATTTAAACTTGGTTTCCTGCACTCAGGGTGAGTGTTACAGCACACAGCCCAGCAGACAAAAGAGGAGTCGCCCAACCACAGCCCCTCTGCAGCTCCAAATCCCTTTTTCTGACATGGATTTCACATGGAAGTCGAATGACAAGTCAAGCGGTTGGTCAAACTAAAGATTTTCTATCTTATTTCAGCCGAACATGTAAATATTTTGGCCATGACAAATATTCTGATGGTTCAAATGGTTCTTGTGGCTCAGCAAAGCCCCAGTTGTTTGCACCTTACACCACAACTGTTGATATTGCTACAAGCCCCATGAGCTGCAAGCAGCTTGCTAATTAACCACAATTCATTCTAAGAAAACAATTAGAACCACAATGAAGGAGCATGTCAGCATCGTGACTAAACCCATCATCAGTCAAACCACATCTGCTAGGTTGAGACACACCAAAAACATCCCACAGACATTGTTTTCCTGTAAAACTGCTGCTGAATTAATGAAGTGGCATGGGAACTCGACAAAGAATTGCTCAATTACATCCCAATTAAAGAGAATACACAGAAGAATGTGTGTCAAGAAAAAAACTGTCAATGTCTTTGCAATCTCCAGCTTCCTACAGATCCTAAAGATCCTCCAATGCCATAAACTCTCCCAGTTACAGATGCTGTTACCACCCCAGATTTACAGAGGTACAGCTGAGCACAACCCTTTCATTTTAAGGCTGCTGTGAACATTTGACTGTGGAACCAAGAATGGTTTGGGGTGGAAGGGACCTTAAAACTCATCCAATTCCATCCCCTGCCATGGGCAGGGACACCTTCCAGCAGAGCAGGGTGCTCAGAGCCCCATCCAGCCTGGCCTTGAACACTTCCAGTGACAGAGACAATTCCCAACCAGTACAGGTCATGTCAGCCACATGAGCTGCCATAAAACCACTGCTGAATTTTTATCCAAAATACAGGCACTGTGGGCATCTGACACTGCACAGGGTAAAAAATCCAGTGCTCAGCATCCAAGGGGACGTGGGAATTCTCATGTTTACAGTTCCTCTTTTGAGTTTCACAGGGTAACTCTGAATTACTGATCACGACCATTCTCCTCCAGGGAATTCTCCTGAAGCCATAAACCCAAGTCCTGGGTGTGATGAACCCAAACACAGGGCAGCCTGGAGCTTCACTGCACTCCCCATCTGCCCAGTTTCCTTTGCTTGGTGTCTGGGAAGCCCTGGTGCTGGTGAAACATCCTGTAAGTCCTGCACAGCTGAAGAATTGGGACTGTTGGCTGTAACTGACATCCCAGATTACCAAGGAGTGTTGAGGGAATTGAATTGCTCCACTGTTGCTCGATATCTTCCTTTAAATTAAGGAACTCTTCATATGATCAAAACAGACGCTTACTCATTTGTTTATTTTCTCTTTATTTGCAGGGAACTTAATTCTGAATTCCCTGTGTACTTGGGGTATTTACTTTTATAGGAAATGGTATTTACAATGCTTCAATTACCACTTTTCTCTGACAGACTCTAATAAATCAAGAGTCCACCAGAGTGGCTCCAGCTTGGAGCCAGGCCCACACTGCTCCCAGGCTCCACATCCCCAAGCTAATGGAACTTCCCAGGCACAGAGGGTGCTGGTGCAAAGGTCCCAGACATGTGGTCAGGACATTAAAGGGTTCATCTTCCTTTAATGCCAGGATTGCAGGTGGGAGACACAAGAGGTGATGAGAACCCAAACTTCCACGAGGGAGCCAAACTCCACCTCTGGGCTGAGACAGGATTCTTGCAGGGAATAAACTCAACAGTGGAAGGGAATAAGGCACAACCTCGTATTTATTATTTAAAATACCTGCAATGCACTGTTAGACAGTGCCTATTGCTTTTCAAAACATCAGGTGACTGGAAACCAAACTTCAGAAACAAGTAATTTCTACCTTCATTACTAAATACCTTGTCATCAGGGTATTTTCCAAACTTTGATATCCCATGAGTTTCAGCAGGCAAAAAAGCCAAGACCTGTGTACGTCTGTACCTAATAATGTAGGGTAGCACTGATTGAATCTGGAAAAATTACACCCCTAATTGTGCAAATGATGTAATTTAAGGCATAAAGTGATGCAGACCAGGTTAGAAAGGTTGTAAATAAATGTTTTAGCAAACTACTCTGAGCTGTGAGGCTCTGAACAAATCTGAAAGTAGTAAATCAACACAAGGTGCAGCTGTCAATTTAATATATCAACTTCTATCAGAAAAAAATCTGCATGGGTCATATTAAATAGAAGACAAAATTCATTATATGTGACAGAACTTTGTGCCACAATCAATGAGGTTCATCTATGGTTCAATTACACTCTTTTCTATACTTTGGAGAATATCAAAAGGTGCAGAATATCAACCCAAAAAATGCCCAGGCACCCAGGGAAGTTTAGGAATGCAAATACAAATGAAGCCTTTAAATATGTGACCCAACAGGTTGCCTGAGAGGGGCCACTGAAATGTTCACCACTAATTTACATTGCCCAAGTTCTGGATTAAAAACACAAATCTATAGTGCCACACACATGGCAGCACTCATGTGCCCATACACACCAAAAAAACTGTGTCACCAAGGCAAAGCCTCCATCTCTGGGGTTTTTTAATTTTGTTTTTTCTTGCTGCTTGAACAGCAGAGAGAGAGAACAGTTACAAACTGATCAAGGGCAGTGCTGCTGGATTAGAGCTCCCCCACACTATGATTACATCCCAAAATCCTAAAGGATTGCACTGGGAAGTGGATTCAAAGCTTTGATAGCACATAATCATTCTGCTGGTGGAGCAGGGCTTAGGATCACATTGGGGGAATGGTATTACCCATGCAGGATGGAAACCCTGCTAGCAGGACAACTCCTACAGAGGAAAATCAGCTCAGGATGTGGCCCACAATATCCACATGGCGTAAAAGAACAATTAAATTAGGACATTTTGTTCCTATCTGTGAAACAGCATTCCTCCACTGTTAAAACCTGCTATTTGACATGCCAGATATAAAATCAGGGATGGTCTGAAACATGAAGTTTGCATAGGCAGATTTGCAATGCTCAGAAACTATCCAGATTATCTTTATCTCTACTTGTCTGTACATTAACAATGGATTAATTCTAACATCCAACCCCTCCTGATTGCTGGAAATCAGACTCTGAATTCAGGTTAGCAGCTTTCTGAATTGTCTTGCTCTACATGCCAATGCAAAAACAATTTTTCAAGATTTGGTTAAAATGCCTTTAGCTTTGAGCTCAAGTGTTAAATTCCACATAAACCATGTACTTAACACACACAAAAGAACTTCAACACTTCATGTTGACGATGCTATAAACTGGGAAGATTAGGGAGGTGGACCTGGCTTCTGCTTCCTGTGCCACTGAAGTTTTTATTAAGGAATAAACCAGAAAATATCCCAGAAAAAATAGCTCAAAAAAAAAAAAAAAAAAATGGTTGGATGGGGCTTGGAGCAACCTGGCCTAGGTGAAAGGTGTCCCTGCCCATAGCAGGGGGCTGAAATGTAAGATCTTTAAGGTCCCTTCCAATCCAAATAGTTTTATGATTTCCATTCTATGATTCTGCCTAAAAAGCAAAGGCCCATGCCAACATCAACCCAGGTCACAAGACATTGTCCCGACAAACTAACATATTTTCCAATTTTGCAACAAGTAGCTGTAGCTGTTAAAAATCCACGTCCCACACTGCACTACTAAACCTCATACGTGGGGTTTAACTGAGTGTGACTAAGTCAGGACATTTGAACACAGGTGTCTCTTTCAGCAAATGTAAATAAAACTGGACAGTTTTCCCAGCACAGATGGCCAGGACTGTGCACTCCCTTTCTCACCTCATGTCTGAGAATTTGATCCTGGAAGCCCAACTGGAGGCTGAACTCAATAACACCAGCTGCAAGTTGTTTCTGCAAAGCCACTGATGCAAACTTTGGGAGCAGCCAGATGTGGGAATGGCACTGCAACCCCAGCCAGAATCAAAGCTGAGCTTCCCCAAACACTCCAGAAGCACTAGGCAAATCTGGTGGCTGCTAAACCTGAGTGTGCTCAGGTCCAGCTTCATCTGCTCCTCCCAGTGTCCTCAGCAGTGGAATTTCTCCCTGTCAGCTCCAGCCTGGTTTGACATTCCCCACGTAGCTGGCACAGCCAAATGCCTGCTTGCATTGTGAAGCACCAGCTCTGATGCCTTGGATCTTTATACAGCAGCGAGATGAGTTGTTTGAAAGCCGTCATGAAATTGTTAAGCAGATAGTTTAGACATTTTGATGAGTAGAGAAGGTTTTATTGTGACGTGACTGACAGTCTCTGTGAAGGGTATTTACAGTCTGACTCTTATTTCTAAAAACACCGTGACAGGTAGAACTTGATGTGGATGTTTAATGGGGAGACGAAGGGAAATTATGACAAAAAGAGCTCATTAAACATTTCCCTTTTTTTAGAACAGTTAATTTCACACACAGAACTAGAATTTCTAAGTGGAACATGGACCACTTAACAGAAGATTTTAGGGTAAGCCTGCTTTCTTTGTCTTTATGTCTACTCTCAGTGAATGGGGAACAGGAGAATTGGTCTAAGGACAGAGCAGAGAGAAAATAAGAATGAATTCAAGGAGTGTGAGTCAATACAGAGGAAGAGAGAGGTACTACTGTGAGGGAACTGAATTCCAGGAAAAGTGTGTGTCTGGAGCTCAGCTGCACACCCAGCAGAGGAAAACCACAGGAGAGCAGGATTTGCTGGGAAGGGATGCAGCAGGGAGATGGGGAAACACAAGAATCACATTGAGTAAGCAATCTTTTCATCCCAATGTCAGAGAAGTGACTTGGCAAGCAGCCACTGCTGATAATTGAGTTCAGTGGGTCCGTTCCAACCCCGAGATGTGAGGCTCATTCCTTTCCACCTCATTTGCTCCGTATTTACATTATTTGATATCAGAGATCATGAGGAGCCAGGCTATAAAGCACTTTGACACCTGCTGACAAACGGCCTCACACAATGGCACAGCATTGTTAAGTACGTGAATACACAATTTTGAACTCTCCTGCTCCTCCCTGGAACCACCAGGGAGACGTTTCACACCTTCAGCCTCAGTGGGATCCTGTATCTATGGAGAAATATTTGCCCCAATGGTTCTGGTGCCTTAGGAAATTGTGTCTTACTGAAAATCAGTGTGAATTACACTGCCCAGTTCCAAAGCAGCCTTGAAATGGGGATTCTGCCCTTGGGTGGATCTCACCCTACCTAAGCCTAACTTTTAGAAGCCATCAACCCTGCAGGTTATTTATAATTCATGTGCAGCCACAAAGAACCACGTGCAGATGTACAAACAGGATGATGTCCTGTTGTGCAGATGGGAGGAATTTCACAGAATCAGAGAAGCACTGAATGGTTTGGGTTGGAAGGGGCCTTAAAGATCATTTCATTCTAACCCCTTGCCATGGGCAGGGAATTCTCCCCCTGGAGCAGGTTGCTCCAAGGCCAATCCAAGGTGGGAAGTGGCCAGCTCTCTCCACTGGCTACAGAGAGACAGGGCTGGAGGGCACCTGGATGAGCACTTCAATATCCCTCACTCTTCTGTTCAGAGACTAAACCTGCCTGGGAAAACACCACAGGAAAACAATCCCAAGATGGAAACTCCACCTCTGCCCAAGGACCGTGGGCAATTCAGCCTGAATTCAACCAAAACTTGCTGCATTAGGAGCTGAATCATCAGCAGAGAGAATTCATGGTGCCTGAAACCTATCAGGAGCCACAAAAAAGTTTCTCACTTCATTCATCCATTATGAAATCACTGAAAGCAAGACCTCCTAATAAAGGAAGTGTCCTTACATGTTTAAACCAGGTACATGAGCTTGATTATTCACCCTCAGATTGAATTTTAGAGGTTTATATAATAATGACAGCTATAAATTGAAAACAAAATTATGGCAAGTGTCTCAATGACAGAGAATCTCACATGTGGAAGGGCAAGCAATAAATCAGATGGGCAGTGGAATATTAAATTGCTAATTTTAAGAGCTATTGCTCTTTTTTTTTTTCCTTTTAATACATACTAATGTAAAAAGGTGAAGCAGGATCTCAGCTACCTCTTTCTTCCTCTTTTCCTTTTCTTCATTAATTAATGTACAGAAGATGATTGGAGAAAAAGCTTTAATCCCTTTAAATTTAACCATGAACTACTGAAAAAAAAAATAAAAATAAGGTGCAACCAGCTTCATGGAGATGGCAGAGTAAATAAATGTATTTGATGATTACAGAGTAGGTTCCATATATCTCATATCTGCTATTTACAGGACAGAGCAGTACCAGAGTGTCTGCAGACATAATTGCAGGCACTGCACACCCAGTCACACTGCAACAACCTAAATGACACACTGTACCCTGAGTGAAATTGAGGCATCACTGAAGGGATAATAAAAGAGTCATGGGAAAAGCACAGCAGAAAAATTGTAACTCTGAACTATACCAAAAACTACACGAAAAGTAAGTGAAAAATCAACAGCTACTCCATGCCCTCGAACACCTCAATCAGTGATGCAATGTGAGTTATTTCACCAGATTTTTGCAGGCAACATGAAGATGCCTCCCTGCTCCTACTGGCTCATCATGAAATATTTCGGGCAGGGTTTGTCTGTTTTTTGTGCAAAGCCCAGAAGTATCACAGTCCAGGTCCCCATCCAGCCTTTCCACAGCATTTTCCTTTTTTTATTCCACATTTTGATCAGCCCAAGCTGTGCAAGTCACCACATCCTGGTGTAAAAAAGCCTCCTTCTCTTGAACACAGGTATCTTCCCCATGCTTCCACTACACTGAAATTCCTGACCTTTTCCTTGGTTTTTCTCCACTCTCAGACAGAAATACTAATTTTTTTTGGGTAACCAAAGCAATCCAACAATTTCTTGAGGCATTTATAGCACAAATTTATATTGAAGAGCATAACCCACCCTTCAGCAAATGCACACCTTGTTCTAAGGCATCTGTCACTTCTCCCAATCACCTGTTACCATTCCTTACATATTCTGGGAATAAATGCTTCACCTTTTCAAAATGACAGTACACAGAACAGGAATGGTGTTTTTTGGCTACAACAGCACATTACCCCTATTTTTTTAATATCTTCCTGCCCACGCAAGGCACAGGACAGAAAAAATTCAGCTGAACTAAGTTTAGTTTCTTGTATAATTAGAGCAGTACAGAAATAATACACATTTGTGTACCAGAGGAACCCTTCTAAACCAGGCAGCACCTCAAGCATTAACAGGCAGAAAGCTTACTGTCAACTCCTAACCACAAATAACACATTTATGAATGGTGACCTGCCTAAAAATGAGTTAGAAAAGTCAGAAAGGAGATTCAAGCAATGAATGAGATGGATTTAAGTGATATCACAAACCCAACCAACCCATAAGGTACCACTGACAAAAGTCACACCACGAGGAATATATCAGATGTTGCAGGCAATAATAAAAGTCACAGAAGCTGAAATCCACACTTCCTTTACTGTATATGAACAGGGAAGATACTTACACTTACAGGTTGACTTTTTGGCACATCATAAACACCTTCTTTCTTTTGGCTGGTAGGAACCTGCAACAGCAAAGGAAAACTGAGGTCATCACAAAAGCATCTTGGATGAAAAACTGAAAAGAGCAACTGGTATTTATGCACAGGGTGCACATAAATTAATAGTTTATTTAATACTAACTTTTTATACCAATGGAATCGAGGATGGTTCCCTTCTTATCCAAGTAGGACCATTAATGGTGAAAATACTGAAGAAATAAAACACCTATCTGAATTTTTTTACAGCCCAGCAGTGTCCAGAAAGGAGATTTGCATTCTCAGATAATTTTGGTTGCATGAAGTCCAGGTGTACTTGGAGCTTCCTCCTACTTAAATGGTTGTTTTTGCCTTTAACTTGGTGGTTAGAGATGTGCAATGGAAGTTATGGTGAGTTCATCATCTCCCCAGATGAAGAGACAGAGCAGAGTTACCAAGGTGAGCTTAAGAGATGCTTTTACCTTGTGTCAGATTTCTTCCTCACAATTCATTTAATCATCTAAAAAGAGCCCTAATACTGCAGTGATGGGGCCTTGTGGCTGCTCTATGAAATATTTGGTTATAATGCTGCAATTTTCCTAAGGAATTAAGGCCTCCTGAAGCCTGACACAGGAGAGATGGGCAGGGGACAATGCATATAAACTTTGTGTGAGCCTTTAGTGGAGCCACCAGTCATGATTTATACCCAGGGGACTGATAACCTGCTCGTGCAGACCCAGCTGCTTTGTAGTACTGGGCTGTGCTTGCCCAAGGACCACTTGTTTGCATATTTAACATTTGTGATTGTTTTTCCTTTCCTCCCTAGAAGCACTGAGTGTCCACTGTAAATGACAAAAGCAAAAAGAACAGTAACCTGTTCTAATTAGTGGTGCTTTTCCCCCAAACAAGGCATCTGGAGTACAAAAGCTACATTTCACACAACAGGGCAACTTCACAGGTCAATGAGATGATACTGCAAATGTGATAAAATTATGACTTTTGTTTTCTAAGACAAGAAGTATCTTAAGGTTCTGATATTAAACTCAGACAGGTCTAGGGGAAGCTGAAGAAATATTACTTATACTTTGAGATGTGCTATCATTTCTTATTCTGTATAATATTCTGTATAAAAACCTCTCTGTACTGTTGTCCCTACTGTTTTCTCACCCCATCACAGCCTTCACAAGAAACTGTGTGTCTTCAACCTGGTGCACATTGAAGAGATTGTCAAGAACTCTCAAAGAAACTGAATGAACTTTGTGGAAGATCTCTTCTATTCCTATCCTTGGTTTTCTTTGGCCACTTCCACCAAGACCAGTATCACATTAAATATGTGAAACTGGTAAAAATTCAGTTTTTGGTAGTAACAGTGTGGGAAGAGAGAGATCCGTAGGAGACAGTGTGAGAGCAGGAACCAGGAATGGGCAATTTAGGAAGTCACTGGAAAGCTGAGTCTTCACAAAAGGAGGGGAAATATGGAAAGACAAACTGTTTCTAAACTTTCATTAGGGTGTATTTTTTTCTTTATTCTCCGGAATGTTTCCCTTTCAGCCATTCTCCTCTTCCTCCTTCCAACCCTTCTGTGAAGTCATCCCAATTTGCAGAGCTCACTGTGGACTGATCATTTCCCTGCACAATCGATCCCCTCAATTCTACCCCAATTTATTCTCAGAGAAGAGCTCCTTGCATCTTCTATGAAGACAGAGAAACTTTCCTGAAAGCCACTTCTCCCTCCCAACCCAGTGCTGCCTGACCTGCTGTCTTCTCTTGCTGTGCACCACCACATTTGTTTGCATCTCAGCTTACACTGGGGGGCTGCAAGGAATTGCTGGTTTTCCTTTGATTAGCAGTACCAGTAAGAGGTACCAGCACTATTTCTGCTGTCAGCTCTGTCTCTGTGACAGGCTGTGAACCATCTGGATGTCTTTGCATCTTGCAGCAATAAAAGCACCACAATTCAGAACTCCCCATCTTGGACTGTCAGCTCCTCATGGAGCAGAACTTGCCTCTCCACAGAGACCAGTGCTGCCACACAAACACCAAACCACCTCCCAAAATCCCATCTCCACCTCAGCAGAACACCAGGCAGAAGAGGAGATGCTATTAAGCAATCTGAGGGTTGGTATGTGCTCAGTGATTGAGTCCTTGCCTAACAAATTACAGCAACTTACATAGATAATATTAAAAGAGCAGACACAGACAGTCTTTAGGGTAATGTATCAAAGAAAGGTGACAGACAGAGAAAGAATGCTTAAAAAGAAAGTTGTGACCTCTATTATGCTAAAAAGAAATAGAAATTGTCACTTTCTGCACATATCTCTCATTTGCAATTCCCCACAGGGTGGGAATCTCTTCCACCAAGGGAGAAGTGAATTTGCTGCATGCCAGCAAATGAAAATCCAGAGCAGCACCATCAGAAAGGTTTGGTGAGGCTGAAGCAAGGCTGTGTGAGGTTATTGAGCAGATAGATACATGTTTAGCGATAGCTGGTGTGGGGAAGGCTTCACAGTAAAGCTGCCACAAATATGCAAATTAAAAAAAAAAAAAAATAAAAAAAAAAAGAGCCCAAAAAACCAAACCAAAAGCACACACACACACACACACACACACACACAAAAAAAATACTACAGAGGATCTTTTCCAAGCCTGATGGTTCTGAGATTACCAAGACCTTGTAAGAGTGAACTTTGTCAGTGACCTGAGTGTAAAATCTGAGCTGTGGATTTGAGGGGGCTGGGAAGCTCATGGCTACAGGCCCCTCTGCACCCATCCATGAGAGAGAGACCAAAAACTGACTCCTGACTCCCCCATTCAGCATTTGCTGTACTCAGGCAGTGCCTGTAGTAAACACAGAGGACAATGCTAGCCCGTGAATATCCAGAGTACAGCACATTAATCACAGGTGTGTTCTGTGGCAACTGGGAAGAAACACTTCATCACATCCAGATGCTGTCAAAAGAAGCCTCGAGCAATTCTCTGGCGACCCAGTAAGAGCAGTACCTGGAGATGAGGCAAAGCCACACTACCTGCTTTTCACCTTCATTCCCATTTTATGGAAAAGAACCTGCCCAAGGAGTCCTCCAGTTCTCTGGGCCATTTCCTCAGAACACAATTCCAACTTCTTCCCTACCCACCAATGTTTGCTGGAAGATCTACAAACACTGGGAGCAACAGCCCCATTTTGCTTCCTTCCATCAGGAATTCTTTAATTGTCACTAAAAGCTCCACACTTTGATGAACTACAATCACCTTTTGTTTTTTCCTCAAATCTAGTTCTCATGGGATTTTTGTTTCTAGCACAAACCTGACAACTAGACTAGCAAATTTTTTAACATTTGCTGAGAACAGTCAAACTTTCAACACTGAAAATGTTCAGCCTTAGGCAGACTCTCACCTTGAGAGCTTTGCATGTCTTGGTCCAGAGATGCAAAAAGCTGCATTTTTGAGTGTTTGTGAGGGGGGTGCCAGGGGAGCAGCAGGGAGAGATTAAATGAATCTCATCCTCTGATGGCATCTATAAGATGTCATTTTTTAATGTTTAACTTGCATTTCCCTTTCCCACTCAGCTCCTTTTTATTTTAGCTTACAGAAAAAATAGCCTCTCATTTTTTCTATCATCTTCCTACATTTTCTCATTACTTAATTAGTTTCCTTTTCTCCCCTATCCTTGCTCCTGCCTACCTTACAATATTTTCCTATAAGCAGATCAACCTCCAGTCCAGCTGGATGAAATGCTTAATCACTGCTTGAAACTCCTTCCCCTCCACACCGAACGATTTCCTCGAATCACAATTTTCTCACAGCACACAAAGATCTCTGTCTGTCCTCAGATTTGCCTCTAGTATGTGATACAAAATGAATTACATTATATTTTAATAAACCTCGTACTGATCCCTTGAGGATAAATTGAACGACAAAAGATTATTTTATATTGCTTTCAATGCAGTTTTTTGTCAGTGTGAAGAATGTGAGCTTGGGCTTTAACATAACATATGCACTCTGAAAATAGTTTCCCTGGTCTGAGGGGATGTCCCCTGAGAACTCTGAGGTTTTGCTCGGTGGTTAGCCA
Source organism: Sitta carolinensis (assembly GCA_032173965.1). Lineage (NCBI taxonomy): Eukaryota > Metazoa > Chordata > Aves > Passeriformes > Sittidae > Sitta > Sitta carolinensis. The sequence continues at coordinate 27,119,551 of CM063289.1, forward strand.
GAAACAAGAGCAGCACCACTGAAATTTCTAGGAATTGAATTGCTTGGATGGTCTGCCAACAAAACATCTTCAGCATGTTTCTCAGAATAGGTGTAAAAAATTTCAAAAAAATTAACAGGGGAAAAAAAAAGAGAATCTCCATTTATCACCTCATATGGTGTACCCAAAAGTTTGTGCGTTGACAAAGTTAATATAAATTTGCAGAAGCTGATATGACAAACAACAGAAAAATCACATTGTGACTGGGCAGATAATGTCACCAGAATGGAATGCCAAGACATTTTTGGTGATGGATGGAAACTAAAAGCTATGAGCTATGTATGAAATGCACTTTGATCAAACGCTTGCGGTCGTTGCGATGGGAACAGCGAGGGGAGAGGTTTTTATACCTGATAAATGTTTTCCTCCGTTTCAGGCTCACGGATGGGCTCGTGTCCAGCCTCAAACACAATGTACTATGGCACCAGCGCCAGAGAGGGACAGTCAGAGATGAAACAGAAGGGAAAAAGGCCGTTTGGAATTCCAATCAAAACAAAGGCAGGCATTAAAGAAACAACTTCAAAGCACAGGCTGGCAGCAGGACAACCGGTTTGTGGGGAAGCACCAGGAAAGGTTGTTTCATATTTCATAAACTGGCAATGAACAGGCCTAAATCTCCTCTTAATGATCATGAGAGCAACTCCCTAATTCTTCCTCGCCAGGGAGACTGCCTGTGGCTCTGTATCAATTTTCCAAAGGCAACATGAATTTTGCCTCTTTTACATAATGGCAATTATTTCCACGTATATTTATTGTCTATGAATAAAGGTGCTAAATCCAAGCTGGGAGAACAGGCTGGTGTGCGTGGAACAGGCCACATGGCAAAAGGCTGTCACAACACTTTTTCATTTTCAGGTTCTTGCTTTATTGTGAAGAGTACAGAACAGAACTCCTGACATTTTAATAGCTGAACAGTAATTTAGGGCATCCTGGCTCTTATCATCTTTCTTGCTGCACCTTAGGCACTGTTCAATATTCACTAATGGTTGAGTTGGCTCCTTTCAGCATGACTTCCACTGATATGCCTAAGTGGAAGAACACAAAATCCCCAGGAAAAAAGAAACAAAACTATCACATATTTTGTTTCAGCACAAAAACACGAGAACGAAATTACATCTTTTTCTTCTTCACACTCAGCAGGGTATTGGACATGAATATATTGACACATTTCTGATAATCATCTTTGCTCCCAGACATTTTTCTTGGATGAAGCAAGACTTAAATTTCAGATCTATTATTAAATCATAGTTCAAACGCCAACAAGGGAGTGTGTTACAACATCAATGCTAATGTTGGGGTTTTTTTTCCCCAATATTCACACTCTGAATAAAATTCTGGCTCCACAGAAAACAAAAACAAAATGTCAACTCATTAGTATGAGAACAAGAAGTCACCTTCCCTAATTCTCAGGGTAGCTCCCTTTTCAGTTAAGAGTTTATATTAAAAGATGATGACAAATCTCATTTTGAAACTTAAAATCTGGATACATAAGCCACATTTTAAGTAGTATTTATGACATACTTCATCTAATATTTCTATACTCCAACTGAAATACCCCATTCTACACAGACACATTGTGCTATTACTTACAGCTTAATCTCTAAATATGCTACTTTCTTGGAGGTTTTAAAGTTTCTCACAAGAAAACTGAGTAAATTTAAAAACATCTTCAAGGTTTTGGCTGTGTTTGAAGATAACATGTATCTAGTCATTTCTGAAACTCCAAGGCCATACAGCTTCAGAAATTACCTGGTATACAGGATCTTCTACATCTTCTTCCAAAATTGTCTACAGCAAAGTAAGAGGACAGGCAGTAAAAGCAAAGAACATAAACAGCAGAGATAAAAGAACTGTACTCAGAAATAAAAGGACAGCAAAGGAATAAGCAAAATGGGCAGGTAAGTTTATAGTTTTCTTTCTTTAGGATACAGATAAAGTCACATTATGGTACAAAGTAACTTTATTCAAGTTCCATCCGAGTTTAACAATCTGCACCTTTTGTTTGGCTCGATTCAAATACACACATTCAGAAGTATATTGAATCTCCCCCTAAAGCACGAGACACTTGAATCCTGACTTACAACACTCAAAACCTGACTTACAACACATAAAACCTGACTTACAACACTGACCCTTCATTAAGGTTTCCCTTCTGAATTAGAAGAAACACTAGGCAGGAAATGAGGGGCTCATCTGCAGCTGCTAACCAGGTTCACCACACCCCAGTGACAGCTTCCAGCTCGGGTTAATCCTGGGCTGGGCTCAGGATGGCTGCCGGGCTCTCGCTGGTCCCTTGGAAGCCAGCACTGCTCAAGCCCCCTGCAGTCAACGTGCTGAGGATGCTCAGAGCCTCTCTGGAGCAGCTTGGGGGGAAAACTCCAAACCCAAACTTTCCGTGGCAGTAGTCTAAGCTTATTGGTGTACCTGGTATACCGCCTGCTCACACTGTTTGTCCTTTTGTGCCTTTTTTTCCATTTCTTCCCTCTGTTTCAGTTCGTAGATGAGCTGAAACAGGTCTCGCAAGTCCAGGATTACAGGTTCAGCCTGTGGAAAAAGACAGGGTGGAGAATTTCTGCAGGGGAAAATAAACACCTCTTATCCCATCCTGCTGAACAGAGCACCTCCACAATTAAACTTCATATAAAATTAATTTCTATCTCAGCACCCAGGCCTGGGTTAATTCCTGCTGAACTAACTATGCTTGAAAATTAATGATAATTACAGTTATGAATATAAAAAGCATTATGAATATAAAAGGCACATGGATGAATGTAAAGGCATATTTATTAGTGGTTTCTCATCCACTGGAATTACAGTAGACTACACAAAATGTGGGTTTCCATGTGTATAGGAACACAAGCAAATTTATCTTCATCCAGTCCAGCTTAGCTAGAAAGGTAAACAATAACTAATTATAACGAAACACATCATAAAAACTGGGGACAATGAAACACATTCCCTTTTGCCCAAGCTGGTTCCATTAATTTGCTATTTAAGATCTACACAGACACTTGTGACCAGTTTAGCACGATCATAAACAACCCAGGCCTCTTGAACAGCTTCTTACAAATGGCTTTTCAGCTGAGTTACACGACAGAAAACGACAGTGATTTGATACTCACTGCCTGGGCTGTTTTTATTGCCACAAATCTGTGATTTCCCTCCTTTCCACACACATATCCAAATGCTCGGTGGTCTGTGATATCCTTGGCAATGTAGGAAATTTCATGAACTGCGTGGTGATGCTGGAGTAGCTAAAAAAAAAGAAAAAATCAAACAACAGTAGAGAATATCCATCAGAACCTTTGATTAAAAAGCAGTATAATTTCTCCTTCACCACTTTTTCTGGAATCCCAACACATTCTGATATGAGAAACAATTAATATCTGAACTCTTTAAGCCTCTTTTTTTCTCAAAATCTAACCAAATTTGACTTGCTTTAGTAGGTTGATTAAAGCTTCCATTGAAGATTTTTCTTGGTATCTTTAAATGAAATATAATTAAATAGAAAATGTATTAGCTAGCTACTACCTACACAGCATCCCAGGCACAGAATGAGTATTTCTAGGTACATAAATAAGCAGGGGCTGCAGAAACCTCTAGCTTCACACAGGGTGACTCCCAGGCCAGGCTGATCTGCAGAGCTGATATATATGTATCATATATATATATATATATATATATATATAACAGATAGAGCCAATACCTCTAGGAATCAGTACCAGACCTGCCTTATCTCCCCAAAAATCAGCAAAAGCCAGTGCCAGAGATTTCCCTTCAAGCAGTAATGCAGCTCTAAATATTTATTTTCCTCAGAAAATGAATGTAAATATAATTATTCAACTGGAAATCAATGCTGAATGCAAAAGCCTTCATTTTACTGAAAATACCACTTTGGTGAATTGTAATTATAAAAAGACTTAATTTTAACTGTGTGAGCAAAACTCTGCCCAGAGTCAGGACATGAATCTGAGGCTCTTAGAAGCATCTCCTGTAGCACCAGAATCTTTCTCACTTTGGACTAAACAGCATTTTATTATCAAAGTAATAGAAAAGTATTTCCACTTCAAATAATGTCCTTGGGAAGCTTATCTGAAACAACCTATTAGTTTCAATTTCTACCTTCTGATATATTGACCTGCTCTTGTATCATCTAGGGATAATGCTATTTCTGAGAGCAGGCGAAGCCTCACGGAGAATTCTTTGGAGGTCCAGATTCCTGCTGGCTTTGAGAAAAGCACATTTTGAAAACCAGCATGGTATCTAGGCAATCTCTAAACAACCAGTTATTTTTAGAGTTGTTAAAAAAAAAAAAAAAAAAAAAAAAAGTTTTAAAATTCAGAAGCAGGGAGGACATCCGTGTGTGGCAGGGAAGAGGCTGAGGGTGCGCAGGGTGAGCGACGGGACTTCTGCAGGGCAGGGAGTGGGGAAGGGGAGGCAGCCTGAAGAGATGGATGGCTCCATATAAAACAAAAGACTGGACATGTTTCATTTTCATTTCACAGTAAATGGCTCTTAATGTCCCCACATCAAGATTGCTTGCTCGTGGCAGAGTGAAGTGTTGCCAGTGACTGCAGGCGGAACGTGGCTCGGCTGAAGGTGCACTTCAGACTCTCCCGACGTGGTGAGCGTTTAAAATTAATGATGGGGTCTTACTTAGATAATACAGGGATATTGATTTATTAGGTTTTTTTGAAAACCAAGTTACATGCTATCTGTTACGATGAAATGAAATGTTCCCATCTCTCTATTCTGCATATGACAGGGAATGTTATCGCTGGCTCCTATTAAATCAAAGTTCTCTGACATTGCTTTATTGATTGCCAGGCAGCGTTTTGCACTGAAATTAAACTGTGATCAGATGCCTTCCTCATGGAATTAAATTTGAAGATTGTTCTACCATGGAAGAGTATCACCCACAAGGTAAGAGAGCAGATGGAGATGCTCCAATATATCTGGGAATCCACGTTCACTGTTCAAAAATCATTACATTTCCAACAGTTACGGTATTTTACACACTGTATCAATAGAAACAGAAATTAAGTAAAGGTGACTGCAATTATCCTTTTATGTATTTTACTGGATGGAGTGTTTAGGGAGAGCTTTTCACTTGTTTGAGGACACTGAGCTGGAACACACAGTGAAGTCAATGCTGCACGCACACATCTGTACTCAGTGTAGCTATAAACACACCTGGGTTTTCACAGCCCTCACTTCACCCCATGTGTCCTTTCTACACATTCCAATGCTCCATTCTAAGCATTATTTACTGAGTGCCTGACTTTTTGCTCCTGCACAGCAGAAATGGTGCTCCTGTTGCAGTCAGGAGAGGTTCACCACTGTAAAACACGAGATCAGAATCCTGTCTCTAGTGGCCACAAGCACATAAAAGAATTATTTCTCAGCTCAGGGATGTTTCTGACACCCCTGTATGCCAATGCTGATGGATTCCATCAGACACTATTTGCAGATTTTACTCTGTCCGTGCTGAGAGCTGCTACAAACCATTTACCAACCCTTAAGTGAGGTACCAAATTGTTTCGGAGCACTGCAGCATTACAGAGAAGACTTAATTTGTATTATGGTCCAACACAGTCAATTACATATTGCAGAGATTAGAAAGTAATTTAACATTTAAGTTTCAGTTGTTAACAAAATCCACAGCCTCCAAATTAATTTAGGTCTCCTGTGACTTAAGTCACTGCTGCAAATGTTGGAGATTTTAAATGGAAGCACAGATAAAGTCTCAAACTGGCTAACAAGACATTCTTGTGATGCATGAGTTCTTTTTTTTTTAGGCTAAACATAATGGCATTATTATATTTTATTCATACACTAAGAAGTTTTTGCCTGGTGTTAAACTTAAAAGTCCAAAATATCCATCTGCACCAAGCCTGCTGCCTTTCCTCTTCCCTGTAAGTTTACTCTGGTCTCTCCCACCAGCCATTGTTTCCTCTCCTTTTCTCCATTCCATGCCCTGCTTCTCCTCTTCCCCCAGGTCGCTCCCTGTACATCACACTGAATTGATTTAGCTGCCTCTGAGATCTGTAGCATTTCTAATTTCCCTCAGGCTGCTTGGCACCTATCATAAATTTTTTCACCCCTTATCCTCATCTTGCCCCTTTATTTCCATGCTGTAGCCTCCAGTGCCACTAAATCAATTAAGTCAATCAATTAAGTACTTGGAGGGTCCAGCAATCATGTCAAAAATGTGAGTTAGATGGCAAGAGAAAGTCACTGCTTTACTATCGCTATTTCTCTTTTAATGAGGTTGTCTATTTAGTGGAGCCTGGGGCACAGTGTTAAGAGCCACAGCAAAACAAAAAAAATACCCTGCAAGCTGCAAATCCTCCTGGAAAAGCTGCCCCACCGAAAGCAGGAGGCTTGTTCCACACAGTGTTACATCCAGCAGGACAAGTCTCACAGGGATTTGGGTTGCACAGCCTCTCACCTGGAGTAACTGCAGGCTGAGCCTGGTTTCAGGGAGCTGGGATCATCTGGGAGCTCCACTATGGATGTTGGAATGTGGGATGCAGGTGGACCAAGCCATTCCTGCCTATTCACATGGAATGAGCAGTAAAACATTTTGCCTGTATAAGCTCCCTAAACACCCCAGTTACCCACCAAACTGCAAAGTCCTTAATGGATTCATAATAAAATAACTTCATGGGCCGTAGTTTCAGCCATGCTGCTAGTGCCCTGTATTGCAACTGGGGCTGCTCAGCAGCACAGAAGGAAACCAGGCCCTGTCTGTTCAGGAAGGCCATGGAAAAAAAATCACAGAAATTAAACCTAACATGGAAAATGAATGGAAAAGCCTTACCAAGGACCCCAGAGAGCCCAAAGTGCAGCAGGACATTGACCATTACTTACTGCAGCACATCCAGGGAAAACAGGGAATTGCAAAACATGTGAGTGGCTCTGAGATTAATTTTATCTCCCTGCTGCAAGAAAGCCTTGGGTGGCACAGATGGCTCTCCTTCACTGCACCCAGGAGGCTGCTGCGCTCCTTAACAGGACTCAAGATGCAGCACCTGGTGCAATGCTCTTCACAGACATTTCCTTACAATTCCTGTTTGTGTTAGCTGATATTTGCAGGGATCATGGGGACAACAACATGCCACAAGCCTTTCCTTAATTGCTGTGTTGGTGCTGCAATGTTTCTCTGCTGTTCCCTTCAAAAGCACTTAGCAGAGGTGGAGTGGAGCTGCTCATCCCCACCATAAACATCCCACAGACCTACAGGTGCCCATGGCAGCAGGGCTGGAATTAGATGATCCTTAAGGCCACTCCAACCCAAACCATTCCATGGCATGAAACACCTGAATTCTCTACTGCAGATTCAAATCCCATACTGATCTAGTTTTGAAATTTTGGAAAGTTTTAAGAGGTTGACAGCAGTCCCTGTAGGCAGACAGCTAAAAAGACACCACCCAAACCCCCAAAACCTCTTCCTGATGTAGACTTTTCCCTTGTACCCAATAAGGTGCATGGATACCTCTCAAGAAGTTGTGAACCCTTCTACTTCCTCTCCCTCTAGAGAAAAGTGCATTTCAGTGGGACTGCATACACACAATTCAGAGGAAAAGTCAACAGTCTCAAATGTCAGAGTGAAATGAAAACCACATCAATAAATTGCATTTGCATCACAAACTTTCTCGTGTCGTTTCCTGGAACTTGGTATTTGGATGGCAGATGGGGTGGCAAGACATCAGCCTCATGAGATAAGGCAGGGGATGAGCAGATGGGGAAATGAAACAACCACTGCAAAAATTCTGTTTCATGGGAAATAGCAGAGAGGAAATAGCTCAGTGTTCTTTCAGAGCTACAGCTGCCAACAACTTCAAACTCCCTGCAAATTGCTACTGGACATAGCACAGGGTGACTGAGAAACATCTTATTTCCAATCTGACAGCCCTTCCCTACTGCCATGAACACTTGAGTCACTTGCCCATGGAGAGGGGACAGAACAAACAATATATGACAGATCACAGTAATCTGCCTTAAATGTGAAAGTGCTTAGTGTGAGGAAACACTTGATAGCAAAAAAAAAAAATCTGTTATATAAACATTTACTGCAACATGTGGAAAATTTTATCAGGTTTGATCTCGGAAGGGAAGAGAGATGTAGAGTTTAAGCTTAGCAAATAATCAAAATACTGAATTCCTACAAGGAAAAGCAAGGAGTTTTGGAACAAAGCATCATTCCAATTCAGCTTTCAAAAAGAAATGTCACACAAGAAAACCTGAAAAGCAAAACCCACTGGAAACATCCTGCAGTTATGGAGATTTCAGTATTGGGAGGCATTTCCCAGCACTGGCCAAGACGATCAGTTTTGGTCATAAAAGAGCATAAACTGACCATAAAACCATGGAGTGGGGGCTGAACCCTTCCCCTTGAAGGAGACTGAAAATGAACAGTCCAGTTCTGAATCTGTTTGAGCCAGAGCCACTCACAGAATGTAGGCTGAACAAGAGATTGTGGACTTTCCTTCTGCAAAAACACCTCCAAGAATAGGAGCAGAAAAGGAAAATGTAACCTCTGGAGTGTTCTCCAAGCCTGAAGGGCCCTCTCAGATGGCAGCCTGGAAGCGTGGCTTCACAATGAGAAGAAAATAAATCTGGCTAATCCCTGTGCTTCCTCCACACACGCTGATTTTGCAGACAATAACCTGAAGAAAGACTTTTCCAAGTGCCAGCTACTAAAAGGCATCTCAGTGCACAAGCTCTGCAATAAAAACACTTGGCACAAAAAGCTCACTTTGAGATTATATGCAGATCAAAGCTTGGTCTGTGTAGCACAAAGGGGCACATGAAATATGGTGCTGATAAAGAGAAGAATCAAAACAGATTTAGCCCCAGCTCTTGCAGACTCAGTCCCTCCAGGGGGGCAGCTGTCTGGCTGTGACACAGCACAGCACCCAGAGAAGTGTAAATTTAATTTCCTTTTAATAACAATAACAATAACAAACTTGTAAGAGCCGTTTTCTTCCTGCAGCCGAGGAGAGTGAAGCAAAAAAGCCCAGCTTATGTGACTTCCTGAGCTTACATGGCAACATGCAGCTGAGTCAGGAAGGAGCAGTCAGTGAGCAGGATCCTGTGTGAGGATAAGACCCTGCTCTAGTCAAGGGCTACACTAAGCTCTACCTGTACACTCCATCCTAAATAAAGGCAAGTACTTCCCAGGACTACCCCAGGTAAGAGCCTGTTTGGTTGGACTCAGGAAAAGAGCTTAAAAGGGTCCTTGGGCCACAGCTAAAATCCACATTAATCCTCACCATTCCCTTTGCTCGATGAAAAAAGCATCCTGCTGCTGCCTTTATCTCATCTGGGGAGCAGGAGTGGGAAATCCTTAAGAGAGCAAAGGTGCGTGCCCTTGTGGGTGCTGTGTGACAGACACACCCAGGGATGCTCTCAGCTGGTGGGCCCTGTCCCCAAGCCAGGGTCAGTTAAGGCAGCAGGACGTGGCTCTGCCAGCACAGCAGCCTAATTGTGATGAATGGATCTCTGATATTGAGCTGGCTGGATGCTCCAAGAACCTAATTTGTGAAAGAGAACAGCACTAAGATAATAAACTTCTGTCCAGCTCTCATAATTTGTAATAATGCCTGACAAAGACCAGATATGAATTTAGTTATTGGTCATTTTCTTCAGAGGCAGATGCTGAAAGTTGCTCATGCAGAAGTTTCCATTTATTAGATATATGAATTTGGAAAGGGGCAAAACAAAACTGGAATGCACATATTGCCAATTCCCCATCTCCACTTCAAAGGCTTTTCAATTTTTTATTGTACCTGGAGTGAAAGCAGCTAGTTAAACCCAAAACCCTTGTCCAATTACTATGAAGCCTAAGTTATATTTTAAATATGCACTTGCAAATTTTGTTCCAGGACAAAGAAAATCCTAAAGGGCAAGGAAACATTTTCAGAGAGCTTTGGAAAGACAGATGTGCTTCACTAAAATTGAGATGCTGGGCCTCCCATGAGTCTTGTACTATTTTCTTACTGTTCTGCATCTGACAGAGCCATTGTTCTATCAGGATGGTTGAAGCAAAGGATTTGCACAGCAAAACCAAGAAGCAGCAGACCTGATCCTGGATACTGAAGTCAATGGCCCTAATCAGCTCAGCAATGCAACATGTCCCAAATTCCACCTGCAAGGAGCACCTCTAGGCTGCAGTACATTGTTTTATTGCCATTTCACTGTTTCAGTGTACATCACTTGCCTGTAAGTTATTATTACAGCCTTTGGGATGGCAGCTGCTCAGTGGTCACCATGGGATTCCCTGGATTGCAACACAACTGAGTGTACTCCCCCTGGGCTCCCACCTCACCACCCTCTGCAAAATGGTCAGGGGATCAAAACAGCCATAGATATGCCAGTACTGCCCTGTACTCTCAAGCCAAAGCTTTCTTACTTAAAGCTCAATACTTCCATACTCAAAGCTCAATACTTCCATACTCCGTGCCAAAGCTCAAGTGCAGCACCTTTGACCACGCCTTGGATTTGTTCCTGATAAGACTCTGTAAGACTCATTGATTAATGAGTGATTAAAAGCACAATATTCAGCAGCATCACTGAACCTCTCCATGTTTTTGCTGTGTTCATCTTTACAGCCTGTGAATGTCCTTTGAGCAGCCCTTACTTTTTAAAAGGTTCTTTTGTTCCTTTACGCCAATATTCCTCACCCTCCTGAAATGCTTTTGATTTACATGAACAGCAAGAGCAATTCCTTCATACAACTCCTAGGAGATTTGGAAGTAATTTTTTTTGGCTTTAGCTGTCTCAGATCTGAACTGCTTCAGATTCAGCAAGCATTACCAACCACCCTCTTCTTGTAGCCTGTGATTTGAAAAACTCCTTAGTGAGAGGCAGCGACTGATTCTCTTGATTTCTCATGCAACCCCTATAAAGCAGAGCTTGAAAAGATCACAAAAACCATACTCAAATTTAAGTTGCACTGGATAGTCATCAAACAGAAATTTCCTTGGACCATAAATCTACTTGCACAACATAAGAAACTTAACTGGAAAAGTGGAAAAAGGACAAGAGGGATTTATTTCTATCTATCTATCTATCTATCTATCTATCTATCTATCTATCTATCTATCTATCTATCTATCTATCTATCTATCTATCTATCTCCCAGATACTCTCCCTAATTTAGTAAGACTTTGAAGGGGGCTGAGAGAAAGCACAGGTACAGGGAAGAACAAGAGCAGAAAAGGACTCTATGGATTCACAAGCTGTGTATAACCAGTATGTTGTGTTCATAAGCCAGTTGAAAATGAGGCAAAACAGTTGAGAATTTCACATGACCCAGTCTTGGTATTGTTCAAATCCAGATGTGTTTTCATAAGCAGAAATTACCCAAGGTATAGAAGCAAGGAGCCCTGTGCTCCACAATGATAGACTGGTTTCAGTGGCTGGTGAGAGACTTGGGGACCTGCACGTCAGCAAAAGGTGACCCAGTAGTGATGAGCTTCACAATTCACAAACAGCATCATGAACAACCAGTCCTGGTCATAAAGACCACACCATTTTGTTTTCAGTTTTCCTACAGAAAAAAAAAAAAAAAAAAAAAAAAAAAAAAAAAAAAAAAAAAAAAAAAAAAAGAGGAAACCTTTTCCTCTGAGTTACAATTGCACGTATAAACAAGCTTCAGACAATCCCATAAATGGGATCTCTCATCAATAAATCCTTCATTTGTTCAGGTCCCACAACAGACACTTCACCTCGGATATAAACCATCTGTAGCAACATGACAAGTGTGTGTGCAGTACTTGAGCCCTGAGATAAGAATGAAATAAAATTTAAAAGGCAAACCTCAAAGAGACTCTAAAGCAGAATAAAGAACTTGCAGGTAATTTTTCCCCTATTTTCTTTTTCTTTTCTCCTTGCACTATCCCAAGGTAGGAACTCCTGAAGCTGCCCTTGGTAGGTGCTTGGCACATCGTGTTCCAAGTGAGTTCTGCATTTCACCTCAGCCAGTGGAGACTGTTTTTAAGCTGTGCCCTGGCGCCTTCCAAAAGAGATCCCTACAGCTCCCATTTGCACATTTTAATGCACAGAGTTGTTTCTTCCCTGCTCATTTTCATGTAAAGCAGGATGAATGTTTAGTTTTAGTCTTCTGCTGCTAATTGAAATCTCTAAAAGCAAACTTTGATTAGCGCTCTGCACGCAGACCTGGCCCAGCTGAGAGCAGAGACAACTCTGCTGGGTTTTCTCTCTCCCTGCCTCGCTTTTCTGTCCTGGCCACGGGTGTCACACACAGGGTCTGCCTTCCAGAAAAGCTCTCTGGCCCTCGCCTGTTGCTGAAATGCAGGCAGCAAAGCCTTTCACAGACATGGATGCTGTCTGGTTTCCTGCTTATTCCTTTCACTCTCCCTCCTCTGCAGCTCCTGCACACAGCATGCCTTCTCCACTCCCCATCCAACCTGAACCCATTCATTACTGCACTCCCAGCTCTGCTCAGCACTGAGCCTTGTGCATGCCCAGGTTATGCTCACATGTGCCTTACACTTGAAAATACTTCCAAATTCCTGTATCACTCACAGGGAAGCATTTGGCTAATTAAAGATCGCAGAAGGCTGCAGATAAAACCTTTACAAACCAACTCAGCCTTTTTAAAAGCAAGGACATACTCAAAAAATTGGATTCAAATCCATATTTTGACTACCTATAAAGAAAAAAAATGTACTTTGAGCTATGCAGAGCCAGGGCAGGGAGCCATAAGCAGCATTTTTAGAGACCCAGACTTATTTCCTTTAAATGTCAGGGCACTCAAACTAATTAGTGTTCTGCCTCACCTATTCACAGTGCTGCCTTTAAAGCCAGCAGGAATGCTGCTGCCTGTTTCACTGGGAGCTCAATGACGTGGAATGAGGATGGGAATCACAAAGGATTAGGAAGTATTAAGAGCAGAGAGAGGTAGGATGCAACAATTTAAGGACACAAGAGGGACTGCTGAGATTCCACGATTGCCAGCGGGCACCGGGGGCACCACAGGAGATGCTGCCCCAGCCCCTGGGCTCCCCTGACACATGGGCTGCACATGCTGAGCACACAGAGCATCCACCAGAAGGGTCAGGAGGACAGGGATCACATTTGGGAAGACAACTTTTGTGAGCAGTTGTTTCTGTACTAAGCAAAGATCTGCTGGCATGTGAAATTTATGATTCAACTAGTTATTCAACTGAAAGAGAGGGATGGAAGCACTTATTTGTGTTTGGCATCCGGTGGCAGTGGCCTTCCCTCTTCTTCCACAGGGGACTTTTTACATAAACTAAGAGGGATAAAAAAGGTATTTATTCCTCCCCATGGACTATCAGAGTGAACAACGCTCTTGCTGACCTCCCTCTGTTCCTGAAGGCAGAACATCACCCAATGACTTCACTTCCAATAAAGTATCTATAATTACCACCCTCAAACTCCAGGTAAATTTAAAAGCAATCCTTTCCTGTAGTTTCCCTCTCTCATCACCATTGGCAGTGAAGGACAGGGGCCCCCACAACAGGAAAGCCCACGAGGCAGCACAGCAATTCAGGAGCAGTGGCAGTGCTGCTGCTCCTGCCAGGGCAAACACTAAATTGCAGAACAGCCCACTAGATGAAAATGCTCTGAATAGGAAGGAAAATCACCAGCACTCCTGGGGTGTAATGCTTCCCAGCCATCTCCAAGAAAAAAAAGCATGGGTTTCAAAGGGGGGATGTAACTTTCTGTTCTGGCACCTGCTGAATGTCCCCCACTGCTCTCCAGGGAGGTTTCAGAGCCTCTCAGCTGCCTTGCTATTATTATGTCAGCACTTCTCTTGCTAAATCCTTTCCCAAGCAGTCTGAAATCCAGCCATTGTAATTCCAGGTGTGCTGAAAATGGGCCTGAAATTTTCTTCTACTGTGTGATGCATTAACCTGGCTTAAAACCACCAGGATTTGCACGTAACTCTGTATTTTGGGTGCTCTTCTTATAAGACAAAATTGCAGCTGGAGAAAAAGGAATGTGGCTCTGCTGGAGATTTATTTATCTGGATCACAAAAGGGTAGTGAATACAGGTGAAAAAAAGCCCAGTATAACTGTATACTTTGAGTTTTCTGTCATGGGACAATAGGGGAGAGATGCTGTGCAGCTCCACTATGTAACAGGATCCATAACAACAAATGTACTGACTTTCAACTTCATAGCAAAATTCACCCCAAATTTTGGTTAAGCACACCAAACATTGAAATTAGTAAAAACCAGAAGTGTTGGCATAGTAATTTTTATTACAACAGTCTGTAGACAGAGTAACCACCCCCATGTGCAATGGAAGCCAAATGGTAACTGGGAATACATTAATATTCCTAATATTTACTGTTTGGAGGCGTTATTTATCACTGTTATAACTATATAATAGTGAGATTCTCCATACCACAATGCAGAATGCATGCAAGCAGCACTTCCCTTTCTTAACTCAATCCTAGAGTGCTTGGATTTAACAACAGGAGGCCAAATGAGACTATCACTAAACTCATAAAATCTCACTTTCTGCCTTTTTGAAAGCAATCAACTTTTTAGCCTTTTCAATCTGGAAAAAAAAATACAACTACAACAAAATCACACAAATTATTTCAATTTGGATAATGTGTCTGGAATAGCTTTATTTCTCTTCGTGCCTATTATGATCAGAATTCTCACCAGGCAGTTTCTGCATATCCTCACTACAAGCAGGCTGGACTCAGCTTTAGATCAGAGCTTTTCCCTTTTCCAGGTGAAAGGAAGAGAAATTTCAGCCCTCAAATCAAACCTCTAGATCATCAAGACTTCATAATATGCACAATCACTCCCACATTTTGCCACTTGGACTCTTTTTTTTTCCACAGTAACAAAACTGCCATGCTACCTAAGGCTTTTAAAACCCTCATACAGCAAACTGGGCATCTAAAGAACAGAACTCCATGAGCTTGTGGCTATTAAAAATCCCTGTGGGGCACTGTGAACCATCCAAACTGCCCAGGGCCCAGTTTGGAAGGCCAATAATGAATGAATTACAATAGTCAATAAGGGATGTAATTAAGGAAGTAGGTTCTTCTGACATTTACATTTTGCTAGCTGCCACATGCCCATGAAATGTGTTATTGTTTCCCTTCTGAAGTACCAGGGTCTATAAATACCTTATAAGAATCATACGCAGATTTTTAAGCCCTCTCCTCTGCCATATTCTAATTAGACACATTTATTGCATGTAGAACAGTAAATGCCAGGTTTTACTGGTCATATTTACAAGCAGAAGGATGGAAAGTGTCACACAGCAGGGCACGACTCCCAGTCAGCCCCAGAGGGAACTTTTGCAGGCAGAAGCTGTGGACAGTGCACAAAGAAAGGCCCCAAATGTCACCATTTTCAACTCTACATGCAAAAATTTACTTTGTTGTTTTACAGTTATGGCTCTTTATTGTTATTATGTTGTATTTTTTACACTGCGGCCCTTAGAAGTCCTCAGCATGGTCCAAGACTAAACATTTCTTACAAAAGTTCCTATAAACAAATAATACTGATTTAAAAAAATAAAGAATGAAGAAACTATTAAAAGGTAATCCCATCAAGTTTATATTTAAATTCCAGCCTTTAAGAGCTAAAGGCCAGATGCCCCTTGGGACATCTCTGGGATGCCTGAATGAAGTAGCTCCTCAGCATCATCAGGTTTAAAACAAGTTTGTAGCATGGCAGTATTTTAAAGAAAAAAATAAGGGGTACAGCATGAATATGCATAAAGAATTCCTCCAAAAGATGATAGGCAGGGTAGGAAGAGATTTGGGAGTCATTTATGAAGAAAACTGAATAAAGAAATGGTGAAAGTTGGTACTATGGATTGACTCCTTGAAATCTGGTGAAGAGTAAAGGCAGCAATGAAGAGCCTGGAAAAAAACAATTCAGCAATGGGCTGATAAAAGGAAGAAGGCAGCTTCAGCCCAGGAATGCAAAGGCAAGTGTGACATGATCAAAAGAATAAGCTGAGGCAGCAATCCTGGCACTCACAATGGATTTCAAAAATAAAAGTCAAGTTTGTCAAGGACAAAGAAAGGGATAACAATGAAACACGAGATGAAGAGAGGCAGGACTGGGTTTTAACTCTCAGTGTGAGAGCAAATGCTGTATTTCAGAGCAGGTGAGAAGAATTCTGCAAGATGTGCAGTTACCCTGGGTGTGGCAATCAAAACACATCACTAGGTCAAACAGGCTGCTGAATTTACAGGGCTGAATACCAGATGATGCTGATATTTTGCTCAGCTCTCTGAAAAGGAGGTCAGAGAGAGACCCCTGGGAGTCAGGATTAAAAGGCCTGGTTTAGCCTCACTGAGCTTGAGCTGTTGGCTAAACATGCAAGGAGAGGGCTGGAGATCTAGATTGGAGCAGAAGACAGAGCTGGCATCACTTGGTTCGACACAATAACCAAATTAATGTTGCAAATGAAATAACTCTGGCAAAAAGCACAGTAGGGAAAAAAAAAAACTCACAAAGAAAGATCAAGGACAGAGAGCACACAGGAAAACCCAGATGAAAACTGCAGGAGAGAGGATCAAGGAAATCCAGACAAGTCATGGAGACCATGTGAGAGGACTGTGTGTGGAATCAGCTGATGGGGTCAGAGCTCACAGGGGCTGCACCTGAGGTCAGCCAGGAAGAGGCCAGCAGGAACTTTGGGAACTTTCAAAGGCATGAAGGGGACAAAACCCACCTGTGGGAGCCCCAGGCAGGGACCACCAGCCAATCCCACTCTCTGGCAAACACAGAACTCAGTGAACTCCTCACCCCATCTCTCCTGCTCGCTGAGGAGCGAGCAGAGAGCAGAAATTAATTCCTTCTTTTATTTCTATTTTTAAAGACTCCGAGACGCTCAGTGATAGAGACTCTGACAGTTTGACATTTCATCTGCTCCAGCACATGTGCTTCAAGGAATAACTGCAGATCCAGGATCATACCTCGATTTCTGGTCAGGGATGCCAGAACCAACAGATTTCCAGCAGAGTCAAGAAGTACCTTTGGTACGTTTTAAACGAGGCCTCTTTTGCAAAAGTGAGAATTTTCATCTTGCTAAAATTTTCTTTCAGCCAAGTTTAGCTGTCCTGTTAGCAATCTATCAGCATAATTAACACCATCACTCACATGGAATAGGGAAGAGCAGCAAATCCAGGGGTTATCAGCACAGACCTGATAAAGCCTCAGAACATGCTGGAAAATGCATTTATAGAAACAACTTGAGAAACTTGAACTGTAAGGTCAAGAGAGCTTAGAAGTTCAGGAAGACAGGCAATGCTGACATCCAAAACATTGGCTGGAGCATTTCAGAGCCATAACATGATCTCAGTTAAAGAGAACAACCTGAGGACAACAGGATCACAACCACCCACCACATGTATTATTTATTTGGATGTCATCAAGATTTAAAGCAGAAGCACAATCACCAGTTCCGTGGCCAGCATGAGGAGACAAATTAATTTTTTTTTTAAATAGAATGTGACAGATAAGGTCTGGTCCTCCTCACATGGAGTAACACCATTTCAGGCAGAAAAACCTTCAAAGATAATATAATAAAATCCTCAGCAAAGATAATGAAGGTTGGAGAACTGATAGCAAGAACAGGGATTCAACATGAAATTCATATATTGATACACACAATTTTCCTTCCTGGGTTTTGCACTGCCATAAAATGGCTACAGATCAAATTAATGAAATATGAGTAACACACTGCAATACTTCTCTGAAATAAATACTGAACCCCACCAGAGTAATCTTAGAGATGCTACAATCCCACAGACTGGGCCCAAGAGCTTTATTTCAGTAAGGAGAGGGGTCAACAACTCTGAAAGAGAACAGACAATGCAAATAAGACTCACTTTCAGGGTGCTACAAAATAGGAAAAAATTGGTGAGATGACTGTCATCTTCATCAACTGGGTTACAATCCACCTGTTCAGGGTATTTCCCATAAATAAGCAAGATCCTGACACTGATTTACCCTGCTTTTTGGCCAGTGGAGGAATCCAGATAAATAATTTAGCTATTCAATACCTCAGAGAGAGCTATATTTTACAGCATATCCTGGCAATTTGCACATCCACGAACTGATACAAAATTTTACTTTTACAGAAATAATTCGTTGCTTAGAGCCAAATAGTAATTTCTTGCTTTTATGTCATTTCTTTTTCACATTTTAGGGGCTTGCCATTGAAGTCGACAGTGTTTTGCAATTAGAGACAACAAGAGTTTAAAAGCACACCTCACTGCATGGAGGTGGAGAGAAATCTTTTCACAATCAATTTAGAGCATTTAATTATTAGTTTCAAATACATTTTTGGAAAGGAACCTGCAAGTAAACAGAGATTTATGGCCACATAAATAAACAATGAGACAATTACAGGCTCTTTACAGAGCCCAGATTAGTCAGGCATGTCTAATGAAGCATCACTGAGCTATCACAGGGAGATGGCCTGATGTGTGTGATTAACAAAACACCACTCAGGAACAGCCAACCAACAATGATGGGCCTCCAGAAAAATCTGCATTTCCTTCCATCTGCACAGTTATGGCTTTTGTCGCCTTCTTAGCAAAGCTACATTCCACCCTGAAAGGGAGGTATTCATTAACAAAATGCAATTATTTGTATTTTTGCCGTCTGAAGATCATGCTTTTGAAAATATAAAAGAAGTCCCATAAAATAAATTAAGAATATATGGCAGCAGTGAGGTCTAAACAAGATGGATATGACAGAATAAATGGTAAAAAATTATTTTCATATAATATGAGCAAGGAAATCCCTCAAGTGGCATAGGATAGAGAAAGTCTGGTTTCAGCAATAATTATGGTAGGGGTTTTTTACAGTAAAAACTAAAAGAAAATGTCTATTCTTCAGGTAAGGTAGATATTCAACAAACATAATCCGGAGAAAGCAAATGGGATGGATGGAAAACATCTGACAGCTTAAAAAAAAGGTGCATTTATAAGATTAGTAGGGTCAAACCCCATGTGTAATGACAATTTTTGGCATACACACAACAGGAGTACATCCTGTTAGTCATATTAAATACAGTATTTTGCTATCATGCCCTAAATACAATGACAAGTACTTGGAAAGTGGTGTGAAGGGACCTCTCTTGTTTAATCCCTGGCATGGAATGATGGAACATAAGAAGGGATTGTTATTATTTCTATTGCAGTGCTGTAGATGAACCACATTGTACTGCATCGACAGTGCACACTCGCAGCAAAATCCTTCTTGGATTTTCTTGGTGAGAGATATTCTTTCCAAATGATATTCCACCTTCGACTCAATCTCCTTCATGGATAAATTTACTCAAAGGGCAGAATTCCTGATGGCTGGAATAATACTATTATTAAAATCAATACTTTCTGATGAATATTATGTCTGGAACATATTAAGGAGAGCTATAAAGTAGAGGAAGAAAAAAACCTGCTTATCATTTTCAGTAGTAACCCAACCAGAGCCCTTCATCTGTAACGAATTATGGAGCAATTCCCCTAAATCATCTGTATGAAGTCAGCTATGACACTGCCAATTTAAAAAAAAAATTTGCTGGTTTTGAGCTACAAATTGATTTTTTATTGTGATAAATTAAAATCCAATGGCAGCCTACAAGATACTCAACATGAAGAAGCCCACTTTTTTTTTTTCTGAGTATTTTTATTCTTTTCTATCACATCAGACTGGCACTGGGGCAAACGTGACAGCAATAGACAATGGTAGAAGTTAAGAAAGGACAGTCTAGAGAGGTAAATAACCTTTCCAAAATACCCTTTTGGGAATTCCAAAATCATGGAAATACAACTAAGGGAAAAAGCATTGTGGGGGACAGGGAGGGTTGTTAAAGGAGGAGAAAGCAAATTGAAGATTATCCAGGCTCTTCCCTATTAAGGGCTGCTTTTTTCCCTGCTGCAGAGAAGTAAATGCCAGACTCTGTAGTCTGGTTTTTGCAGGCCTGCAGTTTCTGAGTTTCTAGGTTCTGTTTTTCCTGATGTTTATGTTCAAGCTGCAAGAACAAGCCTCAGAAACCCAAAACATCAGGAAGAAACAGAACTCAGAAACTCAGAAGCTGCAGGCCTGGAAAAACCAGACTACAAAACTCCAAACTTCATAAACTCCCAAGTTAAACATGGAAATCAGAAGATCAGTGTGAGTGAAATATAATCTTTTCCCAGCCCTTTACAGTTTGTTCCCATCCAAAAACCTGGGCTGAACAAAAACCCTAGTTTTGCCAGTTTTTGGGATTTTCCAGCAGGAATGGGAATGTGATGACAACTGTAAGCTGGCAAAGCAGAGACAGGCTGGATGAGAAAGACTAAGAACGAATGGGGGACAAGGGTGTGAAACTCTGGGACAAGGAGAGACCCAAGCTGGGAAAAAAGCCCAAGAGCTGGTGGCTGTGAAGACCTGGCAGAGGATTTCATGCACCTCTGCTCCAAACCCTTGGCATGGGAAGCACGATGCTCCTGTTTTGACAACAGCACCTAAAAACTGATGTGGAAAGCTCCCCCACATCCCTGTGTCACAGCCCTGCCTTGAGAAGGACAACTCAACAGTTCTGTCCATCACTTGGGCAGCTCAGGGGCAGACATCTGCAAGGTGGATTTAAGGGTTTCATTCTAAGCCTCAGTGGGTGAGTGACAGGTTTACTGTAAGGATGATATAGTTATGTCAGATTTAGAGTATGGGATGTCAGAGCTATGAAATGAAGGAGACTGTTCCCATGTCCTCACCTCACTTTCTGCAGACAGGGGAGTGTGCAGGATGCTGCAGGAGAGGCAGCTGGAATAAAGCACACCTTTTTTTTCTAAAACATGCCCCCTTTCCCCTCTTTATTCCAAAAAATTCCAGTGTTTGAGAAACATTCAGAGACAAGGGCAAAAGGAATAGACTTTCTCTTTCCTCTTTTTTATTTCCCCCAAAAAAATGCTTTAATCTCAGGAAAGCAACTGTGGATGGGGTACAGTTTGCACTGACAGCCCTAATTCTGACATTTCCTATTGTCTGCAACCTCAGCAATGGCCTCTCAAACGCAGTTTTTTGCATGGATACTTTACACAACACATCCCAAATAAGCTTTTCATTACTAACTACTCGTATTATGTATCAGTGAGCTCAATGACATTGATTTTCTAATAATATAAATTAACTGGCAGAGATAATTTCATCTATCATCAGTTGGGTTTTATTTCTGGCACCGTGTTAAATAGTTAATCTTCCAAAAGATTAAATCAAGAGCTTTTTAAAATTCAAGGCAGAGCTTAAACTGCTGTAAAAAATCTTCTTAATTATGATTAAAACAGTTTGTGTGTTGTTGCTTTATATCTAAGTAGTGTAATGTTTTGCTTAGGTTTCTTCTTTTAGAGCAATTTAAAAATCAAACATGGTATTGCTTTGGCAGAAACTGTGGAAGGCACAAAAGTCACTGCAACTTTCTCCACCAGATGCTACTGAGGAAGTTGCTGCTTCACAGAGACAACCTCAAATTTACCTGTATCTTTTACCTCTCATTTTGTAAAAAATATAATTTTTTTTACCACTGACAATACACAAGCTACACCCTGCAAGTGATGTAAGGGATGGATGATAACCCTTTATCAAACTTCTGAGATGCTTCACGTGTGTTTGCACCAGTGAGATTCCACTGCCCAGCCAGGAAATGCTTCTAAAGGAACCAGGGTAAGATTCAATTCAATCCCAGCAGATAAACTTTACTTACCCCTGTCTTTTCATCGAAGATTTTGATTCCCCCAAAGGAAACTGTTAAGAAGACTTTTTGTTTATGTTCTCCTTTCGATCGAGCTGCAGCAACAATTCCCTGTGGGAACAAAGAGCTGTTTTGCTTGGTTTCATGACTCTCCCAGGTGCCTGTGGACAATTCACCACTTTTCTAGGAAAATTTAGAGGTTTTCCAGGAACAGTCCCCTCCTCACTTCTGGCTTCCTCCCTTTTTTCAAGGTACCACATCTCTTTGTGCTACCCAGAGAGCATTTCAAATGTGCTCCCACTTCCAACCTCTGCACTAGCTAATCCTCCATGAAATTTGTTTTCATGGAAGCTGAAGGTCATTTCTAGCACGCTTTTCCAAGCTGTAAGCTGTTCTGTTTTATTTTATTTTTTTTTTTTTAATAGGAAAACACCCAACAAGCAGCAGAGGAGAGAAAATGCCAATGAATTTAGCTTACTTCCCACTCATCTAGTATAAGCAAATTGAAGTTTTTATAGAAGAAAAATATTCTTCTGAAAATCAAATTACACCTATGCTGTGAAAAACTGGTATTGAGGGTTATTATTTTTTTCAGGATCTCAGACCTTTACTTTGTAAGAGAACTTGCTGCTACCATCTCATGCATTATTCTCCCACAGCAGAGTTAGAACAGTAACTTCTGTTTCCACCTTCTCAGGAGCCTGAGCTGACAGCAACACTGAACAGAGATCAAATATAACCAGTTGTACTCCTAAATGAAATAAAAATATTTAGACTTTATCTGGTTCTCTGCAATTCCAATGTTTCAACTCCAAGAATAACTAACTGAGGTTTTAAGACCTTCATTGCTGCCATTACAAGGATGTGATGTCAAAACTTCATGGGTGGCCTCAAAATTCATGTTATGGGACACTGGGTTTCCAGAGCCCATAAATTAATGCTCTGCTCTCAAAAATTAATTTCTAACACTCCCTTCCTTTAACAATTTTAGTCATTTCCCAGTATGTTTAGATCAATCTTGCCACCTGCAAACAGGTATTAGGCACCTGGGAGATGTGGGAATATTAATCCATGGAGGAGAAAGACAAAAAGGTTTGTGCAGCAGAACAGTGACAAACTCTCCCCACAGTGCCAGGAACTATGAAATGATGAGAGACACCCAGCACACATTTAAATCAGGTAGGAATATTGTGGCAGATGTGACACACCAACAGAGCAACTTCTGGAGCGGATTAATTTTTGCCTGCCATAAAAGTGATTTGTAAATTATCTCCCAGATCTTGCTTTTAGGTTGTTGAACCACAAGCTGAGTGTCACCCCATGCTGCTTCCCTAATGAATAACTAATTCCTCCTGGATGGACTGGAACCCTGCAGGCTGGTAGTGCACCAGACACCATTTAGTGATTTCTCCTCCTGAAAAAGCCAGCAATGGAAAATCCATCAGCTCTCTAGGCTGGGAGGGAAATAAAAGGGAAAAAGCAGCAGAGGGGTTGCTGCTAGACCTGGTTTGTGACCCTGCAATGCAGAGGGGAGATGGGAAGTGAACAGCCAACAGTGCACTGCAGGAAAACACCTCTCCTTCCTTCCCAGTGACTCAAGCTCTTCCACATGTCCCAGGGTGAGGGACAGAACGACTCCTACAGAATGATTCCCATGCTCTGAGAGAGACTGGGCCCTAGAGGGATGTCTGCCAGGCTCAGAGAGCCCACCCTCAACACCACTGGTATTTCAGACTGTCTACACTCCAACCTTACACCCAAATCTGCCTTTGCCATGGCTTCATTCCATCCCCCAAACTCCAGGGACTCCTCTTCGTGTTCTCATGCCCCATCCTCTCAGTGCACTGCCTGGTTTTGGAACACATCAGCCCTGCCATTGCTGGTGTTAGATATTCTCCTCCCAGGAGGACACCAGTTCCCCCTAAATCTGGCAGCCTACACCCGTCACTCACAGGAGGTAACAGCCAGAGGCAGTGCTGTAGTTGATTAGAAGTGTCATAGAAAACGCTCTGATATCCCATTTTCCTCCACAGTCGTTTACTTCCCCTTTTGCATAATAAAATTATTCAATTTGCAGTGTGTTGTTTGTAATTTGTGGACAAATTGCAGTGGTGTCAATCACGGAGTAACTAGAGAACTCAGAGATAATGTATTAAAATTAAACCAGGATAAGCAATACCAGGCAGGAGTTCATGCAAAATTGACTGATTTCAATACATAATTAACCAGACTAAGGCTCAGTGTCATGAAAGGAGAATGAGTGCAAGCTCAAGCTGAAATTTGCTCCGTTTGACTGTGATACTGAAAAGTTTCACTGCACCTTGAGCTTCATCATGGAGTCCTGGCATAACTTGTCCCCTCGGGCAGCAGAAACCTCATCAATCCCAATCAGCTTGGCCTTGTACCGCACACCGTCACCCTTGAACCTCTTTATCAAAGTGGCTTCGCTGCGATCCTGACCTGCAAAGAAACACGGGCATGAGGACACTTACAGGAGAGCACAGGAAACAAGAGAAGGAGCAGGACCAAGTGGCAAATCAGATCTGACTCAAGCACTCCACCGGAGCTAGGAGGAGGTGCTCGCTCGGTGAAACCCCTTGGCCTCACAACCCCAAAGGAATTCGCTGTGGAACAAAATCTCCAGCACACAAATCAGGCTCACAGAAGGAAGAGCTAAACCCGAATCACAGCTCGTGGATCTGAAAACGTGTGATCTGCACGTGTTGTTTTAATCCCAATACGCAGGAGAATTCTACGTTCTGCAGACAAAACTCTAACAGGAACATGCTGCTATTTCCTTACAAAATGACTCATCCAAGCAATATTTACACTATTAACATTTGAAAGGTGGAAAACCAAATACCAAACTGTATAGTCTATAGAATACTGATGCTTTTAAATCCTGGTTATGTTCTTTTTCCACATAAATATACACAGAATATATATATATATATATTCCACATAAATATACACATAACTGGCAAAGGCTCTCTTGCAGGCTCAACTTGAGAAACTTAAAAAAAGGCAGAAAAGATGTTTCTCAATAATATTGCTTGGGTTTTAGTTCTCTCTTTTTTCTGCTATTTTCTTTTCATTACAATAGTAGTAGTAGTAGTAGCAGCAGCAGCAGCAGTATATTTAAACTACTAAACTATTTTTATCTCAGCCCAAAAGTTCTCTCACTCTTACCCTTCCAATTCTCTTCCTCTCACCCTGCTGGGAGGGGAGTGAGTGCCTGCAGTGCTTTGTTGCCAGCTGAGGTTAAACCATGGCACCAATGCACCTAAATTACCTGAACCACATGACTATGGCACCACAACGACCCACAAAAAAAGACATCTTTGTCAGGAAAACTTCCCCCCTTCCCTGAGTATCTGCAGACAGTTTTTACTGCATCTCAGCTACAAGAAATATGTTAGTTAGGGAATCGGTCTTCCTAAAATTGATTAAACATATATTTTGCAGCTGCCTGTGGAATTTCTTGCTAGGATCTCAAAAAAACCCAGCAGTGAGCTGTAAATAACTGCAACCAAACAACAACAGCCAGGGCACAAAGAAGCAGGCAAAACAGTGAGATATAACACGGTTTTCAGTTTCTTGGACCCAACAGATTTCTCAAAAGAAACCCTTCCCTAAACATGGACAGACATTGCTAAAATTTACACCATTGCCACCTAAGGGCTCTGGTCACAGATTCTTCCAGCTGATGTAAAAGAATGTAACAAAACCACAGTCTGATATTAAGGAATCACAGGTCAGGATCTGGTCTTAATCCACATTTGAGAATTTTGGCCCAAACTTTCTCCAGAGCTCATTCCTATTTAAAAGGTCAGAATTGGGCACTAAAATAAATAATATCATTAATGTAATAAATTTTATTAGCATATTAAGATTAAAATAATCTGATACTGTACAGCTCTTTATTGATAAGAAGTACAGAACCTTTTGGGGAAAAAATGCTATTTTGTCTTGCATTTGTATTAAAAGCACCTTCATTAGCAGTCAACACCTCAGCCAACTTTGTTAATCTACACACCTATCAACCTGATCAACAAGTTAGGTTCTGAACTATGGAATTAAGTCTTTACAATACCAGTATGAGCATATATGACCAGCAAAGAGCACCTCCAAATGAAGACATAGAGTAAAACACTGTGAACTAATGATGGATTAAATGTATATTAGGAAAACAGAGCTATTTTAAGCATTTTGACATCTTCAAGAAGGTTTGAGCTCACAAATACTATTTCTTTTCATGAAAAAACATCAGCTCAGAGCAATGTTTTAATGTCTCATTTGTAGCCCTTTAAAAATAAGGCAGCTCCTAAGTGCTGCAGTCCTTGTTCAGCAGCCACCCAAAGTGTTTCCCTCGATTTCTTCTCACCCCTTGAAAGAATTGAGCAGGGCTGAAAACTTCATGCTCTTACATTGTCTTGTATTTAAAAAAAAAAAAAAATAAAATCAAATGAAACACAAGTGATGAATCAGAAACTCTCAGCAGTGCTAATATCATTCCCCAGGGAGCATCAAGGCAGATGTTGGCACCATCAGCTAGAAACAATGAAAAACCATTTTCCACTTTCAGCCTATGGAGCGGGGGCAGGAGGGAAAACATCTGGAGACACAACAAAGTACAACAATAACAGTGGACTTTTCCATATGTCTTTTATACTTGCAAAGACATCCTGTTGATTTGCAATAAATACCATCCAATTCCAACAGCTTCCTCACCCGAAATTTCCAACTTCACGCCTTCGATAGAGCCAAAGGCAGCTGTGAGCTGACAGCAGGAGCATGTCAAGTGTTCAAGAGTCTTTTCTGGGTCCAAGTCGTGACTGTGACCCTGCATTCATCTGTTGTTTTAACATTCATACTTATTTCAACCTCTGCTGTGTTTTACTGCACGCAACGAAATCCCTGCCATTAAGAGCCCACTCAAACACAACTTATGGCCGTGTCTGCTCCGGCACGAGTCCCATGTCAATTATGACCCAGATTAAGCAGGATGAAGTGCTTTTGGGATAAATGACTGGGAAAAATCATCAGCCTGAAAATGATGTAGATATTTGAAACCGCGGTGGAAGCTGCAAATTGCTGGAGACTACAAATTCATCCGTGAAACCCCAGAGCATATGTCCCGTGCAGAGCACACGGAGTGCACACGCACACTGCCCTATATTGTGGATCAGCCATCTGCAAGCCACCATTCCTCAGCACACACCCACATCTCCTCTGATCTGTATTCGCCCATATTCCCAAATTTTGGGGCTGAAAACTCCCTACCTGCTTGGGAAATTAGCATGTGACACCGTCAGTACGGCTGATTTTACAGCACCCATGAGGGGTGAGATTTATGGGAGGGTGATATTTCATTTGAACCCTGGACACTTTGGAAAGTAAGATAGTCCAGACTGTCATAAACATCTCATCATTGAAACAAAAAAGGGTGGGTATTTTTAATGACAGCTCTCGAACAAGGTTCTTTCTGGATTTGAAACTGCATAAATAAGAGATGCCTGAATTACGAGGCTGTAACTCTTCTTGGGCTTCAGAGGAGGGAGAGTGATAACATTAAACCACTAAACCATGGAGCTGTGCCCGTGCCAGGAACACGCCCAGGGAAGTCAATCTTTCCTTCCATGTAACGGGCAGAGTCAAGCTTTGCTCCTATGCAGCTTCTGCTTTTATCAGTGGAGCTCTGCCATCAAGCCTGGCTCTCCATGAGCCTTCCTGCCACCACACTGGATGGGTCCCAGCCTCTGGGAAGGGAAATTATTCTGGATACAGGGATGCACTTACTGCCAGAGCTGAGTTTTATTTCAATACTGTGAAGCCACATTGTGGGGTTAGGAAACATCTCAGTGGTTCAGTGAGGGACAATCACCTGTGAAGGTTTGATGGAGCACTGAGGCTTATGATCAGAAATCATTACTGGCCCATAATCTGCAGCAAAATTAGAAGCCCATGTTTAATGGCAACCATTCCTCTCTCTACAACACATTTCCTGAAATCTTGTTTTAGCAATTCTTGACTAGAGAGCAGCACAGATGCCAAACCACTCTGGGTAAGCAGCTGGTGCCCACTGTAGCTGTTCACCTGCGCCCTGCACGGGGAGGAAATCTCCCCAGAGCTCTTCAGAGGACCAGTACCTTTACACCATTCTAAAATGATCCTAAATTAAATGTCTGTGTCAAAACTATTCGAGATCAATGGGTGCTTTCCAGTGGTTTGCTCTAAAATGGTTTCATAGTCTGTTTTTCATAAGCAGACGGATTTTCATAAGAAATAACCCAGGCATTTGTTCCCAACTAAACACAAGCAATTTACAATCCAAAATGGAACAGGATTATCAAAATTTAAATCAATTTGATTATCATGCCACAAACTGAGAAAAAATGCAGAAGCTAAAAACCCTCTAAGAAGTCATACAAATTCAGTTTTAAAAGGTGATCACTTTTAATAAGATCTTGATCCAGGGAAAGTTTTGTTTGCAGTGTATAGATTTAAAATCCTCAGAGGGCCTTAAAATGTAAATGTAGGAGTTATTATTTTATTTTTATCAACTTCTGTGGATGTCACCACACACCCTAGAGCCATATGTGTTCCAGCTGGACCCCCTGCTTCTTTGTGAGAAGGAAAACATGACCTTTGCTGCAGAGCTGTGACATTGCACTTGAGCTTCCACAGCCTTTTAAGAGAACAATAAATGCCCAGAGCTGGGTGATGCAATGTGCCTCCAAGCTCCCTTTTGAAGAGGAGAGAGCTTGAGCAGCATGAACCAGCACTAGGGCACTTTATCCATCTCACTACTGTAGAAGTCATAAACAAGGTTTGCAATGCAGTCAATCATTTTTATTCAAGGCACTATACCTTAATTAAACTGAGATTCCCTCAAGCACGCTGGTGACAGCCCCAAACCCAACCCCAAGTGCTCAACCCAGGTGCCCCAAGTCCAGTCAGTCCCAGGGGCTGCAACACACACAACAGGAGTTCAGGCAGGGAAGAAGAAAAGAACTCTCTCGTTTATTGTTGATGTATCTCTCAGTTTTTGGACAGTGATTGGAAATTGGACAGAGAAGTTCCCACCTCTCCATCTCCACTGGTCACTTGAGAAGTCCATCAGGTGGTATCTTTACACAGGAATGCAAACATGACTCTTGTTTATCTTACAATCCATGAGAACTGACTCCATTATACCAAAACAAATCAGAAGGCTGATTTCCAGGGACAACAGAGGAGCTGTTGTGGAAGATGCAGGATGGAGCAGCCCGAGCTGAACTCCAGAGGAACTCCAGCAGGCACTGGGGCTCCTTGCCCCCATCGCCTGCCTTTGCCACCAGGAGGGAGAGATGTGCTGGGGTCAGGTTATCTGGCTGTGGCACTGCTCTGAACCCTGCAGCTCACCCCAGGTTTGCTTCCCAGGCACTGTGTGTTTTAGCGAGCACTCCCTCATTATCCTCGCTCTTGGTAAAAGCCAAGGATTACACTTGATTTCAGCTCTCAGCCCCACAGAACACCAAGCTAACACTGTATTAATATGCTAAGGTTTAGAGCAAACACTGCTCATCCTCCCAGGGGATCTGTAAGTGAGCGTATTCCATAAATAGAGGAATAAAATAAAGCAAAGCCCCTCTGCAGTGAGAGCAGTGCTGCTCTTTCTGTCCTGCTCACAACACACTCGGCATTCCTCGTAGCACCCGCTAATCTAAACCAATAACCCTGGAAATGGCTATATCCTTTATTTAAATGTGTGAAACCCTCAGGGCATAATCTGAATTTCTTGATTTTACGACTGTAAAATATATAATGATATTATCACCAAAGTCAATAACACGCTCCTGGCAATCAATTCACTGAAGAACGACACAGCACTGTCTTTTTTTCCTCTCCTGCTTTTCTAACTAATAAACTGTCAAAGTTGTATCCATTCAAATTATGCACACATTCAAATTATGAACCTGAAATAACACCTCCTTCTGTATCACAGGGCTGAAAAAACAATCCCATACACACTTATAAACAGCCTACATCTTCCTGGGGCAATTAGCATTTTTATGGGTTTTTATGGCCTCAACGCAGTGGAAAATACAAAACACCCTGGTGCAGAATGACCTCCAAGATGACACAGAGAATGAAGATTCCTAAATTAATTGTTAAGTGAAAGGTATTTCCCATCTGTTATGCTTATATATGCACCTAAACACATATATATCCATGCATAATCTTATCTATTTGCACACATACACACACATGATGCACAGGTTCATTTGGTGTCGATTATCACAGCAATTTTAATCAACTACAGATTTCTCTAGGAAAAAAAAAACCTGCTAAGTACATAAGCAGGTGTAAAAGAGAAAATAGTCACATGAAATTAAATGTACATTTCAGTACAGCAGGAACTAAAAGGAATCACGAAGATAACTCTACTCTCCTTTTTCAGTTTCCTCAGTGCCTTCACAGAACCTCAGGACCAACGCAGAGGGCTCAAAATGATCCATCACACAAAGGGATGGATCGTGATTCGGTGCATTCTGCACCGAACTTTTTTATGGTTATGAAGCAATTCTTTCTTCATAACCATAAAAAAGTTTGGTGCAGAATGCTTATTTGGGGTTATAAAACTGAGAACCCTCCACAAGTTCTCAGATTCTCCTGGCATCTGTTGATCCAATTCTTGAAATTTTCTCCTAGAACTAGGAAATGTAAGAGTGGCTGGATCACTTGTTACTGTTTTTTAGGAGTACGACTGCCCAACCCTCTTTGTGGGCATCCATAGATCTGCCACAGAAAAATAAAACCTTTTTCCTCTTTTAACGTAGCATTTTAGAAAAGAAACCACGTTATACCTGGCAGTCTATGTGTTCAAAACAACTTCTGGTGCCAGCAATAGCATTCTCTTCTCTACCAATATTTCTCAAATGCAATTGCAATTTCTTGCAATTAACCATTTTAAACTTTTTTTCTTTCTTTAAAAAGGGTTTCATTTCAAGATCAATACTTCATCTCAAGTGACCAGAGCACAGTCACGGCACGATTTGCTCACGACATCAAGCACTGTTGTCTTTTAAATGAAGACATACTTTGGATTTCACACTTGATTTCAGTGATAACGGATCCTCAGCAGTGACAAATCCCTAACAGCTGAAAAAACCTACTGATGGAGTGAAATACAATCTGTTTATGTGGACACCACCCTAAAAAGCATGCTAAAATTCTGCGAGGAATAAGCACCTCTTTCTATATAAGTGCCTGTACAAAAGATTGGTTACAGTATACAGGCACAACTTGAGTGCAAACTTCTCCTTTCACCAGCTGATAGGAAATCTAAAAAAGTCTGCTAGTGTTGTTCTAGTGTGCTTTAAATGCCCTGTTTTGTCAGCAACACAATTTGCCCTGAAGAAAAAATTGAGCATACTTCCACAGAAAATGATAAACCACGTTAAGAGGGGACACAGGAACCACTCCGAAGGCTCAATGAACTTCTATTATGGTTTAATTTAAAAACATTACCTCCAATTTTAAGCACAGATAAAGGCTCTCCAGGAAAACTCAATCATCATTCAGACTATCATCTCAGCAGTACTCCCCAATTGCTCAGCACTGCCGTTCACAAACCTCAAACTGAGAGATTTTATGGCTTCTGGCATTATGAGCCTGAGCATCACTGCACTCCAAGGCACCTACACAGCCCCACTCCTGGAACCAGGTCTCCTCTGTAAGGAAATAAGATGCTCCTATGTAATTTGCTGTCCTTGATCAGTTTTATAAGCATTGATGTTGTTCATCAGATGACAGCAACTGCCCTTACCAAGTGTTTATCTTAACATTTAATACAAGATGAACACGATGCACACTTTACCATCTCCAAAGCAAAAGGGTTGCATGGAGTGGATTATATTATTTCTTTATAGTACAATGAAGCCCGTGTATGTCAAGGGAAGGGTTCTGCTGTTTACAGAGGAGGCCTCAGTATAAAATAATGTTTGATTAAAACTTGGGACAAATCTCAGTGATGGAGAGTCTGGGCTGAGCACCCGGGAGAAGGCAGTGATTGAGCACCCGGGCTCCACGGGCAGATGACAAAGCACTCATTTTCCTTTTAGCCAGAAGGCTCACTGATCAATTTTATTTTCTTAGATGGTTTTTGAGATGACAGAATATGGGCACATCTTCAAACACAGAAATGACCAAAAGCTGAATGTAATTAAACTTCCTTTCAGCCTCTGTACTAAGCAAGTCTTCATAAATCTTTGAAAGTCATTTTGTAAAGGAGCCTTTTTTGCAGGCTGTGTGCAGAAGCAGTTGAAATTCCAAATTCTACATTGATTTAAAGTGAAATGAGACCCCGCAATAAAACTTCATTTTGGGGTACTAACCTTGTTCAGCAAGCCCCAGGGAATGACCAGAAGTGAAACCAAGAAAACTTGGCAGTCCATTTTCTGCTGTCAGAGAATTAAAATTATGTTTTCTGGACAACCAGAGGGGAAGGGCAAAGACAGGCATTTGTGGACTCTCCTCTTAGGAGAGAGAAAATAGTTTAGCAATCTTTGTTCACCTGATGTTTCAAAGCTTGGGTAAATGTTTAAATCAAACAGACATCAAAATGTCAAGTACATAAAGCCCTTGGGAAAACAGGGTTATCAGCTGTTTCATTCCTTACCCACTTGCCCGGGTGTCAGTATGAAATCAGTTGTTCCTGAGCTAAAAGCAGCCAAGAAAAGGTAACAACTGATGCTACAGTGATCCTTACTTTGCATTAATATGTGCAATGCATTTGGATGGGGCATCGTAAAAGCCCAAGCACTCTGGAAACCAAAGGACCTGTTACAGCTGTACTCACATTCCGAGCAAAACAGTCCCAATGGGGCACTCAGCTGACACCATCTGCTGCCCAAAATCTCTGTAAACGACTTCCAAAGCAGCAAGGAGAGCACAGCCCAAAGGGAATGCTAAATAACCTCAGGATGTGTCATTTCCCAAGCAAACCTGAACTTGTTGGGGCAGAGGAAAGTCAGATAGAATTGCCTTTCCTTCCAAGCTCCACCACAGCACTGAGAAGTACCTTTAAGCAGATGAAAAAATCAGCCAACACAAGGAATACTGATCATTTACAGATAAGCATCTAATTAATTATTTTGGTATGTGAACATCCAACAGGATCCACAGTTGCTGGATCTCCCTGATTCCTCTTTAATCCTACAAGAACTGTAAGAGCTCAGAACCCATGCAAAAAAAAAAAATAATCAAGCTGCTTTTATGTGTCTCCCTCTATCTGGCTTTAAGTATGCAGTTTTCAAGAACAATTTTAATTAGACTTTCACTAATCCAGGACACAGACACGCACATGTTTACACGTGGCACCCCAAAGTCACATCGAGACAGACAAATTCACAATTTACACTTCAAAGCTTACAAAATACATTCTCTTGAATATATTCTATTGAGCCTAACAGAGTTTAGTTTTTGTTATGTCTAAAGAAAGAGAAAGGGTGGAGAATCAGTTCACTTCATACAAATACCAGATTCCTGTGCTGCCCTAAAATAAATGTTAATTCCCCGGAACTATAAAAAGAGCAAGTTAAGAAAAGGTTATGCTCTGCTGATTAACATTCCCAAATTTCTCACACGTTCGATAAGAGAAAAAAAATCTTAACATTCAAGATAACTAATTACAACCACTGAAGTCCCCTGAGACAAGAGCAATCGCCAGTAACAGCTAAAGCAGGAGGACACAGCCGTTCATTGATTCTCGTTTCACCCTCCCTGTCAGCTCTGTGCTCCCCCCTGCACCAGCGCTGAGTGCAGGCACAGAAATGGGGCTTTGCACCACGCTGGAAGGTGCCAGGGCCACCTCTCCCTCCCAGCCATCCCCTTTGCCAATGCAGAACTTCACTCTGCTGTCAGTGCTCTGCAGAAGGAGCATCACACCAGGCTGGGCAAGCTGCAAACTGCACAGCCCGGGGGCTGCGCCTCAGCTCCTTCACTGATCCCCTTCCCCTGGCAAAGGAAATCTCGCCTCAGCCACAGAACTTGGTCTTCTGGGAGAGAAGGTGAAGGTCACCCTTGAAGCATTAAAGCTCCCCAGCCCCACCTCCCAGGTCACTAAAGCCCCAGAACCACTTCAGACCCCACTGGGCAAAGACTCCAGCAGAAAATGTCAGTGAACTGCAGAGCAATCCTCGCCTTCCCTCCCATGGAATTAGTGACACTGACAATTACATCTGGTTATTAGAAGTTCTGATAATATTGGTGTAAAACACGCCTCTGGAATGTGCAGACCTGTAAGGTTCTGCCTTGAAAAGCTGGCTCCAAGGGCTTGGCATTAAAGGCAGCACGTGGCCTCAGAAGTGAACTATACAGCCACCTTACAACACCTATTCTCCTGCAGAAAAAGGAAAAGAATGAAAGTGTCATGCTAAAAATCCCCCACAGTAAATAGGTATTTAGAAATTATCCTAAGATCCCATTAACTCAATAAGAAAAGCAGCTGCTATTTATTTTCTGTAGTCAAATGGAAATACCAGTATTCACCACATGGCGCTCAACAAAGAAAAAAACAAACCACTTTTTCTCTGCTGAAATTGTTCACATTTTGTTATCCAATGTTTCAGGAAGAAAATTATTTTCCTTTTGGCTTCCCACTGCCTCTGCAACATCAGAGAATGTCTCTCCCTGCTGGAAAAACAATAGGAGGCAAAGAGGAAGGCAGCTTTTTTTCCTGAGACTTTGGGCTAAAAAACGCCATCAATTTCAAAATTACAACAGTGGCAAAGTGCTTCTTTCAATCTGGTCCTTTCATTTTTGCCTCCTGCTGTCGTTCCTATTGTCAGAGTGGCAGCAGGAGGCAGGAATGAAAAGACTACTGCTGGCAGTCACCCTTGGGCAAACTGCTGACAAGAAGTAAAACACCCCTGTGCCAGAGCGAGTGCCAGAGGTAAGAAATTGGGGTTTGCACATCTCTGCTGTGTGCAAAGCCACGGAGGATCAGCACACCAGGAGAACTCCTCTGCTCCTGGAACTGATCAGGCATCGAGGAGCCAAAGTGTTTGGGCTGGAGCTCAGGAAACTGAGAGTTAGGAAAGTAATGAAACAGAAGAAAAACAAACCAGCAAACCCCACCAGCAAACCCTGCATCAAGTAAGAGGAAAGGAAACTTTCCTCAGCTGGGAAGACTTGGAGACTTTTCCAGCTATTAAGTTCAGGTTTGAGTTGTAAGGGCACAAGGACCCAAGTTTGAATCCAAAAAGCCTACTGGTATGTGAGAAGAAGCAGGACAAAATACCAAGGTCGAGGGCCAACATTTTTACAAATTTTCACATTTGCTGAGCCACCTGCAGAGCAGTCCAGTGTTTCAGAGCTGTTCACCTGCAGAGCAACCAGAAAGAAACCACTAACAACCCTCCTCCAAACAGTGCAAGGCAGAGAGAAGCTCCTAAAGCAGTGACAGTGACCAAGTAATCACCTCTGTCTTGCCCATTGGTGAAGCTTCCTAAGAATCCAAATTCGGATGCAAACCAGGGTCCTGCAAACAGGACTCTCTTTTAAAAGGATGTCTTCATTCCCTGAAAGGAGGAGCTCCATCCCAGCTGAGCAGCACCTGAAGGGGTCTCTGCTTGCAGCCCACAGCGCTGTGTCTGGCAGCTGGGCACTGCAAGGATGACTGAACTGCATCCTTTGGGAAGAAATACGGGTGCTAAAGGGACAGTTTAACCTAATTCTAGGAAGTTTGAAGCAGCTGGAGCAAATCAAGAGAGAGGGTAGGAGCTGTGTGTCAGCCTGGCTCTGCTTCAGGCTTGGAAGAGAAAAGATCTGCCAATATTATAGAAGTGGTTTTACTACCTTTGTGCTAACAAGGGTTCATTACAAGAGAGCAAAACACTCCCCTGAAGGCCTTGAGGGAAAGAAGTCTGAACAAAGTCGACTTCATCTGCAGAGATTCTTTGACAACAGAGAAAACAAGAGGGAAGCAAATAAAGGGGCTACTAAAATGGAGTATGTTATTATTTTTCATTGCATGGATTAAATAAAAGGAGGGTTATCTTTGCTGAAATTGAGCCATGAAAAAGGTACTTTTCCCCCACTAAAAAAATAAAAAGCATGATACTTTACAAATAAAATCACTATTATTACTTGTGCAAGAACTGAACAACAAAAACTTATGAAGCTTGAAAACTATTCTGTGCAATAAGCGCCTAAAACGTTTCATCACCTGTGTTTGTTAAAATAATAAAGGAAGATGATTTTTTATAAGAATCCATATAAACCTAAACTGAGAAGACTCTTCTCAAGGTCAGAGTTCTCTGTTAACTTAACCTGTAGAAAATCCTTGTCATATTAACGGAAAGGACACGCAGATAAAATCAGTCTGCTGAAATCAACACTGGCAAAAGGAGCAGCCGCAGGGGGAAAAGTAGATTCTATTTACACCATCAAAATATTACCATATTTTAAAAACATTATTATTATTCCTCTTGCAGTTGTGCTTATCTTCTGAAAAGACCTGTCTATTTGGTGTAATACTCTCATTATTTGCTGATGATACCATCAAGCTTTGCTGGCTATTTCTACCTCTAACAGATTTTTCAAGACCATGCTGAAAACACTGATCAAATGATGCAGGAATCCTTTTCTGGACTGCACCCCAAGGCCTCCTCAATAACTTGCCTATAACTTATTCATTTACAAACAAAATTGACTGTGTCTAATCTCCGTGCAAAAAACCCAACAATCTAATAATTTAATGTCTGTATGCAGCTTAGAATATTATAAGATCGGGCATTGCTATGCCAGGTTAGTCTGCTATTAGCTGGGGGATTCTCAAGCATCTGTCATGCAAAGTAGGTCAATTTCCAGCCATATAATTCTGATTATGTCAAAATATTTATTCATGAGTTTTCTAATTCAACGTACTTCAAATAAGTCATATTTATGTGAAGAAGAAAAAAAAAAAAAAAAAACAACCCACATCTAAATTATGGTTGTTAACAACTGGGTTATCACAGCTTCAAACATTCTGCTAATCCAGAGACGTGGAGAATGTTTTTTCCTATGTAGTAACAGAATTGTTTTCATTTTCTGCTTGCTGTTATTTTTAGTCTGGTTTCTCAAGGAAACAAGAGGAACACAGCCAGACACTCCCTGGGTGTTATGTGGGAATGTGCAGAGCAATGGAAAGCTCCATCCTCCCTTCTCCTGCCTGCTCTTCCCTGGATTAACACATGAACCCTCAGGCCAAGTTCGGTCAAGTCTCATCTATTTTGTGATTTTTTTCACTCTCCCAGGCAGGGGAAAACAGCTGGTTCAATAGAAGAGAACCATCCCATGGATGGATGTGCTGAGGAAAGGCCAGGTTTCAGCCTTGCCTTTCCTTAGAGCTTAGATCAACATGAAAACCAAAGAAACCAGGCTTCCCTGGTCCCTCAGTGCACGAGATCTGTCCATCAAAATGAAGAGATTACCAGGAGGAAGGGGATGGATTTATAATGGATGTCATGCTCTACAAGATCTAACCCCTTCCAGGGAGAGAGCAGGCAACACTCCTGCAACACCAGAGAGATGGAAAAAATCCACAGATTCATGGAATCATCCCATCTGCCATCTTCCACTATCCCAGGTTGCTGCAAGCCCTGTCTGACCTGGCCTTGAACACTTCTAGGGATGGAGCAGCCACAGCTTCTCTGGGAATCACCTCCCTGCCCAGCCAAGGCCGCCTCTGACCAGTTGGTCACATAAACTCAAGAGCAAATAACAATTCCAAGGTTTTCAGTGCTGTTGCAAGCAAAGTAATGGTCTCCAAGATCTCAAATTTCCCTCACTGCACTGACCTTGCTGCAGCATTCAGATTACCTGTGGATTTCTCTTACTTTTACCAGTCCTTGTTTTTATCACCACCCACATGTCAGATTCCGTATTTTACCCACCACAGCCCTATTAAATATCCTAAAAAAGGCTTGGCAGAAGTAAAACCTTTTAACTTTTCTTCCCAACTAAATGCTGCCTAAGCCTACACTTCATCTTTTAATATACTGCCAGGAGGTACAACTGAAATTGTATAGTACCATCATTCTTGAGGCAAAAAAATGATGAGCCTAATTCCTGTCTTTACTGTGTTTTCTTTCATGCCATTCCAGCCCCACACTGGAAAGTGAAATTGGAAGAGACAGCGATGCCCACAGTGAGGTGTAAAAGAGACCATGTGCAGGTTCTCCTCCTCAGTCATCTGCAACAGCTAACATGTGCCTGTCTCCAAGATTCTTTACTTCCAGGACAGAATGGAAGGAATGGCTTTGCATTTCATCAGCTTAGAAGCTTTCCCTGAACAACAGAGAGTGTTTAAACCTTTTGGTGGTCACCTCTGTGCACGGCCAAACCATCAGGTCGCCTCGATAAACCCGAGCTAGAAAGGCTGCACCTGAAAAAATCATGAGAGGATGAAACTCACTGACCATGCAGCTCCTTTTATAAGCTTTTAAACGAAAATCTGTATTTCTGGGGATCATTTTAAGAAGCTATGCACCGCTCTTGAGCACTCAGTCCTCTGACACCTGCAGGAGCTGCATGAAATCATCGCAGCCATCACTCCCTATGCTCTGTGAGTGACCTTTTTAATCAAAGGGAAGAAAAGGGGGGGCATTAATACTTTTAAATGCTTTCAATTGCCAGTGTCCTAATATTAATTTTCTAAACGTTCTTCCACCCAGGTAATTAAACCATGATCTGTGTTTCCTTTGTGTGGCTGCTTCTCATGCAGGGATTTAAATGCTATGTTTTGTTTCATCTGTAATTGTTTTCCCTTAGACCTTTCTGGTGGAGTCTGTGGGCATTCAGTGTAATCTGATTGTTGATGACATCCACGGCATTTATTTCAAGGCCTGTTGGGTTGGTTTGAAAGAATCACAATAGTGGCTAACAAGCCTAATCTCAGAACTACCATTTAAGAAAAATTCTTTCGAGGTTTAAATGCCAGTTCTTTCTTCAGTCATCCTCCTACGTGATACCCCCCACAAAATCTCTGCTTGATATTAAAAGCATCACCACTGAGCCTGAAGTGGCCGATCAAAATAGAAATTTAGGGGTTAAAATATAATTCTATAGATTTTATAGTAAGGAGACTACTGTTATGTCAAAACCCCTTCACATTTTTGAAAAATTAACAATGTAAGACAAGGCAGGTTACAGCAGATGTTTTAAGATGAGGAAGACTTCATCCTTGGGATCACATTTTGCTGAGCAGAAGTTTAAAAATCATGCACAACTTGGAAAAGCTCTAACACTGCCTTTTGGTGGTGTGCGCTGCCCATCCTTCACTTGCACAAATTTCAAGTTCCTTGCCTACAACCTCAATACTTTCCTTAGGAAAATGTGTGGGTTTGATTTTGTTTCAGATGATTTGATTCCTAACTCCGGGGCCCTCAACATAAGAAGGACTTGGAGCCACTCCAGAGGAGGTCACAGAGATGCTCTGAGGGCTGAAGGATGCACAAAAAGGAGCAGAACCCACACCTGGCCTTGGTCAGGATTGAGCTGACTAAACATCAATAATGCCACTGCTCAGCAAAGGAGTTAATAGCAGACAAAACAGAATTCATTTAATCAGCCACTTATTTCTCTGATCACCACAAACAAAGAAACTGGATTGCATGACAATTTGGAGAGCTTGGTAAACTTCAGCAGTGCCTTGTAATGAAGCCTTGGCAAAGAAGTAAGTGATATACAAAGATTTTTCACACTGAAGCGGTGTAAACATGGTTTCCACTTTTAGAAATGTATCCTAGCAACTCACAGGAATGGTTTTAAAAGACAGCTGGACAAAACCATAATTTGGAATAAAACCAGATGTAATTGCTAAACCAGCAAGTCTGGTGGTCCCAAGCTGGTGTTGCAGCACCAGCTCAACTGTGATTCAAGATGTTGAGGAAAGAAACACCAGGAGAAACAGATGTTTTAAGGCTAACATCTGCAGGACCCACTAAAAAAGATGCAGCAGAGTTGGTGAAAAGGATTCTGAATTTTGTATTCCTTTGTGACTGATGTAGAAAAGCTCTTTGGCTTCCAGTAGCAAGGCCTGCTGGACATGTACCTCCTGTTTGACTTTGCATGACACTAGCAGAATGCAGAAATGGATTTTATGTATCAGAAGTTCACTCGATTCCACTGCAAACCAAAAAGTTTTAGTCAGTTTTTCATGACAACGGTGAATGAAGGAATTTGTATAATAATGCACAGACCTTGATTAAATAACCATAATTCAGTAGAGACACTCTGCTGACATCATCAGCAAGGAGAAAGGTTCACAAAATCAACCATGAATATAAACAGAGCCTAAACCATATTCCAGGTTAGCATTGAGACTACATTGCATAAGCATTACTGGCAATGGAGATAAACCAAGTTTAGACAGAGCAGGTCATGTTTTAAAGCCCTCCCAGAAGCTGAAACAGGAGAGCAGAGCACCCCACTCCTGAGGTGGAAACAGAACAGCCCTCAGGATATGCCCAGTTCTGCTGTGAAGGATTATTTTGCTCTCCAGCCACTGTTTACATGTGAACTACAGCACATGGCACACAGAGAATAATTAACTCTCAGGTTGTAAATGCAGACACTGTGGGGTTATTACCTCAGTCATAAATCTTTGCAACGCAGCCAGAAGTGGCTGTGAAGGGCAGAAGATTCCAAAGGTGAGCCCAGATTGGATCCTGACCTGGTGTTCAAGGACTGAGCAACGGATGCTTGGGGGAGGAGGAAGAGTTGGGGCATTTTTAGGGATTAAGTTGGTTTTTAACCAATACTTACCATACATCCCCCTGGGCAGCCTAGTTCTCAAGAAGAAGGTGTACTACACCAAACATCTAATGGGTAAGATTATTTTTAACCAGCATAGATACATATAACTTCCTCAAAATTTACATTTCAGACTTTGCTAGAGGCTACTTTTCCACAAGTAACATTAGTTAATTTTCAGTCTCACATGGCATCCTGAATATTTGAAGAGAGGCTCAATTCTTTTGATTTTTCATTTCTCCAAAGGTCTAGTTTTAACAATTCTGTTATAAAGTTTGCCAACAGATAAATAACCACACAGACTGCAACATAATGCACATTTCATTTTGTTTCAATTGATAACATTGATAAATATGACATATTCCTTCAGATTGCATACAAGGGGTCAAATCCAGAAATCTGGTTTTGGTTGACCGAAAGACACATTCCTCTTTTTCCTCTGTATGGATTGTTTTGTATTATCAGCATTGAACTGGATCTGCTTTTGTGGTCCAGTTGTTCAATATCATCCCACCTTTCACAGCTTCATTGTTAACTTTCAGTTCTACTGCGCTGGATCTTATTTTACTCTTAGTGAACATCCCTGTCCCTCTATCTTGGCTTATGGTACTGGTTCAGGGTGACTGACTTCATCATTTTATTATCCCTTCCCCTCTTTCCCAATTCATGTATTTCTTCTGAACTTTAACACTTCTGCACTTCTCAAGAAAA
The DNA here is from genome assembly GCA_032173965.1 of Sitta carolinensis. Taxonomy (NCBI): domain Eukaryota; kingdom Metazoa; phylum Chordata; class Aves; order Passeriformes; family Sittidae; genus Sitta; species Sitta carolinensis. Next base: position 27,160,808 of record CM063289.1, read on the forward strand.
GGGGAATAAAATAAGGTGAAGATTAAACTGAAATACAAATGAAGAGCAGCCTAGCCAATACTACATTTGAATTTATTTTGGAAAAAAACCTTAAGATCTTTTGTTCTAAATAGAGTTACTGACCTAGAAACATACATTCATTTCTGGAAATAAATCAAAATTCCTCCTATGTTAATCTAATTGCACCAGTGGAAGCTAAGTAGTCCCTTAAGTAATTTAAGTTTCCTTATTTGAGGGGGAAAAATTAAATAAAAAAAAAAATCAGACCTTTCCCATCGCTGAGAGTGTGTTTTGTAGAACAAGCCAGTTATGATGAATTTCTCTGTTTGCAGTAGCAAAAGCATTTTCCTTTAAAACTGGAATAGGTGTGAGCAGACAGTCTGGTTTTTAGGGAACACTGTATTAGCAAGTAAATAACATCAAAGTATATAAAACAGCCTAGGTTTGATTGCTTGCTTTTGTTTTACTGTCACTGCCATAAAAGTTCCCCACAAAATCTGCTGATTTCTGAAATACAGAAAGCTCAGAAATAGGAACCTTTTTCTGGAGGCAGCTGCAATGAAAGAAAGTGGAAGCCTTAAGGAATTAATGATCCTGCTGAGTTTCCTACCTCGTGCAATCACGGGGCTGTTTAATAAAAGGGCAGCGGCGCCAATCACCCAAATGATCGCTTCTCCCGCAGTGCTGGGAGGGAAGGGGGACACTTGCCCTGTGCCAGGGAAGGGCACAGCCCAGGAGGGTCCAGGAGGCTGTGCCTGGAGCCAGGGGCTGGCAATCAGAGCAGCAACTCCTGTCAGGGAGCACCACACAATTTATTCAGGCCTTGTGAACCCCCTTCCCTCACTCAAAACGTTCTTGACAAATACCTCTCGGTCTACAGTAATTACCTGGGGATTAGGAACAGCTCATAAAAACCCCCCTCTTGAAAGGCTGGATGAATTTGAGATGATAACAAGGTTGTGATGTGCCTAAGGGAGCAGGGGCATCTTTCTGATTGTAATTTAATCAGCCTTGATTAAAAGAAAGAAACATTTACCTGTATCCTGTTCAATAAATTTTGATAAAAGTCTCTACTCCAGCAGGCAGCCAATCAATCTCTCCCACCTCCCTTGCTTCTCATAAACTCAGATCTGATCTACTTCTGCCCCAAGAACGCCAAAGGAAGACACAATGGTGCTGGACATGGCTAAAACCCCAGAAAAATACTCGTAAAAACCCAAACCCACAGCAGCAGTGCTCTTGAGAGACACAGCCCTGTCTTGCTCTTTCAAAACGCTCCAAATGCCCGTGCTGATATTTGGGATAACTGCTTCCTTAGAGTGGGGGTTTTTACCCAGTGGAGCAGTACTGATGCACTGGCAGCACATTCAGCCCTCAGCACCACTACAGGGATGTAAAATTAGATTTGTGACTCAAAGGATTCTCCTTCTCTGACCCTGCAGCAGCAGGACCACCAAAAAGCTGCAGGCTTTCCCACAGCACGCGGATAAAGTTCTGCAGCAGCAAACGACCCTTGATGAAGTGTTCTCCAGTAACCATCTCCAAAGAAGGAGTAATTGAAATTAGCTACTTTCTCTTGGTATGCTGCAGCTGAGGAGACAACAGTAAATAGTAATTATCTGTACTCTTCCCAAAATATCCAGCCTCTGAAGTTCCAATTATTTGTTCTCATATACACCAGAGCTCACCACCAGTGTAAAAATTCCTTCCCACCATTTCTTTCAGTCTTTGAAAGAAAAGCCTATGCAGTGAAAAATCTAAAGATGCAATGGATTGAATATGATGATTATTCCTTATTATTGAACATGATTAGCTTATTGCTTCCGCAAGTATCTTAATTATTGTAGGTGTTACTAATTCAGACAACTAGGGCTTGATTAGGTTAAAGTTATTTTTCCTACTTTAGTCTAATAGTTCCTTTTATTTACATCAAGAGCCTTAAGCTGAAAACACTTGAAAAGAACCCAAAATAGTAAAAAACCCACCGACCTTCCAAGAGACTGAGTAGGGAAAAAATGAGTCAGTGCTGTTTAATCAGAGTAAATCCTAGCAATGGACTGAATTTTCCATATTCTTCACACAAGCTCAAACAAGCCAATTCCTGTAAGGTTTTAGGCCCCAAGTTAAAATAGGTCAAAAAATAAGAGCACTGAAAATTAAATAGGCTCTGCACACAATAAAAATTAACATATTGCAAAATCACCTTCACTAAATGCAAATGGGAGTTGAGATTCTGAGATGCTTACTTCTCTACTAATTTGAGTGTGAGTGCTGATGAACTGAGGTGCTAATTAACTTGTAAAGCTATCTGTATTTGGCCTTAACTGATTGGCTGTATTACAGAAATCCTAGGATGCTCAGAACATGTCGAAAAAAAAAGAAAAATAAAGCTAAAAATATTTAGGTTCTCCCTGTTTTGAGACATTGCTGGTTTTAAAAGCAACAGAAAGGAAATCCAAGAGATAAGAGCTGCTTTGCAAAATAATGAAGTGAATTAAATTAAACTATAGCTTGATGAAAATTGGTGAAGAAAACAGCACTAATGATGCTAAGAATGGAATGTAACATCTCTCTACCTGCACCACACATTCCATAAGCACACTGTGCACATAAAGCAGTGCAGTGAGTGCAATAAACATAAACCACAGTGAAGAGGAGAATGTGCACTTTATATTAGGCAGTATACAGAAACTCAGACCAATTATGCACATAAAATATTGGTATACGCTTCACAGAGAGGCAAGTGAAAAAAAACCACGAGGAAAGAGCAGGGCAGCAGGTGACATTTTCAAGATGAAGAAAGCCCAGAACAACAGGAACTAATTAAAGAGCACACGGCATAGCAGGCTATTCCCTCTCCTTTACCTTCTTCCAAAACCCCTTCAAAATCTATCAGCAGCATCAGTGAGGCAGGAGATCATCCCTTTTTGCTCTCTCCCTTGCTTAAATGCCACCACAAACTGACTGCCCTGAAGCTCTGGTCTCAAACACTTTCCCCCTTTCCTCTCTTGTCTCCTCAGCTGGATACAGAAGATTCCCAAAGAGGCACTTCCACATGTGGCACATCATAAAGTTTAACATCTGAGAGTCTGGGGTAATGGTTCTGGGTAGGAAAAGCAGCCCCACAAGCTGGGATGTGTCTTAGAGCTTGGTAACTTCCCTGAAAACACGGCACTCTGCAATTAGAACACAGCTAAAGGAAGGAACCCACCTGTTTCTTGATCATTTATGCACCGTTTCGTGTTAATTAAGGATCATCTATACCAAATTTTAAACCTGAATGTCACACTGTTAATAATGAACAGAAAACAGTCACTAGCTCAGAAAAGAAATATATAGGGAAGCCAATTAGCAGGGGAAAAAAACCCCCCTCAAAATTGTTAAATACAGATCCTTAAGTGTCTTATTACATAAATAGTTAATTAAGAATAATTTACAGAAACAATTATCATTACCACATTAACACTAATTGTTCTACCCAGGAAGACAGCATTGTATAAAGCAAGATTGCCTGCCTGTTACTTCAGCACATAAAAATGTCAAGGGACTTTCTTTGGTCTCCTTAATTCCCTTCCAGTCTTTTACCATCTCAAGATAGAAGAGCTGTAAAACAAATCCATAGAAGGGGGGTTAACATATTAAACACACCACCTGCCTACTTTTATTGAAATAAGTCAAGTTATTCTATTCAAAATACTCCTCCTTTTTTCCCCTTTTTTCATATGAAAATATGTCACTTACAGCCCTGCCCAGGAAAAAGTGTAATTGCTAATATTGTACAGATAACAAGTAGCAAGATTAAGTAAATAGGAAGAGACATAATTATGTCTACATACAGTTTAAATCTTGAGATTTTAAATTCAATGAAAAAGTCTTCAAAGAGGGGAAAAAAACAAACAACAGTGGATATAAAAGAGAGGGGGGAAAAAAACCTGTCAAAAATTACACGCAGGAGGGATGAAAAGGCAGCTTTCTGCTCACATCTCTGATGCCAACATTGTTTTCTCCAAAGTTACAGCCCAAAATAGGAGCTCAGTGCATGTACCAGGCTCAGGATCTGGCCCTTCAGCTCAGGGCTCCTGTGCCTGATTGAGTTTAATTTGAGCCTTCTTCAAATTGCCCCCCTGTTGCCTCTCTGCCAGCAGCGTTCCCTGCACAGCCCGTGCTGCCTGCGGGAAGGGAAGGAGAGCAGCTCCTGCTGCAGCACAGGGATTTCACCTCCACGGCTTCCCCCTCCCAAAAACCAGCCACCTTCTCACCCACGAGTGCCCTAAAATCGCCAGCCTTCCATCACAGATCTGCTCCAGTAAAACAGCTGGAGATGTGAACACCTCCTCCTGCGTCTCAGGTATCAGCAGTTCCAACTCCAAAACTTTTTCCTAGGACAGGCAGGGCCTCTGAGGTTGGAATGTTTAACCATGTGTGCCACCAAACCAACCCAAAACCCCCATTAACAACATCACTACAACAATGGCCCTAAATACAGCCACCTTCTTTTTGCTCATTTAAAATGCAACCAGACCAATGTTTGGACATTTCAAATAACACAAACCAGTCAGGTTTTCCTCAATCTCTATGACAAAGATGCCAGCCCTCTCCTGCCTACCTCTTCCAGGAAGAGACAAAAATCAGAACATTTATTTTCATTTAGACTCGCTTTTCCTCAATTGCCATGCAAATTAGAGGCAGGTGGGGAAGGGAAACAGATCTTTTAAGATGTTAACTTCTCACCTTCCACTGCAGTTACACACAGGCAGCACTAAGAGCTCTGTACACCTGCAGCAACCTGGAGAAACAGACTGTAATAAACACATCTATTATGAATAATTATCAGTGTGAGGGGCTAGACTCAAAGTTCTTCCCAATCCAATGATCTCGAGAAACAGAAAGTTTTAAGTTGCTGATGCAGGAAGACAAATCAGCTTCATTTAAAAAGTGTAGCAGATCCTGATCCCTCAGTACATTCAAGTGTCAATCACTAAAGTGATGATTTCCAAGCATACAGAGGGGCTGGGTAACTATGAGAGCCCCAAACTCAGCACTAGATGCATTGTTCAAGCTCAGTCTACAAAACAGCATTAACCCAGTTTTTCCTAATTATGGCTCAGAGAAATTCCAGGGTGGCAGCAACCTCTGCAGGCTGGCCTGTCACATGAGAATTGCCCAATTTGGGGCTTTTGCTAAAACGGCTTGTAGGGATTAAGCTTTTTTACATTTTTACCGAGTTAAATAAATGCACCACCTCATCAGAAGAACAAAGCAGACTTTAACCCTGTTTCTGGTAGTGCTGTCATTCCAAAATTCCTCAGCCTTAAGAAAGGCAGCAGAAACATGAGCTCATTTACACCAGGGCACCTGCTCTCAGCAAGGCCAGGCAGGGTGTTACTATCCCCTACAAGCTCTTCTTTTGAATAATACAGCAAAATTGGAGACTGAACACTACAGAAGGACAATTTTACTTTTTCTGATGTCTCAAAGCTTTCTTGTGAACGCTACAGCCGTACTTGCCCAGCTGTCCCAAGAGGGAACCAGCAGGAACCTCACAGGGCCCGTTTGCCCGTGTTGGCAAACAGGATTTCCAGGCCAGCTGGCTACTAATGATTGTGTGTGTGGCTCCTGACTACCGAGGAGAACTCCTGAAAGCCATTCCATGGCTCTGGTCCCAGTGCCAGGCTCCAGGCTCGGCTCCCTGTGCCGCTCTCCCGTGTGTCCTGACGGGTGTGCTGAAATCAGAGCTCAGCCCTCAAGAGCTCCCTCCAACAATGCTGCCTAATGAAAATGATGGCACAGGAGAAGAGACCGGTAATGAGACAGCTCAAAAAAAAAGTCACACGTGCTCGCTGCGAGGTGTGGGAGTGCTGAGGTGAACTCCCCTGGATTTTCAAATGGGTGGAATAACGACTTCCCTACCAACTCCTCTCCTGGAACTGGCATCTTTTGGTTTAAAACAAGCTGTAACAGGGAAGCAGCACTTGGAAAACACAATCCCTGTGCTGCTGCTTGCTGCTCCTCTCCTCACACTGAGGCTCAGAGTGCCCAGGACACGGAGGAGGGATGAGCTTCCCACCCACAGCCCAAGGATCCCACTTAACCACAGGCTGCTGCTCCCCTGCCTGAACCTTGATCCTGTGCTCCCCCGAGCTCCAGCACAGTCACCTTCTGAAAACGTGGGAAGGGAGAGGGCACCTGTCAATATTTAACAGCCAAACACTGCCCCATCTCCGACTCCCTGCCTCACTGGCTGACACGCCTTTTGCCTTTCCATTCAGTCAGCAGATGTCCAAAATTCCCACTCAGGAAGGCTCCTCTGGATGGGACTGCACAGGATTTTGTTCCTTGAAGGAAACCAAGCCATAGTAATAAGGCTATCCAGGTATTCAGAGTAAGTGCCCATTATTAATAAGCAATCTTTCAGCACTTGCAGTTTCCAGCAGTGAGTTCCATGAGACAGGTATCTCTTTCTTCGGTAACATAAATTTACTGCTCTTCAGGTTTCACTTCTTGTTTCATCTATTGGCAGGAAGCATCTGTTTTATCTTTCCAACTCTCTGCACTAACCACCCTCATTTTATCCAGCTTCTCTTGTGTATTTTCTATTGGCTATCTTTTTGACTCTAATCCCTTGCAGCATGATGGCATTATAGAACTTTTGCAACTTTTTTTTTTTATTTATTCCATTCTCGGGATGTGCTATGATCCTGTCAGCATTAAGGGATAGGCAATTAATTTTTCTCTGTATGGTGGGAGAAGATAAGAAGAAATCAGCTAAATTTACAGGTCAGAGATTAAGGAGAACTTTCAGTCCTGCACTTGGACCACAGGAATAACTAACCTTTGCTAATATGCTGCTTCACTGAAGTTCTTGCAAGAGCATCTTAGTGAACCTCTGGCATGGTCCAGATCTTACCTCTGTGATTGCCCAAGGACTTTCAAGCCCATAATTCTATAGAATCATTTTAGAATCAAATTAATTTTCCACTTTTATAATGTAATATTCTAATTTCTCATCACTTCTATGAAGATGGGAACCCAGAAAGTGGGGAAAGATTCAAGTGAAGGTTTCCACTGTGAGAAAAGTTGTGACACCATTGGATTTTCATCATTAGTTGTTAAATATCCTTGAATAAATATTTCAAGGATAACTTTTACAACATACTGGAAAGCAAAACTAAAATCTGAAAGTCTACAGAATTATATCCTCATTCTCACAACATGCATAAAATCAAAAGCTACGAAAAATAAAGATGAAGGCAAATTTAAGGTATAAATAATATTCAGTAATAACTTCATATTCACTTTCTTTACCAAGTACTACGTATATCTTCACTTATTAATGGCCATCACACTTGTGAGAAAGCTACAACTGAGCTTTGTTTTATGGGCTGTCCTGGTTTCAGCTGGGATCATTTCTTTTTGTGCTTAGTCACCAGCTGGGTTTATACCATGATATGGGCATTGCTTCATTTTTCTTCATCAAAGGCGTTTTAATTTAATTAGCCCTTCTGTGATATTTTTTTCTCTCTACCCTTTTTTCAAATGACAACATCCCCCTTGCAGAGCAGCAGAGGGGAGGCAGGCCGTGCTTCCATCACTCCCCTTCTCCCCCAGGCTGTCAGTGACATCCTGAGCCCCCGCAGCCTGAGCCTTGCTTTCCCTCTGCACTGGCACTCGCTGCTCAGTGCCACTGGCACCTCTTCCTCCATCAAGAAGAAAGATGAACAGCCCAGGTAGTCAGGTTCAATTTCACTCCATAGATCAGCTAACTAAGAGAGCTGCAGCAGAGCATAATTTACATCCCCCGTCAGAAGTCTGAGTGTAGCTGACAGCCAACTTCACACAGCTCTGTCTGATCTTAATCCAGCCCTGCACTCCGAGTTCCAGCAGCAGCCAGCTTGGCCCAACTGAAACCTTTTAATGCCTACCCTACAACACAAACTGCTCTGCTGCTAGAGAACAGCCTGTTCTTTATGGGAAAAAACCCCCAAAACAACCAAACCAACATAGCACAGAAAAATAAATACTAAGCATTCAGCTGTAAGCAAGTGAAATCCAGGTGAATGTCCCTCAGGCGAGTGTTTGCTAAAAAAGGGAGCACATCTTCCTTAATTCTGAGTAGTTTAATATAATTTTTGAGAAGCAAAAGTTCATCTTTTTAAATTAGTTACAAGTGACTTCAGCTTTGAGCAAAGCACTCTCAACTTTGCAGGCAGCACTGCTACAACAACACTTAACTAGGCTGAGCCTTTCCACCAGCAGTGTCTAATGGCCCACCTAAAAATGGCTGTATTAAAACTGCATTAATTACAGCTAATCCTCTCATACTTGATAAAGAAAACTGCAGATTCCCCCTGTGCCTGTTCAGTGACAGAACCGACGTGGCACCGCCCAGAGCAGCAGCATCCTGCTGGAACTGTCACCCCACATCCAGCTCAGGATCCTTCACAGAAGTGAAGCTGAGTGACAGTGAGGTAAAATTCAGCTTTTAACTCGCACTGGAGATTGGAAAGTCAATGAAAACCTTGTTTCTTTCAGAGCCATTAGTGCTGAGTGCTTCTATAAGAACAGGTAGAGCTGCTTGAAGCTGGCAGCTCACAAACACCTGAGAGGGGAGCCTCTGCTGAGGAGAAAAGGCTTTACAGGCAGCTATCCTTTAACACAGAAAACCAGCATTTTCTTTTGTAAAATCAGGGTAGTTTATCTGCCCTTCACTGATTGACAAGACAAACCACAGAACTTTTTATCAGATCACCAGAGACACCACCTAACGACATTCAGTACACGTGGGAAGAGTCGTGCTCAGACAGAACAATCCTTGTTCCTTTAACTGATGTTATTTAGTAGCTAAGAAGCACAAAAGCCTGACTCTGGGTGTCGAGTCCATAATTTTACATCTCTGAATTTCCAAGATTTACATCTGTCATAAATATCAGAAACATGAATCTTGGAAATCAAATATTAAAATGAGGGATGATACCGTGATGTGCTGCAGCACAGGCAAATTGCTGTCATTTCCTGAGAGGTGGCAGCATTTCAGTGGTGGCTGATTGCTTTATTATTTTTGCATGCATTGCCCATCACTGATGTATGCAGGTTCATTTTCATTTTTAAAAAGTAGCTCTAAAATAAAATTCCAAAATGCACCGTTCACAATAGGCAGAGCGCACATGTGATTTTTGTGAATTCCTTATCTTCATTTAGTTTCAAAATTTGTACAGTACTTTGAGATGTGGGGGAAAAAAGACACACATCCACCTTCCTAGGCAGTATTTATAGATGTGCACAGATCTCTACTTCGTGTTTCAGTATGTCCAAAATATGTCCAAGCAATGGAAACCTCAAAAAGTACATTAGCTTTACCAGCTTCTTGTACATCAGGTTCTCAAAATCACTTCTTAAATATCCCTACTCATCTGCCCTTTCCATTCCAGACAAAGCGAAGAAGGAGAACAATATTTTCATTTTTTGGTGAAATAAACTAATGGAAAAACACCTGCCTATACCCTGCAAGGGAAGCAGCTGTTGACACACACTTTATTACCATCAACTGGAATGTTCTTTATCAATATATTATCACAGTGTGTTGTTTTTCACAGGGGTGTCTGAATGTTAAACACCCTCTGTTTATTTGTTTACTGTTCACTATGTTTTCCTCCTTGTACACTGAAGGTTTACTGGAAACTTCCTGAAGCTCCTTGCTAGCATCAAGCTTTCTGTACAAAAAGGCTATTTCTGTGCCCATCCCCACATTTTCCTCTGAATTTTATTTACTGCAAGAAGGGGAACTAAATAAAAAAAAACCAGTTCCATAAATACTACCCACACTGAGTGGGGAAACACCAACAGCACAAGTCATGGCTTTTAAATTGTGGCTTTAAGAGAGCTCAAAGTCCTCTGACCTCATTTTAAAAAGCAGGTGAGATTCCCCATATATGCAATTTGCTTTGATATCCTTGTTATTTGCTCCAAATCTTCCCTCCTTCTGCAACTGCAATCTCATTGTTCTGTATTTTATTTCTCTAAGTGCAAAGGGAAGCAGGAAAAGTGGTTTTCTATTCAGTGTCAACACACCTGATGGCAAAAGTAACTCAGCATTGTGTGAGTAACAGGAGCCCTGGGCACAGATGGTTCTCAACCCTCCTCAGACCTTTGCAGTCACTAATTCTCCTTTCTGTATTGGATCCAAACCATCTATATTTGTGGATGCACTGGAACTCCAGAGCCACTGATGGAACCCAGCATTATTAAACACCTCCAAACTTCCTTTGGTCTCCTAGACAGTGTGCAAAGGTAAGGGAAGACCAGAGCCACCCTTCAAGCTGCCAAAACCCTCTCTGCTGAGCAATCAATGCCTGAAAATTATCCTCAGTCCAAGTTCAGTGAAACCACTGTGAGGATCTTTCTCTCAGGTTATTTCCAATTCCACGCAGCAAAAGGATGCTTATTTTCCTAACAGGTTAATTCTAGAAATCTTCATGGAAAGTCTGATATGGAAGAGTATGCACAGAGAAACTTTTTCTCAGGCAAATCTCAGTCTACTGTGAGCAAGGATGGAAGTGTGAGTAGGATTGAGAGGGATACATTAAAGGAAGAAATAACTGAGGCCATGGAGGGCGAGCCAGGTTTGCAGGAGGCCTCTAGGATGTAGTCAGAGAAACAGTCCTTGCACTTTTCTAGCAACACCTCCCTTAACCAATTAGGGAGAAAATCACAGCAATGGGAGGCCCAAAAGAAGATGAGGACAAGGCAAATGAAAACAGATGCTGCAGTGCAGTGGGGCTCCTAACACTGCAGGAAAACAATGCATTTCCATCCTTGAAACAAATATACTGGCATGACTGGTGAGCAGTGCTTAAATTGTGACTTCAATAACCATATAAAGCTTTGTTTCAAAACGTAAAAATGCTTCTTCCTGTAATTAATAAAAATTAAACTTTGGCTCTTTTCCATTAAGTGCTCTGATCTGTGTCTCATCCCCGTGGCACTGCTTCTGCCCCATCACCTTTCTACTCTGCATTGCTGCTCTTCACCTGCAGCCTCTGGAAAAGCATTGCAGAAATATCATATTTAGACAGAAATGGAAAAAAAGACTGTAATGATGCCAAGGAGCAGTAATTAAAGTGAGACAAATTAAATTGGGAAGACACTGGAAGACAATTTACTTGAAACAAGGTATTTCAGCCCACCTAAGGAAAAGAAAAATCCAAACAGTTTTTCATTTAGGGTTATGGTTAATTATTTATGAAGGTAAATCCATAAAGCCTAATAGCTGTATTAGAGAAATCTTCTGCCTGTTTATTTGCACACACTGCAATTCCCACACTCCCAAAGTTACTTCTGGGCTGTAAGTTTTGATGAGGAAGTGAGGAAGAACAGAGATTTTTCAGGAATATCCCACTAAATCCAATTTGAGAAGGAAAAAAATTGATTTAGATTGAGACTATAAAAGGAACTGAAGAAAACCAAAGAGTGGTGTGATTAGAGCTCCAATACTGGTGAAAAAATTCCCATTTGGGTGTATTTAGACTACAAAGGATTCTCAACATGCAGGGGATGTTCAGTATAAAGTGAGAAATTTAAGCAGATGTTTTTAAGGCAATCACTCAGTTTAGGAAAAATGCACCACTAAAAGTGCTTGATTTGCTGAAAGAATATTTGTAAACAGTTTAAGGAAATACCTGAAATTACACACCAGTTATCCTGGCTAATTCAATTCAGCATCACAGCATTCCTCAAAGACAAGTCAGAAATATGAAACTGTCAGAACTTCCTTAAAACTTAAGCATGATATAGCCTAAATCTGCCACACAGCTGAAAAAAAAAATGGAAAAAAAATTAAAAAGAAACCTCAGAAAACAAGGCTGACGTGATTTCTGTGTGTGCCTTTTGGGACTTAAAGGAGAAAAAAAAAAAAAAAAAAAAAAAAAAAAAAAAAAAAAGGCATTTTCTGCCAAAGTTATTTGACGGAAGTTGCTCCATCCCAAATTTCCTTTTTATCTGCCTTGGGCAGAATTCTCAATTTCCTTCAAGCAGTCCAAAGTGGGTTTGGAGGCTCACTGGCACCTCCGGAGCTGTGCAGATCCAACACCTGCCCCTGAAGCCGCCTGTCATTCTCCCCGATGCCACTGACACACTTTCCCTACTTTTCTGTCTTTGTTAACTCATAAAGGGAAAACTGGAAAGAGAGCAGCTTCTGCTGCAGGCTGGATTCATTAGGAACACCCTGACAATGTGCTGCCAAATGAAGGGAGGCAAAACTGCTTTAAGAAATACGGTGAATATTTTTGTATTTTAATTGTGTCGCGCTGCATATTTTACCTGCGGGAGATGGAAATATTTACAGCCTTCCACGTGTTTACAGCAAGATGTACATCTTTATCAGAGACTGAGGGGGAAAAAATGGTCCAAAAGGAGAGAAACAAAGGCTTCTTTTTGTGAATGTGGTCACTAACAGGACAGGGAAGAACCTGCACCAGCTCAGAACAAGAAGTATTTACACAGCTCCAACTCCAACAGCAGTTGGATTCCTGAAGCAGCTTTTCCTTTCTCCTCAGCAGCAATTTCCTTCTATTTCTATGAAAATAACAATGTTAGAGAAATTCCTATTCCCTCACATTCCACAGCCACTCGGCCTTTTTCACTAGCAAAGAAAATCAGGTGTCTGTGTGCTTAGCAGCTACTTGGGTGTTAAATCCTTACCTGCTCCTCTTCCAAAGCCCTTCCAACAAGGGCTTTGCCACATCTGTCCTACTGCCAGAAGATTTTCACAGCATTAAACTGCCACGTCTACAAACCACACTGTGTTGACCATTCTGAAAACTAGAGACATCTCGAATTGAAAGGTGCATTTATTCACATTTAAAAGATAACCAGAGAAATCACTGACATTAATTTATTTCCCTCCAAGAATCTTTCCAGACCCTGTAAGCAGCAGACCTGGAGTCACATATGTTTATTCTTGCAGCCGGGGGACCAAAATCCCTTCACAATGACAAGATATTTAAAATCTCTCCTTCTTAGAGAGCCAGCTTTATTTCAGGCATCTTAAAAAGAAAATCACATTTTCTCCACAGAGTGCTCTGTTAAGAGCCTGGATGTGGCTGATGCACTGCCCAGACCCCAGCAGTAACTAGAATTTAAAGCATTTAGCCAATCTGCAGCTTTGTCTACACTGCAATATTTTGTGGGTTTTTTGTCTAGCTGATTGGCGAAAAGCCCCCAAACCTTCATCTTGAGGACAGTTCTATTTTTTTCTGATTTTCTTTATCAAAATGCTGTGCCATGGACAGGCAGCTGGGCCATCAATCCCCTGACACCACTGCCATGTCCCCTGCCCTCAGCTACGTCACCAGACCACTCACACACCAATGAAAGTGTGTGAATACATCATTTCTAGGTATGAGTTCTAGGAAAAGGCATTTCCATACTAGTTTCATGTAACAGAAACTGTAATTTTAAATATTGTCTTGGTTTGGTAACTCCCAGGAAATCTGTCTGCACTGATTTCAGCAGATTTATTTCGACACAACTGAGAGCTGAGCCCACCCCTCTGAACATGCAGACCTTTTGCACTAGTTCCAAAGCAGAGTCCCCAGCAAATTTGCTTTAAGTGGGGCAGCACTAACAAACTAAAAAGTAATCCTTTCCTCCTAATTTCTCACAAGAGTGTGAAGATTTCGTGGTAGGTTTCTTGATGACATGAAATCTCCCTGAAGAATCTTCACCCTGGAGCTTAATGAATGACACCACACATCAGACAGGAGCCAGACAGAATATATCCTGTAAACTGCCCTCTGATGAATCCACCACCCCAAGAATCAAATGAGAGATGTGATTTTACAGGAAGATGTTTATTCCCCACATCTTTCTTTATGGGAAACAGCTTCTTCCTTTAAGTCAAATCCTTAATCACAAAGTGATCCATGTTTGTGCGCCTAATTCCAGAAAATCTCTAAGCTCAGAGAAACCCCAAGTGCAAGGTTGGTTTGACTTTTCCTGCCAGCATCTGGGATGCAGCAATCCAGAATCTGGAAAGGTAAAAAACACCCACTGGAGCCAGTGGTGACCCTGGCCAGTAAAAAGAGCAGCATGGATAGCAATAAACCAAGGCCCACAGCCAAGATAACTTCAAGTTACTCGATATTGATTCAATATTAAAATCCTCTTTGTTCTACTGAAGTCAGAATGAAATATTTTTATGTATTTTGAGCCTTATTAAAACCTGTTCTTCCTTTTTAAAACAAAACTTAATTGAAGCCAGCTAGAAGAAGAAAGCTTCATTTATCACAAAGTGACATTTTGTAATTAAAATACAGTTCAGAACAAAATGTTTAGCTGCAAAGGCGTGAATTTTCCCTTCTTCACCGTTGCTGCCAACTTGCTATTATTATGAGTGCAGTTAGAAAACTGGCTGTTGCTTCTTTTCACTGAAAATTAACTGGAAAGAGAGCAGGGATTGTTTGTCTAGAAACAAGATGCCAGCTTGTTCTCTTTTTAAGGCATGGTGGAGATGCAGAGCTGTGACCACACACTGAGTTCTGTGGGGCTGGTCCAGCCATGATAGATAGTGCAAAGTAATTCAAAATAGCAACAGTTCCTTCTCCTTTCCTACTCTTGCTTCCTTGAAGGCTCCATTTTCAGGTCAACTTATCTTTTATTGGCACAGTTGCTCCGTGTGACTTCCTCAAAACATACTCACAAGGCTTTTCACAGACAGCAGTACCCCCAAAATCATTCTAGGAACTCTGGAAGTTTCTGTTGCAGGAGGTTAAGAGCAGGAAAGAAGCATCAGGTTATGGACAGCTGGCTACAGACCTGACCATTCTTAAATTTCTCTATGTGGGTCTCTAACAAAGAATCAGATTGGTTTTAGAATGGAATGTTTAAAATTTTCATTTCAGAATGGAAAAGATTCCATTCTAAAATGAAAAAGAAAAATTCCATTCTAAAATGAAAATTGTACAGAGTGCACATGAACATTGTTTTTTACACTCACTTCTGTGCCTAAAATGCTGAAAGGGCTCTGCTTGTAATAACTATAAGCTGTTGTAAGCTGGAAACCCAAAGCTGACTGGCAAATTACTTTGGGATGTATCAAGTCATTCATTCCTTTTCCTAAAACAACATTCCGTGTGCTTGGAAAAACTGTGTCTGTGCACAGCAGAAATAAATACAAACCTTCTCACGGAGGCACAGAAAATGTTAAGAAACTCTCATTCCTCTAAGCAGAATGGAAGCTAAAACAATTATTTCCACTGCACCTTCCACTTTGAGACACAAATGAGAGGAGCAGAATTCGGTTTCAAGACCTGCCAGTGAACTCAGTGATGAAAACATTCTTGCTCCCCTCACCAAGTGAGCGTGCTCCCAGGGCTCTGAAGTAGGTTAATACCATGATTACAGCATTTGCAGAGGTTGGCAATGCTGCTCCAGTCTCCTGCTGTACTTAGCCACCAAATGAATAAAAATGCCTCTGGTACAAAGGTTAAGTACATTAAAGAGGAGCCATATGAAGCCTCAGCCACACCTCCATCTGACAGGAGAAATAAAAACCTGCAGGATCCAATGGCTCGAGATACTTGGAGAGATTCAACGCTTTCTGCACAATCTTCCCATCTCTAACACCTCTTAGGAGGTTTCTTAAAAAGGGAGCACAAAGAGCCACCTCCAATCACACAATGAACCCGGTGCTTCATTTTAACACAGTGAATGCTGGGATTCACTGCCCTGCAGGGATCCAGTTCCCTTTCTGAGCTGGAGTGTGAAACACCATCCTCTGCAGGAACTGCACCACTGCCAGGGCAAGCACTGGCCCAGCTGTGCAGCCACTGGGATGTGGCTGTTCCAGCTGCACCCCAGACTCTCACATCCAATGGCTGAATTCCAGACCCAATTCAAAATTTTCATGAAAGAAGTTTCCCTCAACAATGTTGACTTAGCATTCACTAAATACTACTCACTGTCAGGCCTAAAACGAGTAAATGTGTAAATTAATGTAGATGAAATTCTGATGAATAGGAACACATTGATTATGAAATCTCAGACCTCAAAGCCCATCACACACAGCAGATCAAATGAAGACCCTGCTCCAAATGCTGGCAAAGGAACTTTCAGAGGTGATGCACTTGGAATATTTTGCCTTGGTCATAGCAGCATAAGCATATTAATGTTTTCTAGACATGAGAGTCTGGCTGACTAAATGCCCATATTCCAGGGATGCTTTGTTGGTATAAACAGCACTGGCAAGAGGGGAACTGCTTGTGCTATACACTTACTAATTAAGATAATTCTTTTAGAGCGTAAAAACATTAAAATTATTTTTTAGGAGAGAACACCCAGTTCCTTCTTTCAAGTCTGTTGGTTTTTTCTCCTCACAGACCCCCACTTTCAAATCTTTCCGCTTGTCAGTTCTGAACAACTTGGTAAAAAAAAATGGTATCTAAAGGGTTTTGAGTTTAATGCAGGCCAATAACCTTGAATATTTTAAAGCAGCTAGAAAGAAGCTTAACCACACATTTCAGCAGTCTAAAGAGACATAATTTGAAAGGTATTTATAGCTAGTGCCTCTTTATTTTCACATCTCAGGCTTTTAGAACCTTTGCTCTAAACCTAAAGGGGAAATTTCCCCCTTTGAAATGGGTTACTTCAAATGAAAACTTCATTACTAACCTTAGAGAATTCAGTCTCCTCCAAACATCATCTGCTTTGAGAGAAAAAAAAGTAAATCAGCTTGTGTTTGGATATAATTAGTGTGAAATGACAGAAATGACAAAAATCTGGCCTGCAGAGGTTATGGGGCATTAACAAAAGATGATGTTTAATAGTTTAGACTCATCTGCTGGAGATAGCCTGTGTGGAGCAGAGCAGGAAGAAAGCACAGAAAATGTGAGGCTGCCTTCCCAGAGTTCAGCTGCTGGTCAGTGAACCCACAGGAGTTCATGTCACATTTCTGAAGACCACTGACTGATCACATCCCTGAAAAAACCATATTAAGAGGTGCACCTTTGGCGTCTTTTCCCCCATCTCACTCTCTGGCCATTCCCCTGCAATCCAGCAGTGGAAAACAAAGTCTCATATTCACCGTACAAATTTATTAAAATATAAAAGTTCTCTTTGATAAATTCCCTCAGAGGTGTAGCTGTGACTTTCATTGTGTTGGCCAACGGTTCCAAATGAGCTTCCTTGTTGTGAAATACTCAAAACCAGATTAAATGTCCATAGAACCTCCCTGGAAGCTGAACTGTGAGCAATGGTGAAAATCAACTTCGTTTTCACAACTTCAAGGCTTCCTATTTCCTCTGTTGTGAACATTTTACTACAAAACTGGACTCCAGTAGCAAATAGCAGGTTACTTGTTACAAGTGACATCTTTATTTGTCAATCTTAACAGGCAACAGGAAATACATTTTCCTTAGTGTGCTTACAGAAGTGCTTACTGCACCTTTAAATTTGCATTGATTGCTTCATTACCAAAAGGACACGAATCTCCCCTCAAAATCCTCTTTTTGTAATTATATTTTGTCTTAAAAATAGAGGAGTTTAACAAAGACACAAAGTATTTTGTATCAACACACAATAATTTCACGTACTAAAAATCCAATATCTGACTGCTTTATGGATATTTAACCCCAAATAATTGGTTCCACCACAACATTAAAAGAACCCAAACCCAAACCTCCTCTTTATCTTTATAATCTTTTCAGTACACCAGCAGTTTATGCATTGAATAGAATATGAGGAATTACTGAAATTAAGAAATTACTGGAGAGAGTTTACTAGGTTTTTAAATATATGAAATATATATTTACTTTATCTTTATTTGCTTAAATGACCATGTCTCTGAAAATGGTTTTGAGATAATTTAAAATGAATGAATAGTGAAATTAAGATAAAATCCTAAAGGTTTTCAAACACAATAAAGGTTCATTGCTTCCATGAGATCTGACCCCAGGATCCTTGTTGCTGTCCTTAAATATGTCTGCATAAAAAAATCCAGACATGAACCTACAAATGAGGATTAAATTAAAGGTTGGTAGGACTCCTTTCAAGCTATTTTTGAACACCCAAGCTGTGTTTGTTTCACTGAAGTACATATCTAGCACTGACTGGGACCACCTACACTTATCTTGTAGGGAATGGCTTGGCCAAAAAAGAATTATTGTGAATTAGCATTATCCTGGACAATTAACATATGCACACACAGATGAGCTTCAAAGTATGGGCTTGCCATCATTTCAGAGTTAGATAATCTCTAATAAACCTCAGTGTCATTAAAGTTTGTTCATGCCCCTCTGCTCTAACCCTGGGATCAGGTTAAGCATCCGTGTCTTAACCAGCTCTCAGTCTCTTCTCATTTGTCCCTCTGCCAAAATCCTGCTCTGACTGCACTCCTCTGAGGGCCTGCACTGACCTCCAGTCATTCACACTGTTCATTTTAAAGTTATTTCAGAGGTACAGATGGAAAGACTTTTTCTGAGGTGTAAGGGATTGAGATTCAGATTCCATCCATACCCACATATTCCCATTCAGGCTGGGGTGTCATGCCAGCAAAGCAGGCAGCTCCAGCCCGAGTGCCAAGCACAGAAAGCAGCCCCAAATGGAGCACATTCCCTGACCACTGTCCTTCCATTCACTGAGCAGGACAAAGGTCTCCAGGAAACAGCAAGATGAGCTCAGCTCATTAAAAACTGTATGAAAATGTGTATCCTGAAGGGATGTTAAATGAGGCTTACACAGGCAACTTTGAGGCTCTGCTTCCTTGGAATTTTAGTGCTTAACCTTAGAGCCCCGGCATTTCTTTAATGCAATTAAACAGAGACATAGATATAATGTATTGCCTTAGTTATAGTCTAGCACAGGGAGAGAAAATGGGCAAGAGAGAGAAAGAATTCTGTAGGTAGCTTTCATTTTGATCTCCGGTGTCTCTTGAGCACTGCCATCCTTCTGACACGCTCACCACAGCTGAGGCTGTGTTCTTCCACATCCAATTTTACTGGGAAGAGCTGGGAACATGATTTTTAAAGAGACATTTCAGACAGCTGCATTTTTTAGAAAAGAACTATAAACCATAAACATGCTACACTAGTAAATACAGCAAACACTGAACACACTGGGTAACCATGTCAATATTAAACTTAAGCCATGCCTGAGTACACAGTACACCCAATTTCCCTGGTGCATTTAATTCACTTTATGTGACTTTGGACATTTGAATTCAATTTAAAACTTACACAGGCAACAAAAGGTTGCAAAAAAAAAAAAAGAAAAAAAAAAAAAAAAAGATTGGTTTATCCAACTATTACTGGTGTTTTTGCCTTCCACCTAGTTATCAGCACATTATTGTGACGTGTGAATATTACCCTCTTATTACTTTCAAGGCAATTTTATATTTAAAGTGAAATTAATAGCTAACCTCAAAAGACTGCGCTTAATTTCATTTCACTCCCTGAATCATCTTTTTCACTACACAATTCTCCCTCTAACTAAACTAAGAGCATAAGAGGTGTAATTATAGATCACAGATTAGCTGTTCAGCATTTGCTGGTGGTTAAAATGGGGTAGACATTAAAGTTGGCTCCTGAGGAAGCTGCTCCTGTCAACTGCAGAAGAATCTGCTGCGAAATGTTAATATTTAGAAGTCAAGGCTGGAGCTGTCTGTGCTTCTGGAAACTTTGCAGGATATCCTATGGCCACTGAAACCACTGCCAGGAGGATCTGAGAGAGGAAAAATCCCCCCAGACCCTGTAGCCCACCAGATTCAGATACCTCCAATGGAAACACCATCATGCCACTTTCTTTGGTTCCACTCCCAATGACTTTTGCGTTGATGGAGCAACAGCTTGTTTGCTTCCCTGACTGCCCCATCACAAAGAGAGACCACACATCATTCCCACCTCTACCTCCAACTTGCTCTGCTTGGAGCAAGGACAGGCAGCTTTGGGACTCGGCAGCCAAATGACAATTTACCCTCCTTCTCCTGTTTTTAATGCTGCTTTGCAGCAATGAGTAATGCTGTCTCTGGGAAATGGAAGTGAAAGCTACTCTGTTCTTGTCAGAATAATAATGGATATTGTGTTGGCAACTATTCTCCTGCACTGCACAACTGCATAAATAAAAGGAATTGGGAAAAGCCAATACTGGAGTAAATAAAGGGGGTAAACTTGCCTGCTTGCAAGTAAGTGATAACTGGGTTGGGTGCTTCAGCCTGAGCAGTGAGAACAGGATAAACACAGGGTCGAAATCAGGAGTGATTCCAACCCCTCTGATCCTCATCTGTGGAGAGAGGCTCTGGGGAGAGGCTCTGGCTGTTCTCCACAAGAAATTTTACAGCCAGAACCAGACTGGAAATGGCCTTTGGCAACTCTCAGGTTTAGTTCAATACTGGGATATCAACTCTGCCCCCACTACTGCTGCAGGTAGAAGGAAAGAAGCCAATGAGCATTAAAGTACATCCCTTTCTTTTTCCTAAAAAAGACTCCACAAGCACGTTACTTAGTTAAACAAACTAAATATTGTCACATATGCAAAACCAAGCAAATGTAAAAGCAGAGAAATGGTCTTTTTCCTGCCCTTTTGCCAACAACTAGCTATAATATATAACAATGTTTAGATAAAAATAATACAAACAGGATGTCATTATTTCTGAGGAGATGTTTCTCTCTAATTCACTTTCAAGAGAAATGTTATATTTCAACGCATTCACAGAATCACAGAACAAGATGAATCGGAAGGGACTCACTGGACAACCCAAATACATTTTATGTATACATATAATATATTACCTTTATTCTGGAGGACCAATAACATCCATATTGATCCTACACCTAGAATCATGCATCAGGATCACAGACACATCTTCTCTTTACTCCTGAGGAGACAGTGAGTGTCTGCCCTGACATATTTATCACAGGAAGTCTGAGCCTATTACTTGGCCAAATTCCCTACATATTTCTTTGAGCTCTTAAAGAGGAATATACCACAAGGCATGAATGAAGGGCTTGCAATTTCTGTAACAGTATCTCAAAATGGCATCAATTCTGTGGGCAAGATTTTCCTAACCAGAAGTGGTCAGTGTTCTGTGACATTAAAGATTAAGGAGACAGATTATTTTTCAGCTAAAGTTTTTGTTGACTAATAGATACATATATACACATAAAGAAACATTTCTGATTCAGGCTGCTTAAGCACACAAACCAAACCCTGCATGTGTCTGTTAACTTGTGCGTTCCTCCACAGTTTTTTCTTCACAAGCTGATTAATGAAATTAATGTGATTTCAGCTCTGAGAGAGTGAAACGTGCTGGTTAAAGCACAAAATAAGAAACAGGATCCTCGGATTACACACCAAACTCTGCCCTGATTTGTGCTGTAATCTTTGGAAAGTAATTGAGAGATCAGCACTGGCTTTTGATGCAAGGATCTAACCACCTTTGAAATCAATTTACATTTCCCCCATACGTGCATAGGTCAAGAGAGCTCATGGTTTTCCATAAATTACATAAAATGAGATAAGATTGGAGGAATTTTCCCAAGCAACATGAGAAAGTATACACTGCAATAATGTGGACAGCAATGCTAAGTGTTATTTGTTTATTTCAGGGAAAATTAGTGAGGAATTTAATACTGGGATCAAGCTAATATTCCAAATTTACTTGTCTTTGATATCTCTTCAGCAAAATAGGAGCAGTTGTCAACACAGCTGATACCTGTAATCTGTACTACACAGTGAGCAACACTTTATTGCATTTTATGGGAAATTCTGCAAGTAATAATAATGTTGATGGAAAAGGCAAAATATTTCAGAAAGCTACAAATGCTCAAATGCACGTAGTGCAACATGCTGACAGAAATGTTATTCATTAATATTTATTAGGCAAGAAAATATCTTTGGATGAAGAATGTTACAAAAACATTATCATCACCAACATACTTGTCCCTGTAGAATATTTCTCTGTGAGCCATATTAGGAAACTTCTACTAATCCAAACCTCTGGAGGCATTTTAGCTACTAATCTGGATGAATTAGGTCACTCCTGCTCAGTTAGTCATTACATGATAGAATTTTCTTCCCTGAACTCTCTAAACAAAACTTTCCATTTATGAAACTTCTAATATGAATTTTGCTGAGAGTCTTTTCAATGACTGCAAGCAGAGAGAAAGTTTCGCTGAAAATTAATTGATTTACCAGTTTAGAAGTTCTACTTCCTTATCAGCCCCACTTTCTCCATATTTCATTCAAATCTCAGGGGTAGTTTTAGAACGTAAGAGGATGAAGCCAGAACAAGGTACAGCCCAGGCTGAACTGCATGCACAGGTGATGCTCACAGCAGGTCTCCCAGCCAGAGCCAGCCCTGGAGCACAGCAACACCCACCTGAATTTATGCTACATGACTCAAATCCTCTCTGGAATGTGCACTGCATTGAGCTCCTGATTACTACTTTAAACTGAAATGCTTTGATGACTGTTAAAACATGGAGAAATTGCAACAGAAGCTCTCGAGAAACATTGTTCTCAATATTCAACAGTTTACTGATTCCTCTGCTGAGAAGCAGCAAAGTAACACCAGCCCCAACCTTACTTTAGGCACGTTTCCCTCAATTAAAAACAACAATAAACATCATATCTGCAACAAGACACAACATCCATCACCCCCAAAGAATGCTTCAATTAGCAACCACAGACCCCCTCTGGTACATGGTATTTAAAACAGAATTCATGAGCTCTCTAATTGATGATAGGCTATTGGATAACCCTTGTTAATTATAGCTACACAATGTCAAAATTAATGATTTTCCCACCCCCTTTCAACTTGAGAATGAATTCATAACTTATATCAACTCACAAAAGACGTGCAATTAATATTGTCAGTAATCATTTCACAGAAGAGATTTGTTAAAGGCAGGCATGTGGACACAATTAGTGTATCAATTAATGTTGCTGTTACTAGATCTATAAATTATTGAAAAACTCAGAGGTACTGCAAGGAAACAAAGCAAATCCACTCCCAGTCAATGAAAGGAGCTCCTCCGTTCATTACTATTTAGATCAAATATAAATTTTGGATTCCATGGATCTTGGCTACTTAATCAGAAAAATAAATGAACCTATACCAATGAGACATCTTGAAATGCCTCATTATGGTGATGATGCTTTAATTGTTGGTGGTTGATCAAAAAGGGTTTTTTAAAAAAGTTAGTTCACTTAAAAAGTAATCGACTATCACTGTTCGTAGCACTTATTAATTTAAATCAAAGTTCCAACCTGGAAACACAGCTACAAAAACTGCACCAAGATTTCTGTGTGTCAGCAAAATGTTAACTTTTACATCCATCAGAAGCCTCCATTCCAAGCTTGAGCTGAGCAAAGATTAGTGCAAAGACTGGATTCAAATGAGGTCTAAGAAGCCCAAATCAGGACTGGGGTAGCATTAGGCACCAATGATGAAAACTGACAATGACAAAACACAACCTCATTTAAAGGCTTCCTATCCCCAAAGGCTTTTAAACTAACTAGGTATCTCCTGTTTGATCTTAGTCTGACTAGAGTTTTGCTCCTGGGATGCAAAGGTTTTCCTTTAGATAGTTAGACAGACCCCAGCCCCTCATTAGTGCTTAAAAGAGCCAGGAAATGGATGTGGCTCTGCCACAGGCCCCATCCACACAGGAACGGTCCTGCAGCACTGCCTGCCTTTTAATCAGCAGTCAGGAGAGGGAAAATGGGACAGTCATGCATTTTGCCATCGTGATCCCAGGAGGATGAGACTCAGATCTCCCACCTCCAGGCCAGCCCTGCCAGGCAAACCCCCCCATTGTGAACTGCCTGAGACAAGGGGCTAAAAATCAGAAATTTCTTTTAGAAATTTTACCAAAATCCCGAACTATGCTAGACCTACAAACAGTAAGATGAGACACAGCTCTCACAGTAGATGTACAGAAAGACAACCCAAAAATATGCAAAGAAACATAATAAAGAAAAATTGCTTACAAAAACGCAAATGCAGTGCACCAAACTTACAAGGCCTCCAGATAATAAAAACTCTTAAGACCTAAACAACAAAACAGAGCCAACCTTCTAAGCTGGACTGAGACCAAGAACTCAGAGAGCATACGTGGAGAGCCAGGGTAAAAAGTTCAACCTAGAAAAAGACTCCTGCCTTCATCCCCCAGCAACCACCGTGTGACCCCCAGTGAACACCACACAGCCACAGAAGGACTCACCAAACAATTCACATACAAAACGAAGCCAGACAGAACTGAAAAATAACTATACATAAAGAGTTACACGATTCATACGCATATAGAGATACAAGGGGATCCTGAACACCACAAAAGTTGCACATGCCTTTGGAGGAGCTATCCCCCATATGCCATCAGCACTGAATAAAGCACACCAAAGGTTTCAGCTCTCCTGAGTTGTAATTTTTCTGTGTATTATGCCCACCTGGCAGGAGCCATCCCCCCGCGCGGAGCCTGCTCTCGCTCTCCCTCCTGGAGCACGCCCTGGGCACCTGGCTGTCCATGCAGCTGGACACAGTGCCCAGCTCTGGGCAGGAGAACACCTCCAGCTCCAGCAGAGCACGTCCCACCCTCTCTGGATGTCCCATTCCTACTGGCTGGGTGCAGCAATCCCCAGCTTGGCGCCCTGCCTGCTCCCAGAGCTGCTCCCACATGCCGCGTGCTCCCACAGCTCTGGAAACCCAGTGGTGAAAAATGAGGTTCGCTTTCCTGGTAAAATTTAAAAATGTTTAATAGAGATAATAAGAGATATAAAAAATAAAGCAAAGGTTAAACAGCCAGGTGCCTTGGCACACCTCTGGTGTTTTGGAACCACCCCTTTTTAATCTGTTCCTCATGCATGGATTTATGCATATTCAAACTTTTCCAGGGACTGTTCTGCATGGCCACTCCTTGGGTCCACCTTTTTTAGAGCATGAGCAGTTCTACTTTTATTCAGTCCTTATCATCTTTTGATTTGGGCTTTGGCCTCTTTTTCACAGGCAGTGAATGCTGAGAGTCACTTGGGCCTCTTTTGGAAGTTATCTATTCAGGCAGCTGAAACACACTACACCTAAATTCCAAACTACAGCAAAAAAAACTATTATATATCTATTCAGGCAGTTAAAACACACTAAAAACTACAGGGGAAAAAAACCATCATACTTATAACATTTATTCTAACACTTGTTAAAAGCCAACACCAAAATATGCATTTATAACACATTAAACCAGGGAATCTCACCCAGGGGACCTGAGCATGAGCCATCATCACGCTGAGTGTCAACGTGCCCAGGGTCCTCTCTGAATTTGCCTCCACTTTTTACAAGTCCCTGTCATTTTGAAAATCGACTCAGGAGTCTTATGATGGGGGATACGATGAGAGATGGAATTGCAGAAGAAGCCCTAAGCTTCAAATAAAAAAGTTACAGAATTTAAGTGCAAGAGGAAGAGATTAAACCCTGGGAAAGTCCCCTGGCCTACCCTAAGGAGACACAGATCTGCACTGAAATTTGGTAGCCTGGCTCACTTCTTTACTGACCTCCCATTTCAATTTTTCTGTTCAGCTAATTTTGCAAGAAGGGATTTTTCCAGGCAGTTACCAGTGTGAATTCAACATCAATGCAACACATTTCCCCCAGAGAGTTTTCTAAATCAATTTTAATTCCGATAGGCTCAAGTAAATGTTTTCAATTTGATTCAATAATCTATACACACTTATAACAAGGCTTTTCCCCCATGTACTACAAGGCAAACATAGGTTTATGTTTCTAACAACTCTGGCTAATAAAATACTCTGATTTCCTATCCTGAACGATAGAAACACACTATTTTTATTCACTTCTTAATGAACCAGATGACATAAACAAACAAAATCAGCATTTAAGAGCATTAGTTATTTCATTAGTTCTCTAAATGCTTCTTAAAGAACACATGACTTTTGCCAAACTCACAAAAAAAAAAAAGCATCACCAAAAAAAGTCCTCGAATTGAGCTTTCTCAATATCCTGAGAATTTTTCACAATTTCTGCTTAAAGAGCAACTTGAAACCTCTCCAGGATATCTTTTAAAATGTGAGCAAGTTCTCAAAAAAGATAATTATAATGAAGTTACCAGCAGATATCAGCAAGAGTGGCATGAAGATTAGGGCTGGAGGTGGGAGATTGCAGAAATATAATCTCCTCTAATAACACTAGATTAAGCCTGTAAAATGGAATACAGCATAGGAAGGAGGGCTCTGGAGGTCAGGGTGAAACACTGGTTCTCAAGGGACAAGGAGCTCCACAGCACTGGGAGGAAAACATGACAATCTGGAGAGGAAGAGAGGTGCCTGGCCCACCTCTGTTCCCATCATGGTCTTTCCAGGTCAGTTAAAATTCCAACCCCTCTGCCAGGAGGCATTTCTAGAGCCCACCTAACCCTGAATCCATCAGATCAATACAGACTGAATAAAAGGCAAAATTGTAACCTGATTTTTCAATAGCCTGCCTTTTAAAGTTATCCAGCATGATAATGTTAACATACAAAATTACAGCCTGATGTGATCATGTCAATATTGAACTTACCCACAGAACATGAGAGCTCCTCAGCTGTGATTCTGTGCAAACAGCAGCTTCTGAGAGGGTTTTGTGTTTAAGTTTTTGTCCTAACTGCAGTGAAAACCCTTCAGTGCTGGAACAGGTTTCACAAACCAGCTCAAGTGCAGAGGTGGCTGTGACCAGAAAAGCTCATGGCTGTAAAAACACCATGCCTCAAGAGAAGTGTTTCAAAGGGAACTGCTTTGCATGTGACTACTGAAAGGGGTTTTTCTGTGTATTCCCAGCACATTAAAAAAATATTTGGTAAAATCTCTGCATGAGCATTGTCATTTGCCCCATCTGCAGCACAAATCAAACTGTGTCCCTGTCACCCAAAAGTCAGCAGTCAACAGAGCCTAAAAGCAGATATATGAAATCCTAAAGGAACTTCAAGCACACACTCCACCCTTCTGGCAGGGAGTTAGTCCATCCCAGCAGCAAGACTTGCAATCACACTCACTAAGTATCACTGAACTCCTCCAGTAATTTTTTCCTAACCTGTCCAGGTTATTAAATTGTTAACTAATGGCATCACAGTGGCTTTAACTCAAGGTAGGCACTATTACCACAAATGTCCAAGTCATTGCTTTCTTTTTGGCCCTTGTACATCAGCAAGTAGACTTGCTCCATTTTTCTGACACTTTATACTGTTTTATATCCATATACCTTACAAATCTTAGGAATTCAGCTTTGTTTTATTTCAACACTCCAGATAAGAAACACTACCTTACTGGATGTTCATGCAGATGAAGAGAAGTAAAGATTTAGCTGTCTCTACACAAAAGATTTTGGCTGAGATCAGGAAAGAACCCAGTCCCATGTTCCAACTCCACACTAATGCTCATCCCCTTTCAGTCACCCCAGACCTCCAGAGTGGGATACAAATGTGGCACAGGCATTCCATGCAGTGCTGTGAGCTGCAGGAGGCAGGGGAACTACCAAAACAGTGGCTAATACAGCAAAAGAGCAAATACACCCCTGCTGTGGATGGAGAAGGATGCACAGCTCTTCCAGAAGTGCAACAAAACACTGAAAAAACACTAGAGCTGAAATTTCTGTTTATACAGCAGAGACTTATTTCTTGGGAATACTCAGTTCCACTGCATAATCAAACTCATTGATCAGCAGCATTAGAAACTTCATGTTAGCACTTGCTACCTGCCACTGCTTGCTGTTAATGAACTTGGGAAAAAAAAAAAGGGGGAGAAAAAAAATCCCTGTTTTTCATGTGTCCATCACTCCCACTATAGAGAGGAGGGCTCCTTTGTTGGAACACAGGGACGTGCATACAGCTCAATGAGAGCAAATGAGCACACCGAGTTTCCTTTGCCTCTGGTCCTGTGGGATTTGAATGGCAAACAGTGTGTGCATTGTGCACCTTGGCTGAGGCATTCACTGCCCCAGCCCCGGGATGGCACTGACTGCACAGACAACACGGAGCCACAGTCCCCGACCCTGGGAGGTGCCACGCCATGCCTGTCCCCTCCAGCTCCCCAGACACCCACAGCACTGCCACACAGCGGGTTTTATACTCCCCCTCAGCACTGAAGGCAATCCTCAGAATTTCCATTTGGGGGATAGAATCAGATCTTGGGCAGAGAAGTGCTCGGTTACTGTGATTTATGGAAATGTTTTTACAAGTTGGATACTGAATATGTTATTAACATAAACATCGAGTTCCTAAAAGAGTTGTTTGCTGGTTTCAAAAGTTTCAGCCTCCAGCAGAAGAAATAACATAGGAGACACACATCAAAAAGATGTTATCCATATTGCAAAGAAATGACATTTTTTAATTTCCTGCCTGCCCCCAAAAACTGAATGATCATGCAACCAAACCACTTCAACTTTATTTGCCTTAAACATCTTAGAACACATTCTGATTTACATCAAAGGTCCCCTCCTCTTGCCTTTCCAAACTGCAGCTTTTTTATCTTAAACGAATCATTTTTGATTTGTGAGTGTAGGCCTAGAGCAGTCATAAGGTTTTTAAACCATTTCCTGAACAAACACTTGGAATTTTTTAATTGCTGTGTCTTCTACAAACTCTAGGATAAAGATTTCTGATACAAAAGCCAAAGGGCACACAAGGCCTTAGTGAATGTTTTGGTAGAATTGCTGCAGTAAATGGTACTGTGGCCCAGCAGTTTAAGTTAATGATGAGTAAAATTTGCATTATACATACATAAGAAAAGAGGGGATTTTTTTTTTTTTTTTTTATCTTAGAAAAATGAAAAAACCCTCAGAAATAAATGGCTAAATTATACATCCACAGAAAAAAACAGAATGACCAACTCCAGAGCTTACATGAAAGTTCAAATCTTGCTGTGTCGAGTATTAAAACTACTAAGTATGATTATTTTCTTTTTGGTTTACTTTTTTATTTGAGTAATTCGTATTAAATCTGTTTTCAATCTCATGTTCATGTGCAGGTTTAAAAAAATAACTAAATATGGTTACACAGAACAAGAACTACCACTAGAATTCAAGGTCTTGGGCTCCAAGTTAATCAGTATTTAAAGCCATAAGCAATAAAAACATTAAAAAAAAGGAGAAAAATCCCTACTAAAAATCTTTAAGCATGCATAAGCACCAAATTCATATGGTCCCATTTCTCACACTTATCAATCCAAAGAACTGCTCTACAGTCTGAGGGAAAACTGTAAATACAAATAGGAACTAATCCAACCATGCCTTCCTCTAGCTTCTCCTTAATTTTGAGTTTTCTTCCTCCTCGTTTATATTTCCATATACCAGATTAAAATTAATCTCTCCACAGATTGCTACTGAGTTCTCTAACTTCACAAAGTGTCAGTAAAATTCAAACTCCAGGCACAGAAAGTGCATTTGAGCTCTGGTTAGTTCAAAACAAAGGAAAAAAAAAAGCCAGTAGAAGAAAATGTATTTATCAGCAGAAAAAAAAGAAAAGTGATCTTTTACTGAGTAATTTTTAAAACTGTATTTCTCTTTGTGAACCATAAATAATATGCAAGTTTTTTCTCATATTTCAGACATATTTCAAAAGGATGTATTTTTTATGTCAGAGAATCAACCCCCCTATTTCTGTACCACACTTCCACTGAGCTTAACAAATCCCACTTTCACTGAGCACACAGATAACAGAAGAGCCACAGATGTGCCAAAGGTGGCTGATGTAGGAGCTGATTAAAGTACAGAACACAGACAAATAAAGAGAAATGAGTCACTACCTTTCTTTTTGGAGTCTTTCTTTGTGCTGGTTTTAACAGCCACTTGAAGTTCTGTCTCAGTTGACATCCTATATCCTTAGTCCTCTTCACACAGATCCAGGATCTCGGTCAGGCTCATTTAGAACGTCTCTCCAAGAGAATAATTCAGCCTTTCAGATACTATAACCCAAACTGTTCATCTCATTCACTCCTTCCGAGTGCTGTGGAGGAAGGAAACAAAAAGGAACAGTCATTTCTGGGTTTAAAACATGAAAGGAAAATAAAAAAGCCAAACCATTGCAAGAGAGAAACATAAAGTTCTCCATCTGCTGAGCCAATTGTCCACGATTTTAGATGCTTACACACAGTTATCTGTGACTACCTCAAACACCTATATTTGAGATGTTCTGGCATAGCTGAGATGCCTTCACAGCCTAGAGACACTGCTCAGGATGTACAGAAGGTCAGCACTTCAGGACCAGCAGCTGGAGGACAAAGAACACACTGCAGGAAGCAGCTGGAAATGTCACCAACAGCAAAAAAGTCAAGGACTCAAGTCTTAAATGCACCAATTCCATATTGCCAGATAGTAAGTAGAGATTTTTACTCCTCCAATTCTCTTTCAAGGCTTTCATTCTCTTACTTGAACAAAGACAAATGAAAAATGTATTCATTGCTCATGCTGAGAACATCATACTTTGCCACTCCTCTTGCTTATGATAATGTTTCCAGTATAAAAGACTGTCTCCACGCAAACAAAGCTGTAATTTAGCACCCATCTAGTAATCTTTCTTGCAAAGACCTCTGAAAATAGTTAATTAAACCCATGAAATATAAATGGGATAGGTGCAAAAAGATAACATTTAGAGAGAAAGCATTTAGGGAGAAAGCTACAGCTTTACATGATGTGTATTTGTTGGGGACAAAAATGCACCAGCTGTGAACCCACAGCAGGAATGTGCTGGGGCAGGATGAGGGAGGCAGGACTGGGGATGTCAGGGCTCTGGAGGCAAAGAATACACAAAGAATAAACATCTCAGCAAAAAAAGAACCCATTGCTCCAACCCTCACTGCTGCTCCTCCCTGCTCTGAGGGATGAACCACTTAGAGGAGCCAGCCTGTGGAGGGCAGAGATCAGACTGTCCTGAAGCCATGTGTCAGGATGTTCCCTCACCAACTGCATCTTCTCACTGCCCTTTCTTCTGGTGAGCAAGTTCTCATTATTAGCACAATTACAGAGAAGTCCATCTGGCCTGTCGGAACAGCTGCCCACTTATTAAATAAGCATTTAATAAAGATATTAACCCAGCACATCAGCTGGTTAGATGGCATGGGATTAACTGCAGTTGGAGTTATTTACTAATGTACCTTCTTTGTCATTTAAGAAAGTAACAGACTGCAAACACTGGAATAATTTTGACACTTTAAATCACTTTTCACAGTAAGGGCTGTGAAGCCACCAGTACTTTCAAATCCAGGCTCTTTTAACATTTTAAAATGCTTCAGTAACATTACACTGCCATGCACCGTCTGAAGTGATTTAATATTGCTGAAGTGTGTCAGGGGCTTTCTTTAATAAGCTCTTCAAATCTGTCTGTGTATTATAGAATATTCAAAGATAGCTTTTCAAAATCTGCTGAACTGATTTTGAAATACAAAATTCCCTGTTCCCCCCTCTGTGAAATCTGAATAAGCGCCGCGTAGCAAAAAAAAAGGAGGAAAAAAAATAAAGCGAGGCACAAATTGAAGTTGCAGTGCTTGCTGAATACACCTGCTTGGTGTAACAGACCTGAATAAACCAACAGCATCTAGATGAATCTTCTCAGCTGAGGAAAGGACAAAGCCAATGGAGTCAGAGGGAAAGGAGTAACAGCAGCCTGAGCGAGGCTTCCAGGGTCCAAGGGCTCCCTGGCCAGGTCCGTGGGCAGGAGATGCCTCTCCCCAGGCACAGCAGGGCTGGGGAACACCCTCACCCTCCTCACCCACGCTTCAAACCCCCCCACGAGCAGGGAGAGGAGCTCTGTGCAGAACAGATGTCCCTCACAACCCCCATCTCCTTCCCCTCCCCCTGCGCTCAACCCAATTTAATAATATTTAGTTTTACAGCACAGTGGGGATGCATCAGCCTTTACAGCTCAATGGCACTTACTTAAAGCATCTCTCGAGTCACAGCTGGATTGACAGTTTATTTCTCGAAAATTTGGATTTATATTTACCTAAAGGTTAACTGAATAACTCTACAAGGAGCACTAACACGAGCCACTTCACAAAAGGGAAATATTTATAATAGGTCCACTTATTAAAAAAATAAATTAAAAATAAATACCAAATACCCCCGGGGTCCGTAGTTAAGCAAGTTTTAATGTCTTAGAAGACCATTGTGGCTACAAAGCATCACGAATGTCATCTCCTGTTGTCAGCTATTTCCAACAGGACAGCTGAAATAGTAGCATCTGAATGGCACTGAATATTTTAAAGTAACAACATATGACTGCTATCTCATTTGAAACTCTCCAGAAAAGCTATATCCCCTCGAGGCTATCCCACTGAGTAATATTTTTTAAAATAAATGCATGTCTGTTTTTGGACAGGTTCACATATTGATTTACTCTCAAACCTAATCAGGTCGTACTCTCGCAGGCTCATAGATCCTTGAATAAAGTAATAGGTATCTTTGGAAAGGAGCACATAAACATCTGTCAGGCACCAGCTATAGTTCAAACTGAATTTGCCACAGAGACAATCCCTCCAAAAGTGTAGGTCTTTATGTAAGCCACATTAGTAAACTTTCATGCACTGTCCATATTTCAGCCGTTTATTACCCAGATGAGAATGGCAGTCAATCTGCTCCTCACCGCAACAGCTTTCATTGTCTCCTCCAATCTAGGTCACCGTTGTTAAATACCACAGCCTCCCAACTGTGGGAAGTACTGCAGCATGTGTTTTATCAATGAGATGCTATTTGCTTTGATCAGTTCTGCCACATTTCTCTCCCTGCTCTAAAGACAAAATTTTGTTAGCTGCGTTTTAAAAAAAAAAAAAAAAAAAAAAAAAAAAAAAAAATTTAAAAATCCATCGTCTTGCACGTATCCATCCACTCTAACAATCTCCTTGTGTGCCTTGTTACTGCTCCAGCTATTGCAATGTTACGTGCATGCCTCAGCTTTTCCTAAAGAGGATTCTGAGCTCTTCGTTTTAACAAAATACTGACATTTTCTGTGGCCTTATTAAGTGGCTACAGCAGGAACACAATCAGCACATTCTGGAATTAACAGGCTCTTAATTCCAGGAGAAGTTCTTAAGCCTGTGTTCTCTATTACCCCCACGCCAACACAAAACCTAAAGCCGTGGCAAAGAAATACTTCTGTAAATTCGCTTTGCAGTGAGGATTAACACAGGTTGGACCCTTTATGCATGGGGAAATTAGTCCCAAGCTCCACTCACCTCCCCCACATGCCTGTGAAACAACAATTTCTGTCAAATCATTTGTCTTTTCAACCACACTTCAGTGAGCTCATGCAGGGGTTATTAGGAGACTTCCCTTGGCCCAAGCTATGAAGGAGGTCAGACAAGATGATCATAATACTTCCCCTCTGGCTTTCAAATACATGAATTAATTAATTTTCTTCAGGACTTCAAAACTTAAGAAGTTCCCTCCCCTGAAACCAGTTTCCATCTGCTTATATAAAAGAAAAGCAGTCTTAGAAAGGATTTGTAACTAAGCCCTGGCATTCCCTAGGTATTTAAGTTCTCCACAGCCCCAGAGTGGGATTTTACAAGAGGATGGTACCTCCCAAACATTGCTTTGACAAAACAAAAGCCGTGCTCCCATCCTTAGCTCTTGCTTTTATGCCTCAGGAGTCTTGCAATTAATTTTTTCTCCCCCAAAGCGCCCCACATAATCATGTTGATGCCCGTGGTTTTACAAGTGTTAAACAAAGCTCAAACATACCAAAAGGGTAAAATAGAAGAGAAAATAGAAGTGAAAAGTGCTGTGATCCTGGAAAACAAAAACCACTTCAAGTGTAAGGGTCTGCAGTCCAAGGAGAAAATGTTACTCATCCACTTCCCACCTGCCCTCGAAGCCTAACGCAGAGAGCAGCAGTGGGACCACACACAAACACACCATGGAAAACCCATCCTTGCCACCAGTGCTCTTTGTACCCTCCAGGGACAGGGGCCAGGAAATCCTCTGGTGCTGCTCACACTGTTTTGTACTCATCAGCTCATTTCCCCCATGGTCAGGGCAGGCGAGCATCAGAGGATTCATCTGTCACAGCAGGCACTGCACTAATTCCAAAGGGGAACCCAAGGGACTGATCCAAACCCACTGATCCACTGCAGTTAACAAGGCCTGCAAGTGAGAGCCAGAGAAGGAGGAAGCCGAGGTAAAAGAGAGCGAAGACACTGACAGAGAGGAGAAAATGAGGGGGAAACAAAAGCAAACAGGAGAGCTGTCAGTGACACTTCACGACAGCAAATTCTGTGAAGAGTTGAACAGCAAAGTCTAAGCCAGAACATGCACTGAAATTCTGGATGCCCTGCCACAGGAAACAACCTCTGTTGGATTGTTCACATGTCTGTCCCTCTCCTCCAGTTTTGCTACCTGCCCCCAGAAGAGCAGAATGCACTGTTTCCAGTGACAAAGCCAAAGGACTCTCTTTTATTGCACTCCATGCCAAGCACAGCCTTTTTCTGCCATTTCTTTATTGGTATTTCTGCAGCCTGTAAAGGTGAAAGCAATTTTACTGTTCACGTGCACAAACTGAGATACTACACAAACATTTATTCCCCTACAAACCCTCCCCTGGAACCCAGCACCCTTCATCTCCCACTCTCTCCCTAAATTACACAGCTTGTAAAGACTCACAACTGCCTCCAGATGCCATACTTAGTTTTGTTTGCTCTAAAATGAGCATGTACTTCACTCCTGATTTTCTGTCTATTACAATAAAGAAAGGAGTTTTATGTCCTTTATTCAGCTTTCTGTACTATGTCTGTAGTGTCTTCCAGAACAACGCTACCCAAATAACCCTTTTTAATTCTTCCAATATCAGAAAACCACTAGTACTCAAACCACAGCATTTAATTGAATTTCCCTTTGTATTTAGTTGCTGTAGTTGACTGTATTCATAAAATACTTATCTCCTAAAAACAAGAAGCTCTTTTTTAAACAAAATCCTGCATGTAACTGAGGCTAATAACATATTTTATTAAGTTTATTGTGGTTTAAACTATGCTTCATTTTCCTGTCTCTAGGGCATCTTTCAGGCATGTTACCCAGTTCCTCAGATGGGGTAAATAGCACCACTGAAGCTGATTCACCACTGGAAGAGCATCTTGGCAAAAGACTGAGCTATAAAATATTTCTAAAGTAAGATTTTTATTACTATTGCAATGATGGCAGGAATAATTACTGAAATTCCTCCTGGAAATCACTCCATGTCGTGGTGAATACTGCATTCCACTCCACCAATTATTCACCAGAAGTGCTGTGAATTTTCTGCTCACAGAAAATGCTGACTGGATTAAAAAGAAGCTTTTCAAAGCAATGAATTGATTTCATCAACATTTTTAATGGCAAATTACTAACATTTCATTTTAATATTCCGGTTTCTATTTTATATTGTACAGGGCAGCATTCATGCAACAAAGGCAAAATAGAAGACATGGACTTGCTTTAAAGGATTTTTGAAATATTAAAGGAATGGCATTTGAATCCAGGAAAAACTACATCTCCTCTGCCCATGGAGCAGGGAATGCAACTCCAGCCCAGAAAACCAGGAACAATCCCAGTGTGCTGGGGTACAGATACAGCACTCATCACTCCTTTAAGTGCACTTCCTGACTCAAAACTCCACTCAGAGTGCTTTTGCAAGCTTTGGCAGGGTATCACATCAAAAAGGAGCAGGCTCAAAAACTCCACATTATTCCTCTGATACCACATTAGCAGATAACAGAGGAAATCATTCAGATGGGACTAGAGATTGCTCAGTGAAACTGAATTACCTAATGCTTCTCCCCTATGAATTGCATTACTCCAAGCCTCCACTGCTCCCAGATTCCCACGCTGCTGGCCCTGGAGCAGGAAAGAGAAGGAATTTCTGATAACGCTGTGCAAGAACAAACAAGAAACCAAAGTCACAACTCCTCCAAGCACAGGCACAGCCTGGCTGTGACCCGAGCCCCAGCAGCAGAAACTGCCTCACCTCCTCTCCAGTCAATAAAGTCACACCAGCACAAAATCAATAGTGCTGCATTTGACTCATATCGATTTTAATGGAGCTGGAGTTACACCGATTTTATGCTGGTGTATCTGCATTAGTGTCAGAGAAGTTACGCCGGCGTGACTGATGCAAACAACAGCAGAAGAACCAACCCCTCTCTGGCTAAAATTCAGTGTAGTTAACTCCAACACCACGAGAAAATGCAGATCTGTACATTACCAAAGCAGGGCCTTTGGAACTTATTTTTGCAAAGCAGAAGAACGGCTCTTTGTGATCCTCTCGACACCAAAGAAGCAGAGACTAAGAAGGCAAAGAGGACAAAGTACACAGTTGGGATCACAGTATCCTGTAATTAGAGCTGTTAAATGATTACTAAACTGCAGTGGTGCAATCATCACACTGAAGGAAAGGGAGAAGTGTGCAGTCAGAAGCATCACCAGGGAGAAGGTAAAAGCAATGTCAGACCCACGTTTCATATTGAAATGCAAACTCCTCACAATCAGGATCCGAGTCTTCTAATTGGAAGAAAAGGTTATGGAATGAAACATTCTGCATCCTGAACAGCTCAGCATGTTTTGAAGTGGCACAGGTTAAGTTAAAGGAATCTTGTTCATTTCCTGTCCTTCCAGAAATAACTTGATTCAGCTCTGTTTTTTTTAATTTCAGGATCATTTTATTAATATTTCAAATGACAAGGAACTGGAACTCACCTTCTTGTTCATTTAAAATAAAATAACAGCACCATACCTTACTTAAGCTATACTTTGAAATCTGAAGTAAAAAGTTTGGAGTGATGCCTTAAACTGACCTTCTTAAAGGATGTGAATTTTGCAGTAACTTTTCCTTTGAGATTTGTTCAGCCACAAGAACTGACCTGTACATTGTGCCCTTCCATTCTCTGAAGCTTCCTGACACTACAGCAAAGCAAACCCTCCTAATGCTAACAATAACAAAAAGTCCCTTTACCAGGATCTCTATTCACTGCTGGTTTTCAACACTCAGCCCTTGTTCCCTTGACTGTTAAGTATTAGGAAAACTGATCAAAGGAATTCACCTTGCTGGAAATGGACTTTTGCTTTATAATGCCAAACTCAACCACCTGACTCCGACCAAAGTTCATTGTCTAGCACAGCAAAGGGAAAAAAGCAAGAAGCTTCTGGGACTG
This sequence comes from Sitta carolinensis, assembly GCA_032173965.1. Classification (NCBI taxonomy): domain Eukaryota; kingdom Metazoa; phylum Chordata; class Aves; order Passeriformes; family Sittidae; genus Sitta; species Sitta carolinensis. Next base: position 27,197,951 of record CM063289.1, read on the forward strand.
TAAGTATGAATTCACACAAACAGGTAATAATTACTTCTCCATTCGTGTTCACAACTGAAAAATATCAATATTTTGAATTGTCGAGTGACCTAAGTGTGGCCTCCTGAAGGGAACCTACAAGAAAGATGGAGAAAGACTTTTCACAAGGACATGTGGTGACAGGACAAGGGGGAATAGCTTCAAATTGAGACAGAGAGTAGGTTTGGAGCAGAGATTAAGAAGAAATTCTCTCCTGTGAGGGTGCTGAGGCCCTGGCCCAGGGTGCCCAGGAAAGCTGTGGCTGCCCCATCCCTGGATGTGTCCCAGCCCAGGTCGGATGGGACTTGGAGCACCCTGAGATTGTGGAGATAGTGTCAACCCATGGCAGAGGGGTTGAAACTTTAAGGTCCCTTCCAAACCAGGCCATTCTGTGATTCTCGGATGAGTTTAAGCTGCAGAATTACTTTTGAGCATTCCATTTGAATAGTTCAGTCTTCAAAGCAGTCCTGAAGGCTGGGATGAACAGCAGGCAGGCTCCTGCATGATACCAAACAGAGGTATTTGGGGACAGCTGCTAGATTTTTTTACTGGAGAAATTTCAAATAAATAATTTTCTTGGAATCACTTTTCTCATCTCATTTGTATCTGATATGGTTATACACTGCTCCACAAATGCCTCTGCTTTCTATCAGTAGGAGTATTAACCATTTTCAAAGGGAGGAAGCATCTTCCCTAAGAAGTTTCCATGCATTTTCTGGTTTGAGGTAAGATTCAGCAGCATTTCTGAATAATAACAGACAGTGCTCTTCCCACAGATGGAAAATATACTTAGAAGAAAAAACAAAGCCACACGACTGTCTAACCTTTGGAACTGTGTGGGCCAGGTGTTTGCTGGGTCATAATTCCATACAGAGAGACATCCATACAGGGTCCTCACCGTGACATACCCAGGTGTACATGACCACCTCACACCCTAACAGGATCAAAGCCCAGGTGATCAGGTAAGGGACCCTGCCAAGGAATCACTTCCAGGAAAAGATAAATCTATTCGCTGCCAGGCCACATATCAGGGAAAAAAAAATGTGTTTGGTTATTCAGATGGGGAACTCTTAAGCAGTGAAACGAGTACAAGTATCTGCATGAGTGGAAACGCAACAGAAAATAATGCTTATTTTCGAAATATTTTTAAAAATCACCAGGCAGCATGCAGTGAGGAACTATTCACCTTCTACTGTCATGCTACAGTTTATTCTCTCTTGGAAGCAATTACAGGACAAATGCCAAGCTACAGAAGGTATTTTTCCAGCAGCAGCATCTGGCTTCTTGGCAGACTCCTCAGGCAATTTTATTGGAAGCTTTCGAGATGCTGTTGGGTCAGTCCTGGTTATATTGCTTCAGAACTGTCTGGCAGATTCTTCTTCCTAGATGTCATAATCCTTCTGATTTACCTTGAAGGAATTAGCACACTTTTATCCATTTCAAAAACAGTTGACCTGCAAGGCATTTCGGGCCTGCCTACAGAGACACAGTAAAAGTCACTGGTGTAAATCTGTGTGCCTTTGAACCAGCACAATTTCAGCATCCGGTGCCTGATGCATCATCACGGAAACAAGGAAGCCACACATTCTGTGTGTAAATCGAGTAAATCGAGTGCATTCTTTATGATGAAAGGGGAAAAAAACCCCAAGATGCAGGAAAGATTAACTAGTTAAAAAAAAAAAAAAAAAAAAAAAAAAAAAAAAAAAAAGAGAAAAATAAAAATAATAAAAAAAAAAGAAATGAGGAATCTGCTCCCTCCAGCTCCTCCATAAAGGGCAGAAGAGGCTGGTGGAAGGGGAGACAGAGATGTCCTCTGCTCCCCCCACACCTATCCCTTCCCCCTCACCAGCCCCAGTTAAGATTTGCATTATTCTGCAGCTGTGATCATGATTAATCCTCATCCAGAAGGATGAAAGACAGGATGCTGGTTTGGCCCGCCCTCTCTGCCGACCAACAAAATCAAGTCCGCAACAGAAAGGCTTCCTGTCAGTTTGGGGCTGTCCTCTGGAAATCATACAGAGAAAAGGGACAGAATGCTATAAAAAGGGAATTTATAGTCCATAACACAGGTGGGACCTTCCTACTTTTAAAGACTTTTGTGCAATCATTTACATGAAATGTACTTCTTAATTTAAAAAGAAAAAAAAAACCAAAAGCAGATGTGTTCATTACTACTACTTGGGTTTTCTAAGGCATTCCCAGATATGCTTGGAAGGTTTTTTCTTCTTTTCAGAGACAAACTCCCACAAAACCTTGTACAAGGCTGTTTTCTAGAAAAAAAAGAGTCCTAATGCCCAAAGGTAAATACTAAAGGAGCAAGTAATGTACTCTATAATTTAATAAAGGGCTACAGATTGTGGATTTTCAGTAACAGGAGTATTCACTGAGCAGCCTAAGAGCAGACTGACAGCGCTAAGAAAGATACAAATCCAGGTCAAACAAAAAGCCAAACAGAGCTCTGTCATCAGCCCAGTGCAAATAAATCCAACCAGACACAGACTTCAGACTTGGCTAATGTGAATTGACTAATATAATTCCACTTTATGCAGGGAAAAACATATTCTGATTGAGAGCCAGAGGTGCTCACAAGTTCTAAATTTAGGTATCACTAGGGCCAGGTGATCCATTAAGTGAACTAATCTGAATTTTATCCATTTCAAAGACTTGTCCCATCCAGAAATTACCTCCCCAGATTTAAACCACGTACTCACTCTCATTACTGCCTGCACCTTTTGGACATCCCTATTCATTAATTAAAATTTCTGCAGAACCACAGTACTCACTGACAAGGCAGCCTGGGCTTTAAAATGTTGTGCTGTGGCACACACTGAAAAAATCAATTATTTAGGCTCGAGTACATGAACAGAAGTTACTGGCACAGGAGAAACCAAGCCATATTTTAGGGGAGATGTAGCACAGATTCCCTTGTTTACCAGCTGGCTCCTGTGAAGTGCTGAACAGTCTCCATGATCAGGTGAACATTTGGATACACACTGAAAACTGAATTTCCAGCGATGCCCTAGATTTCACTGACTACACAAAAGAGATGAAAGCTGCACACAGAGGCAAACAGGTTTCCTGGATGCGGCAAAGATCTAAAATATTTTCATGAATTGCCTTTGATTCTACAGTCTCAACAAGGCCTGTAAACTGAGAGAGAGAACAGGAATAACCATCAAATGGGTGCACTTCAGTACAGCAAAGAAAATCGATTAAAAATAGAAGTAAAATGTTGCTCTGCTTGTACACTGCTCTCCTGAAACACTTGGCACACTTTTAAAGCAATGTGCATTACATTCAAGGGTAACAAACCCTAATCTGAAGTAAAGTCCTTGCTGTAATGAGAAACTGTTGTTTCACCAGACAGAGTTGAAAGCCCAAAGGTGAAGAATTCCAAATCCAATTAAAACGCGAGGGAATTCAGGAATGCAGAATTTAATTACTCCACTTGGAAGGCAGCCAGGACCATTGGTTAAGCACCCATGGCCTTGTGAAAGGGCCAGGGGAACTCAAAGGAATTCCATGGTCAGGCCCCTGGCTCCTTTCTCCTTACACTGCCCTGGAGCTGAGCCCCAGGGAAGAACCAGCTCCTGAATTCCAGCCTTTCCAGCAGCTCCTGCCTCCCAAAGCCCAGCATCAGGCAGACCTGGCCTTGCCCAGGCTGTGAACCCAGGCAGGCTCTCAGCACATGGTGAGGCTGCAGATGATGCCCAATTAAAACCATTCAGATAAATACAAGTTAAATGACGTTATTGCCTATGCACCACCTTAACATTTTGGTTTGGGCTTTTTTTTTCAGATCAACAGACTAAATGGCAGGCAGTAATAATATTAGTTTTGGAAGAGGTGTGATGTTTGTGTTACCCACTCAAGTTAATTAATGAAAATAATGACAGAGTTACAAAATCAGGGATGATTAAGAACTTGAAGACCATCCGACCCATTTCTCTGCCAAGGAGGATTTGTTCTTAGCAGCACATTAATTCAGTTCTTCAGCAAACCTTTCTAAATCACAGGAGCAGCAAGAGTCCCATCAGAGGTGTTCACACTTTCAGGCTGATTCAGAGGAAGAAGTAAAACCTGGGAACAGAAATCCCACCAATTCCCTGTCATTATTCTGAGTTGACTGCTCAGAAATTATCTGGAGCAATTACTCTCATCCCTTACTGCACACACAATTCCAAATACCTGTAATCCTCACTCTGTCAGTGCTAAACCAATCCATCCCCTTCAGGTAAGATCTACTGGTACAATCACATTGCACTGGGTTCATATCCCACACTATTACAGTCTCCATTATTAAATACTGCTTATTAGTTTGTACTTACAAAGTCAGGGAGATGTGATTTTATTGCTTGCAAATCATCCTTACGTGAGTCTTACACTGTACTTACACTTCACTCTGCTCTTCCAGATAAGCTTTTTGCTTTCTGCATATTTAAATAGTAACTCTAATTATCCCTACTTGATTGCCCTCCTCTCACAAAGCCTTTCCACAGGATCATCCGCAGTGAATTCTTCATCCTACTAAGATTTTAAGAAGCCTAAGATACATTATATTCTTTAATTTTAATAAGAGCATAGACATGTTTCTAATTTTTTTTTTTTTAAAGATGCATAACGGGTTTCTTCTTCAGATGTATTTTTATCAAAAACAGCAAGAAGGGCAGAATAATGATTATTATTACACTGGGAATAGTAACATGACGGAACAGTGCCTAGCAATAAAGTCAATTAAAAATTAAAACCCAAAAACTAACCAACCAAGCAAAAAAAGCCTACCGACATGGTATCATATTGGCAAAGAAAAATTCACTTAATTTTCTAAAAACATTGCTTCTTTTGCAAACAATGCTTAGAAGGGTTTTCTAGATTTCAAATCCAAGTCACAGAAAACACTTAATGCTTGTAACTGATAGGTACACAGAAGCCACAGGCACCTACACAGGAGCTGAGATTAATGGTACTAAATGCATTAGCTCAGGTAGTCCAACCAAAGAAATGCACACTACAGTAGCCCAAAACATGACAATAAAATTTGAGTCAAACTAATGCTTCTTACAAGAAACTTCTTAATTTTTCTGACTCTTTTTAAAGGGATTTGGTAACTGATGATGTTTGGTTTAATTACAGTGGTGTCTAGTAACACAGGTGTTAAAGTTGTGTGACATTCCCCTTTATGAGTTCTGGTTTGAGCTCCTTATAACTTCATCAAGGTGCCAGGGCTGACACCCAGCATGGCACAGGCAGGAGCAATGGCACAGAGTTCAACCTCCAAGGCTCGTCCTGCAGCCCCAAGGCATGAGATCATGCCCTGCTCCTGCTCCTCCTCCCCAAGCAATGGCCACAGACAGTGCCTGCCTTCAGCACACCCCCCTGGCACCGACTGTCTCTGCTAAAGATGTCACCTGCAAAGAGAATTCACCCTGTGACTGCACACACAACTTCTCATTCCACCTGGACAATGAGCAATTCAGCATCTCTCTACTGGCTCGGGAACAGTAATTCACTTTTTTTTTTTTTTAATTTTTGTGTGAGTGTGAGTAATTCCACGCAGGAGAAAGCAGCAGCACGGGTGTACAACAACCACTCTGCAGCACCTTCCAGAACTGAGCTCACAAGCTGAATTCCTTCAGCACCTACTCCTGCAGAAGTTCCAGCAGCAACATGGGGTTTGGGTCTGGCAGCAGTGACTCTTTCAAACATGACTTGGGAAAAACAGGATAGGGAAGAAAAGCAGGATGTTCAATTTAAGCAGTGAATTTCAGGCCTCTGTGTCAAAGGGGTGTCAGAAAGATCTTGGAAAGACAAAACCCAGTCCTGAGCTGTGAATGCTCACAGCATTCACCACTTCATTCAATACTACATTACTGAGCACGGTTTTAGTAACTAAAACCATAAAACCACACAGAGACTTGGTGGTGTATATTTAAACCAAAGACTTCCTGTGGGAAATGTGACTTTCAACAAGAAAAGAAGTCCTCTCATCTCCTGTGGTCCTCCCCATGAATCACACCCCACTGCAGACGTGACAGCACCTCCAGGACACAACAAAGCACCAGGGTCAGCCCTGAGGAAGCAGCAGCCCCTGAAGAGACCCAGCTCCAGGTCTGGTGCTGCCCAAGATGATGACTGAGAGGTTGAAGATAAAGTTACACTGATAACAAACACTGAACACCTCAAAGTAAATACTTCATATTATATTAGCCATTAAAATACTGCTTTTTTTCCACCATACAGGCATTCCTGAAGTCAGGAAGGACAATCAGATTCACAGGTGAGGAAGCCCAGCCTTCAGCAGCACAGCAACCTTCTAGCACTCTGTTCAAGGATGTTATTGGAAGAATAATTCTGCCTGATGCTCAGTAAATAAGACCCAGATTTTTTTTTTATATGAAGTAATTTGATTCTATTTTTAGCCATTAAAGAACATTTGGATTAACAGATTGAAAAAAGTTCGTTCACAGCTTTAAATATACATATATGTGACTGTTACAAACTCTCTCCCCTGCTGCCCATAAAACTAACAAAATCAAGGCAGAAATTACATTTACATAGTCCTGAAAATATTTTAAAATCAGCATTAACATGTTTGATTTCATATTATTTTACTTATGAGCCCAAAGTTATATCCTGAATGCCATTTCTATAGAAATTGAGTGCCAAGTATTACCAAGTTGCAATTTTACTGTTTGTGTAAAAATACCTTGGCAGCATTCAGGCAAATTAAATTTAAAATTAAACTTCAAGCCTTTGCATGCCACCATAATATTTCAGGCAACAATTTCAAGAAAGGGAAAGCAGAAAACAGACTGTGCATATACTATAGTTCAAAATAGATTTCTCATGTCAAATGGCACAGTTTTTCCTTTTTTTCCATTAAAGAGTTATTTCAAATCTTCTGCTGAATATATTTACATGCCTAATGAAACCTCCTGAGTGATTCTTCTTGGATTATTCTATATGCTTTAATACTACATACACTAATAGTGTACACATACATACAAATGGACACATAAATGCATGCACTCATGCACACAATATTCATGCAAAAAGAATTAATGGAATTTTTTGACTGGATGCTACCCCCTGTAAATATGTTAAACGTGAACAGTGCTCATGGCTGGGTTCATTAACTAAAAATGCTGCTGTTGTCTGCACAATTCATGTTGCTCATGTGAGAAGGGATGACATGTAAAATGCTAATTTACAGACTCAGTTCTTTTCAATTTACAATCAGGGTTCTCTCTCCATGAGGAACTCAGAGGTCGCTCACTACAATTCTCAGGGAATAACTTGGGCTGAGACCTCACTCAGCACCTGGAGATAAAACTCTGCAGGGAGCCTTCTCCAAGAAAAAGTGGAGAGAAGAGAAAAAAGGAATGTTCTGAATGAGCTCCAAACACATTTTCTGACATATTCTCATGGAAAAATAATACCCCAAAAGCCACAGTCCACTGATTGGCAAACATCCCATCTTCCAAGGGAAGAGTCATTGTATTTCAGATCAGCAGCTGATGTTGTAGATAACTCTTCTCACCACTTCAGCTGCTCATCTATTTCTCCTCCAGTCTTTTTCCTCAAGTCCCTGTCTCTTGAGCACCTGCATCCTGGGAGACCCTGCTCACATCCCACCTGAAATTTGCTCTGAACACGCAGAACCGAGCACAGAACTTCACTTCATCAGTTACGTTTGGACCTCATTACGGGTCATTGCAGCATTTGATGAACAGATACAATTAAGAGCTGAACTTCAAAACCCCATTTTTACCCCAGCCTAGAATAGCAGCAGTGCCACCATTCCCTGAAACATTCCAAGATTTCAGCCCACCACAGCTGTACCAGCTGCCTCCTCTACAAATGCCTTTGACACCCCACTACTTCAGAGACCACAAACGGTAACTTGCTGCTTAACAATTAACAAACACTTAAAGAATTGATGCATTCACAGTTTCTGAGCAGGTTCATCCGTGGTTTTATTTCCCTTTCCTGGACGCACCTCTGTGCTGTATTTAACTTTCCACAGGCTCTCACCACCTCCCTGCTCCTTGGTGTACAAACTATTTTGGTTTCAAAGACCTCTTCTACCCAGGGCAAGTTTTCAGCAGGACTTTTAACGCCTTTACATTCTTTCCTGTAACCTCTGTGTTAGTTTATCAGAGCAGTCATTAAGGCTGAGCACTTTGAGGCTGATGGGTTTATCTAGGCTAGCCCAACTCCAGCTAATTGTATTCAATTTGACATTCTCCAAGCACTGACAGTCCTCATTCAAGCCGAGTGTGAAAGTTTTTAAATTAGCTTTCACAGTTTGATTCACAGACAGCAAATGCAAAATGGCACAGGATTAATTTTTTTCCCCCAACAACACAGTGTAACAAAATAGCCCAAAGGCTATTTTACTTCATTTGCTTTAACTATTAGGGAAGATTCACAGCACAATGTTCCAACAGAGACAAAAGCTCCAGAGGACTTTCAAAGCTCAGTATTGCCCCCATTAATTAAAGTACCATACGTTTGTACAGCCTTTCCACTTTGTCACTGGATGTTAAAATGAAGTCTAGGCCATTTCAGACAAGCCACAGCCATTACTGATTAAAACATGAACATACCAATACATTCTTTTCAATATTATTACAGATCACATTTTTAATACCTAATAAAGTATGGCACTGGACTTATAATGGGCTATAGGGAAACCTGTATTTTCTTGGAGAAGTACAAATCCTGATTCCCGTGTAATCTGACAATGTGCCTTTTGATCAGTCTGCCTTCATTTGCCAGACATGAGTTAAAAAGAAAAGCAGAATATTAAACTACCTATTGCAAAAGTGATTTGGTCACTCCCAGCAAAGAGTGGCAGAGCAGGATGGAAACTCAGCTTTCTTGGCACTCTATTATTGGGTGTATTTGAGCAGCTCCATTAATAAACTGAAAGATTCATTATAGGCAAACCATCATAAAATACTCTACACTCAGTATTTAGGAGAAAAATATATCTCCAATTTCAGAGGAAAACTAAAATCTCTACTAACAGTTTAGTTTATATCACCAAAGTACGTATCAGAATATTTTACATAAGGTTCAAAACTCAAACAATCTTTAATTCAAATTAGTTCTAATATTCTAATAACTAATAATTCCAATATAATACAGTGTATCAACAGTGGCAACTCACATTACAGACAGGGAACTATTTTAAGGTATGAAAATTATTTACAGTGGAATTTAAAAGCAAAAATTTGCATGCATAGATAGATTCCAGCTTCACCCTGCACATTCCAGGTATTTACAGCCGAGGATACATAGGTCACGTCTGACAAACTGTAAAGTCAAAGGCCCATCTGTAAATGTCAAAATGTTAGTCACTGTGATGGATGTAATTTAGGTACCTCTCGCCAGGATTCAGAGTAGTAATCTCAAATATCAACCCAGTTTTATGAGTATCTTCTATTAAGAAGTCACATACTTGCATTATAAATCATAAATATTTTTTAAGTAAGAAGCCTTTTCTTCACAAGCAAAGGATGTGAGGAAACGTAAAAATTTTACAAAACAATCCACGCTGTCCATTTAGGGAAATTTACACCTAAACCTAGGAAACAGGAGCTCTGTTGTGTGACTAGAACTAAGTCAGAGCCCAAACTAGGCAGGACCAGGCTGTGCAAAGTGAGCCCTGACAAAAGTGCCCTGAGGCTTGGGCAGAGGCTTGGAAGCAGAGCTGGCACAGCTGGCACTGGAGCAGCACTCCTACTGCCTGCAGTAAAGTGCACTTGGGCGCAGCTCTCCATGGTAATAGAGAGCAATTTGGATATGCCTTTATAGTCATTTCATGAAATCCTTTCTGATGTAAGGAAATGAAAGATGAAATTCACCGAATTAAACAGTTCGGAAGATCTAAGTTAACACTGACAAAATACAGAATTGAAAAATATCTAATTTTTAAAAATAAAACTACTTTCCTCATGCCTTTAGACCACTGGATCTTGTGAGTAACTACAGACAATATAAATCCTTACCCAATTAAGAAGCTTTGCACCTTTTAAAATAAAACACAGCCCACCATACATGGAACTTCTTCGATGGCAAGTACAACTTAAACGTTCCCTGAATTAAACTCAAGAATCTTCATCAACTCAGATGGATAACCACGGGTTATTTGAGAGCTAAACTTGTCAGAACTGCAACAGAGACAACCAGTTGTCCTTGGAAGCAGAGATTTCACTGCTCAGGTCACTCCACGCCACTGACCACTCAGAACCACTGACCACCACACTGGACACACAAACGTTTGTGAATATTTGTGCCTGAGAAACTGAATTCTATCCAACTGTAAAAATACCTCAGTACAACTGATAGTGCCCCTGAGTATTCTCGTTTCTAAAACAAAGTAAGACTGGGAAAAATTCCGGTTTTGGCAGAAATGAATTTTCAATGGATTGCTGGTGTTTCCAGAGCATTCACAAGCATCTGCTAAATAAAGTTCTTCCCTCCAGCACAGCCACTGCCATTAGTTGGAGGTCAAGTTTCATCATGATCTTGGCTATTCTTTGAAGATCTTAGTGGATAAAAACAATTCCTGATAATAAAGACTAAGGGCCAAAGCGAGTTGTATGAAAGTTGATACAAAGTGCACTAAAGGCAGCAAGCACAATATACTGCACATTTCCAGATACACCTCATCTGTTTTGACATTTTTATACTTATTATACTAATTTTATATTTGGATCCTCAAGCTCTTCGGACATTTTTCTCTTTTCTTTCATCTGGGCACAGCAAGATGGGGACCTGAAAGGGACCAGCAGACACCTGGTTTTGACAAGTATTTCTGCAGAAAAAAAAAATGGACACGTGCATTTAGATCTATCTTCAGACAGCCAAAATGGCTTCTAGGATTTTTACTTACTCCTAAGTGAACTTAAACTGCAATCCACAGATAAAATACTGCCCTTGAGTTACACAACCACTGCCCCAAATAATTAAAATCATTATAATTTCCTTCAAATAATAAAGAGAAAAATTCTAGAACCATCGAGTGTGTTTAACAGAGAAAAGGGAGCAGTGCTGAAGATGAGGAAGGTCGGATATGAGGAGATGCTACAGACCAGCTGTTCTCAGAGTGCCTGAAACTAACAGATGGCAGACAATTGTTGGGGTTTCCCACATAACTTGTCAACCTGAAACATTCCCATTTAAAAAGCTCAGAGTGCTAATGACAAACAAAACATCGCCTTTTAAAATGTATTTTGTTTGTTTCAAAATAACACGACACTGACATTTAGGATTTTTTTTTTATCCCTGCTGAACTCCTGTTCTGAAAAAAAGTACAGCCCACATCCTTTCTGAGGCTGTTTTTCTCCATTTCCACTGGAAAGCTCAGTTTTGGCCTCACTGGGACACAGTTCCTTGAAATAACAGAGTTTACTGCTAGGCATGGGTACTATTTTATCTTCTTGCATTTGGCAGGAATTGATTTCACTAAAGACTATCAAGGGCTGTTTTTAGCCTGAAATTACCTAACAATGTTTAACTAAATCAGTTTATACTTTACCAAAAAAATATCCTTACACTTAACTGTGCTAGTGCAAAATAAAGTCAATGTTCAAGCGGCAAATCCTCAAAATGACAGAACATGCTGAGTTTCAGAAATGTTTGGTTTTCTTTCAAGTAATATCAAGCTACTTCTGTTTTCTCACTAAGTTCAGTGTGTTTCTGTTTTGATGGCCCTGAAAGAACCACCAAGTAGGAACCCTTCAGCTCTGAGTTACTCCTACTTCCAAGACAACCAGCACGAAACAGCAGCACAAATCCAAGAAGCGGAGTTTCCACGAGCTGCTACACTTGCATGAGTACCTGTTAACGCCAGCTGCAGCAGCCAGAATACGAATTTTCCAATTGCTAAAATCTTAGAAAGCAAAACATTAAAGTGAAGGCAGCTTTATCATTACCTGCCTGTTCTCATTTCAGAAAGCTGGTTCCCCTTACCTTCTTTAAGTATCTACTAACAATTTTTTTCATTGCAGTTCATCTTGAAAATTAATCATCATAAATTTAAAACCGTTTCCTTGCACATCTGTCAGGTTGGTAGTGCTGTTTCATTTATTACAAGACCACATGACGCATCAGAGCTCAGTATTTGAACATGACATATTTTCACTTTGTTGTGATACCACATTCGAAAATTGTTCCTATCAATCTTTCACTGGAGCCAAAACTTAACTGTCTTGTTCACTGAAACATTAAATGCCAAGTCACACAGATGAATAAAAGCATTTGCAAGATGCAAACATTTGCAAAAGTTTCCTGTTGAAAGGGTCTGTAGAGGAGAATCCACCGAGGTGAACCAAGCCCACAGCCATAGTTTGTAATCATCTTGGCCATCAGATCTCACTGAAAGTTAAATGATTTCATTAACAGGCTGGACTTTAAGTAGAATTCTGGAAGTGTTTACAACCCTGATTTCCAAAAAGTATTACAACTGCTGTGCACTTGCCAGACTCAGCTCATGCTCTGTTTCACATCCGTGACTTTCCACCTCGCTCCCAGCGAGGAGCCAAACCCCAAACAAACAGGCCAGGTACTTACAGTCCCCATAATGCATCATTTTCCTTCTAAACAGTGGCAGCAAACAGGCACCTCCAATACTGTATTACTTTCTTCTCTCATTCATGACGATGTCACACACAGGTTCTTTGATTCTGAAAGAGAAGCATTTCCCAGGTTCTGAGGACAGAGGTAGCCCGGCCAATCCATCATGCTTTGTGTGCTAATGATAGACTCATGCAGACGAGGCACCAGGAGCAGTCAGAGGCAGCAGGCATGAAAAGGAGTGAATCAACTGTCAGGGGTTGTGATCTGAAGGACTGCAAGGCTGTGATTAGAATTTTCAATCAGGACTTCCACAATCCATCACGCTACAAGGAAAAGGGGGGAGACACACATATTTCTTCATCAGCCCTTCCTGCTATGGGCAAAGCGAGCTCTGAGGCATTAAAAAAAGGCAATCTGAACGCCTTATGCTCATAAGCAGGTGCTCTGCAGGGAGCAGAGAGTAAAGGATTTTCTGGGACTGCACAGCTACTGTTTTTTGCCTGCACACTCAAGATTACCTGCAGCACAGCCTTTGAGATTATGAGAAAGAAACGCAGCTCTTCCTCTCTCTCCTCTTACAGGTACAGACACCTGAAAAAAAGTAACCCTGGAAACCTTTGTGTGTTGTCTTTAGGGATGTGAAAAGAAGTAGAACCCTCCAGGAATCCTTCATCAGAATTTGCTAACACGCAAGGTGAAACTTTAGAAAACAAAAAGGCAGAGCTCTTTACGAGGAAAGGATTCTCATAACCTGTATGAAATCACCTGCAGCACTTGCCAGGAGGCATTCAGTCACATCCTCCAAATGTAAAAAGGACCAGCAAGTTTACTGAGTGTACAGGATCACAGTTACCAAACACGTGGGCTAGCCTTGTTTTTCTTGTGGTATTTGTTTGCCTTGGTACTGCTGCCTCTGACTCAGAGAAAAATTCAATTCCACAACTCCACAGGACCTGGAGCTGGGCTGGCCCTGCAGCCGCCCTTCTGGAACCATGGAGAGTCACGAAAGCCCTGCAAGTACTTTGCTGCTTCTTTCCTCTGCTTCCTCACCCATGAAATGCAGCAAAATTCTGCCTCTCCAGATGAGGATTTTTCAAGAATTCATTCCCAAAGGGGATTTGCTGCCTCAGAGAGCCCATCCCCAAAAAAGTGAATCAGGACTCAGGAACTGGCTGTTGGTGGCTCAGAGGAAGAGTCCCAAGGTCTGTACTGAGTCAAAACTACAGGTTTTGACTCAAAATCTAGATCCAAGTGACGAGCTAGGCAGACTAGACATTTATTGAAATATATGAATGAATCATTATTTTAAAAGGCAATTTTCATGCTAAACGATGAAGAATGAACAGTAAAGGCAGATCTTATTTACATAATTAATGTTTCAGTTATTGATATTCCTTCAGAGGGTCACTAGACATTTTTCTCCAAGTTAATTAATTAATAAAGCAACTCCTTTTATGTAGGTAATTGTAATCACTTCAATACTCAAAGGCATGTAAAATATCTGGGTTTTTTGCTTTAATGTTGCAATCCGAGTGACACAATGATCATTTGCATAAATATAAACACTGAATGGGTGCATTAAACTCCTGACTAGAAATAAATACTTTGAAACTAACAGGAAAGAAATACATTAATTATGGAAAAACATGGGAATCTGGGCAAGACCACCTTTTGTCCTTGCATCACATCATATTTTCCCTACCACAAATCTCAGCTTCAAGACACTGAACTGCTCATGGTGCAATTCTGTCCTCACTTTTAGCTGAAAATTGCTCTGAGGAGACAGAATAATTTGGGAAAGAACAGACTTTATGGAGAAAGCAAGGGAAACTAGAAAGCTGTCAAGAGAGCAGAAAGCTTTAAATGCTCAACATTTCACAGGCTACACAACTTTTCATTTTCCATTAAGAAATTGATTACCAAATCCTGCAAACAGAAGCCTGATCCTGAGAAAAATCTGTTACAGAAAGTCTAAGTGTCCATGTAAGTCCCACTCCAGCCAGGGAGAGGGTTACTTTGCTCAGAAGCCAAAGTTTATTTGCTCTTGCATCAGATTGATGACTTAAGTTTTATATTTCATATCTTTTATATTCTGTGCTGTTTTACTGGGCAGTTTTAGGTTTCATATTAAGTGCTACTGAGCTCTCTTCACAGAGTACACAGACAAAACAATTCCTTCTCTAGCTTGGGACCAAGGACAACCAATGCAACTTTCAGGCCCAAGAACAAAACCAATGTTGAAGTGAGAAGAAAAAACAAGGAGGATGCAGCTTCATAACCTGAAGCTGTGATTGGACAATTAACTCCAATATGCTGATGGACCAGAACTTATATAAGTGTGGGACCTTGTGGCTGGTGGTCCATTTTGTGACCATTTCAGGGTGCCCCTTGGGTGCAGTCCAGCTGGGCTCTTGTGCTGCCCAGCTGTGCCCATTGAGGCCTTTTAATAAATCCCTACTTTATCCTTTTGCTCTGTCTGGTCTTTGTTCCAGGTCAGTCTCCAGAAGGCATCAAGATCAGGCCTCAGGAAAAACAATCTGGAAAGGATTACTGGATGCACTAATTGAGGAAGGTGGGACAGCTGAGAGGTTGTGATTTTATCACACATAATATTCTTAAACCACTAATAACTTGTACTCATCCCTCTTCTATCTGTATCACCACACACTGCTGCCAAAAAAGCATCTTCAGGTGCTCCAAGTGCCCTACCAAACCTGGGCCACAAAGACTCCTCCAAAGCCAATTATTTGTTGTTAAAATTTCACCTTGAATATGTCATTTGTTGTGTGATTTAATAAATGAGAGAGAAAAGGGTAGAAGATGTTGGTATTTGATCAGTGACACCGCTGACTAGCTCATAACCAGAGTCACATCATTCTGCTATTTCCTCATCAGAAAACTGCAAGTGTCTCCACTATCAGGCACTCAAACAGAATTTGGTTTTTTTTCCCTGCTTGATACATTGCCTAGGACCACGGGGAGAAATGAAGGCAAGGAGGGCTCCAATCCACCTCCACAGTTCTGGGGAATGGGATAGCAATAGAGATAATAAATGTTATTATTAGTATTATCCACTCATCTGAACCATATCAGCTGCTAAAACCTTGCAAATATTCCTGACAACATCAAGAATCATTTCAACCTGTTTTCAGACTGTAAATCTCCTATCTGATCTCCATCCAAGAGATTATAACAAAATGCGAAATAACTGAAATATTGAAAGCCATTTCACAGAAAATGGAAATAGATACTGTACGGGAAAAAAACACATTCCAGGCTTGCAGATTCCCTCTCTCATGTAATCCCTATCCATATCCTTCCAGGGGACTATTTGATATCTCAGTGTTTTCAACCACTGCACATCTTTTCAGCCAGTAGCTGGATGTGTTTTCAACTGGTGGTTCCCATTCCTACCATGCAGGAATCAGGAATGCAGCCACTAAGCAGGTTATGAATAAACCACTCAGGTTTTCTTTTCTGTGTTTCTCAGTAATTACTCACAGCCACGGAGCACAACAGAGATCTGCTCCTTCAGGGCTTCACTGCCACAGGATCGATGTGCTGCAAACAGAGGCACTACAGGATTTAACAGCAAGTTTTAAGTGCTTCTCACAAGACAAGAGCCTCCTCGACAGCCTTCTTGCAGCTATCCAGGAGCTAAAGAGCTGCTCTTAGTGTAAATTTGTGCCTTTTGGCCAAAATCACACCTCCTAAACGCAAAGAAGCAACCATGGTCACATCCTAGACAAAATATAAATGAAATTCCAGATTAACAAAGCTCCATTAAATCAACTTAGCGATTCCATCTCCACGGATAACAATTTGGCTTGCAGTGGTGGGCTAAATAATGCAGTTGAACACATTAAGAATAGATCTGTATTCAGGCTGAATGGACTGTTAGCTCAGGGAAAAAAAAGACAGGAGGGGAAAGAAATGCTGAAGTAGCTGTTTCCTGCCCAGAGCACATTTTCTTTTTTCTCCTTCATCTTCCAAAACTAGCATGATCATACATCTATCAACATATCATACACCATTCCCGTGAAAGAGACCAAAAAGGCTTCAAAATCTCTGTCTTAATGGGCATCATCAAAAGAAATGTCAATTCATCTGGATGTATAAACCATCCAGAAATCAGTGTAATCAAAAAGTGGCACTTCTCCTTTGCCATCCAGTCTCTGCAACAGCAAGGGCTGCTTCTGTATTTTATTATTTTATATTGCAGACACCTTCACCTCCCCTGAGTGCATTCAGCAGCAAATCCAGAGATTTCTCCTCTGACCAGAGGCAAGTCCCCCTCTCTTCCCCTGCAGTCAAAGTTTCAGTTTTTCATGAGAGAAGTAAGAAGTTTCTCTATTGTCAGCACTAAAAGCTTCCCCTAAAGTAGTTCTTTCTCTATGTAGCCACATTTTCATCAAGTTTTAGTGCATACATTTTATGAAAGTGTTTGACAACCTCAGGATTTAGGTTAGAAAAAGAAGAGAAATGTAAGCTAGGCTACAGGGGGCTTTCTAGGGAATACCCCACTAAAGCAGTCTCCTGATGGCTAAGGTATCTTCCTTGCTATAAAAGCAGTGATTGTTGAACACAGATTTTCAGTGGGCTCTGGTGGTTTAAAATCTTAGAAAGATTCAAAACTATTTGCTGGCTTCCTCTGGATTTTATATCTATGACTTCAGATGGAATACAGAAGGAATGATACACCATTAGCAAAAAACTTTAGTTGAATTTTCTATTTCCTATAAACACCATGTAATGCTGTCATGTTTGGTATAGACTATTTATTGTTTTGACTATACAAAAAGAATTAATTTTTTTTTTTCAGATTAAAACCAGCACTTCAAGAAGGACGTAAAATTACATGATTTCTATTGCCTCAAAGTAGGCAATGAAAACTTTAATGTATCTGTTCCTATCTCAAGCATACATATGAATATTTTTAAAGCACAGATGTAATACTCCACCAATGTTTTTACTCCTATTTTTGCTCAAGTGAAATTATATTTTTTAACTTTAAAAGGGATCCATTTGCACAGATACTTACACCACCTGCCCTATTCCAATTCTTTGGGTCCAGTTTATACATTCTGCAATGCAGAAACCTGAATAGAGTTAAAATCTTCACAGGTGTGTACAGCAACTAGACAACAAAGAATTCCTAACACCCTGCCTTTTAATGCTTCACATCCCTTCTTTTGTGAGGAAAACCCTGTAAGTGAAAGGACTCCAGGCTCATCCTTTGTGCTGCCTTTCCAGGACATGCTGAGCATCACACACCTCCCAAAGTGCAGTGAGGGTGACAAGACACACTCCTAAGGGTTTGGGTTTTTTCCCTTTTTCAAGATTTCAGTGTTTATGGGTGACCTCCAGTGTTTAACTGATGACTGTTCAGTGCATCACTTACAAAAACCAGCCATTCTCATTTCCTTTACACTCCTCCTCACAGAAATAAATCAGCATCCTGACTGATTGAAACCCTTAGCTGCCAGTCACTGTGCTCGGTCCCCTGGCTGCCTCACGCCAGCCTGAGAGAACCAGGGAGATGCAGGGAGGAGATTAAATTGTAACACGGGGCCCTGAGAGCAATAACTAAGTGAGCAGTTATAAACAAATAACACACTTCTTCATAATTCAGTAAAATGCATTATCTGATTACTGTGTGTGGTTCTGAAAGCCAGTCAAAGCAGCAGTGCTTTTTTTACTAATGCAATAATGTTACTGCTTAATGGTGGAAAGCACAGGAGAGCAATACATGGCCTACAAATAAGAGTAAAATGTGCAAGCTTAACAATACAAGTTTATCTTCCTTATGAATTACCTAGGCGGTGCTTTTATTATATGAGATCCATTGTTTCCTGATCTGCAAATTACTTCCTGAATCTATTAACTCTAATGGGAGAAATGTATTTTTCAGTCTTGCCCTCTGGAAAAAAAAAATCACAATAAATCAGTGTAAGCAGGTGAGACTGAACTGGCAACAAGGTATTTCAAGTGTGCAATCCCTGGCTCCCCTGAACACTGAAGGATTTTTTTTTTGCAGGTGGGAGCACAGAGATGAAAGGATTTAAGTGTAAATTATCCAATGACAGTACAATTCTGGAGTATTACCATGCGTGTGAAGGATTATTAAAGATCAGGTAGGATTTTTCCAGCCTTACTTCAGTCACCTCCAGGGAAACAAATTCTGCAACGCTCCAAAGGAAATAAAGAACAACCTGAGTATATTAAAAGACTCATGGATATAATTCCATGAACTACAAGCTTTCTTTGTAATTCAGATACCTCAAAGTGCACAACACTTTTATCACAGTCCTTGCATTTCATGTGTCTTTGAAGGGTGACATTTCCACTCCCTGACTTAGCATTTGCATGTCTTGAATTCTCTAGCAAGGGCCCAAGAAGAGCAATCCTGGTTGGATTTATACAGCTTCCTCCCCCTAAATTCCAAAACCTCACCCCAAACTCGTTTCCTGAACAAAATGCTTCAGACATGTACAGCCGTTAAACACCATGATTATCCTGAGAAAGATAAGCCAAACACCAGTGTAGCTGAAATTAAACAAGAGTCAAGAGAACTCTTGGTATCAATGACCCTCATGCTCTGTCTGGCAGTAATTATCAGATATAGCACATTTTATATGGGCTAAACAACCAGTCCCAGAGTACCTCAGTGAGTACACAATCTGCACAAAATCCACTCTTCCAGTTATACCTTTGGTCTCAAGGTCTAAAATGTCACCAAAAATTCTGGGCAGTTTATTTATGAGGTAGCTATCAACAGTAACATTAAATAATTCCCTTTAAGTAAATCCCCTATTTAAATTGTCTCTACTCAAAGCCAGGCCAGGAAGCACCAACTGTGGATAAGGTTGGCTGACACTTCTCACTCCCTTTAATCACTTTGCAGCTTTGTCAGATTTTTCACTGTTCAGGCTACAATTCTACATGTCAAGTGTATCTGCTGTGGGGTGATTTTCAGGATGTGAGGGATGAATGGGTTGAATCACTTAAAAAATTTAGACTGTAGGGAAATACTGTGTTTTGGCTGAGTTAAGTAATCACTACAAATTTATATCTGAAAAGTTTGCTGAGTTTTGAAACTGGGAGTAGGAATTGGTCTTCATATCACATATCTGGTTTTCTTGCTAATACTAAAAAAACCCAACAATACTCCCACAAGAAAAAAGCCAACAAACAGACAAAAAAAAAAAAAAAAAAAAAAAAAAAAAAAAAAAAGCCACAAACGAAAAAATCTCCAGCACAAAACTATTTAAAATAAAAAATGAGATTTTACATTTGTCCAGGATATCTCCTTTATACAAAAATCCCTCCTGCAGCCTCCAGAAGGAACTAAAATGTGCATTCACATTCCGACAATCACTGTCCTGGAAAATGGACTGTTTCTTTAATTACTGCTTTGAACTGAAATTACACAGAACAGTGGAAGTGACAGCAAGAGGTTCATCTTTCCATCAAGGCTCCCAGCAAGCTGCTGAGTTTGAATGCATAAAACGGAAGAGTCAGAGCAGAGAAAAAAGGGATTGACTCTGACATGAAATCTTGTATCACAAGAAGCAGAAGAGAAGAATTTGTGAGAGCTGTTTAATAATGGAGGGCTTGGGAGGTTCAGTCTGGGAGTCAAGATGTAAAAACAGCTTCATGGGAGGGAGAGCTGAAGAGTGAATGGAGACAATCATTTATGGAAGAAGAGCTGCATCCAGAAAAGGAGCCATGAGGAAAGGAGAGGGACCAGGAAACCGAGATTAAGAACTCACACCAAGAGCTGGCATCTCCTCTGCCTCTATTTAAGGAGGCAAAGAGCCTTAAATAGAGGAAAATTTAATTGAGAAGCTTCTGTCACAACTACTCAAACGGAACAGTGTAGGTCCACAGGAAAAGAAAACCTGGTCCTGATGATGCACATGGATCTCAACAAAATAGGATGTGATACTCCTCCCCAGAAAATAAGTTGTATCTTCCTTACTATATTAAAAGCAAGATCATCCTACCATTACTGCTGTACTTCTTGTTGAATATCACATGCTGAATTATTCCAAATACTTAATTTCATTAGATGAATTTTCTAAGAAGACATAAATTAGGGCATATGGTTCATAATATTTTCACATCCTTTCCCTGTAACCCATTTCACTAGTTTTACACTTCATCAATTTAAGCATTATGGTTAATAGGTAACATTTAATTCTGTCAAAGGAGGAAAAAAAATCCAAGTGTCTCATTAGGAAGCTCTGATGGCCATTTCAGAAAGTAGTGCTACATTTTCTACCTGCAACCAGTAGAGATGAAGACAGTAAAGCTGGAAGCACGTGCAGAACTTACAGGTTTCTGTGCAGGGCAAAAGCTTTTTTACTGCTCACTTGGGCACGAGGAAAAGTGGATCCCTGGGGGACAGAATCCCTGGGAGATTTACAGCTACACAACAGCAGTGCAAAGCACTAAACCAGAGCTCAAAAACATCTGGTTTCCCACAGCTAAAAAACTAAAGGCAAGCAACATTTTATTTACATTAAGCACGACACATTCCTACACACATATCAACAATAATACATGAGGATTATCTAATGGCAGGAACGGCATCTCTGACTAACTCCAGGAAAAACATCAATAAAGCCATTTTCCATGGCTTTCTTTACTACACCATGCACTGAAATGTGGCAATAATCTTTCAAACATCAACAGGTGCCAGAACATCACACAAGAACAAGAAACACATGAAAAAGCTTTCACAAAATATAAAGAAGGCTGAATTCTCCATTACACTCAGTCTGACTTACAGTCACTGCAAAAATTTCCAAGGAGCTGTTTTACAAGTCTTTGTGAACATGTGTGAACTCCTCCAAAATAAGCAAGATACATTTCTGTCACATGTTAAGAATTCTACAGTTGGTGTTAGTGCCTTAAAAGCCTCAGTGATCAATCAGAATTATCACAGGAGGGGATTCAGAGTCATGTCAGGTTTTTGAATGACAGAAGCATGAGAAGCTTTGTACTACAAAAAGAGTGTTCAAAAATAGAATACATAACCTAATCATCCCCTCACACTCCTGAAGAAGGACAGCAGATAAAAAACCTTTGAAAAAGCCAACAATTAAAATGTATCCCACTCCAGTTTATCAACACATCATTAGACTGTTTCACAAGTTGCTGTTAAATATAGAATTATTCAGTGGATAGAAGGGAGGCCATGGGTAGTGACACATTGTACCTGTAACAGCAGTTGTTTCTTTTCTGCACCCTGACTCTTCCCTGAGCTGCTTTTCTCATTGTATTTTTGAAATTTTGGGTACACTGTAACACAGCTCCTAAGGCTATAGCCACAAAATGTACTAGGGTACTTTAAAAAGACAAACTTTGGTATGTGACATTTGAGGTGGGGGCTTGTAACCTTCTTTACGGGTGCCAAAACTCAGGATTTCTCTTCCCAAGTGTGATACCCAGCACAGGGAGGACGTGGTGCTGTAGGAGTCCAGAGGAGGCACCAGGGTGATGAGAGGGCTGGAGCAGCTCTGCTGGGAGGAAAGGCTGAGGGAGCTGGGATTGTTCAGCCTGCAGAAGAGATCTTTGGTTCAGAACTTTCCCTCTCACATTACTGCACAGAGATGCATTTAAAAACTTTACAAGTTATTACCGCTACCTCGCCAAAAGGTTATGCCAGCGTTTTTCATTTAAAGGAGATTTCCTTTTAAAAAGCACTTTGTGAACTCTACTAGAAGTTTCAAGGCATTTCAGTCTCCCTTGTCTACTCCTCAACCTTTTATTACAACAATAAATAATATATGCAGTAGATTAATATTTAGAAGAACTTTACTCTCCTACTTGCATCATCCTTATAAATTATTCTCCTATTAATGAGTTATTTGATCTCAACATATTAGCACAAAAATTACATTGTTCTCTGTACTACTCTGTAACCTATGTGCTCGCCTTCTGCTAAAAGCTTCTCTTCAAAGTGCTATTATTAATTGTCAAGCATTGGAACTGTTCCTCCAGACATTATCCCCTTTACTTTCAAGACAGGCAGACAAGATTTTCTCCACTTTTTGCAAGTAAAGTACAAGCTAAAGTACATCTGAATACACAATTCATTCTATTTAGCACCGTGCTCCCCCTAATGTAGCCAGTGTGGCCAAGTTCTTACAGGAAGCAATTGCTGGAACAATTAGGACTCAGCAAGATTAATACACAAGATGTTGTCATGTCTGCATTTTATCTCATGCAGGGATACTGGAATGATAAAAATGCAGCCCAACAGAAGTGTGCCAGCAGTGACCAAACCTCTTCAGCCATCTCCTGGAACTCTAGGCTGAACTTTTTCATGTTCTAGTAATGTTAAAACTACAGAGCTACCATGAACTACTTCTCTTCCTGCTGATTAACAGCTTTGTCTTAAGTTGAAAATGTTCACCTAAGACCTGCAACATTCATGTCCCAGGTGGGAAGGAATCTTCCCAACATCCTTGCTTCAGTCCTTTGCTTTTTTTCCAGTATTGTTTGAATACACAACAGTGAACCTACACTGATCTCCAGAACGTTTTTTTGGAGAAGAAACTAGATGTACACTAAATCAGCACAGTTCCTGGTGTAACAAATCAAACCTTAGATTTCTTGTAACAAATCAAACCTTAGATTGTCTTGGAAAAATCCAGTGTCAATCTTTCTCATGAAAATATATGTGCATCCGTTAAAATACAATATCATTCAATTTCAAAATTTATCTCCTTAATAAATTAACTAATAAATAAGCAGCCAAAGATAATCCTAGTCCACCAAAATGAGAAAAAGTCTTAGAGGTAATCCAATATAGACATTAAAATTGGTGTTATGCCCGCTTTACTCATTGGCTACATTTGAAATTATGTACCCACTTTCAGCCACAAAGAAGAAAATCAACGCTCTATTCATCAGGAAAATTTTTTCCTGTGTTCCCAGATCCACAAGACAAATACCTCTACCTGTACTATTTCCCTTCTCAGCACTGTCCTTCTTCCCATCCCCACCAAGAAGCTCCATCTAAACCCCCTGATTAGCAGAATCAGCCACCCACAATGTGTATGGGTCACTTGCAGGCTGTTCTTTGAACTAGAGCTGATCTCTGCAATAAAGAACGGAGTTAGCTCTCTGCACAGCCTCAGCAGTGTTTTGGAGCTCGATGTGCATGATCTGCTCCCCTGGATTTCTGCTCCCTGGAAAAAAGGCAGCTCAGTCCAGTGACTGAGAACAGGATTTAGTCACCTAAACTTCAGCTGTCAGGACTGGGCTTCATGTCTAAGTTAACAAACTCAGCTGCTTCTGCAAGGGTTGGTGAGCACAGAAGCATCCCTTGGAGAGTCCTGCCTCTGCCATCTCGTCACCTCATCCAGGAATCCACAACAAATTATGTGAGAATGATAACTCCACATTCAAAAGGGACAACCACATCCAGGTAGTTTTGGACCAACAGTCCTGCCATGCAGAAAATAGAGAGCTGGGGCCAGAGCTCCCTTATGAAGATCACTTGCTGTTATTTTTCAAAGCCCAACTCAGCAGTGCTGAAGTCTCAGACCTGTTTTGAGGCTGCAGCAGTTATTTTTCTGGTGTTGTTTGACAGCATAAAGAAGAGTTCATGTTTTCTCCGGGAGCATCCTGCACTGAAATCCAGAAACTGAAGCCAGGCACAGAGGGATTCACTCAGTAACAATTCTCACTTTTCTCTAAGGATCTGTATGCACCAAATTCAATTAGCATTTGCTACAAATGTAACATAGCAACAGGGGACAAGCCCTCATGTGATGTAAATCAGTGTAGTGGCTCTGATTTAAAAGAACTTCACCAAATTTCATCAGCTGCAACTCTCACGCAGTGCTGGTGAATAGCTCACTCCATCACTAGGGAGGTAAGCACCATAAAATTTGAGTGCCAGGAACAGTAAGTGGTCAATTCAATTTGTTATCCTCTTTAGGACTTCTTGAACATTTTATTTCTCTTGTTTTCAGAAAGAAAAATGGGTCAGAATATATAAAAACTATCACACAGGGATGGTGGGTGGAAAACTGTCCTGGAGCCATAATGTGAAATTTGATTACTTCAGCTGCCACAAAGAAAAACCCCATTCATAAAATAATCTTTATTAAACTCACTGGGTTTTTTTTTCACTGTTTTTAAACTTGAGCTAACTGCCAACACGCTGTGTGAAGTAGCACTTCCTGTTGATTTGTTTTCTATTAATTATAGTGCAATTAAAAAGGGGAGTCTTTACTGCAAACAACTACCAGGTGTTTTAAAAACCCGAACAGGGGCCACAACATTTTCAAGTGACACTATCAGTGTTACTGTGGCACAACAAATACATTTCCAAATGTTTGCACATTTACAGAAATTAAAATCCTAGAATGGGGAAACCTTCATTATGTTTAAAAAGCAAGGGGGAAATCCACCTGCCGGGAAGACCATTGATATTTGTGGAATACTGCTAAAAGTCAAGATATGAATACCTAACAGGTCATCTGCTCCTGCTATTAAAAGGTCTGAATTTGCTAATCAGAGCTAGAACAAAACTGATGCAAGAGGCAGAAACCATAAAACTAAATTGTGTATTTTTTTTTACATAAAGGAATGAAAAGAAAAACTGAAATATTAATAAAGTATTTGCTGTATTGACAGTTGATGAACTGAAGAGCAGTACAATTTCCTGAATATCAGCTGTGCTACATTAAAGTTTAGAAATATTTTGGGTTTTTTCCCCTAAATACTTTTATGCTTGGCTTAACTATGTAGCTACTTGGAAATTCCTAAGCCTGGAATCCTCTACAGCACCAAATTATCAGAGTGCCCATCATCACTAACCTCAAGATCAAGGAAGCAGAGTCTCCTACCCCACCTCAGCCACAAGCAAAACATGAGAGGTTAAAGAAGCATTTGGTTGGTAAAGGTTACACAGGGAAATTGAAAAAGGTAGAACAAAGTCTTCATGCTAATTATTTGTTAAAAATATCCCAAATACTGGAAAAGCTTTTCTTTCCCCCCATCAATCCTGACAGATACTAGGAGAGAGGATTAAAGGAAAGGTATGAACTCAATGAGGGGAGAATTCAAGTGACCTAATCCATGTTAATCTGGCAAAAAGCACATGCCAATAGAAATGTTCTGGCCAGTCTTAGGCAGAGACTGACAGGTTCTGGAAAGGTTAAACAAGCTGAAGTGCTCTTTTTTTTTGCTGTTTTAGCATAGTTTATTGAGCTGCATCTCAAGTAATCAGGAACAGAAAGAGCTTTTTTTTTTTTTTTTTTAATGGCATAAAAAAAGACCACTCACAATTTTCCCCTCAGTTACTTCAATTATTGAAGAAAAAATTATAATCCTTTAGGTTAAGAAACAACCAATATTGATGCCTGCTGTTCTCTAAGTAACTGCTCTGCCAGTAGGGTAGAAGACATTTATGCAAAAGGGAAACTATGAAATGGGTCCTGCATCAACTGGATTCCCAGTAATCCAAGTTACTCAAGAAATTCAAGAGCAAAGAACGGTTTTCAGGTAACTGTTGGCATGATCTTGACATTCTGCAGACTCAAAACTTTCCTAAGCTTCCCAAGAATGAACCTGTGCAGGTTTTGACAGTTCTTTTCCAAAACATGAACGCAGATAGATGGATTGATAAGCTTTGGAGTGTATCTTGGCACAGACAGACTGATGGGTGCTACTCTCTACAGAGTAACACCAGAAAACGGTTTTGCACACATGGAATTGCTTTAAGAGGTCACATCTGCAGTGCCTGGATGCTGATCAGCTCCCAGTGAGCTTCAACACAAGCTGGCCCCAAAGAAACCCCTCAGCAACCCTACAATCACCCACACCAAGCCCCACCAGCATCCCTAACACGGGGATATGTGATGACAGAGATATGTGTAATGCATTTTGCTGTGAAAAGCATTTGGGGAGATCCCAGCTCCATCTTTAGTAATAATAAAGAGACTTTGTATTAGAGGACCCTTGATTATCCTCAATACTAAACAGTACATTCACATTCAGGTATGAATAATTCTGGCAGCCTTAGTATTCTGTCTTGATTGTTCTCCTCTTCACAAGTGTCCTCTAAATGTAATTTTCCAGTAAGTATTCACTGAAGAAAAGCACCTCCCAAAACCACAGGGACACTGCCTAACATCTAAATCTGAAGTTTCTGCAAGACAGCAATATGCCTGCTAAAAGAAAACAAAACAGCAAGCCCACTTGCATGATAGGATTATTTGATCCAATACAATATAAATTAGGTCAGACTCCTCTTTGGAGAATTTTGAGTCAAGAACTAGGTGGTCCACTAAATTTCGATTCATTTGCCTTCAGGCTCAGGGAATTGCAAAGACTCTCAAGAAACATGTTCCTCTACCCACAAGAGTCATCACTGTTTGGGGGTGGGAGGGGTGGGGAATCTCTCAGTGTAACTGCTTGGCAATACCTGGAGACCTGAGAAATCTTTATGTAGAAAAAAGTGCAGCTAATGAATCTTTGCATATAAATATATATATATACAGACACATAAAAAATTCAATACAGAAAAAACAGCAACTACTCTATTTTTTTAAGTGGTACATACCATAAAATCCCAGAACGGTTCCCACTTCCCAAAATGATTCCCAAATCCCAGAGAGGGACCTTAAAGCTCATCCAGTTCTACCCCCTGCCTTAGGCAAGGACACCTTCCACTACTCCAGGTTCCTCCAAGCCCTGCCCAATCTAGCCCTGGACACTTCCAGGGATCCAGGGGCAGCCACAGCTCCCCCTTTTCCCTGTGCCAAAGCCTCAGAAAATATTCTAATCCTTAAGATAAGAATATAAAACGTGAGATAGAAAATAAATATAAAAGACGAGATAAAATACCCTGAAGAGAAGCAACCTCTGCATCCTCATGAAACCAAGAGTAACGGGGTGACTCTCTGTAGAAAGTGCAAAGGATCACGGGCTGGGAAGTGCCTGGAGCCTGCTCCCCCAGCAGGCTTCTGCTCAGGAACACTGCCTTTTCAAAAGCTCACCCACAGCCATCCTCTCCCTGATGCCATCACTGAAGGAAATCTTCACGCCTCCAAGGGCCATAAGTTCATGTCAAGAGCTTCACGTCTCTCGGGAGAGGACTGAGGCAGAGCAAGAAGTGACAGGAGCCCTTCAGCAGCACTGCTGCTCTGCTGTGGATGGAGCTGCCTGGGACATGCAGCTCTCTGAAAGGCTGGGGCTCAGGCAGCTGCAAACACAGCTGGGGCCACGGCAGCCTCTGCACCGACACACGGGGCACCCCGGGGAACGAGCTTACTGCCACACACAAAAAGCAATATATTGATTAAGAGAGCAAAGCTGACAGGTCCTGCTCCGCTCTGGTTCTTCAATGCAGCACCACCTTGGGAGAGAGCCACCACAGACCCCACTGCCACCACTGTGGCTGCCCCTGGATCCCTGAAATGTCCAAGGCCAGGCTGGGCAGGGCTCGGAGGAACCTGGGGTAGTGGAAGGTGTCCCTGCCCAAGGCTGTCGCTGTGGGACATGAAAGCAACGCACACACTACAGGTGTCAGACTACAAAAGAACAAGAGTTTATTTTCTGGCCTCAGCTTATATAATTTCTAGGACACTGACTAGGGATTGGACAATGAGGTTACCACCTCTCCAACCCTACTGGTCAAACCAGAAGTCCCTCGTGTGACATCCGTCACTGAAGAATGCAAACACAATCCCTGTTTATCTTACAGTTTATGGGAAAGTACATCACAATATTAGAACACTCAGAAGGCTTTGCATCTCAGGGTGACAGCCCAAGGCAGGGGGTAGAACTGGATGAGCTTTAAAGTCCCTCTGAATTCAAACCATTCTGGGACTTTATTATATGTACCACATGAAAAAATAGGGCGGTTGCTGGTTTTTTCTGTATTGAATTTTGTATGTCTCTGTATACATATATATATATACAAGGCTTACACTGGGGGGTTCTGACAGAGGACTTGTGCGCATGGCTGAACCACTTAAATAAACAAAGTTACTAATCTAACTTTCTAATCTAACTAACTAATCTAAAACACTGCTTAAAACATGAAAATCTGTCTGACAGCAGTGTAAGATTAAACACACAGATGCAGTACCTTTCCTGGAGCTCACAGCATTGGGTTTACTCACCTTCTCTAAGTTGTGACAATTCTGCTGCCTTGAGACAGAAATGGAAGATTTGATTCATGGGTGAAATTCTTAAACCACCACCATGAAATGTCATTTGGCTGCAGTTAGACTGGGCAAACCCCAGTGTTAAGGGAAAAATACAGAGCTGCAGGCTCTCTTTGTGACAAATCAAAGTATGAAAATGTTTCAATCTGATTAATTACTTGGTTTAGAATATATGCTTTTCATTCTACTATATCAAAATACTCATAATAAAACAGTGCAGCTGATGAAGTCAAGCACTGCCTTACAAAGGCTGGCAAATTTGCAGAACAGCACTTGAGGTTCAGATTAGTAAAATCCTAATGAATATCTACTCTAATACCCATGTAATTGCAGGGAATGCATTTGCAAGTGGTACAATTAAAAAAAAAAAAAAAAAAAAAAAAAAAAAAAAAAAAAAAAAAAAAGAAAAAAAGAAAGAAAACCACACTGATACAATGGAAGTCCAGACTGTGATTTTAGTGTCAGTTTAAGAGACTGAAGTGCCATCCTGGAAGAATGAAGATCCCATTTAAAGGGATGCCAAGAAATGAAGAATCACAATAAAGATTTCCAGTTCTTTCCCAGATCACAACATGCTTCCATCTTTCACTGTAAGTACCAATGCCAACAATTCTCAATTTCATCACTTTTGTCCCAGACACCAAAATGGTTTTCATACATTGTTAATGACTGCTTTAGCCCAAGTGCTCATCTCTTCCTGAGCACTGCACAAGGAGCTGCTCAGCACAGGCTCCTGAAGATTTCCTTGGACATCAATAAATGTGGCTTTTGCACTACATGTTGCACTTCCTTTGGGAGCCAGCGCCTGGCATCTCCACACCACATCTTCCTACCCACAAAGACAGGCTCATGCAGCACTTCCTTCACCTCCCCAAACCACCAGGCAAATAAATGCCTTAAAGCCAAAGCTGGTGCTGTAAGAACGAAGCCACAGAAAGGCTGAAAGCAATCACTGCTGAAAAAACACCAAATAGAACAGGACATAGGAGAGACCAAGCAATAACGGAGCTTTATTCCTAAGTAATTGGCTGAGCAAGCAACTCTGATTAATTCTGCAAGAATGCCTGGGTAGTGTTTATAAAAACCAAGTCATTACCTTGACTAAACATTGACTTGGACAGTTAACTTTAACCATCAAGACCTTGACTAAATATTGACTGGGAAAGTTAATTTGAACTATAACATCTAGAAAATCATGTTCCTCTTTGCTAGTATTTGCTGTCACTTTAAAATGCAAACAGGGTTGTAAAAATAGAGGTTCTCCCACCTAACTGATATGTAGTTGCTGAGCTTGGCTGTTGTTAAAATCAACACAAATACCCTGAAAAAATTTGAATTATAAAACACTTTAGAGACAAAGGCCTGTTATGGATGAGAGGGAATGGTCAATCTTCCTTTGCTTGAGCTAGGACCCATCAAAAGTATGAAAAAAGTATCAGAAGACTCATGTTTTAAGTTTATTTTGATACATATATGCAACAGTTTTACAAATTTTGCAAATTTTAGAAATCATACAGGTTGATCACCAGGACAAGGGGCTCATTCTGATACCTCTACTTTTTAGTAGCAGCTACTTCAAGGCTACATCCTCCACTATTGGTTTCACTTCATCATGTGAGGCCATGGGTCAAAGGACATACACAGGGTCTTTCACTGGCTGAGATAAAAAAAAAAAAAAAACAAAAGAAAAGAAAAAAAAAAGAAAATCAATTTCAATCCTCCTAAGATGAAACCACTGATGTGTGCAGTCACTGAGGTCCCAAAGGTAATCCTACAAGAAAACATGATGGTGTCCTCCATCACTGTGTTGAGATACTGTTAAAGTGCAGCAAAATCACCTATGAGGTACAGTTCAAGATCAAAACACTCCAGACAATAAATCTGTATTTCTAGACCAGTGTGAACAGTGCATTTAGCTGTGTAATGACATAAAATGGTAATGACAAAGGGGCAAGGAATCTTATGCTTCAGGAATGTTATGTATGTGGATAAACAAATAAATAATGATGTGGGTCCAGCACTAATTCCATGCACAGTGTCAGCTCAGGAGTTTGAAAGTCCCTTTTAGCTTTATGCCTTGATTCCTTTTTTAATACATCAGCTGCCTTTAGCACACTGAATGAAAAACAGCTTAAGAGCAAATATAAAAGACATAAATCTCGGCTACGAGTGAAAATACCAAACTGGTGACAACTTGCTCCTCCATTATTTTTGAGTATAACAGAAAGGAACAGATTGATACCGGTGTTATGGGGGGTGAGGAATGAAAGAACAATAAACAATACAGTCATCAGTAGTTTAACACAGCGCTGTGTCTTGCAATGGAAACATACTGTGAAACAGCTTGCGAGATAAGCTTCGTCAACGATAAGTAATTTTTATTCCGTTTGAGTGGCTGAAAACAATAAACATGATTAAATGCTTCAGACGTGCATTCAGAATTTAGACAAATGGCAAAGAGTCCCAAGGACTTGTCTTTTAAAACTACTTTCGGGGAAAGACCTGGAAATTGACTTAACCGGTTAGAAATGCACAATGAAAGAGAAGTTTGTCGGGAAATTAAAAACTTCCCATTCGTCTGCAAGCTCCAGGGCTCTCCAGCCCAGAAACCAGCTTAACAAAGCTACAGTTTACTACCATTACTGGTCCCAGCATCCCACTTCACCATTCACAGAGGCATTTCAGATGTGCCGGTCAGGAACCTGCGCTCCCAGCGGGTGAAACACCCTGGAAAACAGCGAAGGAAGAGGCGGCTCTGGGGAGCTCCCAGAGCTTGTCCTGCCGGCCCTTGCCTGTCACCGCTGTCCTGCCCCAGCCTGCAGCAGCTCCTGCGCACACCTCCCTCCAGCGCAGCGCTCCCAACTTTCATTCCCGGCTGCTGCTCCCGGTGACTCGGTGGCCGTGCACAGCCCCGAGAAGAAAGCACCCCAAAGCACTCCGATCACGGGGGGGCTGCCGCGTCTTCCCCTAAAGTAGGGGCTGCAAAGAGGGGCTCGTGTACCCGCAGCACCTCTATCACTCTGCCGCCGCTCCCCGGCACCGCTGGCCAGCGCCGGGAGCTGCCGGCCAGGGGCCAGCGGGCGGTTCCCCGAGGGTGCCCGGCTGCGGAGGGCGAGCTCGCCCCGCTCGCCCCGCGGCCCCTCCGCCCGCTCCGGGCGCCATTTCCCCGGCGCTCCTCAGCGCGGCGTGCCCGGCCCTGCCGCACCTCCCCGGGCAGGGCAGCGCCGCCGCAGCCGAGCCGCATCGCAGCCCTCGGCCGGCTCCCGGCCCGGCACCGGGGGGCGCTTCCCGGGCAGGCGGGCACTGCCGCGACCGATGGGCGCTTGCAGCTGCGGGGCGGCAGCGGCCGAGGCTCCCGAGAGCGGCGCATCCCAGGGAGCCCCGGCACGGCGGGGGGAATCCCGCAGCCGCATCGCGTCTGGGGCTCCCTCCTCGTTTTTTTCTTTACTTGCCCCGCTGCGGGGGATGGCGAAAGCGCCCCCAGCCCTTTGCCCCAGAACTCGGCTGGGTGTGGGGCAGCCCGACACGGCGCATCCCCCCACAGCCGGCAACTTCCCGCGACTCGCTGGGGATTCCAGCCCTGTCCCCGCCTCGGGGGGACGGGAGCGAGCGGGAGGTGGGAAGGACGGGCAAAATGAAACTTCCTTCGGAGGGAAGCTGCCCTTGCATGCTGCTGCGGGGAGGGGGTCCCCGCCCGCAGGAGGAGCGGCGCACCCCGCTGAACCCCCAAAAGCCCGCACCTGCCGCCGCGCCGCCCCCAGGAGCGGCCGCGCAGGGGAGCGGGGACCGGCTCTCTCACCTGCCCCAGCGAGCCCTCTCCTCCTCGCATTCCTCTGCTCCCCATCGTGGGCGCAGCAGCTGCTGTTATTCCTTAGGATACACATGGCCCGTCCATGCTGGGAGAGCCGCCTTCCCGCGCCGCCTGCCCTCTCCGGCCCCGCCAGCGCGGCGCTGAGGCCAGAGGGAGGGGAAAAGGGAGGTGTGCGGTGGAGGAGCGCTGCTGATGAGGGGTCGGTCTCCTCCTCCTCCTCCTTCTCCTCCTCTCCTAGGGCTGGGGGTCTCAGCGCCGCTGTGCAGCTGGGCAGGGAGAGGGGGACGGGCGAGGAGGGGGCTGTCCCCGCTCGGGGCGGGGGCGCTCGGCGCGGCGGCTCGTCCCGAGCCTGCCATCGCCCCGGGGCAGCCCCGGCGGCCAGCGGAGCCGAGCGGAGCCGA
Organism: Sitta carolinensis; assembly: GCA_032173965.1. Classification (NCBI taxonomy): domain Eukaryota; kingdom Metazoa; phylum Chordata; class Aves; order Passeriformes; family Sittidae; genus Sitta; species Sitta carolinensis. The sequence goes on from CM063289.1 coordinate 27,230,965, forward strand.
GCGGAGCCGAGCGGAGCGGCTGCAGCCCCCCGCCCCGCCCGCAGCACCGCGCTCAAGCACGGCCGGGGGGGATCGGTACCGGGGGCTCCGGGGGCTTCCCCGGAGCGCAGGGAGGGCGGTCAGTGGGGCGGGCGGGGCGGCCGTGGCCGCTGCCCACGCGAGGAGCCCGGCCACGGCCCCGCCATCGCCGCTCCCCCCGCACGGCCGCGGGGCTCCGGCCGGGCCGCGGGGCTGGGGCCGGGCCGGGGGCCCCGCCGCCACCACTGTGCTGCTTTTCTCATGGCTTCTCGCAGTCACCCATGAAAATTTAATGAGGCATTTAGGGCTGTTACCTTCGGAGTCAATGGAGGAAGCATATTTAGCCTAATGCACTCGCTGCCGAGCCAATAGGTCTGTTGCAGGCGGATCAGAAGTCATGGAGAGACTCTCCTTTCAACACAAAATTCACGACCCATTAAACTTATTCTGTGATAACAGCTTCTTTACAAACGGAGACCCATAGAAAACAGAGGCTGTCATGCACTTCCCGAAAGGATTTACATACAGAGAGAAGTACATTTGCCAGGTTATTGCCGTTTCACCAGTATTATCTCCAATCAATGCATAAAAGCAGCGATGCTCTCGCTAACCGGGTAAATGACTAAAAGAAAAGCTTTTTGCTTCAGCTCTTGATAGATCTGATTCACCCCCTGGGGCTGAGTGGGTCTCCCTCGGCTGACGGAGAAGAGGGCTCAGACCATTACAGAGGATTGGATGTGATCGGGAATTACGAGCGAGATGTTCTGCAGGACACGCTGGTACCCAGCTGCTGATGCGCACTCCCCGGGATGACAGCCAGGCAGGGATCACCAGGATGCTCACAAGGTAGAAAGATGTCTACAGGTTATTTTACCTCCACCTGACAGGCAGGAGAGCTGAACCAATGTGGCAACACACTTAACAGGGCAGGGAGCAGAGGGAAAGGCTGAGCGAACAGATTGATTGAAAGTACATGCACAGATCTAGTAACGTTCTCAAATATTATCGGTTTCATCTCCCTCAATTATTCTTTCTGCAGCACATTAGGTATTAAGCATAAAAGATAACGTCGTGTAATAACCTTTACAACATAAAAAATTCAAAATTCAAGCCACATTTATAGAAGTAGTTGATGCAGTAGAGCTTTTCACTATAGACCTGTTTTCTTCATTTCAATTTATTACAGAAATGAAAGGTCAGATTCTCAATTGAACCTACTTATTCTAATGTGAATTAAAAGAACTAAGTAGTCAACTTCATTGCAGCAGAATTTCCTACTGGTGAGAATTTCACCATCTAGGAAGACAAAGAACTAAAGGAGAAATAAAGTAATTTTTTCATTAGGAAATAATAGACAGCATGTCTATTATTGACATGCTTGTCTATACATATTAGGTCCAATAAATTATTGGTGATCCTTAGTTTCCGAAAGGCAATTTTTTTTCTGTTGGGAAAACAGTAATTGAGCTGCTGTTACCCTTTGACCAGTGCACAATAAAATGAAGTTGCATTTATTGTGTTGCTGGGCTCACTGAGGTGCTGGAGTTTACAAGACGGGTGATGGCAGCTGACACAGTAGAGAGGGAACTTTGAGTAGTCTAAAACTTCATTCCCATTCATTTCTGAAATGTATGGATGCAAGTCACACTTGCTAATAATACTTTTTAAATATAAAAGACTACTAGCTCACAGCTTGTAATATGAATGCAAATGAACTTGTAATTATACTATGCAATTTTCTACTTTAAAAAAAACCCCAAACAACTATGAAAATAGAACAGACCTGAAGAGCAATATGCACTGCAGTTCTTCATTGTGTTCCTTCATTATGCAAGAGTTGCCATAAGCAATCTGCTCTGGTTTAATGTAAAATATTTTTTAGGCTGTAACTTTGCAACATGAACTCTCACGTAAGAACATATATTTGGTTGAAAAACTGAAAAACATGACCAAGAAGCAAAGGAGCAAGAAATTTAGTGTGAAGACTGACAGCTTTCATTTATCTGTAAAGCTTAAACTCATCATTGCTATATTCTCCTTTCTGATGATGCACTATGCCATCACCAATTATGTGATAAACCATTAAGAGTTATATATCAAGATGTGTAGGCCAAAAATGTCATTTCCACTGAACAGCTGGAGGAGCTGAAGATTGAAACCTAGAAATGTAGTTGCCAACTATTTTTCCAATGGTTACTTCTGCAGCTCTCAGTCACTTACTACTTGCTAAAACAACTAAAGGAAAAGTGGGATCAGCTCAGCTCCTCAGTGGGTTTGTACTACCAGGACAATGATCAGAGTCTATTTAAGTGTTCCTGTACACATCAGTTGAGAGAAGGATGAATTCAATCTTACAACCAAGAGTAGAGATTTTTAAAGGAATTGCGTAAAAACAGCATTAAAATATCCACCACTGATACCTGTAGAGCTGGATTCTAAGTAAGCTGTTATAATACCCAATTTCAATAAGACTGCAGTTGCTAGTAAACCACTGCACCCTGCAGAGCAAAATTATTTACCTGCAAATAAGAGATAATTTGCAGGATTAATTGATGACAGTCAATTCACTGATAATTCACAGTCAAGGTTTCTGACTCGCTAGGAAAAGAGTAATCAAAAAACTTCCCAGTTTCACCTCAGCATCAGTTAATCAGTGCTGTCCAGCTGCAAGCCTGTGTGTTTCCCACATGAAATGCTAAGGCAGAATGCACACTGTAAACCCAGCATCTCCTGCAAAAATGGCAAACCACTGGCCAAAACCACTGCAGGGTCGTTGTCAGAGCCACTGGCATTAATGAGAACTGGACATTCCCTGAGATGGGAATTGGCATTAATGAGAACTGGACATTCCCTGAGATGGGAATTGGCTTAATGAGACGGACATTCCCTGAATGGATGTAGCCTTCTTCATTAAAGTTATTAACGTATCTCAAGCTGTGCTGATTATAAAGGGCTGCCAAATATTGGTACAGAGAAACTTTGAGGGATGTTTGAGAAGGAGTTTTTGTTGGTGCTTTGAAAGAATCTGGAAGTGAAAGATACTCAATGTTACACTTTGCTGGATTCAAGTGGGATTTTTGGAGGGGGTATTCAGTATCTGAAGAGAGAGTCAGCTGTTATTTCTGCTATTAACATCTCACTGAAACTCAGCACAAGGTGCAGACCCATCCCTTGCCAAGTGAGCTCTCAAGATGTCAGCCTTCTCACAAAACCCCTCTTCACATTTACTGATCTATATTGTAGCCCACAGCAGGATCATCTTGATCACTCTGGAGATCCTCTACTTGAATAGCTCCTCACACAATAGTGATTTCAGTTTAATAAGTTCCTCTAAGGCAATTAGGCACTGACTGAAAATAGTATCTGCTGCATTATCAGTAACTATGGTAGCCCATCTCTTACTGCTGTAGCCACACAGTGAGCTCCTTTAGCCATTCAGCAGGAGAATTGATCATGATTTGGTTTCATCCTCAGTTTTCTCAAATGCAAAGAAACTCAGCTCTCTCATTTCACTAAAGGTTTCTTGGGATACTTCCTCAGAGAGAGCTCAGGTGACTGAGCAGAGTATGTTGCTGAACAATGCTCTTGCCCACCAAAAAAGATCTGTATAGAAAAATTCTGGTAGCTCTTCATGGAAAATGGAAGCCACTCTTATTTTCTGGCAGGGACATATCAGTAAGAGAGGTTATATGATAATTTTTGCCCCCACAGTGCAATCTGGTGGAAAAATGCATTATCCCAAAAAGTATCACTGACATCTCTCTATTAAAAGCCAGCACATGGAAATACTAAAAATGGAATGAAGTCTTGAATGTTCCAGAGATTCATCACTGGTTTCTGAAGGCAGACCCTCTACTGTATTGTGGCACAGGGGGAACTTTCCTTTCATGCATCTCAACAAAGATTGCAAAATCTTGTAGTTGCACGTGCAAAAAGGGATTCTGGAGCTTGATTCAGATCTCAGCTTTGTCACTGACTAGTTTGTGGTCTTGGATAAGTCAACTTATTTTATGTCCATCTCTACCACAGGTATGTCAGAAGCCTCCTATCAGAATTTCTTCAGCAATGCTTGGAAAGACCCCAGTGACAGGCAAGGACAGACATAAACACTAATTATTGTTATATACATGGCCATTCATTCAATTTTGATCCCTGGGAGGAAAAATAGAAACAAGATCTTGTCATTCTATTTGGTAGCCCCTATTATTCTCCTTCATATATTCAAAATATTACTGAACTAACCCTGCTGCAAACACTTTCCTCAGCTGCAAATGAGCAGCTCCAACAAACAGTCCATGACTGCCCCTCCAAAATCAATTTATCTTCTAGCAGATGCCAGCAAGTAGATGCCTGTCCTGCCAAATAATGGAATTTGTCAAAGCACTGGAGATTATGAACCACATTATTTCCCAGATGCCCATGAAAGAGTCTGTGATTCTCCAAGAACAGCGATCAACTCCTTCACAAATCCAAACTGCTTCATATTTCAAATCCTTTTTGGCAAGGTGCGTTTCCTTTCACAGCCAATTAACTGCAAACTAATTTAGAGAGGGTTTGCTTTTGCAAACATAAGTGTCAGGTTCCAACAGAGAACATGTTGCTAAGAGCATGATATATGCACACATTCTGAGTTCTGTTGTTCTCTCATTCCCCCCAGACACCACTGATGATCCACACAGAGACACCTCGGAATTTAATAAACTCTTTTCTAGGAGAACTTCACAGGTAAAGAAAATGTTCAGCATCCATTACATCCTGAGAGTCCACATGGTTCTGCATTACCTTGCAGAGTGCTCACACTAGTTTAAATACACATAAACTGACAGCCAAGGATACCTACTAAGGGAAATGTATTTCTACTATAAAAATACAGATTATCTGCTTCACAGAGAATTCCAAAATTTGGGTTTACTCTGGATTAGAGAATAAAAAGGGGTTTGAAAACTTTAAACTCTCCACTTCTCCAATAAAAAAATTATTATAGCTTGTTCTTAAGATTTTTTTCTACTTTAACAAGCAGCCGACACATTTAAGCTCTCTGACTGGGACAATACTGTAGCTTCTTTTTATTAAGTACATAATTATCTTCATTATTTATTCATTTTTAGATGTAGCTTTACAATTGAAACTTCAGTCTCAGAGGTTCCAAAAGATCCTGGCTGTTGTCATATTCCATGATTTTGACAGCAAAAGATCCACTTGCCATTGTAAAGATCCTTTTTTGTAAAAAGAGACAGATGAACATGATATTTAGAGCTGCATTCCCCTCAATTTCTGCCAAAATAACAGGTATGCAGGAGACAGCAATTGTGTGTAGTGAATGTCCTCAACAAGTAAGGTTGTTTTTCATTTCCTCTTATGTCACATTACATTTTCCTCTTTATATTTCCTTTTAAATATTTAGACAGAGCAGAGAGTTTTAAACGTGTCATTGACACAAATAAATGTTTAGGCAGTCAGTCTACCTTGGGTTCAGCTCTTGTCAGATCTGATAAGTTAAATATCAGTGGATCTGGCCAGTAATTGGATGGAAGACCTCTGAGGAAAACTCAAGTGCTGAAGCAAGTGCCACTGGTTACTCAGTAGGTGTTTTTTTAACCTCAGACTCATCCTGAAATTTGCCCTCAGCATGGTATTATAGGCACTAGCTGAAAAAGGCATTTTCAAGTAAGATTTAATGTGTTATTTCTGTTAGGCACTAGAAAGGATTCCTGACACCTTCCTTTGAAAGTTGCTTAGCCCACTTTCGAGTTAGTCGAGCCCACTGCTACATAAAGCTGTATCTGAAAGTTGGAAATCAATTTTTCATCATTTTCCTTTTAATAATAATACATTTTTAAAACTCTTGTTTAAATAGTAAAACTTTTACATTTCTTTGCCTTTAAGGCTTCATTCCTGACCTTTTCCTTTACCCTCTCATTATGTCTCAGAGTCCAGTTCATGGATTCCAGTTGGAATGAGGTGATCTTTAAGGTCCCTTCCAACCCAAACCATTCTCTGGATACCACAGCATGTTTCCTTTTGCCATTTCTGAACCAACAGCAGCATCCAAGGATAGGTATAATCCCTCTTTAACAGCTGCTGATTATTGACTCTTTTGCCACTGCTTCTTGATGATTTTATGAGAGAACATGTTGACAGGATAAGAAGCAATGGCTTCAAACTGCCAGAGGGCAGGGTTAGATGGGAAATTAGTGAAAAAACCCTTTCCTGTGAGGGTGGTGAGGCTCCCAGAGCAGCTGTGGCTGCCCCTGGATCCCTGGAAGTGCCCAAGGCCAGGTTGGACAGGGCTTGGAGAAACCTGGGACAGTGGAAGGTGTCCCTGCCCACGGCACGGGGTTTGGAACTGGAAATAATCTTTGAAATCCCTCCCAACCCAAACCTTTCCATGGTTCTATGACAAAGTGGAACTGACACTGCCAGAACCACTCCACCCTTCGGGCTGTGGGATACATTTGGGCCAAGGACTGAGGAATTCTGTGGGGCTGCTTCACTTGCTGGTGAACTCAGGACCTTCACACACGTGGCTCAGCAGTAACAAGTGCCAGTTCCAACACAAGGTCTCAGCTCTTCTGGGTGCCCTGAAAAGCACCACAAAATTAATGTCCAGGTAAAACCACTCCTGGGATGCCAATTTTCCCGTTGTCCAGCAGGGCCCCTGGAGCTCCCAGTCGCCAGGCACTCCACACAGTGAGGCTCTGCACAAGTCTGGAAGCCTCAGCTCCAGGCAGCATGCCAGAGTTCAGCCAAACATATTTGCCTAAGTTGATATTTCTGTAATACATTTCAAAACATGACAAATCATTACTTTCTGACGTTTGCTATTCATATTTTTTTTTTCCTCTTTACGCTTTCCAGGCAGGAATGGAAATTGCAAGTGCCACCATAGCAACTCAATGCAATAATATAAATCTTCAAATAACAATTTAAATGAAGGATGTTTGAAGTATTTTTATTTTGTAATAAATTTATAGGTGTCAACTAGATCAGGGCTACCTTTCTAAAGGGGTTTTGCTGTTTATCTAAAAAGACAATCCTTCACTTGAAAGAGTTTATAATGTTAGCCTGAGACAAAACACTGAGGTTTAAAAGAATATCTCAAATTTATTCTATTTATTTATATTAGAAAACTACTCACTGGCACTCACTGGAGTTTAGGTTCCTAAATGTCTATGTCTTTTTTCATTCCTGGCATTCTTACATTTAATAAGAAATGATGACAGAACCAAGACAGAATCTAAACAACCTGGTTATGGAGTCCTCATCCACTGCCACAAACCCATGATAATTTCAAAGAACATTAAAAAATGGGATTTTTGAAAAGTCTGGCAGTTGTCATATGCTTAAGGTCCAGCTTGAGACTACACATCATATACACAGGAGAGATTATAGCTTTTCAGATAAGTGGTTCCTGTGGCTGAGGTGGTATTCATCCAAACCAGGATAACACTCAACCAAGTGGGGAATGCAGTGGCACCCCTTCAACCCAACATGAGGACCAAATTCCAGTTTTAGATGCTAAACACACATCATGGCAACTTTTGGAAGGCTTTCACCTGTATTGTGCATGAAAGACTGAATCTCTATGCCAACCTCTAGCAAAACTGCCCAAACCAGCAGCATCAGGATCCAGAGAAGTTACATGGAATCAAGGTTACACACAGAATAAAAAGAAACCTGAGGTATTGTTAATCCAAATAACTCCTTCCTTTCTGATTCCTTCATTTCTCATCAACATCTGCCTAAGTGTATCTCCTTTACAATAAGCTTCTTTCCTCAACGTAAAAACAAATTTGAAGAAGAACACCAAGATGTTTATCAGTTCTCAGAGCAGGGAAAATCCATATTGTTTAGAAAACAAAGCTTTTGATATTAAATATTTTCGCTCGGGACTTAAATATATCATAGACATGGTCTTCAGCAAGAAAAAAAAAAAAGTCAAAATTTGATTAAATAGCTAATGAATTACAAAAGACCTATAGCAGCCAACTGAAATACAAGTCCTTGGGAGTGACAAATGTCAATAAACAACACAGCTCAGGAGTGGGTGGTAGGCAAGACTAGATCCATCTGGCCTGTCGATGAGGAAGGAGGAGAGCTGTAAAATGTGACCAGGAGCACATATGCTGGGATGAGCAAATGGGAGCGTGCAGCAGCTCCCCCAGCCTCGTGCCCTCGTGCCAACCCCAAATCTGTGGGAACGTATGCTGCAGCCCTGCCCGGCGCTGTCCATATTGGTGCTGGGGACACAGCCCCCCTGCATCCAACTGGGATGGGAGAATGAGCAAAGCCTGGGGAAATCTGCTGCAATTAACGCAGCCAGGTAGCCATAAATCCACCCTCCCGCTTTTGCTGCTCTGGGAATATCCTCCTTCCCTGGTCCACAGGCTGCCTGACACACACCACTCCCTGCTTTGCCTCTGCCACGGTCTGGGAACTGAATCCTCCTGCTACAGAGCACTGATTTGCTACAGCTCCCGAAGCTGAGCTCGGGGAGCATGGCTTTTGTGTGTTTTGATGAGCCATCAACTATTTGAGATACTATTCATGCTCACCAACAGATTCTGAAATGAAACAAAATCTGCCTCTCATCACATGCACAACAGGATATAACAGATGTCACAGAGAAACCAAGTAATAGCAGTTTTCATGGTTGGATCCAACAATTACTTCTGCACTCCACTCTGCAGCCTCTGCTGCAAAGCCCAATAAAAACGAGACACCTGCCCCCAGGAGTCCAGTGTAAACTTAGATAAACAAAGTCTGGCAAGGACCAAGCCAGGAAAGCATCCAGATACACATTTTTCACACTAAAACCCACCCAAGTGTTAGGTTATACCTATTCTTGAATGTACTCTGTCCTGATGGAGCAAAGAAGGATGTACACTGCTGGAGAAAGGACAAAACTGATGTCTCTTCTGGGGAGAACAAGAGTTTTGTGCTCATGTTTGCACTACAATCTCACTCTCCTCAGTAATGTTTGCTGGCAGGGGTGGTATCCTCTTGGGAATTCCACCACTGACCACTTGCAGCCACTATGGATAGACTGTAACCCCCACCTTTCAGAGAGCAGCATTTGGCAGCTCCTTGCCAAACCCCCTCGAGATGGAAAGCCCAGTGAAGATCCTTTTCTTCGGCTCATTGCACCGGAGTTGTACATGGCTTTTCTGTCCCTGTGTAATTTTCTCCTGCAATGTGTACTCAAGGTTAAAATGCTGTCCTTTCTCCTTGGTGAGATCTGTCACTGAACTATCAAAGTGTGCATGTTAGAGAGCCTGCCAAGTGGAGGGCTGAGTGATGCAAAGACAGACCTTTGATGCACGTTGTGACCTTAGTGCATTCCCTTTAAACTGGAAAAAAAAACAAAAAAGGAAAAGAGCCTCTTCTCTTTCCCATTTGGGGGCAGGAGGACATTAAGGAGCACTTTGGGTGCAGTAGCCCTCACATTTATTGCAATTATTACAGCACTGAGAGGCTCCAGCTGAGACCACAATCCCTTTATGATGAGCAGTGTAAGACATAAAGCAAGGGAAAAGCCTTATCTCAGAAATGCATAAACTAAACACAGCTAAAATGGCTACTAAGAAAAAAAAAAAAACAACCTCATCTCTTTTTCCATCATAAGGGACAGGCATAAATGAGCTTTTCTCCAAAATCCCAGTGAGATCTGTGACAGACAGAGTCAGGGGGAATGACCCAGGTCTCTGCCAGGCTGACACCTCCATTTCCCAAAGACACACCTATGACAATTCCTCATCTCCTGGCTTCTGCAGCTCTTTCACATCCTGCACGGCCTTTGAGGAGACTTTTAAAGCAGTAAATCAACATTTACAAAGCTAAGTGCATACACAGGCCTTCTGGGGACAATGGCATTGTGTTAGTTTGTATTTGCCATGAAACAAGGGCAGAGAAGACCACAGGTTTTGGACAGCACCACTATTACCTGCAGGAAATGTTCAGGCCATGCATCTGGCACCATTTCCAACTCCTCTTTTCTCCCCATTTCACATATCCAGCTGGGAATGTCCATTTTACTATCTGTTCACCTGGCCCACTGTTTGAATACACATTGTGATTTAACCATCACCAGAAGAAAGAGCATTACAGCTCAAATATGACTTAGAGAATGGATTAACCACAATCATACGGGAACTATCTCATTTTAGCTAAAAGGGAGTAGGATTAAATGCAATTAAGAGCTCCCAATGATGTAATAAAGACAACTAAAAAAAAAAATCAAGGCAAGCGGGCAAGAAGCAATCACTTTTCTGTCTAGAAACAGTAAAATAATGACAGTCTGGTTGTTCATAGGGTCGCCAAGGCCAAAATGTGCAGAATGACCTTCATTAAGTCATACTTTGTACCTCTGCTGGGGGACTGTTGCATCTGCTCCTTTCGATTTGGCTTGTCTGAGTAACAAAGCTCCCAGCGATCATCTAAACCTCATTTGGAGCACCTGTGAACAATTCATTATATTAATATAACAGCAGGGGAGGAGTGCAGATACTAATAAATAGGTTGTTGAGCAGCTTTTGCTGCCAAGGTTGCTTTACCCAGCGAGGAAATGTCCCCTCCACCCAAAATCTGTGGAACTGCACTGAGACGCTGGGCTCGGTTGTACCATGACACATCAGAACGCACATCTGGTGCTAGAGAAGCATGTAAATTAATTTTGCCTCTCAAAACAGTTGATAAATGTGCGTCTAATACTTCTGAGGGACTGCAACATGATTTGAAACAGTTTGTTCTCAGTTAGCGTAGAACAAATGTTCTCTGGCTAAAGGTGGCTACGAAAGGCATTTGGTAACGATTTGTACCAGCTGGGCTTCTCATTACTTTGAATAGATTTGTGTAAATCAGCACATTAAAATAAGCAAGTGGTCAATGCCTTTAATTGCATTTGGATGTGCTGTAGTAATGGCAAATATCAGAACTTTTGCATTTGTCCTCGCATTCTGCATTTCTAGAAAATAGATTTTTTTCTCCTAATAGAAAGAGCAGCAAAAAGATTTTGCTGTTAACATCTATTTAGTCTGGTTTCAACTTAGTCACATTTTGCAAATGTCAGTGAAAAGCAAAGGTCAAATGGGAAAAAAACAGTATGCTATGGATCGGTACAATTACAGAGAGCAGAGTAGCACAGGGTTATGGAATCAGCTTGGGAGGAAAACATATCTGCAGTGTTGGATAGACACAGGGCAAAATCCTGCCCATGGACAGATATCATCTCAAAGTAGTTGAAAAATATATTGTTTATGCCAGTGTAATTTGAGATATTTTCCCAGAGAAACAGAGAATGTCAGGTTTTCAGTTCATTGCTGCTTTTTTATTTTTTAATATTTGGGCAGCTTTGGAACAGCCTTGGTTTGGACCAGTTTGCAGGCCTGAGCATCCTCACTGCAGCCATCCCTGGAAGTTGTCTAACTCAGCCTGCATTAAGTACCTAAAACCCTTAATATTTCTTGTATTGTCTTTTGTCACTGTTATGCTGCTGGGTGTGGGAGTTGCCCAGAGAAGCTGTGGCTGCCCCTGAATCCCTGAAGTGCCCAAGGCCAGGTTGGGCAGGGCTTGGAGCACCCTGGGATAGTGGAAGATGTCCCTGCCCATGGCAGGGGCCTGGAGCTGGGTGAGCTTTGAAATCCCTCCCCACTCAAACCAGTCTGGGATTTTGTGATGAGTCTAAAGCACACTTGAATCACTTGAAGGGAATGTGAGGTGAATGATTATAAAGTATTCTGCCATTATAGATTTGGTAGAATGTTTGTAGCTATTGTCCTGGAAAGCACACAAAATCCACACCGTGGTGTCTCCAGACCAGCTGAACTGAAATAGACACTGCCCCATTTTCATCCCTTTATATAAAGAAGTGAAGATTAGAAAAGGAAGGATGCTACATATATCAACAGCTATGAGGGAGAACATTTTGAACCCAGAATTCATATATATGAATTCTGAATATAAATTAATTTATATATAAATAGACTTTATATCAGTATAGCAGAGTAAACAACAGAACTCTCATAACATCACAACCTCCCATTTTCTATGTCACCATTGACATGCATTAAAGATTACTTCTTTCAGTCAATTTTCTCTTCATGGCACAATCTTTTTATCCTGTAAATACATTTGTTGATTTCTCAACGTCCAATTAAACATTTAAAGAAAAGCCATAAAGATATCCAATTTATATATTTTAATTTCAATGAATTATTTTAAACTTAGCAGCCATAAAGTGTCTACTATTACCTCTTTGCTGGCATTGATTTAGCAAAAATTGGTAATTGTCATGCTGCTTGTGGGGCATCAAATATAAACATTTTCACATTTACTATGAAATCCTCTCCAGCAACATGAAATTGAAGGATAGACAAAACTGCTTTTATAGAAAACCAAGCTAATTTTAATCATTTTTTTCTGCAAGGGATGATCATTTGAAACCTTTGAGCTGAAAGGAAGCACAGGCCACAAGCAAGCTGAGGGATTTTCAGTAATTGTATCTTTCACATTTATCTTCTGCATAGATAGCTATGAAATAAATACTGCATGGGAGCAAGTGTAAAAATGTACTTGAGGTACTTCTGTTAGATGGAATCTCATCCTCCTGAAATTGCCTTTCCCATGAAAGATGCCCAGTGACAACCAGCAGTTTAACCAGCTGGGGATATATACAGTCAGTTACCCCTCAGCCTTAAACTGTTATCTGATTTGTCCCATAAAGCAAAATATATGAGGTACATGATCCAGCGTGGGGATAATGTACAATAAACATAACTTACACTGCAGGGAAATGAGTTCCTGTTGGACCATCTCACAACAGAATCAGCTGTGGAAGAATCCACCCAATCTGTCCAAAATGTTTTCTTGTTTTTATTCCTTTTTCCCATAAGCATAATTAAACCCAGTGGTTTTGGTCAGATAGCTCTGTGATAGCTTTTAAATTACTTATTCTAGTGGAGCCTGCCAAAACTTCTATTTTCCCCCCTTTGAAAGTACAATGTGCATTCTTTGCTGCAGTGGCAAGGCAGCACAATCACGCTGTTCTTTTCTCAGCCCTTCCCTCTCAATTTTTACAGAGCATTCATTCACCGCTGACTTTTTAGGTTTCTTCTCAGAACAAGGAAGCTATGATTGATGAAGAGTGGAATGTATTCAAATTACTTTCAAAAATCATGACGTTAAAAGCCATCAGGACTTCTGAATAATATTTCCTAAATATGTTTACATTTTAACAGGGATTATTAACTTACATATCAATTAGAATATAAAAGGGAAAATATTTCTTTATAGGACTTTTTATAGTTATTTATTTTCTCAATTAACACAAACACTGTCAAGTCTTAGCCATATTCTGGAGTTATGTAATTTTGTCCTTATTAATCATCACTTCAGATGCTCTGCATCCCTTTAAAGCAACAAGTATTTGGAAAGAACACCTTCATGTCACTTGCATTCTCAAATAATGGCTATAAATTAAAAAGCATAGGTTCTGGGGTGACTTTCTTCACCTAAACTTGTGCTTGCATTGAGGAATTTTGGATATGCAATCCACACACTGTGAAAAAGTACAGAAGTTGTGGCTTGACTCTGAGTTTGTCCCAATAAACACTGAATAAAATAGGTCAGGAGACCTGTGCCCTGAGGAATTATCATCCAAATACTTGGTGGTCTTTGGCTGGAAGGGAGCCTGGAACATGGATTTTGACAGCAACAAGTGTATTTTTTAATCTCTGACTTCTGAATGAAGAAAAAGAGCATTATGAGGTGATGAGATGGGAAGAAAAGGAGACAAGGGAGGGAAGCCTGGCAGGGAACAGCACAGAGAGGAAAACACTTCAGTGGAAAAGCTGAAATGGGGATTCTGGGCTGGAGGGACAGAGAGCCAGAGCCAGGACAGGGCCCCAGCAGCTGCTGGGGTGGGCAAACATCCCCAGCTCCAGCAGCAGTGTTTGCACAGGCAGGTCTATGCACAACAAAATCATTATTGCTCTAAAACCCAAGCATATCAAACCCAGCTTTTGATTCTGACCACGGTCCTGATTTACACCACTCATGGGTCTCTAAGCTCTATGGTTTATTAGCATTATCCAGGCTTTATTTGAAGAGCACAATAAAAAAAAATCACCTTAGGAAATTGGAAGAATATGGCCATAAATGGGTTTGTAGGAAAAGTAACTCTCCTAAGGTTTCCCAAGCTTCCCCTTATTGTCGTAAGTGCACTGCAAACACTCTCTGAAATTTCATCTATTCTCATTGACCATTTCCCTCTGGCTTTCTTGTGTTGTGTTTATTTTTATTATTTCTTAATTAGATTACAAACACTTTCCACAGAAACAGTAAAACACTGCCTCTGGTTCCTGGTAACAGTACATTTTAAATGTATATTAACTCAATGTTTTAATTTCGAGCTGAATGCAAATTAAATTAATCTTTCAACACAAACAGTAACTTGTCATTTTCCTCAGTGCTTTATCTCATGCAAAATTTGTTCAATATTTAAAAAGCCATTTTTAAACAAAATTGGTCACTGACTTCAGAACAAGGCTTGTTGTCTTGCATTATTCCAGGCCTGTAGTTGGTGGAGGAACATCTTCAAGACAGTTTTATCATTTTCCAGTCACTGCTCTTGCTACAACCTCACATAAAGTCTTGCAGGCAGTTGGAAAGAATATTTCTGGTGTCACACTCCCTTACCGATGGCTGGGGTCCTTGTCTTGTCATCAAGGCACCGACAAACATATTTACTGATTTCCCTTCATTGAAAAGCTTGAACCACAAAAATTTGGTTCCTACCAAAGAGCTGTGGGGTGACTATTTTAGGCAATCAGTTCTTTCTCACACTGCAGAATAAAACGGTGTGGGAGGGAGCAGGGAGCCCTGCTGGCAAGCACAGGGGTGCTGATCTCCTGGATTTGGCCAGTGACCTCTGGGAGCCCAGGGAGGTGTCCCTGGCCCCGTGGGACTCCCTGCCCCACAGGGCTGGAGAAGGGCAATCAGTGCCATTTGCTCATTAACCTTCCCCACCCTCCAGCAGTGCAAACATCTTTGTGAGAGCAGAGCCAGGGAAAGGGAGGTGGCAGGGAGTGGTGCATCTTCATCAGCAAGAGGCTAAATGAAAGGAAGGGTGGATGTTACAGGATTTTGGTTTCCAATAGCATCACAGAAATAACGTATTCAGCACAGAAATAACAAATTTTCCACAGAAACGCTTTATCCTTAAGATCAGAGTCCCTTTCTCCTGACAGTTAAATTATGGAGAAATTTCTCTTTCTTTTATTTTAAGCCATTAGTTGTTTGCTTTTCAGGACAGCTCTGAACAATTTCAGCCAGCACTGCCTGGAAAGGTTTGCTGTGACATCTGATACTCGGTGTCAGCTCTGTGGGGAGAGCACAGAAGCAACCAGTTTTTCTCAGAGGTTTTCTGTGTCCTGAGTCCTTAAAAATAATGTTAACTGTGAAGCTTAAATCAGCACTGTCGGGGGCACCCAGTGTTCCTCCTAACAGAGCAGCCCAAGGCTGCCAGAGGTATTACACTGCTCTATTGAAGCCTGCTGTGAGGTGGAAATACTGCCCTGGAGTTCATGACTTTGTAGCTGTAAAAAAAAGATATGACTATCAGATCTTATTATACCTCCTCATGCACAGCTCAGTGGAAAGGGAAAATCCAATACAGGGCTCTGTGGACCAAGAAATCCTAGGAAAGATATTTGTGGAGAGGGAAAAAAAAAATCCCAAAAGCAAAACCCACACAAGGTGGGAAGAGCAGGTTTAACTTTTCATCTGCACAGTACAGACACCCCAGTGAAAACTGAAGAGTTTACATCCTTATGATCCTTTGTGACTGACACAATAACTAATTTCCCTCAGGCTTGCCTCCCTACAAGTTTTTAGCTGTGCATGTTAACCTGCACAACGTGGTTCATTAAAAACACTGCGCTCGTTGGAGGCTGTGGAGAAATCATTTTGCCTAAAACATTTTTTGCACAGATTTCATAGATCTGGGATGCAAATGTTCTGATCAAAACATAAGAAAGAGACTGAAATAAGAGAACTCTGGGTTTAAGCTCATGCCCCCACTAATTCAAGTATTCCATCTCTCATTCCCCTGCCCTTCAGCTCAATGGATATTTATTGTTATGAAGTGGAAAGGCTTTAAACAGGAGAAATCAGAACCTACAGAACAAACCCCCAGCCTCGTGGATGAGTACCCTTCCACAGGGGTGCTGCTCCCCACTGGCCTTTGGGGAGCTGGGAAGGGGAAAGAACTTCGGATTCATGGTCACTGTACCTGCTATTACTCAATTTTTGTGCTGTTATTAACCAACATTTCCATTTTTAGAACTGCACTCCAGCCCTTGATGCTCACCTCCCCATGCTACCAGCATTGGTAGGAACATTTCAAGGATTCCCTCTCCTTTCCCCTGACGGTGTTTCCCATGGAAGAGGACGTTTGAGGTGCTCACTGTGCACAGGACAGCAGTGTAAATATTATCTCTGCTTATTTTTATGTCTGCTCTGAGTGGCTGTGTTGCCAGGAAAGCCATCAAGCAGGATTTCACACACAGTTACAGCCTGGGAATGAAGTTTGATGACTTGCAGAAAATATCAGGAGATTGATCTGCTACAGAAGAAATAAGGCCTGGTTCTAACAACTGCTAGAAATGAAACTAAGCATTCGCTTTGCAGGACACATTTGATTTAATTTTAACATGGACCTACGAGTGACACAATAAACACTGCGTTTGTTAAAATATTAATACAAATATCTACACATAAGGAAGAAATAATTGGGTGGTGACTTTACCTTCTGAGAGAGGAAAAAAAGCTCATTTAAAATAATTCTATTACTTCCCCCCAGACAGACCTTGTAGGTTAGTTATAAGGAACTCACAGGTCACACAAAAGTGCAATGATAAAAAATGCAGGTACTGTGAAACATTTATAAAGAGAAAGTATGAGGGAGTATGTAGTTTAAAATCTGAAATGACATTTTGGCATGGAACAGATCTCCCACAGGGCAGTTTTGAAACTTGTAGAAATTCTTAAAATGACATCTTTCAAAATGAACAAACATCAAACGCGCTGAAGTCGTTACCTCAAAGTGCTTCACTGATAAGTCAGGCTGGGAATATGCTAAAAATAAAGTTGCCCAGTTGCACAGCTGGCAGGAGCAGCGTGCCAGGAGCTGTGACCCCAGCGAGTCCTGCCCACCCCGGCCCTGCTGCAGCTGGGATTAGCTCGGGTTTATTGGGACAGACAGGAGCAGCACGACGGGGAAATGCATCCTTAGAGGAGAGGGAAGGCAGGGATACACTCTGGATACACCAGGGACAGGGACAGGCACTGACACGAGCCAGCACAAGCCACCCACAGGTGAGCCCCCACCCAAAACAGCTCCCAGAGGGTGAGGAGAGGAGCATCTCTGCCCTGTGACTGCCAGGGCAGCACATACTTGTTTTGTGTCCTTAGTGACACAAAAAGCTCTCTCAAAATGTCAAATTTATATTATTGAACCTCTTTAGTTTAAAGAGCAAACAAGAGGGCAGAAAACGAATGGTACAGAGCAGGCATTTATCCATTTATTTAATAAGTTCTGTGGAATTAGGAAAAAACCTAAATGTTAAAAGGAAATTCCTTTTTTGTGCAATGCATAATTAACCCACGGACCCCTCTTCCCCAGCCTTTGTTACACATTAAAGCACAGCAGGACAATATGGAATTGCTACTGTTCTTAGGTTTGCTGTGGTTCTCTTCTTCCCTCAAAATGGCAAACCTGGAGTGCCAACCACAACGTGACAGGAGTCTGCCACTTACAGGTACAGTACCTCACAGTTAGTTCCTCTAGCTGAATGAGAGTTCCGAGCCATTGACCAAAACAGAAGTAAAGAATAAATGTTCCTTTGCTTTCACCCTCCACTGATCTTCCTTTAAATGCATGGATGCTTTTGCATTAATTCCCTTAACTACTGAAGGTACAAGAAGAATTCTTGTATCTGCCCCCAGTTGGAAGGTTTACTGAAAATAAGACCTCTAAACTCCAGCAGACTGGAGGAATGTTTTGCATGAAATTCACCATTATAAACTCGTAGAAACACTTCTGTCATTTGTGCCCCCGATTCTGAGAAAAGCTGAGTTACATTGCTGCATCCACATCAACCCCTTCTCCATCACCAGGGGTGAGATCCACACTGAGCTGTTGGCACTGTGGTCATTCCATTGTTCCATTTGGTTCTGCTACAGGAATTTGGGTTGGTTTACAGATGTGTAAGTAGTAGCTGAGGGCTTTTTCCCTCCTCTGTGTACTTCCATAAATCCAGGTTAGTAAACAACCCTGCACTCATCCCTTTACGCTTTGCTCTGCCACACAGCAAAGGAAAAGGAACCAAAACCTCACACGAAAACCTGAAATAGTCTCTTGACCACAGAGGAGCCAGAAGACAGAAGGGGAAAGAGGTCCAGACCTTTGGAAACCTTTTTCCCCACACAATCTCCATTCAGCCCACCTGAGATGGATTTCACGCCGTGGGTGCTGGTTACACACAGAGTCCACGAGGGCTGTTCCTGACCAAGCAGCTCTGCAGGAGCATTTCCCCTGCAGTCCCTGCTTTCACTGCAGGCCATCCAAGGCTGTCTCTGGAGGAAGAGATTGCTCATTCCCTCACAGACTGTTCCAGGCACTCAGCATTATGGAATACAAGCTTTCCACAAGGGTTTATTAACCTCTGCACAAGAGAACATGTTATTCCATTCTGTAGACAAGAAGCCAATAAAAAGGCTGATTTAGGCATTCAAAATCAGTGCCGAGCTCCTAATCCAAAGCACAAAGGCTAGAGTCAACAAAGAAAAGGTCATAAATATTTTAGGGGAAGTCTTACTACGAAAACAAACAAACAACAATTTTCCTCGCTTCACCTCATTTTCTAAAGCCGAACTGTGCTGCAGGAAAATTTTTCCCACTCCCCAAAGTCAGCTGGAGGCAGAAACTCACTACAGAAAAATCAGTCTAGCAGGTAAAAGACAGGATAGATAAAGGTTTTACTTTCAGTTGTTTGTATCATTGGAGATACAGAGGAAAAATCAAGCTTTTGCACATTTTTGCAATTACTCGGTCCATCTTTATACCAGTAAGGAAACTTAATAAAAAGCAAGAGAATCGGTGTCCATGCAATACCTTAATTCAGAGAGAAAAATGATAACTACATCAGGTGTTACTTCAGGTATTTGTGGGCTTTTAGCACACTCCAGTGTGTAATTCTTCAGCTGGAGAAATAGTGGTGTCACTTCAGAGGAGTCAGTGAGGCTGTAACAGTCCAGCTAAGGATGATGGAGGGAGACGTATATGTATTTTTCTCTTTCTTGCTTGCTTTTATAATTTCATCATTAATTCAAGCTTCAGAACTTGGGCCCTTGAACCAAGGACTGCAAAAAAAGATAGCAACAAGCGGCCCCTTTTTGCTTATCAACCTATCTCCCCTACTAATTGCCTCATTTTGCCTTAAGCAGACAGTAAAAATGAGGCTTTTCACATTTTCTCTGCGTTCTTAACCACAGATGGAAACCATTTTTAATACACTGCACGTAAGAAATGATCTCGCAGTCCACTGTGGATCTTGGGCAGTTTCACAGGATTTGCTGTGGTGTGAGGCAGAGCAGAAGTGATCCCACAACTGAAGTGCTGCTGTCTCCACCACACAACAAAGTGCAGATGAAAGGCTTTGAGCTATTTCAGCCTTCAGTGCTGCACACAAATCACACATAACTAGGTTGACTTAACTTTGCTCTAAATTCAACAATGGTAATGAATTTTTACATCTTCTCTGCTATTAGTGACTTGCATGTAATAATCCCACTAACATCATCACAAATTCCTATGATACTACAATATTAATGGAAATGTAAAACTAAACTGCTAAAACTTAAAACCGATTAATAAAATATCCCGTCAAATAGATTCATTTCACTTCCTAAAGCAAAGAACTTCACTTGATCTCAGAGCATTAGCTATTTGAAATGCTAAAACATTTTTCTTTCAGTTGTAAAAGATTTTTCCACAGGCAAGAACTTGTTTGTCACTACTCACAGCCTTCCCACAAAAAAACAAGAATCCTGCTCTGTTTCCTTGCTTAGGCACCGGAGTGTCTAACAAGAAGAGTTGGAGATTATTCCAGTGAGTTAATTGGGTTTCAGAAATGGTTTGGAAAGAGAGGCTCCCTCTGGTTTTCTCCTCTGTTGGGGGAAATCTGACTTGCCAGTCAAAATTAGGATCTGTGTTAGTAAGGGCAGCACAAAGCAGACCTTCACTTCCTTCTGCTTAGTCTGGAGACAAGAACAAAAAAGCCAAATTGAAAAGAATTCTGCAGTGAAGCCCCAGATGTGAAATTTCTCAGATTTGAATATCTGAGTTCAATCTAAATTTGTACTCATTTACAAACTGGCCTCATTGCAGGTGACTTGCTATGGAGACTCAGATTTGAGTTTGACAGAAAAGCCAGCTTGAAGGGGGGAAGCCCCCAGCACATCCTTGAGAATACCAGAGAAAAATACAAACACACTCTTCCTGCTTCTTCTCGGGTTTCAAACAAATTGATTACTTGGTACCTTCCCTGGGGACACCTAGAGGAAGAGAATTCCTGAGAGACTGGGAATTGTGGTCCTGGTTCAGGCACATCCACGCTGGGCGCAGTGGGGACCAGCGGAGGGCTGGGCTGTGCCCCAGCTGTGCCCAGACTGCCGAGGAGCACACAGAGCTGAGGGGATGTGCACACAGGGACACACAGCTCCTCTCATCTCAGCCTCAAGTGTGGTTGCAAAGAGAGCAGCAGGGAGAGCCTGGGGTGAGGATGCTGTGAGTGCACCCAAAATTTCCTCCGTTCTGTTCATCCCACTGGAACCACGGCTCTGTGCTCACGGGAACACTCAGAAAACACCAACCCTTGTCTGTGGAAGTGGAGAAAACTGAGAAACCAACTCGGACACAGCACTGCCACCCCCAGAACAGGTGGAGGTGCACTCGGGCTGCCAGACTCAAATAAACCTTGAGCTTTCCGACCTCAGCCCCCTCAGCAGCCCCTGCCCTCACTCATCTGCCACCCTGCAAATCCCCGTGAGCAGGCTGGACTTTGCCAAGGTCCCTTCAGGCTGCAGGAGCAGCACCCACCTGGCCAGTTTTGGCCACCGAGGTGCATTTTGGTCTCCTGGGTTTTACAAGAGAGAAGAGAAAGCTGCTCACACCTCCATAAAGCACAGTTTGCATTTAAAGGTGTCCAACGTAAAATTACCCACAGGGGTTTCTCTGCTTTCACCAGAAGCTTCTTTGTTTTATAAGCTCCATTATTACGGTGCTATTAAAAGGTTTAATGATTTAAATAGCACTCTTGAGTTAAGCCAGATGCTTTCACTCTCCAAGTATCTATAGGTTACCAACATAAACATGAGAAATCTTCACTGAAATCTTCTAAGGCTGCTAGTACTCCATTTAGTATTTTTATTGTAGCCAGAAAATCCTCTGGAAACAGTCCGACTTCCACAATATTAAAAAATAACCCACTTAGTGAGTTCTAAATAATATTTATTTTAGCTAACGGCAGTATTTTAAAAATCCTTGGCTCTCTAAGCCTATTAACTTCTAATACTACCAAGTTGAGCTACAGAAAAAAAAAAAGGAAAAAAAATAAAGCTTCCTCTGGCTGCCTATTGACACTGGGTGTCATCTAAATGGCTAAACTGCAATTCTGTCCCCAGAATGAATACTGCAGGAGAGAAGGATGATAAGAAGGGACTTGGAGAAGGAGCCACACTCAGCCCAGGCAGCACAAAGCTAAGCCATGTGGGCAAACACCTCCTCTAATTTCATTGTATTTATAGGTCAGCTGGTTTTATTCTGAAGCACGAGAGATTTACTAGGAAAATTCATTACTGCCACTTGCTCTGATTTTCTCTCTCAATATAATTAAGCTTTGCTAATTGTCTATCATGATTAAAATCATGCCAATAACAACCTTGTTTCCCCATTTGGCTGCACTCCAGGCTCTTCAGAGCTCTTGTTTAAGGGCAGTTCGTCCTGTAGCAGTTATGGAAAGGGCTTTACCAAACACGTGAGGTGAGCCCTTGGCCTGTTTGCCAATAAATTCACAGAAGTCAGGATTCTACTCATGGATTTTCTGAGGCAAAGAAGGTAGGCAAAAAGGAAAGAGGCAGCAACTGTATTTTAAGCAAGGAGTGAGATTCAGTAGAGATCCAGAACCCATTCTTGCAGGTTAGAAAATTACTTCAAACTAGACACAGATAGAAAGGTGTTGAAATGAGTGATTACTTCAGGGCTGTATTATCCCCCCAGCAATACAAAAGCTGATGTAAGACACAGAAAGTCAGCCAGGGCACAGAAAGGGGAGAAAAGGGGAGAGTAAATGGGATGGAAAGAGGGAAAAAAAACCAAAAAACCCCCAAAAAACCCCCAAACAAACAAACAACCCCCCCCCCAAAAAAAAAAACAAAAAAAAAAAAAAAAAAAAAAAAAAAAAAAAAAAAAAAAAAAACAGAAAGAAAGAATCAGTGCAGGAATGGACACAGGAAGCCAGCACAGAGTCCTGGCAGAGGACAAAGCTGATTCTGCCACTGAGATATGCTGTTGTTCTATCAGAAATTGCTATTTTTTAGCTTCATCCCCTCAGTGGAAGGCACATCAGGGGTGCAGAGGGCAGGACCAGGAGCTGAAGGCAGCTCTGCTTTGCTCTGGGGGCCCAGACAGGGTCCCAGTGAGGGGACAGGATATAGCCAGGAGGCTAAAGCCATCCTTGCCTTCTTCCCACCTTCCCTTGGCTGCCTGCCTGCTGGGAACTTCTCTTGATAACAGTCAGAGCTTGGTTTGTAGCAATGCTCATCAGCAAATCTCTGACAAAACCGATTTTCATGGAAAAATATTGGTTCATTGATGCCAAAAAGTTTTAACCTCTAATGCTCTTGTTTCCCAACATCTCATTTGCTTGGGAATCAGGATTCCCACTGTCCACTGCCATGGGACACATAATTCTCTCTGTGCCAGGGACTGCAGTGCAAGGGTGCCTAACCCCTGACCACAGGCCTCGAGGTTTTGGGGCTCTGTGCTTCCCAGTAAGGAGACAGAGAGAGAAGAGCAGTGCAGGTCTGTTTTAATCTGTTTAAATGTTTTTCAAACGCTGCAGCCACGAAGAAACCCAAGCAACTTCCAAATGAGGGCGAATACATCCATGTCACTCAAGCATCCCAGAGTGCCAATTCCAGATGTAAAATAACCAGAGCACTGTGTGCATCCCCTGTTGACAGTGTAAGACAGGTGTCTGGGCTTGGGTAGCTCATTCTGTTAACTCTGTGCACCTCTGCAGTGTGACACACTCTGAGCCTCATTTCCCCACAGGAAATGAATGAAAGCCACTGCCTTTCTCTCCACTTCTGTCTAATTTACACTGTAACCTCTTTGGGCCTGGACCTATTTCTTGTTACTTGTTCATACAGTGCCTAACACAAAGGCAACCTAATCTCAGACCCTTTTTTAATGCAAATGTAATAGAGAACTGGGCTGTTTTAACAGAAAGGGTAATTTTGGTTCCCCCTCGGTAATGGACTCTGGGAACAGATAATTGGGCTGTTTTGTCACTATTCTGTTTAAGTGAGGTTAAGGTCCTATTGGTGGCAAAGTGAAATATGTATTGCAGGCTAATCAGCAGTCCAAATCCAAATGTGCCAGGGCAGAGCTCACCCTGCATTTAGTGCACTCAATAGATGGGTTGTACTAACACAATTAAAGGAAGAATTTGGCTGTGTACACATGTAGATCATTATACTCACGCATCTCCTTTTACTGCAGATCGTGCAGAGAAGGGTTTGAAGACTAGAACATAACAATTATGGGTCTAGACAGAGCCTGCCTAAAGGCATGAGCTGCAGCTAGAGCAGTTCAAGTGCCTGCCTCTTCCAGAGGAAGCAATCTGAGAGGCAGTGGCACTCACACTCCTCATCTAGCACAAAACCAGACTCCAGCCCTGTGGCAGGGTGAGCTGGGCTGCTGCACTGGGCTTTGCAGAGGGCTGGGAGGACACACACAACCAGCCAGTGCTCCTCAGCTGGGGGCAGGAGCTTTGGAAGCCACAGAAGGGACTGCTGGCAGCTGGTTGTGTCCTCTCACTCCAGAGTCAGCAAGGTCAGCGAAGATGTAGCTTGGTAAATCCAGCCCAAAGGACAGAAGATTTGATTCTGTGTACTTATGTGCCACTGGTTATCAAGCAGCTGCTTCTCCTCACACAGGGAAACATGTTTTCATGGTGCCAGGGTACAGAACTAAAAGAAAATGTCATCGCTTCATCATCAACTTAGTTTTCAAATATTTTTCAAGTGCAGCAACTTTTATCTTGGTATTATTTGTTTCAGTCCAAGAGAAAGCAAAGGACTGCCAACCTTCCATCATTTCTGAGCATGAAGGGCAGCTTATCAGAAAATAACATCAGTGACAGACACTTAAAATACCTTTATCCCAAGGTTTCTCCCCTGTTTTCCCATGGATAACATTTAAACCACTGCTAGACAGTCCAAACCAATAATGGGCTGTTCTGGTCAGTCTTTTAATAAATCCATCTTTTCTTACAGTGTATCCTATTTGCTTTTGAGTACAAATCAGGGTGTTGATACAAATCACAAAGCCAGGTATGAAATACACTTTGGATCTATCAGAAACTTTCTTTCCCTGCAACGTCCACAAAATCATGATTAAATCAAACAGGTCTTCTCCTCTGGCATGTAGAAACAAAAATCCTTAGCCCTAGGACTTAGACCTTTAGTTAGAGGGATCCTATTTCTGATAATGTCCTATAGACATTGCAAAGAAAACCTGCTCATTCCAGCTGTTACCTGAGTCTCAGAATTCCTTTTACACTTAGATCTTAATCCCCTAATTACATGACTTGTAAACCACCGAATTCTCTGTTCATGAGAAATTGTCTAGGATATCTTGCAGCAAGAAAACAGTGTATGTTTCTGTTATGCTTAATTCTCACCTAATGGAGAAATACTGGACCAAACTTACAAAAGCCAATCTGAGGAAGAATATAATCAGCATGTTCTCACTTCTTTAAATGCCAGGGAAAAAGCGTCCAATGTATTTGAAATTTCAATGTCTTTTCCCCCCCAACACCTTAGGCATTAATGGCTTTTTAACAGGACACAGTCTGTAATTTTCTTGAGGCAATTTTCCACGTTTTTTCACTTCAGAAAAAGACCTTACTGAGTTAATCTTTCCCCGCTGACATCATAAGGATGATTTCTGCAATTAAAAAGGTCTTCAAAACAAAAGGAATAAAAACAAAGGAGTTCATTTACAGTTCCTTTGCTGAGCAGACAAACCATGCTGGGGGGTTGTTCAATGACAGCCAGTGGGACAATTGTCCATTCCAACGATTATCATATTGCAATGTGCATCCCAGCAGCCCCTGCATAAATCCTTGCATTAGAGCCCCGACTCTGCTGTGTACAGCCTTTAACCACAGCTCATTTGTGACTCAGAATACCTGGCTTATGCTCCTGGATTTGCCATTGCCCTCTGCTATGCTCCCCTGCAAAAATCCCTGCCTGTCTCTTTCTGTTTCTCCACCTCTGAGTTGGGGATCAGGGTATCCTTATAAAAATCCCTCCTGCGCAGGGATCAGTGGGAATTGTTAAGTTTCACCCTTTTGAATGGCTCTCTTGGAAAGCAGAGAATTTCAGTCTTCATTTAAAGCACAAAAGCTGTTGTGTCTGCGGTGTTTTGAAAGGCACTTTCACATCAGGCTCTGAGACTGCATAAATGAAAACACCTCCAAAACAAATTCTGTTTGTTTTTCATCCATTGTCTGTACACACTGACATGCAGTTCATCTTCTTTTCAAGGGAAAAAAAAAAAAAAAAAGTTAGCACTTAAGCACTTATTTCTGCTGCAAAACCATTCATATAAATAAAATAGAGACAGAGAGAGACAAAGTGCTCTGTACAGATACTTTAAGCTGACAGAAAATGCTCCTTCCACAACAAACTGGAGCACACACCAGGAGGACAGCACTGCTCCTGATTTTCATCTCTGGGAGAAAATGAAGAAGAATGAATAGCTATGCCTCACTTACTCTTGAAGCAAATCAAAAGGAATATGCTGGTATCTATTTTTTATCCTCCTGTTCTGGTTAATGAAAACAAAAGACCTAAATATTTGATTACTTCCCCTCTGTGTCAAAAATAATAGTTCACGTCCTTTCTAGTTTGACAGAATGGAGACTTTAGATCTCAGTCCTTTCATCTGAAATGGCATCACACAGGTTTGCACCAGCCTAACCTATTAAAATAAAGTTGAGCTCTGAAAAGCTGCTTTTTTCTTTTTTTTTTCCCCTTTTTTTCCCCCTTTTGGAACTGCACTGCAAGCAATGATTAGATTGCATTTGCCAATAAATCTATAGGGATAAGTGAACCAAAATAGCTACTCCCTCTCCAGCCTATCAGTTAACAGGCTTCCTTTATAAATGATGTTACCATTTCATGATTTGCCTTAAAACTTACTCAGCTCTGTCCTGTGCCCTTCAGAGTAAATATGACCTATGCTAAAGGCTATGCAGAATGCATTCAGGAAATCCATATTTGTGAATTAATATTTCAGCAATTTCAGCAGCATTCACAATTTTAACTATGTGGAATCTAACATATGCAGGATCCTTCAAAAATCTGCAGCTCAGGTGGAAACACATCTCAGCAAAAACATCCTGTCTTAGTACAGAAAAAAAAATTAAAATGATCAGAAACTGATTTGAACTAATGGAGACACAAAATGGTAAGGGAGGATAATTTCAAGACCTATGTATGTTGTGGTAAGGAGTTGTATTTCAGAAAATCACATGTAGCATACAAAGAATCATGGAAGTCATGGCAAGAGTGACCTTATTCCAACGAGGTCATTCAAATTCTTCTGATAGCAGCTCCTGCTTGTCAGGATTTGCCAGAAATATGGGTGGTTTGACTTGTTAGTGGTATGTTTTTTTCCTGATGATCTGAATAGTACATTTTGCTACAACACAGCTTCCATTTCATTCCCACAATTTTCCCTCCAACTGCATTTTCAGTTGAGTTGTTCAGACCCCAGGAACTCAGTTTGTGCAACAGCTGTACCCTAGCTCTGCCACTGCCCCACTCTGCCCCTCGTTTCTCCATTTACAATGGATTTGCTTCACATATTGAAAAAGAATGCTTAGAATGATACATGAGTTTAAGTAGAACTTTTATTTCCAGCAATCACTGGTGCAGCAGTACTTTTCTGGCTGATGTTTTAAGTAACCTGAAGAGAAGGAGAGAGAGGGAAGGAGATAAAAGAGCAGTTTAAAGGACTCCAACCTTTCAGCAGAGTTGTGGCAGTCTGAAGCTGAATAGATTATTTGGGGTGTTCTTTCCAAATGGTTGTGTAACCAAAAAGAGAGGAGAGTAAATCAAGGCATGATTGGTTTCTGCAGCAAGAACTAGGTAAGAGAACAAATCAAATTTAACACTAGGAAAGCAATAATGGAAAATGCCTGTCTCCCCAACAGTTCCCATGAGACAAACAATCTGACAGTGCCGAGCTGAGCCAGGCTGGGCTTCTCACAGAAACCACAAGAGCTCCTTGAGATGCTGAGAACTCGGTAGAGCAAAATTCCAGCTGTAGCCTGTCCCTTGTTAGCATAATGGATCTCTATGTTTGGCAAAGATAAGCAATTTAACAACACAAAGTAGTCCAGAAACTCATTGGTCACTCTCTGAGATTCTCAATTAACATTTTTCTGACTCCAAGAAAAGGAGACAAAAACTCTCAAGTACCTTTGAAGCAGTTCACACTTACATAAAGATCACAGTTTGGTTTTTTTCCATCACTATTTTACCTTTCTAACCTCATCAGGCAACAGTCTCACTAATATTTCTAGGCCCCCACTCTGATCAGACTTACATTAAACATTTCCTATCACACACTGCAAAAGAAAGTACTCACAGGGCATGAGGAGCCCTGTATGCTGACAGAGCTGGTGATGTAAGACAGCAGATATGAAAACCACAAAAGCTTTTGTTCCCTGCCATGAAAGCCAACACCAGTGTGGATTACAGCACTCCAGGGGCAGCCAGTGGAGCCCTCACAAACCCTAATTTGCCCATTTGGCTCTCAGAATTCATCTCCTATTAATTTTGGAAGAGTAACACAGCCCTGCCTCAGGCCCTGCCACGTCCTCCAGATCACCCAACGGACAGAGCATTGCTCACAGATCATCAGCTGCTGAGGAGAAATCAGAATGAACGAGGGAGCACAGTGACCACAGAACCTCATCTTGCATTTGGCAAGCCAAGCTCCCCTGAATGACCATTCCATGGGCTCCTAATTTCCCACCCCTGTGGCAGCAGCAAATCCCAGTCTCTCTGGCTCAGCCCCAAAATACAAATCTCAGTGTGGACCCACACACCCGCAGCTTGTGAGCTCCCAAAATGGGAGGGAAATTGAGGAATTGGGAAATCTCCACCAGGCTAGCTGCCACAAATTACATGTTCCTGACTCAGAGTTTAAGGGGCAGATGCAGTCCTGTGCTGTGGGCTGTGAGGGCAGCTCTCCACATCACCTTACCACCCATCAGAATGGCATTTAATCCCTGACTTCCACCAGCCAGGGAAAATGAGATGGTGAGAAATTTATTAAGCTTTATAATCATGCATAACAATCTGCTGTACATCACGACTTAAACTGGAAAATATGCCTGACAGTAGAATTTCACCCTTGTTAGATAAAATGAGGAAAGGTGATTGTGTGTGATCCTTGCCCCTTGCCTCCACTGGGAGAGAGAGGAGGCAACTGGCAACAGCATTTCTTAATAATTACACATTATCTCCTCGAAGAGACAGGGGTATATAGACCTGTTTTCTTCTCACTCTCTTCACTGGTGCAACGTAAAGAAACACTTTGATTAATTGGGCAACAATCCTTTGGGCTGTGAGGTGCTTAAACTCCTAAACCCCGCAGACGAATCCAGAGATAAGAATGAGGAATTTCACTTCTCGATACAGATCAAGGCGAACCAACAGTGAATTTTAACATGACTGAAATTGTTAAAGGGAAAAAACCCCCTCAGCACAAGCAGCAAGGAGATGTGCCTCGTGTCTGAGCTCCGTCCTGCCCAAGAGGCTCAGCCCCTTTGGTGTGCCCTGCCCTGGGTCCCCTGCCCACACCATTCCTATTAAAAATGGACAAACAAGGAGAGGTGACTCTATTGTTTCAAAACCAGCTAAAGAACGTGCCCTTTTTGTGTTGTTTGCCAGCCAAAACATTTTGGGTGTCAGAAACACAAATTCTACCTAGGGGACCCTCCCCATCTCTCCCATGTGAGAGATCCTGCCGACCACAAATTCCAGATGAACTGAACACAAACATCCTCTGCTGCACTTCCCCACCCTGGCAAGGTTCTAGTTACTCCTGGAGGCACTCAGCAGTTTCCAAACAAGCCATGTCCCTGAGACAAGGGCTCTCCATGGCTCCCTCCAAGCTCTTCTCAGCCCCTCAGAATGAGCAAAGATCATGGATTTAAAAACAAACGCATTTGAGTTTGTTTTTAAATCCATGTCTGGATTTAAAATCCATCCTGGCTTTGCAGACAGGGCTTTGAGTATTTCAAGTCCACATTTTGAAAGTTTCTCTCCAACAACTCTAAGCACTAGAAACTTAAAAGCAGAGCAAGGTGAGAGAGCAAGACCTGCTGCCCTGAGAAAAAGGCCAGACACCTGAGAGCTGACAAAACTCATTTAAACACTGACATGATGCTATGGCACTGGACATGGCCAGAAGTGACTGGGGATTTTTAAGTGCTTACACTGTGCTATCAGAGGGTTTCAGAAGCCTAAAGCACCAGAGATTAGTGCTTTAAACCCTAACCTGACCTAAAGCCAAAGGGATGGGTGCCAAGGAGTAGCTGCCCATCAGTTGTCAGGGATCTGGTTTGCCTCACTCCTGAGGGGTGATGCCAGGGTAACTTCCAGCGTGGGTCACTCAGGGTGCTCTGCATTTGAATTGGCTGCACTCATTTGTAATGTTTTCCTTCCTCTGTTGCACTGCTACTTGATTAATTAGTGTCATTAAAGCTCCTGCCCAGTGTACACACGACAACTTGCCTTGCTTCAACAGTGGGAGGAGAGAGCAAGTCCTGAATTCAGGGAGAAGTCTCTGAAGTGTAAATAGACAAAGATAATCAAATTCAGACGAGATTAAAATTAACAGACTATCAACCAAGTGACACTATTAATAAATGTCCACAACAAGTCGGGACAGAAAGGACTCCGGAAAGACCAAATGTAATTTAATTAAACAAATGAGAACATACAAAAGAAACCATAGCAGATCGCTGTGTGGAAAGACAAATAAAGATTTCATCCATAATTGCTGTTATATTATTCACTGTATAAAATGAACCAGACTGGTGATCCTCTTTATTTACATAGTGAGGTGGAAAACCTTGGGATTTTACCTGTAACCTTGTGCACTGCAGAAACTTGTCCTTCTCATGAATAAATGAAGTTTTGCTCTCACATTTTTAGGCCACGTGAGTGCAGAATATACATATGTACTTACAGCAATCTTGTGATGCAAGGGAATACTATTATTCTGATTTTATGGATAGAGTTTTACAACCTCATTAGTCTTGAGGCAACAAAAGCTTTCTTGGTAGGGTTTGCCTTGATATTACAGAGCGTGAAAAATCACATCCCATAATCTACATGACTAAAATAGGCAAAGTTTCTGATGTAAATGCAATAAGGTTGACAAGACCCAGCTCATCAGCTGTGCTTGTTTATGATTTATGAAATCTTCTGTTTCCACGTTAACACTCAAAGGAAGAGCACCCTGTTACCCAAAACTCAGGAACCACCCACCTGCACGTGCTGCACTTCCCCTGAGGTTCCTGTCCTGGTTTAATTCCTCATTAATGGAATGCTCAGAAACCTGCCTTTCTAGCAAGGTGTCTCCCCACCCTCAGGCACCACACTTAAAGGACAACGCAAACAGAGACAGGAGGCATCATGTCAGAGTGCCCCAGCTCTTTGAGGAAGCCTCCCACTGCTGGTACAGCCCTGCCCATGTGGGGGAATCCCTATTCCCTTAAGGAAAAAACAAGGCCAAAAAGAAAAGAAACTGCAATGAACCACAACCTTTTAAAAATCACAGCACTGGCCATACTGAAGCTTCTTCCAGATAAAAACTCTGCCTTAAAAAGTCACAGCCCAGAACAACTGAATAACCCAGAGGTTATTCTCACTCTGAGTTTGTAAAAATTCTTCTAAAAAACAATGCACTGCACGGTTCAGCATTGAATTCTACCAGCACAGCACTGTTTAATGTGGCAGTTCCCTAATTGTCACCGTTTCCTATACCACTTCACTAATCAATTCATTTGATTTTACTGTGTTTCAGTCACTCCACAGAGGAATCACAGAGTGGTGGGTGTTTCTAATGAGATCCTGCAAGGACCCTGAGTAATTGACCCTCAGCTATACAACATTTTTATCAACAAGCTGGAAGAAAATACGAAAACATTATTTGATAAAAATGTCAAATGACTGACAAAGATTAGGAGAATGGTAAATAATGAAGTGGAGAAGGTATTGATTCAAAGCAACCTGATAAGATCAACACAAGCAAGCATTATGTGCTCCACAGTACTGCTACTGAATGAGTCCTAAATCCCAATTAGGAAATAAGATAAACTGAATCCTAGGAACATAGCAAGTACAGCACTTTTACAGGTTGGAAGGCTCTATTTGGGGAAGAAAGGGGCTAAAATACAGAAAAAACTTGGAAATCAAAACCAGGCATTGCCATGGTAGTGAAGGGTCTAATGCATTCCCTGACAGTGTCAGCAGAATAAAGCCACATGGGAATAGAAAGATTGTATCACACTGTTAATGTGAACTGCGACAACCACAACAACAAGCAGCAGTGCTGTCCACACGTTTGGTTTTGCACCAGTCACAAGAATGATTAAAAGAATAGTAAATACATGGTCAGGGCAAAAATTAAGGAACTCAATCTATTCAGATTACCAGAAGAAAGGAGAGGGCACAAGTTGATGACCGCTGATTAGTACCTACACAGGACACTGCAGTTCCACAATTGCAGCCTCTGTATGAAATAAACTGAGCTATGATATGACCCAGGAGCTGGGAGTTGAGCTAGGCAAGCTCTGACTTGAAATGAGATGCTGCATTTTAATAGCCAGAGTAAATAACAGCTGGAAATGATTTATTGAGAGCTGAAGTGCATTCCTCAACACTGTAAACCTGTTTTTCACAAGTGGATATTTCCTGAGATGCGCTCAGCCCAGCTGCATTAATTCAGGGTGGCCTTCAGGAGGTCAGAGGAGGTTTCTGCACGGGGCCCTTCTGGCTCTGCAAAGCACAGGTCTCCAGATCAACCCCATCTCCTGCACCTTGAGTGTTTCCTTCAGGTCATTAAGTTTAACACCCACTCTCCCTTCATTTGGAATGTGCAATTTAAGGCTATAACTGCTGCCTTAATTTAATGGTAATTAAACCTGAGCCAGCCCCAGTGTTTTCTGTAAGCAGCTCTCTGCTGCAATGGGAGGGTTGGGCAGAACCTTCTGGCGGGTCCAGGCTGCCAGGAGGGGACAGGGACTCTCCCCACAGCTCCGTCACAGCCTGGAATTTAATTAAAGAATTGTGTCATTAGAGAGCCTTTTTGGCATGCCGGGCCACAGGAACAGGGTGTCAGCTAAGGAGCAAAGACACAGGAAGCCAGCACAGAGTCCTGACAGAGGACAAAGCTGGTTCTGCCCCTGAGAGAGCCTTCCCTCAGCCTGGCTCCCGTGGTAATGCAGGAACTGCCTTTCTCTCCATCCATTTTCCATCAGTGACACCATTTGGTCAGCATTCCTCTTCCTGAAAACTTTTTCCCAGTGCTCCTCCCGACCCTCAGTCCAAGCACTCAGCTAAGCACCACACAAAAATAAACCAGTCCCAAGTTCACCCCACACCGTATCTGGAAGCAGCTCTCACCAGCACTCTATGGAAAAAGACAGACTCTTACTTAAAGTTGATTTTGAAAGGTTTTCACTGATTATTCATCAAGAAGTTGTGCAACTCTGTGAGTGTTATTTCCAGGCAGAGTGCAGGACACAACATTTCCTGCTGAATAACCCACTCCAAGTGCCCATCAGTACTGGTGATTATGCACCCGAGCACCTCATTAAGCCTCTGACTTTCTGGTATCCATCTAATCAGGACAACTGTGAGCCACTGTCATGTTTGTCAACTGTGACACAACTTGCCAGGCTTGAAAAGGGGCAAATCCTGAGACTGCAAGCCAGCAACACAGTGAAGAATGGGGAAAATGCAGCTTGGAGAGGGAATATTTAAAACCAGACTCCAATTCTGCCAGTCCTGAAAGGCTGATGCTTCCTCTGCAGGGGCCACACACACAAAACTCTGTCAGGAGTGCTAGAACACAAACAAAGTCTATTTGCTCATCTTTACCTACCCACACACTTCTCACTAGGTACAATGGGAGTTTTAAGCTGTGCTCAGGTCTTTAGAGAACCAGATAGGGAAGTGCCTGAAGTCTTAATAAATATACATGCCTTTCCTAAACTTCACATCGAATTAAAGGAAATAAAACAGCACCAAACCAAAGGAAACATAACTGGGAAACTTCGAGCCAAAAAGCTGGTATTTCATACTCCTGCTGCCTTGTAGAATTTGATTTTAAAGTATTAATCATGTGGTGACTACCAGGCAGGTACTTAGTAGTTTTTCATTTGCACAGCACTTTCCCTGCTAAATTATCTAGCAACTACTCAACAGAAAACTCCCTCAAAACGCAGCAAACAGAAACAGGTGTGCATATGGGGATGGGGGACATCAAATCTAAGAGGTGTGCTCTAAAATCCCTCCTAGTTAGTGCATAAGGCAGAAGGGAATCTGCTCATAGTGGATCACCATGCCCATTGCTAATAAAGAACTTGAGAAATCGTTAGGGGGAATGGGATTCATTTAACTCCATTGTTTAGCAGAGATGACACAATCTATAGTCTCATCACTGAAATAAGTAAGCAAGCCTTAAAGCAATATATGGATTGCTGCCACCACCACGTGCCACTTCAGATGACAACACGTATAAGCAAAATATTTTTAGATCATCTCAGATGAAAAATATTGCATTTCTGTCTTTGAATTTAGATCTGGTCTTAAAATACAATTTGGTTTTTATATAAATGTAACTGTGCTTAAGAATTGCGTACCAATCTATTTGCAGAGCTGTGGATCTAAGAAGGAGTCCCAAACACACCCTGGGATCTGCTTTCACTCCTGTTATTAGTGGAGGTAATTTATTCAGCATTGTAAACAAAGGCAGCTCTCAGAAACTCAAGGAATGAGGAGGACTTCGGTGAAGGCAGCTTTGCTTCTACTGAACTATCAGCAGGGAGGTCAGCACTAAAATCCTTAATGTCTCATCTCAAGTGGAATACTTCAAACCTTCTGAAATGAATTCCATTCTCCTGATGCCCACATAGGAATTGGCATGGAGATACAGAACAGAACAGCAGAGATGCTGAACAGGTTTTAGCTGCAGAAGTGAGAACCTCCTCGTGGCTTCTCCAGCACCTCTCCTGCTGATCCACAGAGGAGATGCTGGGATCACGTAGGTTTCAGCTTGAGATGAGGCTGATGGCACAGCAGGACTGCCTCAGAAGTTTCAGCAACACAATAAAAGTCTCTGTGCTCTGAAATAAAAATTAGGAGACTAATGGGACTCGGGGTTTCTCAACAGACCGGAGCCTTGTTGGTTTATTGCACACAATTTAGTGATAGTCATACCTTTCACAGGGTGCAAAAGTGCCTTTTTTTTTTTAATAACAGCCACAGAAAATCAATAGATTTCATGAGTTCAATTAATCCCTGCAGCTGTTGTGCCAGTCAGAAGGAAACAAAGAAATTTTCCATTTCTAAGCTGTTGGACTAAGCTGTTGTCTGTAGAGGAGGATGGTCCATGAGTACCTTAAAACTTGGCTTCCCTTAAAGCAGGTTTTCCTGTAATTTGTGATTTTTTAGGGAAAGCCTTTGCAATTAGAAAGGTAAGACTGTGCTAGATTATGTTCTGAACTAACAGTCATGCAGTTATTTGTATTTAAATGTGTTGGACCATCCTTAGGTACAAAGCCACCAGGATTTAGGTTTGGATAATGGATCAAGGTCCTTGGGCCAGCCCGTTCTTCCTGAATTATGAGAAGGTTCATGCTAGGAGACTTCTGGTACCGATACTGAAGTAATTAGAGGAACATTGACTACTTGAAGATCCATTTTTAATCTTTTTCCCTGAGGTGCTGTCTTTTGTGTCAATGGATACACAGCAGGGCTTAGAGAACCTTTGCAAGCAACTTTCCAGTTGCACATCGTGTCTTCTGCAGGGACAACTGTGTCTGTTGTGTGATCCCAGATTAACCCCTGTCACCTGCATGACTGAAACCTGCAAGATACCTCTTGTTTATGGGGTATTTCCACATCCAAACTCTGACCCAGCTTGGACAACCAGCTGTTTAACAGGGGCTGGACACCTCTGGCACTGACCTGTGCACACCGGGGACCTCACTAAAATGTGTGACACTACCTACATCTTCCCCAAGAAAAAAGGTTAATGTCCCATTTCCCCTTCTCAATAGCCAGTTTGGGTCCTGCAAAGGGCCCATAAAGCTGGGCTTGGCTAATTACTCTGGTAAAAGCAGTGACCTCAAGTAGCTCATTGTCCTTTATTGCTGCCAGGTTTTATCCCAGGACAGTTATCCTGGTGTAAATCGACACCTTTCCACATCACAGGCAAAGTAACATCCTTTGCATTTCCGACTCTCATGTGTGACTTTTTTTGCCAGTGGCAAACCTGAGCTAAATTTGGAATGTTTATTGAGTGTTTCACCTTCTGCACAGCCCAGAGTAGCTGCCTTGTGACGATGTCACTTCCCAAAAAAAGCAATTTCTACAAAGGCATGACATGGTGACACAGTGAGGACAAGAGACACACCAGGGAGCCAGAGGGACAGTGATGAGCCTCAGTGCAGTGCTAAGGTCCTGAAGGGGTGACTTGGAGCCCTCAAGGTAGTGGGAGCATCCTTTTAGCAAACTCAGGTGAGGGATTTTTCAGCAATAGAATCACAGAGTGGTTTGAGTTGGAAGGGACCTTAAAGATCACCTTGTTCCTCCTCCCTGCCATGCCTTCCATTATCCCAGGTTAATCCAAGCCCCATCCAGCCTGGCCTTGGACACTTCCAGGGATCCAGGGGCAGCCACAACTTCTCTGGGCACCTGTGCCAGGGCCTCCCCACCTTCATATGTGTATTATATATATCTTCCATATATTTTACCTAAATTTCCTCTCTATTAGTTTGCTCCCATTTCTCCTTGTCTTGTCACTCCAGCTCCCGATGCAAAGTCCCTCTCCAACTTCCCTGTATCCCCTTCAGATGCTGGAAGGTGCTGTGAGATCTCCACCCAACCTTCTCCTTTCCATCCCGAGCAGCCCCAGCCATTCCCAGCCTGAAGGAAAACCACTCCTCTCTTCCCCAGCCCTGAGAACAGAGCAGGAAAGGGCAGCACTGAGATCTCTGAACTCCTGGCACGTTAGCAGCTGGTTCCCTGCCCTCTGTTATCAGTGGCACGTGGCACAGCCTCGCAGCCCCGGGAGCTGTTGGTTCCTCCTTGTTGGGAGTGAGGATCAGTTTGTATTTTTCAACATGAGGATTGTGCCTGCCAAACCTGATAATGAAAAATTGAAAGTCAAATAACCCCTATTAGTCTGTCAAAGGTTGATGGAGCTGGTATTCTATTTTCCCATTGTGAACGACTCCCATTGTTAGAAGCTGACAGGCGAATCTCCGCAGAAATATGGACTCTTTGTGAGAGCTATTCATAGCAACATATGACAATGCAGGGCTGGAATATGCATGCTGAGGCATTGCCTGGGGTGTGCAAGAGCCCCCTGGTACAATTCCTGGGTTGCAGGGAAAAATTCCATTAAGATAAGAACATCTGAGGGACCTAGAGACAGATGAGATATGGAGAAGTGGGGAGGAATGATTTGGGGGTTGTTATGGCATGGCACAACAGCCTGGCTATGTACAACGGCCTTTGAGGGATGAAGAGGGAGCACATTTATCAACAGCACATGAGCAAGAAATGACAACTTTGTGTTTATTTTGCTCTGCTTTGCTTTTTTTTTTGTTTGTTTGTTTTGTTTTTATTTGTGTGTTTGTTTGTTTCATTTTGTGATCAGTTAAAAAGCAAACCAAGTCTGTGCGTGGAAGAAGAGGATGATCAATAGGAACAACAGCAGGATGGATGGCTGCAGGAGGGAGTCAGAGGCTCTCTGACAAATATTGAATATTAGCTGGGACTGGGTGCCCAGTACACTCCATGTACACAGAGACAGATCCAGGCTTTGCAGCAGAGTCATTAAAGTCAGGACAAAGCCCAAAGATGAGGATCAAAGGAATGATTTCAGCGATTTCTGGGGGACTGGATGACACTTTGGTAAGACAGAGCGCTAAGGCAGAATGAAAGAGCCAGCTCAGCTGAGCATACACTGGTACAATTAAACCTCATGCAGATGGCCTTTCCCCTCCTCCTTGGATGCCAAAATTAATTTGGGAGAGTGGAGCCCTCAGTGCCTCTGGTCCCCTGCACAGCACACCTTTCTCTGTGGTCGTCTCCAGAACCAAAGAGCAGCTCCTGCTGCTCTTACCAGATGTGTTCTGATGCACGTGGCTTTGAAAGGAGGGGAAGAGGAAGGGGAAAAGAAGGGGAAGTGAAGGGGAAAAATAAGAAAGAGCAGTATCATGTATTTTACCAGCAGAAAAAGCAGGATAGTTCTTTTTGTGGTCGTGTTTGCTCCACACATTTGAAGCTTGTGCACATTGAAATCTGCTCTATCCTGTCTGCATTAGCCACAGATAAAGAGGCAAAGCAAGCTAGCAGTTCTCATGGCACTTGGGTAACCAGATTTCTGAATTTTCACTCTTCCTTCTCATTTTTAACCGTGCAGGAGTTGGTGAACAGCAGCGTTTCTGTTGGCAGGAGGTGCAAGCACTACACCGAGCTTTGCACATTGCCCACTCTGCAGGTCGGGGCTCGCTGCTGCTCTGGTGGCTCTGCAGGATTCTCACTCCTGCCTGGGGTGCTGCCATAGAGCTCTGATGCTTTTGAACCCTTTGGTGGATCAATTAGAAGAGTGAAAATCAGAGTGCACGGGACAAGAACTCTTCAAGGAACACTCAGTATGTGGTAACAGCCTAGGCAATAGAAATGCAGCCAAGTTCCTTCTCCCCCAATCCAGCATCAATTTTACAAAGCTTCTGCAGTTTCCATTCACTTACCTGATAGAAAACTTCTGAGCATATAGATAACACATTTATAGACATCAAATAGTTACTAGCCTGCCAGATACTATTACTGTATACAGATAAGATACAACAGACACCCATGCAAAGGAAAGAGGCTGACTGATAAAACTCCATGAGCACAAAGTGCAGCTTAACACTCACCAACCCCTTAGGCTCTCATTATCAATTCTTTTAACCAAAAATTGGAGGCAATCTTTAAAATCCTTGAACAGTTGCAGCAAGGTCACCAAATTCCACCCAAGCCATCAGTGCCTCCCTCACTTCTTGCAGTCAGAAGCTCAAGTTTGGGTTTCCTCTCATCTCACCAGTCTGGTATTTCCTTCCCTTTCTTGCCTAATTTTCCAGCTATCAGAAGAGTATTGTGCATAGCAGGCAGTCTGTATGTACAAGTATTTATATATGATTTAAAATAATTAAAACCTTAAACAGTGTGATTTCAGGGGCAAAGCCAGTCTTGGAGCAAGGATTTCAGTTCTAATCCTGGATGAATAATATTTGATTCAGACATGTATTTATGGGCACAAGAGAGTTCCACTGGGCAGAAAGACACCAACATAATGACAAGTGAATTAAAGTGTGTCCTCCTTGATATCCCAAATGTTGTGGGATGTCTCCCAGCTCTCCACAGGCACAGGAGAATCCCCCAGACCAATAACCCCTCTGGGAAGTGCAGCTGCAATGACACTGCTCAGAGGAAAAAAAAAAAGGTCAACATTTGGCTCTAAATCCATTTCTCAAAGGTTCAGAAAACACAAACACAGGAAAAATTCCAGTTGATTGAGGTGCACACCTGCCAAACTTGCAAGCCACAAGGAAGAGAGCACACTTACTCTGTGTGGAATAAGAATTACTGGTTTAGTTCCTTAACTACATTAAATAAGAGAGGTTTGACTTGGAATCAATAGGAAAGCTCAGAAAGTTAAATACAGAGCACAACAGATTATGCAGAAAATGATCCTTGAAAATTTTTGCACATATGCAATACTGGAAGATTTTATCTTCTCTATGACTGGACCTCTTAGCTCATTAAATGTTAATATTTTGGTCTATTACTGCATTTTATGTGGCAGTGCTGAGCCCATAAATGTGACAGGGGGTCTGTGAGTAGCAGCACTGGGGGTGGCAATAAAAAATACACAGCAGGGCACTGTGTCTTCAGTAAGGAGGAAAGTTGTTGTTCCTTACACAAATCTCAGGAGATTAAGCAGTGGAAAAGTGTGTCAGACAGCAGGATTTCACGGTCCAGAAACCCAAAAATAAGATAAAACTCCACAATCGAATTACCACTCCTGCCAATAAGCTATTACTGTGCAGTTATTAAATACACACAGACATTCCCGTGACCACGTTGCACTGTAAATCACACTTGCAGACAGTTCATTTAATGAACAGTGTTTGAGTAGACAATCTGTTTGGGATTATATTAAATATATAACTCTACTTGCTAAGAAATGCGTTTATACCTAAACTTTCTTGCAGTCCTCCCTTTAAAAGAGGAGGAGAGGAGAAGAACAATCATTGCCAAGTCACAATATTCAGTTTCAAAAAACAGCAAGTGGGAACCAAAGCTTAATTTAATTTAATAATAATAATAATTTACTTTTAAAGAATTTATCCTATAAAGCTGGATGATAGCCCAGAAGAAAAATACATGGAATTTTGCCTGAAGTTTTTAGTAATTAAAATATTACACTGTGGATTTAATTTGCTTGTGTTGCAGGAAATGCTCTTGCCTTGACATGCACTTTGTAAACATGACACACAGTGTCCTTTCAAGCTGCTCCTGTGTCACAGACATTCCCAGTGCCTGGAGCTGGCACTCAGGTGGGTCCCAAGCAGTCCTCTGGCTTTTCCCAGGGAGCCAGAACCTTCCTGGGGGATTTCCCTCCCCTTCTGCAGTCCAAGGCTTTGGGGCTGCATCTCACCACGTGCCCAGCAGCAGCTGGTGATGATGCCTGACCCAAACAGGCTGCAATCCCAATTCCCTGTTTTATGGGAGAGCCTGGCCACCCTTTCCCAGGGGCACCCTGTTGCTGGATTGGTGCAAAGCCAGGAGCAGAAGGTGGGAAAAGTGCCTTCCTCAGGGACTGAGCTGTGCCAGTGGTGGCACCCAGTGGAAACAGGGATAAGAGGACCCTGGAGCTGTAATGTGTGCTGCACAAGCAGAGTTGATTTAAAGGCAGTGCACAGTCTCACACTGCAGGGGTTTAGCCAGACTCATCAGGATTTGGGTGCAGATCCTACTGGAGAAAGGGAAGGTGTCTCATCAGGGATCTGCTGCCTGGGGGCTGCTTTGCATTCTCCTTGGAAGCACCTGCTGGCCCCTCAGCCCTCCTCTACAACATCACTTTTTAAACCCGGTGTGGAATCAAGCTTTCCTGGCAGAGAGGAGTGATGGCCCCAGCCCTGCTCCTGCCAGGAACTGGAGGTCACCAGCCCTGTCCCTACAGACTGGGAACATGGACAGTGCCACACTGGCCCAGAAGCTTCAAGGACACCACTTCTGGGCCAGATTAATCACGTTAAGGAGCATCTCCAAACGCTCAGCCAGATGGATCACTTGAATGACTAAACACCCTAATACATCTTTTTGAGAAAAGATATTGGCTTGTGCAATGAAACAGATAATTGACTATTCCTTGGAAACTGTTAGGGCTTTACCTCTGGGATCAGCAGGAGCCCAGCTCTCTTGTTACAGAGGAAAGCCAGCAAGTCCTTGGGATTGAATTTGTTCTCTTTTTTTTTTTTTTTTCCAGAGGAAGATCTGGAGCAGAAACCAAGCCCAGGCTGCTCTTCCCACATCAACCCTCACTGATGTACCACGATACTGTGGGATAGAGCATGAGTGCAGCAGCCCAATCAGGCAATACAAATAACATAAACTTCAAAAAAACCACGGGTACAAGGTAACCTGCCCTCCTGCCAGGCAGGGAGGCTTCAAACTCCTCCATCAATCTCAGCAAACCTCCCCTCACCCCACCAACAACCTGATTCCAGTGTTTGCTCTCTCCAATTGGCTGATGGATATGGAAAATACCATGGTTTTTCCTGGCCTGTGGTAGAAGGAGGTGAGAGGAAATCATGCCACCCCCACCCTTCTGTGACTCTTCCCTTTTCCAAATACATCAGCTCCACAATTTATAAAATTACGGGGGGTTTTTTTGTTGTTGTTTTTTGGTTGCTGGGGTTTTTTTGTTCATTTTGTTTTGTTTTGTTAATAATACAAAAAATGAATGAAATCCAGGTTATGGAGCTGTAATTCCAGGCAGAGCTCCACCAAACCCATGGGCCTCTTAACAGTTTAT
Organism: Sitta carolinensis; assembly: GCA_032173965.1. Classification (NCBI taxonomy): domain Eukaryota; kingdom Metazoa; phylum Chordata; class Aves; order Passeriformes; family Sittidae; genus Sitta; species Sitta carolinensis. Next base: position 27,272,735 of record CM063289.1, read on the forward strand.
TGCTGTGGTTTTTCAGGACACGAGCTCCTTGATGGAATTACAGTGCTGTCATTCAAGTTGCTTGTTATTTGTTCTGTATGTAAATAAAGGGAATGCATTTAAAGGGCTGCACTAATGTATTCAAATATTTGTAGATAATCCACTGTAAATCTCCAGACTGGAGGATTTTGCATAAATGCTTGAATCTGTAACAGCTAGGAGGGAATTCCAACTCCCTGATCGAGTAAATTACACAAAAAAATAGCAGGATGATTAGACCAAGCACATTAATATTCGCAATAAGTTTTGTCTGTCAGCATTCAGGACTGAATTCAAGAGTTGCATCCCTCTCAGTATTTGTGTGGCAGGAGAAGAAGCCAGCCACAATCAGGGTGTAACAATACCACCAATACATATAATTTCATTGTTACAGTGCAACCCAAAACATAAGGAACTGGGCTGCTTATTGTATTTACAAATATTTTTCGTACAAGCTTTAATAGTTGATCAGCTGAGAATTTTTACTGTCCAAACATCCCTTCTCTTCACATTTTGGAAAGTTAGAGAGAGGTTCTGACAGCCCTGAGCCACTCAGATCTCCCACAAATTGCTCCTACATTTATCTACCAGGAAAATGCCCCTCTCCATCAGTAAAGGTGTTAATAATATATACACATATTATTAACTGTACTTATTTTCATTTCTTGCCCTGAAGTCATCATTAGCAAAGATTAAACATGCATAAATCAGTCTCTCCTAAATTAGTGAACATCAGCAAATGTCACCTTGTTGAAACGAAAAGTTATTTATTTATTTGCCTATTTATTTATTTATTTTCCCCAAAACTGGATGGTGTTGAAAAACATATAATTGTGTCCCACCATTTTTTTTAGCCAGGCCTCTGGGCTGCATCCCATTAATCTCTCATTTTAAAACAGGGGAAATCAAGGTCAAGTTTGAAATTTTTTGGCCACGCGTCTTATACACCTTAATTTTCCTAAAAAATCCTGTGTGGTTTGGGAAAACTTACGTGGAGAGGACCAAATTATGCCTTCAGCTACTTCTATACTGTCCTATGCAAATCACTGGTAGTTGTACAGGTATAATAGAAAGAAGAGATTAGCTGTCAATATTGCAAATAAAAGCTAATTAAGAGCAAATGCTTTAATGATAGAGGCTCATATTTCAACACTGCCAGTTCCTGCTATTTTATCATGAGTCTCTTGGAGTTTATTTGAAAGTCTTTCTCCTGAAATAAGATGATTACATGAGTATCTCACCATCATTAACCAGCAGTAATTTCCCAGCCTTTCAGTTGCAGAGGAAGATGTTAGCTAAGTACACCTCCAAGGCTCAGAAATGAAAACATTCTACGTTTATTAATCTCACTAATTTTTGAAGGCCTGCTCACGTTATAAAATGTTCAGGGTTGGCTACACTGAGACAGCAAAAGTGCCAGAGACATCCCAAATACCAGGAGGCTTTGTCCTTTCAAGGAGGGGAATGTTAGTGCTGTTTATTCATCACTGCTAAGTTTAGCACAGCTCCAGGCACGAATTATTAAAAAATGTTCTTGTGTTGATTTGCATTTCTGATAATTATTTCCAGGGAGCTGTCACCTCCAACACTGCCAGACAGAATTAGCTCCCCCAAAGGGCAGACAGGCATGGAGGGGTTGGATCTGAGATCAGTGGTTCTAAACACCCTACCTTGGGAAAAAAACATGGGAATTCAACATTCAACATATCGACATTCAAATAATTCCAGGTTACGGCTGCCCAAATGAGCTATGCATGTGTTGGGATAATCTAGGCATAGAACTGCACACATCTGGTCCCTGTATTGCATCTGCAGCTTCTTGCCTCATCTTATCTACATTTTCTTGCTGATCCAGCTTTTTCCTACACACACACAATTAATTGGGTTGAGGTTCTGAAAGCCCTTCAGCTGCTGGACAGCTCAGACTCCAAAAAGTCAATTTTAAAGGGAATATTTCTCCACTTGCAGCCACCTGGGGACCCTGTAATTCCAACTTTCTTTGCGGAGATCCTTTGGCCATCAGCACACACCTTTCCCTGTAGGGACCTTGGCTGTTTTTTTATGGGAACTGCCTGGACCCACAAAAAACACCAGTGGCACTGACAGAGTCACCCTGTTCCCTTCCAGCAGTGAGAGGGTGGCAGAGCAAGGAAGGACTGGGGTGGTTTTGGCTAAAGTGGCCCTGTGTCACCAAGAGCCTGGGCTTGCTGTCATCCCAGCACTATCATTTGGGACTGTCCATGTAATGGAGTGAGCTCTAAAATCTCTGGATCCACTCCCTTCACCCTGATGATAAAATTCAGCACATTCAGTGCTGTGCTGACATGGGGCATTAATCTTGACACCCTCACTGGCTTTTTGTAGTGTTGATGCAGAACAACAGGAATATTGCAAAATTCACCAACAGCAAAATCAAAATATTATCTTTTAAATAATGCTTTAAAAGTTAATTTGAAATATTCCCATCAAGTTTGAGAGAAGCACCTTTGGCTACACCACTGAATCACCCCAGAACTGGAGCTAAACCCGGGTTTGTTTTTGGACGGATCAATCCTCTTCCCCAGTTAGCACTGCCACAAATATTTCCTGTGCACCTAGGAAATACTGTTCCCATTAAGAGCCTGACAGTATCCTGGGAATGTGCACATGAGCAGATTTTTTTGTGCACTATTACCCTTGAGCATCACTTGGGAGAACACACCTACATAGCAAGGCTCGGGTAAACAAACGTGGGGTGGAATACAGAATATAAATTATGAGAGGAGTTCGGTTCCCATTGTTCCCCCATTCCATGCTGGGATTTAGGGGTGGGATAAGACAGTCTGCTCTTAGTCCCATCCACCAGAGCCCTTCTATCCATAGAAATGATTAAAAATTAACTAGGCGAGGAAGACAGATCGACTTTATCGGGTACTGCTGAGATCAGATTAACATTCCACTGACACGAGGGAGTTCAAAGTTCAGGTTCCTGCATTACTGGAAGTTTAATTTTTAATCTTTTTTTAATAGTTAAGGTCTAGAGGATTGCCCTAGGATAGGTCCTGCCCTGACATGAAGAAACCTCAGACCATAAACTTCAAAGGCACGGATGATGGGCATCTGATGTTCCCCAAAAGGAGAGAGAGCTCTTGCCTGCTGAACTGAGGTACTCCTGGAATTAATCGTGTCTCCATTGCTCTTGTTTTGACTAAACACATCATCCTGGTCCAAAGGATAAATGCCAGGGCTGAGAGACAAGGAGAGAGGCCTCGAGAGACTGCTGGGACTCTTCTGTTCATCCCTGCTGGCCACTGCCACCAGGAAGGACCAGCTCCCAAAGCACCTGGACCTCCCCCAGCTCAATGACCACGGGAGCACATCCCCTCTGGAGCCAGGTGGGAGAGCTGGGAGGGCTCAGCCTGGGAAACAGAAAGCTCTGCAGACACCTTCCAGGGCTCAAAGGGGGTAAAAGAGCTGCCCTGGGAGAAGGGTGTGGAGTGACAGGAAAAGGGGGAATGGTTTCCCAGTGACAGAGGGCAGGGTTAGATGGGAAGAAACTGATCCCTGTGAGGGTGGTGAGGCACTGGCACAGGGAAAAAGAAGCTGTGGCTGCCCCTGGATCCCTGGAAGTGTCCAAGGCCAGGCTGGACAGGGCTTGGATTAACCTGGGATTGTGGAAGGTGTCCCTGCCCATGGCAGGGGTGGAATTGGATGAGCTTTAAGGTTCCTTCCAACCCAAACCATTCCACGATTCCATGATAAAGTCAGCAAGTGTCTGTGACCTACAGCCACTTTTACCAACACTGTTGTGTCCATCCTTCACTTCACAAAGACAGTCCCAGCCACCAGAAAATACACTCTCTTAAAAACTTGGGATGTCCCACATTTCTGCCACTATTTTATTGTCTGCCTTTACTGTACTTCTAGCAGTTGCTAAGAATTACTGAACATCAGCAAATACTAAGCAACAAATGTTTTACACATGACAAATCCTTTGCCTCTGGCGTTTTTTGAAGTTCACATTTTTTCTCAGGCAGCAGAGCCCGGGTTAGACTCTCACATCAGCTGCTGCAAAGGTTACAGGAGAAATAAGGGACCCTGTCTCCCACTCAGCCTCACTCTCCTTTCAAAGCCAAATTGATTGCTCTTGGATGGGGACATTCCGTGCCTTCCCATATGGAGAGCAGATTCTATGTGTTGAACATGCCTGTGAGGTAATATTTCAGCTGAATCTACTGTCTGTCACATCTGGTATTTTGAATAATCGGTTAAGTGAACTGTAAATTAAATTAAGCCAAGCCAGTGTCATAAACCTAAAGTGCATTTCCAAAGGTTCTCCCATATGAAGAGGGAGCTGGCTTTAGAAGGCTTTAACATTCTGACTCTGAGAGCCTTAACTGCAAATAAATCAACAGCCTGTGTGCTTGTACCCATGCAACAGCCCCCCAGAGTGGATTAAAATTAGATACTTGTGAGAAAGTGACAACCCGGATGGATTTTCCTTCGGAGACACCTGCCACAAATGAAGGGCTCCTGATGGTGACAACCAGAGTAAGAGACTAAACTGGAAATACCAGGGGAGACAGGATGCTGGTGGTGCTTCCCAGGTTGGCTCTGAAGGAGCAGGAGACACTGGCTGCCCTCTCCAGCTCTGGTGGCCAAGGATCTGCAGGAAAGGTGAGGTTGTTTTACCTGCCTGGCACTGGGAAGAGTGACTGGTGTCCAGAGCAGCTGCTCCCCAGAGGGCTTTTGGATGTGCCCTAAACTTTCCTCCCATCTCCTGGAGCTGAATCGCTCCACTTCCAACCAAAAAAAACCCAACAAAACCCACTCCTCAGTCAGGGAACAAAAAGCAGCAGCTCATTTGTAAGCTTGTCCTTGGGAATGCTCTCCACAGCCTGGTGAATGCAATGATTTCAGCCAGAGGATTGTCTTTCCTTGCACCTCTCACAGCCCTGAGCACCACGTTTTACCAATAAAGGGCTAATGAACCACAACAGTTGTTCATATGTTTTCTTACTCCTTCTCCAAAATGTCACAATAAATCTATATTGCCGGGTAACAGCAAGCAGATGGATATTGTAGCTTGTAATTTGGCATAGGTATTCTCAATCAAGGCAGAGATTAATTCTCCCCAATGATAACCAGCTCTCTTGTTTGTTAGGAGCCCATTATCATTTTCTGAAAGGTTTTTCTCAGGACAAGGGTAAAAACCAGCTCTCTTTGTCCTATTGCTTTATCCATTACAAAGAGAATGAGGGGTGGATTTCTGGAGACAAGGTGAGTTAACCACAGAAAATGACATCTCAAATAAGCATAGCACAATAGCAAAAAATTCCTAGAAACACTCTTTAATGGAGTACATGGATTCATGGAATCTATCTCCTGTTGCTTTGTGAGCAGCTAAGGAATACTTTTGTTAGGATTATTTCCTCAATGAGACTGAAAAATAAATTAAAAAGCCAGATCAAAACAAATGAAAAAGCTGTTTTCTGAGATACATCTTACAATGGCAAAAGGAATGTGTCCTTTCTCTAAAACCTTCAAATTACATAACAGAATAGAAATACGGATTTTACTAGCTGGGAAAAATAAAATGGGAACACAGTGCCATTTCTCATGACATGGAAAAGAACTAAAATTTGTAAGTGAATGTAAAATCTCACAAATAAAGTGAGTTTTAGTCCTGACTTCCAGACCCTGCCCTGTCCCTGGTCCTGCAGGAGGTGTGTAGCATCTCTGAGAATTTAAATTTCCTCAGTGATCTTCCTCTGATCATATGATTTCATTAAATACTCCTAAAAACATTCCCTTAAGGTATTTGTTACCCTTGAATTTTGTTTGCTAATGAGCTCCTAATTGTGGCATAGCAAGTTCATCAACTATTGTGCTTCTATAAAACAAAGAGGTACTGCAGCTAATTATTTGTTAAACTCATTATCAGAGCTCTGCTACCGCAAAATTTTGTGGGTGTTGAATTTTCCAGCTGACGTCCTGCTACAGGACAGGGGGTGAAGACTTGAGCAGAGTTTTTGAAGTGGTAAAACAGCAGTGAGAGGGGTTTTAGAGTCCCTGCTTTTTCTGCAACTCTCACCACCTCCAATGGAGCATTTCAGAGCACCCCCAGACACGCCCTGAAGTGCAGGGAAAACCTCTGCACTGACCCTCGTGGGCACTGGGTGGGATCAGCACAGGTAATCGACGAGTTTCCACTCCCTGCACACTAAAGAAGAATATATTAGTCGAAAATTAATAGCTCGCTTGGCTATTGATTAACAGAAATGCTACAGTGCTCTTACGATTTCAAATTGCTCCTGATTAATGGAAGAGAGAAGGGAATTTAAAGGGTGATCTCACTGTGCTGGGAGCATCACAGAACAGGGGGCTGCAGCATCCTACACCTTGCCTGGAAATGGGGATCACCTGAGCCTGTCTCAACAGGGAACCTGAACTGCAAAATTCATTTCTGTATCAATCCTGGGGCAAAGACACTGCAGGGATCTGCCCCAACAGATAATTGCAATTCTTTAATCTGTTGGGTGGATGTATTGTTCCCTTTCCTGCCTCGCTGTTATTGCAGGAGCTCGGGTGTCTGGTGTGAGCCTCTCTGACTGGGAAGGATCCATCCCAAAACCATCATTTTATCAACTCTGGTGGATAAAAGTCACTCCTGTCCATTCCCACCTTTTCTTTCTACTCCCTGCTCCAGTGTATCAAGGTTAAGGAATAATGAATAATCAATAAGGCCACGTCTCCACCAGAGAAAAATGTTTCAGCCTGAACATGAGAGCTGAAGAAGATTTAAATACATTTTGTGCCATCCACTCCAGCTTTGCTAATATGAGCTGTGAGTCAGCATCCTCTTCTAAATCACTGCAATTGCCACGTCCTCCAAGAACAAGCCCTGCAATGCTTCCCACAGCCCCTGGGAACAGGCAGAAGCCAGGACTGAAGGAAAAGAATTACTGACACTGTTGAATATGACACTGCTCAAGCACTCACCCAGCAGTGGCACCCTTAAAACTGTGCAGATTGAATCAGCAAGTCCTGTCCAAGGAACGCCTGCATGCAGAGAAGCCAAGCAGAGCACCTTCCAGCTCTGGCATTAGTGTTATATATGTACATTTATTCTATATAGAGAACAGATAAACCACTAGAATGGTCTCTTTGGGAAAAGGGAGAATTTGCTTTCCAAAACTGCACATTATGCTTTAGATTAAACGTTTTGGAAAGAGGGACCGTGTTTCCAGTTCTGCCACTGACCAGCTCTGGAAGTGAACAGGGTCTTTGCTCACTGAGCAACATGCAAGAAATCTGTCCTGCAGTGAGAAAAAGAGACTGAAAAAAACTTGTGAATCTCCAAGGTAAAACTATTCTATTACAAAATCACATTGCTATGCAGCACTCATCCCTCTGCCTATTTAAGCTGAATGTGAATGCAGGCTGCTATAATCTTGTATTATAAAGAAAACACAAAAAAAAACCAAAACCAAAAAGACATACCAACCTCTACTACAGATAAAATCAAAACAAGTTTTAATTATTTGCAGGCAGTACTTTGCCATGTACCACAGTTATTCATTTATACTTAAAAAAATAATAACCCTACTCTATTTGATAGTTGGTGATACTGAATTAATAATTTGAGCAAGTCAGGAGGAAGTTAATGTAATCCTCAATTTGCTTTACATCTTCAGAGTCACCTACGGCACTTTACAAGGCAGGTAATATTATCACAGCTGGACACCTTGGTAATCTTCTGAGCTCTTTTTCCTTCTCAAAATAAATGTTACAGATTTACCTCGATACTGCTAAAAGAGCTGTTAATTTACTCCAAAAGATGAAAGAAAACAGGTGAATTACCAGAGCTCCATCACACAGAACAGAAATTCCAGCAGGGCACGACACAAATGGCAGCTCCAAGGCTGCAGATGGACCAGCCATGAGAACCTCCAGCCACACTCCCCTTTCAGGGGGAGTTTTGGATCCAACTCCCCCATCCTGGCTTTTTGCTTGCCCTGTGACCCAAAGCTGTGGGATCTGTAGAAGATGGCAGATGCTCCACAAGAGCAGGCTTGGTATTTGGAAACCTCAGCTTGGCTCTTTGAGGCTGAAACTGAAAAGAGAAGCGACAAGGACCCCAAAATTTAATTATTCCTCTCTTCAGTCTGGTGTCCACACTTTGGAAACAACTCGGGAAGCTTAATGGACCCAAAATACCAAGACTGGGATGGACGGCAGGAAAGCACTGCCAGCTCTCTGTGTCCAAGGTGCCAAATGCTTGATTTAAACCAGTACAAATGATGGTTTTTCTGCACAGGACAGATGAGAAATTTGCTGCCAGCTGGGAGAAATCCTGCAGCCATGAAGTGCCTGAGCAACACCCACTGCACCTGCCCAGATGGGGCTGCTCAAAGCCACAAGTGCTGCCCATCACCTGCAGCATCTTCAGCTCCCCAAGACCCCAGCAGTGCTTTCTTATGGGCACCAGGTTAAAAAATTCCTGATGTACTGCCCTGGCATCAACCCAGGACATGTAACCCACAGAAAAACGCTACTGAAATACATCTCAAGGTGTTTGGTGACCCTTTTTATCCCTGTGTTGCCTGCCAACACCATTCAGGACATCTCAAAGTCAGTCTCACATGAACATTCCTCTCAGCTTGCTCTTTAAATTCTATGGGATACTGTTGCCTGCTCTTTAAATAGAACTTAAAAATTAAAATATATATAAAACTCATTTACACACATTTACATATCAGAAAAGCCTAATCAAAACCTCCCTGATTTCCATGTCAACTGTCATAGATGTTTTAGCAATCAGCCAGCTTATATAAAAAATAAAACCAAAACATATTTGTCTTCTTACATAAACTGTTATAGCAATATAATGTAAAAAGTTAGATATCTAAATGACAGTGTAAAAGCTGTAAAAGCTGAAATGATTGATTTCATAATGTTTCCAGGAATTATAAATAACCTTTAAGTGTCTCCACTGCTTTGATTTGCATAAGCAATTGAGAGTTCATTAAGCAGGGATTAAAGCAAAGCTGAGACAGTGCTGGGGACTTGGTGTGAGCAAGGACCTGGGTCAGCCAGGGCTGCTCCAGCCTCAGCTCTCCCAAGAACTTGCTGTTGGGTTTGGGTGGTGAGGTTTGGATAGTGGGGAGCCACTGCCAGCCTGGCTTCCCCAGGATCAGCTCTGGGGTTACACTGAGCTGTGGAAAAGCTGTGAAAATTATGTATAAAGCAGGGGGGGGTGAGATTGAAACAGGGTGGGACCTCCACAGGAACTTTACAGGACCTCCAATGGAACTTGGAATCATGGAATGTAATCAGAGCATCCCTAAAGCTGGAAGAGACCTCCAGGACCATTGAGTCTGACCTCCAAAATCCTTGAGTCCAGCTGCTACAACTTACAGGAGCTTCACAGGAAATTCACAGGACTTCCACAGAAAATCCCCCCAAACATTCCCAGCATTTTCCACCACTGCCAAGGCTGGAATTTCCCCTCAGTGAGCACCCACACAGCATCACAAACACACACAAGATTTTGTGGCCTTTCCTGCATGTGTAAGAAATGAGAGGTTTTTACTGCTTTGGCTCTGAGCTGCAGCTCCAGGTAGTGGTTATGGGGCATGAAAAGGGAGGATGGGAGCACAGGGGAAGGAATGAAGACAAGGAAAGATAATTGAAAGTACCAGTGCACTAGTTATGTTGCATATATCTAATGTAATTAGTATTAATAAGCTGTCAGTCAGAAGATGTAGTTGTTAAAAGGCAGTTTCAATGGGGCAAAATGATAATTGCACTCCTCCATGTATTTGTATTATTTATTCTCTTGTTTTTTCAGTTCACTGCCACAGGTTCGTGTTTAGCAGAAGTGAAATTGAAGAAGTAAATGGAGCTTTTTTGTTTATTAACTAGGGAAAAAAAATTAACCTCTTGCTCTGAGCAGGGCCAGCCATAGGAGGGAGGCTCAGGGAAGGTCAGTGGGTCAGTTCTGGACCTGTTCTCACTCAAACCACAATGTTTTCAAGCTACAACTTTGCATTAATTCTGTTTTGATAGATACACTTGTTCCTGTGGTACCTGGCTTGGTACTGGCTCCTTTATTCTCTACTCTCTACTCACTCCAGATGCTCTGTCTCATGATTTAACACTGCAGTTCCTAAAGCTGGTCAAATCATGTGCACTGAATAACATATTCAATAATTCCCTTCCTTTTTTTTTTTTTTTTTAATTTTTCAATTGTCTGCAAGCAGTTTATGTTTCCCAAAGCATCTGTAATGAGAAATTAGTCACTAAATATTTTATACAAATAGTTATTTAGGCTGTAGCTTGATCACAAGCACATTGCTGCAGATTCAGCTGGGACAGAAGGATTTGGATTGGATTTGTGCTTCTGACTGTAAATTTGCCACATGGATCCAGCTCTCTTTTTCTGCTTTGCAAAGCAGCCCTCATGACAACACTGGGGTATTATTCCAGGCTCCAGCATTCCAAGTAAAAGTTGCATTAGCCGTGCTTGCTCTGGAATATCCCCAGTACATCACCTTTAAGAAGTATCCTTAAAGCTCAGAGCTACATAAAAATATCCCATCCCTATTTTACAGAGTCTGATGGGACTTTGGCTACATGGAGGAGATCTTGACCCATGGAAAAATCCTGAATTTTATCCCCCAATGTCAAGAAACCAGGACAGAGAGCCTCACTTGGGTCAATTTATATATGAGGAGGTTTTGGTGGCACTGGCACAGGTTGCCCAGAGAGATGGAAGCCCCATCCTTAGAAACATTCACAGTCTGGATGAGGCTCTGGGTGACCTGATCCAGTTGCAGATGTCCCTGCTCATGGCAAGGGGTTGGACTAGAACACCTTTAGATGTTCCTCCCAACCCATTCTGGGGTTCCCCGTGCATGGTCCCTCTCAGGAGCTCCTCCAGCACAGTCCCCTGCCTCCCATCACTCCTCACATCCCAGTGGAGCACTGGGATTTAATGTTAACACCAGGAATTTCTCTTCTGTGTCACATAAATAAGAAATGCTGCTTTTTTTTTTTTTTTTTTTTTTTGGTCACCTGCTGAATTTAAGGAATCTGTAAGTCATAAACCCTTAGCAGGTTGGCACAAAGGCTGCTCTGACTTCTGCAACCCATTTTCAATTCTGACTTTGTACAATCCCAGAGGAAGTAACTGAAGGCCTCTTTGGGCTGGAAAAGTCCCCATCAACTCCTGGTATCAAAATGAAACATTTGTAAACTGGTACCATTCCAAACAAGGAGGAGATGTATTCTGACTAAAAATGATCAGGCTGCGAAAGGAAAAAAAACATCTTAGGAAGAGAAATGGGAACTGGGAGGCCACCAGAGCTCCTGTGTCCAACACCCTGCCCTGTGCTGTAGCCAAGGCAGGGCTGCAGAGAGGCCAAACCTCTGTCCTGGGCATATCCCATCTCTCCAGTGGCTCAGTGTGACTGATTTGATGGAGGTTTGTTTGGGAAATGCTGATCGTTTTCTGACTGTTATCGATCGTGAGCGTTTGCCGCAGTCGTTGGGCACGAGGCCCCATGTGCTGAGGATCAGAGAGGCTCAGTCCCTCTGGGTGGGGGTTCTTCCACTCCCCCCTGTCTCTGCCCTGAGAGGGGAGGCCTTTTGCAGAAGTCCTTGTATGGAGAGAAGGCAAATGGGACTCTTGGTTGTTCTCCTTCTCCAGGTTGTTCATTGTTTTCTTATCAGCAATCTCTGCACACCAGGCTTTACCCCAGCTCAGCGTGAGGGAGAAAAGGCACCAAACCCCCAAACACAGGGGATCAAGGTTCTCTTAAAGATAATTCACCCAATTATCACCGAGAATGTACATTATTTCTACTTTTCTACCAATAACTAACTCAATTTCTATTCACATAGCTCTATACTGTAGCAAATTCCAGCCAATGGTTCTGTGCCCCAAACACTGCAGAGCAGGGAGGGGGTGAAGGAGGAGAAGGAAGCCTAAAAACAATGTGCCCTCCATCTTGTCTTCATCTACTCACCACACTAACAAACCCCAAAATCTAAATTTCTCACCCTCTGATAAATGGTATACTACAACACTATCTCATTTATATTCTTGAAAATTTGGCTTCATCCCAAAGCCTGGGAAGCCCTTTCCAGGGACAAAGGTTAAAAGTGGTGTTTGTCAGAGGGTTTGGACCCTTCAGAACATGCAGAGAAATATTCTCTGCTTTCTGGGTTCCAACACATCTGCACCTTTCCAGAATGCCTTGGACCCAAAGCCACTACTGAAAATGGTACTGGAGCTATTTGGGACCTCCCTCTGGTGACTCCTTCCTTTCCCCTCCTCCTCCTGCCAGGTTCCAGGGATGAAATACAAGATTCTGGTGTTTCAACGGGCAGGGAGGATGGCAGAGGAATCCATGTTCTTTTCAAGGCTTTCCAGCTTTCCAGGATGGAATATTTGCGAGGGGCTTCCAATAGGGAGAGTTTATGGTCATTAAATAGCTTGTCCCAAAATTACAAAAAAGGGATCCAGCTGAGGCACAACTCGGCTCATTTTCAGGATGCATGGCTGCTCCTCATCCTCCCCATCCCCAGGGGGAACCACTCACCACCCCTTGACAGAGCAAGAGACTCCCCCAAAACTGCTGGGGCTCCTCTCAAGCCATTGCTGATACAGGAGCTGACCCCACCCCTGGAGCCACAAACCCAACCCATTTTCCAAGCTGCTTATTTACATAGGGACAAAAATAATTTTCTCCCAACCAGGCTTTCTTGTGTCAGTCATTCAACATGCTCCTGTGGTTTTTTCCCTCCCTTTCTTATTACCTTTTCTGATAGTAAAGACATTGCAGATGGGCATCAAACTGTGCAAAATGTAAATTATGATTGGGTATAGTCAGAACATAAAAAATAAGTTATTTGGATGCTTTATTTTTTTTTTCCTAAGGACCGCAGCACATATGGCATGCTAAAAAAATGTCTCGTGTTCATTAAGGCTAAATGAGACAGGTTAGAGAATCATGGGCACCAAATGGAAAACTTGGGGAAAAAATGCTGGCTGGCAACTCATTCTGCTGATAATATTTTTTGGATGTTTCCCTCCTGCCCTCTCTCCCTCATTTTTTTTTAAACTGCAAGGACATTTTTGCAAATATTTCACAAATATCTGATGGCTGTTGCTTAGGAATCTGTCCTCCCCGCTGTGCCTTCCTCATTTGAAGGTCATAATCTTCAGTTTGTGAAATCATAATTATCTTGCTAGCCAGTAACTCTGATGTCACAAATGGAGGATTATGATGACTTCAATGAAAAAAGCAGCAGCGGGAGAAAATGAACTCAGCCACCAAGAGCTTGTTTTCCTTCCCACCCCTCCGAAATAAAAAAGGACATAGCTGAGAAAAATATCAGCAGAATTATCTCCAAATTGACTATTTTCTGCATGGCATCAGTGCCTCTTGCAGAATATGAGGTTAATTTCTGCCTTGTGCCAGTTTAATGCAGACTTCCACTTTATTTTAACGCATAGCAGGTCTTATATTTAATGTAATAGCAGAACCTTGCTACTTCTTGTGGAGCTCATATAGAGACCTCAGAGTTCTTCCATAAAAATGAAACAAGCCTCCCTGTAGCACTCAGGAAAATAAAATGGCCAAGATTCACCACAAGGTCACCTAAACCCAGAGCTTTACTACTGCCAGATAATTTGCCACTGTATCAAAAAATATGACAAATAAACACAGTCTGTCAGATTAATAAAATATTTAATGGCCAGATCTCCTTGTTACTTTTTATTAAGCATCCTTGCCAACCTAATGCTAAAAATTCACTGAGTTGTTCAGTGACAACTTCTCTCCCCAAAAGTCATAGAATCCAAGATGGGTTGAGTTGGAGGGGACCTTAAAGACCTTTTAGTTCTGACCCCCCTGCCATGTACAAAGAAACTTCCACCCAAAAGAGAGTGAATCTTCCACTAAAAATGGGGGAGAAGAGAGACCACAGTCGAGCCGGGACCATCCTGATGCATTTCCCAGTCCACAAGACACAAAACCCCCAGACATTATTTAGTCATTGGAAACAGGACTGGGATGGCAGCACTGATTTTTCCTCCAGGACAGATGCTCTGAGAACATGATTCAGCAATTCTGAGTGTCATTATTTTGGATAAAGCTATCAGTGTTTCTCCTGAGGAGTTTGGAATACAAGAAGATTTCTACTATCGCTATAAATGCTAGTGCATGTCTCCTGGGCTTCAAATAATGTACATTTCAATGTTCCTGCCCACTTGAATGAGACATTAAAAGAGCTATACACTGAATTCCTGCTGTTTTACAAAAATATGAACTAACAGTGCAATGACATGATTCTACTCCTCTTCCCATTGCTGCTCTCCATGTGCAAAAGCAGCAGTGCACTGGGACCAACCCCAAACCTGGGAAACACGGTGGGCTCTGCCGCAGGGGGGAGAACAAAAGTACTGAATGCTGGAGGTTTGGGAGGGGAAAAATGCAATTCCCTGATCATAACCATGTTCCCTGGCACTTGGCACTGGGCTGTGTAACTCGGAGGGGAGTAAGTGGCAGCAATTGCCTCCTGGCAGAGGAGGTGCCTTCCAAAGGCGTCTCGCAGCAACAGCATCCTCAGCTCCCGTGGTGAAGGGGAGAGGACTGGGGAAAGAAAAGCACAACAGCTGTAGTGCCACAGGCCCCTGGCCCCTGGAATATGTTAGGAGAGGGCTGCACACCCCCACCCTTCTCAGTCATTAGGAACAACATATGGTGGGTTGGTGCTCGTGCTGCCTTTCTCTGCCTGCCCTGTTTCTGCTCAAGGTGTAAGTAAATTAGGAGAGAGGAATGCTGCACACGTGAGCAGAGAACTGCAGGGGGAACAACCATATGGGGTCAGGAGAATGTGTAAATTCTTAACCGCCACATCGATTCTAAAAGCTCCAAAGGCACCAAAAATATTACTCAGTTTTGTGTTTGTGTGGTCAAAGCTTTCCTGTGCTTTTTTTTCTGTTCTCACAGCAGCTGAGACACCCCATCATTGGTCACAAACTCCCAAAGCACAGAGCACAACATTTACAGAAGAGGTGACAACAACTGGGATGGCTCATCCAACCCTGAGAGCACCCCACAACCTCTCTCTGTGTATTCACAACACAGAGGTTTGTGAAATCAACCAAAAACCAAATTGCCGTCCTTGGGACAGTCCAAATAGAGTCAGATAAACACCCTGTACTGTGCAGGGTGTCCCACAGGTGCCCAGAAGTGGGAGATGTGTCCTGAAAACACCTTTCACACGGGCAGCTCAGCAGCAGCCACGGCTGCCACTGAGGATGGCGGGCAAGGATCAGAGTTGGAGCAGCAGGAGAAAACACAGGGATGGTGTGGGACAGGAGTGCAGGCAGAGGCACAGGCTCACAGCACTGCACAGACATCAGCTGTGCAGCTGTGTTGCCAGGACCTGGGGAACAGCAGGACCAGGACCCATGGGGGGCACTGGTAACTGCAGCTTGCACAAGAGATGAGCACAGGAAAAAAGAGCAAAGTCTTCCACCCACCTCTGTCCAAAGCAGGATGGTGAATTTCTCCTACCATTCAGACTGCTTTTGATGCTGTGAAAGGTGGCACGAGAAACGCTAGTGCTGCCAGAGGAGCTGGGGATGGTGACAGACACTGCTACAAGAGCCTGGGCAAAGTGACCCAGGAGCTGGAGTTAACCTTTGTCACCTCTGTGCTCAGCCAACTTCCCCCTTTAATGAAGCAGCCTGATCTATGTATAGGTCATTTGCCTTCTTAACGAATTTATTAAACGATCATCTCTTTCTCTGCCCTCCAGATTCATCACTTGGAAGGTGGTAATTGGTGTTGGAACCTGCAGTGGTGTCACCAAACGGGTCCAAGCTGCCCCACACGTTCCCTGCTCCCCATCAGAAGGGAGGACTCCCAGGACCAGGAGAAATCCTGGGGCTGCCTCTGGATGCTGATGGCCTGGGAATGGCAGATTATTTTCACTCCCTGGATGACACAAGGCTTAACAAGAACTGGGGAGCAGCACAGCCTCGGTGAGTGAAATGGGATCTGGCTCCAAAGCTCCATCTCGGTTCAGCAAACAAGAAATCCAAGGAATTCAGTGAGGACCAGCTCCATGGCTAATGTCAGACATGTTTCAGTACACTGCTGAATCAGATCCTAATCTCCCACTCCCTTGGCATCCCAAAACATGGAAACAATACACCCATGCCAAGAATGTGCTATAAAAATAATTCCTTTCAGTTTAAAACACTGAGTTGCAAAACACCCATAGAGTTGCAATTGGTCTTAATCTCTCTGCAAGTGTCATTTTACATTAGATTCTTGTTCTTCATTCACTATTTGAATCAAAAAAGTACTGCTGTTTTAATTAGTTTTATAAATTTGCTGAGCTAAATGAATACAGCAATAAAATCAAAACAGCAGAAAATGTGTGTAATCTCAGCAAACTGCATTACTTCTGGAACAAATTGTAAACCTAAAAATTAATTAATTAAATTTATTAATTAAAATAATTTGAATTAAATTATTTGATTAAAATTATTTGAAATGCCAAGACGTGAAAACTGAATTAAGCTGCCACAGAAATTCTCCAGCTCGTTTTAATAAAGTGCAATAGCCCCAGCTACAAAATTGTCTGCTTCAGAGAAATCAGCTGGTGTGTGGAGACAAGCAGTTCCCACACGGCCAAAGAGAGTGGAAGAGTTTTAAATTCATTCTGTGACACCAACTGGAGACTTTTGTTCTAGATGATAATCTTCGTTTTCTCAAAACCCATTACAGTCAAAGTATGACTTAAACTACACTTCTTTCCTTCTGATGGCTCGGTGTCAAAGCACTGTGAGTGATGGATTAGCAATATTTGATTTCAGTTTCCAGGGCATTAATAATCAGGTGAAATAGCTCTCCTAAGCAGGGTTTCTTTGCCCACTGGCTGCTCTGCAGATTGCTAGGACAAAACCAACCTATAAATGCAGAAATTTTCTTTCAGTACAGCTCTGCCAGCTGGCCACACCAATATGCATGTAATTCCTTCTGCTTGGGCTTCTCAGCAGGAAAAAAACCCCAAACCCTAAAATGAATACATCTTAGAATATCAATTTAATTAAGAGGATGACAAGAGGAGATAAAGGCAGGAGGGTGTTTCTCACCAGAATAAATTTCTCCCAGCACTGCACAGATACACCTGTGCCCATGTTTGCTGTGTTCTAGTGGGAAAAACCTGTGCAATCTGTGCTGTGGAGGACAGCAGCACCACAGGTACCTGTGTGAGCTGAGCAAAGGAGACAAAAATCTCACTCTGAGCTGCAGGAAAGGGAACAGATGGTGCCAACACTCACACACACACATTCACACCTTTTTATGACACAAGGTTACTTCCATGCTTAAGCTTGAAAGGGTTATGGCTGGAGTTAGTCATTCTGGATTCTCCACTTGCCTGGGAAAGGACTGCAGCAGGAGAGGAGCTGCGGTGGAGCAGAGGATGAGCCACGGGTGGGGCTCACAACGAACTCAGACACTCCAGTGCTTCTCCAGCTCACTGAGCACTTCCATGCACATCTCCAGAGCTCCTACAGACCCCATGGAGCTGCCTGCTGGCACCAGCATGGCCCCACAGACAGCAGCCCAGCACCCTCAGATGCTTTATTTGAGAGCATGTATGCAGACAGTTCTCTAGAAAGCACACTCTATAAATAAAACATATTTAATAACCCAAGAAAACCAAACAAAATAAATAAACCATGCTACTGACTGGCAACCTCCTCTGCAGAAGAATCTGTAAAACACTTTCCAGGGTTTGCAAAGTGCCTGCCTGCAAAATATTTTGCATGATACAGTGCTATTCCTTAAACAGCTGTGATGGTCCACAGGGTGAAGCAGCTGACAAACTCCCTGCTGGAAGCTCTCCTGCTCTCCAACCAAACCAGCTCAAACATCAGCTGGAGTCAATGCTCCATTTTATAACTGTGAGGTATGATTTACTAGAAAAAAATAACAATGACTGTGTTTTCCCACTGCTGGGAGTCAGTGTGGTCCTTGTGAGGTCAGCAATACCAACCCAACCTGTGCCAGCTCACTGCCCAGCCTGGCAGATTCCCTACAGGCCATTAAGGGAAGCAGGGAAGCCTGAAGTGCTGAGTGATGTTCTCACAGCTTTATATTTCACTTCTGGACGCTCACCTCACCTGCAGAATGGAGTGACATGAATCTCACTGAGGTCTGAGCTTATTCTGGGTTTCTTTCCAGCTTTGGATGAAGGGCTGAAGCCACCCTGACCTGTGCTGGTGCTGGAAGTGATCAGGCAGCACTCCTGCTCCTTCCCGCTGTGAGGAAAAGGGTGGGAGATGGGGGCAGGGGGTAAATGTCTGGTCCCAGGCAGGAGGGAGATGTCCCTCCTCTGGCATGCAGCATGAGTGCAGTCTGCTGAAAGCCCCTCTGAAACTGCTCTAATACTCTTGGTACGTATACTGTTAGTATTGTACACTCTGACTGTTCTTGGCTCTGCAGCTGCCTCTGCAAAGGGGCTTCTCCAACTGCTCTGTGTGGCTGGGAGGGTGATTCCTATAGGAAGGGCTGGCAGGATTGAAGCCAAGTTTGTAGGAAGTGATTTCCAGAGTCAATTTGTTCTTCTCTGCCCTTTTGTATTCTCTGTATAAAGCTGAGCATGCAGGAGAAGAACCAAATCCAATCCAGCATTACCTAATTTTTCTCAGGACAGAAGCTCCCTTTCATTTAAAAAAAAAAAAAAATACCCCCCCAAAAACAACAAAAACCCCTTGTAATTCTATCCATGCTGCAATCTGGTGAATTACCAGAATGGATTCTGGATAGAAAGCTCCTGCTCTGGAGTGAGCCCTCACTGCTGCCTTCCTTGCTATGCACTGCACACAGCTTGCCTTGTTTCACAGCCAGAAGTGCTGCTGGATCTTTTTGTCCTGCTCTCCCCAGAACTCAGCCAGTCTTCAGTTGGACCTGTCAGTGCCAACAGGTGGGAAGGGGCATGGGGAGGGAGAGGCTGCCAGGGTGCTCCAAAGGACCATCTGTGTGGGCAGGGAATGCACAATCCCAGCCAACGACACCGCAACATCTGTCTGCCTCCAGCTCTTCACCTACTGCAAAGGTCACGCACCATCGCCGTGCCAGCTGTGCCAGGCACTAGTCTAACACAAAACACTCCAGAAGCAGCCTGTGGGGACATGTTTTTGTTGTCTTTAGCCATTTTAAAACCAGAAAATCCTGTCTAATTGAAAGCTGGAGTGCCCTCCCACTTCTCCCCGCACGGGAGGTGTTAGTGGGGTCAGTCAGGTGTTTATTTGATGAGACTTTCCCTTGTGGGTGCAGGGCCCCACTCCACACAGCAGTGGTTCTACTATGTGCTCTGCCCATATAAATCTTGGAATTATAAATTTGGGGATTATACAAACAGCCAGATTTCCCAATAATAATATTGAAGCAGGGAGCTTAATTCTATTAACACACCATCAATCACACATTTACAAACCCACAGAGTAACACAGAGACAACAATTTCCCCCACACTCCTCATGGATTTTGCTATGAATAAACAAAAGTTTCCCACTCTGCACTTTCCCTTTCCAAGGCTGCTGCCAGCTCTGACATTTTTTATATTCCTCTGAGTTACTAGTGCCAAAATTGTTCCTATCTTAACCAGCTATGGAGAACTCCTGCAATCCTCAACCTTGTGAGCACAGTCAGAGCTGTTTCCCAAGTGGCATTCAAGAGGAGAAAGATGGAAAGTTGTTCAGTTACCTCTCTGGTCTAACCTGGAAGGTTTGGGTCCTTTTTAATCTTCGAACATCATGCTCTTTAAACATTTTTTTTTTTAATACTTTATGGCCTTTTTAGGGAATACTTGGAGGAGATACCACCTAAGGAATGTGATCTCCAGAGTCAGCCTTGGAATGTACCTCCTCTCCACGTGACATTTTTTAATTCCCAAAAGCAGCACTGTCATTTTTATGAGGCTTTTTGATGCCAGTTTGTAACTCTCTGCCTTTCCAGGTTCCCTCCCTATCCCTCATCCCCAACGAGCCGCTCGCCCAGCACAGCAGTTGGCGCGGCCGTGCTCATGCCCCGCCAGGCTCTGCTTTCCAGGGTTTGTTTTCTACACCAGCCACTGGTAAATGAGGCTGCTGTGACAGGCCACTGGCTGGATAATGAGTTCATTCTCCAGACCCACCGAGAGCAAGGTACTTCCCTGGCCCATCTGTTCTCACGGCACGGCTCCGGGAGCGCCGTTTGTAAAGAGAGCGGCGAACGCCCAGCGGAGCTGCTGGTGTGCAATAGAGCCTGGGTTGATGGCTCCTGCATCACACACTGCAAAGCCTCCTCAGCCAAAAAATGGGAAGGGACAGAGCTCTGGGATTACTTCAGAGCCATTGCTGGAAATACTTAAACTGGGGGGAAAAAAAAAAAATCAGGAGGAAGAAAGCCTCCAGAGGGCTGAAACAAATCTTGTAGCACACGCATCGCACAGGCACAGTGCTGTCCCTCTGCCACCTCTATTTCATCCAGGTTTTCTAAGAGAAATAAAAGTTCCAGGAAAGCCACAGAAGTGGTCAAAATTCAAAGCAAAGAAACCCAGAGATACCGGGACAAGAAATGATGCTTTAAAACAACAAGCCAGGAAGTTTATATCCAGCCTTGACTGAAACTGGCAAACCTGAGCTCAAAAAGGAAAAAAAAAACAGATAAAAAATCTAGGTGCCATCTGCAAATGTTTTTAGAGGCAAGGAAAACTGGTAGCATCTTCAATTTGCATAAGGGATGAATAAACAGTGATGGGGTGTTGGTCTATTTGAATAATGAGTAATTTCATGAAGATAACATGGGCTCTGTAATGTCCCACCTCCTCAGTGCACAAGTGTGGCAGCAGATGACTGACAACATCATATTTCAAATTGCCTTAAAAAAAAATCCCTTTGTTTTTGACCACATTGTCCCACAGAACATGCTGCTGGTTGACATTAACAGGGGGCAGATGTGAGTGATCCATTAATGCCTTGAGGCTGCTGAAGGTCAGGAGAACATCCTCCCTCACATCCAGCAGGACGTTGTAACAATGAACTCTCATGGCTACGTTGGGATATGAGCCAGCTGTTAGCACACAGAGCTTGCTCCAGGTAAATCCTTCCACAGCTGCCTATTATCCCCATCACATTATTCCTCCTGACAGAGGCAGCACTGTCCACAGAGATCACAGGTGCAATCCAGTATGGAAATCCTATTCAGTTGTGCAATACATTACTGTCTTCCTCCTGGCTGTACTAATGTCTGAATTAAACTGTAATATCTCATGGCTGCAACCTTTCTTTAATTCATACTGAAGACCCCTCACACAGTCTATGTGCTGAACAAAGTAGTAAATTCACCTTAACATCTTTATGCTTTCCCATAGTCTTTAAATCATTCATACCCAGACGTTTTGTGTGTCTGGATCGGGTGGAAATGTTTCTAGCACATAACTTTTCCATTAATGGTTTTGGGGAATGAACTCTTTGAAGAGAAAGCTGTGTCCTTTAATCATTGTGAGAAAGAGCAATGCCCACACTTTCCTGCTGCAGGATGAGCCTGGAGGAGCCCCTGGGCTCTGAGCCATCCTAGAGTGAGGTGTCCCCCTGAGGAGTGGCTGGGATCAGGCCCTGAATCCATCCTAGGGAACAGCACACACTGCAAATGGATGCCTGATGGGGTGGCATCTCCCTCCCTTCACCAATGTGCTTCCCCTGTATGGGCTAAAACTGGAAAACTCCCCTCTCTGCCACAAGATGTGCTTCTGTGAGTGAGACCATCCAGACGGGCTTCCCTCTAACACCAAAT
The DNA here is from genome assembly GCA_032173965.1 of Sitta carolinensis. Taxonomy (NCBI): domain Eukaryota; kingdom Metazoa; phylum Chordata; class Aves; order Passeriformes; family Sittidae; genus Sitta; species Sitta carolinensis. Next base: position 27,294,603 of record CM063289.1, read on the forward strand.
GCAATTGTTCACCAAGACTTGATAAAACCTTGAAAGCAAGTTTGGGAACAGGCAACACTGCATCATCTGCAGGAGTTAAGAGGGGTGAACAGCAGTGCTGCACACAGGAAACCAAAGACTCACTGCAGTGGACCTAATTTATGAGACATCTTCCAAAATCAGCTTCATCAAGACACAGCAGGTAAAACCACCACTGAGTACAGCAAAACACATTAAAACCACATTAAAGGATTTGGCAGAGTTCTCTAAAATTCAGAGAAAGATCTTCCTTTGCAAGGACCCTGCACACCAAGACACTGCAGCCTTTAGAGTATTGACATCACTGACTGTCCCTTTCTCTGTCTATTGCCCTTTTCTCCACAAGTTCTTTTTTCTCCATGAGTCCAACCCAGAGCTGGAAGGTCCCGTAATCACTGCAACAGAGGCTGGAGGAGAGAGGGGGTTGTTATACTGTGAAATCCCTTGAGCTGAACTTTATCAAATGTGTTTATCCAGGACACAAACTCTGTAGGCAAAAGCCTTTCTGCTTTCTGGGGATCTGCACGGGCAGCTCTGGAGCTGACTGCCACCACTGACCATGAACCAAGAGCTGACAGAAACAGGGTCCACAAGGCAAACTTCTCTTTCTGGAGACTCCAGCTCCCTGCATGCATGAGAGAAGGGATTACACCAGCAGCTGACTGAAGACTTACCCAAAATTCTCATGGTTTGTTTCAACCAAATATTGTTTCCAGTTTTGTAGGGCCAAGGAACATTTTGTGGAAAGCACAGAAACTTGATTTTGAAATAGGAGAATATTGCAGGCAAATGTGAGCCTGGTGCAACAGCTCAGTGCCACTCTGTGTATTGCTTCCTTAGGTGCTCCAAATGTGTGGCCTGAGTCCGGCCTCTCAAACACAATAGGTTCTCCCAGTGCCATGTGTTAGCACAGGTCTCTCCCTAATTCTGAGCCTGCTCTGAGAGGGTTTGTCCTCCTGCAGTGCTCTCCAGCTGCACCCAGCTTCTGCCTCCAGCCTCTGACCTTTTGAAAGCTACCTGGGAAATCCCACATTTGGTAAGAGACTTTTTAAAGCAAACAGTTTACATATGATTAATTCTTCCTGTAGACCTCAAAAAACCCTCCTTCCTGATTAACAAAGGTCACTGAATCTCAAAAGTTAACGGCAGACTCTTCAAATACATTACAGCCCTCCTCCAAAAAATGAAGTAAAACAAAACTGGGTTTGTCTAGGAAAAATAGATGTGGCTGAAGACAAGGCAAGAAGCTGGGTAGGTACAAACTGGAAAACTGATAGGGGAGCAGCTGTGGGTTAATCTCAAGAGCTGGAGAGGAATAGGGCAGGAGCTCTTGCAAGAGCAACCCCAGGTAGAGAGAAATAAATATATATCCTAAGAGTGAGCACTGCTGGAGCTCCTGCTGGAGTCACTGGGCTGTGGGATATTCTCTGACAGCTTTGAGGTTGCACTTTCCCTATGAAAGACCCTATAAAAACATGAAGAGGGAATTCTCAATTATTTTCCTACACATTCCCATCATACCATTTTCTATAAGGCAGCCATGACTTTGCTACCCTGACTGATCCATAATTCATAACTATTATCCATGCTTAATAATTACAGTGTTAATATTTGGGTAATTTAGAAGTACTTTTCTCCAGCAGAGTTCAGCCTGTGCCACTGAATAATGCACAATTTAGGTGTTTATGAATAAAACTGTTCTCTTTCTTTTCCTTCCCCATTCATACCTCCAAAATGTTTTCAAAATGTTAGTGAAAAGAGGAGTTTGAAGAGGGAATCTCATTACTTCAAGGCAAAATTTTAAAATTATGAAATGCATAATGCCCAATTTATCAATCAAAGCAAACTCTGCAGTACAGGCACACTGAAAGCCCTTCACTCTCTAATCACTAATAGGTAACACTATCAAATTCAGCCCTACACTCCATTAGAATTGCAGTAGAAAAGCACTTAGTGTAATGCCCAAAGACAGCTCACTACACACTGCTCACTTGGCTCAAAGACAAGGCTGAAGATATTAATAATTTGAAAGCTTCCTTAACCACTGTGATTTATCAATGTGCCCAGAAAATGAAATAAAATACCTACACATAATTTCTGTAGATTAAAAAAGAAAAAATTAACTTGTATTCAGCCTCAGAACTGTGACTTTTTTGTCCCAGATTTGTGAATTACCCGTGGATGACTCGCTGTCCCAGCTGCAGAGCCCATCATCCCCTCGTTGCAAACCGCAGGAATCATTTCCATTCCTTCCTTCTGGCCGCATTAATTTCAGGCTTGTTTGTAGCAGGATTTTTTCTTATGTCCTCATTTCTTAATTCCTCATTTTCCCATCAGTCTCCCAAGCACCACAAATGCACAGTGTTGGCAGGACAGTGATGAACTTCATCCAATCTTCTCTCTCAGTTGTGCCTTCTTTCCTTGTCCTCCTCCAAGGGAAGGACAAGCAAAGACTCCAAACCTCTGTGACCAGGTCCAGTGCTCATGTCCTCTATTTTCATGTTATTTTAACCTCAAATGTTAGATGTCCTAAGGTTTTCTTACTCTCCAGAGTAACTATCACCAACAGAGCATCACTGTAAAGCACCCAGAGCCTGAGCAGAACCACCCAGCTGCAGGCAGCAGCACAGTTGTGAAAGGGGGAATGTAGCAAACACGGAGTTTACACACAGACAGAGACACTGTGAGCTGGTGACAAGTAGTACAAAGACTTATTTGATGCAAAGACAGAATGACTGCATTGCTTATGTCAAAAAAAGATCAGTGGAAGCATAACAACAGAGCATTCTGCATGCTACACACACCGCATAAAGCACAAAAAATACTCTTTATGTTTCCTGCGCTTTTCTAGCCTGGTTTCTCAGGAAAAAAACAAGAGCCGTGCAATTGTTCTGTCACTCATTGCTTCCCCAAATAACTTTTGAACCTGTTGGCTGATCTCAGGTTTGACAGATAGGCTGAGGTCTCAAAGGGATCACGTTCCTATCACATGCGTGAAAATAATAGAGACTCAACCCGGTGCCTTTGCCGAGCTGCCCCCCGCGCCGTGCCTGCCTCTGCTCTGAACCTCAGGGGTACCAATTAGCCCAGGAGCCAGAGCAGCTCTGTGGAGCAGGGAGCAGCTGGGGGAATGCTTGCTTACATCTTCTGACGATGCTCCCAGCACAAACACCGGTGCCGCGCTCTGGCCTCCAGACGCGCTGAGAGGAGGGCTCAGCGCTCCAGCCACAGGACACAGCCAGGGCAGAGCTCAGGCCACTTCCTCCCAGCTCAGAAAGGCACAGCAGAGTCCCAGAATGCCCCTGCTCCCAGCCCCAGCTGGCCTTGGTGTGTTTGGTGCTTGGTTTGTCCTCAAACCCCAAAGTCACTGATGGTGCCTGTAGGCTCCCATGTGCTGTTGGTGCCAGTGCTCCAAGTCTGCCCTGTGCTCCCAAGGATCACCAATAAATGGCATTTCCTTCCCTGCCTGCCCCTCAGAGCTGCAATCAGCAGTTCAACCTCTGAGCTCCTAAAGCACTCATGCATCTTCTTGCTGGCCTCACCAAAACACTGAGAAGCGTTGCCTGGCAAAGAGCAAGATTTCTGTTCAGTGTAAGGGGATGTGTATGACAGGGAAGCTACAGGACTCTCATTCTAATAGCCAATGCTGCTAATTAAAACTGTTTTGGAAGATCTACAGCCAGCATATAAATCACCCCTCTATATGCTATAAATAAGAGGCAGATATGGAATTGAATAGCTCCCATTTGTCAACGGAATGAAGAGATTTGATTGTGTCTTTTTGAATAATAAATCCAGACATACCTAGCAGGGCACGGAGAGTTGCTCCAAGTGTCTCTTTTATCAAACAACAATGATTATATTATAGGGTTTGCATTATGGGCCATCATCCATTTCTCTTGTTTTCTCATTTATTGCTGACATCCTCCCTCCCAGATGAAACATTTTGCTCTGCACAGAATGTGCTCATGCAAAGATCTCAGGAGCCAGGCGGGAGCAAAAACTACTGAGTCTCCTGATGCAGTGTGCACCTACCAGGATGTATCACAGAGCAGAATGGAGTTTGTAGGGAAACTGAACTGTGGGAGCCTAAATACACAGGTTTTTCACCCTAAATACACAGGTTTTTCACCCTATCCTTTTTTCCACAGTGCTTCTAAAGGACACTCAAAAGACACTGGGTATCAGACAGAGGAGAGTCAATTCATTCTTATTGGCAACAGATGTCCATTTATGCAAAATAATTCAGAGAAGCAAAGATAAAGTCCTGAAGATCATCTTAAAACATCAGTGAACAATGGAAACTCCAAAGGCATCCACACACAAGAAGCAGAGTCTTAAATTAATAAATAATAATAACAATAATAATGATAATACCTTGCTCCTGTGTGGAATTCTCTTTCCAACCATGAACACTACATTCCACTCACAGCCACCATGTCTGTCTCACTGGAAAAGAAAACAAACAAATGGGCACCAATTAGAAAAGGGCATTTATTAATGCTAAGTTCAGAGTAGCTTCAAATTTTGCACATGCACTCATAAAATAGAAGATTTAGGATTCCCTGTCACACGGAAGGCTGCAGAAGGTTAATTGAGTTCACTGTAGAAGTATCATTACCTCTATAACACACCTAAGGAAAAAAGCACAGCAGTCAGGTTATGAAGATAGATTTATTTTAAGCCTCAAAAACTATTTGTCACATTTTTGCCCTCTAGCAGGGTGAGGATTCCTCTCGCTTTGTCCCTAAACTCCAGTGCAGCTGAACAGCAACTTCCACAGCATTTCCTCGTCTGTGGATTTCACACCCTGGCACAGAGGAGCCCTTGTCCCACCCACTGATAGACTGAGGCAGAGAAGTCGTGACCTCTGGCCTCTATTCCCATTTTCCCAAAGGAAAAGCATTCTCTGGGAGGGACGGCAGGATTTCCTCTCCCCTGCTGAAGGACCAGCTGCTGGCTGGAAGACAGTGAAACCAGCTCAAGGAGCTGCAGAGAAATTCTTATTTCTTATTTAATTAATTCTTATTTCTTAAATTCTTATTTAATTCTTATGGGCTGTGCCTTTATCCTTGCTTCTACTGGAGCTTAAAGTGGAGAGAATCAAGGGAGAAATCTTCCCATCTGGGATCCCTCATCCCCCCTTCCAAGCAGGGCAGCAACTGCCCACAGTCCCCTCAATATCCCTGGGATAAAGAGCATCTCTGTGTCCTGCCTCTCATCTGCCCAGGCTGGGAAAGCTCTGACCTAGGTGTGCTTATTTTACCAACAGGAACTGTAAATCGGGATGGTTTTATTATTTTGGGGTTATGTTTGCCAATAAAAAGGAAAAGACAGCGCAGGCTGAAAGAATTTGATGGCTACACCATTATTTTGAAATCCCAGCGTGCCTCCCGAGGCGCTGACCTGCCTGTCTGCCCTCCCCTTGCTCCCCGGAGTTTCTGAGTCTAAATAATGTCCTAGGCAGCACAAGCCAGGCCATGGCTCCCATGTCACCAACTCTGCAAACACTCTGCAGTCACTGTTTGGTGCCTGATGCTGACACAAAAGCTACTGCAGAGCGATTCACAGCCCAGGCACACGCACACAGAGCACAAAGCAGGCAGATGGGCCTCAGAGCACAAAGAGGATAGAACATCATTTTAACAAAATCCATTTGTTCGGATGACCCGAACTTGAAATTAAGGTGTTGAAATCCAAGACAAAGAGGATTTCTGATTGGCAGCCAGTGATGTCAGCGCTGTGCCAATTACAGAGGGAATTCATGTGGCCGCCTTTAAAAAGAAATAATTCCCTCCCTGATACAGCAATAAGACATTGTAGACAGCCCATTTGCAGGGGATTACGCGGCACTTCTCAGGTAGTTAAAGTCACTGAGCCTTTTGACCTTGTGCCTCCTAACACTACTGGAGGCACAATCACCCAGGGACACGCTGCTTATCATGTGTGTCTTATTGCTTAAACAGAGCCAGCCACCCAGCAACCTGAGCCCGCCACCCCGGGCTCTTTGCCTATGAATTATTACGCCGAAACAACGCGAACATAATAAACAGCACTATTTATTAGCTTATCCTATGATTTCAGAGATGACTACACAGACTGAGAAAGTCGAGGAAGCCTGTGCCAGGCTGGAGTGAAAGCATTTCTCAGGTCACTGCCTTAAACACAGATATTTCGTGCTACCACGATGCTCGCGCGAGGCGAGTAAATCTTTGCACGCTGCAATCTTGAAGTGGCTGGAATTAATCGTCCCTCCAGATGGGATCCGAGCTCACTCACTGCCATAACGTTCAGCATGTAATGAACACCGGGCAAGGTGAAAATTGATATCAAGAGCACTTCTAAGAGCTAAAAAGTTAACACCTAAATTGGAAATCAATATATGCTGTAAGTATTGATCAGCAGAACAGAAATCCTCAGGTTTTTGCCTCTGCTGAGTGGATGCTGTTGGAGGCTGAGCTGAAGTGACACAGAAACACCCTACTTCAATAGTTATTTTTTAAAAAAGCACAAAGCAACCCAACCTTCTGCCTCATGGAGTGATTGTCTAACCCTTCCACAAGTGCATCCATGCAGAACAACCAGGAACGTGCCAAGCCAGGTGTCAGCAGAGACTTTTTACTGTCCCTGAGTTTGTGAAGTCATGCTTTTGTCCTCAACACAAAGAGAAGAAGCCAGAGCTGAGGAGCAGCACCTCGGAGGAGGGTGGATGGCCTTTGGTGCAGGCATGGCGAGGGCACATCCGTGCCTGGTGCTGCATTTTGAGCTTGCTGAGCACACGGGAGCCCAGGTCTCACCTCTGCAGAGCATTCACAGCTCTTCTCAGGCGCTCGCACAAAGGCAGCTCTGCTGCTTTGGCAGGGGGATCTCTGCACAGAGCCCTGCTCTGGTGGGGACACAGCTCCCAGGGTGGGTAGGAGGTGAGGAGCAGCTCAGAATGTGTCATCCCATGCCGTGTATCTGCTCAAAGCCAGCTCTTCAAACACGCTGATGAATGAAAGGGCTGTGAAAAACAAATGTCTCATTGTTTGAGTGCTCCAGCCTGCAAGGAAGCAGGAATTTCTGTGCTCTACATCAAAGAAACACTTGACCCCTATGTGATCAATTCCTCCTCCTAATTATTACGCGCTGAAAGACCTGAACTTCTGCGAAGTCTCCCAGGTGAAAAGGGATAAGACTATCTCAGGAAAGGTTAGAAAATCCGTACATTTCTATAAATATTTGTTGGTCTTCATTCCTTTAACTTTGCATGATTAAATACAGCCTGCTTCTGTTCTTCCACTTTATCCTCCGGGGAAATTTATCATCAAAATTATTGTACAGCATTCATTACTCTAGCCTCATTTAAAACCTTGCCCTACTTATTATTTAGGCTGCAAAAAAAAATGTTGCTTTGTATAGTATTTCCTATAATAGTCTCAATCATTACATTTAAAAGATTGCTGTAAGGCAGCTTAGCCTGCATTAGAGGAAAATAAAGTGGGATGCCATAGTTAAGTGTTACATTACAGTTCTAATTCAGCTTTTGTTTCCCAAATCATAACAATGCAATGTTTCAGTTCCTTAAAAGGCTCTCGCTGCTCATTAGCAGCATCCAGGACTTCAGGATTTCAAAGGGACATCGAATGGTTCTTCTCCAGCTTAAAAAGTGGTGGGGAAAGGCAGAGGGATGGGGAGGAATGGAAGGGAGGCAGGAGACTCCATCAATTCAGAGGCGGGGCTGTCTTTTAAATCAGTGGTGCAGGGAACACTCTGTGACAGAACAGCAGGGAATGCAAACAAATTATGTTTGTTTAGCCCTTGCTCAAAATTTCTGTTTAGGACAGAGAGACATACACAGCTCTTGAAAAGAAAAAATGCAATATTTAAATGTAAGGGAAAAAATTAACTTAAATCCCAATAGTGGTACATGAAGCCTCTCAATTTGGGCTCCTTTAATAATGAGACTGCTCTGATGCTGAGTACCTTTGCTGGCCTTTCAGATAACACTGAACACGTGTTTGTCCAACCCTTCTGTGCTCCTGAAAAAGCACAACTGGTCCTGCACTGCAGACCCTGCTGGGGAGGTGGTCATGTAAAAAGCATCTCCTCCCCATTAGCAGCCCTACCAAATCTCCTACGTGGGCTGCAGAACCAAGGATTTTTGCTTCTGGTTTGATCACATCGAACTCAAACTGAAATCACAGGGTGGGCAAAAGCCACTCATTAACACAGAACTTTTTTTTTTTTTTTTTTGAGGTTATGTCATGTATTTACTGTTTAGGTTGTTCTGTCCTCCCCACTGCCTTCCTGGACCTGACTGACCTCAGTGGCTTTTTGCTACCCCAGACCTGGCAATGCTTCCCTCTCTTGTCCATCCCAAATCAAAGACCTGATACAGGCCTTAGGAACACACAAGGAACCCCTGGTTTAACCCTCAGCAATGGTGAAAATTCCCCAGTTATTCCTAATCTTCGCTTCAGGTTTTGATTCCTGACTCTACTTTTCCCTTTCACCCACCCACCTTGTCTTTCTGACTGTTTTCTACAAGGGGCCTTGCAAAGACCTTTCAGCATCTTAAATAAATGAGATAAGCCAGTTCCTCTCTCTTCCTTTCGTATTGACAAGTTCAAAGACTTCGAGGAGATTAAGAGAGAAAGACTGTAAGTGACCTGCTGGGTCATCAAACCTAGGCTTTCCCTATCACTTCCAGCCATATCCTACACTACCTTTCTACTGGATAAGCCTGATCTTATCAGCATCTCCCAAATGTTTTCTCTTTTTTTTTTTCCTTATCATTTGAACCAGTTTACGAGGTACAAATGGAAGGATTAGTGGTCTGTAACTCCCTGGATCATTTTCTTCCTGGTGTCACCAGAAAGCATCTTGTCTTTTCTATCCATTGAGCACACACATTGCTCATTACCCATGAGAAGGCAAAAAGAGGTGAGTTTTGGTGGAAGGGAAGGGAAGGAAGGCAGAGTTAATGTTCATACAAGATGTACTGCCAACTCTGGTACATGCAAATTGGTGGAAAAACGAAAATTCCTATTTTATCACAGAATCACAGAATGGTTTAGGTTGGAAGGGACCTCAAAAATCATTCAGTTCCAACCCACCCCCCAGGCAGGGACACTTTCCACTGGAGAGAGTGGTCAAGGGAACGATCAATAATTTCCTTGGCTATTATTTAATCATTAAACTTCACAGATAAATAAATATTATTTTATTTTCTACCACTAATTGTATGGATTTGGAGCTAATAATGAAAAATATGCAACATCCTGCTATTTGTCATGCACCAAACACAGCTTTCCCATAATTCTGGTCAGCAGAGGCTCTTCCTGATCGCTTCCAATGAATGTCCACGTGCTGCCGATGCTGGAGGGACGGTGCTCATTAGCTGTGCTGTGCAAATGGGGCAAACCACCCTCCACCAACCCCACAGACAGCCAGCTCTGAGTGCCAGCAGCTGCTCAGCACACCCAGATGCACGTTGGCAATCCTGCTGGCTTTCAAAATCCGTTTGGAAAATCCATAATGCTAAAACGCCCCTATCGCCGTGAGAGGGTTTTCCCAGGAGGGAAGTATTTTGTGCAGGCTCTCCCCAGTCGTTTAAGTGCATAAAAAGCTTTAGGTCTGGCTGTAAAGAGCAGCAGAGACCTCACCCAGAGGGGAGGCCTTTCAGTTCAGGACTAGGAGAGGTCAAACATCACCACGGCTCTCTGGCCACGGGTGATTTCCAGGAGAGCAGAGCCACAGCCACGTGCTACACAAACACACCAGGTTACAGCACTCACACACGAGGCAGCAGCCTGTCACCCCCTCTGGGTCCCCAAACCTCTTCCTACACACAGCAAATGTGGCAGGACACAATTTCACCTCCTGAAGCTGATGTGTGAAACCAAAACCCAAAGCAGGTTCCTGGAGCAACCTCGAGAGCACACAGGAGTGTGCAGAGCTTGAACTGGACAGCACCCACTAATGCAGCACAAATGAGGATAGAGGTGAAGCCAAACAGATGCTCAACACTTCGAGAGGAAGGGGAGGAAGAAATCTGGATTTTTTTTTTTTTTAGTGACACATTAATTCTGTAACTTGCCATACAACCTTCTTTTCTTCAGAAAAAAATAAGCATACTGTTTGTTTTCTGTAACAAATTGTCACTGTCCTCTCTCTTATGAAACCAATCTATCTGTACTTGGATATTCTGAAAAACAGCAAAACCCTTACATAAGCATTTAGACAAAAAAAAGATTAACCAAAACACTTGCAACCAAACATGACCCCCATGGAGAGCCCCTCTGTTGTGGCCTGACCACACTCCCCCATTCCCAAACATCCCACATTGCTGGGCAGGGAGGAGGCAGAGGAATCAGGCATGAAAAACTGGACTTGGGACCGAGAAGAAGTGGAAGGTGGTGTATTAGTTTTTATCTTTGTTTCTCACCATCCTGCTGTTTTTAAGTGGAAAAAATCAAAATAATTTTCCCAGTCCAGTCTGATTGTATCCCATGTATTGTATTTCCATGTGGGAGCCTTAACGACACCACCCACTCCTGACACCCAGGTGACTTTCCACCAGCAAAAGGAAAACCACCAGCACTGAGGGGATGGTTGGGGGATTATCAGCTGGTTGTCAGAAGATGACTCACAGAAATCACACACCTCCTCCTCCATCTCAAACCTGAAGCAATGAGCTGTCAGGTTGGCAAGTGGCTTTTCTGTCCCAGACCTTCCAAAAGAGCTGATTTTAAACATTTTAAGCAGAAAGGTCCAAGTCTCTAACTTGAAGGGATACATCTTTTCCCGTGGTCCTTTTTGCAGCTTTTACAAGAGGTCAACCAGTAAAACAAAGTGGTCGGACCATCAAATGCTTGCTGTGCTTGAGGTGGCTGATTTTGACTTCTGAGTAGCTGGATCTAATTCCCTGTCAGCTCACTGTCACGCTCCCCTCCCCAGCCCCTGAGTCTCTTATCTGTTAAAAATGAAAGGTTTTGAACAGGAGCGAAGGTCATCTCTGCCTGTGCTTCTGTTCCACAGCCAGTGTTGTAGAACAAATACTGATGAGGATCATGATGATAATGAGGAAAATAATAATGAGCATTGATCTCGATGGAGATGCTCCTCCGTTCTACCCAGGCCACTGAGATGAGACTCAGGAATCCCCAGACATAAAGGATGTGTCACACAAAACTTTAATTAACAGCAAATCACAACCCAAATGACATATTCCCCCCCCCCCACACTCTCAATTTTCATAACTGACTTTTCACAACAAAACTCCAGGGGACATTTGAAACCAGAGAAGAAAGCAAAAATCTTCTGCCTCCACGTACAGCTGGCTACGCCAAGGGAGCCAGCCAGCCATGATTCCTCTCTGATTTTGTACAGCACGAACCAGGAGCAGCTCCAGCCCAGTCCAGGGAGAGACATCAGCAGAGAGCAGAGGAGAGTGAGGTCTGGCGTGCTCCAGGGAGGCACACTTGGCACTGTGATATTCCACAGCTTGCCAGTGCCCTCGGTGCCACCAAACACACCTCAGGCTCCCACAGCTCCCCTGGGGGACACTTCTCACTCCTCCAGCATTTCCCCCACACAGACAAATTAACCTGGGTCACTTGCCCAGGAGAGCACTGTGAGGGACCAGGCTTTGCTGGCCAGGTCCCCTCGTTCTCAGCAAGGAGCCCTGGGGTCAGTCCTGGCACTGTGGCAGCTCCACAGATTTCCAAGGTTGCTCCTAACTCCTATCGGGATCAGAAGAAATCAGTGCTCAAGGGAAAAGTCATGTAGCTGTGAATAATCAGAAAGAAGTGTTCAGGACTGAAATATTTACTTTTCAGATATGATTTTTGCTGGTGGCGTTTCTGTAATATAAATATTTTAATCTTGTTTTCAAGTGCCAGACTTTTTGGGGTTTTCCCAATAAATATGAAATATTTTTTGATTGACACACTCCTCTATAACTGCTCACACAAGGCACCAGGCAGGCAAACATGGGTTCCCTTTCTGTAAAAGCCTAAGGGAGATCTTGTTTATCAAAAAATGCAACATGTAGAATTCTTTAAAAGACTGTTTGTTTTTTTTTTTAATAACTACCATGAAGTGGTCGACTCATTTTATGGACTAAGTAGGAGGAAGTAAGGAACATCTCAGGCAATTCCATGCATTTATATCCATTACATATTAACTCATTTCATATTGATCATGGAAAGAATAAATTGTTCAGATTAAATCAATCTCCAGTGGGATAAGGTCAGAGACTTGTGCTATTAACTGCAATTGGCCACTTAAGGAGATACCAGCAGAATAGCTAAAAAACCCAGGTTCATCTTCCAGTGATAACATATCCCATAAATATTCCCCATGGGAAAGTTCACGAAAAGCCCCAGCTAAATTCTGAGTACAACAGGAAATAGGTAAGAGGAGTTTCAGAGTTCCAGCCTATTGTTCAGCCATCTCTCCTCCCTGCAAGCAGCTTCTACCCAATAAAGACCAGCCCTTCCTGACACGAGGAGATTCAGCTGATGAAGCAAAGATTCAAACCAGAAGGACACGAGGCTGCACAGCCCCATCCCTCCTACATGGCTCTGCATGGGCAGAATCAACATTTACAGCCCTGGGCAGACAAGTAGCAAAGAATTCCTGATCCTACCTTTGGGAGAAATAAATAATCATGCTTTAAAAAACAGCAGTGAGAAATAAAAGGCCAAGTTTGGATAAAATTCAAGCAAAGGCAGTCTTGCAAATCGTAGCTTAGGCAGCTTGGAGTGCTGTAAGACAGGGACCTGTAACCTAATTGAAGTGAATAGCTTGAAGTGCTCTGCTATTAGGGAATCAAAGCTCTGGCATCTCTGCTGCAGTGTCTGTGAAACAGCAATAACAGTGTTTGCCCACCTTACAGAGATAATAGAAGTGGTTACGTTTGTGCAGAAATGTGATCATGTAAAAAGCACTGTGGTATAAAAGTGCTAAATATTATTATTAGGTGTATGTTTTGGTACTCCAAAAAGTACAATTTATTCAAGCTCTTCTATTTCTTTGACACTTGTAAGAGGCTTCCAATGTGGCTTAAAACCCCTGCTCAAAAATAAACATCAGAATAATGAGCTTTCCTTATTTAATTCACCGAATAGGCACAATAAGCTCATGTTTAAACAAAAAATGAAAAGGAAACTTGCTGCTGTGCCAGAACAGCAGCACAATCAATTTTAATTAGCATTGCTCATTGTGGGAAATGATAAGGTATCAGTCATAGTAATTGGTGGTGTTGACAATTAGTCAAAGTTATTAACATCTCAAGACCCAGGACAAAAAAAGCTTGCTGAATTTTAAATATCTGGAGAAGGCTTGCCTCGAAATCCTTAATTTTCACACAGTCTGAAAACATTGCTCAGATTTATTATTTGTTAGCTTCCCATCAGAGCACAAGCTCTGGGATAACGCCACCAACCCGACATCGCTGGCGCCCGATCCATCCAAGCTCCCCACTGCTGGGAGTGGGGCTCCCTCCTCCCCTCCCCTCCCCAGCCCTGCTTCCCACCTCTCCCCCTTTGTTTCCTTGTTTTGTGCTCCTGATGCTCATCCCAGACTGACTGCACCAGGAAATGCTGCCAGGCAAGGGAAGGGCCTTGGAGCTGCAGCATCTCCAGCAAGGTGCCGTGCAGGAACAGGAGCCTTTGGGTGCCCAGAGCTGAGGGGGATGCAGCTGCCTGCAGGGATGGCCTGGAGCACCTCATTCCAGCACAGGCAATGCCTCGGGCCTCTGAGAAGCTCAGGTGCAAAGCCAAGCTCAGGTGTAAGGCAAAGTCTATGCCAAGACACAATATAGGGCCCTTCAGGGTTTTGTCCTGGTCTCTCTTACCCCTGGGCAGCCCCACAAATGTCCTGCCTGTGTTTGCTCTCCGACTTCTGCCGAGAGAGAATCTGGCACAGGAGGTCAGAGATTACATGAGCCAGGTGAGCAAACCAGAGAGCCCACGTGTGTGGGCCACATCAGAACCGACACAAGGATTTCTGATCTTTCAGTAAAGTTTATGGGTTAACACCAGGTTATTTTTCTGGCACCAAATTCTCCACTTGGCTACTTGTACCTTCATGTATTAGTGGGGAATTCCTGAGACACCCAGTTAAGTAGGTGCTTAGAGCAGCAAATGACCCACCTCAATGAGCTGCATAAGGATCACTTATGGACACAGCTGATGTACACAAAAAAAGGCAGAAAAACATTGTCCAAAAAGCATTTAGTTAATCTGACAGACCCCTGACCACCTGCCCTAGAAGACAAAGATCATGGAGATACTCCGTCAATTGTTTTCTGCTAGAGTTTCAGTGAAAACTCAATATATTCCACCTCCTACATCCTGCTGTCCCTTCCTTGTAAATAAGATGTGTATAATACTGCAATAGCCATCCTTCTGGTGCAAGTAGGTGTTACAGTTTAAAATAGCAGAGGTGACATGTATTACTCATTTGTCCTTTTGTTCGCTTTAATGAGTTTATTTGTATGGAAATTAAAAGCCAGATATAAACACCATCTCTTTCCCTAACATATGTATCTGTTACACAACCACGGTGATTCTCCTGACCCTTCTCCTACAACTACCACTCCCAAACTGGTGCAGCCTTTCAAGAAACAGAGCAAAACACAAAGCTGCCACAAAGGAGCAAATCCTGCCTGGCAGATGCTGCCGAGCTGCACCACTGGCACAACTGTCAGAAAGCACAGTCCTGAAAGAAACTCCCCCAAAACCCAACTGAGATTCAAAGCAAAGAAACTCTGATTTAAATTCCCTCTCAGGCACCAGCTCACAGCAGCAGCAGCAGCGGGGCTCTGCCACTGTGGCCGCCAGATAAACACCATTTTCAAGGTCAATTTCCTATGACCAGTTGCTTCATTTCTCATCATTTTCTGTCCAACTTCATAGATTACCACTTAAAATTGATTTATTCTTTCCCTTCCCAGCATTACTTTGCACTTCATTTAAAAGGGAAGGGGGGGATTTTTCTCTCTGTTCCACACATCAACGCCATCATAAGACGATGGGCTCAGCTGGGTTGCAATTGACTGAAACGACTGCTCAGTAAAGCAGCGCATTGTAAAAGCCAAACCAAACCAAGAGGCACCTTCCAGCCATTCCCCCCCTCTTCCCCACTGCTAGAAATATTGTTTTTTGGAGAGGTGACTCGAGTTTTTACGTATGGAGCTCTGTCGTAAAGCAATGTTTTCATAGCCCCTAACAGAAAACTGAAGTTGTGTTGAGGTCTGGTTTGAGGTTCCTCCTGCAGGCCGGTAGCAGTGGCACTGGAGATCAGATTAAAGCTGACAGAGATGAAACTGTGCTGGCCCACATCCTTGGGCTTGCTCCAGGGCCTCTCATCTGCATTTCATCGTGATGTGAGCACATGTTCCCATCATTGGTACACTCATCTGCATCACTCTGAATGTTAATCACGGGCTAACCCAATTTCTTCAGCAAATTTATTACTTACTGTTCATTAAAGTTCATAAAACCTAATGTGAGGCTGAAAGAAGCAGAACACCCTCACCGAGGATTCCTCAGCAATTCAGAGGTGTGACATCAGCCTGAGGAGCTCCTCCTTCCAAGGTGGGTGCCAGAATCTTTCAGCCATTCTCAGGGGATGGGAGGGGACGGAGGGAGTGAGGTACAAAGAGCTGTGACAGCCCTTCAGAAATCCCTGGAAATGCCATTCCTGTCAGAACTCACTCAACAAAACAAACCAGGATTTCTTTCCAGAGTCATTTAAATTTTTTTTTCTTTTTCAATGAACAAGGAAAAAGAATCAAGGCTTCCCATCAATGTGGGGATGTGAGGGGAAGGGAACTGAGCTAAGAGGAGGGGATCACAGGACAGCACTCACAGGGAGAATCTCAGCAGCACACACTGCAAACATTCAGGTTTTCCTGGCATTGGGAATTGTGGGCTGTCCTCATGATGTCCCCAACAGCTGGATCTGACAAATGACACTTTACTGCCCCTTGGATTTACTGGAAATGCATGGCAGGAACACACTTGAACAACACTCACATGCTTAAACCTAAGCATGTGCTTAAATGCTGTGCTGACCAGGGCTCAGAGAAGCTGTGTTTGTGGCTTTTATGGAAAGGGATAATTTACTGTATTCCAGTCAACAGCCAACATTACCATCTACCTCCCCAACGAACTCTGTGCATCTGAAATGATCTCAGTTTGCTACACCAGTTCCTCAAAACCTCGGGAACACACACAAATCCAAGCCTCAGACATCCCGAGTGGAAACTGCTAAAATTCTCCAAAGGACATTATGATTGAAATATTCAATCAGATGATGCTACCATCAGAATAATGAAGCCTTTGGAGGATTTGCTTCATTGAGTATGAAATAATTCTGAGAGACACTTAAAAGGAAGAAACCATGTCTGTGGGAAGAAACAGGACCGATTTTTTGCCAGAAGGAGGATTATTCTGCAAGCCAGAAAATGACACTTCTTGGTAACCCAACATCAGATCTGCTCCTAGGCTAAAATTAGATGTCACAAAATATATTAATATAATTTTTGCACAGCTGTGTAAATGAAAATACATCTGTGAGAAAAGAAAAATTACAGATGCTTACCCTCTCCTTTCCCCAAAATTTCCATAACCACAGAACGATTCAGCCTGAAATTAGAAATTTGCTCTCTCCTTTAATTAAATCAATTTGCATTTTTCTTTTCCTCAGCTGATTAAATAACAGAAAAGCACAAAGGTGAAGGTGTGTTTTGTGATTAAAGCATTGGACAAAGACCCTGGAGGAGGGAATTCAATTCCTGGTCCTGTCACAGGACTTCCTCTGTGACCTTGTGCTCAATCTCTTTGCACCTCTTTTCCCCATGTGCAAAGATGGATATTACACACTCTCCCTCACAATAATCTGTTGGATCATGAGCTCTGCAGGGACAGGACTGTCTGTTAAAGCTTTCAGGGAGGGAATTGCAGAGGGATGTTCTGCTGTCCTCCCTTCAGACCCACAGTGGCAGCAGCAAGGCTGTGACCTCTCACTGCCACCACCATGTGGGACAAGCCCGGGTACAAGGAACACAAAAGGGGTTCAAGGGAACTTGCAGGGCTTCTCCGTGACTTCTGCCCATTTTTCCACGAGGTAACTCCAAAGCTTGGGCCTGTGAGCTGCACAGAGCAGTGCAGGGTGGAACAGCAGCTCAGCAGGGTGAGGTCTGCACTGAAGTCCAAAGCAAGACAGGGACAAATGTTTAATGCCATTCTGTTTTCCAGGTCCTAATCCCATTTCCCAGAGCATGGCATCACACAGCACTGCATTTTTTGCAAGCAAGGCTGAGGTATCCCCTAAAGAGGGTGTAAAACCTGACTTTAATAAGGCCAAACCATCCCACAGCTCTCCATGGGGACAGGACTGTGTATGAGCCTTAGAGCTGAATGATCACAAATGCTGCCAAGAGAAAATAAGAATTCATCTCAGGAAAGAGACTGGATCCTAACAGAATTATTTTAGAGCACAATAACACACCAAGCTGTCTTCATCAGCTCTATTACTCTTGCCCTGCTTGACTGCAAGCACATTGCATCAAATCGGTGGCAGGAAAATTAATATCTTCAAAAGGAAACAGTTCACCACATCGCACACAGTCCAGCTCCCCTAATGATAAGTTCCCTGATAGAGATGATCTTCAAAACCCCAGTGGCCATAAGAGACTCTATGGAATTCATCAGTTTTGATGATTGGTTTGTTGGGATTTTTTTTTAATTGAACCAAAATACAGTTTTGAAAGAATATTCGTAGCCATGCTGTTTTAAGGGATTAACAAGCCATTATGTACTAGAGCATGCATACATAATGGAATCGGCAAACAGGAATCAGCAAGTAATCTTCTGCCCCCACAAAGACGAATGTGTAATTGCCAGAAGCACCGGGGGAATTTCTGCCTTTTGTTAAAGCTTCAGGAGGTGACTGTTGTCAAATTTGACAGAAATACTGACTGCAACAATCAGTTATGGACATGAAAGTTACTGTTTCACACAATAACAAACTTTCATTACAGTTGGGAGTGAGAGCCTGGGTATTGATTTGCAGATGTAAGTGCTAACTGTTATTATTTAGTAGATTATGGGAACAGAGCAGTGAGTTTCTGAACACTACACACAAAGAGAGGCATGACATGCAAGATGAATTTTATGAAGCAAATCTTCTTCATGGAGCCTTTACACTGATACAGCCTCATTTTAATTCCATAAACGGGGAGCTGATAGGCCCCACATTTCCCTGAGCAATTGCTTTCCCATTAAGAACTTGCATCAAACTGAAACACCATGGGGGAGAGCAGGGCACAAAGAATAAATATCAGAACGAAACCCAGAAATGTGGCAATGTTACAGAGCTAAAGCAAAGCCTGTGGCTTTACAGAACAAACAGATTCACAGCATGACAGTGAGAGAGCAGCCAAAGAGAGGTACCACAAAAATCCTTCCCCTGTGACCATCTGCGTGTTCAGGCCTTGGGGATCTTCTGAGTTCCTTCCTGGGGTGAGGGTTCTGCAGAAACGTTCTCATCCTTAGGTATACAGAAGGCAAACAATGTCTAGTAGGAGTCTCACTATAGATTAAGAGATTTCTTTTGTATTTCTTTACTAGAAGGGCTGAAATGTCCCAACATGTCCTGTGGGAGGAGCCTGTCTGAGAACGCTCCTGAGGAACTGAAAAAGTGACAGTAAGAAATGCATCTGCCCAAATCATTGTGACAGAACTAACTCATATGCATTTCTTGGAAAAAGTAAATATTCTCTGCTGTTACCCTCTCTGTACTTTTACTCTTTGAAGTTTTTTCACTCCAAAGTAGCCTTTAGAGTTTTTGGTACTGGTACCAAACCCTATTAAGCAGCACAGGTGACAGCAGACCCTTTCTTGAAAGCTCAGGCAAGGGAGGGATGCCAAGAAGACATCATCCAAATAACTCCTAAGATTTCCACGAGCTCCTTCCATAACACACAATTTCTTAATGCAAATAGTTGTTCCAGGTTCTTACCTGGTATCTTTTTGTCCATGGAAAGATATGCAATAAGAAATAAATTGTTAATAGCTTTAAGAGCTGAGATCAGGTGGTTGTGCCCAAGGCAGCAGAGAAGCTCATTTACTCATCAAACACCTTAGGTGAGAAGCTGATAGAACAGCAGAGTTTTGAATGGAGCTGCAGGATCATGAAACAGGAAACGAGGTTTGTTATGCTCTTATTTTTACCCATTGACTGTATAAGCTGCTGTAATCAATCATAACCTCTCCAGAAATAGCATCACAGTGCTGGAGTGGGGACAGTCTGTGCAGGAACTGCTTATTCCTTGCTGCTCCACATGAAAAGATTCTCCATGAAAGAGTTGTGGCAGAGTTTCGTGTCCCATGGCTGAGCCCCACCAGCCCAATGCCACTGCACCAGGTTTTAACCTTGTTATTCCTTTGCATTGGTCACTCCCAGAATAACTGCATAACTTCCCTCCTCTATTTTCTAAGCAAATCACACACAAACTACTGCTGGCCAAGCCAGAAAAACTGCATGCAGGTGTTTAAAAGCAAGGCTAAAAATAAAAAGCGATTAACAGACCTGTTAAAATACACAGAATTCCTTTCACATTTCCATCAGGGCTGAGGAGTCAGGTGCAGGAGAAAGCAATGCTGTGGATAACACACACACTCCCTTCAAAACCTCATTATGCTGTAGCACATCAGTATTCCAGCAACATCCTGGGTGGGAAGTTGTAGCAATATCGATAAATTATATTCTGTCCACATCACTTGGGTGCCAGTAATGTTTCAAAAAGCCTGAAGGATCAGTGGGTGACTCTTACAATGTATATATAAAGAGAAATCTTGTTTTGTCTCCCTAGAGACAGTTTCTCTTCTAATGGAGTGTGGTCAGAGGGGTTCTGCTTAATTCATGCATTTAACTCTAGATCTCCATCACTTTGCAGTGGTTTTGTGCTAACTACAATGTATAGAGGCCATTAGGAAGCACGACTAAGATTGACTTTCCTTCCTTCATGGATTATACAGAAGGAATGGGAGCAAGCCGGGCTCATTAGCATACGTTTAAAGAGTTCACGGGGTTGGCAGTAGCAGAAAGTACCCAGCAACCAGCAGAGACGTTTAATTCTAAACCTTACACATCAACAATAAAAGGAATATCTCTCCTTCTCACTGTTACATCATTAAATGAACCAGAAGGAGCTAAACCAGGACCTCTGGAGGTGCTGACAACAGAGAGTTGTCTGAGCTTGGCGGAGGATAACATGAATTTTAATTATCGCAGCGTACTGCTAGAGTGCTTATTCCCCTTCAGTGGAAGGAATTAGTGCTGAGATGTGTGCCTGGAGCCCTGGGGTGCAGCCAGGCACTCGAGGAACTGGGCTGAGTGTCTCTGGAGCCCTGGGAGCCTCCAGACAGGGTCTCTGGAGCCTGGGGAGCAGTGGTCCAGCCTGGCCACACCACGGTGATTTCTGGCCCCCTAAGCTGGGCTGCAGCCTGCAAACCCCAGCCTGCACCTGGAACCCAGCAGGAGAGGCAGCAGCCCTCCAGCACCCTCAGCTGCCTCACCCAGAGAAACCCAGCCTGGCAAACTTGGCTCAAGCTGGATGAATCAAGGCTGGTTTTCCACGGGAACAGCCCTGCGGGGAAGGTGCCAAACAGCACATCCCCCACTCCTCCTCTCTCCCAGTCTGCAGCTGGGCCCTTTAGGACTGATGTGAAAACACCACCGTGCTCACATCAGCCTTGCAGGCACGCCAGGGATGCCTCACCTGAGAGCAGGCAGGCAGCACACTCAGGTGAGAGCAGCAGGAATTTCAGCTATTCCTGCCTGTCCTGCTCACAGACCAGTGACCTGAGCACTGAATGGCCTTCTGTCACTGCTCAAGGAGAGACTAAGTCTCACCACGAGCAGTAAGGAGCACTGGAGGTCAGGAAAATGTGGGGTTTGGTGTGGAAAGGGGCAGCAAAAGGCTCTCCTGTGCCCTTCCTGCTCCCCAGCCCCTTTCCCAGGGCTGTTGGCCCCAACCTGAGGCTGAGAGCAGCATCCAGGCTCTCCCCTCTGGCTCACCAGCCCATGGAGAACCAGGCTCTCCACAGACAATTTAAAGCACAGAGGTAAGTAATGTAATTTTCACACAAATCTCCTGAATAAGAGATGTTGCTGTAACTGAGTTTTTGGGAGTAGGATAGGGCTGTGCTGCTTAACTCACAGGCATTCTGCTTGTCCCCCATCCCAAAAGAAACCCTTTCCCTCATGGATGGGAAGCTGCACAACAAGCCACAGGAGCCCACGCTGCAAACAGCCTCCCTTGCTTGGAATTCTGAAAAATGTCAGATATCAAGGAGCATATGTTCCAAGTGCCCCTGAGCAGTCACAGAACACTACATTTACAAACAGAGAAAACCAATTTGAATCACTCAGTACATTTGCATGCGACGTCTGCAGGATGGTTTAGAATCAAGATTAATGTGCAGATTGGAGCAGGGGGCTGTGGTGACAGGCAGGGCAAAGGATGCTCAGGGATGCTGGAACCCCTCACAGAACCTCCCCAGGGCCAGCAGCAGCTTTTGGGTGCAAATGCCAGTGCAAAGGCTGTTCATTGCTTTTGCAAGTTACTGCTGCTCACACTGGGGTGGTAAAGGCCATCTGAAATTAGATCTTAATCTCGTGTCCCAGTGGCTGGCAGAGATCACGCCTGGGCTCAGCAGCTCACAGGGATGGGAGCTGTGCATCCTCTCCAAATACTCCCAAAACCACAGACCCTCACCTTTCAGCTTCTCCATCACCTTCACTCACAAAGAAACCAAGTTCAAAGGGCAGAACTAAGGAAGTAAAATCCCCCTGCACATCAAGCAGGTCCCGCTTTTAATGAAACAGAGAATTTGCAGGGATGTTTTGAAGTGCAGATTGCAGCAAAAGGCCTCGGGAGGTCCTGCTTGCCAGCACCATCAGAGTGGGCTCATCCTCACTAAGAGGTGGCTACCACGCTGGGATTGAGCAGCTGGGGCTTTTGAAGCATAAGGCTCTGGTTTATCAGGTAAATAAGCCGTGGAGGTGATAAGCCACTCTCTGAAAACCCTTCAGTAATCACACTGATATATGCCTTGAACTCACACTCCTTTCAGACTTCCCTGGCTTTTTAATGACAGAAAAGAAGATCTCGGTTTCAGAAATATTCAATGTTCTCCATTGTCAGTCTCTAGCTTAAAAAATAATTAAGTTTACTCTCCTGCTAGCCTGTTATCAGGTCAGTGCAAGATGCTAAGAGATCAGTATGCCATGGTAAGAAATATTTCTGTCTATTTAACCCACTAATTCAATCTCAGTAAAGAATGAAACCCATGAAGTATCTATTTATAAAGTAAATACAGCAAGTAGAAATCAAATATTGGTCCTGTTTCAGGCCATTAGCTGAGAGGATGCTGGGAAGGTAATAGCCACAATTTTTATAGTGCTAAAAAGAAGTGGTTTGTTCCAACAAGCCTTTGTTGGTTTGGGGTTTTTTTCATGCCAGTAAGTGTCAACCTGGAATGTTGTGGAGAGAACTGGACAAGAAGCACCTCAGCTGTAATCTGAGAGATCATTCCCAGGATGTCTTCTCTACCCTTGCAAAGGTGGATGCACACAGGTTCAGGAAATTATTGCCCCCTCTCAACAGCTCATTTCAACATTTCCTTCTGCAAATACAGCTCTGTGGACTGGGTGCTGCCATAAAGTTATTCATTCTTCTTGGAATCTTCCAAGAATTTGCAACAAAAGCCAGGATCTCCTAAATGAAAGTGTTTCCACTCAGCCATCCTCCCTTGGTGCCCCTGAGGGGGTTAATTGGATTACTTCATGGAGATTATTTTCCATTACAGTCTAGATGTAAATGTATTGGGATGTAGCATCTCTCATCCCACTGAAGGGGGATCCAGAACCCATGGGAGAACAGTTTTGGCACATGGAATGAAGATAATATGGACTCTCTGTGGTGCTCACACAGCACCACCAAGGCTCCAACCAAAATTTTCAGGGAGGAGAATTTAAAAAAATCTCAGCTTTTATAATTTAACACCTATTTTTTAATTATTATTTCTTAATTTTTTGAGATAAAGCAGCCCATTATGTCCCCTCTTCATCCCCAATTGTGGTGTTCAACTGACTTCAGTCTCACTCTTCCATTCTGCAAATCCAGCAGAAACTGTCCATCCTGTATTCTCCACATCCATCACATAAATTAATGCAAAATTTTCAAGTGCCAAATTAATACTACTGTAGAGTGCAATTAAAAATGCATTTAATTCCACTAATATTTCACAAATAGCAACTCCTTTCAAAAGAAAAAAATAAAATGACACAGTAAACATCACCAGAGCCTTAAATAAAGGGAATTGCTATTGATCTCTGGGTATCTTAAATTCAGTAAAATACTGTGGCAAAATTGTCTTCTAATGAAACAGTAATTTAAATGTCATTAATTTCATATTTGCCATTCCCTTTCTACTACACTGATCCCTAAATTAAGGGCATTAATGTCTCCTATGTCATTTAGGTATTTAATGATTTCAATCCTGATTTAGAGGTTTAGAAGTGTTTTGTTTGGAATTTCCTATATACTCTCCTAGGAACCATTCAGCCTTTTCCAGAACCAGGACAGGAGCCAATGGCAGTTTCCAAATAAATGTGTATTTTTAAATTTGGGAAGAAACCTCAGGGGTTTCCATTTCAAACCAGCCAGCTCCCACTTCTCCCTTTACATGGCAGAGCTGTGCAGCTGAGGAAGCTTCTCACGAGAGGATTTCTGACCCCAAACACCTTTCAATACAGGATTCTTGCTACTTTATAAAACCAGGCATGACAAACAGAGTATGTTAAACATCACAAAATCCTGGCTGTACAGTCTGTGTCACAATCAAAGACCTCCTCACTCTTCACAAGCCCCTGACAGGAGGCTGGAGCCCAGTGGGGGTCTGTCTCTTCTCCCAGCTAACAAGTGACAGGATGAGAGGGAACGGCCTCAGCTCTCACCAGGGGAGGTTTGTGTTGGATATTAGGGGGAAATTATTCACTGAAAAGGTGGTCAGGCATTGGAACAGGCTGCCCAGGGAAGCAGCAGAGTCACCCTCTCTGGAAGTGTTCAAAAATGTGGAAGTGGCACTCGTGGTTTAGTGGAGAATGTGACAGCGCTGGGTTATGGTTGGACTTTTCTAAACTAAATGATTCTAGGATAACTTCCATGCACTGAAGTTACTGTTGCTTCCCCACACACAAGGATAGTCCCTTAACTGTCCACACAGAGAATTAAATAGTTCAACGTGGAGCTGAATTCTTCATTTAAGTGGTTTGTGTCTTCACTGGATAATCTTGTACGTGCGAGTCATTATATCAATAACAGTAGGAAATTATTGATTTTTCTGAAGCCATTAAGTTCAATTAACTTTTCAATTCAAATGGAAAAATGGTAAATTACCTTCATTTGATGGTAAAAACAGTAAGGGGGGGAGAAGAAAGGATAATACTCTAATTTGTGAAGTATGTGAGCAAAGTGGTAAAGGTAAAGCAAACAAATGAATATTGGTGTAATAGCTCTAATCAGCACTGCTCAGCATTTAAAACTGGCATCATTATGCTCACTGGACTGTGCAGCTAGAAGTAGTTGTGATGTTGTTTACCCACTTAATCTTGTAAATAAATTATAGTAGAATAAATAATAAACAATAGGAAAAAGAGTGGAAAATCATTTTGAACAAATTAAGCTTCTGCATCTCCTCAGCCTAAGGCACACCCAGCACACCCCAAAGGTTGTTGGATATTGAAGTGCAGAGAAGTTGGAAAGAGGGGCCCAAAACTCTCCAAGGTCTTGGGAGACAAACCTGGGCAACAGGTAGGGAGGGTACCTGGATGTGTGAGCCCTGCCAATAAAACTCAGGGATATGCAGATCCAGGAATTATGTACTAAAACGAGATTTAAAAATCAATTAAATCATATGCTAGTGATCGAGGAAAATG
This sequence comes from Sitta carolinensis, assembly GCA_032173965.1. NCBI lineage: Eukaryota > Metazoa > Chordata > Aves > Passeriformes > Sittidae > Sitta > Sitta carolinensis. The sequence goes on from CM063289.1 coordinate 27,319,623, forward strand.
CAATAAGTCACCTGATTTAGTCTGGGCTTTACTTATAAATATTAAATGAATATTACATTTTTGCTGCTGTTCACAAACACCAGAAAAAATCCAAGTAGAGACCAATGAAAGAGTAAAATAAAACCAAGTATGTAGTTATTGGAATAACCTTTTAAAATACTTAGATCCAACCTTGTATTTTAAAAGTTTCCTAAAAAACCACAGCAAAAATTTTATGATTTCATTTCAGTTAGTGCTCTGAGAAGAACAGATTCAAAGATTTTAGTTGCCTTTTTCCCCAGCAGAAGTAATAGCTGGTTTTTATTCTGTTTACTACAGCACCAGAAGGAACTTTGGGCTGAAGATTCTCTGAGGAGCTCTTCCCTCCACCCAGCTGGATTTGCACACACTGCAAACCAAGTCCAGGGAGGAATTCCAGTGCTGGGATGAAGCTTTTGGGATTGTGACATGAGAATATACAAGGAAATAAATTGCCTGCCTGAGCAGGCAACACTCAGAGCTTTACAGCCTCTGCATTCAGTCCCTGCAGAAGCTCCTGGGCACCTGGACAGGCTGGGATTTGGGAAGCCTCCAAGAGAGCTCTTGTGCTGCTGCCTCCCCCTGTTTCAGTGTCCAGCCCTGGCCAGGCTATTGATTTCTGCAGTGGCTGCCATCAGTCATAACGAGGGAACAAGAAAGAAACCATCCATCCTGACACAAAGCCACCATCAGATATTATCTGGGGCTCGCTGCTGATTTAATTTCTACTGACCCAGTCGTTTGGGTTGGCTGGAGCTTTTGTGCCTGAGTAAGAGTTCACTTTGTGCCCAACAATAATCTTAGTGTTATTACTGTGTTCATCATCTTCGAGGCAGTCTAGAAACAGCAAGAAAACATTTTTAAAAACTTATTTCTCTTATTTTCACATGCCAAAGTTTGTTCTTTTTATTTTTGCCTTATGGAGTGATTTTATTAATAATAGGAAAGTGTCTAGTCATTTCCTTATTAAGTATCACACTAACTAACTGAGGTTCTGCTGAATAATTCACATTTAATGTTCTTTTCCTTTTCCCCCGTGTGAATTCCTCCCCTCCACTTCACATCCAGCTGCAATGAACTTTACTGCTTAATCCTATAAAACCCAGATACACTCATTTTTCTGGATGAGCAGTATAAACTTTGAAATTATGTATTCCCAAGGCTTTCCACCACTGGCAGCCTTCTTATGAACCAAAGAGGATGTGCTTAGATCCTCCTCCACCTTTCCTTTCTTTCTGTCCTCTGCCGTTTCCAGTTTTAGTGCCCAGATACCTCTCCATGTGTTTCCTTTTAGCTCCACAACACTCCAAATCTTTTGTGATGCTGTTTCCTTTGGCCATGGCTGCATAGCACAGAAAGATCTATACAGTGAAAGATCAATCAACAGTGGCATATATGTTTATAAAAATCAATTTTTAGATAGATAAACAGAGGTATGGAGAGCCCAAGCTCTGGAGAATGGACCACCAGAGAAATAAATCAGCTATTCCCACACCCAGTGGTCAGTGGCTGCTCCTGACACAAAATGCCAGGACCTGGACTCTTGTGACCATGGGCTCTCACATTTCTGTGGGAAAAGCTTTCCTCCAGCTGCTCTTTTGGGACACTAATGTGAGGTGATGACCAGACCAAAGACACTAATGGTTCTGTCATCTCTTGACAGCTTTGTCCCTGCCTATCACAGCAGGCCATGAGCTTGGCCCAGGGTATTTAAAAGACTGCCCTGAAGTCTGGGATGAAGGCAAAATGCTGGGCTGGTGGCTGCCTACCAAAATCCATCTGTGAGTCAGTATCTTGCTGGAGAAAGCCTCTCTGTGAGCTCTCCAGGATGACTGTGCAGACTGCCTGTGCCACGGGCCATCCTTTGGGAGCTCTCTGCACCACGAGCTAAAGCTCACCCAAGCAGAAGGCAGATGTTTTCAAGGCAAGCATAAGGCTGTGGAATGAACAGCAAAGCTTAGGAGAAAATTCACACCCACCCCCTGCAGATGCAGGATCCAAACCTCGATTCTCCCTGCCTTAACTTCAGGACGCAGCAGCCGACGCGTTAAAAACCGAAAAGCAACTCACTCTGCCTCGGAAAAGACTTCCACAACAACAAAACCAGCCAAACACAAATGCTATTAAAATAAAACAGCCCATTGCTCACACTCCTCTTCCTGGGGAGAGATGACAGGATAAACTCCACATGATGGATGCCAGTCCCGCTGCTTAACGCGCTCCAGGACGGTGCGCTCAGGTGAGAGGGATGAAAACAAACTAGGGCAGCAAGCAAGAAGCATCCCAGCCTGAAGTTTTCTGGCCTAGGGCTGCTGCTCATTAAAACTATGCAAAATTTGTCACTTCAACATAAAGCTAAATGCAATTCAGCACTATTGAGTCAGTCTGGGAGGGTTTTTTTTTTGCTAAGCCTGACACTGGAGGGGAACCTTCAAGTGCTCCCATGGATAAGCTGAGCTAGGGATGCAGAAAGCCCCCAGCTGGGGAATTCTGCAGTGTCATCATGCAAACACTTTGTTTGCTCTTTGCTTCTTGTGCAAAGGGTCTTTGCAGGTTCTTGTGCTGTGAAGTTTTTTACCAACCACTGTGTCATTTTATTCCACTTCCCCAGTATGGCCACCAGATCGATTTCTTTCTTTCCTAATGCAATCATTAGTAACAGAAGAATAACAAAGCATCTATCCCAGATCTCAAACCTGCAAACAGATCTGTTCTCCAGACTTCACCATTGATTTAATTCCTAGAGAACATTTCCAATCCTGACTGCTGAAAGTGTGGCCCTCATAGATGTCAGGAAAATATTTTCCATTTAGCATTTTGAAAGAGGTCATGTATAAGAATTGATTTTCAGGCGTTAAGTTGTAACATTTAAACCAAATGTTTCTCTCTACCAAGCCCAAAATGAAATTCTAATATCCAGTGGGAAAACTAGCCCAACACTATAGATATTTGCCTATCACTGTACTTATTTGTCATTGAACTGATATCTGCATTTATGATTGATTCTGGCTGTGCTGTCTTCATCTTTGACACCTTCAACCACATTTTCAAACACAATTTTTTTCATAAATAACCAACATTCACATGTAATATATTATTTCCCATACAATTGCTATAGTTCTGCACACACCAGGAAAGTAAGGGAGGAAGTAGTTAAAACCACTGAATCAGGATTTAATGTCTTTATTCACCTTTTCCCCATACAAAGGACTCTGCAACTCAGATTCTACAGATGCTTTTTCCTTGGAGTTTCCATGATTTTTGATCAGAGAACAAGAAAAGTTTTTTAAAAAAGTCATCCTTCTACTGAACCGAAATAGCCTGAAGAAGAACTACCTACTCTTTAGCCTCTATTAATTAACTGCCTAAAACATGGTGTAAGCATTCAACTACTCTGTAAGTATGCACAGGGGGGCTGAACTTTTAAGAACATGGTTCTGTGAAAGCAGAGGGTGATTGGAACAGAAACACCAAGAACAGAGAAGAGTCACATAAACAGGAGTTCTCTGCTTCACAGGTCCAGAGGGAGCCAGGGGAGAAAAAGAATTAACAAGTAGAGGTATCAAAATGTGAGCAGATTCTTAAGCAGCCGTGATGAGATATCCTGTGAAATACCTCAGCAGCGAAAAGCAAGTGAGGACTGATCTCTGCACAGGGAACAAAGTTCACAGGCTCTGAATCTCACTGATATGGATCCCTCTCAATATCACATTTTCTGAACAGATCATAGAATCACAGAATGGCTTGGACTGGAAGGACCTTACAGAAATCTAGCTCCAACCCAACCTACCCTGGGCAGGGACAGCACCCACCAGATCAGATGTCACAGTAGCAGCTCCTATGTGGGACAAAAAGCAGGTTTTATCCCTGATTTTTATTTTTGATAGGCAGGACCGGCTGGATTCCTGTCATTTCACAGAAGCCTGGGTGTATTCCTGCAAGGAGTGCTCTGGTTCAAGCACAAAGCCCTGAGCCTGATGGAAAGGCTGCTGAGTGACACCCTCTGGCCCAGCCTGTGCAGGAGGCAGGACTTGATGCTGATCATGGCATAACCTCAGCTGGCTTTTGCCATCTGGGGAGCTGTGAAGCAGAGCCTGAAAGGACCAGAGGTCCTGAACATTCCTAAGGACTAATTGAATCTGTATCCAACCTTGCCTGGCAGCTGCCCATTCTGGAAAGGAATAGCCAGATCTAAAATAAAATGTGCTTCTGCTGGCACTCTCCCAAAGGCCATTATTTGAAAGGCAGTGCCCTGTAAATACACACAAGCTCGTGGCTTGGTTTCAGCTCAGCCTGCACCAGCCTGTTTTATCTAAACAGAGAGAGGCCACAGGATCCTAAGGTGGCACTTCCATTGAATCCACCACAATCCCAGCCTGCCAATTGCCATTTAACATCACAGATGATGCAATTCCACTGGGATGCACTTAAAACGAGTCCCAACTCACTTTCCCTAGAGGAATGCAATTTATCTGGGCTTACAGCTGTTGCATTCACAGGATAAGATTATGAAATAATCCTTTCAGGAGCATTAGGAGATATGGGTGGCCAGAGCAATAGAGCTGTGCTGATGTCCCAGGGAATGCTCTGGCTGTGAAGGGGATTTGGGGAAATGAGCACATGTCCTGCAGGACCTCTGTGGATTCCAACGTGCCTGCTTGAAAGGCTTGGCTTCTCCAAATGCTGGGTATTGGGAAGGGAGCCCACTGCATGGCCAAGAATTTCATGGGAATCAACAGGAAAATAAGCAGAGGAAGAATTTAACGGGATCGTACCATGGACTCAGTGGGGTGGAATTAGATCCACACATGCTCCTCTGTAAATACAACAGTTCCACAGAGTTGGTGCAAACCCTTACACCTACATAGCCCATGAGCACACTGAGGATTCCCAGCAGGTATGGAATTACTGCCTATTATTCATTCCTCCTTAGTAATAATATCAATTTAGCTGTTAGTTTTTGTTTTGACTCAGTGCTTAGGAATCAGCGGGGCGATAAAGCTATTTAAATGGAAATACTATTCAAATACACAATCACCTGATTGGAACACGAACAGCTCCTGCTCCTGAACATTTCTCATATAATAGCTGCTTTTTCCCTCATTAAATGCAGAAATCTGATTAACATTTAGATCACACGTGCTTTACTTACAGCAATTAGGACCAGATACCAGAGTTTTGTTAAACTATGTAGGATTTTTGTGCTTTATCATGAAGGGGAGAACAAAGAAGCTCCATAGCACTACATCTGGTCCTTTCTACTGCTTCTGTTCTATGCACACTCTCAAGGACAAGTGTTAAATTTAAAGAGAAGTCTGTAGGGACAAAGTTACTGAGGAAAAAATTGGACACTCTGATGAACTCAGCTTTGTAACATAGTACAGTGATTGGTAACACTATCATTCCATGCACTCGCTGGCAACACCCAATTAAACAGTCCAAGGGGTTACAACAGCTAGAGATTAAGAAATAGCTGCTAAAATAACACGTACAAGGCCTGAAAATGAAAACCTTTTCTGTTCTGATCAAAAAATAATAGTAATCTGCAATTCATAAGGTTCAACTCAAGTTAGAAAGGATCAAATCTCAGTTGTTCAAAAAGCTTCAGAAATCTAACTGAAGAGGTAATTTAGGATGTCCAGCACATTATTTTGCTCAAGCTACGTTGTCACATACTTCACAAGCTGTCATGTTGTTCAGCAAATGCAAAATGTGGAGCTCAGCCCTTTCAAGTAAGGAGCACAACCAGAATTAAATGGTAAAACAAAACAAATGAAAGTCTGTCTGAAGAAGCCCCAAGTATATTAACATTTCCTGCAACACTCTGCTCTGACTGGTCCCAGAAGAGACTCAAATAGTTTTAATGAAGCTTTTGTCAAGATTAAACTCCACACAAATGAATAAGATGGAAATGTATTTTCCCAAGCAGACAGGCTCAGTCCTGCTGGTTTCCCAGAACAGCCCAAGGTTTTGGGGCTATTCCCATTTTTTTTTTTTTTTTTTGAGGTGCTCCAGCCTCAACATCATGGCAAACCTGACCTAATGGCTTGGCCCTCTCGGATCACCAAAGACACAGTTTGTGTCAAGCCCTTGCACTGCCCAAGTGCTGCACAGCCCAGGCTGATTTTCTCTCATCCCACTTCCATTTGATGTGCTGCCCAAGCCCCCCACATCATCAGGAACCACGAAATGCCATTTTCCACACATTCCTGAGGGAGGGAGCTGGCACATGTGTACAGAGAAAAAAAAAAAAATCTCCTCTCCACAACACACAAACCCAAGTTTAAAACAATTCAAATCCAGCTTCTCTCTTTATGGGTCACCTTTAATCTTTTATACAAGCTCTAACTCAGGTCAAGGTTGAACCGACTTAAGGAAAGGACTCGGAGTCCTTTGAAAGAGCCTGCGAGTACAATCTTGTGTTTGCATTTAATTAATCAGCTGAAGCTTTCAAATCTCTACTATTATCTCTTTAATAGAGCGGCCCCCTGAAGGCTTTAGCAGCGAGCCCACGGCTCCTGGGGCACTCTGATGCAAACCACTGCGGATCCCAGGCAGCTCCGCGAACAAAAGAGCTCCAAATTTGGGAGACTAAATATTAATTGATGGTAAACAGAGTGAGAGTTAGTGGCAGTGATCAGCTTCCCCAGTTGCTTCCCGGGTAATGTTGTTGGTGGTTAATGAACTGTGTCTTTGCCTTTCTCTTTTCTTTTTTTTTAAATCCTGCAGATGTCCGGCGTGCAGGAGCTGTTCCTCAGACGGCTCCCAGATGAACAGCCTGGTGAATGTCTAACTTCCCACGCAGTCTGTATTCCTCAGACACTAATTAGTGATATTTCAGGAGCTGTAAATGATGGAAGAGTCTCCTTTTTTTTTTTTTTTAATATGCCTTTTGTTCAAGATGTGTTAATAATCTAGACCAGGCTGCTCCTGCCATCGTTTCCCACCCCACTAACCTGATGCCCACCAAAATGTCTCGAGGGTCAGAAGGGCAGACAGGAGGCAGACACAGTGGCCTCCTGCCTGGGGGTGAGCTGCAGCTTCACTTCCTTAACAAGAAAGTGAAGAAAACCAGGAAACATTTAGAAACATCAGGAAGATGCAGCCTTGTTGATTTGCGCTCTTCAACACCCCAAAGGAGGCAGCAGCTCCTGGCCCCGGTGACAAGTGCCAGTGGGTCACTGTGCTTTCCACTCTTAGAGGTTCTGATTGACAAGGGGACCACAGCATTCCCATCAGCATCTCTTTTGTCATAACGCAGCTGAGGCTGCCTAACAAGAGCAGCGATTACAATTTATTTTTTTTTACTAGCCCTGGGAGAAATTCTGGGTTGGGAAGACAGTAAATATTTCCTCTGCCACACCTGAAATTGTGTAGGTGATAAAACCTGAACAGGAGCACCTCTCCTGATCTGCACACAGTAGGACACAGGACTTGACAATAGTCACTGACAGAGAATGCCACCCCCTAAGGCAGGTGGAGGTGCTAATTTCCATTCCATTTCTATTTAAAATGTGTGTCTTGTTCCTAGTTTGCAAGAGGCTTGTGTTTTCTTGGACCAGTGGCAAGATCAAGGTTCATTTCCCATGGATGAGTGGATACCCTTAGGAACAGAGGCCAGTCCCGACAAGGACAAAGGGCTTCTGCTCCCCCTGCTGTTTCCAGTTCTGACTCCCCATCTGTCCTGCCCGCAGTGAGTGTTTCCCACAGCCTAAAGAAGAATTAAATGTCACCAATTTGTAGCAGAGGGGAAGGAGCAAGACAACATTAATTGAGTTAAATTAGTTCACGGGCACTTTCCTAGCAAAGCACGTAGAGCCTTTGGACATCTTCATTTCAGAAAATGCTGCTCATTATTTTGGTGCTGCCACATGAAACACCCTCTGGCTTTGGCAGATTATCTTCAGCAGTCACTCAGAGCCATTCCTGCATCCAAGGGTTTGGGCAGCCCTGTGGGGGGTTTCCCCCCATTTGCCCAGTCTCAAGACCCTCTCCCCCACTCAACAACCGAGCTACTTAACACGAGGAAAAGGCCCAAGAAGATTCTCTGCAGTCCTGCTATCCCCCATACTGGAAGGTACCATATAAATACCTACAAAATGTGGTTTTCTGAGCCTGTTTTATTTTACATTGCCTAATAAAGGTCCCCTGCTTCCCCCTCAAGAACCAAGGCATGGCATGATTAGCAAATTGCTAAACACACGGGAGAAAATTATCCAAAACAGCCTCTGGGAGCTGATCCCAACTCTTATTTAAAAACCAAGGTATGGAATAGTGTCACACAGCTGGCTAAATTTGGGATCCAGCTTCCCAAAGCTCTGCATCACATTTGTGGGGTACCATGCACCCTCTGCCAGCCCCAGAAGCTGAGGGGAACCCAAGCTCCTCCAGAAAAAGTCCTTGCAAACAACTGTGTGAAATCAATATGCTCTTTGATTAATTTTCTGTAACAAGAGAACACCCCATGATAAACAAATCAGTTCAGAGGAAGAGATGACTTTTTTATTGCTTACATCTAATTTATCATTTAGTCTTTCCATGGAATGGATTAAAAATAAGAACCCATGCATTTATTCGGTGGTTTCCAAGAGAAACAGCAGGAGGTAAAAGATGAAAAAATTAATGTTGGAGCTTTCTTACCCTGGTATCCCCCTCTTCCATTCTGCCTGTCAGGAACCAAATGGTTTGACTATGGCTGCCTTATCCTCAAAGAGGAGGAAAAAAGGCACCTTCCTTGCCTGAAAGAGATCCAGACTTGAGGTCTATTATCAGCAAAGACAAATCCTTCTGTCATTTTCATGAGTTATAAAAATCAAAGCAACTTTGATACCTGGCTTGTCCCCACAGCCTTCTAACTCCTGGGAATGCTATCAACTAATCTCCTGTGCTTTGTAGATTCCCCCTCATTAGCACTACAGATTAAGGACACAACCAGCACACCTTCAGGAGCAAAGCCTGGAGCCTTCACCATGTGCCCACCACGTGAAAAAAAAAAGTGGTTTCATTTCCCTGCTCTTCCCAAGAGGCCTCAAGCCTTCATTCCCTCAATCACAGCAGCTCCTGCAGTGGCTCCAGCTCTGCCCCTTCCAGCCAGGCTTTGGCAGGGGATAAAAAGTGAAACTGCCTCCAATTTCCAAGGAGAAAATGTAAATAAGGAGCTCAGAGCAGGGATCAGGGCTGGGAATTCTGCAGGATGGGACAACAGAGAACCAGCCTCAGGAGGTGTTTCTGGATATGACACTCATCTCCACATTTGCAAGGCATCAGTTCTCCCCAAACTAACACCTCAACACCTAATTTTAGGCCCTAAATTCCTCTAAAACGTCTAAGAACAAACTTTAAAGAGGGGTAATTGTTGTTGTTGTTGTTGTTAGCTTTTACTCCACAGGGCATCTTTGTTTGCTCTTTTCTCCTTTAAAAGCAAAAGCTTTCAGCAAAACACAGCTTCCAGGGCTCACTGCATTACAGAGCAAGGTCAGAGGTCTCCCCTTCAAAGCAAGCCTTTTACATTGGAAACACTGGGAATGTGCTCTGTGCCAGCAAGGAGGGAAAATAAGGTTGGCTGGAGGACCACTCAACCTAGATTTGTTTTCCCCTACAAAGGCTCCTGCAATGCTGAGGCAATTTACTCACAGCCCTGTAAATGTCGACACAGATATCGGGGTCGCTGGACTTGGCTCTTTCACCTGAGGTCAGGTCCCTGCTGCTTTGGAACAAAGCAGAAGCTGCAGCCAGCAGCAGGGCACAGACCTGCCTGTGCACCAGCCTGGGCTGCCCACATCACAGGAGATATTCTGTGCTGGAGGGGGAGAGGGAGCCCGAGGGGCAGAACCCGGGATCACAGGCAGGTGCTCGCCCTTTTTGCAGAGCTGTCCATGCTGATGAGGGAGTGACACGAGTGTGACCTGCCTCAGGGACATACAGACACAGAACAGTTATGGGATGCCCCACTGGAGCTTCCCACTCTGCAGAAAAACTGTGTGCCGTATAGCAAAGAGCCTTGGGCACAGGGGTGACCAGAAAAACACAGCGTGGACACACTGCTATTGATCTCCAGTGTCCAAGAGTTGCATTCATACATCCACACGTTACTCAGTTTCTTCAAAAGAGATCTCAAAACTTCACTGAGACGCCAAAAACCCACCACTCCCTCTTCCACTGATGACAAACATTGGTACAGTCACTTTTCAAGGGCGGAAAATAAAATAATAATTAAAAAAATAGAATTACTTTGGGGTTGACTTATCTGCCAACACATTAGCCCTTCACATAGGAAAGAAAAAGACACTGCTACACTTTCCTCCAGGTGACAGCAAGCTAAGCAAGCACTGCCAACAGTGAATATATTGTCCAGACATGCAGCCAAGCAGAAGATGTAGGAGGTAGGCTTGTCTTTGGGGGGCAGAGCAGTAACAAAGCCTTGCCAGCAAAGTCCTTTAATGGGAATTTCTGTTTCCCTTGGGCAAGGCCTAATCATTTGATTGCCAAAAAATATTTAAGGATTACTACCCAAAATAATTTCTTCTGCTACTGTACCATATGTTTGTGAATCTAACCAGGCTAAAAAAAAAAAATAATTACATACTCTTTACTGTAAGTACGGCCAGTTGCAACTGAAATATTAAGCTGTCAGACACAATTCCCATTACAGCCAGTGTCTTGCTGGAGATGCTGCATCTCATCACAGCTCATGCATCGTGTGAGGCAGCTCCAGGACCACGTCTTGCCCAGGTGAATCATGAAACACCTCACACCCAAGTGTCAGGCTCACATTCACACAGGAAATTCGGTTCATGTTTAGGGGTACGTTCATTTCTTTTGGTTTAGTTCTCCACCTAAAACCAAGGAAAGCAGATTAAACGTGCAGAAAAGCTCAGGCTGCCTTTAGAGCCAGTTCTTTGGTGCAGTAAAATGCCCCCTGGTCCCCATGGCAGCTGTTCCTCACCCTCTGGGGCCAGTGAGTGCAAACAGGTTCTGCACACCCCAAGCCCACTGCCAAAAACACAGGCACCACAAACAGCTCTAGGACTGATTCAACTGCTGTGAGGAAAAGAAAACCCCAGCCCACTGCTTTTATTCTGGACTAAAACCCTGCAGTCATGACTGCACCAAAAGGAGAGAACACAATTATTTATCTATTTTGTCACCATTTATTACTTTGCTTTTGAAACTTCAGCACACCTTAAAAACTTAATGAAACTTCAGCTCTGAATGGCAGCTGACTTGCAGAATGGCTGAAGAGTTCACCCCAATACACCTGGGTACCTTGGCTTTTTTCCTCCTCTTTCTTTGTTTTTCATGGGCTAATTCAAGAGCAAACACTTTATTTTCCTGCCTGTTTGTGCCTGGTGCTGCACTAAAACAGAACAAAATCCTCAGCTCCTAACACTGCTGCTCAGGAGGGACATAAGAGCAAGTGGAGTAAGATTCCACAGCAGGCAATAGAACAAAGGAAATCTGACATTTATTGAGATGTTGTGGGCACAAACGTCAGTTTTCAGAAGAGAAATAACAGATCTTTTGCAGATGTGCGTGGGAAGCCGGAATCCTGAGTGGAGTGGCCTTGTGACCCTGCTCGAGCAGGGAGTCAGACTAGATCACCTCCAGTGGTCCCTTCCAACCTGAACCATTTCTGTGACTGCATGAATATGGTATTTCTATCAGGGTGATGGCACACAGGTTATTTCCAAACCCACAGAAGGGTTTAGGGGTTTTGTTGATTGTTTTATTTTTCCTAAAGAAAGCACTCAAAAATGGTGATGTTATCTTTGCATAGAGAAACACAAGCGTCTTGCATTCTGTCTCCAGCTGGATAATCTTCCAGGCCATCAATACCCACTAAAACATTTAAAACAATTTATATACTCTTTTTACTCTTTAAAAAGGAAACAGTGTTTAAAGGCTGAGTTGCAGTCTATAATTACTCTAATTCTCTGCATCTGGCATTCAGAAGAACCTAAATTAAACACCACAGAGCACCTCAAGTGCATCCATGGAGCAATGAAGGTGGAATTAACTCCAAATTAAATGGGATGTCTTTGGAAACTGTCATACCACTATTCAAAGTGCATAGATTACAATTATTTATATTATTGCATGGATTATTCCTCTTAGGGCAAGGTAAGTATTGTGAGAGTCTGCTTCAACATTTAATAACTTTACTTAGAGACTAGAGAAACATTTAAATTAAAAAAAATCTGGAGCTGAACTATAAATATTGGAGAAGTTCTAGGCTGGATCGTCTCCAAACTCTGCAAATTGGAATTTAATCATTGATCTTCTGGTGAGTAAAGACTTTTCTCCCCTGCTGAGAGAGCAAATACAACCAGGAGAACACACACAGCCACTACTGCTCTGACCCACTGAACGTCTCCAGCACGGTGAGATTAGGAGCTGTTGTTAAATTCAAAGTGTGTGACTGAGGGAAACTACAGAGAAATTCTTCTGGGGTTACTTTAGATGTGCTCCATCACACTATAAAGGATTTAGGAAAGAGCTGCTGTGCTCTTTATCCTCAGTGCAACACTGCCAGAGACCCAAACATCCCACAAGGAGCAGATTTAAGATCTGAAGGCAGCACATCCAGGGTGGGTCACACCAGACCCACACACTGCCTCTGGTCAATTGATCTGTGTGGAGGCAGCAGCCTCTTCCCAATAATCCAGTGTCAGACACCCAGAAACGAGGAGGATTTCTGCCTACAGAAGTCAGATTTACAGGTCTAATAATTTACCCCATGAGCTTAAAATTGAACTGGGCTGCTCTCAGTTCAAAGATGTGAACACCACTGACTGTGCAGCTGTATCATAACACCTGGAAAAGCACAACTGCACCTAAGGAAGCAGCACAGTCTGTCTGAAGGATGTCTTTGAGCTGGCAAGAAAGACAGGCAGGATGCAGAGAAGACTGCACCTGCTGCCTATCACCAATCTATGGAAGAGTTTGGGTGCTCAGGATTTGAGGCACGTGGCAAGGAGGACACAAGCCACACAGATGTTAGGCAAAGAGCAATCCACTTCATGGCATGCCCAGGGCTCTGCTCCTTGACATCTGTCAGAAGAGGACAGAGGTGAGGAACTGAAGGTGGGAATTCACCCTGCTCCAGCTTGGAGTTGTGCAGCTGCTTCACCAAGGAAAGGAATAATTTATCACTGACAAGACAAAGTCTCATTTTTGCACCTGGAGAAGGCTGTGAGTCAGGTGAGTTGTGCTGAAGCCACAGAGCAGCCTGGTCCCAGCAACCTGCAGCACACCTGAGTTCATCAGATTTGCAAAGGCTATTGATTTATCTGCACGGTGCTTTATGAACAGTCATCCCACTCCCCACACAGAAACAGCAACAGCTAATATATTCTCAGAGGATAAATAGCTGAGAGAAACGATCTGGGGGATGAATTTACATTTCAGCCACTGCAGAAATCTCATTCTAAAAGTCTGGAGTGTAATTAGAGCATTTTTTCTTGACTCCCTCTCCCTTTGCAAGACCATAACAATTGTGTGTGGGTAACCAAAGCCATTACAACAAATTGGTTAATTTTAATGAATATTAACAACACAGCACATGTAAGTGTGAGGGCAGGACATGGAGAGGGGTCCTAGAGCTCAGGAGAACAACGTGGCTGCCCTCTGCCACACACTGCCTGGGCCTATAGCCAAGAGCAACACAAGCCAAACAAAATGTGACTGCAGAGGTCTCCTGGTCCTTACCTGGGTGTCAGATCATTTCAGCTGATTTAAATGTCACCCTGCTACACGTGCTTTAATATATTGTTTGCTGTCATGCACTGATGATAACATTTGTAGTGGAGGCAACATCATCCAGCTCCCTTGCTCATCTGCTCCTTTTCCATCTCCTCAGTGTACAGCCATGGAGGTTGTTTTCCTGCATCTTTTTACATTTCATTCTTTGTCTGTCCATAGGTTTATCTTGCTTTACAATAAATTGTGCAGCCTGCTTATCTGTCTGTGCTCTTAATCTATGGGATGGATCCCAAAGTATTATAAGTTGCTTACCTCCTCAGCTCTTTGTTTCCCAGTTCTGTATCACTATATATATCCATTTTTTATCCTGCTGTAAATTCCCCTTTCCAGGTTATTAACATAGGAAGCTTTTACAATCCCTTCTACACCAATAATTCCAAATTGCTTCAAGTCTTCCAAGGGAAATCCTAATCTCTGAAGTACAGGCTAAAGACACCTGCCCTCCTCAGCTGCCCATGGAGGATCAGCCTCTAAATGCTGTTGGGTTTAAAATTGCTTCACCAAACTCCCAACACATTTTGACTCCCTTCTAGCTACTGGCACAGATTCCTAAAAATAATTCAGTCAATACTGTACGTGATTATGTAATTCTGAATGAATATTCGATTATCCCAACTCAAACCAGTTTCCCATATTATTTCTTACTGAGGCTCTTAGGGGCTTTCTCTAAGTCTCCCATTCTAAAGTCTGATTTAAAAGCAGATATTTTTCTAGAGCCTGCTTATAAATGTTTTTCCCTAAGGGTCTCTGAAAATTTATCAATGCCTTCCCACACTTAAGACAATGCAATTCTCCAGTTTCCTCAATCCAAGCCATTTACATTAATTCTATCTCTTACATTTTCCATTATAGATTTCAATACTTAAGGACTGTAATTTCTGGTGTGATTTCTCTCACTCCACTTTGCTTTCTTTCTTTTAAAAGCTCAGACGTTTACATCTGATTCTTATGGCATATAGCTTCCATTTCCCTGACAACAAAGAGCCAAAGAATTATTGTTTTTTTTATTTAGGCACTAAGCAATCAAACCAGTCCTACTCTGCAAAGAGTACATGCACGAGTCTGTGTTGTATCAATGTAGTTACACAGTATTTCACTGTGGCCTTAGTTAGTAAATAACCTTTACAAGTTCTTGAAGCCCTGACATTTTACATTCAAGGATTTGACAAATGTCTTAATATTTCCATCTATCTTTTATTCACCTTCCCTTCGCTCTCCACATCTGCTTTCCACCTCATATTTATTCCTCCTCTTTGCTTCATAATCTTCCTTATCAGTGTCTTTTATTCTTGATACATGCTTTACCTGTACTGTGATTATTCTTATTTTCCTCTTCTTCATTTGCATAGAAGATATTTTAAATGGCTTTAAGCTACCATTGAACTGCTGAAAGCAGTTCAACATAAGATATTTTATGTCCAGCAGCTCAGAGCTTCTCTGTTATACTCATCACATCTCAGTCCTGTTCATCCATACTTCCAGACTCTCTTCCAGTGAATTTACAACCAAAACGAACACAAGTAAGGATGTGTATCTTGTATTCACCCACCCAAAGCATTTACAGCCACTCATCACCGCGCATCTAAATGTCAATTGATTAAATTACAGCCAGCATCCTTTGGATGCCCTCTCACCTCATCAATTGTGTTCAGGCACTACGGAAAATGAAAGGTCAGACGGGCCCCTGATTTGTCTGCACAGCTCCCCGGGCTGACCCATCCTCACACAGGCTCCCAGCCGGTCTCCCTGTGCCCAGGGTGATTTACAGCAGACAAAGGGAGCTGAACAAAGGCCAGAATGGGGCCCCAAGCTCTCTGGGAGTCCCGGACCTGTGCAGGACCTGCTGGCCCCAAACACGAGGTGCAGGGTGTGTCACAGGTACCTGCATCCCGCAGGGAGCCAGCTGGCACTGAGACATCACAAACAAAAATACTGGCTTTTCGTGCGGAGGGAGCCTTGAAACTACAGGTGGTAAAAACCAGGCAAACCTGAGATGGAAATGGAAGGGTAGAAAGATAAAGGGGTGGGGGTCAAATGTGCATCTCAGCACATAAAATGCTAGTTAGAGCCCATCATCTAGAGAGATGGCACACAGCACATTTCAGGACACATTCCCTCCACAAGGGATTTACACAATTATTTTTTTGATTTTCCAGAGAGCTCCATCCTCTAAACCACCAGGTAACCTCTGCTCTGAGCACACAGCTCACCAAGTGCCAGCATTTGTGCTCTCCCTGCGAGCTCCAGGTCTGCTCTCACCACAGCTGGCAGCATAAACCACGTCCCCACCTGCAGCTTCATCCTCAAGAGGCTTTTAACCAAAGCTGGGGCCGCTGGCCTGTGAATGCCACTAAGCTGATCATCCACCTGTAGCACTTCGGCAGATGAAGAGGAAAAATACCTCCAAAAACACAGCTGTTTTGGGGGTCTGGGGGTCATCAGCATCATTTTCCAGTTAGCAGTTGCAGTGATGTACTCTCTGCCCCCAGAGATGCTGCCACAGCCCGTCCATGTGCACAGAAATTAATTCATCAGGTTTACAGGAGGTTTTCATCACCATTTACCCACACAAAACACATCGACAGGAAGACAGTCCTGCAAGGATAGAGCCAGGGAGCTTCTTGCTGCTGGATCCAGCCCAGCTAATATGGATTACACTCACCAGCCATCCAAACTACATTCACGGATGCTTGTACATCTAAGGACCCTGAAAATAGGGTACTAAGTGGACTTAGACGTTTCATTGAAGCTATGACTAATTTTCCAACTCGTAAAACCCAGTGGGTCTTAGTAGCCCATGCAGGCAGGCCTGTCAAAATGTTTCCATACCGCCTGAAAAAAAATGTAATTGTCAAATAGCTTTTTTTCTGGGCTTGAAATTCAGTATTAAAACCACGTATTACCCAAACACAGCTTCCAAAGGAACTGGGGGATTCTAATAGTCTAATGACTGTCTCCTAGAGTTCATTTTTCACTTTTCAATAATTGGTTTTTCAGCTGCATTTGCATAGAGTAAAATTCCATAGCCCATTAAGTTAATCACAAGATGAAGCTAATAAGCATGGACACGCAAAGACATACCTAAGCCCAGATCAATTTTGGAAGCGGTGATTTGAAGTTGCAGCAGAATAACCGTTCCTCCAGCCTGCCAATTTGATAGGTAAAGGATGTGCTTTAAGGAATTGAAATTTTACACTGCTGAGAATAGCCCATAGTTATTCAACGTAACTTCTTCTGAAGGGGGAAAAAAAAAAACCCACAAGGAAAAAAATCTAACAAGAAAAACACAACCCAGTTTGAGATGAGGATTTTAGGGATAGCTCAAGTGGTTTAACCTGCAGTATTCCCCTCTCCATCCTCCACCCAACAGCCTCCCTGGTGCACCAGGCCAAGTGCATTAAGGAATGCTGCTCCACATCCTCCAGCTCCACACAAGCACTGCTCTTCAAGTGCTCCCACCCCCCATTTCTGATTGCCCACCCCATGGAACTCTCCAGAGCAGCAACACCTCTCTGTCAGCAGGCTCCTTCAGGGCTGCTTGCATTCCCATTTCCCAGCCCTCACACCCACACAGAGCGGCACTTTGTTCCAACCCAGCTGCCTCCCAAAGCTGCCTGCAGAGCACAGGCAGGCTGTCCGACCCTGCCCAGGGGGCTGGAGCCACAGCCCCACCAGGCCCAGAAGGCACAAGCCTCCCCTGCCCCTGGGAATCGGGATCTTTCCATGGAAAGTTTCCACTCTGCAGAGCGGGTCTGTGCCGCCGGCTCCCCATCTGCCTGCCTGGAAGGCTTCACTCCATCCTGTTCCTCGAAAACAGGGCTTTTGTTCTGCAAAGCCATGCCTGGGAAAAAAGAAAAACAACAAAACCTTTTCCTTCTCTCCCTCTCCTTTTCTTTTTTTTTTTTTTTTTCTTTTTTTTTAATACTGATGAGAACGGGAATTTGGTTTTTTAAAAAAACACGCCCTTTCTCCCATGCAAAAAAGGGATTTCCATTTTCTGGCAAGGTCTATATGGAAGGACTCAAACAGAATAGATGATGTCAGAGCTTAAGAGCTTTTGGGATGATAGTTTTGTGGTGGCAGAGCTGCTCTATTTTGAAGCTTAAGGATTTGAACAAAATTATGGGAACGTAGCCAGAGGCGGTTTGTTCAGTGTTGGCTTTAGAGGGGTGGGGGCTTGGCAAACCAAAGAGAAATCATGGCTGTTTTCAACAATAATATATATATTTGAAGGCATTCTCTCTTTATTTGGAGTTCTTGCTGTTTTTCTGTTGATCTGCAGAGTGATCCATTATTTCAAATATACAGAACAGCTGAAGAATTGAGATGTGGTTTGGTGGAAGGTGCATTCCCTCTGCTGGGAGAAGCACCAACCATTGATTGAAGCTCTCTGGCTTTTTCTGGACCTTCAATGGGAATTGGCACAGGTTCCCCTTAAATGCCACGGCTACTCTTTATTCCTCTGCAATTATTCAGATATGAAGCCTTAATTTTGTTGTTGTTTTTGTTAATCATGACATCATGGGTGGAAACAGGGCAAAGCAAGCAGCCCTGGAGGGAAATGAAAATCAATCCAAGCTGCTCATTAAAAGGTAAACCGTCAATAATCTTTGTCAGGCCTTTTTATCTGGGGTTTTAGCACAGTGTGATCCCTAAGGCAGCATGTGGTATTGAGATTTAAGATGGCTCTGACTTTTCACATCTCCATCAGGAAGATTAACTCCTTCAACACAGGCTGAAATTACCCCGATTCTAATCGGCACATAAAAATGGCACAGGATTAAAAGGGATCATTTTGTAGTAGTTATTTTCTGTATCTGTGCTGACAGAAAGGGAAAAAAATCAGCTGCCTGAACTTGATTGAAATGGTGCCAGTTAGACATAGCTCCACAGACAGAGCCCCCACAATGGCAACACTGACCAAAGTCTGATAATTTTATTCTTCAAGCATTTATATTATAAATAAAAAGAAGAAATATTGAAGTGAACATGTGTGGGGCTTTCCTAACACTTCAATTTTTTTACATTAACAACTTCTCTCTAATTTAGGCAAACACCAATCAAGTTTATTTATCTAAATCCTTGGTAACAAGTCCTAAATTTTTTCAATTTTTCAATCAATTTTCTGGGAACTGAGCCTCCAAAACATGACTTCTTTTCAAAATTAGGATGAACTCTTGTCTGATGAGCAACATTGGGCTAATTACAGAACCAATGACAGCTCATTTCAGAAGGAACAGTGTTATTCCTTCCTTTTTGCACATAAAATAAACTTCCCAAAGAAACAATTATTGTGTCCTGGATCACAGTGCTATAAGCACTGCCATCTACCTTTGCCTACATCTTCTTCTCCATGGATTTACTCCATTGTATAAAACATGAGGTTTTGGGGGGTTTTACCTCGATAAAAGTTTTACTTTGGGAATTTATCAGGCAGGTTATGGGAAGGCAGGACACCACACAGCTCAGTTCTAACCATCACCTGGTGCTTCAACCAGGTATTTCCACACACAAGTAAAGTAACAACTACACCTGAATTCCACCTGCTCAGGACTTCTTGGAATAAGCATCTCAGAGCACACGAAAAAAAACACCTTTATTACCTGAACAGCTCATCTGAAAAGTAAAAATACTGGTTTAATAGGTGAAATTCTATCCCTGAAAACTGCTAATGGGATGATCCCAGGATGTTGGATGATGAAGCCATCCAGGATCACAGGAAAGAGTTTCTTTTCCCAAAATCCCATAACTTGGCATGGTGACACACCAGGAAGGCAGCACAGCCACCTTCAAATATCTTACAGGTGCTGTGTGCCATGAAAAAAAAACCTCATGGTTTTTGTGCAAGTGCAGAATCAGTGACCAAAGAGTCCCCACAGAGCAAGAGGGGATGGTTTCCAACAGAAAGGACAGGGTCAGGTGGGAGATTGGGAAAAAAATCTCCCCTGTGAGGGTGGGAAGGCCCTGGCACAGGTTGCCCAGGGAAGTTGTGAATTTTCTCATCCCTGGAAGTGTACCAAGGCCAGGTTGGACAGGGCTTGGAGCAACCTGGGACAGCGGAAGGTGTCTCTGACTCATCTCTGGATGAGATTTTTCCAACCCAAACCATTTTGGGATTCTATGACAGCCATACCCCCTTTCACAAGCTCTCCACAAGGACAGAGTGGGATGTTAAATACAGATGTGCCACTCAAGGTGATGATAATATTGGATTTTCTGGAAACCTGGGTCTTTGACAGGGGAAGTAGCAGAGGGAAAGTAAAAACATTTCATTCTCAATTACAAAATACTTTTAGAAAAATACAAGGAGCTGATGCTTGTGCTTTATCATCATCCTGCAGCCAGGTTTGCTTTATGTGATGCTTGAACTCCAGAAGCAAGGTAGGATTTAAAACAAAGCCCATCATGAGCACACAATCTTGTGATAGAAAACCCTAGTTTTGCAATGTGGGTTTAAAGTGATCATAATAAAATGACAGAAAAAAACCCCCATCACAACACAAAAGAAATGTAGTTTACAAGAACAGTGGTGTATTTATATATATATATCAGAGTCCTCCCCTATTTGGAAAAAGCCAAACCAAACAGTAAAATCAACCAACACTGAGGTATGTGCTTGCCTTAATCAACACTTTTTATTTTAGCTCATCAGTTTGAATAGAGACCTAAAACTGTGCTGAATTATTTAGCTTGTAACTGCTGGATAATATATTAGGGAAATAATCTGCTGTATTCACAACACTGAATAGGTTCTGATTTTCCTCACTACTTTTCTTGGGATGTAAACGTTGAAAAAGAAATGCAAAGCTTGATGATGTTTTATTTGGAACTGGGAGGGCCTAATTTAGAAAGGTGGGAAACGTAGTTGTGCCAGGGCCTGGATGCAGAGGGATTAATGCCCAGCCTGGAGCTGGGCACCATAATTTGTCTGGGTGAACAGGAGCAAAGTGAGTGGTATGGAAACAAGACTCTCCACAGCAACATGTGGAATGCTAGACAATTGAAAATGCTCAAAATTCCACTTTTCTTGAGCCCTGAAAACCTATGTTTAATAATAAAAAAAAAAAAAAAAAAAAAAGTGACAGAAAAGTGGATTTGCCTGTAATAACTAAATTTTCCCTGATCTCCATCTAAACTTCCTCTGGCACAAATTGGGGTTGTTTGCTTTTGCTCTCTCATTTGTTAAATGTGAGAAGAGATCGACCCCCCACCTGGCTCCACCTCCTATGAGGGAGTTGTAAGAGAACATGAAGGTTTTTATTGGGAAATATTTCAGGAACCAACTGTGGGCTGATAAAAAAGCAGCCAGCCAGAAAAGGCCGCCAGAGCTACGATCCTGGACCAGCTGTATTATGAGAAACACAGGCAAAGAGATCATATTAAAAAAAAATCCCATGAATAAGGCAGCCACCAGAAAATGCATGTGTTGCTCAGTTTGACGCCTGGGCAAGTGCAGCTGCCAAGAGCAGCAGTGCCTGGGACCCCTGGAGCAGCAGACACAGGGCCAAAAGGACTTCTCCAAACTATGGCCACATTTTCCTTTTGATTTGTAAGCAGCAAAGGCTGCCCCCTCCACTCAGCCATCCCTCTGCACCCACGGGGCCAGACAGTCAGATCAAGAAACTGGTTTGGTTAAAACTTGAAAAGCAGAGCAACAATTTACTGTGATTAACGCCAAAATTAATTGTGGGCCTGTTCCTTACTCAGGTCCACCACCTGATCCTCCTACAAAAGTAGGTACCTAGCACTAAAGAAGAACAGAAAGGAGGAGGAAGAGAAACCTGAAGTTGTGTTTCCATGGAAAAATGTCATATTTGGGCACAGCTTGAATCCAGATCCTTACCTATAATAAATTGATATAAATACTTAGTGCCAGGCAACTGAAATCAAGGTCTGCTACAGTGATATCAACTGAATCCTGGCCCCATGTACTAGGGTGGGTATGAAAAAGTCCTCAGAGGAAACAAAAAAAAGAGAAAAGAAAATCAGTCTGCTACACATTTCTATGGGCTATGAAAACCTCAAATTGTAGGAAAACAGATGCCCAGAGCATTTAACACAGTTCAGAAGCACCAGGAAGAATTAGTTCCCTTCATGGTGGCAAGCACTGAATACATTTGATAGAAGTGCTGTACAGTGTGGAGGCAGAAATTGGAATCTCAGGCTGATGGACAATCCCACTGTTGCTCGCTACTGATGCTGTGGAATTCACCTGTTAATCAGATATAGTAATTTTTCATGTAATGCTGGCCCTGAAAGCAATTGCATTCCAAGCAAACAGTTCATAAAGGCAGAGATTTCTATCTGTGAATTTAACCCACAGTTTATCTCCGTCTGAGCTCTCGTTATGAAATGCAACAATACCAATGAGCAAACGAATATCTTAACTTTGGCATTTCAGACGAATGTTATGCTGAAAATTGGGCATCTTTGCCTGAGAGATTTCTGGAACAGTCAAAGTACTCCCAGCAAGTTATTCCATAAACTATCTACCAGACCATATGTTTGCTGCCTACAAGTCTGGGCAGGAAATGTCCAGTAAGAGCCACATCTGAAAGGAGGAAGAAGCAGCAGCCAACAGCGCTCCTGTCACTAATCTGCATTTGCAAATGCCACATTGGAGCTGGCAAATGAAGCATTTCAAGTGCAAATAGCTGTGAAGACATTTGTATGTAGCACTGAGTGATGGGGAGATGCTGGGTTTGTTCCTGTTTTCTTTCCCTGAAGTTACCTGGGTGCTGGTAGAACAAAGCCATTTTTCCCAGGATTTTTTAATGTATATAAAGATGATGCTTACATGGAAAAAGCCCATTTTGCTCCTAAATGCTTATTTTGAAGCACAGCTACTTACAATAATTATAATTGCTGTGATTTTCGAGCACAAACACTTATCCTGTGAACAATTACAGGCAAATGTCTCCCAGCAATATGGTCCTACAAGTTTAAAGCACACACATTAAACATGCTTCTAAAGTTTATAAAAACATATGTATATGTCGTACATGTAAGAATTTATACAATATGTTTCCTTTAAAAAGTAATTTTATATCAAAACTAATTTTAGAATCCAGTTCTGTTTCAAATATTTTTTATATATTTATACATTATACAGTGTATAATGTCTGCATTACATGAATGCAATTAGATCACATGCAAGATGATCTTAATGGCTGGACTTAATGATTTTAAAGGCCTTTTACAAACTAAACTATTCCATATATTTTCCAGTAGCAAATTGATATAAAAAGTCTAAGACTGGGATAAATCAACAGAGATGAACTATTATGATCCAGGCTTGCATTTACAGGATGCAGCTCCCTACTGATGAAACAGTTTCAGAAATGTGTCTGTCACTTATCATTAACACTGACCAGACACAAGCCCAAGATTATGCTAATAGAAGACAACATTCAATTAGCACACAGAGTGCTCTCTAATCAAAGCCCACACAGTATTACAGAAGTTGGAGTTTGTAGTTTTTTTCCCCCCCTGCTCTGTGCTTCTATTCTGCAGAGATTTGAGGAGCCTGGGATAATGGGAGGTATCCCAGCCCACGGCAGGGGGTTGGAACTGGAGGAGCTTTAAGGTTCCTTCCAACCCAGACCATTCTGGGATTCTAGGATTCAATTAAAGAAAATGGTCCACTTCACAAAATCTTTTAAAAACCAACAAGTATCCTTCAGTTGATCAGCAATTGATAACTTATTCGCAGAAGAACTTGCCAGACCCTATTGATGCAGTAAATTTCTCTCTTCACCTACATGTTCACTTTCCTCCTACCCAACAGGCTCATCAATCTCATTAATCTGCTAAGGTATTTTAAACATGAAATGCACTCAGGCCATGGGATGTTATCTTTGTTGAACCAAAATATTTTCTTGATACCACTCAGGGGTCTGCTGCAATAGGAAGGGGGGCTGTGGTTTTAAACTGAAGGAGGGTTGATTTACATTTGATATAAAGAAGTAGCTTTTTTACAAGTGGTGAAACATTGGCACAGGTTCCACAGAGAGGTGGTGGACACCCCATGCCTGGAAGTCTTGGAGGTCAGGCTGGGCAGGGATCTAGTGGAAGGTGTCCTTGCTCACTGCAAAGGAGTTGGACCAGAGAGCCTTTAAAGGTCCCCTCCAACCCAAACCACTCCATGAATCTGTGATTCCAAAGGCCTCACTGACAGGTGATGTTTTCCCTAATCACCCCAACAATTTCCTACATGGGACCCCCATGATGGAGGAGACAGATGAGGTCCAGGACTCCCAGCAGGAAGCAGGAGTTGATAGTGCAGGTACAGAGCTCAGCAAAAGCAAACAGTACAGGTTCCCTGATCCCAAATAAGGATTTACCCCCAGAGGAATATTTTTACAAACACTTCAGCTCCTAAAATAACCCACCTACTCTCCCAGGACTCCACTTCTGTGGAGCAGCTGTGCCTCGCCCCAGGAAGGAGCCCAAGTTATTCAGCTTTTTGCAGAAAACTGTTCAGCTAAGTGCTTGCTCAAAACAACCCAAAAACTTCCAAAGCCATCTTGCAAGTGCAGCCAGGCAGTTTTGTTAGCCTTCCTCAGCAACATTTTCCCCATTTTATCCACACAGAGCCCTTAGCAGTGCTGAAAATAATCCCTAATGCCTCCATGGATTAGGTAGCTGTGGTTTGGCTCAAGTGCAACACCCGTTTGTGCCGTTGTCTCACAGAGCAGATTTGAAGAGAGCAATCAGGAGGACTAATACACACTGGATTTCAGTGCTCAGGATTTTAAAGTCCACTAAACACAGAAGTAATTAAAAACTACTGTTTCCAGCACCTGATCCAACACGTAACAGAGCCACAGCACAAAACTTGCCTTTTTATCTGTGTTTCAAAGTAAACACTTGTGACTGATCCCTGTTTTATCCTCGCCTCCCACATTGCCATATGGCTGCGGATGTTTCAAACAGACATTACTCCAATAGCTCATTACTCACCATATTGCGCCGGGGAAGAGAAGCTACAGACAGTTTTGACAAAAACAGCAATTGCCTAAAAATGTGAAGTATCACAGTCTTGCGTGGTCTTAGACATTTTTAGTCTGGTGCGGAGGACGGGCGCTAACGCCCCGCCAGGGAAGGGTGAATCAGCACGTCTGCTCCCCTGTGCTGGGTCCCCCAGAGCCTGCACAGTGCAGGCTCCAACCCTGCCCAATTTCCTATAGGGATTCAGCACACATCCAGCCTAATTAAAGGCAGAGTTCTCTCTCGTCAGCGTGTTCCAGGAGTTCCTGAAGTGCCGCGCTAAGGTAAGACATTGATTGGGGTGAGCCTCCCGCTGTGCTGGGAGGGAAGAAAAGCTCCAGTGTTCACCCATCCCAGGAATCTGCTGACTGCCAAGGGGCACTTCGACAGAGCACATCTGAGGAAGGTTTTGTGATTGTTAAATGCTGTATCTCGTGCACCGGTGAAAGATCAGGAGTTTTGGAGAAATTATTGACTGGTCACAGCCAGCTTGCTTTTCTTTAGCAGAAGGAAATTCAAGAGGGAGCATATTTGAAGTGAGCATGTAGCAGCTCTGAATTTAATGGCTTTCCCTGCTGATCAGACCTTTGTGGCAGTGAGGAGAAGACAGGTTTTGTTCCTCCAGGGAGGCATAGGCTGCTGCAAGCCACCACATTGCTGTGATTCAACTCTTTGTTGGCCAACACACACAAAGCACCCATGTGCACAAGGCCCTCAACCCACCTGGGTTAGAAAAACATCTTTATCAACCTCTTCCATAAATACAACCTTGTAAAAAAAACTTTGTGCAACATAGCGGGTCTGAAAGCCTAAAAAAGGGCAACTGCAACAGGCATCTGGTTTTTAAATTATGATAATCCCATAATGAACCCATTTAAACACCCTCACTGCGAGCTCAGGACAACCCAAGAAAAGTCCAGGTCCCCAGCCTGACATTGCAAAGGCTTTCTTCATGCTGATTTTTAAAGTTGGGTAGATGTGAGGAAGAGAAGAACATGATTTTCTGTCATCCTCCTGTGAGATTTAACTATTTTACCACCTGCTTTATAAACAGATGAAGAACCAGCATCAGTTATGGGTGGGAGATGGCCCATCAGCTCACAGTTAAGCAGTTCTGATAAGATGTATTTTCACCTCTAAAAACCAGTGCCCACCCATTATTTTTCGAAGTCTCAAATGAGGCACTCAATTAGCAGTGATGCTTGCTAATGAACATCAGGCCAGCTCTTTGCTCCTCGACACCATTCCAGACCACCCTCCACTTCTGGCCTATCCTGCTCTGACAGGACCCTGAATACAGGGATCCTTTTGCTATGGGGAGGCAACACCTACTGGAGGGCCAGCTTCCAACACACATCAAAACCTGCCCAGAGCCAGCAATGGGATTTCCAGTCCTTTGGCTGACTCTGTTGAAGAGCTCCTCCAGCAACATCTGGCTCATTAGACACACATCTGGCAGAGCACTGCCAGGTCAATGATGAAGAGTGTCTGGATTTGAAACAATGCTTGATAGTCAAAATATACCATTACAAGATTATGTATCTTTTTACACAGCTATAATATTACATTATATACATATATAAATTTTATATTTATATATATATATCTGTATGCGTGTATGCACATAAATATGCCCTAAAAATTTAAAACCATTTCTGATCTCCTTGAAGGGCAGGAGCAAGGCAGACAAGGAATCTCAAGTGCACTAACACAGAGCCAGTCCAACTTTGGCAACTCAAGCAATGGAAACAGAGTTACTTTTTCCTACCAGATCAGAATTATGGTTGTTGACCAAAAGAATTAACAAGGGTCTTTATTTTAAAAAACACTTAAGGAGAGATCCCAAATAATGCCTTCAAAATTGTGCAGGAAGGATGAAAATCGAGATATATCTGCTTTTGCACCACAGTTATTTCCCTTGCTAATAATTCCTAGGGCTCAAAACATGTTTTGATCACTATAGGATCAGCCAGGCATTTGACTTCAAAGTATAGTGAGCTGGAGTCTGCCCTCAGGTTAGATGCTCAGTGAAATTAACTTTTGATTAAGTCCTGTATTTAATGTCTGTGACTCCTCAAAAGGTCAGCCTTTGTGAGTGTGTGAGTTTTCCAAGTCAGTGGCTTCAGAAGGAAGGACTGCATCCCTCCCACCTCATCTCTGGCACAGCTTTCCACCTGAGTTAAGGGATGCTCATGTTTGTGACATCAGCTGTGGCAGTGCTGCTGAAGAACAAAAACACTTAGGAGAAATTCTGCTCCTGTGCCTTCACCTCTCTCATTGGAGACTTCACCTTCTCTGAAGGAGGTCTGGTGTTCTGTAATAATTAATCCAGGATAAAGAACAGGCTTCATTTATTTATATTTATTTTATATATTTAAGAGGTTTAAAGTGTTGGACTCTAGATCACAGGAAATGATGCCATGTTCATCCTGAAAAAGAGATGAGTGAGGTTCCTGGGGGCAGGACACAGCCCAAGCTGTGGGAGCCCGGGTTCAGGTGGGGATTCAGTGAGGAGCTGCAAAGGAAGAGTCTCCAACAGAAAAGATGGGCAGAGTTGAGAGCACTCCAAGAGAGGAAAAACTCAAGGCACTCCCCCTTCACAGCTATCAGGACTAGAAAAACCTTCCCAACCATACCGTTTGTTGAAGTTGCCCACAGGAAAAGAAAGCAAAGTGATCAATATCATCTTCAGAAAAAAGCTCCTGTTCAGGTGACACTGCTCTGGGGCTTGGGAGGGAGTGGAGTTTTCCACTGAGCTGCTCCATCCTCACCTGCCCTGGCTGAGGACAAAGCAAAGCTATTTCGAGCTCTCAAGTTCAGTCTAAGACACATCTGCTTCATTTTCTGTAATACCAAGTGACATCACCTCCCTTCCCCTACTGCTGCATCCAAAAAAATGGGGAAAAAAGCTGCCTAGAACACTGGAAAACTCCCGTGGGAGGCAAGAGGCACAACTTTGTAAACTGATGACAATAAGTACGTAGGTTTCTAGTCCCAAACACCCAGCTTTCCAGCACACCAGATACTTTACCACTGCTTATCTTTTTAACTTCACAAAAGCTGTAAACATCATACATTTGTGCAATTTTGACACAAAACCTGCTTAACAAAGCCAGTGGACACAGGGGTGTGAGAGGCAGAGCTGGAGGTTGCAGCAATGGGATTTAACAGAAACATTGGATAAATTTGACAATTTATGCCCCTTCCAGAAAGCTCTTCTGAATCTGAGGAAGTTCAAAAGTTCACATGAACTCTGTTTCCAGGAGCTATATTGTGGTTAAAATTCTGACAGTTTTTCTATTAGGGAATGGGGCTTTTTATTTTTTTAATCAGAATTACATTAATACATATTGTAGTCTCTTCAGTATATTACAAGCTTAAAAAGAAATGGGCAAAAAATATTGATGGCTTTTTTTTTTTAACTAACTACAAAATAAAAATCCAGCCAGCAGCCAGCTAATAATCTTATAATAAATTCAGCTCTGCATTTTCCAGCTCTTCTTTTTCTCACACACCAAGCACTTTTATATGGCACTTTTTGTACTATGAATTTTAATAAAACCAGCAAAAGAATTGGGAAAGAAGCTAATTTTTCTATATGCCTCTGGCAAACAGGAAGAATTCAAGAATAAGTTAAAAGATATCTTTCTACTACCGAAAATTCATTTTCCATAACAAGACACTGTCATCTTCCCGAGGAGCCTGTAATTCCAAGATAAAGATGAAAAGATGTTGTTTTATCATAATGACAAGTATCTGCATCCATATTTATTTTGTTGCTCCGACATCACCGTACAGTTTGTATTGTCATGGTACATTGGAAAGTGGGAAAACATTTAGCTCTTTCAATAAGAGGAGAATAAAGGATAAAGTACCCAGCAGAAATAGCATAGCACAAGCATTTCCAAGCGTCCCTAGGAAAATATCTGACCCACATAGAGGGAATACACAATGTGGTTTGCCTCCTTGCAACTGCCTTTTCCATTTTCCAGTGGCCAGACCATGCATTTTAATCACTGAGTGCTGCAGCTTTCTCCATCAGGCAGCCACTGTGCTCCATGTGCATAAAACCAGGACAGAAGCCAAAAAGCTTCTGGGGAAAAACCGCAAACCAGGCAGCCAGGTTTGGATGCCCCAGGTGCCCAGATCTCATCCCACTTGGAGGGTTTAGGGCTACCTGGCCACAGGATCCACAGGGATGAACACAGGGCAGCAAATTTGGGGCATGGCAACCCTGGAGAGGAAGGTGAAATTTTGTCAAACATCAGACAATAGTGGGAAACTCCTGTCAATAAATGGCTTAACCACTTTTCTGACAAAATTCCGAGTGGCTACCTTGGAATATCTCCCCTGCCTCTTACTCCCATCTATCCATGTCAGGTGGCATTATGGCAGTGGCTTAACTTCCCCCTTGTTTATAAGCTGTGCTGGGGTTATCTTTTCACCTTCTTGTTTAAATAAATTCCAAATGTGTCAGTATCAGTGCCTCTACCACAGATTAATAGAATCAGCCAAAAGGATAGCTGACATTTTTGTTGCCATAGAAACTGGTCATGATGTTACACAGCTTGTCTAGTTCCCATTTGCCATATATCTAGCCAGCTTCTGAACACGGTCCCCTTTTGTTTCACGAGGAATTACATTAAAATATAATTCCATCTTAGTTCAGTCTCCATTCTGTAGCAAAGAGGATTATAGAATATTAAGATACTTCCTAAGGAAAGTGCAAAGTGATGATAATATTGCTGTGTGGCTTATGTGCATTCCAGATTAAAACAAAAAGAAAATACAAGTGGAGTAATTTATCCCAGAGCCCTAGATCCCAGTTATCCTCCATTCAAGTATCTCCATCAGCTTCAAATAAACAGGCGTTTCCCCACTGAACCTCAAAGTGGATGTACTTCAAATGATCGTACAAGACAACAAAAATAAGAAGACATTAGTGGAGATATTTTTTAATACACCATCAACATTTCCCCGCATAATGCGTAACCTTCTCAGTGCTGCTATCAGGCTCCTGCTTCGCAGAGGCATCGCAGCCTCGAGAGAAAACCACTCACATAGAATTAAGATGTGAAGTTTCAGCACTTAGAGATGCAGTGGGGATGGATATTGTGCCACAGGGCACCGTACACTCGGAGAAAACGTAAAGCAGCTCAAGCAAGAACAATATCTATGGACTCTGAGCTGTCATGGTCCGGTTGTACCTCTCCCAGACACACTAATTCCTGGTATTTCAGAGCAGCCCATTTGCTGTTAAGGTGAGAAATGGGTTTCAGGCACTTCACTTCCCCCTTTTCTATTATACATGAAAATTAAAGGGACAGGCAAAAGAGGTGAACGCCATCACACTGGGTGCTACAGAAACAGACGGCAGCTCCTGCTCCAAAGGAATTTATTCCTGCCAGAACAGCAGCACCTGGACATGTCTGCAGTCACCCAAAGCCCCATCCTGGCTATTTTCATTTGCAGGTATTTTTCATGGTCACCACTAAAGTAATCTGAACACCAAGGCTGATCCTTATTTTTGCCACCAAGCACAACTTGGTTTGATTGTCGCTGTTCAGGTAGGCAAATGTCACTCGTCACCATGGCCAGGGGCTTCCCTGAGCTACTCTGAGGTGTTGTGACCATGAACACAAGCAGAAAGCTGAAGTTGAACAGAAAATCCTCCCCATTTTCCATACTTTTAAATGTGGTCATCACAAGCAATCTCTCAGGGCTTCCCATTTTTGCAGCCATGCGAGAAACGCCCGAAGAATCTGTTTTACTTCACCCAGGAACACACGAGGAGCCACTGACAGATGTCAGATATTAAGCAAAAATTTTGCCCCAAGCAAAGCACTGGATGTTTAGGCTTACACATGTCATGTCACAGCCTGGGACTGGAGATATTCATGCCCAGCATCAGCCTTCTCTGCTCCCTGAAGTTCATGACTATGCTTCACTCAGGCACAGAAAAACAAGCCTTTGATGCTGGCAGCTTCCACAGTGGCTGCAGAGGGTCCCACAAAGCAGCCCCACGTCTGCCAAGCAATATTCCTGTTTTCCTGCCTGGATGGGGACAGATGAGATGATCTGAGTGCTTCACAGGATGTCAGAGGAGGAGAAGAGCTGCAGCAATGTCCCCTCTCTGTGTCACTCCACTAGAGAATTTAGCCACAAAGGCCAGGTGGCAGCTGGTGCTCACACAGCGTGCAGTTGAGAAAGGAAAATGCATACAAGGTCTGTTGAACCCACAGTCTCTCTGTAGGACTGGAGGAGTCTTAAGAGCTGGTGAATGACATGCAAGGGGTTGTGGAAACTGCTGCCTCCTTCCACTGTTGAAAGCAAGCTTGGCACAGCCCCAGAAGCACCACAGTCAGCCACTCTTCTGCCCAAGGGAACCCAAAAGCCACAGAGACTCCACTCTTTTGCACAGCCCAAAACAGAGAAACTGCATCAGTTCAACCCCAGTCCAGCCTGGAGTGATTCACATTCCACAACCATCTCTTTCAAAATACTCCATTCTCATCATTTGTGCAGAAGAAGAATAAGAGGGACGACAGGGAATAATGAGGTTTGTCGAACAAGGCAAGCTGCAGAGGAGGATCTTGTTGTCTTAAATTCCCTGGGTTTGAGGATCAGGTTAATTTTGCATGCCTGGTTGCATCAGCATGTTGAGTTATGCAATGTAGCAAGCTGTCGCACTGTACAAAGCATGACGTATCATCTCATTGATGCATGAAATTAAAAAGATGTGGTTTGCTGGGTCACCCACAGATTGACTGAAAAATCAAGTTTCGTTTATCTCCTTTTAATTATGTTTAAAATTGCAAAAAGGCAGAAAAGGGAAAAAAAAAAGGCAAGATTGTTCAAATACCTGCTCACCCATTAATGGTAAATAATTCCAGCCAGTCAACACTAGAAATAGTGTGGGGATTTTCTTGCTGGATTTGGCAGCAGCACACTGGGGAAGAAATCCTGATGCTTGTTCACACATCCCAGCAAGGAAAGGAGCAGCCTTTATAGGGTGAGAAGAAAGTGCAAAATGTACCTGCTCATGGCATGGGGGTTGGAATGAGGTGATCTTTGAGGTCACTTCCAACCCAAATCTTTCTGTGATAAAAAGGGCATAATCTTTTATGCCCAAATTTGCATTCTTGAAGGATCAGAGATGGCAGCAGGTCAGCAATGAGTGGAATAAAGCTCTTAGATGCAGACTACATGCTCTCTGCAGCAGGACTCTGAATATTCAGGAAAATAGCCCAGTCACAGCAGTCTGGGTGCTGTAAGACAGAGCAGAGCCTGGAAATTCAGCAGTAAAAGCAGAAGTGACTGCAAGAGGCTAAAAGAAGTTACTTAGGAATAAACCTGGTCACCTTATCTCTGGTGAGAAGAGATGGAGATTTCTCATGAAACAAGGATCCAGCAGGATGGAAAGCATCCACACTGCACCCAGCAAACACAAGAGATGGTACCTGTGCCTTGTCCTGGCACCCTGCAAACACAAGAACTCAACTTTGACAACTGCAGTATTGGCTTCAAGAGGAGCAGAAACAGGTTGCAGATTTCAAAACTAGTTCAGCAAAAATGCAACTGCAGGAAGGGATGAGGCTGGTTGGGTTTTGGTGGGGGTTTATCCCCCTTCCTAAAGAAAGGGGGAGGGAAGGAGTAGGCAAAGCATAAAAGAGAACAAAAATGAAGCTTTTCCAGTTCTTTTTGTAGGGAGTGCTGGACTTTGCTCCATGCAGGGAGTTGCTGGCAGAAGATGCAGCAGATTCATGCATTACCTTCCTAGAACATAAATTATCCCTCCCACAGGAAAGGGAACAAGAAGTAAGAATTTACTTAAATTTATTACTATAATAATTTTTAAGGACTTTCAGAATCCACCGGGCTTCACTTTGGGATGAGGGGGTGATGCCAGTAGTGCCCAATGCCGATGTTGCCATGGCAACAACTTGTTGCTGGACATAGAAATAAAAATGCTCTGTCACTGAGGCTACAGAATCAATAACTGCCAGGGTAAAACAAGAGTTTATTTTCCCCTCTCATATCATGCAATTTACTAATCAAACCCTAGGTTTTTTCCCCATGGATGACACAGACCCCTTGGAGCTGGCACAACACATGACCCGTGTGTTACTTAAATCCCATTTTAGGCTGGTGTGGGGTATTCAGTGATCTAGGGGCCACATATCTGCTCCTGCACAGTGGAAAGATAGTTTTGCCATCCATGGGTAAGATGGTGTTTTTATTTACACATCACTGTCCTGTTTTGATAGGAACTAAAGTCATTGAGGAAGAAAAGAGAGAAGAAACTCAATGAAGTAGCATTGTCAAAAGTACAGTTTACAATGTTATGGTAGTTTTTCACCTGTGCAAAGCATTGTTCAGGCACTGATCTTTACTAAAACCATGTTCCTGGCAGAAAGTGAAAAACTGTCTGTTATGTACCTGTGAACCAGACAGATCCTTGTGAAACTCCAAGCTTCTCAAAAAGATTAATTTTGAAACGAGGTAATTTAAATACCTGGCCTAAATGACTCTGTAGAAGACTGCAAATAGAAATTCCAACTTTTTTTTCCCCTTCTATTTTGATTTATTTTTATTTCCCTTTCTATTTTTACTTGTCTTCAGCAGACAAACCAATTCAACCTCAGGAAGATGAGAAAATATAAAGCTTGAAGCACTACCTGGAGTCAAAACTGCAGCACACAAGGTGGCCCCAGCTCAGAAAACCTCTCCTGATTTAGAGCAGGGGCTGCTGCCCCAAACCTGCCCAGGACAGAGGGGACACAAGGACAGCTTGAAGCCATTGCCACTTGCTCCCTCAGTTTGTTATTTTAGCTTTATCCCCCCCCAGAGAAGTGACAAATCACCTTTTTCTCCCTGTGTCCTCTGCTAATCATCCAATATTTCCATATCTCAAGTGGAGAAATGGGAGGTTAATGAGATGCAGGAGTCACATCTGCAGCCTAAACACACCGGAATCATTCTGAGTCGTGTATTTATAGCAAGGAGCTGCTATTATTAGAAACATAATTAAGAGCCTGAGATTCATATGCACAACTCTAAATCTACTTGAATGGAAGAACATGCGAGTACCCCAAAGCAGAATTTATCCTCCTGTACTCAGATAAAAATATGCTGGGTCTTTGGCTGGATTGAGTTTTTACAGGAAAAAGGAAAAAAGTACAAGGTTGAGTCCAACAGGTAGTTAAAGAAATTAGTTTTGAAAGCCCTGAACTTGGCAGTGGTGAAACTCAGAAAAAAATTACAGCATTTCTGTCATAACCAATAATCAAGAAAAACAGATTAGTGGATTTTAGAAAAGTACAAAGCAATAACATATGCAGAAACTCATTAATTTATCTATTATGCAAGAAGCTGTGAATCACAACCTTTTATATTGTTGGAAAAGAAACATTTAGCAAAAGGTTTGGATTTCAATAAGGCACTTAAGTAGAATCTAATATGATGCAAGAGCTATAATATGATAAAATACATCCCTGTCTTCCAAGAAATTCCATTATAACGGAACATTCCTCATTTCGATAACTTTATCTTGAGATTTAAAAAAAAAAAACATTTCACATTGAGCATCTGTTTTAAGGAAGCCCAAAAAATGTTTCAAACAACATCCATTTAGCTGTTGCAGTGCTCATTTTCCTTCCTTTTTAACTAGGAATGACTGAGAATTCTGCTAATTTTGAACACGGACCTCTAGTGTGGTCACTTCACTTCTGCCATTTCCACACTAATAAATGCATTATGAGAGTTTAGAATGAATTACTTAGCAGAGTTTGACTTCTGACTGGGAATCTTATTAAAGCACAGCTTCAGGGAAAGGTTTTTAATGCTGCTTAAATTATCATGGCAGTTTTTACAGATGGCCTAGCAGTTCCCCCCGCCTCTTATTTATTCCTGTCCAGTTTCAGATTAAACATCAGGTATTGAGCAGTTTATGCAAAGTGAAGGAACCCACATCCTTCCCCTACTGTCCTCCACCTCTTTAATGTGCAGCTCAGGGTTTTCATCGTGGCTTTTAAAGACTTTTCCAGAGTTGAACTCTGTCATTCAATCTCATTATAGACATAAACATATACAATAACACATAAAGTGAGAAATAGTGTGATTTTACAGACATAATTTTATACTTCTATAATATATATGAAACCAAATGGATTTGTTCCCACCAGAACAATGTGCTAACTCATCCCCAACTGCTCCCAGGGTAGCAAAGTGCTTTGCCAGGTCACAAGAGCCAACCAAGACGTTCACTTGGGCTGTCTCATGAATCTCCCTCCACACAGGGATAGAAAAGCATTTAGGAGGAGGAGTCATAGGCTCATCTTAAAACCACTTACTTTCCACAGCCAAATCTTGTCTGAGCTGATAACTGCAGCAGCTTTCCTGCTAATTGGTGACATTTCCTCGGGGACATCACCGTTGGTTGTACATTAGTGTCAGCCTTGTTTTCATCCCTGTGCCGTCTGCCAGCAATAACCAAGGTGGGAATTGCCAGGGATGTCACTGGAGCTGCTTTTGTTTTGCCTACAAGTGTTTTTAAACCCACCTTACCCATGACACTCCCACCACCTCTGCTTGTAAATTTGATAAGTAACCCTAAAACAATCACGGCAAAATTAAACAGAACCACTGAGGAGCAGAGGAACAGTTTGGTGACATCCATATCCATGGTCTGGGGATGCCAAGCCACCACAGGGAGGTGAGGCAAAGCAAAAGCAGCCAAAAAATCCCAGCAGTCCAGAGAGAAACTCCCCACACTGATCCCCAAAATCAATGACATGATGAACACACATTCTCCTTCAGAAAAATACACAGTGCAAGACCTCATACACATAACATGTACAAAATAACCTGGAAAAGGGAAAAAACCAGAGCTACAAATACAGAGAGCAACTTTAATCCTACTTTCAGAACACTGAGCTTCAACTCTCAGCTCTCCACCTCTAAGCACATCCCTACATTTTTGTGCATTCTAGCACAAACAAGACTCTCAGCTGACCCTCAGCCCTGGCCTGCCCACAGAGGTGAGGAAATCAGTTACACTTCAGGGCTTCAAACCTTAAAACAGAGAAAGCAGCTGGACTGCTGCTTACAAACACCTTTGTCACAGAACTGATTCATATATTCATATAGTCTATACACAAATACTTCCACAATGGCTCCAAACCAATAGAATTACACACCTGCTCTTGTTTTTACACAACAAATCATTTCTACACCACTGTGCTCCAAGAAAATAGATAATTTAAATAAAAGGAAGTACCTTTTTACACTGGAGAGCTGCCCCCACTCACAGCATCCAAATTGTTTAGTAACCCAGGCAAAGAGAAGAAAAATATCCATTATGGCCCCAACCATTCCAGCAGGAACCAAACCTTTGTAACCCACACATACCCCAACCAAGGCAGCATTTAAGGGGGAGCTGGGAAAACCCCTCTTTCTCCAATGTGCTCAAGCTCAGCCCAGGTGGACTGGGAGATGCCCAGGTGTGGTTGAGGACCTGCAGCTGCCACAGGCCCCCTCAGCAATGCTGTTGCCATCCCCAGCAGGACAATGGTGATCACACACTCCTGCTCCAGGGGCTTGCTTGCAAACGATGCACAGTGGTGTCTTTATCACCTGAATCCAGCTGTTATCACCTCTGTCCTTATCACCTGTACAATTGTTACCACTATGCTCAGTGCCCCACCACCCTCTGCTTCAGACCCCTCTCCTCCAGGCTTAACAAACCAAGGCACCACAGCCACTCCTCGAGGCTTCCCCTCTAGACCCTGCACTGCCCTCACAGCCCCCATGGATGCAATGAATCCAGGGATCAGCCCTGCCACGGTGGGACATTGTGTCATCTCAGAAATGCCTCTCCCTGCTGCCTCTGTGGAGATCCTGCAAGGCTTTGGCCGTGGGGAGTTTCAGTGCCAGTGGAGCTAAAGGAGTGATGTCCAAACTTGATCCTGTGAGGTGAAATGGTAAATGCTGTATCCCTGCAAGGAATCACTCCTCAGACCCAAACCAGCACCCAGGAAAGCCCAACCTCTGCCCATAGGAGCCTTCTCCAGAGATCTCCTCCTCCACTTGGTTTGGAGAGCCACAGCCACTAAACCCTGCCCTGATTCCTTCACAGTGTGTCACTCTGAGACAAACCCTCCTCACGAGCTGCAGCAAGAGGATGCTTTTGTGGACAGGCTGAAAATGTTTACAAAGATGCAACCAACAGTTTAGAGCAGTATGAGTTCTCAGAGGGGCTCAGAAGACCACTGCACATAAACTATGCACGATGGCTTGAGACAACAACTTGGTAACATCTTCCATAATTTAAACAGGCCTGAATAATTTCAATTATAATAATTTATTCAACGGCTTCGGCCCCTTCACTGTCCATAAATTGTCTTTTAATGAGTTACAATGTTCATAGATTCACTGTTTCTTTTTCTTCACTTGCTTTGTTTTGGTCGGAAATTCTCTAGAATCCAGTTCAGTGGAGCTACACTAATGAGCTTTGTAGCCAAACACATCCACGTCCCTGGTTCTGTTCTCTGAAGGCTAAATTGTAACACTAACAAATTAACAACAACAAAAAAGACATTGTGTTTCTCCTGTGGTCACTGAAAAATTAACTTCTGCAACTCTGCTGGCTGCCAGCCTCCAGCTCTGTCTGGCTCCTGTCCTCCATCCTCCATCCCAAGGGGGCTGGGATGAGCCAGGGGCCCCAGCTCTGCACAATCCTGCTCAGGTACACGGGGTCCACACTGCAAACATCTTCCAGGCAGACTCTCACCATCACCTCACAAAATCTCCTGCCTTAAATTGTGCTGAAAGCTCATGTGCTACCTGTGCATCAGTCCTGACTTCTGACTACGTCTTCTGAAGGTTGTCCAATCTCCATTTAATGCAGATGGCTTTCAATACTTTTTCAGCTCCAGAGGCATAGTAACCCAGATTAGTGATTCTTAAGAAATTTAAAAAATTATATAAAAATACAATCTATAGGAAGCATTAATAAAAATTATCATTACCAAGCATGTCTTGCCTGGAATTTTTTTTTTCTCCTGGAGGATTTTTGATGTAGATATTTAAGGCAAGGACCAACCCAAAACTCATACACAAGTTTCTGAGTATCTAATCTATTTTTCAAGGGAGCTCAACACTGTACTCTCAAGAGCTTTTCCCTACAGGTAGATCTGTCTTCCTTGGCTGCTGAACAGGGAGAAGCTGCTCTTGAACTGCACAGGGGGAGCTACTCAGTGACCTGTCAAGACTCTTGGACTGTTAATATCCATCCCCATGATCTCCTGGAGGGCATCAACCAAGTGAGGCACTGGGTTGCCCTTAGGCAAGACCTGGCATCTCTGTATAAAACTTGGCTTTGCCAGGTCCTTGAGGGACACAAGTCATTAATGGAAACCTGAGGGCTCCTAAGAGCAAATTAATAGACATATATATTTTATACATTCATCAAGGAAGGGAAATATGCCTGTGCAGCCATGTATACAGCTTCTGCTGGAAGCCAAATATTCCTAGTGGAGACTCAGATCCAGCAATGCCTCCACATTTTTCACCCTGTCAGACACAGGGCCCTGCAATGCCTTCAGCTGTGCAAGTGCCACAGAGAATCCAGCAGGGATTTCAGGTGCTGCTGAGCCAGCACTGCCTTCAACAAGGAAACAGCACCAGGAAAGTTTGAACTGCCTCCTTTTAACATCACCTGAAATCATGGTGAGACCCTCTGCCCAAAGCCACAGAACTACAGCCACTGCTGGGACTTCTGTGGAAATATCCACACACAGATTTATGGAGAGGCAGGATTTTCTCAAACTCAGGGCCAGCAAACTTATTTCATGCAGAACTCTGAACTGCAATCAACAGTATCAGCTGCTCTCTGTTATCAGAGGGGCTGCGCAGGTGGCACAGAGACAGAGATGATGACTTTTGGTTTAGCAGTGGCCTGAGAAAGGCTTCTGCCCTTGAACCCATGCGTGGAGATCACAGCTTATCCTCAGCATCTCCATCAGATCTTGCTTCACAGACCTTGAAGTCACTTCCTGACCTGCAAAACTTAAATTACACTTCAGTACTGAGGGGTAGGTTCCGACTAAGATTTTATCAATAGGCTGTGTGAAATGTTTATTATGTGAGCAGCTCTGCAGGCTCTGTGTGAGTTGGCTCTCTCAGCTCCACAAATGTTCTGTGCCCTTAGCAGGGGCTGTGCTGAGACAGCCTGTCCTAGAGCTTCTGTACCTGTATTTCTGTGCACCAGCATGCAGTCACACCGGAGTCACACTGGATTCAGGAACATAACACACGTTCAGACCCAGAAATTGTCTGTCTGCAAAGGGATTTCCTACAGTGCCTCCTGATCTGTGATCTTGCCCCACACTGAGGAAGGAAGGAGGCAGTGAGTCTGTGGGGTCTGGTAAGCCCAACCAGACACGTTTTGGTAAGAAAAGCACAAAATAACTCAGCATTGAGGCTTTCATGAATCTCCTCCTCTTGCCACCTATTCAGATCCTCTCTACCAGCCCTGTCTTATTAAAAATGACATTCAAGAGAGGAAACCCTGATTGTGCTGCTGTGCTTTCTTTGAAGGATGGCAACCACAAGAACTGCAGCTCCTAGAGAGGGCAGAGAATAAGGTTACTGGGATGGAGGAGTATCAGCCTTCAACAGTGAGAAAAGGAAACCTCCAGTGCTCCAGTACTTACTGTGGATTGCAGATTATTTAATTCTGGCTGAGACACAAAATGTCCTCTAGTGGGGCTCACACCTGGGCACTGAGAACAGGAAATTCTCCCCTCATGCAGCAGCTTTGTCCTGGACAAAGCCACCCTGAGTAATCACCACAACTTGTTCCTACAGGAATGTTTTGGGTTCCCTATGAGGTTTCTTGAGGGTTTCATGGGTTTTTTTTAAAGGTGCGTACTGTTCTGCTCCACACCTTATTGTCTCTGCCTTAGAGACTTTATGCCATGGTTCTAATTTGCATTCCCCAATGAATATATGATTAGCAATTGCATTTATAATTAGTAGTTTTGTCATTTAAAGTTCACCAGTTTTGCAGCCAATTATTGAAAAAAAAACCCTGACTGTTTATTATTTTCAATATATTATTACTTTATTATGGCTCATTGCTTTAAAATACTTAGCTTAATCCTTTGCAGGTCCTTAAACACAAATATGGCAGCTATTAGCAACCTCTTCAGTCAGGCATAAAATTGTACCCACAGGCCTCATAAACAACAGAGTGTTTTGGAGAGATTAAATCAGTGTATACAGCTGCGAGGGAGGCCATTAGCAAATACATTCTCATTCTGCCTCAGTGTTATTTTGTTTTGCCAGTGTGCTCTTGTCAAATCTATCAACTACCTGTGCTCTCCTCTCCATAAATAAGAGATGTCACCTCACCAGGTCCATCCATCAGAAGCATTTCAGTCAACATACAATTACATCCTGTGCTCTCCTGCTAATATCCTAATTCCTATCATTTGTATTTCGAAGGGGACAAGCTGGATGGCAGAGTGGAGCCAGGCACAGGCCAGAGTGATTGATCTCTGCAGCCAGGACAAGTGCTCAGCTCAACCAGCTTTGTGCAGTACAGACATGGGGCACCTTCTCAGGGCTGAACTTGGGAGAACTCTCATTCAGGACAAGCTGGGAGTGCTCCCCTTTAGCCTGGCAATTCCCCCATAAACCTGGAGCAAGATGGACTCAGGATGTGAAAAGTGCTGGCAGCCTGCTGAGAGCAGAGGTGACACCTCAGTTTGTCTGTGCACTCTCACACCAGGTGCATCCCAAATGTCCCCCCAGCCTCCTTCCCTCTCAGCAATCCCAAACATCTCTCCAGCCTCCTTCCCTCTCAGGCAATCCCAAACATCTCTCCAGCCTCCTTCCCTCTCAGGCAATCCCAAACATCTCTCCAGCCTCCTTCCCTCTCAGGCAATCCCAAACATCTCTCCAGCCTCTTTCCCTCTCAGGCAATCCCAAACATCTCTCCAGCCTCCTTCCCTCTCAGGCAATCCCAAACATCTCTCCAGCCTCCTTCCCTCTCAGGCAATCCCAAACATCTCTCCAGCCTCCTTCCCTCTCAGGCAATCCCAAACATCTCTCCAGCCTCCTTCCCTCTCAGGCAATCCCAAACATCTCTCCAGCCTCCTTCCCTCTCAGGCAATCCCAAACATCTCTCCAGCCTCCTTCCCTCTCAGGCAATCCCAAACATCTCTCCAGCCTCCTTCCCTCTGACCCTCTGCAGCACTGTGGAAAAAAAAGATGTGCTGAAGGACAGGCAAGCCAACGATAACAGAGTTCAATTCTCGTTCTGCTCCAGCCGTGCTTGGTGGAATTCTCCTCCCTTTCCCATCCACCAGATTATTTTCCCTAAATCTGTAATCCCCTTGAAATCATCAGGTGAGCCATTTTCCCATTATATTTCTGATTTAAGATTGCCAAGAGCTCCCTGCAGAGCCAACTGTAAGTGCACTATTTGCTAAAGGACAGAACAATCTCAAATGAGGAGGAACTTGCATGGGAAGTAAAAAAAATATGACATAATTATCATGTAAATTATAGTGGCTGTTTTAAATCCCCTGCCAGTGAGACACGAGGTTATACCACATGTTTCTGAGGCAAAGAGAGAATTGCTTTCTTGCCTGGAGACAAGACAGCAATATTAGAAGAGCAACCACACACACACAAAAATCCAACAAAGCAAATCCATGTCTTCAGTGCAATAAATATTGGCACTGCTTTACTATTTCCCATGTAGCACTTTCTGTATTGATATGCACAATGTTCATTGTGAAAAATTAGGTAGAAAAAGCAAAGGAAAACTGTGAGAGACGAAAATAAATTTTATATTCTCCTTTTTCTTGTTTCAAGCCTAATTAGGCCACCTTGCCTCGTTTCTTTTCTCCTGTCTTCTCTGAAACAATGCTCTAAGTAAGAATATATTTATTTATTTATTTATTTATTTATTTATTTATTTATTTATTTATATAAAATGTGATGCATTCTCTGTTTCCTCCCCTTCAGAAGAATCTGAAGAAAATCAGTCCAGTAGCTATCAGATGCCAGCCAACTCCCAAGGCTCAACATCTTTCCTTAGATAGTTCAGGAGCTAGAGGGAAGATCCCAATTCTAATTTCTTACATTCAAAGCCACCTTTAAAGTCTGGAGTCTATCCAGGACACAGAGCCCACAAAATATTGTTTTCCAGACCCTTTGGCCTGGAACTTGATCTTGTAAATCCAAAGATGTCTCCTGAGGAATCTGGACCCAGGCTACTCTCCCAATGTTTATATACCATGGGTCCTACATTTGCACACAGTATGGATAAATTATAGGAAAATGCATGATTGCTTCAGATCAGCCTCTCCCAAAAGAGCTCCTTCCACTTTTTAAGAAGCCACCACTCTGCTTAGAAAGTTTATCTGAAGGAACTGAAAAATCTATTCATCAGTTTCATCAAATGAGGACATTGCACTGTGATAAGGGAAGGGTGAAATCCCACTGCACACCAAAGAGACAATTAACTTCGTGCAATTTAAATGAACTTGGCATCAACAGTGTTTGGGCAGAGCCAGCCATGCTCCCCACCACAAACCACCAGGATTGTTTGCTGAGAAATGCACCCCAGCAAAGCACTCCCAAGAAAACAGAATGATCTGGAAGGGAAAGACCTGGGGCAACGTTTGTTTGAAATAGCAACAGCTCAGCTCCTCTGAAATACACACAAAATTGCAAATAGAAGGGGATTTAGGCATATTCTCCTAATAGCCCTGCTTATATGAGCTCAGATGCCACATGCTGCAATGGGCAGAAACAAGGATCTGCTCTAACACTGCATTTCCTAATAATGCACTGGCAGGTCACCTTCTCCTTTTTTTTTTTTAATTATTTTCCCACAAGCTATTAATACTAAATTTACTTATTTTAGAAAGCTTGGGCAATAGGTCATACCTAAGGCTTAAAATCAGTCTTTACATGCTGGTCAGGTCTCCTCTGGTCATGATATACACGTTGGGCTGCAGGATGGAGGGGAGAATGAAGGAAAAACACTTACCCAGAAGAGACACACACAAAAAACCCCTACTGATTTATGAATGCAACACTTGGAAAGTGTTGAGCATGCAAATCAAAGCTGCCTTGGAGCAGGTTTATTTTGTAGCACCCACATTTGTATGGCAGGTTAATCACACTGATGCTGACCAAGCAATGCCAGGGTAACTTTAATAAAGGTTTGGGGCTTCCTTTCTTTTTTTTTTTTCTTTAAGTATAATTCCAGCTCATCTAGGTCCCACACTTAGATTTCTGAGGGTGAAGTTTTTAAAGGTAAAGGAATAGTCATAAATAGATGGTCAAAACAAGGAAAAAATGTTTTAGATGTAGTATTTCTTTGCATTCATTGCAGCAAGGCTTTACTAGAGGAGAAATTAGAGAATTCAGTAATCAAACAGGAAATAGCACAAGGGTAAAAAACCATCTTGTAATGTCCTCTGGCATTAGTAATGCAAGAGGGTGCAGAAAGAGTTAAGGATATTTTCTTCACATCATTTTATGTAACTTTTGGTGTTTTTGGAACAAGACACATTTTGGTCAGAGTCTTCTCAGGGTCTCCTTGCTAGAATACAATGACAAGGTTAGACCAGTAACACACATTTTCTCTGCTTTCTCTCCACCTTCCACACAATTGGCTCAAGCTATACAGTGGCAAAATTGTGGCATCTTGGGTAAAACTTTAAGAAAATAAATGAGATAGAGGGGCACAGCACAAACGATTCACCAGGTCAGTCCAACACACAATTGTAGATGTGGAGGGAAAGTTCAGGTGACAACAGATTAGTTACTACACCACAGTCACCAACTCAAACAACTTCTTCATTGTAGTGTCACTGCTACGTCTACATTACCAAGTAAATTCACACAGCAGAAGTGAATCATTAAATCAAATCTGGTACTGAGGCTTCTATGCCTACACTTATATATATATATATATATATATATGTATATATTTCAGGCATTCACTGGGGATTAGATTTAATCTGCTCCCCTCAACCAAATATGCCCACCATGCCTGTGGTTCAGGACTTATCACCATCCCAGACCTTTTATCTCCATTAGCTGTTGGGACGTGTTGCCTGGGGCTGTTGGTGCACAGGAAAACAGAGCTGTGAATTGAATCAGCACACAATCAGGGGGGACAATGA
Organism: Sitta carolinensis; assembly: GCA_032173965.1. NCBI lineage: Eukaryota > Metazoa > Chordata > Aves > Passeriformes > Sittidae > Sitta > Sitta carolinensis. Next base: position 27,363,602 of record CM063289.1, read on the forward strand.
GGGCACTGCCTTCACAGCCACACACAGCAGAATCACAGCACAAATAGATGTAGTTGTATTACCCACACTTCAGCTGGCAAATGGATGGTGAATAAATTCGCTGGCTTTCCCTGAGTCGCTAGGATGGATGCTCTATTTCATTAATGCAGCCACCCCAGCCATCCCTTCATGCTGGAGATACACAAAGTGTATAAATAAAAAGTGAAGTCCCTGCAAACTGTTAGAAATGTGCCCTACGGATGGCATTACGTAACTTTGTATTGTACACAGAACTTATGCTTTAAATGAGGGGAAAATTAAACTATTCAAGACATTCCTTGCTGTTTGCTGTAAAGCCACAGGTTAGCCAAACACAGCAAGATTTCTGTTGTAGCAGCTATTTTTGCTCCAGTTGCTTTGTATCACACATAAGAGGTTTTCCTTTTGCATCAGATTCTATAGGACATTCTTATTATATAGGCTACAGGCCTCACTAGATTTCTTTTTAATAAAACCTATCTCTTTCAATTAACTTGATTGGATGTGTTAATGTTTTGGGACTTGATTAATAATCCTGGGAGATAATTCTGCAAAGGTCCAGAGGCACTAAAATGTCCATGCAAATGGGGAATGATGGAGGAATTGTGAATGCAATCTATAACACGGCACAGCGGCAAGCCCAGAGCTGCCACGCTGCTCAGCTGCAAAAAACAAACAACCCATATGCCACAAGTATAAACTATCTGGTGGCTCAATCTATCATCTCTCTCATGCAACTGAGCAAGGAACAGAATTAACAGTGTAATACCTTCCTGGAGGAGTGCTTTCATCCTTGGGCTTTAATTAGAGATTTATCTGAACTAGAGCTCTGCCTGTAAGCACACTGAAATCCAGATACATAATCCTCAGCTTTTATCCAGCTCCCTAAATAACACTGGAGTTACCCAGCAGAGAATTTGCACCCCAAGTGCAGCACAGGCTTTGGAGTCCTCTCCTGTGCCATTAGACCAAGTTCCTGACTGAAACCACCTGAAGGGCTGGTGCCTCTTGTGAGCCTGGGGCTGGACAATAATTTCTGCATCTGCTCCTTGTCTCACTTGCAGAGAAGGGAAATTTTCAGAAGAATGACTTTCAGAGGGCTATTTCCTCATCACTGTTCACTCAGATGTGTTCCTGACACACCTGACAGATGAGGTGAGGGTGGAGGGTTGGCTGCCCTCTGCTCATACAACTCCCCAAAGCCACTGTAACCTCCTCCCATGCTCTGCAAACCAAGGCATTGCTTCCAACTCTCCTAGGAAAGGGAGAGAAAGGACAAATCCATGCCAGGACCAGTGCTGGGTCTTTCCAGAGAGAATCTTCTTCCCTTTTCCAGTGGTCTGTCCCAAGTTCCCCTTCATTTCCCAGGTTTGGTGAATATTAGTGAACCCAGTGGCCAGATGTGCTCAGCAGAGCCCCCCAGCATGTCAGAGCACAGGCACCCTCAGCAGAGAGCCACACTCTCATCTTCAGCCCCATCTCCAGCTCCCTTTGCCAATCATGGTCACCATCTCGCACATAAAGTGATAAAATATTTACAGCTAGAAGGCTGCTAAATTTATTCCCCTGTGCCCACATGCACGATTTGCACAGCAATTCCTTTCTGGCTTAAATTCTGCACACTAAACCTTAATTACTGCAGTCTGACAAAGTGAGAAATTGGACAGGAAATACGATTTTGAAAAGCGTCGACGTGACAGAGGTGCCTAACAACCATTTTCAGAAGGAACTGTGGGCAATATCTTCAATAAAACAGTTCATGAATCGTTTTTTTCTTGAGCTGGAACTCATACTGCTAGTGGAACTACCAGGGGCAGAAGCCTCAAAGTGACCAGGAGGGTGTCCCTCAGGTTTGGTGTGGGACAACAAGCAGTGCCATCAGGAAGCCACCATCAGCCCTCTTGACAAATGCATCTCAGACTGATTGCTATTCTGATACACAAACTCCTCACCAAGCCAGTACATGGAATATTTGAAAATTCAGAATGTGGTTTTCTGAATCCAGAAAATCACGAGATTTGTTAAAATCTCATTTTAACAGCATTTTTAAAGAAGTAATTTTCACTTAATGTATCACCCAGTTTTGGAAATAGTCATCATCACTTATACTGACTGTGTAAACTTCTTATCTCTGATTTCAATTTACTTATTATTTAGACATACATACAAATTCTTATCAAACTTGCCTGAAAGAAAACCTTTCCCTCAGTTGACTTATTTCTTTTCTTTCTTTCTAAAAATTTACTTTTTTTTTTCAGTTAATGAAAATATTCCAGGCTTCAGCTTATTGATCACCTGGTAACATTTTCAAAACTCTTTCTTCTGTAGTCAGAAAAAAATATTTCCTTCCCACAAGGAAAGGCCAAGGCCACCACTAAACCACGTCCCTCAGTGCCACATCCATGCATTTTTTAAAAAACTGTGATAAAGAGCACAGAATTAAAAACTTCTTCATGGATTTGACCATCAGAAAATGATGCCACACACTCACTGGAAGTACTAATGCAAACATATGGTTGTTTTTTAAATTAAGACCTTGGTTATTACAGAAATATTAAAATTTCAGCCCAGGCTCAGCTAAATGGCTTAAGATAATACATCATATTTTAATCTAACAAAGGCTTCATCCATTATCCTGAATTTCAGAATTAGCTCAATGTGTTTCATCCAACTCACTTGTCCTGGATTGTAAAATAATGATGTAATTTGTAATAAATTACTAACACTGAGTTTCAGCAGTGACAAACTGTTTACTTAATTCAATAAAATAGTGTCACTTTTGTAAAGTGCATAATCTCAGAGAACTCAACTGGTTGTGAATCGCAGGTTATGAAGAAAAACATTCATGTCAATCCAACATAGAGAAGAAATAAGATCTAAAGCAAGCTAACTGCATTCCCTCAGATCACTCTTTTGCACTTCAGTGTCGCTCTCAATTTAATTTTTTTCAGGAAATCAGCCAGCCTGGAAGAGGCAGGATCATTCTTGCTCACTGAGTCTAATCTGACATGACTAACAAAAGCAGACACGATATGTCATAGCAATGAATGACTCATCAGGCTGGGAAATTCAAAAAAAATACCATTTTCCAAGATACAATTTTTGACCTTTATACTCCACCCCTACTGCACACAGGCCTTGTAGAAACAGCCCTGAGAGCAAAGTGTAATAAAACTTGCCAAAGGAAGGGAAAGTTTGGGTGAAAGGGATGGTATTGACCCACCTCTGCAATATTTTGCACAGGAGACAGTAAAAAACCTCAGCCTTTCCATGCTTTTAGACAGAAATTCCTGCTTTACAAATCCTGCCCTTCTGACAGCTGTTTGGGGGTGCAGGAAAAGTGATTTATCCTCATTACCCACTTTTCCCATCTCTGTAAGGAGGACCAAGACACCAGTCTGTGCCACACCATTGCTGTGACAATTCATTAATGTCTGTGAAGTGCTCTGGAGATGTGAGGGATTATTGCTGCTATGTTCTGCACTAATTTTTATGCACCCAGTCAAGCACTGTCCCCAAATCCCTGCGCTCTGCAGGGCCTAATTGGGCTAAAAGGACAGAATTATTGCAGCTTGCCCTGGTGTAGCCAGAAAAAAAAAGGGAGATAATTAATTGATTTTACTTTTTCACACGGATTTGGATTCTAGTGGTGATTGAAGCTCCAGCCTTGCTATATATGTTTCCACATGAAATTGCTCTGAAACCAATGAGGTTCTTGATCTGTTTACCCAAATATTGTAGGATGAAAAATTAGGACCTAACCCACCTTCCAGATTCCCTGTTGTCATAATTTACATTTGAATTTTCCTTCCACAGCTCATATCTGGAAAATCAGCTTTTAAAATAACATTGAAAAAATTGGTAGGAATAGGTATTATTGGTAGGAATAAGAGGCAGAAAACTGAATTAGAGCGTTAGAATAACAGGCAGCAAGTAGCCTACACAACATATTTTAATTTAAATTCATAGAATGGTACTTTTCAGATGATTACAGTATTTCTTTGATTATGTGTATTTTCAAGCAATGACATCCATTTTCATTTAAACCACTGTTTGAAACCCAAAAACTCAGGCAATCTCTTGTACATAAATCTGTTCTGCTTTCCCCCACTGGGCCATGCAGCACACGTTGTTTTCCCTTTTGCTGTGAGGTAGTTGGGAGAGGAAGCTGCCAGACAGCTTGGAAGTCATATCTGAAGAGATGAGAGAAGACTGTTAAAAGATAGAAAGGAAATGAGGAAGGATCTGAATGCCAGAACGAATCCGGGATCCGCACGCGTCAGGGAAAACAAAGATGAACGAAGATCAGGGGTAGCAGCGTTGAGCTCATCAAGAAAAGCAAGGCAGGAAACCAGAGCCTGGAAACAGGGAGATGAAAAAGGAGCAGTGACAGCTCTGTGCTAAGTAAAAAATAGGAAGGAAAGAGGTAATAGTGCAAAGATTATTGGGAAACCTGAGGAAATCGATGATGAATTTTCTTCCATTGTTTGCTTCCCGAACCTGTCTGAAACATCCAAGAAATTAGATTTGCCCATCACAGGAAAAGGGAATACTGAAAAGAAGGTACATGAGTAGCAGGAGCATGGCATGCAGGTACCACTGGAACATGGATGCTCACTCCAAGGGTCCCTTGTTGTAACTGCACCATGGACTGACTCCTGAGGAAATGCAAACTCAGTTCATGTTGCCAGAGCCCAACACTGCTCCTTGTATTTAAAAGCAGAGAGTGCTCAGCTCAGCTTCTACTCAAATACTTTACTCATTAGGTCCATTCCTACATATGAATCTCTACACAGATCTTCAGGCTAATCAGTTCTAAGCTAGCAAAAAAACACAAGAATAAATTCTAATTCTATCCTTACATATTAAATCAGATTCCAATCTTTCCTTCAACAATTTGATTTTTAGGAAATGATAAGGAAAGCATTTACAGTAAGAGTGCTTTTCAATAAATCATGATTAATTATACATGCACACTAAGTGCATCAAACAAGTTTGGGCACACAATTAAGGAACTAATTACAGTGACTCTGCAATTCCAGATGTAAATGGACTCACCTGCCCTCAGATTCACCTGATCATTTCGAGGGGGGGCTATTTAGTCACACAATGGTTTCTTTGCTATTAAGCGCCAACTGTTGAAAATTTTTAGGCAACTGCAATTCCATGCCTAATTAATCATGTAATTGCCATCATTACTGGGACACCTTTTTGATAAGTTAGCCTTTGCAATGCTTCAGTTGGAAGGAAGGCAGATGGGAGAGTGGAGCAGCAAGTGTTGCAGCCATGCACAATCAGGTGGTGCTCAGCTCCACAGTGTGGAGCAGCCTCAGCTCTGATGGCAGCCACAAGGAAGGAAATGCTCCAACAGCAATCCAGGGGGGTCCCTCAGGATCTTCCCCCTCACAACCCACCAAACACTGAAAATCATAAAAAGGACATCGAAGTACAGTCTGTGGCTGAGTCTTAGTGCACACACTTTGCCATTTCTATCAGTACAACCATAATTTCTCCTGGAGATTTGGAAAAACCTGGTATGGCCCCAACACCAGTTTTTCCCTAGTCAGATCCTGCCTGTGTCCTCCCAAATAACTTAAGCTGAGCAGAACAAAGCCCATTTTTCCAGCAGGAGCAGGTTGGGCAGGGATCAGTGTGTGTGATCAGGGTATCCATCCAGATTCATATGTGATCTCAGCATGGTTATTCCCTGGACAGATAATCAATACCTGTGGATAAGCAGCATTTTCCTCGTATCTCACTGAGTGCTACACGTTCCCAAGCATGGACATGCACATTGTGTGTAAAAAGGAATATACACAAGGAAAACTAAACCTACCCAAACTTCCTCCACACTCAAACCTGTTTCAAAGATGAAGAGGAGCTGTTAACTTTTATTTCGTCCCCACCATTTCTCAGAGACTTTTCCAAATCTCCAACTAATCTAAAAGTGCAGAATTCAGGAGAAAGCAACATCTGTCGTGGTGGCACTTCCAGTTGAAGTTTGAAGCCTTGAGAATTTCAAATTAAGTTTGAAAACCATCACTGCTGGTTGGGGGTTTGTGATTACACAAATACAGAGCGAAAATTCTGACAGTTTTTCCACCTCTGGGTTGAAATCTGAGAGAATCTGAAATGGCTGAAAATGTGGTTACTCCAGAAAAATTTTAAAATAAAATTACACACATGTGCATTGTGCTTGGGTCAGGCAGAGGCTACAAACACCAGAGGATTTCTGATGTCATGTGCACCATTTCAGGAGCTGTAAGTCAAAATGAATGCCCTGTAGTGGCAAAGCCAGCAATGGGATTTCTTGAGAAACGAGCTATTCACCAGCAGAGGAAAGGCCACCCTACTCTTTTTATTGCCTGTTTAGAGCAACCTATTCATGTTTTCACCAGGCTCCCTGTGCAAACTCCACCAGATACCTTGTGATTTGCATATATGTGTATGGGAGGGGAAATATTTGTGTAAGATACAAAGAGCAGCATCTCTCTAATATCTAAAGGGTTTTTTTTCCTAACTGGCTGGCATTTGGGGCTCAGCTCTACCTTACTCTGCAACAACTAAAACTATTTCCTACTGATACAGCAGTTTAACAGTTTGTTCTCCCTGATGCATGTGATAAATAGAGCAGCTTCAAACCTTTTAAAAATATTAAAGGTTTTATGGCTGGATGTGTGACAGCCTTGATTAATCCTGTGCTGACAGCACAAGTCAACATGTGCAGATATCTGCATTCAGGACCTTCAAAGTTGGAAGAGTTTTCTTTGATAAAGGTAAAGAAGCTTTGTAAAATATGGCTTGTGACATGCAGCACTGAGAGAGAATTTTAATGCTGCAGTAGACACTATAGTTCACTAGAAAATAAAAAAACAGAAAGTTCTTCTTTGACTAAAAATACCATGGTTTTGTCCTTTTTTTTTTGTCTGGAAAAGGACATGGACTTGCTGGAAGGCCATGAAAATGATCAGTGCTGGAGTCCCTCTGCTCTGGAGCCAGGCTGGGAGAGGTGGGGATTTTCAGACTGGAGAAGAGAAGGCTCTGGGGAGACTTAGAAGCCCTTCCAGTGCCTAAAGAAGCTCCAAGAGAGCTGGACAGGGACTTTGGACAAGGACTTGGAGGGACAGAAAAAGGGGTAATGGCTTCAAGCTGGCAGAGGGCAGGGTTAGCTGGGATACTGGGAAGAAACTCTTCCCTGTGGGGGTGGGGAGGGTGCCCAGAGAAGCTGTGGCTGCCCCATCCCTGGAAGTGTCCAAAGCCAGGATGGACGGGGCTTGGAGCAACCTGGGATAGTGGAAGGTGTCCATGGTAGGGGTGGGTCTGGATGGCCTTTAAGGTCCCTTCCAACCCTGTGATTCTATGATTCTATGCAAAAGAAACTAGATGAGAAAGAATGATCCAAAACAGAGCTACCCACACACAGCTTAATGGGTATCTACATAATTTTCCACCTAAATTTTAATGATTTTACAATGAAAAAAAAATAATCTAAAATCAGTGTCTAGGGCTCTCAGAAGTCTCTAACTGAGTTAAACCCATACCCGTCCCACCCTGCCGTTGGCAGATGAAAGCTGGAACATTCCCTTTTGGAGCACAGCAGTGACTTTTAACTTCCTTGGACTAATCCAAACCCTGAAGGCAGGAGGATGCTAGGATTTATTTCACACCTTATTTACCTCAAAAATATTTCACCTGTATTTTGGTATCTACTGTGTCTTTGTCCTGGATTGCTGAAACACCAACAAACTGGTCTATGGGGTTGAAATTCAGAATTAAAAATTAACAATATCAAGTGATAGCTGCCTCAGAGAGACCATGAGGCAGGCTCCTCTCCTCCAGGTCCAGTTTGATTATGATGACAAATGGCAGAGGAAACCTTCTGGTTCACCCAAACAAAGATCAGCCACTATCCTTTTCAAGTTTCCATAGCAATGTGATAGTCCAGTATAAGCAGAGCTCCAGGGAATATGGAGAAACAATACAATTCAATTATCTCCATCATTTCCAATGCCTGATTGGGGTGGGGGAGCCTTAGGAAGCCAGCCCACTTCCAAGAGAAGGAAAATAATCTCTTTATCTTGGGTTTTTTAATTCTGTCAGGGATGGCCTAAATTAGGGAGTGACAGCTTGCAAAGCAGGGACATATTCTCTTCTTAAATCAGGTCTGGAAATGCCGTGAGATGAACTCTGATAATGCAGCCTGCAAGCCCTGGGAGCCAAAGCTGTGCAAAATTGTTTAATATGGTCAAATCCTTTAATCCTCATATCTGCTGATGCAGAAAACAGAATATTTCTACCATTTATTACCAGAAACATTATTTTCAAACTCCATAAATGTTGCCTGAAGATCTTATGCAGTGGAGAGAGCAGAGGCCTGCATTTTCCTCACTGGACAATTTTGATTCTAATTTATTTAGGCACAAAGCAATACACATAAATGAACAACGGTTGATTTTTCTTCATCCCCTTCAATGATTTATTTCAAGAAGAACTTCATGCCTTTTCACCTTATTCTTTACTATCTGTAAAGTTCAGGAACTTGAATGCCCTGAAAAACTTAGGAATTGATCAGACTCGTAATGAAAAAGGATCTCTTTCTCTCTCCTGTAATACAGGAAAATAAAATATCGTTAACTCTGCAGGGCAATGTACTGAAGATGGATCAATCCCTCTCTTTTCCTACCATCCCATAACACAGGAGCAAAGGGGTCAGTCAATAATTGCCAGTAAATTTGGAAGGAATAAAAGGAAATACTTGTTCACACAGCCAGCCTGAGGAATTTCCTATCACGAAAGGCCATCGAGTCAAACACTCCAGCTGGATTTTAAAGTGACAAGAGGCATTTTGTAAGCAGTGATTCCCCAGCCAAGAGGCTGGGATGGAAGGCACAGCACCCAGGGGAGATAAGAGAGCAATAAGGTAATGATGATTACATTTCATGCTCCAAAGCACGAGACAACAGGAGTCGGGCAGGATGGCCACAGCCCGCGCCGCGCTCGTTGCCAGATGAGCTAGCGGTGGCCACAGGCTCCTCTGCCCAGAGCTGCACACAGAGAGCTCAGCTTGGGCCCAGAAATCACTGCTGGCAAGGACATGCCCTAACCAGGGGAGAATCCTCACAGGAATGGGGTAAAACATCCCATTTTCCCAGCACAGAATGTGGTGGGATGCTCTGGCGCTTACGGCACTGTGAGACCTTTGGGGAGAGGGGGATGGAGAAGCTCTGTCTCAAACTGCCCCCCCAGGGCAGCCAGGCTGACCCCCCTCCATGGGGAGCTCCACTGGCACATCCTGCACTCCTGCTGCTCCTTAGCTGTCTCCCAGCACTGGGTACAGGTCATAAAGAGCATCGGAGGGCACAGGTAACAAACCAGGCTCTGTGGACTTTGTCATGGCGACACCTTAAGTTTTAGCTCTCATATTTTCCCAATTCTGTACTGCATTAGTGTGGAACTCTGAACTCCATATAAAGTGTTGGCAAGTTCTCTTTACAGTTTAGTTGGATAGAACAATCCTTTTCCAGCCTGAGAACTAAAAGGACACCATTACAGCTTTGGGCCCAAAAAGTGAAAACAATGGCAAATTGAGGAGAGCAGTCTGGGAGAATGGGACTTCATAGCCTGAAGGTGTACTTGGACAATTAACCCCAATATGGAAATGGACCAAAACTTATAAAAGTGTGAAAACTCATGACCTGTCATCCATCTTGGGTGGAGCCATGGCCAGGCTCTTGTACTGCCCAAGGTGTATTCTTGGAAGGCCTTTTAAATAAATACCTACTTTATTCCTTGAGCACTGTTCTAGATAGCCTCTTTAGGTACCAATGGACTGCTGCTCCTATTGCTTGAGCAAGACATATCCTGGAGTCTTGCACGAGCCTTGCAGGGATGTGGCTCCAGGGCTGGCCCACGGGCCAACCTGCCACACAGCAGGTCCATCTGTGCTACCACTGGCATTTAATCCAGCCTGGAACATTGCTTTGCCTGGGAAAACTCCTCTCTCTACTGGAAGGCAGCAAGTCCCTCCGTCAGAGATGTGTGGGGTGATCCGCGCAGGTATCAAACAAAATCCCCACAAAAACTGTTTCTTTGCTGTCAGCCAGCTCTGCATCAGAGGCAGCCCAGCCTATTCACAGGGCACTCAGCATCATTTGCTTCAGAGCCCAGAGCCCAGATATCGTCGTGCAGGAAGAGGGACATAATTTGTCCAGATGCAGCGAGGAACCCAATGACTAATTCATGAAAGTGCGATTGATTTTGATGAATCAATGCATTACAGGATCCAGGGGAGGAGGGGGAGGCGCTGGGCATTTTACAGGCTCAACGACAGGATCACACTTTGATCTGAGAAACAAAGACAACCTTCTTCTGTATCAGAAGGAAAGCCCTGACTTGGTTTTTTTTCAGCCAAAAAACGTGGCTTCAGTCTTTTAAGAGACAAACATCCCCTGTCCATACATTTTCCAAGGTGCAGATGCTGTGAATTAAACTCTCTTGGATAGCCTCATTCAAATCAGCTAAAACATCCAGATTTTAAGAATTACTACTCTCAACTGGGATCAAAACCTTTCTGATGAGAAAAAAAACAACCTACAAATCAGAAAAAATAATGTCAGCTGTTAGCATATTCCCATCCCTGAATTAGGTTTAAAACCAACCTCTTTCAGAAGGAAGCACCTGTAAAGAAATATAGATTTATATTTTAATGGGGAAAAGAAAAACCCAAACAATTTTTTTACAGCAAGAAGAGATAAATGAGAAATGCCCCCATTTAAGTTAAAAGGATCAAGAAAATCTTTGCTTTCCCCGTACTTTTATTACAGGTAAGTGGGAAAGCAAATCCATTACTATCCTCACATTTCAATCGCTCATTGTCTATCAAATTTCATAACATCCACTTCCCTGAGAGCTGTTCTCTCTCTCTTTTTGCAGATCATGAGCAAAACTGAGATGCTGCCTGGTTAAGGCTAATTCAAAACCCATTCTCTACTGGGATACAAATGCATCTCTGTGTATATTAGGAGAGGGAAGGTTTATGGTGGGTGACTGACTCCAAGGCTGATTTAACATTTGCCATCAAGCAGAAATGCACATTCACAAATACACCAAGACTAGCAAATTGCTCCCTGATTTCTATTCCCCAGGTGCCAGCCTGCAAGGAAACCTATTTAGGTTTATTCCTCATATTGATATACAAAGTAGTAGTAACCAAACTCTGATTCTCTGCACTTTACTTCCCATCGAGCCAACCGTAGGGGAAATCATTAGCTTTGACCTTTTGGAGGAAAAGAGAGGAGAGGTGGATTTATCAAAAAGGAGATTTTACTCTAACCCTTGGCTCTTTAGGCCTCTGAATGGATTTTCCTGACCCAACAAGTATCTGTGGCACTTAAAAAGAGCTCACCTCCATTGAAGGTGAGAGCAAGAGTTCACGCAGGCTCGTGAGCATCTTCTCCTCTGCCCAAAGACAACGCGGTCAAGGAAGAAAATCAATCTCTGCTCTAAAGCATAATCATGGTTTCAACTAAGACTGATGGCTGAGCAATTGAGTGCATGTACTTCCAAACCTGCCCTTTGATATCTCCTGGTTATTTAACCTGGAAATTTGAAGAGGAGAAATAAGAGAGAACCCTCATGCAATAAAAAGAAATAATTATATTCTCATTCCTAAGCACACTGAAACCTTGCAGAAGGGTAAGGGACACACATGGGTCAGAAACCAAATTGGGAAATTCCTGTTTCTGAAGAACAGTGCTCCAGGAGAGGCTCAGAAATGAATACTCTATGTGTTACTCCCGCCCTTTCAGGGTCACCTCTTATTTCTTTTTTAATAAAATAAACATTACCAAGATTAAAGATGTTCCTCAGGCTCCCAGATAAGTTGGTCCCCCTGAGGAGGTGGTCTGAATGGCTCTGAAAATGAAACTTCAAATTAAATGCTGAGATCATTCCTCTCCTAGCAGTGCTCCTCACCCTGATGGGTTCATTGGTGGCTCTTTTCCTCCCCACCTCTACCAGTGAGGACCACGGGGACTCCCCAGAGAACCTTTGGAGGCAGAGCATGTCCTTGTGCCCTGCACTTGCCCTTCCCTTGCAGCAGCAGCAACAGGATTTGAGGACACCCTGGAAGCTGGGAGCTCTCTGATGTTTCAGGTTCCTACCTGACCTTTTCCAATTCTCACACATCCTGTGAACTGGCAGATGTCTGGTGGCTGCAGTCACTGGTCTGCAAAGCAAGCTGTCCAAAGGATTTTGCTCTAATTAAAAATAGTCTACAATCTCAAATGACTAAACCACCTGATAATGGAGCAGATGGAGCAAGGTTCTACCCTGCCTGGCAGCCAAGGGGCTGAATCCAGAGGGGAAATGGGAAACAGAGTGTTGGAGGGGATAACTAATTCTGCCCCATGTCGGGTTTGAAGGTCTGGGTGAACAACCCCACCAGTGTGAGCACCCTGAGCTGCAGCAGGAGCAGCAGTGGGAGAAAACAGCAGCATGCTGAGAGGAGAAGAGGGAAAGCCTGTGGGAGGAAGAGAACTGAACTAGAAAATGAAGAACAAAATCACCAGAATGGGCATTGTCAATGGCTTCAGTGGCAATGGTGTGACCCAGCAGAGCTCCCAGGGGAGCCACTCACTGCCAGTGCTGTCACCCTGCTTCCTGGAGATGCCTTTCTGGTGCCTTCCATTCCCACTCTCATTTATTAATCCAGCAAAATCCAGCTCCCACCTGTGCCCAGGACCGACTTGCTCTGCTTTCCCTCCCGTATCTCTCTCCTGCACTCCCTGCCCTGCCTTCCCTGCACCATTGTTCCAGGCAACTGAAAGGAAGGAGTTGTCACCCCTCCACAAGGGAAGAGCAGGAACAGGCACCAAGTGACAGACAAGATGCACAAACATAACTCACTGCTGTGAAAGCAATTAATGGCACTCCTGAAACATTTTTCTCAGTAAGAGACATTCAAATTCAGCCAATCTGTCACAACCCTCCATTTGTCATTGTCATTTTTACCATTGTCATGTTATTTGCCATTGCAGACAAGAGCGAGTCATAGGAACAACTGAAATAAGCATAAGTTGATAAAATAAATTAGCTCAGAAATTTGTATACATAGATATTAAGTAAAAAGCAAAATGATGTCAAGGTTGAAAGAATTAGGAATTGAATTTTAACCAGCCCACATATTTATGGCTGATTTCCTGATGAATATTTTATTTTTAATAACCTTCCTATCACATTCACTAAAAGGTCTTACCGAGGATGGATCAGTAAACAAATCTGAGGGGGAAAAAAGGCTGCTCTGAAACATAAAACACTTTCAAAGCTCCAAGTCCCTTGAGAGTAAGAGTCAAAAGGAATAAAGACAACTCTTAGCATGAAAAGGGAAGACATGGTGTGACTAAATAAAAGGGCCTTATTTGATAGGTACAAATTGGATATGTTTCCTGCTTCATTCCTGCTGCTTAAAAATGTCAAGCCCATATGCAGATTTGCTAGAATAAACACCTCTTACTCATGGGCAGGGCCTCAGACTTGGGCCTGAGTCTGAAATCAAAACCTTTTCAGGTTTTCCTTTCAGTTCTTTCAAGCTGAGCTAACACACCCCAGAGTTTGGAATACACCACAGAGCACATTGCATCCCATGCCACACACCATTCCCACTGCCACAGGATGCAGTGCTCTGCTCCTTAGGAAGTCTCCCCACATACATTCATTTCATCAAAAGATAATCTCCATTTTCACCTTCAAAAAGGGTAGGTAATTATAAATGCATTCTTTTTACTCAAATATTTTAAGCAAGTAATTGTTGCCCATGGGAGAGAGTTTAATTATTTCTGATGAACAGCCAAGACAAGGAATCAGGAGAACATGACAGGAAGAGTGTGGAAAATGTGTTCCAGTGCTTAATTGTGCGGCTATCTTGCCTTTTCATCCTGAAAAAACAGGCATTGATTTTTTTTTTTCCCCCCTCCCAATTGATTTCACACAATCTCCAGTTTAGCAGTACAAAGCATATCCAGCTGCAAAGGCTCTGGGCTCCCCGGGCCAGGGCATCTCTGATTTCCCCCCAGGAACAGGCTGATCACATGCAGCTCTCTGGGTAGCTCAGCACTGGGATAGCTGGGCATAGCCCGTGTGACACTGCCTGCAACACAGCAGCCACTTCTTGTCCCCCAGCCACGGTGTGCTCAGCTGAATGGCAAATGTGATAAAAACAGTCACAGAATAATGGAAGAGAATCACAGAATGGTCTGGGGGGGAAGGGACCTTAAAGATCACCTTGTTCCCACCCCCTGCCATGGGCAGGGACACCTTCCACTATCCCAGGTTGTTCAAAGCCCCATCCAGCCTGGTCTTGGACACTTCCAGGAATCCAGGGGCAGCCACAGCTTCTCTGGGCAACCTTTGCCAGTGTCTCACCACCCCCACAGGGAAAAACTTCTTCCTAATCCCCAACCCAAACCTATTTTCCTTCAGTCTGAAGCCATTCCCCCTTTTCCTGTCACTCCAGGCCCTTGTAAATCATCTCTGCGCCTTTCTTGCCAGCTCCCTTCAAACACTGGAAGGCTGCAATTAGGTCACCCCAAAGCCTTCTCTTCTCCAGGCCATAAATTCTAACACTTTATGGCCTTCACTAAATAGGAATAATGAGACAACTACACATTCAGGAGACAGGAGCTGCTTTGCCACAGCAAGGCCATCCCTAAGCAGACAGGTTCAAACACTCTGGAGGATGCACAAACTCCCCACCTCATATGGAATAAGTTGTCCATAATAGATTGATCTTTCTGATTTTATGTCAGCTGAGGTTTGCCATGTGACCTGGAGTGTGTGGGTTTATAGTGCTTTTAAAAGAATTAACTATTACTACCACTCATAAATATTTCCTTTGGTTTCCTGCTCGGTAGCACACATGTACAAAACCATCTTCTTTATGGAGAAAGGCACTGGTAAAACTTCCATTCATGTTCTTTAATTTAAAAAGTATTTTGCATCAGTTGCTCCAGTAAGTGATTCATATGCAACAAAGAATTCCCTAATGCATCTGCTGGATAAAGCTTTATCACACACTGAACACTTGAACCTAATCTTGATGTGTCCTATAAGGGCTGTTTCTGCACTCACACACTAATGGTGCCTATAGAGAGGGCTGCAGGTCTGTAAATGGCAGGACAAAGCCAGCCCCTGTGAATGGGTGCACGAGACTGGATTATGACAAGTGAGAGCAGTAGCAGGTTGGACATGAAAAGAAAAAAAAGATCAAACACGGAGCTACAGAAAATGCATCTCAGCACTCTGTGTTCCAGGGACGGGAAACTGCGCCTGCCTCGTGCAAATTCCCCCCAGCAGCCACAGAAATAATGCTGAGGAGGCAAATGTTACATATCCTCCCGTGAGTTCCCACTGTCCTCTTCCAAGAGGTATTCCCAAATATTCTCTCTCACTAGTGCCATCGCTGCTCCCTTCCATCGGGTTTGAAAAGGCTTTTTCTGCTCTGTAAGAAAAGAGTGAAAATGGGAGCAATGACAGAGCTGATGAGGACAGTTCTACTGGAAAGCACCCTATAATGGATGCTGTTCCTTGGGGACAGCCCGAGGTGCAGGTCCCAGAGGAGCACGATGGATGTGTGAGTTGGAAGAAGTAGCAATGCTTTCCTGGTGTTCCCCAGAGGCAGCAACAGAATGAGGCAGGAGTTCCTGCAAGGGGAAATGTGGGACCAGCCTCAGCCCTGCCTGCCACCAGCATAAACTCTTCCTGTAAATAAAACACGAGTTCAGGGCTTTCCTTGGTATGGGAAGATGCCCTAGAGGTGGTGGACACCAGCACAGAAAAACAGCAAACAAAACCTACAAAGTTGTGACAAGCCTGGGTTACTGAGAAATGCCTGGAATTGCTTGGAAATTACTGCATGCTACATGGGTTGCCTTCAAAAGCCACTCAAATTCAAGGAATACTCCGAGGAAGGGACAGGAGCAATGCTAGGAGACCTAAAGAGCAATTTGTATGTCATAAATTATGAAGAGAGAACAATTCACCAGCATTTACAGACTAAAGCAGACCTGTGTTGTTTGCCAAATTGAGAGAAATACTAAATGCAAATTCAAAAAGTCTAAATTCTCATGAAGTCTGAGTTGCAGGCATTAGACTGAAACCAGTAAGGACAGTTTGTATAAGAAATTGATTGGAATCATCATAGAATCATAGAATCCTAGAATCACAAAATCCCAGAATGGTCTGGGTTGGAAGGGACCACAAAGCTCAGCTTGTTCCATCCCCTGCCCTGGGCAGGGACAACTTCCACTATCCCAGGTTGCTTCAAGCCCCATTCAACCTGGCCTTGTACACTTCAAGAGAATCAGGGGCAGCCACAGCTTCTCTGGGTGAGAGACCTGTGCCAGGGTCTCACCACCCCCACAGGGAAGAATTTTTTCCTAATATTTAATCCAAACCTACTCTCTTTCAGTCTGAAGCCATTCCCCCTTTTCCTGTCCCTCTCCATCTTTCTTGTAGGCTCCCCTCAGGTACCAGAAGGGTAGCTTATCTTTAAGGAAAATACTGGTAACCTTACATTGCAGCAACTCTCCAAGGACAATTATCTACCTTCCCAAAGAAAGCATGGGTTAAATTCTTTAATCTTCACTCCTGTGGTTAAAAATCCTACAGTGGGATCCACTTCTGCTGGTTCGTTGGTGTTCAGAGACTACAGCTGAATTGCAAGCTCTCCCTGCTCACACATCATTCCACTTAATGAAGTACCTGGATAAACAGAATTTGCAGATGAGCAGAGCTGGGGGAGTCCAGAGCAGAGAGAGGGGGAGCTGGTGTCTCTCCATCCCCTGTGCTCCTGACCAGCCAGCCCCTCGGCACAGATCCAGAGCAGCTCACTCAGTTCTCTCTCATCAGCCATCTGCAACTAAAAATAACATTTTGGGGGCTTTGATGGTCGCTCTGAACTAACAATTGCCCAGGACTGTTATATCCATTTATCTCTAGTCCTTCCCAAAAAAATTGCTCTCAAGCCTTCCTGAACATAAGCCTAATTTAATGAGGCACCTGTTTCACAGGAATCTCTGCACCCTCTGCAATCACACAAAGAGGGTTTGCAAGCTGACTGAAATAACCCCAGAATATTTCTACTCTGTATTTGATATTTGGTTTTTTGTTTTTTTTTTTTTTAATTTAAGTGTTTTTTCCTATTGTTGTTTGTAGAGTTTTTTCCCTTATTCCCAAATCCTTCAGATGTCACATCACAGTGCTCATCAGCTGGGCAGCCCCTCAGCAAGGGCAGATCACGTATGAATAAACTCTCTGTGAAGTGAAAAATTCACTCATCAGAGCTGGAAACTGCATGTACCAAGCATCAGACTTTGCATTTGTTCCTTTTCCTTTCCATCCCTTTTGTCATCCATGTGATTTACCTCCCAGTCTGCATTTTGCATGGCTTTATGGCATAACAAATCCAGGCTGAAACTACTTGTTTCTTGATTTTAGAGGAGTACAGGATACAGGTAAAGCACCAGTATATCACTTCAACCATCCACCTGCCAATATAAGAATATTTCTCACAGTGTATATTTTACTACTTCCTCCCATCTCACTGGCCAATGTCCTGAGAGATGTGAGTCACGCTGCCACGTCCTCTTCACTATAATGAAATGCTGTCAAATACAGCACAAATTTATATTTATTTTTCATGTTTTCATACTTCATCGCCAAGTTACATCTAAATTGTCCCTTCTATTGCTCTCTCAGTCTGTTCTTCCAGCGCCAGCTGTGCTCCCACGCAGCTCTGCTGAGCTCCAGGAACACCTGCATTTGTATTTTCAAGGTGAAGGCAGTCTGTTATCTTTTTGCCCACGTTCCTTATTTCCCTCTCCTTTATTATCTGCAGATCTTCTCGAACCGAGATCATTAATTTGCACACTTACACTCTCTCTCCCAGCTCATTAATGAAGAGGTTAACTAAAACTGGACCTAACACCTTTCCCAGAAAACCCCATTAGGTGCCTCTCCTGCCTGCAATCCTTGGCTATCCATCATGCAGCTTCTGCTGCGCGGTCTCCTGGCTGTGCTTCACACTGCAACCCTCGCTAAACTAATTTGTCAAATAGATTTCTTGAAATGTGATACCAAATGCTTTGGAAAAATCCAAATTTATGACATTAATTACATTACCTGCTGCCAAAAGAGGCAGCGAGTCTGTTGGAAGGCACAGAACACTTTCTTAGCGGGATTTACTCTTTGTAAACTTGCATTCCTTGCTGCACTCGGTTTCATTAGCCTTCTAACACCACTGATTTTAGCTCCATTTATTTCACTGATGATAGAAGATACTTTTCAAATGGAACTGCCAGAATCACTTTACATACTGTTTTCAAACTGATAGTCTATTAGCTTTCCACCAGGTAACCCGTGATTCCTCCAATTTTATCAGCTCCCCTTTACTGTAATTCGCCCGTTTTGTTTACCCAGAGACTGCTAATTAAATCCCTGAAGGTGAAGTTCATTCCTCTGCAGAAGACCCACATCAGTGTGCCTATCTTCAAAGTTTTCTTTCAAATGTCAGAAAAGGATTTCTTTCTACAGTAGAAAAGAAACAAGCGGGGTAAAAAAAGGGTGGAGGTTGTGTGGCTGCCACAGGCAAGTCCTGCTGCCCCAGGACCCAGCCCAAGAGTGCAGTCTTACATCCTTCTGCAGAAAATCACACTAAATGCCAACTTGGACATATTGTCACACTTTTGCCACCCTCCTAGACACTCTCCATCACTTCAGCCACGCAGACATCCCACGGCTTGCCCCGGCTCCTGCTTCAGAAGGTGCTAATTAGATCAAGGCTCGTAACATTTGCACCTCTAAATGTCAGACAAGCCCATCAGCTCTGCCACTGCTGAGTCACCAGTTTAACTCCTCGGGCCCTGGAACTCCACAGCATCCGGCCTTCCTCAGCTGCAAAGATCCGAGGGCTCGCGCTGTGCTCCTCCCCACCCTGCATCACTTACATCCGTATTTTTTACCTCCAGGCTTCCTAGAATATTTTGGATGCCAGAGGTAACACACATAACACCCCTTCACTACTACTGGGCAAAATACGGCCCCATCAAAACCAAATGACGATCAATACTAATTCCCTGGAGCCAGAAACTAATCTTTCTTTTCACTATAGAAATGTTCAGAAAGTTTTTTAGCACCGTAGCCATTTGAATTCCTATTAAATAGACCCTTCTCGTAATTTGTTATAGGCCTGCTCTCCACCTTGAACTTCCTTCTCCTTTATAGATTATTTCTAAGGAAGTTTCTTTTTCTTCTTTTTTTTTTTTTTTTGCTGACTCCAACTCCAGCTTATCTTTGTTCTTTTGCATTTAACTCAGCTCTGTATTCCTCTTTCTCTGCTCTGGACTTTCAACATACACTTGTCGCCTCAGTTTCTGAGAAGTCCCTCTGAGGCACAGCTTCACTGATTGTTCATAAATTCCTTCCAGCCCTAAATCCCACTTTACCTCCTAAAATTTTTGCAATTCTCCAAAATATAGTTTCCTGGAACCTTTGTATTGCAGCTGTCCGTGAACTAACACATTGCTTCTTTTATCCCGGGTTTTCATCTTCGGCTCCTTTGTGCTGGGTGTGTTTGTGGCTGAGCAAACCCATCTTGTACAATTTCCCAGATGGAGCTACAAAGGCTCTGAACAGGACAGAGACAGCCCAGCCTGGTGTCATTATTAACCCATTAGTTTACAACCCATCCACCTTCTCCTTCCTCTGAGTCTTGGCTCATCCCTCTCCTAGATGGAGAGCTGGGATGAAGCACGTGGCACACCCACCTCTGCTTCACCCAGTGTGGACAACCCCAACAAACTCCTTAAGATCCTGTAATGGAACTAAATGTAAATATATCTGATACAGATTAAAAAGAATTGAATGGGATTGTGAAATCATGGGCAAAGTAGGAGGATAAAGGGCAGAATTACAGAAGTACCTGGCGGAGGCATCAAGGATTTGTATTAGCAGGTTTCCTAAGCAGCAAACAAAATCATGGATTTGCTTTTATTCTTAGTAGCAATTTTTGTTTGGCCTAAACCAGCATGTAATTTGAGATCTTTTGTGTTGTGCAATGAAGAAAACGAATGAATAAAAGGCCTCAAAATGAAAGGATGGTTATGTACATCATAACAGCTAATGACTCACACATACTTCAGGGATATGGAGGCTGTGAGGAGATTACATTATTTTCTGAGTGTAAGAGATGATGGTCATTTAAAGCCATGTATATTCTCCAGCTGTTTATTGTCTTGTTAGCTGTCATTCCAACAGTAGAGGAGTAATTCCTGCATCCTTTTAGTGGGAAGCTTAGATTTGCATTTGTTGAGCCTCACACAAATTTTGGCATTATTTGAAATAAACTCACAGCCCGTCTTCACCGTGCTTTGCATCCCTGGCAAGGCCTGTTCCTCATGTCCTGCCCTCCTTGCACAAGGCTGCAATCCCAGATTCTCAGTGCTTTAGTATCCACAGCATCTGCTTGAGCAGGGTCACCCCTCTCTGTGATGATGTGCAAACCCAGACTTAACTTCACACAAATTCACAGGCACGGTTTTTGATCCCACAAACGCTTAACAAAGGCAGTTTAACCAATATGGATTTATTGCTCTGGAAGGGCAAGCTACACCCCTCTGAGTGCTGGGCACCCTCCTGCCCTCCAGCAATCCTGCTGCTAATTAGCACCGAGGCTCCCTGGGATGCTGAGATGCGATCAATGCCCTGCTCCTCCAGCCAGCACCACTGCTGAGCAAAGCTGTGCTTCAGCACAGGGGCTCCTCTCTGCAGCCAGGCACAGCTCAGCAGGTGACAGCTGAGTTCCCACATGGACTTTCCCCCAGGCTGTCACCTGGACCAGGACCTCCAGGTACTTTGAGAGAAGCCAATGCTCTGGTGGGGACTGCTGGGCTGACCACATTAATCATTAGGGCTGGAAAACACTGCCAAGCTCTTTGAGTCCAACTGTTCCCCCAGCACTGAAAAGTCACCACCAAGCCACGTCCCCAAGCGCCACATCTCCTTGTCTTTTAAAACTCTCCAGGGATGGGGACTGTTGCAATGCTTGACAATTCCTTTGGTGAAGAAATTTCCCCAAATATCCAATCAAAAACCTTCCCAGCACAACTTGAGGCATTTTCCTCTTGTCCTGTCACTTGTTAACTGGGAGAAGAGCCTGACTCCCACCATTTACCTACCTCATAGCTAAATGTAAGGACTAAACTGTGAGGAAAAAGTCACAGCCACACCAAATTTTGGGTGCAGGCAGCATCTGCAGATTAATTCCTTCGAGGGACCAGGAGCTAGAGCTATTTCCCAGCCCAGGGGAAGCAGGGGCTACCTGGCAGTGATTTAAGCCATCAGGTTCATGACATGCAGGGAGGCTGGCATGGTTTCAACCCTCCTCACAGTTATGCTTTGGACAACAGAGAATTAACTGGAGAAGTTCAGAAAAATCTGTATTTTCACGAGTGAGTTGTTCTCCTGGGCTGTAAACCCTGACACGCAGGCATGGGGGGAGGAGGTGGGACCCCACTCACCTTGTGCCCTGGATTCCTGGGGCTTTCTCAGGCTGGGCTGCTTCCTAGATAAAAATTGAATTACTAATAATATTCAAAAGAAAGAGGATTTAGCTGGAAAATAAATAACCTTTTACCCTTAATTTGTTCTTCAATTTCACACTCCTCCTGTGCTCATCTGGACGTCCCTCAATAAATAATAAACTCACAGTGCCACAACGATCTGCATATTCCCTCCCCGACCAGAGGCTGAGTGCTCTGAGGCAATCTCAATTTTTTCCCAGCAATCACTCTGAAAAGTGATTTTATCCCTCTCTTCCCTCTTAACCCCTCCCAACACAACCAGAATGGGAGCAGTTTTCTTCCTTTTATTTTGACTTGTTTTAAGAACATTTTCTCTCCTGAAAATCTGTTGAGATTATAGAGAGCTACCTGGGTTTGCCGTTTATCAATAATTTCAGTTTGGTTTTAGAGCTTTCTTGCCTCATCCTAAGAATCCATGACAAAAAAATATAAAGCACAACCAAGTTTTTTCAGTAAATTCTTTTTATGTACCATTTAAAAAAAAAAGACTATCCAAAAACTATGAATTCTTTTGGCTCACTGTCTACTCCAAGGACATTTTTTCACATCTATTCTTTTATTTCTCTTTCAGGAGGTTGATAATATCTCTGAAAGGAGCATATAATACCTCTAAATATGTAAAACATATTGTCTTAAGAGTCTGGCTCCTTCTGAAGGACAAAAGAGAAATATCATATCTGTGATGACTCACTGATTTACATTGTTTTGTGGGGTGTTCAGATGATACAGAGATGAATTCGTTCAGATGTGCATATTAAAACAAATTAATAGAAGACTGTTATTTAATTACCTTGGAAATAAGGACTTTAATACCTTCTCTACTTTATTTTTATTCTGTGATGGCTCAAACACATTTGTGAAAAGAAAAAGCTGCCTAACAAGGCACCAAAACAAAAAGGTTAAAAACAGATTAGAAAAAACAGTGGGAAAAATTGCTCTTTCTTGCAGTAGTTGTCTACTGGGTAATAAATGCTGCAGAATTCATGCCATTTTGGAAAAAAAATGCTGCAGAAAACAAAATATTGCACGTTTAAGTATCTTAATTACAAAAATTTCATATTCAATGAACTCTTGCCAAAATAAACTGTGCACATTATCTAAAAAGCAAATGTTAATTAAAACTGTATCTTGATAGCCTTCCTGGCTCACAAGGCATCCTGCACATGGGAGATTAAAGAAGGTGCCTCAGCTGCAATCAGTCCTCCAGCAAAGGGTTTCACTTCATTTTTTTTTTTATGTATGTGGGGCCAAAAGAAGTCAATGTGCATTGATAGCCCTCAGCAGCACCTCATCTTTTTGTCTCTAACATTTGGGATCTACAGTACATATTTCACAAACTCTATTAGAGCTGAGAAGAGTTTCCTGCAAACCCCTACAATAAACAGAAGACTAAGTTCCTAACATTAATTAGCTGCTTAACACGAAGATATCCACTTATCACCGTGCCCAGCACACACAATAATTAAAGCCATAAAGAAAAGGGGATGCATTAATACTTCTGTGGAGTGCAGGCTCTGAGGAGGGATGGCTCTGGGGTATAGAAGAGGCCAGCAAGCCTTTACCCAGCTCCTGATGGGAATCAGAGAAGTGGTTTATCTTCTCTGCATCCATTTGCATCAATCCAGGAGGAACATGAACACAGGGACATCTGGGAGTCAGGAGGAAGGTGGTTCATTCCTTGCTCCTCCAGGTTTTTGGGGGACAGGGTCAGTGCTGTGCTCTGGCCACCCCTCTGTAGGTTTGTCTCTTCAGAGACACGAGCAGGTGTAAAGGGTGCTGCATACAAACACAAGTAAAGCACTGCTCCAGCAGCAGGATCCTGCAGCAGTAAAAATGCAAGTACAGGGCTGATTAAGGTCCATAAAAATATATCCAGGGATGCTGGGATCCTTTAGAGCCTGTGGTAAAGCCTGATGTACCATGCCCTCAGTGCTACAGCACTCAGGGAAGGCAATTAGGGAAGCACAGGCAAATTTTGTTAAAGCCAAAAAATGGCCATTCCCTCCAAATCCATGGCCTCAGTTCTAAAGAACTTGAAGGTGCCTGGAAGGTGGGAGCTCAGTTGTTCCAGCTCAGAGGAGAAAGAACAATGATCCATCCTCTGAATCCCTGGGGAGTCTATTCCTCTCCATAATCTGTAGGTGAAATTTGGCCAATACTCCTACCTTACAAGCCTTGAGCAGGGAGGTGTTCAGTTAGGAGTTCAATCCACCTCCGCTCTCCCCAGGAAGAGAACTGTGCTATCTTCCTCCAGATATTTTTGGAGAAGGAATTCAAGCAAGACTTGGAGGTATAAATCATGGACTCATAGAGTAGGACCTTCAAGATCATCTCATTCCAAACCCCTGCCATGGGCAGGGCACCTTCCACTGTCCCAGCTTGCTCCAAGCCCCATCCAACCCGACCTTGGAACCTTCCAGGAATGGGGCAGCCACAGCTTCTCTGGGCAACATATTACAAATAAAAACCAGATTATTGCCTGTAGTCACTAACCAGCAAGGTATTAAGAGTCTAACAAAACAGTTACCAAAAAAAAAAACCCCTCCTCTACAGCCTCCTAAAGAAGCTGAAGGAAAACCCAGCACACTGTGAATGTTAACGGGTTCACTCTGGCAAAAGATGAACACATTTCCTCAGTATAATATAGTACATATATTAGTAATAGTATCATGATAAAGCTGTGGCCAAATCTTCCCCATCCATAAATCTTCAGAGCGTCCTTGATACCATTTCAGTTGTGCCTAATTCAGACAAATCTTCCTGTAAATACACACAAACAGACATAATCTCAAATGCTTCACAGCCAACCTCTCGAGCAGTTGGTTTGGGAAAGAACTCCCAAACTTTGGGAGTTCAGCTGGGGGGGTGATGACACACATCAGCTGCAGCCCTTCACACCTGGCCAGGTTCTCTGCTCTGGGGTACACAGGTTTTCTTCTAATGTGAATTAAAGCAGACCGTGTACAACAAACTAAATATTTCAGGACTGGGGTCATTCAAAGGTCAGGCCAGAGATTTTGTATGTTGGATTTCCTGCAGTCTGTGGTGAGCTTGTCAGTATTTAGATTCCTAAGCAAGGCTCTTCAGAGCAACATTTCCACGTGGATTTGCATGCAGAATACTCATAACCTGCAGTAGGGGTCTAATCCTGCTTTACATCTATTTCCCAAACCCTTTTTTTTCCCATGGAAGATGAAGAGCCTTAAAATCCACCTCTAAAAATCATGCCATGAAGTGAAAATTTCTCCAGGTCTGTTTATCTGTGCCTATCAGCCATTACTGGCTCACAAAACCCTGAGCAAGGCCAATAAGGTGGGCACCTGAGTGCTTTTCCAAGTTTTTAACTGAATCGTCAGGCATCTAAACACCTTTTAAACTCCTGTCTGGAGTGTCTGTAATGCTCAGAGTACCACACTGAGACACAGGAGTGTTTTTATTTCTGCTTTCAAGGAGCACCTTAGCCAAAATCTCAGAGGTAGCTGCAGTTTGAGGGATTGGAACTGAAGTGCCCCATGTCCAGGAGATGATTTCTAACCACTGGCCTCCCCATGCAGCTGGTCCAGAGCCTTTCTCAAGGGCTGTATTTCAGATGCCAGCCCTGCAGCCCTCAGTGGGAATGTCAGCTTCTAAGGGAGATACTGAGCTCAGAGCCTGCACTCATGACTCCCATATGCCAACAAATCCCACAGCCCCTGCTCCACAAAGCTGACCCTATTTTATTTGATCTTAGGATGTTCCTAAATCTTGCCTCTTTCTATGGTCAAGGGATGGAATTTAGTTGCTAGTAAGCAGTTCTGATTTCATACTTTAGGACATCAAAGTATGAATGATGTTTTTCAATTTTCTCCACTTAAGCTTATTATAAGAAATATTTTAAGGAGCATTATTTCCTGAAGATACTGGACACAAAAATCCGCAAAACCTTTCTCTCCATTGACTTTGGGTCAATGTTGAACACAGACACACTATTTTTTTTTAAAGGACACAATTAAACATCCATCACAAAGAGAAAACACAAACACAGCCTGAGACAAAGACAACCTCACAGCCCATTTGGTTAAGGGATGCTTTAGGGAAAATGCATCCTAATGCAGGAGGATTTACATCCCACTGAATTTTTCTTCTGTCTTTTCACAAACTATCCTTTCCCACAGTGCAAATTGCAAAAGCATGATAATACCCTCCCCCTACAACCAGTTTTAGGTTATTTTCACGCGAGTCCTGCCTGCTCCCTTCGAAGGATCTGCTCCAAGTCCCCAGGTCAGCACCACCCTCGTGAGGCTGAGTCAGTTTTCCAATCCCACAGCACAGCTCCGCTCCCGAAGGCAGCTGGGAACAAACCATATCATTCCCATTAGGCTAAAAAGCACCAATATCTTGTGAAGTTGCAGCAGTATTGTCGGTGGATTTAAACAAGCAACATAAAAGCTTGCGGCGTGCGAGGGCTGGCGCGGCGCTGTGTATCACTCTTTATTATGCTGTTGATAACAATTTATATCAGGATGTGGAGCAGCAGCCTCACAGGCTCACAGCAGCAACACAATGCAGAAAAGCACTACAGATTTTCTGGGGGGTTTTTTAACACAGTTTGTAGCTTAGGGAAGAGTCAGACTGGAAGCTTTGGGTTTGTTTGCTCCAGGGATATTGGGATGGGACTGGAAAGACCAGGGCTGTCAGAGCATTTGGACTTTTACAGGATCATTCTTTCCTCTCTCCTTTTTTTCTTCTCAGCTCATTTTTGACTACATTTGGATCAGTCAGTGTGAGTGACCCGGGTGCTGCTGTGGCCAAGAGAGCCAACGGGGGGGTTGCACCAACAAGGGCATCCCCAGCAGAGGTAAAAGGTCATTATCCCACTGCTTGTGGCCCTTGTCAGGACACACCTGGAAGTCTGCGCTCAGTTTTGGTTCCCACTATGCAAAAAGAATAGTGGATGGGCTGGAGAGGTCAGGAGAAGGGCCACAAAGATGATCCAAGGGCTGGAAAGCTGTCCTACAAGGAAAAGCTGAGACCTGGGTTTGTTCAGCTGTGAGAAAAGAAGGCTGAGAGGAGACCTTATCACCATGCTCCAGTATTTAAAGGATGGCCACAGAGAGGGGACTCCCTTTTCACAAGACAAGGGGCAACAGGTACAAATTACTGTTGGGGAGATTCCACTTGGACACAAGAGGAAAACTTCACAATGAGAATAATCATTATGTATCATCAGAATAAATCTCCCCAGTGAAGTGGTGGATTTCCCAAAATTGAAAACACTTTCAGATTCAGCTGGGCAGGGTGCTGAGCTTGTCCACAGTGTGCTTTTCCAAGAAGAGTTGGACCAGGTGATCCTTGAGGTCCCTTCCAACCTGACATTTTGTGATTCTGATATTTTTGATTCTGGAAGATGTGGTCTGGCCATAAAGTACCTAACAGTAGTGTGTGGGAAGCTAACACACCAAAATCCATATCCCAAAAGGTATTCCAGAAGTTTAGGCTTGTCCAGAAGTGTCCCTGGGTGGCTCCTCCACACTGCTGCTCTCAGGACCATCCTCCATCACATTCTAATGAATTCTGCTTGAAGATGGCAGAGGAGATTAATACTTACTGAAAAAGCAAGTCCTCTTCCCAAACCCAGAAAACCCACACAAACCCCCTCTTCAGAGGTTCCTTCCTCCCACAACCATGGAAGTTTGTACACCTCAACCTGATGGCTGGAGGAACAGCCTGGATGGCTTCGGGAGGCAGCCAAGGTTTGGAATTGGAATTTTTTACGTTCCGATTTGAATGGATTTCTACATTCCCCCAGCAGCATTTATCCAAGGCAGCACTTGCAAGGCTGAGGTTATCCACACTGCTGAGCAAACAGCACACAGCTCATTTATCTGGAGGGGCTTTGTTCAGCCTGGTTTCACACTCCCAGCTCGGACACGATGTTTAAGCTCCTCCAAGATACACTACTATACATTTAGATAGCAATCACACAAGCCATTATTTTAGATGCCAAAGAAAGTACAATTAAATACCACGGGGATTGTATCAGAAACCAGGTTTAGCTAGTATTTCAGCTCTGGGTCATTATTTCACATGTATATATCAAAGGAATGTGAATATGGAACAGGCTGAGAAGCAGACTGCGGATGCAAATGCCAAAATACTAGAAGACTAATAGATTATTTTTAAGGGGAGGGAATAGACTGAAAATATAGGAGAAACTTGCTGAAATAAATCAAAGGTGAGCAGATGCACTTGGCCAAATGGCTTTTTCCTTCGTAGTACAGCGATTTGTTTTATCCTTATGCTTCCCGAATCCAGTCAATAAGACTGCATTAAAAATGCATGGGCCAATTTGATGGCTACAACACGGGGGTTTTCAGGGAAGCTGGGGCGTTTGGAAGGGCACAAGCACTATATTTATGTACAGAAAAGGAGAACAGAGCTTGGGAGAAGGAAATACTTGTCAGATGTCAGGTTCCCCGTGTAGCAAAAATAATAAATTCCTCTTCTTTTGGAGAAACTACATTCTTTATCTAGAGAAGCTGCCACACTCACACTAGGCACCCACAGGGGGGGCAGGGAGAGTAATAGCACCTTCAAGAAGAGAGCAGCCCCTATTTTACCACTTCTCTTTGCCGTGTGCTGTGTTTTAGGACTCCCGTTGATGCAGGCTGGGGCCAGGCATTACCAACAGCTTTCAGGAAAGCTGGCAGGCAATGAATTTTCATCAGAAAACAGAGCAGACATTTTCCAATTTTCTGTCTGGACAAAGAGCAGGGAACACTTCATTTGGAGGGAGCCCCTGCTGAGGTGGGGCTCTCCTCTGCTGGGCTCGGCCGAAGCAGCTCAGTGTTGGCTTCACTTGGTGACAGCACTTGGCACCAAGAGTTCTTTGGGAGCATCCCCCCTCCACACCCCTCTCACCTGTAGCAATTCACTGCTTCTGCCTCTCCAGATCCATGAAACCACACCACCCATCCCACAGACTCTCCTGGGGCAAGCCAAGGCCAACAGCCCCTCTGCAGGGTTGCTCCCCCTTTTCCAGTAAAGCCACGGGGTTGCAGGGGCTCAGCAAGTTGCCAGCAGATAAAGAGGCACCCTGTACTCTGCAGGGCCCTGGAGCACACCTGAGTCACCCTGGTTTCCAAGAGGCTGGATCTGTCCAGGAAAGGCTGAGGGGTGCATTAAATGAAGGTTGGTCGGTATGCCTGGATCACTGGGCAGGAATTCTCAGGGGTTTGCCATGGCCATTGGTTGGATATTTCAGATTTTTTAAGAACTTGACCATGTGGGCCTTTAGGCTGAGAGATAAAACAAGGGAAAGCCTCTCTGTTTGGAAAATGCATTGTCCAAGGCGAGGGGAAGGAGAGAGAGGGGGATGGAGGCTTGTGCTCTCTTCATAAAATCTGTCAGAGGATACACGGCTGATCTGCAGCTCTGCCTTCCCCTGGGATGCCCGCAGCCAGCCAGAGCTGCACGGGAAGGTCTTCCCCAGCAGGAAGGCAGAGAACACATTCTGTGACACAGGAAAACATTGAAATTAAATTTAACAACAGAGGAAAACAACTTCTGAGAGCTTCTCCGGCAGCACCAAGAGGTTTGTGCCACTATAGGAACATCTAAATTTGCATGAAGCGTAAACACACTCACACACACACACACACCCCCCGCTCCTGTTTGCACCCAGAGTGTTCAGAAAATAGCACATGTTCCTTCCCTCACTTCCACCTCGCTGCAGTCGTGGCAGAGCCAAAGCCCTGGAAATGGCTGGGAGGGAGCAGGGCTGTCATCCAGGCGCTCCGCAGCCGCTGGGACGAGGCCGCTCCAAACTGTTGTTGGGGACCACTCGAGCGGCAAGACATTAAATGTTTCTATTATTTAGTGCATGCAGCTGGTTAAACTGAACAGCCCTAGCAGGCTGATGGGAAGGCAGGAATAAGCAGGTCAGCCAGGAAGGTGTAAGTGCGTGTGTGTGTATGGATGAGGATGTATATTGCTGGCTGGCTGCTTATATTGAGTGGAGATTTAGGAACAAATAGCCTGTGCTGTATAGCACTTTCTACCACTGAGAGCTGAACAAGGTACTGATTAACTTTTTAAAACCTACTGGGGAATGAAAGCATCTCTGGGAAGGTCGTACAGGGGAAAAGCTGCCCTTAAAGGGAAAAAAATCTACGAGAGGCTTTGTGCTGCTTTAGGTAGAGCGGGACTGCCATGCAAAGGCCTCCTGGATTGGGGCTCAAAGGCTTCACAGGAGGAATGCACAAAGCACAGCTGAGGATGGAACGATATTACTCATGCACTGTCTGGATCAGAAATCATTCCCTGTAAAAATCCAATGTTTCCATACTATTTTCCAACCCTTTGGAAGCTATTCCCACCATCTGGAACTACACTATCCATCACGGCTCCCCTCCTTAGCATCTCCTCTCTAAGCAAAACCACGAGGTTCATCACACCAATTAAAAAATTACCATCTTTGTTTCTCTGTTTTGAAACCAGCCTGTAAACCATCCTAATATTTAGGGTGACATGAAGGAAAATGAAAGCAAGCAAGCAGAGGCATTTCCATAACACCAGGACTAATTGTTCCATTGTGGAGCCATTTGGTTTAGAAACAGTCTAAAAAAAAAAACCCAAATAGAAGTCCTCAAGGTTTAGGCATTTAAAGAGTGGGTGGACAGAGCAGGGGTATGAGAGCAGACACTACAAGCACACACAAAGACTGAAATTTTCAGTGCAGAAAAATTCTGCATGAAGGAGTGTTTTGTTCAATCAGCAAAGTGTTCCCTATCTGAGTCATTCACTTGCATAAAATTAGAAAACTATTCTAATGAAAGTGAATTAATTCTAAATGAAGGTAGGACTGCACATGAAAGTCAAGAGATTCAGTTTTAAAAACTTTGAGATGAGCTATTTAGACACCATAGCATTTTTCCCTAGATTTTTGTTAAACTAAATAATGTCAAGTTAAACCAATTTCACAAAATATTTCCATTCTAATGCAAATACAGGTCTCAACAGGATATGGTTTGCCAATTTTTATTTGGCAAAAATAAAATGAAAATTAGGCAAGGTGACCTAGAAAATTTGGGCCAGCACACCACCACCAAGTTTGTCAACTTTCCATTTCCGAATGTTAAACTTATGCACAGGAGTCACAGAATGGTTTGGGTTGGAAGGGACCTTAAAAATCCTCTATTTCCAACCCCCCTGCCATGCACAGGGAGCATTCCACCAGATATATTCTGGTATACCAGGACACCCCAGTATCCAAGCTCAGAGAAGGGGGACTGTCATTCCCATCCTACCCATCCACTCCCTTTGGTGGAGTATTGTGTTTTAGCTCATTATTTTTGCAGTGTATTTTTGGCTCATACCTGTCTGCCAAGGTAAGCAAACAAAACTTGAAAGACCTATTTCTGCTACATCAAACTTGTTCTTTTCATCACTTCTTTTCTTTCCCACTCCTTCAATATTCAGCTTCTTGCTACAACAGATTTCTTGGCTTTAAAATCTGCTTTGAGAAGAAATGTAACGTGGACCCCTGTTGATAATTAGTCCCAAGTTTGACAGCAATGGAGAAGGAGAAGGTTAATGTTCCCCATCAGTAAACTACAAAGTCAGGTGGGCACTCTCCATCCCAGGTGGAAAACCTGCAGCTCTAGCATGCAAGAAGCACAACTAGAAATTGGTTCCTGCATTTCTTAAATAGAGTAAGAGTTCCAAAGTAATCTCGATAGGACCCCAACATTTATTCTAATGGGACATCCAGATCTCTCTTCTGAGTGCTCAGGGAAGTACTCATGTGCACAAAAATCCCTTTCTCTTTTTCATAGGGGGAATTCCCTAGACTGGGGGTGGCAGTGCCAAACAGAGAAAGTACATTTTATCAAATCATAGAATCATGGCATCTTTTGGGTTGGAAGTGGCCTTAAAGATCATCTAATTCCAACTCCACTGCCATGGGCAGGGACATCTCCCACTGTCCCAGGTCTCTCCAAGCCCTGTCTAGCTTGGGGTTGCACAATTCCAAGGATCCAGGTGCCAGCCACAGCTTCCCTGGGCAGCCTGTGCCAGGGCCTCACCACCCTCACAGAAGGCAAATCCAAAGGTGGGATCTGCCTCCCGATCTCCCTGATTTATAGGGAGGGGAAAACAGCAGGAGAGAAACATTTCTGGAAGGCTTAATCCATAGAGGTAATCCATAGGTAACACAATGGGAGCAGAATGGAGTAACTAATTACATTTGGAGTGTGTGTGCAGAGCACTTTATTGACCAGACCTCTTAAATTGGTATTTATGTTATTGCTGTCTGGACCCCCCAGGCTTCTCTGAGTGATATTAGGAGATGAGATAAATAGGAATTATTTTACAGTTCCTGATCAGGTTACTGACACTTATGTTTCTTGTTTGTAAATGTCAATTCATTAGCATATGAAGGAAAAACTATACTCACTTCAATAGCTGCATTTTCAGATAAAACCATTAAAAGAACAAAGCAAAAAAACAACCCAAGAGCACCTTCCCAAACCTCTCAGTCTGTTGTGAGACTGCTTTGGAAGATACATAAACCAAAGCTGACACTGCACTTGATCTCAGCCAAAAAGCCTAATAGCAATATTATAGCCCATAATGTTTTACGTCTGACAAGCGTAAAGGTCCTGTTTGTGCATCTATCCATAATTTATCACCTTGGTAAAAACTCCTACCCCACCCCCACCCCTGCACCAGCCATGCACATGGTGGGGAGGGTGGAATTGCCACCTGGGATGGCAAAACCAGAAATCACTCAGCATATGGGATATTTTCAAAGTCAGGGGATGTTTTCATCACCTTGGCTGATTTGCAGTTGAACTACCGTGTCAGATTTGCAGAAATCTCTAATAAGAGAGGGGAGAAGAGTCAACCTAAGAAACCATTTCTTGTCCCCTCTCTCAGGGGCTGTAGCACAGATCAGGGTTACCTGATTTTCCCTATACTGCCCATTTTATAAACCATGCCTTTCTCTGAGTGGGTGGATAACAGTTGTATACTGGAGCTATTGGCAAGAAGAGAAGTTCTTCAGATCTCTACACCACAGACATCTCCTGCAGCTCTCACATGCCTGGGCATTCACAAGTGGCTTTTTCCATGCAGGACGGACAGAGCAGTGTTGTCCCCTGCAGTGAACAGGTTTTTCTGGTGTAAAACATCCCTATTTATTCCAGCCTTCACCGAGCTATCTGAAAGGAGCAGATTTCTGTACCATACTCTTGTGTCCTGGCCTGAATCTGTGGGTCCAAAAAGTAAAACCAATGACAAAAACACACATGCTCTCCCCAAAGGTTACATAGATGAAAAACAAGAATCATCAACAACTTTTCCTCAGGATATTGCAGAAATTGTGGTACTTTTTCACATCCTCTGGATGTTGCTGACAGAACGGCAGCACACAGGAAGATTGTCTGCATCCTGGACCCTTATCTTTCCAAGATGCCTGGGCTCCACAAGCAAAAAATAAAACAGCAGCCTTGGAATAAAGCTTTAATCCATGCAGAAAGGCATTTTAAAATAAATATATTTTTTACCAGAATAGATCAAAAAGTACTTTCTGAAGGTGAAAGAATATTGCATTATCAATACTCAGTGTGCGTGTGCATTGCATCTGCCTTCCATCTGCCTGAAGTCCTGCAAATGCTCCATAGCTGCAGTGAAGGGGCAGACCTGTCCATCTCCTACTGATTTAAAGATCAAAACCCTGCTTGGAAGAAGCCACCTACCAAGATGTGTTCCAAGTTCTTAGAGTCCTGATTCAACCACTGCTGAAACCAGTGGGAGTCCTGCCACTGATCCCAACAGCGCTCAGATCACATTTCCCACTGAGAGTTATTCAGGAATACTAATGCAGACATTTTGTCAGAAAAAAGGAACACAACTGCAGAAAGATAGATAAAACACCCTAATAGGTTTTTTTTTCCTCCTTCTCTGGTTTCTATTATTCATGGGACTCTAATGATCCCTTCCTGCACGCAAGACAAAAGTAAACCAGAGCCTGGCACTCCGTCATTAATGTGATGTGGATATGTTAATGTAGCAGTAATTGCCTACCCTGCTGCACTCAAATCACCTTGCTCTGCAAGTGTATCACTGTTAGAGTTTCACTGTCATTAAGATGATTGTCTGGTTTTGCGTTGTACTCACGAAAGTGAGTATTAACAGAATTGGGAAGGAAATGAGAAGCAAACCCAAGAAGCAGCTAAAATGATACCCTACCACTGTAAATAAATCTATGTGGTGACCTGGCACATCTCTTTCTGGACTGGCCACAAAGAAGCTGGTGGCAGATAACTCAAGAGGCATTCTGCACGAGTGTTGGCTCAAAATAAAACTATCAAAACATGCAAGCTGCAGTGAAATCTAATCAAGTAAATTTCACATCAATGCAGCCTCTAAACAATAAAAAATCAGGAAGAATCACAATTTCAAAGCAACATCAACAGCCAGAGAAAGCGTAATTCGTATTTGCATTGGGTCCTCATGTATATTGTCACGTATGTGCACTGAAATCTTCTCCCCATTTGGCACCAAACTTTCTTACTTTGCAAACAACTACTGAAGAAAGTCCATAACTGATTGATCAAAAGAGCTCCGAGCCAAAACGCTGAGCCCTGTGGGCCACGGTAACAAATTCCTGACTTTGGAAAGAAAAGTTTGAGGCAGCTACAATTAACTTTCCATGCTGGAAGCGTGGCTGCCCTGAAAGGGCAGGGAGTGTTGGGAACTGCAGATGGCATCGCGGAGCTCGGCGCTGAATCGGGAGCATCTTACGTTCCCTGGGGGGATGTTCGCACCGTGTCTGCGGCTAGACCTGGGAGACGCCATGGGAATGGCAGGACCCATCATCGGCTTGTGAGCCGTACGTGATGCAACTCAGAAACTGGATGGGCTTGCAAGGAGGGGAGCAGAAACGTTAAATAACAAGTGGCAAGCAACAATTAAAGCGCCAGGGTGGAGGGTTTCTGTCTCCAAAGGACCCGCTCGGTTTTGTCGAGGTTATCTGTAAGGACGCGCCTCGCCCGCGAGGATCCAGCCAGCCGGAGTTGAAACACGATTTTATTTTACTTCGAGGCTACAAGGGAATAGTGCAGGCGAGGAGGGATGTTGCTGCAATCAGCTTCGTAATGGAAACCTGGATGAAGTGGTGGCTGCATCCTTATCACCTCCCTGCAATTCAACTCAAACGCCAGCAGCCCAACCACGTGCCCGAGACAGTCGACGGAGTTTATGTAGGTTCAGCCATGTGTTGCTATTCTGATAAAGGACAAATTGACTCGCCATTAAAAGCCAACAACAGCCTTAGAAAATGTCCTGTTAAGCGTGGGTTTTTGGTTAAAAAAAAAAACAAACAAACCTACATTTGATGCATTTTGAAATGAAAAAAAGCCTGAACACTCAGCTGTGCTTTGAATTGCAGAGCGCACACTCCACCTGAAAATAATCTATGCTCTGCTGAAGTCATTCACGGCCAGGCTTAAATTATTTTTATTCTTTGTCAGTGGCAAAATGATACTTAATATTTTATCTCTTTTGTTCGCAGCAAGGTTTTTTTCCTTGTTTTGGAAAACAAACGTCTTTCCCTGGGGAGTACAGCATCAAACAGCTCCTGCAGCAAGTAATATTTTCTGCAGCTGTTGAGAGCAGGGTTCATCTGTAGTTTGACTCAGAAGCGACTTGTGCATCACTGAGGTCAGAGATCATACGAGTGGAGAGAATGTCACATACAAAAGCACCAACAAGGACAAAAGAAAAAAATATGGGAATGGTTTCCCAAGTGCCAGGAATGAACTGATGGTAACTAAAGGGCAGTTACACTCCTGAAGTAAAGCTTCTTCTAAATCAAAGTGGCACAGCACAGTTTATTGTTACAGGCTCACGGCACGAGCAAAAAGAGCAACATAATAAATAAAACCAAAATTCCATACCCTGTCTGCTTGCTCTCCAAAGTGAAGCATCTCAAATATTACAGCAATATTTCCTGTATTTCATTACCGAGTCTGCATTTGCCACTTACACACTTTAGCAGGGAAGATTTGAGTGAGTGTAGTGAGTCATTGGGAGAGAACAGGGTACATCCAAAACCTCAGCACAGGCACATCAGAACATCACTAATCAAAAGGTGGAAGCAAACACTGGAAGAGAAACCTGAGCCTATTAAAAAACTGAGGATTTTTACACACCTATGCCACTGGTGAAAACAGGATGCTGGGGGAAATAAAAAAGATGGAAATATTATCACCTTTTAGAGAGTCTTAAGGAAGCACACAGACAGATCAAAGCACAGTTGATTTATGAGCAAATCCCACCTATTCTTTCAAGTGCTTTCCAAAATTACCACTGTATATTGGGGCTTTAAAAACAATGGGTGAAAAAGTAGAGGTGCAAGGGATTTCATACTGCACATAAAATAATCTCTGTGTGGAGCATATTAATGTTCCTTTGAGGGGCTCTGTAAAAGCCTCTACATAAGAGAGATAAGGAAATACATTGAAATGGGGCAAACTAATCCACAGAGCTAAAAGCCACAACAAAA
Organism: Sitta carolinensis; assembly: GCA_032173965.1. Lineage (NCBI taxonomy): Eukaryota > Metazoa > Chordata > Aves > Passeriformes > Sittidae > Sitta > Sitta carolinensis. Next base: position 27,399,803 of record CM063289.1, read on the forward strand.
TGCTCAAATACCTGCTTTGCAAGTTTTTCTGGGCTCCATCATAAAACCTGTGTCCTTTATAATCAAGCATAAAAAATAATAAGGAGAGGGCACTTTGTTCTTTTGCAATGTCTCTGTAATTCCCTGCTCTGTAAGGAGCAGGTCCTGCACTGCTCAGACAAACAAGATGCAAGATCACATGTCCCAAGAGATGGAAGAGGAGAAAATCCACAGGAAAAACAAGAACGTCCACTCTTATGTCCAGCACTGTCATAATTAATGACAGGAAAAAACCCTGAAGGACAAAACCCCCTGTGCTCCAGGGTGAGGTCAGCCTCTAAGTATTATAGATCCAAGGAGACCATGCAGGGAATCACATTATGCCATATCTCCCTCCTGCATGGCTCTTACACTTTCCCCCAAAAAGAGACAGTAATGAATATTGTCAGAGACAAGATACTGGAATAGATGGACCTTAGGTCTCACTCGAGTCCTGTGCCTGTATTTTTTCAGAAGACAAGCTGTCACAGGCATCTAAATGATGATGGAGCCCCTGAAAATGAAAGGGGAGGGAAAAAGGAATGATGCAGCAGGCATTTCAGCCAGCATCTGCTCCTCTTCCCCTCCTTTTCCAAGCACAGTTATAAAACTTTACATAGCTTCATAGTTCTTCGGCTAGGACTCCAGAAAAAAGAAGAAAAAAAGGGTTTGTGTACAGTGTATGCCACTTTTTATAACTATTTTCCCCAGAAGTTCAAGAGAAAGCTCTGCAAACATAACTTAATGCTGCCTCCCAAATGCCTTGTTCATCTCAGCTACCTTCCAGGAGAGACCACCTGGCCCACTATGTGGAAATGAGAAAAGAAACTACAGAGGGAACCCCTCTGGCTGGTAACAGAAGATATTTATTACGTGGGTCCAGTCTTCAAGGGATTGGTGTGTTTGTGCATAATTCAGTAGGCAGTTGCAGGAGCTCAGAACATCTACTTTAATGGTTATAGATACACTCTGGGTTTTCAATCTGCTCCTCTATTTCCAAAGGGGAAAACAATGTAAATAGCTACAGGGAAACCAGGACATAAATAACAGGGCACAGGTTGGGATTTGGAGTTTGTTCCCACTGCAAGTTTCCACTTTTTACACCCAGTCCTTGCTTTGTGTCCTGTCCTACTCCTGCCTCAAGTAGGTGAGGTGGATGTGCTGCCTGCTCTGGCCACTGCTGCAGCTCCAGCACAATTCCCAGAGATCCTGCAGCAGCCAGGGCCCCCCACAAACCCCCAACACCTTCTCTCTGTCTCCTTGCCATTGACAGGATTGGATGGGGCCCAGCTGGATGGGGGCCTGAGCAGCCTGGTCTACAATGTTGGAAGGAGGTGATCCTTAAGATCCCTCTCAACCCAAACTGTTCTGTGATTTCCATGGCAAAACAAACCCAGTTGAAAACCACGAGGTGAATATGATGGTGAATATTTTACACTGTCAGAGGGTCAAAGTAGCATCTGCTCTCCTCCTGTGTCTCCTGTGCTCCCCTTCTAAAATCCGAGTCTGAAGAGTCGCCATGTGATCTTATGACAGTGAAGGCTGAGGCTGGGAAGTGTCAGAAGCTGAAGGGTAGGAGTGAGAGGAATTCACCCACTGGGGATGCTGGAGCAGTGAATGATGCTGGCATTCTGGTTCATGGGGGCAATGTGTCCACTTCCAGTTTCCAAAAAGCCCAAGTTTAACAACACCTCAGCCCCTTGCAGGAAGTGCTCCTTAACTCACTGTCACTGTTTAGTAAATCCTCCAATTGCTACCTTTAGAAACCTGCAGAAAACTTCAAAGACAGTGAGGCTGAAGAGCAAATATTCACTGGTGTCTTAAAATGAAATCTAAGGTAGGGCAATGAGCAGAGGAACAGTTGGTGAACAGTTGGTGAATGGATATTTTTATGCAAGGAATGCCTGAAGGAAAGAGAAGGAAAAAAACTGTGTAGGAAGAAGGAGCAATTAATATGCTCCCTTTTTTTCCCCCTTACACTTATTTTGATTTAAAAGTCTATTCTTTCAGTATCACAGATTAAGGTCGCTCTACAATTTACCATGGAAAAGAAAGTGGTCATAGGGGTGGAATAGAGAAATGAAAGAGTGCCTATGACAGAGTTTTTAATTATTCAAAAATTATCACAAAGATATTCTGAATTAATTTTCACATTTTTGCATTTGTACATTTCAAATGAGAACGAGTATGGATGTCACTCAGTTCACTGGGAAATGGCACTCATCCTTAAGACCAGTTCCCTCGTTAATGTCATTCTTGATTGGGAAGGCCACCAACTGTAACAACATCTTGCTAAAAACATTAAACACTTTGACGTGAGCTGCTCTCACCAAAAAGCCCTGACATCCCCAGGAATTTATGCAATGGCAGGCCTTGGATGCCAAAAAGCTCTTTAAATAAATACAAAATTAAAGAACTATAGAAAAGTACTCTGGATCCAGATTCCCTCTTGCTAATTCCAGGGAACGGGCTGTTAGGTGTGCATCTCTTTTGGCTTAATGGGAGCTGTGAGGCAGAAACTACATCCCCGTTGTTTCCCCATCACTGTTGTTCTACAGCTAAAAAAAATTAAACTACAATTAGGCAATTGTTCATTTCCTGGTTACCTCTCAAGGTAACAAGGTATAGAAAATTCCAGTTATTTTAGAGAGAACCAGTAAAGCCTTAGAGCAGAGAAGCCAAGGTGAGCAGAGCAGTTCATTGCTTCCTTTGAGCCCACAGTGAAATTGGGGATGAGCTGGACTGGACCCTCCCAGCAGAATTTACCATGGGGGTGATGTGTTGGCTTCCAGCAGGGATGAGGAGAGAAATCTTCACAGCCCCAATACTTTTATCAACACAGAATCAATAAAACCTCAGGGAACTTGTAGATATTTGTGGGACATAGACAGTTTTGGGGGTAATTATCCAAAACTTGGCTTGTCTGAGAAGTATAAGTCTCATGCACAAAAGGTGGTAGAGGGCAGCTGCAGAGCTTAACAGCTTCTACTAAAAATACGTTCCTACAACCAGCCTACAGGTTCTTAATTACTAATTTTTTAACCTATCACTATTTTTAAAGGAAGCTCTACTTTTGAGAGGTACATTTCCACATCTTGAACAGAGATGAACAGATGGGAAGAGGAAAGGAGAACAGATTAGACAAGAAGAGATCACAGAGGAAAAACTCCTTAAGAGTCTCTGCAAGAGCAGGACAAATATTGGCATCAAATATTTATGGACAGTCATTCAATCAAGGTCCAGAAGCTTCCTTTAAAGTATACATTCCCTTTTTTATTCACTCCTTGAAAAACTTCACTTCATGAACATAGTTTATCATTATTAGATCTGTGTGTAAAATATGTTCTCTTGAGCAGGAAGTTTTCATATTTGGGAAGAATCAGACATTTGTGAAGGCAATGGGAATGCTGCTGTGGGTTTCAGAAGTACTGAGATTTTCCCCCAGATGTCTTCTAGCTGATTTCAAAGCAAGAACAATCAATTCTACTGGCATCAGGAATAGCAAACCATTCATAATCTTTCAAGGAATGAGACAGCTGTTGAAACAAAATCCATTTTCCAAGTTACATTGAATAACATGGGCACTTAAAACCAGCTCCAGGCTGAGGAGACATTCTATACAGTGGCTGTTTTTTCAGACAAAGTTAATGGAATACTGCAAAAAAAAAACCCAGGGAAGGCTCTTCCTGGACCTATTATACACAGACACACACACATTAACACACTTTTGGGGTTTTTTTGTTCGACTTTTTCCCTATTTGGACTTATGGTTTAGGACATTACTCCCCATATCTGAAGTTAAAATTTCAGCAGATTGCAGAGCAGTAATTCAGGGAACTGTCTGTGGCTTCTGTCTGATGACATGAGCCAGGGATTCTCAATTTCCTCTCCCATCATTTACAGACCCAAGGCCTCAGTCACCAAGTCCATACACACTCTCAACTCCATGAAACGTTGCAGATGCATATCCAAGATTAGAAATTTAATTTTTCCTGGTATAGTTTTTAAACACACACATGGATTGCAGCCTCACATGTATCACTGCACACAGGCAGTGATCACCGGGTGCACTTCCCTCCTACCCTGTCATTAAGAGCTCTATTGACAGCAAACAAGTTACAGATCTTTTTTTTTTTTTTTTTTTTTAACAACATGTAATTTTGCTGTTGTTTGCACGTTTTCTCCAAGACATATTGGATACCATTTGCTTTTCATTACAAAAAATGTGCTGACAACAAAATCACATATTCCTGACACACAAAAGAGAGAAGACATAGCCACCATTTTTTGGGCCAGGGGAGCTGTTCCATGGGAAACTCGATGCATCATCCCCCAGGGATGCAGAGCTCACCCAACGTGAAGCACGTGCACCTATCACTACACAACAGATGGGTCTGAGGCTTCCAAAACTTCTGTCCTTTTTTATTCATATTGCAGCATATTGATATATTATTTTCAATTATCTGAAGATAATTAGATCTGGATATCCAAGGGTAGCCAGATGCAAACACGTCTGAAGATTTATGCAGTTGGCTGCCACATTTATAAGTGTGTTTATACCCATAAAGGCTGTGAGACAGCATTGCAGTGGAGCTACATTAGCCAGGTTAATTCATCACACAAACACCCAGCAGCAGCAGTGCCACATCCAACTTAGTGCCAGAGCTAATTCCTGGTTCTTCACATTCAAGATACACCTAAAGCTAAGTTCTGCATACAGACCTAAATCCAAGATGGGTGCAAGTGCCTTTGGAAAAGCCAGTGCTCCTACTAAAGGGTGTAGATCTTCAGCTGAGGTGAGATTTACAGCTCAAGGGGTAATTTTACATCAGCTGGGCTCTCTCTCACTGGAATTCAGTTTTTACACTCAGTCAGTGAGTCAGTACTGCTCTGCTTGAACAAATCAGTGTCTCCCAGCTGGATTGGGAGCTGCTGATGCTGGTTTATCAGAGAAAGGAGAGAAGCTGAGAAAAGGAGTCTATGTCTAGGGAGCTGGCAAATGGTATCTGAGAGAATACCCCAGTATCTCCTTATAAACTGCCAGCACATACTGAAAGGCAGCGCCAGAATATGGATCAGGAGTCTACAAATTTACATCCATTTTTTGGTGAATATTTGAGCTCCACCTCCCATATATCTACTTCATATTCAGGCCTTAGCCTTACACTGCTCCATGCAAAAAAAGCAAATCCCAGTAATTCAGGACATGCCTCTCAGTCCAATCCCTCAGTGGGATGCCCAGCACTGAAGACAACAGACTGTTTTGTCCAGCCTTGTCCTTCCATAGTTTCCAAGCAGGATGATTTTAAAAAATCATATGGAACTACAGAAGAAAAATGTGGTGAAATTGGCCAAAAAGGTTGGACAGCAGAAGAAATTCCCTGATGAGCAGCAGGTCCCCCAGGCTATGGCTTCCCCAGTTCTCCCACAGCTCAGGATACCCCACAGTTTTATGGAGCCTGTTGCACACATCAGCATGCAGCAGCTTTTCATATTGTAAAGCAGATTGAGAGAGAGCAAGAGTGTAGAAGAAAAGTAACAAGAGGACAAATTTCTTCCTCTGGCCATTTTTAATTGTCATTTCTATTAAAAACCCTCAAAAAGAGTAGGAGTGTTAAAGCTAAAGGGAGTCACTGGAATTTGTTGAGGAAGTGAAAGCCAAACAAATCCAGCTTCTTTCCTTCATGAGCTGTATTTCTTTATTATTACTAAAAAGCCACTCTTCTCTCTCTGGAGCTGGACTGCCAAAAAGGATGCATTTGGGTCTAAAAGCCCTTTTTTTCCCCTGGTGTGGTCTCTCCCTCTCTCAGCTCCCTTTCCCTGCCCTTTGCCAGCTGGTGGGTGGTCAGTGCAGCTGGCAGTGCCTCTCTGCAGTGGAGCAGGGACAATAATCAGTGATCAGGGAAGCATGGCCTGAACACACTGTGACACTGAGGACTGCTCCTCCCTGCAGGATGCAAACAGAGCTGGGCAGCAGGAAAATCCAGAGCTCCAGCACTGGAGAGCTGTTGATGGCAGTGGTGACCTGTGCAGCTCTGGCAGTGTCAATCAGCCACCCCCAAGGCCAGCACTGGAGAGGGGGCTGTGTGTGCCCAGACCCTGGGGCACCACTGAGCCCCCAGCCCCACTGCCCGGTGGGGGTGCCCAACGGGGGAACCACTCGTGGTCCTTTCTTTGCACAGCTCAGCCTGCTCTTTATCTGCCATCCCGGATTTTGCCCCCACAGGATGTGCTGGAGCAGAAGATTTGGGCACCACACCCTTCTCCTTGACACCTCTGCCCAGCAGGACTGCAGTCATCGGCGCTGGGATCTCAGTGCAGTTGAGTTTGCTGCAATTCTACTGATTGCAACACCTCCTTTCCCAAACAAAGGTATAGTTTATTCTGTCAGTGGATTCCAGGTGAATGTTTACTGCAGCACAAACCACTCATCCTGACCAAATGGATGAGCAGCATCCCTAATGAAGGAGCCAGGAACAGACTGGCTCATGTATTTAAAAGGCTGGCTGAGAATTCAGACATCATTTGAGAATACTGCTATTATTTTTTTTTCCTTTCTGCAAAATTAAAAATCATTAAACTGATTTCCTTTTAATGTCTCTTGACTTTTGTGCTTTGCTCAAATGAGTATTTCCCTCCTGTGCATTCTGCATCCTCTCAGAATCAGCTGCACACCCACTGCCTCAGAGAAGGTCTGAGGGTTCAGGGACTTATAAAATCCCTGGGAATGTGGTTTTAACAAAGTAGGAATCACACAAACTACCAGCAGCAGGTCTGTAGAGCACAAGGCAACACGTGAGTACAGCTGCAACTTGATGGGATGATTTCCAAAAAGGAGAGGCCAATGAACAAAGCAGCAGAAATAAATTAACCTTTCACCACAGAGCTCCCACAGCAATTGGTAGCCAAGAAGCAGAAGCCTGAGACCTCCTCCAAGGGTACCCACACAAAGCTAACTACAAAGGAATAGTTACCAAAAACTCAGAGACAGCAGAAAAAGGCTCACTCTGCAGGACACAACAATCTCTTACTGGGCTGGGATAAAATGTCGTTTTTATTCAGGTGAAGCCCTCATTAAAACCTGGGAGAATATTGAGTAAGTAAAAAGAAGACCCTCAGGGTCCAGCCAGCCTCTCCCATCTTATTAATGAACTCTCAGACAGAGAGAACAACATTTTGCCCAGGGAGCATCTTCCCTGCTCTACTCTATGATCTCCTGTGAGCTCCCAGGGAAGTTTGTGATAGTTCATGATGTTTAAATAAAGGTGTAAGTTGATTTACTATAGCAGAACAACACTGCCTGTGTACGTCTGCTTCAGGATCCTTTCTTGGTACAGTTATCTTTTTACATCTCTACAGAGCACAGGAAACATATGACACAATCTGAATATTTATGGCACGCTGTGTAAAAGCAGGAGACCCTCTTCTGCACCCATCTCATTACAGGAGTTTGCAATTTTGGAAAGGCTTCCTGTCTGGGACCAACCTGAATGTGGTATTTCTACTCCAGTGTTAAACCAGACTAAAACAGTGGTGTAAATCACAGAGGATATAAAATCTTCCAGCAGCCTTTTCCAAACCAGAGCCCATGTAAAAAAGTTCAGCTAGCCACTCTCCTTCATCTGAGGGGAAAGCTTGCCTTAGGCACAAACAAAGCTTCAAATTGATTTAATTTAAAATTTCAAACTTCTGTATGCTGCTCAGCTTCCGACTGCCATCTGCTTTTTCAGCTTGCCATGACAGAGAGCACATTTTTTAGTATGTTTGTTCAAGCAGGTCCATCAGTACAATATTAATTTTCTGAGTTTGGAAGTTCTGTACGCTTTTAAAAGCCTCTAGTAATAAATCAATATAAAATACCAATAAAAATACCATGGCTCATTCAGCCAGATTTCAAAATTGCATCTTCTCAGCCTGAAGTCAGCCTCTGTTATGTTCTCCAACTGTCCCTTCCATTTGTTTGTGCTGCACCAAACACAAAAGTCCCTCATGATCTTAAATTGGAGCCTTTTCTATCAGCCATGAGCCTCCAACAAGCAGAACCAAATGTATTTCAGCCACATCAGGTGAAGACACCCCTGCTCAGATGTTCCAAGAGCAGAACAGTGAAACAATCTTTCCAGTAGGAATTCAGTTTATCTCAAATCAGACCTGTCTTGACATCCTGTTCCAGTTATTCCAGGGCCTTTTCCCCCACCCATTTTCTTTTATTTTAAAGCATCCTTTATAAAATTGATTTTACAAAGAACAAAGGGTGTCACTTGGGACCTCTCCACTAAGTTAATCTACTTTTCCAAACTGCTTAACTGATGTGTTGCATTGTGCCAAGGCAAGAATGAGCAGAGCTCTTCTTCCACTTGCAAATGCACTAAAATTAAGTTCTTCACTAGGCTTTGCACTTAAAATATGGATCTTTTGCATCCTTCCAAAACACCCTCCTTCCAACAAACACATTCCTAGAGACAGGCATATGTTACAAACATTCCAAACAAATGAACTTTGGAGGAAACTGCGGCTTGTGCCTGTCCCTGCTGAGAAGGCAGGATTGTGCCAAGCCATGGCTAAAGCTGGAAAACTCCATCAATAGATGGGGTGTGAGGCAGCCCAGCCATGGGTTCATTTGTGGGTGCACCCCTGAATTCAGCCCAGGCCTCGTCCAGCCCTCCCCTCTGCCAAAACCCCAGCAGTGGACAGTGCCCACCAAAGCCCAGTTTGCTCTGCACAAGCAACTGTGCAGCGATTAGTAACTGCTTTAGGTGAAAACTAAAACCCACAGTGGTCACATATCAGCCCAGTGCTCTTTACAACTTCTCCAGCCTTACTGAAATTCCAATTTAAACTGTTGTATCTTCCACCTAAACTCTGCTCACACCCTCAGCAGCAGGACACCAGTGGGGATTCAGCCCCTGACCCCCCTCTGACCCATCCTCTTTCTATTCAGCAGTGAGCTAACAACCCCAGCTCTGCTCTGACACTCACACAGCCCTTCAAGGTCTCCCTGAGAGGCAACACATAAATGTAAATTCTATAATTATTTGAAAGCAGAGTCTCTTCCAACCTGAGTGAGATCTGATAGCATCTCTGCCTTATAAATAATGTAATGTGCTGGCAGGGTTTGCTTCTCTGTACAAGGCACAGAAGGCCCAGCTGGAGCACAAACAAGAATACAAGGAAAACACAGTTGACAAAAAATGTACTGGGAGACCCAAAAAGATGTTATCTACAGATCTCAGCATAGATGGACATCAGGGCTTCCTTCTGATTTAGGGCAACATCTGTGATCAGTGAAAACAGAGGCAATTTGGGAAAGATGAGAAAGCAGAGCCGAGCTGCTCTGGAGATGTGAACGTTGCAAATACCCCAAATATTTCAGTCAAATCTCTTTTGCAGCTCTACCTTCAAAGTAAAGATCGTAAAATAATAAAACGCTGTTGTCAACATCCTGAAAACAAACAATCAAGGGGGAAAAAATAATAAAAAATTCAGAGATGTCTTCTCAACACCCTTCCACCAGAACTGGCTTTTTTTACTTGTGGGTTTGTAAAAGAACTCGGACACCTCACAGAGCTCCCAGAAAGCCCTCACCTCTTGCTAACCACCTGCATTTTCTGAGATAAAAGGCTGAGGGCAGGGATCTGGTTTACTGTAAATAAACCACAAACTACTGGACCATCTGGAGCTGTTCTGTGCTTTCTGCTGGCTCGGCAATTTTAAGGAGGCTTGTTTCCAAATGATGACACAGTTTGGGGGATTTAAACCATAATCTTTAAAACACATATTTGAAAGGTATTAGCTAATTATTTAGGCTGCAAAACCAGCAAATAAACCGAAGTTCTTTGAACTGGTGGGGTTTTGAAGTTAGTGGGTGATTGAAACGAGTTATAGGTAAAACCATTTGATTGACTTGTGTGGAGGTGGACTGTAAATGAGAGGGGAAAAGGAGCCTGGTCTTTGTGAAGGTTAAAAATCGATATGGAACCAGTCAAGGAGAGTTCACCCTGGAGGGAACAGCACCGATGGCACAAGAGCAGCCAAATTTCACCCACCGTGGCAGGAACTGCTGTGCAGCTTATAAACCACTTACAACACATTTCAACTTTTCCATAGGCTGCCTGAATAGGAACACATTTTTCTCAGAGAAATTATGACTTATCACAAATTTAATGCTTATGTACTACAAAAATTTCTCTCTTCCTTCCGTGCCTGCAGCTTTATTCGCTTCGGTTATCTGCTGTGGGACTGTCAGCCTTGCCTGCTCCTTTTGCACTAGCAGATCCATTTTTTCCCTGATGTGTTTCCCAAACAACCATCTTAAAGACAATTTAAGATTGCATTTTTGGGGAAAAAAAGACCTCAAGCTGAGCATTATTAGTTTGGGGTCAGCACAGCAGGCCCAAATCAGCATCAAATCAGTTATATCCGAGCACATTGCCACTCACCAGGAATCCTGTGTGAAGCTCCACGAGTTTATCCCTATTTTGCCTCATTCCTGTAAATAACCTGAGTGATTAATTTCCAAATCTGAACCAGACACCCCTGAGCATGCCTGTAAGAGTGCTGCTTTTGGGGTTCAGGGGGCCCCAAGTGGGGCAGGGTGAGAAATTCCCCTTCCAGAAGATGTTCAGCTACGACACAGATTGACAGGGGATAAAAAACCTGATAGGCAGCCATTTGTTACAATTAATGTTTAATTAAGAGCAGATGTTATTAGTTTTGAGTCAGAAAACCAACATGTCTTCTATGCATGGATGGAAATTCTGAGTTTGGTGATAAATAAACAATTCATAAATGAATGCAGCAGAGAGTTCCTAACAGGGAATGCTGTCTGGGAAACATGCAGTTCCTAAGGCCTGAAGAAAACAACGTGGGTCTGATTTCCCTTCCTTCTTCATCATCCTCTAATGCTGGGAGAGATAGAAAGATGGATGCATCTGGTTTGGGCTTTTATACAAATCTCTAACCATATATATATATATAACATATACATATTGAAAAATACAACTCTCTCCTTTTCTTTCCTAGAAAGCCATCAGATACTGCAGCACTTACTGCATCTCCAGACTGCCCATAAACTTTAAAAATATTAAAAATTCTAGCACAAATCTTCACTTCCTTTTTTTTTTACTCTACCTTTTCTAATTTTTTTAATTTTTTTTTTAATAATATTAACCTGCTCCTTCTAAGTCCTTATTTTTAGCATTCCATTCCTTTTGGTCAAACAGACACTGGAATGAACTTTGCATTTAAGCCATGTACTTCAGAAAGAAGATATCATGCAGCCAGCAAACCCATCACATGTCCATTGTATTTTGGAAAAGGGTTAGAACTGGGTAAAGCTCTTGTGAGAGGAATGAAAATATTCCTGAATGCATATAAAAGACTTACAAAAAGCCAATAAATACAGTGATATTGTGGCCCCCTACAACAAAATGACACGGCTGGAAAATGATCTCAAGAAACAATTTTCATGCCAGTGTAAGTCTTATTAATGATGAAGAGTTCCCTGTTAAAGGCAGAGAAAGGAAGGGAATGCACTGGCATTACATTTCAGTAACCAGGGACCCTCTGGAACTGGAACTTCAAAATAGGATTTCTTAAAAGCTTTTTCTTTCCTAAATTCCCTTTGCAGAAGCCTGCTTATTCTTTCATAATCACTTCAAAGCAATCCCCAGCCTTGCAATAAAGTAAATTCAAAGCAATTAGAGAGTAGATCTACACAGCAAGACCAAACAGTGCTTATAGAGGGTTTCTGTAAAGTGGTTCTGCATACATTTTCCTTGGAATGACATTATTTGTATAAAGAAGTAGGGGGATATTTTATGAAGGGAAAGAAAATACGAAATAAATTTATGACAGCAAATAGAAACACTGCATCTCCGGAGTGTGGTATTATATTGCAGTTTGCAAGCACAACCAACACAGCATCGCCCTGCCACGTTCATGCATTTTAGTGAACAATAACAGAGAAGGGGAAAAAAAAAAAAAAAGAAAGAAAGGCGTCTCTGCAGCGTGCTACAATAAAAGCCACCACGTCCTACAATAACAAGCTACATATGTTCAGGAATAAACAGACCAAGTTTGCATTTTCCTGCCCCGGCTCCCAGCGGCCCTGCCTTGCTGCTTTGCCAATTGACGTTTTCACAAGGCAAACCCTGTGAAATGCAAAACTGCCTCTTGCCTCTCACCGCTGGTGCTGGTGATGGAGGGGAGCGGAGCTGCGCTCAGCCGAGGTGCGGGTATTTTCATCGTGATGCAAATAATTGTAACAATTAAGAATATAATTTTGGGAGATGTCAGTGGCGTAATTACTCACATGGCTTCCAGCCAATTAAACAGTAGGTGAATTAGCCCATTTAATTGGGTTTGGAATTTCAGCGCAAGGTGTTTTATGCTTTGTATTCTGTCAACATTTTGCTGAACTATACGTTAATAATTCTGATTGCTCTCGAAATAACATCTGGGTAAACTTAGTCTGGAGAACAAGAACCACTGCCTGAAAGGTTATACACACCTGTGATCCCAGTTGTGCAAGCAGATTGACTCCAACAAAAGCTCCATTCAAGGAAGATGGAAGCCTTGATTGCTTGTAAGCCCATTAAACACTCTGAATGGCCATGAAGATGAAACAAGGAAGCGCTTTAGGACTCTGAAGTTGGAAGTCTTGGAGGAAAAATGGCAATAAAAGAACAACACAAAGTGATTATTGCCAGTGTAAAAAGACAAGCGTATAACAGTAACCGAAAAGGAAAAAAGGGGGAAAAAAGTGTCATATCTCTTCTTGGAGACTGCTGTGATTCAGCTAATCTCCTCTATTAGCAGATGATCACAATACACAATTGTCCTCGGTAAGATGTGGAAACAGAGGCACTCACGGGTTAGTGGAGAAGTACTTCACAGCTACCCTAAGGAAGCAGGAACAGGCACAGGCACACTGCAACTGGAGATTACAGTTAATGACAATAACAGCATACAAATGAACCCTCCTGCACAGAGATTAGCTGGAGAACTAAAATGCCCTTTTTAAAAAGGGGCTGATGAGAGCCAAACTAATACAGCAGCAAACGCCTACTAACCCCAGAAACGAGAGAGAGTACAAGGTCCAGATGAGATGCTCTTTTTATGCCAGGAGCTGGTTTATTTTACTCCCCATTGTCACTGCCTAAAACGGGGAGGGTCCTTGGGTGTGCTTAGCATCAATCTCTCATTGAAATTCAGACACTGTTGCTCAGCCCTGATTGAGTCACTTCATCTGCAGACTTCATTTCTGAGAATTCTAGGAATAAGTAGCAGGCTCTGAGTTGGGAAACCTCCATCAGCCCGGTGTCACTCCAGGCTGAAACAATGCAGTGGCAAGGAGGAGAAACACTGAATGGTTTTGGTTTAGGTGTACAGCAACACTGGAATCCCAGGGATGCTTTCAGGGGAACTGCTGCATCAGAGCTGGATCACTTTGTCCGTTTTACACAGCTTCAGAATCCTTCAGGATTCCTAACATTACAGAAGACAAATCAGACGTGCAGCTACAGATCTTCTCAGTTCAAGGGTAATATTCTGCCTATCAGACAGCCCTGTGTAGCTGAAGGCAGAGGTTGGACTGTGCTGTCCAGTACTGCACAGCCCAGAACAGCTCTCAGGAGTCACACCTGTAAAATGCAAGTCCGGGACCTGAATTGCAGCGTGGACTCTTCTACTTGTGTATTAAACACTTCAATCAAACAAGTTGTTCTATGCCTCCCATGCCTCATTCCTCCCGTTTCAAATATCAGAATAAATCAGTGATTCATATTCCAAAAGCATTATGAGATCTTTGCATGTAGCGTGCTCCATAGCATTATTGTTATTTATAATTAACAGCAGGGTTGCTCCACTATTAATAACACTTAGCAGCAGTGCTTTTCATCTTCAAACCACTTTCTGAGCACTAATTAACTTCAGACTTCTGTTGTTCAGAACATCTTACTTGTTGTTCTGCTTCCCTCAGTTCCCTGTGTTACAGGGGCAACAGGGAAAACCCTGCGAGCTTCAGGCAACTTGATACTGAATATTTAACTTTAGAGGGTCACTTAATAACTCCCACAGCAAGCATTGCTTCCACCTTGACAAATTTTCTCTGAGGTGTCTTTGTAAGACACTGGAGTGGATCCACACTGCCCTTTTTAATGGGAACTGTGCAGAATTAGCAGGGCACAAACAGATTTCCCTGAGTTTCCTTGATTTTCTCCCCTGCCTGAGCACTGCCCCTCTCCTCTCTCCCTGCTGCAAAGTGGAATTAACAGAGACTTCTGGGGGTGCTTGGGAACCCCCAAAGCAGCTCAGCACTCGGTGCAATGGGAACAGAGATGAAAAATGCTTTTTCTTCACTCTGCACTTTATCTCACCCAGAATTTCATTCCAGCAGCAACGTCTCAGGGCAGCTGGTCCCATTTTTTTTCTTCATTAGCCATTTCTCAAGTATACAGAATGTGGCACAGAGGCCATTTTTAGTGAAGGATTTCTTACTCAGTAATGTGTTTTCGATGTTGGCAGGACAAGGCAGCACAGGGCACCCCTGGATCCTGCAGGATGAGCTGCTGAGCAGGGAGCAGAGGACCCTGCCTTAGCTCCTCTCCTGCCAGGTGGGTCAGAGCACCCCATCCAATTTAGCTGCTCTAAGTGTAATCAACATTTATCAGGCCCCCAGTGTCCCTACAGCACAGGATGCTCTCAACTTTGGAAGGGAAACTGAGAGAAAACAGGTTGGAGAGGGGAAATGAATCTATAGGAATGTGATGGGGGGAAAAAAGAATGAATTAACAATAGCAAGGAAATGTGGGTTCTTACAAAATCATTCCTTTGGCTCATACTGATTTGGACCAGCTATTGAAGGGATGCTGATTCATTTTAATTTACTTGGTTAATCATTCAGCATCAAACACAGATCAATACAAACCCTATTTATTAGGCCCAACTTTAAAAACTGCTACCTCCCTACAAGTTCCTTTTGCATCTCTCCCACCCTTCTTTTGCATGTTTCTACCAAGAGTGCAGGAAAAGCAATGAGAACTTCCCTTACAGATGCTCCTGTGTCCTCTGGAGGGACACTGTGCCCGCTGCCTTTCCTGCACTTTTTCACCACGAAATGGGGATTGGCATCACCAAGTTTGCACAGATTTGTAAAGGGATTGCATTAGCTCACTATGAGGTATGGCTCCGGTTCATGGAATTTTATCTCACACATCATACTAAAAGCACAGTTATTTATTCCAGGGCTTCCTTTTTTAAATTTTTTTTTAATGGAAAATCTATAACAGCAAAAACATCCAATCAGTGAAACCATCCACACATTTACATGATCATAAGAGGGCACTTCAAGTGGTACACTAATTATGCCTTCTCAGCATATATTTGGCCCTGGAGGTAACAATAACATAAATTCTTCATTGTGCTCTAATTTAGCATCCAAAGATTAGCATATTCCACCCCTTTTATAAACTACAGAGTTTCCAGCACACTCTGCATTTAAAATCCAGAAGCAAAATGTATATATTGTGGATTTAAAACAAGAAAAGGCTGTTTGCAAACTGACAGGGGTCTCTCACCCAGAGCACTGGATTAATGTCCAGTGGAATGAATGTCCACTGTGGGCCCTTCCAACCTTTCCCATTCTGTGATTCTGTGAAACAAATCACGTACCCAGCTCCTGGAGTAACAGCCAAACACCCAGACTAGTGCACCATGTAATTCAATTGATTGCCCTGAGAAACAATAATATAGTTATAATACTTCTACTGGCTTGATCCCCAGGGGAGCAAATTTACTCTGGTCTCCCTAACTGGTTGATAACATATTTAAATGCCAGTCAGTCACTAATCCGTTGCTGCTCCATCCTCTGAGAGCTGCTTTATTGAACACTGTAATTGCCTGGATGTTGTTTTTCATTTCTGTAGCTGTTGCTGTTAATTAAATATTTCATAGAAAGCTCTCTCTGACATTTCTTACTGCATTCTTGAATATCTGATAAGATATACAGGCTGAATATTTGTACCTGCTGCTCTCTGCTGATACTCTTGTCCTAGATTCGAACCCCCAAAACACTAAAGAAATGACACACTTTTAGTGAAATTAGGACTCACACTGTTAAAGGGCTGAGGGGAGCAGAATGAAATAGAGGCATATGCCATGTCTGCTGGATCACAGATGTCAGCTGAAGCAGGATGTACATCTGGACTGCAGGATTTACCTTCCTTCTCCCTGTAAATTTGGTGAATGTGGGCACTGCATCGGCGGCAGGATTGATTTTCTGGAGTCAAACCTTAGCAGCAAATGTCAGACTGGGCATTCTTCAAACAAAAAAATCTTGGAGGAAGGTAGAGCTCAGGATTAGCTGACTTTGTGTGCTATGGTACAAGAGAAAGGCAGCATGAAGAGGCATTCTGGCAGCTCTGGGGATGGCAGGTGGGGTTACCCGTTAAGTGAGGGGGAGATCCAGCAGTGGACACACAATGCCCAGTGGAACACGAGGACCAAGAGCTTAAGGCTGAGTTGGGGATGTCAAAACACCCAGAAACTCCCTAACACTGGAGATACAATGCTGTTGTTTTCCCACTGCACTCTAATGACTACTGCCTCCCAAATGAACAAGACTGTTAATGAAAACAAACCACTGCTAATGCTCTGAATTAACTTGTCCAAAGGGGTCTGACAAGAAACTCTGGAGCAGAAACAAAGAGTAGGGGGTTTGTTTGGCAAGGGTTTGGTAGTGGGGGGGGGCTACAGAGGTGGTTTCTGTGTGAAGCAGCCAGAAATACCCCTCATGTCCAAGAGAGCCAATTCCAGCAGGCTCCAGGATGGACCCACCACTGGCCATAGCTGAGTCCATCAGCAGTGCTGGCAGTGCAGCTGGAATAACATCATAAAGAAGGGGGAATGTTGCTGTGCAAAAGCAGCAGCAGCTGAGGAGTGAGAGAAACAGCCCTGCAGATCCCAGGTCAGAGGGGAAGAAGGGGCAGGAGATTCTCATGGAAGATTCCTCCCATGGGGAAGATCATGGAGAAGCAGAATGCGACCTGGCAGCCCAGGGAGCTCCATGGTGGAGTTGAGATCCACCTGCATCCCATGGGGAACCCCACACCAGAGCAGGGGGATGCCCAAAGGAGGCTGTGACCCCATGGGGCAGGCTCCTGGCAGGAGAGATGTGGTCCCATGGAGAGAGGAGCCTGTGAGGGAGTAGATATGCGGGCAGGACTTGTGACCCTGAGGGGATCCTCCATGGAACAGCCTGCTCCTGAAGGACTGCAGCCTCTGGAAGGACCCACACTGGAGAAGTTCATGTGTCCCATGGGAGGCACCCCACACTGGAGCAGGGAAGAGTGTGAGGAGTCTTCCACCTGAGGAGGAAGGAGATACTTCCATGCCAGGCATTTGCACAGTGTACATCCACGGGAAGGGTTTGTCTGCACACACATACACCTGCTGATCTTAAATATCTGGATTAGTTTAGCATTTAACTAACACAATTTTAAATTGCAGTTCAGATGTTCTAAATGTTTAAATAATCAGGATGAAATCCTAAAGAAACACTAAAGTGTTTGACAAAGCCTCTATTAAGTTCAGGGGAAGGCAACATTTTATTGGCTTTTCCATTCTTCATTTGTTTAATGCCACCAGTATGATTAGTGAGCCATCACATTTAGAAACTAACATGCTGCATGGATAATCTAAGGAACAGTCCCTCAGGAACTGTTTATTACCATCTCCTGGATGTCCTCTTAGCAAATGGAAAACATTGGGGTATGCCAGAATCCCAGAATATTGGAGGCTGGGATGCCAACAGCTTCTCACAACCAATATAGGAGACAGTACATTGTGAAAAATTCATGTAAGGAATAAAGTTGTTTCCGGGACATTATTTTGGAAAGCCTTGTAAGTCCTTCACCAGCCCATCTGCTATAACCTTATTCTGTACTTTGACTTTCTTTGGAGCCCGGTGGGTGGATCTGCTCCAGATCCCATGGTTTAGTTGCACTGACATTCCTGCAGATGATTTATTCTCCAAGAATGAATCCTCCTAGATGCCCCTTCCACAGCATCCCTCTTATCTTTAACGTGGTCTGGTTCAAAATCATTCTCCTTTCAAAACATAACCCTTTTCATCCCACTGTCCTGGACCATGAGACTTCCAAAGCTGGTGGCTCAGTCCTCACTGAAAATGGGCAAGAACTGCAGCACATGAGCACACAGAAGCCAGGGAGGGTCCTGGCACTGGGACACCAAAAACTGTGAAATCAAGTTTTCTCTGAAAACTGAAACCAAGATGAATTTGAATTTGAATTTTGGTTCTACTGTAGGTTAAAAGTTTGCACAAGGCCACTTCTGCTCAGCTGAAAAGAGGTCACTTGATCATTAGAATGAGCTCAAGCCATCTTTGAGCATTTTGGAAAATTCTCAGCTGCCTTTTCCTCTACATTTCTCAGCAAAGGGACCAGAGGCACAGGTGATGCTTCCCACCACTCTACCTATAGCTGAGTGTTCCATCCTAGGTTCTATCAGAATGGCATTTTATCTCTTTGCCTTGGTGAAATCATCTTTTATGAAACCTAACATGAAAAATTGGTTTTTCTTTTGTCCCAACTTTGCAAGCTCTTCAACTTCCAGTTATTATTTTAGTTTATGCATCGCTCTGTGCCTGTACTCTGCTCTAATTTACATCACATGCTCCCTGCTGTGTAATTCTGTTAGCTGGAGATACTTGCAAATGAAATAATCCATATGAAATAAGGCTACTTTGCATGGCCTGAAGAGCTCTTGCTCCACCTGCCCTAAGTAGGTAGGACCCACTCCCCAGGAGAGGCCACAGGACCAAAACTCAGTTTGGGACTGAGTCTTAAAGTTTTCTTTCATTTGCAAGGAAAAACACACTCCTGAAAACATGTAGGGAAACTCCCCCTGGGAAACAGTTTGTTTCTCTAAGAGGATCCATGAGGACAAACATCAGAGCAACAATTAGAGACCCGGCTTCCTTCCGCGTGGGGAAACAGCAGAAGAAGGGGAGGTGGCTGGGAAACACTTCGTGTGCCTTTTGAGCTGTGTCTCACATCGGGAGTGCCTTTGGGAGGGGCTGTAAGAGCCTGAGACAGAGATGTGGGACTTCAGACAGCTCTTCAAAAATGTGTTTATTGCAGAGAAGTTACAGCAATCTTGGGCCGTGGATACAGAGCCACACCTATGAGCTGCCAGCTCCAGCCTAAAGGCATGCCTGAAGCCACCACCGTTCTGGTCACAATGCATTATATATTTTTCTTTGCTTAAAACGTAACAACCAATCAGCATCACACACAATACCTTTGCTATTACCTATAGCCTATCATAACTGCAAATATTACCAGATTATGGTAGGAACTAACCAATCATATGAGTTAGTATGTTATATTTTAAGCTTAAAACTTGTTTTTCTGCAGTGGAAAATTCATCTTACTTGGTAAAAACATGTTTTCTGTTTGCCTATGCTTTTTTGAGATTTATCTTTACTTGGTAAAAACGTGTTTTTGTTTGTAGACAACTTATCTTTTGCTCTTAGCCATAAAATCTCCTTCCAACTCATCTCAACCTTTGTCCAGTGACCACCAGCTCAGCAATCTTCATTTCCAGACATCTTTTGTTCTATATCCAAACCTGCTTTCACAAGACTTGCTTTCTTTTCTAGAGAACCTTCCGCTAAGCATCCCTATTTGTAAAACTTCCCGGTTAAATTTCCATCTTGCTGTGACTTTAGATCAGGAGAGGGTGGCAGCCAAGGGGAGGCAGTGCCCGTGCTGCTGTTCCCCCTGGCACAGCCCTGCAGCTCTCCGGGGAGATGAGCAACGCGCGGCTGCACCCGCTCTGGCTTGGGCTTGGTGCATTTATCACTCTGCAGGCTTACATCAGCTCCTGCTGGCAGCCCCTTATTCCTGCCTAGTTAAGGAAGGATTCAGTGGAGCATTCTCTCGAAACAGAAATGTTGTCCTTTCCTGCACCACAGGTGACAACGTGCTGGTGTCTCCCAGCGCTGCCCGAGATGACTCGGAGGCTTTTCACCAGTCAGGAATCCTCCTGCAGAGAGCCTTTGGAGCGTCCCTGCCCGAGTTTAACCTGCCATGGTCCTAATATGATTAAGACTCTCAGTTCCCTGCCAGAGTGACAGCATGAGACAAGTGGGACTTGGCAATGATGTAGGAGGATGCGGGGTGGCAAAATTCGGGAGCGGCCGACCAAAGTATCAGGGTCCTTTGCATTCCAAGTGGCAGCATTTCCATCTCCCAGTGCCCACTGCAGAGCATTCTGACAGCTCCAAACTGCCACACAACAACAGATTTGTTACAGACCTGTGGGCCAAGAATGAAGGGGAGATATATTCTGTTCTTTCTATTTAAAAAGTAAGTGATCACACAGACAAGCAAGCAGAAAATTCAGTGGAAAGAGCACACGCAGTCATGTGTCAAAGAAGAAGGTTTTTACAAGCTCACAAGAGCAATATGCAAAGATTCTTAAACTACAGATTTCTTTCTGTAAAATTAAAAAAAAAAAAAAAAACAAAAAAACATCAACAACAATGAAGACAAAGAATTTCACCATATTTTGAGGCTGGCAAATGTTCTTAAGCCTCGTGAAAGCTTTCTGGGCTGGATCTTTAAGCTTAAATGATATGGTGATTTTAAAACCAGATTATTTCAAGCAGTATTCCTCACCACCCCCAAAATCTGAAATGCAGCTAGAAATGGACCAGAATATTTACAAAGTTGCATTAAGCTCATGAATCTGTTTCAACTCACCAAACAGCATGTGATCTAAACCAGTAAAGATTCTTAGATTAATATTTCAAACTTTTAAACATGAAATGAATTTCCAAGGTTCCTTTGAGTAGACACTAAATGTCTTTCCTCCAGCATTTTCATTTTGATAAGAAATGAGAATATGCTTCCTTTAGGATTAAATAAAAATAAATAACAGAATAATTGAACAATTGATTGAGGTATTGAACCTGGATGAACAAACTCATCACCAACCAGGTTAAAAGTAGTTATTTCCTCAATTCTTCCAATAGCTGGAATACTTCAGAGAGAGGACAGCAGGTCTCCCTCCCCTGTCCAACCTGGCACCTGAACACAGGTGCCCAAAAGCCACGTGTGGCACATGTTTGTGCATTAACCTCAGTGCCTGAGTGGCCAGTTTCCTACAAATACTCAAATCTGCTAATTATCATCATAACGACTCAGTATTGTCCTTGATTTGTGTTTTAATCTCCGTAATTAAAGTGTCTAGCTGCCACAGCAACAGACGCTATAGAAGCATGTCTGCTGTGTAATCATAAAATTAATTAAAACCACAAAGTGGCTGCACAATAAGGAAAGCACTAGACGGGATGGGAGAGCAGAGGCTTTAAAAAAATCCTTTGGAGAACCTTTCACTCCAGAGTGTGTCAGCCAAGGAGCAGATGCTGTCCTTCGGGGCCATCCCAGAGTTTGGAGGGGCTCAATCCAGCGCCCTGTGCATGTGTTTGCATCCCAAATAATCAGCAGACTGGCCCCTTGTGGACACTTTCAGCAAAGGAAGGAAAACCCAAACAATACCTAAAATGAGTAAATCCTCTCACCCTGAGAGAGGGAGCCCTTTTAGAGATTAAGGCATTTCTGTTGCCCCCGATAGATGTTGTCTGCCAGCAGGCTCCTCCTCTAGGACCCAGCACCCTCCTCAAAGATCCTACAAAACTGGAATCAGCCTGATTATTGCCAAAGCAAAAAAGGAGCATATTCCCCTAACTGCAAGCTGCCTTTCTCACTCCAGCTCTCTACCACACAGCAACATCCCCTATTCCTTTAAGGATTTCCAGCACTCTGAGGGACAGGCTCTCTCTGTCCTCCAGAATTGTCAAAATAAGGGAACATTTCCTTGCCCAACCCAACTGATGGGTGTGCATCTTAGGCTGCGTGCTCACAAACTGGGCTGTAATCTCAAGGGTGTCTCTTCCCCACACTTTTTTGGGCATGAAATGACCCAAACCTATTAAAAGAGAAATCAAGGCTGAGACCCTTTCCAAGAGAAACGCTGAGAATACTGTGAGAGCAGGGAAGCAGGTGAGTACAGGGGGAAGGTTCAATAAAGCCCCTTTTATTTTCTAATCAGCAGCAACTACGGGGGAGAAACCAGCTGTGAACTTGTCAGATGTGCTGATGATACACAACGATGGGGGACAGTCAATACAGGGCCAAGAAAGAAGGGAGCTTCAAAGGGAAACCACTGCTCAGTGTGTAATTGGAGTGAAACACGGCAAAGAAAAGGGAAAAGAGAAGGATGCCTGCTGGGGACACCTGGGGCTGTGGGGAGGGGGGTGCTTGGTTTTGCTTCAAGTAGTAAAAGAGATGGTATCAAGTGCTGGCATATTAATTCCTGGCTCGATCAGATCTGGTGTGCAAGGCCATCTCTGACCCAGTGATTTGTCCCTCTACGGCAGAATTTACTGCAAAGATTCAGCCTGAACACATGTAACCTATATAATGGTCATCTCTTTGACAGGAGCTGCAGTTTGTAACACAGCTGGATGCTCGTGCTGATTTTTGTTTTCCACAATCCTCGGAAATAGAGGGAAATGATGCTGAATCTTTGTACGTCTTGGCAAGAGCTGGGCAAATACAAAACCAGTGTGGGAGTGACAACAGCTTTTATCAAACTTGGTGAGGTTGTTTGTCACGAAAACAAAGCTGATACTGCCCTGAGGTGGACACCTGCATTCCAGTTAAATACCCACACCCCTGGGAGAAAGGGAGCTGGCAGGGTCACTGCGAGTCTGCTCTCCAAGACTGCCAAAGCACAGGCAGGAGACTTGAACCAAGGCCCAGGAACTCGAGCTGGATCTGTGGCACCGTGGAAAAACAACCCATGGAAATTTGTCAGAGCTTGCAGAATGAGAAATGAGGGGTTGCTGGCACCAGAGGAGCTCGCACTTGTCGTTTGCTAGTGCCATAAGCAGCGTTATCCTTTTAGAATCAAATCATCTCAGGAGGAATTCCAGCAAGAAAGATGATTTCATGAGTAACTCACAGTGCCCTTTACACATCCTATTCATTTTCAAACCCAATTTCTAAGACATAGAAGTAGTGGGACTCAAGGCACCATCTGACTGCTCTTCTGCCAGCCAGTAGGTAACTCAGAGTTTCCTCCTGGCTCTTTTCTTACCACAGCCCCCTGGGTTTTAGTGCTGCTGTTTCTTCTGGCTGACCCCAAACCACAGACCCTGATCATCAGTGCTGCAATCCTTTAATTTGGTGCTTCAATCCCTTGGAAATCCCCACTTTGCACAGCGTGTTTCTGCTAGTGCTGGGCACCTCTAAGTTTTGGGAAGGGGACTACTGTTATTTCAGCTTTTAATTAACAAAACGGCAATGGTGGAGGCTGGCACCTCATCTGACAGGTGTAGGAAGGTTCAGTGTCACCCCCAAGCCTTCCCATGGATAAGTAATACTCCACAGCAGAGCAGCAGGAGGCTTGGCACACTTCCTGAGCAAGACAAACTCCAGAAATAGTATTTGCTCACAAGGAGGAACTAAAATAGATCCTCAACTGGATCCAGACTTGCCTACGACAGCGCAATCAAAAACCAAAGTAGGTTTCAAATGAAATCTCCAGCTCACCGTTTTCCCCTCCACACACAATTACATTTATCACTCTACCATACACGTGCACAAAAAGCAACACCACTCACTCTCCTTTCTCTTTCCTCTCCTTTGACCTTTTCTCTGGCTTCTCTTCTCAGCAACCATTTTCCAGCAAGGAGCATGTAAGCAGTACACAGCACTGGCTAAAAGGGGGTTTACTTTGTCAGCAGATAAAAAATATCTCTTTTTCTGATGGTTGTTTGGAGTAGTCTGTTACCCTTTGAGTGACCTGGGCTTTCCTCAGAAAGCAGAAGACCTAAGAGATCAGCAGAGACAAGGAAGTCTCTGGTTAGTAGCTAAAGAGAGAAGATGTAGGGTCCTAATGGGAAACTGGATTTCACACTAAAAACTGTGAACAAGCCAGGTGTGGGCCAGAAAAAACAGCATGACATCTGCAAGCTGGAAGCGCAGAAGCCCTTTGGTCCTAAGAGGAAAGACTTGGGGAAAGAGAACCATAATTATGGTCTCTGTTACATCCTTGAAGCCAGAAAAAACACCAAGACTGCATTCAGCACTGCACATTATGGGTGCATCTGTCAGGTTGGATTGTCTCCAGTCCCGTTTTCCATCTGGTGACAATTCAGGGAAGCTACCTGGACAGCTCAGACCATGCCCAAACCTTCCAGCAGTGCCCAGCAGCTCATCCTGCTCGCGGCTCAGGCAGGGGCTCTGTCCCCTCCCAGCACAGGTGACAGCAGGCACGGGTTTCTCTCAGTGCACTGCTCAAAGCTGAGGTACAGGCTAAGGAAGGACAATCTACACCCTGGGAGTAACTGCAGGGCAGCAGGAGAACATGAAAATTATTGGTGTGAAGCAGATCTGGATTTCCTCTGGAGCAGAAATTAAAGATGTCACTGTGATTGAGCGTAGGCTGCTGTTGCTGCTCTCTGTCATTCAAGTTTCACACGCAGTTTTTTCAACAAGCCGTCTACTCCTCTCTGAGTCGTTTACTACCCTTTCCACACGCTTGTTTCTGGAAGCGCGGGCCGGGTTTCAGTGTTCCTGCAATCCCGTCCATTTGCAGTGACAATTTAATCACCTTGCACTGATTTGTCATAAGTGATCACTGACTGCTGCTAACGATGCTCTCATTGATTGCTTTGAATGGAACAATTGACAGTGACTGAAGGTCAGGCTGACACGGCCAAGATGAAACATCACTAGAACTATACAGGGTTTTTTCCATACATGTACTATAAATTACTTTGAAGGTGATTCATATGAGCTTACAATGGAATCTAAGAGCATAATTGTCTTTCATTACTATGCAAATTATGCAAAAAAATCATCTAAGATCAAGTCTTATTGATGATATACTGCTTTATCTTCTTTCTCCTCTGACAATTCACATCTGTAGCCTACAGAAGTCAGATTATTATCTATACCATTATTAACTTCATTTACTTTTCAAGGTGGTAGTTGTAGCTTTTTCTTAGAGCAGCTATTTTGACACGCAATACTTAGAAACTGTGGAATTCAAAGCCAAAAGAACAACAATTACTTCAACTGTCTTCACACACTTCCAAGGCAGTGTTTAAACTTTCCAAGTCTGATGGATAACTAATATAATTATACTAAACTTGGAAAGAAAACAGATGGCAAAAACCAGGCAAATGAGATATGTACCAGAAATACTTATCAGTGGAAAGAATAATGCAGCAGGGTGGTTTTATAAAGATGCTTTCTGAAATAGATTCACTATCATACATTATTTTCTACTTTAGAACTCTTGACTGAGCATGTTCAGCACCTACAGAATTACCCAAGAAGAAATCTTGCATTTTACCGCTCTTCCCACAACTACAGCAATCATTATTTTCTTTAGGAAACATACAGACATTTTAAGAATCAATATTTCAGTTTACTTACCCAGCAGCAAATCACAGCCTGTCCTTTGCATAAGTCACTTGTGAAAATAAAGTTGTCACAACTGTCCATTAGAACAGACAATGGTCCACGTTAGTCTTTCCTGGGGTAACATCCTCTGACCATGTGCAGAACTCACACAATGTGATTTACTAAAGACCACACTCAAAAAGGGTTCTGGGGAGTAGACCAACAATCAAAAGGAGGTGCAAAACCAAACACCTCTTTATCTAAAAAGATACAGAGACAGGAGCTAGAATCTAACTAAAATGAAATTTAAATATCATATATGTTCAGAAAAAATGCATTTTGAGAGCGCAGCTGAAATGTCAAAAGGGAATTCCTCCTGTAAGGACTTACTCTGCCATGCTAAACCAAGCCATTCCAAAGACTGGCTGCCAGCCCAGAGCTCCCTGCTCTCATCCCTTCAGCCTTGCTGCACAAGGAGCATCGTGGGACTGAGGAGCTGCTGACCCTGCCTGGGCACCGAGCGAGCAGCGAAACGCCTGAAGGGAAAAGCCCATGTGTGGGAGCGAGCGGTGAGGCAGCAACAGCTCTGGGAGCCGAGTGCCAGCGCCAGCCCAGCCCAGCAGGGCAGGAAAAAAATAAACACCATCAGCCTCGGACAGGTGTTCCCCTGCTGGGGAGTTTAGAGAATTCGACATGGGACCTCCGAGTTGCTTTAGATGGTGTAATTTATTTTTTCTTATCTTCCACACAGACAGGAAGGATGAGTTCGGATCATATCTCTGTCGTGGGGTTCAGGAGGTCACAAGACCTCTGCTTTCAAGACCTTTGAAGGATTTATTAACCAATAAAATACTGCCACAAAGATTATTTATATTTTTAGCCCAATAGTTAAATATTTTGCTTTACACATTTTGCTGTGCAACTTTTTTAACAAATCATCTAGTAACACCCAAACTTACAATACTTTAGAACACTTTAGAACTTCTTGTTGTCTTTATAACTACTTCTATCCTTTCTTTGTCTTAAACTCTAAACTCTGAACTTTCCTCTACCTAACTTAACATGTTTCTACTTAAACTACAAATCTACATTTTTGCTTCTAGTATCTCAATTTAGAAGCCTTTTCTAAGGTCTCAGATTAAACCCTGTATTGAACTCTAAGATATAGCCCACAGGCCCAATGTTTTAAAAGCTCTCTGCTTTTTAAATTCCAACATTCCCCAAACAGGAAAGTCCTCGATTCTTCAGATAATCTGTTCATTGTAAGCAGCTGTGGGAGATTCCCAGCACTGCAGGTTGGATTCTACAGCCCCACTCAGTAAAAACCCTTAAAAATTATTGCACCAGGAACCTGCTTTTGGCAAAACCCAACCCAACATTTGTGCCTTCTGCTCATCTTCAGAACTCACTGGACATTTGAAGGAACAGACACATCCAAATACTCCATGAGCCATTGTGATTTTGTCTTTCTTGGAAAGATATTTTTATTAATAGTTATTAGTGGTATCTTAACTGTTGGGTGTTTTCAAAAAGTTTCTTTCCTATCAAGTGTCCTAAGTTTTATTTCACTCAAGTCTGGCCTGCTGAAGCAAATAAAACTCCTTCAATTAAGAGCTTTGCCATGGGAAGGACCTCTGGTCTCCGTGCTAAATTATTAAAGCAGAAACTGCAGTTCAGGCACGTTTTACAGAGCTCTGGAAATTATAAAAGAGGTATAAAACACCCTTTACCCAAAACACTGCTCTTAAAGAATTTTACTAACACCAAAAGCCACCGGTTCAAGTGAACAGTTGTGCTGTCAGCCTAAGAAGGCAACTTTTCCCACTAAAATGTCACCCAGCACCCACAAATTTTACCCACAAATTTCTTGTTAACAGGTTTTTTTCCATGATATTTTAATGTGCTCATGCATAGCTGTCGATTGTCTCAGCCTTGCTGGGATTGCTGGAGGGGGAGCTACTGACATCTGATACCAAGGACAATTTCTGGAGCAAGGAAGATTGGTTTTTTTGCCCCCCAGGACCTACATTACTTCCAGGAACAAGCTGGGTTTGCAGGCTGGCAAGGCAGCCAGTTCTGCTGATTTGGGACAGCACATGAGGGTAACTTTCATGTTCTCTGAGCTCCCCAGGGTTACTTCCCTGCTCAGGAACAAGCACACACGTGATCTGCCCTTGTTCAGTGACTCCTCTGGCTCCAGGAGACTGTTGTGATATTATTTATGCTTCTTAGTCATCAAAGCTTTTTTTAATCCAGCTTAGGTGTGACATCTTGGGGCCAGGTGAATAGTGGGGTGGAAAAAACCAGCCGTGGATGCAGTCTGCAGCAGGGCTTATCTTCTGCAAGTCAGGCCTGATTTGAGAGTGCAGAGGGGTGGAATGAGCTCCCTCAGTATCTCAAAGATCAAGGGCTAGGGAAATCCCAAATGTGAATCCTGTTCCCACTCTGAGCAGGGCTGCTGCCTCCCTGCACAAGGAGCACAGCCACATCTTCATCTGAACTCTGCTCACGTCATCTCCACCCAGATTTAGCTTTAATTTGCTTTTTTTGCCACAGGTAGAAAGTTGGCTCTCGCATGCATTTGCTGAGGAAGTCACAGACATTAAAAAAAGGGTCCTGATTTCAACTCTGTCCATTATGCAAATGCAATTAAGGTACGTTATCTTAATTTGGTTTAAAACCTTTAAAACACCTTGAGCAACCAGCCTAATTATACTTTCTTCGTCATATCTTGAGTTCCAAACACTCCTTGCTTCAGTGTAAAAAAAAAACAAACCAAGACTAACAAACAAGCAGAAAAGCCTCTCATAAATATTTCTCAGATAAACAGTAATAATCTTTTATGCTTATTTTGCCCATTTATTCCAAGGAAATGCTCTACAATTTGTGAAGCCAAGATCGTTTTACCTACCTCTGGGATGGAATGTCACAACAGTTTAATCACACAGCAACACCACACAACACTGGAGGATCAGGCACCAAGAACAATACTAACTCTAATTGAAATTACTGGGGAATTAAGGCATGCAGAATATAATTACTCCTACTGGATTTTGGCCAGTGCAAACTGGAGCATGAGCCAGGACACAAAGTCCAGCCACCTCCTTCCTACCAGAAGTGCCAGGAACACAAGTGGTAAGATCCCAAAGTGCAGCATCCTGTAAACTATGGCCTTTCTAGAGAGAAAATAGCCACTGAACCAGCTCCAATTTTAATGTGGGGTCTAATGCTGAATTTAAATAAAAAATAGAAGAAAAATCTTGCATC
This sequence comes from Sitta carolinensis, assembly GCA_032173965.1. Lineage (NCBI taxonomy): Eukaryota > Metazoa > Chordata > Aves > Passeriformes > Sittidae > Sitta > Sitta carolinensis. Next base: position 27,428,590 of record CM063289.1, read on the forward strand.
ATCTACTAACACATTCTCAAAAAACACAAGCTAAGTAGTGATTTGGCAAACTTCAGTGTGTTTAAGCACTGCTCACCAAGCATTACACCAAACTCTAGACAGAGTCTAATGAACTTCTTCAATCAAACTTCCCTCGGCCCTGAGAATATCAACATTGCTCTCTATTGTGGGAATAAATCTGTCCTAGTGAGCTCCAGTGCCTCTCCAGCCTTGCAGAGAGAGGGGCAATAGGGGAAATTTTTAATTAAATGATTTTTATGGACCCAGAGGCTCCCAGAAATGCATGGCCCTTGTTCAGAAGCAGAGCCAGTTTCTCTTCTCTCTTTGGACAGGTACCACCACCTCTGTCACAAGTCCCCACTGTGTGCACATGGATTTTCCCCAAATAGCTCCTTTCCCAATGTGTTTTCTGATAGATCACAGCACTCCCTTGTTGGAACAGCCCTTTATTTCAGGACAGATCTCCATGGGTGTATGTAGAGAAGCTCCTGGAGCTGCACAGTTGGGACCCAGAGGAAAGTTCCACCTTTGGCTCTTCCAGCACAATTTATTGTAATCCCTGCACCAGCACCAGCCTGCTGTGGTTTTAATGTGGCCAGCTCTAAAGTAGGAATGTGATTTTATCACAGAGATAATGTTTGTCTACTTTTGTAGATGTCCTTGGGATCTAAATCTAAAAGGAGTGTTAAGCATTATTGTTATTAAAGCAACAAAACATGTCCTAGGAGCAGATACAAAAGAGGAATTCTCAAAGCACAGAAAAGCATTAAAATAAGGTCACATTCCTTAAAGTCTCACGGGATCTGAAATACAGATGCTGTGAGTAGCTAGCAACTAATTAGTTCCAAGCAACTAATACATGGTGCAGTGCTAACACACAGATACACAAACACGGCCTCGTGTACACAGGCAGGGTTTGATTGTGTTTTTAAACATTTCATCTTGCAGGCCAATTATCATAAGGGAACTGATACGTAAAATTGCCAAATTCTCAATTATGCTCTCTGTTCTTCAACTCATTTCCATTTTGACCATGAAACTGTGTGCCACCCTAAAACAATTCATCAGTTACAGTAAAATGAAATTCTACGATGGCAGGGGATTTAATGCAAGAATAAAATCCCTGGCTGAATTGTTTGCTCTGACAGATTAAAAAAGTGTATATATAAAGTATTTTTTTATAAAACAACAGAAGAGCAGGCAATTTCTGCCAATTTATTTGTATCTTCACAAGATCACAGTGGGGTTATCACCACCCTCCTCAAGCAGCATTATCCTGGAAAACACAGCACAGGATTGTGTGCAGACAGATCTGGAGTATCTCCAGTGAGAGGGACTCCCACCCTCTCTGGGCAATCTGTTCCAGTGCTCAGTCACTGCACATCAAAGAAGTTCTTCCTCATGTTCAGGTGGAGCTCCCTGTGCATCCATTTCTGTCCATTACCTTTTGTCCAATTGCTCAGCACCACGGGGCAGAGCCTGGTCCATCCTCCTGGCACCCTCCCTTCAGATACTGATAGACATTGATAATGTCTCCTCTCTGATTCCCCCTTCCTCCATGTGAAAATACAACCTGAATGAAGGTGGGAGAAATCCCAGCAAAGCCTGGGAAGTGCTGCACAAGCCTGGCTTGGATCCTCAAGATCCTTTGGCTCAGGGATGCCCTGACTCAGCTCCAGCCCTGAGCTGACCTGTGCACCACAAGAGCTCTGCCCAGAAGGATTCACTGGCAAGGAAAACTCTGCCATTCAGACCTTTGGAAACTGCAGAGAGCAGCCACACTAAAATCTTGCTGTCTCAGAAGAGGTGAAACACAACAAGCAGAAGCCCCGGGTATTCCTGAGGCCCTGCTGGTGGCAAAGGGCAGCTGGGCTTCTCCTCCCCAGCCAGAACTGACAATTCCTCCTTCCCCCCTAAGCCCTCTCATTCCCTCTCCCCCTCCTCTGTGCCTACCCTTCTCACACCTCCTCTTTCATGACTCTTTACCCACCACTCTGCAATGCCTGAGACAATTTCCACTGCCTTGTGTCCTTCCCCAGTGGCCTTGTTATCTTCTTCCCATCCTCCTCCTGCAGCCTTGCTGTGTTCAGCTGGCCTTCCACTGGGAATCTGCTCTTTGCACCCAGGAAAGGTGGATAACATTTACAAAAGGATATAAATAACTCCTGTGCTAAAGCTTTATTGATTTTCAATGGGATTTTGGAACCTTGGGGTTTTGTCTCCTTTAATTATTTTTTTTTTGTCACCCCTTACTTTAATCCCTACATCACCAGTTTTTAATGCTACTGGTTTAGTTAAAGAGGAGGAACATCCCGAGCATGGGATCAGCTATACATACACTTATACAGTGGATTTCCAGAGGGCTTTTTCCAGAGATTTTTTATAGAGTTTAAGATACAGGCTGTGAGTTTAAATCCCATATAGGCCAAGTGATGGATCTGATCTGGAAGCTGCCATCACACAGAGGGTGAAAGGAACCTGGCCAATAAAGGACCATCATTACAAAATCTGCATTTACAGGAAATACCATTACTGCAGCACTGCATGCTGTCACTGGATAGAGGAGAAAATTTGGGGTTTTCCTCCCAAAACTATGCAAAAATCCAATTTCATCAGGGTTGGAAATGGATATATTATCTACTGTTAACTGTAAATGTTTATGGAAAAAATGGCTAAATTCTTTGTTAAAAACCTGTATGTGCCAATCATAATTTTATAATTTTGTATTATTTTACACCAAAAAAGATTAAATCCCTCAATAAAACTCTGGAGAAGAGAGTCAAGTGTGTCTCTTTGAAAACAGACACACAAAAAAAAAATCTTTATTTGTAACACAGGCAGAGCTTCTGCTTTCTCCTCCCTTATACATTTCCTCAGAGCTCTCAGCCCATGAAAAAGGAGGTCACTCTCTCAACATTTTTCTCTATCCTTACTCTGTTCTTCATCTTCCCTTCCCCAAGGAACTTTGACCACCACAAGTGTCCAAGACAAACCCCACACTGTACCTGAAGAAGAAAAGATGTGAGTTCTGAACAGCTTCACCTGAAATTAAAACCTGCCCCTGCTTTTTCCAGCCCTCAGCTCCTGCAGCACTGAAAACACAGCAGCTAACCCGGGTGGAAAGGATACATAAAAGAGGAAAATAAAAAAAATCTTTTTGCAATTTAGAAAATTATAGGATCTTTTTTTTTCTTTTTTTTCACACTTTTTTTAAGAGAACTGGAATTGTTCAAGCGTAATGGAAAGTGACCTCTTTCAGGTGTATAATTGTCTGGAAACCCCTTAAAACAATAGGCTTTTCTCTTCTTCACAAAACGTACTTATCCCATAATTGGCATGCAGGCACGGAATCGGTATTTGCCAGCAGTAGAAGTTTTCTCAAATAAATTCAGTGTGTCAGGTGCATCCACAAATCTGTGGGATGATTATTATTTATCTGTTTAGTGCTGACAGAGCCTGGGCCCAGTATCTGCATAGAAATGGCTGTAAGAAGGAAAAATTCTCATTTAGAGAAGGGCCAAAACTGGCAATCGTATTTTCCAACCTTCCCTCCTCCTAGGACTGTCTTAGACATTCATTCTCTTCTTTGAATATGCAATTGTCTGCTTCAGTTTGTTATTTATTTATAATACGAAACTGGTAATATTTAACACACATTAAGAGCAGAGAGGTTTGAGCTGTAATGCATCATTGTGACCTTCAGCTGCAAGGAACTATAGAAAAACAACAAATCAACATTCTTTGCTGTACTCTACTGCTTTCTGCTCCTGTTTAGTCTGTGCTCATGTGTTTTACAGAGCAGTAAAGTTTATTCATACAAAAGAGCCCATAATGGAGAAATTCAAAGCTTCACTTATATAAAACTCCCTTTGATGTCACTGTGTTTTTCTTCTATTAACCTTTCAGCTGCCATGGATGTTCTGCCTATATGCATTCATTTGTCCAGCAAAGTGGAAAATTGCTGCCAGGAGAACATCAAAAAAGAAACCATCAGATGAGAAAAAAAGAGAAGATTTATGAAAACCTCCTTCATAGCTCCATGCACTAGAGCACTATAAACTGAAAACTTTGCAAATTACAATGTTAAGTTATAGCCTTCAACTTCCATGTCAGCAAAAGCCATCGTAACTGTAGAGTCAAAATCCTTGGGAACAGAAGCTGGCAGATGATGGCCAGGATCAGAGGTGACCACATGAGGCACAGCACACTTCAAACAGAGCTGACATAGAGTTGGCTTTTGGTTCTGATGCCTGTTATGGAGTCAGAGGTGGGAAAAATAAAAAGCACGGAGACACAAAGTGATGACGAGACCGCAACGCTGTTCTGGGGATTTAGAGCAGGATCCAGCTTGGCCCAATGGCATTTGCTTTACTCTTCAGCCCTGCCCAGCTCTGCAGCCTTCTCTCCTGGCTGCTGGAGGGCTCTGCCCTGTGGGACACCCCAGCTCCCCCTTGGATGGGAATTTCAGCACCAGCTCCGTGCCCAGCCCTGCAGCCGGGGAGCAAAACCAGATGCACTCGTTCACCAACACAACCCAACAAATCAAAGTTCTCCCTGCACCCTCAGCTCTGCCTCAGTGAATCAGGGTGATGCAATTGCAAGCACTGGCTGCAGCTCTGTTTTTTCCTAGGGGACATGGAGCACTCGTCGGCGTGCTTGGCTTTTCAGGCTTGTTGCCTGCCCTGCTCAGCGGGCTGCCCTTTAACATGCTCCATCTGGCAGATTGGTGCTGACACCCTTTCCCCTCCGTGCTGGTAGGCTTGTGACGGCGGGCTTTGGGATGCCCTTCCTCCCCTCGCTTGCCTCGAGCCAGCAGAAGAGCAGCCTGCTACTCCCTATTAATTTTCCAGTAGGAAAAAACATCTTGGGGCTCCCTTCCGAGTGCACTCAGCTGCTCAGAAGCTGCTCCTGCCTCACACGAGAATTAACTGTGCCTCTGTGAGGCTTTTCAAACAAGCTTCAGCACAGGTTTTACTCTGGGTGCCTCGGATCTGCTCTCATCCCAATCTACCTTCCCAATTCTTTCCAGGCACTGCAGAGGAGACAGTGTATGATGGGTGGGGATGGGGACTTGAAATCAACCCACTTAATCTGCTATGTCTGCATCCCTACCACTCCATCCTTCTGCTTGGAAAGGAGTTTTTATTCCTTTCTAACTATTCCCTGCATTAAAAATAGCTTTCCTTCCTGAATAAGCCACATCCATCTCCCAGTTTTCCTTCTTAGTGTCTCTCCAGGGTTTTCATGTTAGAGCTCACTGGCTCCATTTTTGCTTGTTTCCCATTAAGCAGGCAATGCTACATCATTCACCATTTGAACATTCTATGATCCTTCTATTACAGGGAATTATTTTCCTTCCCATTTTAGCAAAAAGACACCAAATCAAACCAGGTTTTACTGGACAAAAGCACAATGAAGGACTGAATGAGGAGTCCACACACTGCAATCCAAACCCTCCTGAGCAAGTCTTGCATTCACCAGAAGCACTTGAACAAAGCGAAGGTGGGTTTGAAAAGACATCAAAACAGGCAATAAAAAGTCAACACAAATGGAGTGAAGGGCAACAACTGCAGTGTGAGTTTCAGACTGCTTATCTGGTGATTTCTCAAAATTACAAGGGGAGAATAATTGGAAGTTTGCTTGAATTCTTTCTTCATAATAAAAGCTTTAGGAAACAGTCAAGAGCTGTGACAGAGTAGAAATAAAAGATGGGATAAGGCCAGTGTTCACCTTGGAGTGAATGAAAGTGCAGCAGCCCCACAAAATCTGTGCTCACTCTAACCAAGTCATCATTGGTAATTTATAAGGGCGACATGTTTGCCACTGAAAGCAGGGAAGATTTGAAGAAGTGGCTGTTCGATATTTGGGTTCAGCTGTTTCTGATATGAACTGCCCTAGTTGTAACTAATGAAATAAAAATAAAGCCTTCAGCCTTCAGCCTGACAGAGGCAGCCCTGACCTTAATTTGCCACAGAGATCTTTGATGAGTATGAAAGTGTTTCCCTCCAATATCTTAGAAGGACGGCACGCTGCCTAATGAGCTGGAGGTCTCAAACCCACAGGCACCACGGTAATTACAAAGGGGTATTTAATTATCTAACCCTGGCATCTAAAGGATTAACAAACCTTGATAATGAAAGGAAAGCAGAGAGGAAAGAAGAAATCGCTGTCTAATCCACAAAATGCTAGGAAAATCACTATAGAGACAATTTTCAATAGATTCATATCTGGTATTTCTAAAAAGCTTGCTGTGTACTAAAATGCCAGATGTTCACACATTATGGTTGTTATTACTGTTAACAGCATTAATTGGGAGAGAGAGGAAGTTAATCCAATTTAATTCTGAAAACTAAGTAGAGAAATATGAGAAAACAAATGGAAGTCTGTAACAAAGACAAATACCCAACACTTTGGCAACCTGCACATTTCCTACATTGCTGTCACAGTCACTCCAGAAGTAGTCAAACAAGAGAAATGTCCCCTCTCTAGGAACTATTCCATTTACACTTGTTTGCCAGACAGAACAGCAAAATAGATAAAATAAAACAATTCTTGATGTTCAGGGCCCTGCCTGGCCCTTCTCTGGCAAGGACAGAGCTCTGTTCATACCTCAGCCCTGCTTCACTGGTGTTATTTATTTGCTCTGCAGAGAAACTTTTGCCTTCTCCATGGCAGAAAACCATGGTTATTTGAATTTCAGCGCTCTGTCAAAAATAAAAGGCACCATTACATGTAGACCATGTCTCCTTGCAAATGTATGCAAATGCATGTGTATAACAAAGCAATTTACATCTGCCCAAAGCCTCAAAGTGAGTGTATTTGCTTTGATCAAAGCTTAAAATGGGATTTATCTGTAGGGCATAAAAACAATGTTTGCCTTAAAGAAAACAGCAGTGGCTTTAGATCGCTGCAATGAGGCTGTTCTGTTCATTGTGGCATTGCTGTTTGTAATGCTGCTAAGGTTGTGTGAGCATTTCCCTATAATCCTCTGCATCCAGAAGCTAACAGCTTGCCAGTGAAATGTCTCTCCAACTTACACTTAGCGTGTAAGACATTAATCTATCTGCTAGCCTTTTATTTCTCCACCAAATTATTTTTTTAAAGCCCCAAACCCATGTATTTCTTCATAATTTGTATTTTATTTTCAACGTTCTCTGCGATATTTGCAAGAAGCAAGCGGAATTATCTCAAGATGTCTTAAACCAAGGCCAAAAAAAACCTGTTTTATCTGGAAAACATTTGTCTAAAAAAAAAAAAAAAAAGCCAGTAAATGTATAATGTACAAAGAAGGTGCCTGTGGTGTATTATTTGGTTCACTAAATAGCTGTTGTCAAAAATAAGAAAATCAACAGTACAAGTATTAGGTAGTCCGTGGAATTCTTCCTTCAAATTCTGTCAGTGGAAAGAGATATAGTTAATGGTAAGTGCATAATTCAAAGGAATACAGAGCTTGGTGAGGATTTGATAGCTGGCACAGAGATTCTCAAAGAAATTTTCTCATCTCACAAAAGGGAATCCTTCTGCAATGTCCAAATAATTCAAGAAAATATGCAATATTCCTGAATTCATCTGACCGACAAAAGTCCAGGCACACCTCTCAGAATAGGTGTTTAGCTGACAGACACTTTGGAAAACATGGACTATTCTGCTCCAGGGAGTTCTGCAAGTCAGCTGGGAGGAGAGTTCAGTTTTAAGACAAAGTCGTGCAAGTAAGAGAACTAAAGATCTTTTCAAGTTTTTACTGAGAGCAAAGGAAAGGATGTTTCCAGGTGAAAGCTGTTATCTGAACTTGCTGAGAGCAGCTCTAAAGCCAAGTGGGGAAAAAACCCTCACATTTAATAGTTTTATGCTATCTATTATCCAGCTGCAGAAAGGAAGAGAAGACTCTTAGGATAAGAGGCATTCAGTGTGAGCTGCTCCTTTTTGTCTTCAGCACTGGAAGGTGATTTCATTCCCCTAAGCATCACAACACCAGGGGTGATGCTCCTCACAGAGCTGGCACCCAGGTAAACCTCCTGCCCATCAGCATTTAGAACCCAAGGGCAGAATTTTATCCCATAAATATGAATCTGTTCATCAGCATCTCCAGCATCATCTGCATTCTGCATGTTAAGGATGTCACTCTCAACAAGGAGCCTCAACTATTGCTTACTTAACTCCATGCAAGTGTTTCCCAGGCAGACAGGAGAAGACTGCTGCCAGGCAGGAAACAGGCATTGCATATTCATAAGTATCTCAACACACAATTAATTGCTGAGTGATGAAAAAGCAGTAATGAATAGATTGGATTTCTGCTTTAACACTGAACGAAATCCAGGCAAAGTGCACCCAGTGTGTGTTACATCACCAAGTGTCCTTGGCTTCACACCTGCCACAAGCTCAGCACTGCATCTCAAAACCAAAAGCTGCAGTTGCTTAATAAAAAGCAGAGACAGCATGTCCTTCCTCATTTACAACTACCACAATCATTCTAGATCTTGAAATAACTACTAATAAGCCAAGATAAGTGTTGGAGTTTCTTCTTTTGATGCTGCCTCAAAGCAGAGGCAAAGTGCACAGTAATGGGCTGCAACATTATCCCATTGCTTCCCACTCTGGCCCTCAAGTCACAGCTATAACCCAGCAAAGAGGAGTCTGCTGATGGCTTTGACACTTCCATTTTCACTTTCTCAGTTTTGAAGCTTCTTGCCATTAAATTAAGTGTACTCTGTAATTGTTGCAAAATGACTGCCAGCCACAGGGCCAGGGAAAAGCACTACAGCTTTGTGTGGAAATTATAAAGCCACTTAATTGGCACCTGATTAGGCCAGATGATTTTCTGTTGGATCAAAAACTACACCCCAGTATGGGAAATCACAGCTCCTTTCCTTCCAGTAATAACTGGTCCTTGCACCAGCTTGCTCAAGCTTCCATAGTCAGATTTCCTAAAAATTTAAGTTTGACACAAATGCACTGCCCAGTGACATTTTCTTTATGTTCAGTTTCCCAATGTCCAAATCCTTTGTTATACTTAGGATCCAGATTTAATCATATAGCTAGAAAATGTATTTGTATTGAATTTATATTGCTGTAAATTGATGCATACAAGGAAAGATGTTAGCATCAAGATTTAGTACTTTTTAACCTTGAAGGTATGCCATATAATAGGTATTGATTTTATCTTTTTTTATTACACAGAAAAAATAATAAAATATGTCTACTGGTGAACTGTTATACGACAGAATAAATGGTTAGCAGTGTATGTTATAAAATAGCACGGTGACACCACGTATGTTTGCTTTAAAAGCTTATTATAAAAATCAATGATGATATACATCTTGGTTAGGCTCATTTTTTCTAATTAAAGAGACAGTGTAAAAAAGAGGGTTTCAGTGGTTCAATCTGTAATTCTTATTTCTCTTCATCATCTGTAATATTTTCTCTTACTGAGGAGGCCTTGAAAATACTCTATAATATTTTGCTCATTTTCACTCAAAAATAATTCTGCATGTGGCACCGAGGTTAATGTTGTTCTTTTATGTATGATCCTCAAAACGTGTGATGCTTCAGATTAAATCATCTGGTTTTCCTAAGAGGCCTCTAAGGAGGAAATTCTGATCGCCTTTAAGTCAAAGAAAAATTTCCATCCACCCCAGCAGAGCCAGATTTTACACCCTGAAGGTACAAAAGCTACTTCTCTCTCCTCTAAGAATGGAAGGAGAAACCAAGGGGAATAACTCAGTGGAAAGGAACATAAAAGAAAACTGGCAGGACCTCCTCTCCAAAGGGAACCCTCCCAGCAAAAGAGAAGAGAGAAATACCTTGGGAGAAATGCATTTCCACCTCCTTGGGAAGTGCAGGGAGTCACAGCAGAGATTTATTTTTTACCTGCAGTGATTAAGGTCCTATTCAGGGCTTTAGAAGCAGCTCTGGCACTCAAACATGGTTCAGCTCAAACTCATAAATACCCCTGTGGTGCAGCCGGATCTGTGGCTACTTTTCTTGGTGTTCACAGCATTTCTAAGATCCAGCTTTTCCAGACAGAGTTCATTTATATCCCTGTCAGTACTTTACACACACATAACTTTTCTAAAAAGCCCTTCCTGTACCTTAAATATCCTTGAAACATTTTTGTTGGTAGTTTCCCCTTTTAAGCTGATTGGTCTTCCATCAAAATGAAATATATCAAAACTATTTTGTTATTCACCCAGAAAATTCCCTTTCAGACACAATCATCTTTCTTTCCTGAATTCCACCTAATTTGTTAACCTGCTTCTATTATTGAACTACCTGTAGATAAATGCTATATTCCAGGGCAGAAAAAGGCTCTTTGTAGAGGGAATATTCTGTCTCTGACTCCCAGACAAAGCACCACTGACAGTCCTAGAATCTATTTTAAATTGTAAGTTTGGACATTAATAAAGCCCCACTCATTAAAGATCTGCATAAAACCGATTATGGGTCATGGACCCCCAGCTCACACGGGGGTGGTGCTCAAATAAGGGGAGGGGTACACAGGAGCTACAGCCCCAACACCAGGTGGGAAGGTTCACATTGGTTCCTCTTCCTTTTAAATTTGCTGCTATTCCAGCTACAAAATTTCCAGAGCAGAAACCTCTCTTACAAGTAAATCCATTTCTGCCTCAAGGCAGAGCTGGTTTGTGGGCAGACCCCCTCAGTGTCTCTGCAGTGCCTTTAGATTCCTCTCAGCTTCTGAGGAGGAAAGCAGCTCCTGAGGAAGGGAACCAGAGAGAAAAGCCCAGTGCAGTTCTCAGTCACCTCAGACTGCCTTTGCCCTCCTGGGACCTCGGCATTAGGCAAAAAAGGCAGAGCTTCAGAAGCCTTCCTTTTTCAGCTAGTTTCCATTTTCCTGTCTCCCCATATCCTTCAGGCAGCAGCCTGGCAACACAGCCAGCCAGAGTGACCTGTGCAGCCCTCTCAGGTGTATCTGGGTCTTTGGAGAGATGCAAAGGGGGCAAAGGAAGTGTGTCCTCACTTGTCTTCAGATACCTTTTAGGAGAACTTGAACCACAGACCACGTGGCATTTTGTGTTCCCAGCATTTAACTACTGGGTTCCACTCAGGAAGCTTTCTTGCTAAATCATATTACACACACATATTAATACCTTTTTAAGAGTATAATAGTGACTTTATGAAGGCAGTAAGTTATCAGACAATTTTAAAATATGATGTCTGACTATAGCTGTATTTTACCTGGTTTTGAACAAATGCATGTGGTGGGATACACAGAAACATCTTGTAAAAACCATAAAGGTATTTGCTTTCAGACATACAACAAAAAAAAAAAATCTGTCCTTTTATCCTTGGCTGAGCCTCAACTACTTGATTTTTGCTAGCATCGCTGTGTCAGCCCATATCCCACTTCCCCTTACTCTATCTCCTAAATCTGGATGTTCATTGAGGCAAAATTCACAAATGCTAGGGGTTTGGAGAGTTTTGGGAATGGGAAGTGCTGCCAATAGGACTCCAAGTTGTGTTTCAGCATGTTTTGTGCATTTGGAGAGCTTACTTCCTCCTCTTGCTCTTAAATCATAGTCGAGAAAAGATTGTGACTGGGAATGATAAAGTGTGTGAACTGAGGGGGTTGTAGTGTCCTTAAAAGAAGAAAGAGAAAAAAAATGGCACAGCATTCTTTGCAGTGGTTATCATCAACAGCCAACCTCTGTGCTCGAGCACTTGCAAAAGCATGAAGTAACTGCAATACATCCCCTCTCTATTGATTCAGAAAAGAAAGGTAATTGATTCACCCTCAGGATTTCTTTTAAAAGACACTGGGTAAGAATTATCTCTCCTATATCATATCACAAAACACACTAAGCAAAGCTACTTGAGATTTGTATACTGTCATCCATCACTGGAATCCCTGAGCTCTTTTCAAGCATAATTGAGAGCAGACAACTGTATTTTTGGGGTCGTTGCAGGGTCTTTCTCCATCTTTCAGGGTAAAATCCTCCACTTGTAGCATTTGGGAAATGGTTGGCTTGAAGTGAGGGAGGGTTTGTTATTTTGCTGATTGAATTGAATTTGAGGCTTAAAAAGATGCAGCAAACTGATCGAAGTAGACACTGAAGATTAAAAAACATCACTGTCTTTGCCCCACTGCCCCCATCATGGGTTTCATTTGCATCCTTAATTTCAGGACATTAAAACTTGCCCAGAGACTGAGGTATGTGTTGTATAGGTAAGGAGCCCTGGGTCACACAAAGGCTGCCACTCAACAAACACAGACCTGATGCTACCCTGACAATTTATACAAAGGGTTTGATTTTTCAACCTCCTGCATTCTCCTTTTCTATGGATTTGCATATTTTTAACAGATCTTGGCATATAAGCCATAAATGTTGGCCTCATTTCTGAAATGCTGTCATTTCTCTCCTGCTACATATTCCAAAACATCAACCCCACAACAGGGGTGCCTCACTTCCAGCCACAGGCACTTGGAGTTACTTCTAAAACATACCAGATATTTGGACACAAAACTCTGATAACATTTGAAAATTAGACCTAATGGAGTGAAACTTTATCTGATGGTCAAAGAATTGGACAAATGGACAGAGAATATGGAGAAAACTGTGGTTCCAGTCTACAGCCTTCAAAAAAATCTCTGTTAGAGAATTCACTGAATGGCAGGAGCAGCAACAAACAGCAAGAAGCAGAGCCTGTAGCTCCAGATTTTAATGTCTTCCCACAGTAAAAATGTACATCTCCAAGCTATTCTGTGCAGGACAGCAACTGATAGCCAAGAAACTGCCTCCTGTAATTAACATGCTGCTTTTCTAGATGAGCCTCTTCACTGCAGTATTTTTACTCTGAATTCCTGACAAGTGAAAAAAAGGAGAATGGGCTGAGTGCTCAGACTGGCAGATTGCCTGAACGTACTTACAATCATTAACTGATCTCATGTTGTCTCCTGCTGCCACCTTCCCACAGGGAGCAGATGTCCCAAAACAAACGGTGCTGCTGGAGGGGGAACATGACGGGCAGGTGAGATGCACAGGGCACTCAGAGTCACCATTTCTCAGGGGACTAAAGCCTGACCAAGCACCTCTTTTGGAAAATATGATGGTGCCCTACCCAGCAGAGAGGGGAACTGGAAAGGTGTGCATGTCACAGTCCATTAGATGTGGGTGCATAAACAGAGGGAAATACACAACGGACAGAAGCTGGTGCACGGGAAGCTCCACATGAATGTGAGGAAGAAATTCTTTGTTGTCCTGTGACCAAGCAATGGGACACGTTGTCCAGAGAGGGTGTGGAGTCTCCCTCACTGGAGATATTCCAGCCTGGATGCAATCCTGGGCTCTGGGATGACCCTGCTTGGGCAGGGAGGTGGGACCAGATGACCCCACTGTGGTTCCTCCCAACCTGACCCATTCTGTGGTGGTGTCCCAGACTTGGCTCCAGATGTAGCTTCAGCCAAGGGATGGGTGAGGAATATCTAAAGAGCATCAGCTGTTTTTCTTTCTGCAAAATGCCTGAGAACAATTCATGAGTGTCCTGACTTTATGGCAGCAGACACTGAATATTACCTGAAATCAGTCATTAAATACTTCCTGTGGATACTCCCCTAGTCTGTGACAAGTGTCCAAGTGTTTGATTGTGTAAGATCCCAAAGTGGATCTGGTAAGACATAAGTCACACAGTGTGTCTGTTCCTTGACTGGAAAAGACAAGCTCAGAGTCAGGTTTCCAGGGTGAACAATCACAATTACCCATCCCAAATGTTCCTTCTGGGAACATTTTTCAATCCTCCTATCTCAGTGCTAACTGCAGCCAGAAAACCTACTGGCTAGTACATTTATAGATAATAAATGTAAAAGGAAAATAAACAACTAAAGCTGATTTACTGTCATATCTAAAAGAACATTTGTGCAAGCTTAAACAGTCCTGGGAACCAAATCAAGCCCAGGCAGAGTGGCTGCCTTTGGAAAACACACCTATGGCTAATTCCAGCTGCTAAGCAGGGACACAGGGACTTTAACCTCTTCCAGGCACTAGCACAGGAATGATGCGTAGCTAAAGAGCTTACCCAGCTCCAGGTTTGGGTGTGTGTGAGAAACCAGTGAAAAAAACCCTGATTATCCTAAATTTGTTCTCCTCAAAACACATACACAGCAAATTCCTCCTGTCCCTTTGGGCCCTGCAAGAAAGTAGGAGAAAAATCCAATATTTTCTGTAGGGCACTGGAACTCCTGCAAACCCTCATTAAAGGCCACAGAGAAACCATACATTTTAATGCCTGCAATGTGCTGATGCATTCCTCTTTATTACCTGGGAATAAGAAAGCTATTGTGCACATTACCTGCATGCAGGCCATCCCTGGCACACTCCAGGAAAGCTTCTTGGTAGGTGGGGATAAAATATCCAGGGGAAAATAAGACTTTTAAATCCACACTGAAATACTGGCTGGAGATTGCCAGCAATTTATATCATTCATCCTCCTGTCTTATAGGTGATGCATATCATTAATGAGCAACACCCAAAACTCCTCCTGATGGCTACAAAAGGCACAGGAACAAGCCTTAAATTTGTTAGAACAAATATAAATCTGTCTTTGGTTGAGTTCAACCATACATCAGCCAGTGCACAGCCTAAAGCTTGGCTCTCAGACAACATTTGCAGGCTAATCAAGAAGGCAGGAGAGTCCAGGCACTAATAGTTCCTCACTACAGAGAGCACCACAAAGCTCTATAACCCACCTAAATCCATGCAGGTGAGAGTGGGGAGCCTGCCCATCCCTACTAGAAACAACATTCTGCTTGGATGAGCCATAATTTCATCAATTTTTTTTAAAAAAAATTATACCTGATTCTGTCTTTTGTGGGTGTAGAAATGATAAAGTGGATGAACACTGATGGAGAAGGGTGTTAGGAGTGGTGGAATTCCCTGCATGCTCCAATTCCATGTGCTCCAATTTCCCTGTGAGGACAGCACAGTTTTAAGGGTAAATTTGCACCTCTGAACAAAGCCTAGTGACCAGGATAAACACATCATGCCTGGCAAACCATCATCTGAAAGAGAACTTTGTACATCTCAGTACGAAAAAAACAAACAAAACATTGTATGGGTTTTTTGTTTGAAAATAAAACACTTTTCTAGAATTGCTATGCCATCCTCCTGTTTTTGCACAGCTATTTTTCAGTCTTCCCTCACTGAAACTTAAACTCCAACAGACAAACTCTTAATTGCTTATCTTAAGCACCTCAAAGGGCTTCATGGTTCTGCCCTGTGCAAGGCACAAGGCTGTGCAAGTGCCCATCCTAAGTCCTTCCAAATGTCAGAGATCCTCATGTTTCCAGCTGCACTGCAAAACAAAGTGCACAGTGCACAGTAATTTTTAAGAGAATGCATTTTGAATTCCATAAATAATGCATAGCAAACATACACTTGGCTTGCTACCTTCTGGGAGAGCTGTGTTTGATACACATACACATAAGGCTGCAGGGTCTAAGCCTGTCCCCAAGGCAGCAGCCTGGGATGGATAATCAGCTCCATGGACAGAGATGAAATTCCCAGCTACTTTTCTCCTACCATTAATGAGAGTTATACAGCAAAGGTCTCACTCTAAACCAGCCTCCTGAAGGTAGGGTCCTCATCAAACTGGAGCAGACACGTGCCAGTGCACTGCAAACACACCCAGGAGGAGGAAAGACAAGAAAAACTTTAATAGAAGGCATGTTGTAGAAAAATGACTAATCATTCCCAGGCCTGAGTGAAACACAGGAATCCCTTACTCAGAATTATTTCACCTCCCAATGGAGCTGATGAAGGGAAGCAGAATTTGAATGCTTTGGAAGGTTTTCTACTGCCAAAAGGAATGTAAAAGCAGTGACTTTGGGGCAATTTTGTCAGGTTTGAGATGCCATGGCCAGGAGCTCTCCAACTGTTCGACAAAACAGGGATTAGTTCTCAGAGCTCTTTCCCTAATTTTTTTCCCTTCTTTGCAATATTACACTGCATGTTGGGACATCTGGTCCCACTGTGGGAAGGTGATGGAGTCTCCTTGCATGAGGTGAGGTGGATCAGGAACGCTGCCAGCAACAAGGTCTGCTCTCCATCGAGGCTGTGTCAGGAGGGGCAGGGTGTGCAGTTCCACCAGTCCCCCCCTCCAGAATGCATTAGGTATGAAAAATGTCTGTGTGCCACCTCCTGCTCTGTGCAATTAATCACTGGCTGAAAAAAAACAGGGCTCTGGTTGCTCTCCAAAGAACACAAACGTGTGGCTGTTGAACTCCTTTGGGCAAAGAGGTCCCTTGGTTGAGAGTGGCCTTCCTGTTCAGAGCCAGGTACAAACAAACACAAAGTACATGGGTGATCTGTCACCCAGAAAGTCACATGGAGCTTAAATGACAACCACTCATCTTAAAGAGACAACACCTTTGCTCAGGGACTTCAGTTCTGATGCCCTGGTTGATTGTCATTTAAACAAACAAAGGAGACCAGAGTCAGATCCAAAATTTCAGACCAATCCCCCCTGATTCTCAAGTATGACATCATGAACTGTCTAACATGAACTTTTGAAATGGTATTTCAGAACTAACCATGATTGTTTTGGGTCCAGAATACAGAAACCTCCACCATGGATGGAAAATTTCCCACTCCAAGTCACATCCTCACCTAACCATACCCAAAGTTCATTATTTGGTCCCAGAGCTCTGGATTGCATCCAAAATTTAAATTACCACCAGTCTGAACACAAAAACAAATGCTGTCTATTTGGCTACTAATTAGTCAACAACGATGAAGGGAAAAGAAAATAAAGGAAAACTTCTCTTCCCTGACAAGCTGTCACAAGGATATGAAGAGCACAAATAACAAGTAGCTCCTCCAGAGCACAAGACAACACGACAGCTCGCTCCGAGCGTGATTCATCCTGTCTCACAAAGGAGCAACCTATGAGGAGACAAGTACTACTCTGCCAACAAAAAAAGAGGCATTGGGAGAGCCCAAAAATATTCATAGTCACAGCAGATCAGTTCATGAAGAGATGGTGAGAGAAGATGGAGAAAAAAACTAAGTTTGCAGCAACAGCTGCTGTCCAACACTGCAGCTGTCACCAGCGAGACAAGGTGATCAACAGACAGCGTTTAGAGCTGGGACAGAATGCTGGGATTTAAGGAGTCATTTTGTGAAGGGAAACAGAAAAAGTAAAAGGAATTACATTCCCCACTAAGTCCACTCTGGCTGAGTCGAGTTCATAAATTCCCTGAACCTGTTCAGTGCACACTCCTGTGACATCTCCACTCCACGCACAATGGGCACACTGCACAGTATGCTCATTAAAACCAGTTCCCTGAAGCAGAGGCTGGAAGGAGCCA
Source organism: Sitta carolinensis (assembly GCA_032173965.1). Lineage (NCBI taxonomy): Eukaryota > Metazoa > Chordata > Aves > Passeriformes > Sittidae > Sitta > Sitta carolinensis. The sequence continues at coordinate 27,445,907 of CM063289.1, forward strand.
TCCTTCTGCCTGCACAGCTCTGCAGGTGAGCAGGAAGAGAAGGAACCCTGCTGGCATCTCTTCTCTCCATTCTGAGGTACTATGTCCCATCACAGTGAGCAGGACACGTCACAGCACTTCAAGGAGCAGGATGTGCACAAAAATCAATGTGCACATGGCAGCAAGCATAAGAGGAGGTAGAGAGAGCCCAAACAGTCCAGAGTGTGCCAGGAAACACAGACTACAGTGTTTTGCTCATGTCACTGGATATTCCTGAGCTTCTCAGGAAGGACCCAAAATGCAACAGCATCCCAGCTGCACTGGCTGCATCCCTCCCAGCTCTCATCTGTGAAACAACCAGTTCCCTGCACCAGAGTCTGACAAAACACAAAAGGATAAACCAAAAAAACACAATTCCAGAGCAGTGAATTCCAGGCACATTGCAAGGAGGCGTTTGGGGACTTGGCAGCAGAACAAGCCTGATTCAAGGTCCTGTGATAAAAGCGAAATGAGCTCACATCTCATCACTGTACATGCAGTTTATGAGCTGACATAGTATTTTACATGGTACACTCACTCCATCCCGGATGGACACAGAGCAAATAAACCCTTGAAGGATTCCTGTGAAGTGTACAAATACTGGAATCAGACATTAGCAAGGTATCAGCCTTCAGAAATGCAGATTGGGACTCACACGAATCTACATCAACTAAAACCCACAGCATTTAAACAAAGCCACCACATACACGCCTGCCATGTGCTCATGTGCTACAGTATTTCCACAAAATTATTTCAATGGTCTGGGATCCAGCAGTTTGGGGATCACACTCAGGCTTTCCATCTCCCTTGGCAAACTCCCAGGCTGCTTAACAGAAGGTGACTGAGGGCTAGAGGGAAGCCCCCTGAAGCTTTTAGCAAAAATTGACTGTATTTTATATGGTAGGAAGCAGTTTCATCTATTACAGTAGTGTAAAATACATTTAATTTAAAAAGCTCAAATCCTTTTTTATCTTCTGTAAATGGAAGACAAAAGCCTTTGTTAATCCAGGTGTTAAAACACTCTATAGATGCCAATTAGGCAGCAGCAGGAAGAATACAGATGAAACAATCTATACCCAGGTAATGATCTTCCACTGCGGTCAGGATGGAAAACAAACACCTTCTGGGAAGTCATCTGTTGACAGACATGCAGAAGTTATTGCTGACATTCAATTTGAGAAATATTCCAGGAATTTCCAATAGGAATCATCGAACCCTGTTCCTTTTCTGGCCACCTTATGTCAATATTATTTTAATTTATATGACATACTTTGTAGTAAACTCTATTCTGAAAGCAAAGCTGATGTGACCCAGAACTGTTGCCTTTAGGAGAACAGCAGGAATGATCTCTTACCAAAACATCATTTTTATATGACATTTCATAAGCAGCCAAATGCACAGTGAGAAAACTAGGACCTCTGAATTTCCATCATTTTGGAGAACTTCAGTAGAGACTAGTTTGAAGTTAATATAATATTGACTTTCCAGCACTGATGATTGAACTGTTGGGATATAGTAAATGATCCACTGGTGATATTCCACCTCTCTTCTGTACATTTAATTTTTAAAGATACTCACAGTGAAAGGATATGTGGTTGCAGAAGCAGGGGCTGGGACTCGTAAGGCTTTTGTTACATTTCTGATTGCAGCCTTTAATCTTTGGGCCAAGCACTGCAATAGGAACTTTTTCCTGTTCATACCAAAACTAAAGCATTTATGTTGTTATACTTTACAGCAGCCTGACTCGTTAACACAGGTTAAAAACCCAAATTCCTTTCTTGAACTAGATATATATTATTTTTAAAAATCAAAACCTGGTTCACACCTGTCACTGCTCTCTGGTGTGTGGGCCCAGCTGTATTACTTATCTGTGCAGATCCTTATGTGTTTGGTGAATAATGAGTATTTTACATTCCTGTACTATCCTGAGGAGGCTTTTTCTTCTGAGATGCTGTTTCTGGCAAATTAATAATTCAGGGATGTTTTTGTGGTGGTTCTTTCACCTTTATTTATTGCCCTGACTAGAAGAGACAAAATTTTTCTTTGGAGAATGAAAACTAAGAACATTTCATTTAGAATAGCTGTCTTGAAAAAAAAAAAAAAAAAAAAAAAAAAAAAAAAAAAAAAAAAAAAAAAAAGACCGGGGATTTTCAAGTTCCACTGTAAATTTTGAGTCTTAAATTACCTTTAGCTCTGCTGGTAATCTGTCTGGAGTTTATATTTTAAAAAGTAATAATAGTACAAAATGTCAGGATCACAGGTAAATAAGATTTTACAGAATATCACACAAGTGCAATAAAGACCTACTACTTCTTATTTCATATTTACTTTTATTTATGTGCCTTCACAGCTTCAAAGGGGCAAGGAGTTGCTTCAGAACAGCTCTGAGAAAGTTCAGGATACTGGCAACAAAAGTACTTCCTTATGCCTCTCAGACTTGCTCAAGATCAGCACAGTCAGTAAATTAAATTAGTTTAATAAAGTGAACTTTTATCCCAAAAGAAATTGAAGGGTTCTGTGAAGCCTTTCAGGGAGATCACTGGAATTTAAGGTTATATCCTGAAGTTACCTCGAATAACTTGTGGCAAGAGCCAGTATAAAACTTTAAGGAGCATAAAAAAAAGAAACACCATCATAGCACTAAAGAAACTGAACATGATGTGAAGGTGGAAACACTGGGATGGGTGATTTGTAGCATTTTTTATACCAGTGTTTGTCACTACATCCTCCTTAAAACTTCCCATTCTGGCAATACTGCTGCTACCACAGCTCTGATGAGTTTTGTGTCAACAGCAAATCCAGGTAATTTTTCGTAATGTATAATAAAATGTGTGAGTGTGATATGTGAAGGTGCCAGGGGCTGGACAGCAAACAAGACCCTGAGCAGGTTTGTAAGGTTTAGTGCAGGGCCCTGCTAAGCTGCCATGACCTGGAATGGCCCATGGGCTAGAAAGTGTGTCACTCCTCTGGGCCACTTCTGTTTTTAGGCCTCTTCTGAGACTGCTGGTGAGCACAGCCATTAATAACCTCTTTTTGGGGAAGGTTTGAGGAGAGGAACAGCCTTGCACAGGAGCAGGAGGGAGCCCAGCCCAGCTCCAGCTCCGAGCAGCTGCAGGCTGCAGGCTGAGTTTGACCTGAGTGCACAGAGCATAAATGTTCCTCTCACACATGAACACCTTCACCTAATGCTTGCTCCCATCTTTTCTTCTTTCCAAAGATGTTTTCCAGTGGGTCACGTGTTGATCCACAGTCCAGGACAGAAGTGTGGTTATTCCCACTACACCCCTCCCTATCAGACGCAGCAGGCAGCTTGAAGAGGTAAATAAAAACCTCCCAGTATCCTCATAAATAAAGTGCCACCCAAGCTTTCAGTGGGATCCATAACTAACTCATTTAACTTTTTTTTTAAAATATGTCCCATAAATATCTGTTACTCTCTAAAATCCTGTCCTAAGTAACCATATTACCTAAAATATGAAGGACTTCACTGCCCAGCACCAGAGTTTCTTCCCTGTAACATTTTGGATTTTGGAATCAACAAAACAGCCCCGGAAGAACACAGCACTGTGGTTTTTAGTGAGCTATCCATGTCTGCAGCAAGGTCACCAAACAAATTAACATATCCCAGTATGAGATATTCAGAACCAGGCAGCACTACCTTATCCTACAGACTCCTGAGTTCCCTGGGGTCATTCTCTTCAATAAGCTTTATTGCACATAAAGGTGCAGTTCAGAGAGGAGTCTCTTCATAAGTAAAACAAATAAATTATTCTCCTCTCCCAGAGAGATGCAGGACCGTAAACACCAGGCTGTCACAACTGATTTCCATCCTCAAAGTTTTCGGGCCAGGTAGCTTAAAATGGATGTGCTTTTGTGACAACTGATTAAGGCTGGTGTCATCGTGGTTTTATGGGCTACTTAAATGTGGCAATTTCCATTAAGTGTTTTTAAAAAAGCAATTAACAGTTTTAACAAGAGTTCACTAGTTCAAATCATTTCAGCAGTGACTGGTAGATTGTCCTCATGGGTCCCACGCTTGACATTTGCAATCTCTCAGCCTCTTACAAGTGGCATTTTGGCAAAGTAGGGGGGCAATTATGAACATCACTCAGCACGGCAAATACACCTCTTTTTAGGGGAAACAACAGAAAAACAGCAAACCAAGGCACCATCAGTGAGCAATTAATAAAACTTTCAAGTAATGCTACCAGGGGCAGTTTCTGCTGAAGGGTTTGATCTCCCACCTAGCATGAAAGCAAATCCGTCTGCAATAACCCACCGAGAGAAGACAGGGAGGCAGCTCTGTGTGAAGCAGAGCTTGAGGAAGACAGATCACACCTAAATTGTTTAGTGTGATTGACATTTGCAAGAAAACCCAAAAATCGGTAAAAAATAGAGCTTGCAGTATTGATGGAATTGAAAGTAGATCAGGGCTGTAAACTGAGTGGAAAGCAAAGGGTCAGCCATGAAGGTGTCAGCCTGACCACTCAGGAGACAAACCAGAAATCATTTTGAAAACAAGGACTCCTTAGTCTTTTTTTTTTTTTTAAACAATACTTTTGCTAACACCACCTGTTGTGTCTCAGGGCTTTGCAGTACAGACCAAGTCACAATTAAACTCCTGGATTTGAGTCTCCCACACTTTCATGTGATGAACCACCATGCTCCACCGGCACACTGATAGCAGGTCATTACTAAATACAGAAAATCTGATAATGTGAAGTCAATCCAAGTGATACATCAGAATACATTTGTCCAAACTACAAATGTGCATGCTGTTGGGAAATCAAAATACTTCAGCTACAAAGCATAGAAGGGAAAGAGGAACAGGACCTCTGTGGCAGGACTACATTTACACAGGGAGCTTCAGGTTGTTCCTTACTAGCTGGATCCATAATTCTGAATTCTTCCCCAGCTGGCTGCTCAGTGCAGCTGCCCATGACCCCCAAAAGACAGTCCATGCCCAAGGCCAGGCCAGAGCACAGGGCATTTCCCAAAGAGCAATAAACTTCTTCACCCAAGCCAGCAACCCTTCGTAACACTTCACTCTTCTTTTTAAAAAGAGCCCTTTTTAAGGTTCTAATGTGTTTCAGTGCAATTTATTCACTGATTTGTCAGTATATCAGGAGAGACACCCACAAAGGAAACAGTACAGAAACAATCTGCTTTCTGTCCCCTCCTCCTCAGGTATCACAGCCGGGAAGTCCCTGCATGGGGAACTCTTATCTTTACGCTTCTCCCAAGGGCACTGCAATTTCAGACAAATGCAAAGAAACAGTTGCTTTTTTACAATACTCACTTTGGCAGTTTTTCTCAAACCAACATTTCTTCCTTTAATTAGCATCTTACAAGGAAACTACAAAGAGAGAGTGATGCTTCACTGTGGCAAAGGAGAAGCAGGAAGAACAGGCGTGGGAATTGCCAGTGGTGTGGAGCAGGGCTGTTCTCCCACATCTGGGTGTTTCCTGCACTGGGGCAGCAGGGACAGCTCACTGAGAGGTGACAAACCTGCTCTGGCCACGCCAGCTGCTGCTCATCCAGCTTCTTGTGCACTAACACAGACCCCTCCAGCAGCAGGTTACACTACTGCTGCATTTTGGGCAAATGGCACTGCTGCTCATAGCACAGGCAGCTTTAATTAGTGCTGCCTGTTCCTAAAAATATCTGGGTCTAAACAGTTCACAAGGCTCAGCCACCTGTAATTGCTCCCCCCAAAAAAATTCACCCACAAATCATGCCCAACTCAGCTGCTCCAGTCTGCATCACATTAAGACAGAACTAAAAGCATGCAAGGATGTGGCTGTCACTCTGGTCTCTCAGGGAAAGCTGTTAAACTGTTAAGGCAAATATATTTGACTGGAAGACAGCAGAAGTTCACAAATAAGAACAGTTTTCACTATATAATATTAAAACAACATATTATCTATTTAGCTTCTTAATTGAGACTTCTTCATATAAATTAAAACAGAGCCTTTCCTAAGCTATCATGTATGCTCACAGAAGTACTAGGAGCACTTTTAATTAAGCCATGAAAAGGAATTTGTTTTCAAGGATGAGGTGGTTTCATCATACTCATTATGGCCTATTCTTAACAGGGGATCTTACAAGAAGCTCTCATTAAACAGCTGTTTGAAATGAGAGTAGGTTGATTCATGCCAGCTCCTCCTGCAATTGCAACTTCATACTTACAGCTTAAAACTATTACAGATCTTCAGTGACCACGGAATTTCTTTATGTTCTTCTTCAAGATAAAATTTACCTACAAAATCTGTGACTGCTACTGAAAGGGACAATCCAGTTAACTAAGAGTCCAAAGACAACTTACTTGGATGTTTTTTCCAACCCAAACCTTCAGAATCCCAATTCTTTAGTGGGGGTCGTGAGCTCTGTCCATGGAATAAAAGCACCTTCTGTCCTACAGCTGACAAATGCCATGCAGCACTCCTTGAGATCATCATGCAGTAACTTTCCCAATTCTTTGATAGGATTCCTTTCCTTAGAGTATTTGTCACTGTGTGACACATTTCCAGAACAAGCCCAGAGGCTGCAGAGTTTGTACAAGAAAGAAAGGGAGCAGCTGAGTTGTTCCAGGGAGAGTACACAGCTCTAGGGCAACTCACATACAGCACTGGACAGTTTAAAGACAGTTAAAATTAATAATAACATTTACACTGCTATAAATTTGGTGAAAGTAAAACACAGAAAAAAAAATTTTTTGAAGTCACTCAGGAACTCAAGGACTGTGCTGGAAAATGAAGTCTAAACCTGCAAAGAAAACAAAAAAGACCCCTAAATTGTCTTCTGAATTCCCTCAAAAACACTTTGACCTCATTAAAAAATTCAGTCAGTGAAACCTCTTAAAATCCTGGATTCCATCCGAAAAGGCAGTTAAAAGGAAAAGCCACCATGGGCACAAGAAGTTTAATTGCAGAGATGAATGAGGGAAGTTCTCGTCTCCCAGCGGTAAACCTTTTAGTATTTATGACACTGAAATTACACTGCATAAACAAAGGAAAAGTTAGAAAAAGGGCTGGCTTCATAAATAACAGCCCATTTTTGTGCCAGCCTGATTAGCTCATGTCTGCTTCCACACAGGCACCGAGCTCTGGCAGAGCAGTCTGCAGTGCCCTCCAGCTCCCAGGCCAGGGGAAGGGGAGAAGTCTCCTTTGCCAAAAGGAAAATAACCAGATGAAAATACCACCTTGACTAGGAAACAGCTTTAAGATGCTTGTGAAATTCTGAGGAGAGGCTGGGACAGCTTGAAGGTTGAACCACGTGAATATATCCATGCAGTTGTGTGAGCTTCAAGTGTGTGTGGATTACACATGTGGCAAAGGTGAAGGAAGGGATTCTGACACTGGAATTGATTCCTTGGGTCAGATCTGGCACTTTTGCCTCCTGACCCACTGGTGCTGAGTCCCGACCTCTTTGCCAAGAGGCAACTGCTGTGCAGCAGGACCTGTGCCTGTGAGATCCCTTCTCTTCACCCCACCTGCTAAAACCCCAAAGGTTAGCTGTCTGTGGAAAAGACAGAGAAGCAGCACTTCCACAGGAATATTCAGTACCAAATCTGCTTCTGCACAAATCATTCTCCAGAGAAAGAGTTTTAGTTACAAGTGTGCATATCTTACAGAATTAATTGCATCATTTTTAGGGTGGTAAATAAGCAGATAGCAAGCAAGGTTGGGAAGGGGCAGTGAAGGCAGAACAGGCAGCAGGATATGGAGCAGAATAAACTCAAAGTACATAAAAATCTCACTGGAACCCCTGTGCTCCAGTGTCTGCCCTAAACTGGAGCTCCTCAGGAGCTCACAGCTTCCAGATGGATCAGAACAACTTCTGTCTGCACAGAGCCTGCAGCAATTGCTCCCAAAGGGCCTTTGGGCATTGCTGAGGTAAAATCCTTCCAGAGGTAATGGTTGTTCCAGCATGGGCCTGGGAGAGGGAGCACAGCATCCTGCAGGCATGCAGGGGCTAAATGAGGGAATAGATGGGCTCCCAGAACCCACTTCCAGCCATTCAACAGAAAGGGAGGAAGCGTTATTCCAAATAAATTAGTGGAACTAATTAGGCAGCAAGCAGGAATCCCACTAAACTACCACGTTACACAGTAAATAAACTCTGCCTCAAGTGCCCCCAGAGAAACTCAGTGCAGGTGTTGTGTTTCCTCTTGCAAGAGCAGAGGAGGGCACCAGCAGCCTCCAGTCACCCAGCTGGTTTTTAGGCTCTTTCCTCTAGATTTTAAAATTTAAAGGGGGAGGTTGAAGGCTGATCCATGGTGTGACATGGGGCTCAGTTTTACAGCTCTGCTCATCTTTGGAAAAAGAAATTGCAGCTCCAACAGCCTGACCAAACATCCTCCTCTCAGACAAAAACATCTGGGGCTGTTTTCTCCAGCATTAAACAAGAAAGGTGCAGTAGATTTCCCTGCAAGGGATTAACCAAACTGCTACAGCACCTCAGCACCCAAGGCTGTGACAGACAGCCCATCCAAAGGAGAGTGGGACCTTGCAGCTGCAGCCCGACTGCAGAGCTGCTGCAAATGAGCCAGCCTGGCACAGTCAAAAAAATGGGCACAGTCCTGCACACAGCAGAGGCACCTTAACTGAACAACTTCAAATGCTCCCACGTTTTTATCTGGATCCCAAGGATTTGCAAAATCTTTCTACATGCAGCCCTCCTTGAATGCATCACAGCCAAGGCATCACCACAGCTTATTGCCACCTTGTTAATCTGAATTTTAAAGCCAGCTATAGGTTATCCAATTCATAGTTTTATCTGTCTTTGAATCTTCTACCTATGCTGAGTTAAACTGCACAGCCACTGGTGCTAAACCACGTCAGACACTGTTACTGTGCCCTTGCTGGAAGGTAAGGAAATTCAGAATTACATTTAATTGCATGGCCCTTCAGATTTTGACTTGCCAACAGCCAAGCCAAGTGTCCTATAATGAGCTGCATGAACCAGCAGGACAGAAGAGATGAATTTATTTAAGCACAGTGCAGAAACCATGTGAGAAATTCCTTTGCTGGTTGTTTGATGACCCATAGATGTAGAGTAAATAACCATATTGATGCCCATGGGGGGGAAAACCCTCAAAAAACCTATCCTCAACTAAATTCTAACTTTCACCTTGCACCATTTTCCTTAGGATTATGAAGTGTTTATTATCAAAATGCTGATCTACAAGTGGAAAACATTCAGTCTAATGAGTACGTGTGTATTTGCTGGAGTCCCCAGGAGGTTTCTCCAAATGAGGTGCTCACTTTAATGAGCCCAACATGGTAATTAATAAACTCACTAAACAGACTCGGCTGCTGAAGATGAACAGGATTGAAAGAAGCCCTGCCACGATGGAAGAGTTTTTCCAAACACTGTGAAGAGTACACAGAAGAAAGACATTTTGAAAAGGGAACTGAAGGCAGCTCAAGTGAAAAGTGAAACAGTGGACAACAAACCAGAGCTTTTTTGGGCACACACAGAGATCCCAGGCTTTGAACCAAGGCATCCAAGCCTCCACACCATCTCATGCTGTACTCTGGACAGGCTGGGAGGTTTTGTCTTAATCCTTATTTTACAAGGTTACATCAGTGCTTATTGTATTTTGCCTGCTGAGAAGTTACAATGTCTCCCCATGAATTGCATTAAACTGATTTTCGTGTCTATTTAATATGATGATTTCTTCCTGGTTTTGTCAATAAATTGGATTTCTAAATTAGACATAGCATTATTAAGCATCCCAGTCAATTATTAAAAAAATACATCAGCGATAACTCTCAAAATTTTATTTGGTACTAAAAAACACATTAACCCATCATTGCTGGAGGAGTAATTTTTATTTGCTATTTTTCCATTACTAGGCACTGACCACAATACTGCTCACAGTATGACTTAATTCATTTTCACTTAAGAAGAGGAAATAATTTTGCAAAATTACCGCAGATCTCAACATCAGAGGTTTGCTTTTGCAGACAGGCCTGCAAAAATGGGAATAACTGTCTGTTTGATGGCTTTTCCCTGCAAAGTCTCAGGTCTACCTGATCCAAGCCCTGCCTGCCCACGATAGACATTAATGAATCAATTCCTGCTGCTGGTGACAGTTCTTGTTCCCCACCCTGAAAGGCTGCTCTGATTTCCCCACTCCCAAATGCTGTCATTGATCCTGATTCCAAACCCAGGAACTTTTACAAAAAAGTCTGTAAAACTCATGACTGCAGAAACATTTCTCACCCAGCTACGAAGACCAGTTGATGATGGTGCATTTTCACCTTTTGCTCTTTCAGAGAGCCATGTGTGAAAGCAGACAGAATGTGCAAGGGGACAGCAGCTCCCTGGTGCGTGCGCTGTGTGTGACAGCGCCAGAAAGCCTCACACCATGTCACACTCTGACTTTTCCAAACAGCCACTGAGGGTTTGGACAAGCCCTGAATCCATCAAGCCATGCAGGATGGCTCCAGACTGTTGAAAGGCTCTAAATGGTGTGTAATGCTGCAGCATGGGGTGTGTGTGGCACACAGAGCCTGGTGACAGCAGAGGGGAGAGCAGACACCATGACAGGTGTGGCTCTGGTGAACTTGTCCGTGAGGCTGGTGGTGAAGACACAATGCTGTCCCAACAGGAGTGCTGGGAAGGGACGCCAAAGCTGTCAATTCCAAAACTTTGCCCTCACAAAACATGAAAAAGGAAAAAAAAAACCCAACAACCAAATGTTGCTGCTGTTATCGAATGCTAATTTTCAAGACAGCATAGCCCAAAAATGGGGAAAATGAAATTTAAAACAAAGCCTGGTTTGGAATACTACAGGTTGACCTTCTTAAGAAACAGAGGAACCTTCTCTCCCCCAGGATGTGCACAGAGCCCACAGCACAGGACAGCCCTCATTGCGTGTTTGAGCCGCCTGGCCACCAGCCAAGGCTCCGTCCCGAATCCTCCCCGTCAGCAGGGGCTGGGAATGACTGATGGAGCAGACAGCACACAGCTTGGTTTCTTGGAGAGCAGCTTGCTGCTGCAAAGCTGGCAGTTGAGACAAATCTCGTTGTGAATCTTTCAATGGACCACATTTGACAAGGAGGTCACTGAAAGAGCAGGAATGAACGTGAGGCACCAAGATGGAATAGAGAAGAGTTTCACATTTCACCAGTGCCCTTTGCAGAGCCCTGGCATGGATGTGCTCGGGAATATTCTCACAGCACCTCCCCAGCTGTGCAGGGGTCACTGAACCCACAATGTGTAGCCAGCACAGCCTCAAACCTGAGGAAGGAGCTCTCCCTAGCTGGGCTCTCTGTGTATGAAATCCAGACTAAATACTCCCTGCCAAGCACATTCAACCACTTTGCAGGGCATCTCTGCTACCCTCCCTCTTCCCTAAAGCCTATTTTCAACAAGCCACAGGTCATTCCTGTTCCATATAAGCTGGGACAGAGGATAAGGGAAGGCCAGGAATGACACATTTTTAATCCTAAATCAGGCAAAAGGCAGCAGCACTTCAGAAGCTGCCAAACAGAGCACTGGAGGCTGAGGGGATATGGCCGAGAGGAGCTTCAGAAGCACGATCTTGTCAGAAGCTGATTTTAATCCTCAAACCAGTGCAGGGTTTATGGGTCAGTCTGTATGGCAGGAGCTCTGCCATCCCTGACTCATCCTCCATCAAGGACATGCTGTACAGCACTCGGGCACTTTGGCACTCATTAGTGAACACAGAGATGAGAAGAACAAAGAAAAAGGCAGAACAGACTTTAAAAAAAAAAACAAACACACACAAAAAGGCAAAACTGAATCACCAAGTCAGCAGAGAACACAGTGTACCTGGCTGCAGCTGCCCACAGCACGACTGCAGCATGGCCAGTGTCCACACCCAGCTGGAATCACCTCCCACAGCCCTGGGATGAATGCACGAGCTGCAAATGCAGCTGCTGAACTCCATGTAGAAAATGGCTCACTTGAAGCTTTGGGATAAACATTATTCTTTCCACTGGTGGACTCTACAGCTTAGCAGGATGCTGGGGAGCATCTTTGCTTTCCTGAAACTCTTCTCAATTGGAAAAACACTTCTCTTTGCTGCAATATGCTGAAAATCTTACTGTGCTTGAGCCCCAGTCTCCACAATCAGTCCCATCCCTAAAATTCCCAGCCAGCTCCCCAAGGAGGGAAGGAGAAGCTGCACGGACACAAACCTATGGTTTTCTTCTGGGCTTTTTTTCTGCATCCATGCAAGGAAGACAGTTTTGGATACATCCCTATTATACACTGAAGCATCACACCTGGGGCCAAAGCATCAACTTTGGGCAATTACTGAGGGAGCTGGCAAACGTGAATTTGGAGAAATGCTCCCAAAGAGCCTGACAATCTGATCCTTATGTGTTACTGGTGCTCATGCCCTGACTATATCCCAATCCTCTTCATCCCAAATTCCTCTGACTATCCTGACCCCTAACCTCTCTCCTCTATACACCTTTTCAGCTGTTCTCTTAACCACACATACACACACAATCCCCATGACATATATAATAAAAATTCACCTCATAAAAACAGGGAAATAAAATTGAATGCTGAACTCTTGACATTTGCTATCCATTACTGTATTTGTAGGCACTGTCTTTTCCTGCTGCTCATTACCATTTGTCTCCATATCAGCCCTCGTGGTTTTTTAATCCAATTCTCACAGTATTTGATACTTTATATAATCACATACTTTGAAAGCTGGACAATCTCAGCTTTTAATGTGAGAATCTCAGCTTTAGTCAAAGTGATTTTCTACCTGCTGGGATTTAAAAGAGGAATGCTTGGAAGGAACAGAAAATCCTGAATATGTTGGGGCTGAAATGACACAATGTGAAAAGTAGACCGAAAACTAAAGGGAAAGAGAAAACATTTCATTTTAATGAAGTCAGCTTTCTAAGCCAACCTCACAAGAAAACAGGCACTAAGAGTGTGACCCACACGGCCCTGTAGCTCTAAAGAGGCTGGTCCAGATGAACACTAATGTCAGGATTGGCCAATATCCTGCTTCAGGAGAGGGTGTAACATGGCATTAAAACCTTCAGAAGATCCTGGCTCCCTACCTAGACAGATGTGGACAGAACTGTCTTTAAGGAAAACATTTTTCAAAGCTTTCCACGAGGCACTGAGGTGAATCTTTGTTTAAGTGTAATTGGATTTCCAGTGGCAAGAGGTTCTGCAGATAAAGGAGGAGCGGGGGGCACGGGGGAGAAAGCCCTCAGTCAATTCCCAGTTCCTGGGCAGTGGATTTCTCATGAGTGGATTGGGGGATTGGTATCTGCTGGAACCTCATCTCCAGGGCTCAACAAGCTGAATTATTCTCCATTGACATTTTTCTTGGGATTGGAAAAGTTTTAAAATTCTCCATCAAATCTCTGTTAGCGCCATGAGATGCAGTTTGTGCTAAAATAATCTCATTGTAAGGTTTCCAAGGGTTCACAGTGTGCCCCAGAGTTTACAGAGGTCTCCAGTTATCCTCCAACATCCCTTTTGAAGTCTGCATGTTAATAAGGTGTGATGTATGAAATTTTCTTTATAACTTCTGCTTTGAGATCCTTTCATATTTCCTTTCTGCTCAGGAAGCCATTGAGGGACTCATTTTAGCTACAAAGCTCTGTCTTATAATCCTGGTGTGCTCAGGGAAATATTGGAATGGTTTTGATATGATAAATATTTATTTTTTAGTTTTGAAGAAAAAAAAAAGCTATTCCATCCATTTGAAGCAGGAGTTATGAATCTGATTAGAAATTTGGAAGCAAACAGGCAGCTTCTAATTACCCACTTTTTGCATGTTATTTAGTTTTTCACTTCAGCCCTAAATAACAGCCTAGGAGGATAGTTGCAATATCTTCTGAGACACACAACTCAGATACAGCTAATTTTAAAAAAAATATTTTTACATATCTGACAGTCTATATGAAAAAAGAGATTAATAAAAGGTTTATTTGTCCATTAATAAACAACTTGAGAACCTGCCACATCTGCTACACTCAGTGAAATACTTTGGAACCTACCATGCCATGCCTGATTTATAATAATTTATTTTTCCTTCCCTATTAAACTCTAAAAAGTCATTATGGACAGTTTCCCTGACCCTTTCAGCTGTGTTTGCCTAATCACAACTTAAAAAATCATCAGTGTGATTTCTGCATCCAAAATTAAAGCAATATATGTGTTACCAGTGCCAAGATATATTCACAGAGAAGTACATCTGCATCTACAGCCCTGCTCATCAAAATCAAATATCGGATATATGTATTGCATAAAATCAACTCAAGGATGCTGCTAGGCTAGGAATGTAAAATATCTTCAATGCATCATGTTTTGATGCTTTCCCCTGACTATATCATAGCTGATAGGTCATTTCAGATTGGACTTGAATTTTGAATACATGCATTAAAATGTAACCAGTCCTAGGGAAGGAAAAATATCCTCGTGCTTCGAACGTGACAGCAAATGAAACAAACTCAATTTTTCATTAGTAGAGAATCATTACTCAGTGCACTGTGGGAAGTCTAGAGGAAACTTGGGGCACCCCTTCTGCAGGGCTAATCTGTTCCAAGGACTTACAATTTGACAGGTGGTGTATAAAACCCACCCCTAAAGAACATAGAAGAGCAATAAATCTCCTGACTCAGCAATGCCAAGAGGGTCACAGGTATTTTGCTATCCTGTGATGGCAACTGCTTCACTGTCATGATTCTGGATGCTGTGGCTGTCCCATGCCTGGAAGTGTCCAAAGCAAGGTGGGACAGGGCTTGAAGCAGCCTGGGACAGTGGAAGGTGTCCTTACCCATGACAGGGGGTGGAATAAAACAGGCTTTAAGGTCTCTGTCAGCCCAAACCATTCCCTGATCCCGTGGCACTTATTCCTCTTAATGACACTCATAGAGCAACTCCACACATTGTGGTGTAAGAGCAGACTCACAGGAAAGATTAAGCCCAACAAATTAAGGGATGGATTTTCCTCCAGTTTGGCATCAGAGTCAGACAGGAAGGATTGAAACTGATACTCTTGATCAACAAATGTTTTGTCACAATTTGTCACCTTCCCCCTCAGCACCTCCCAGCCCCAGCAGGGACGCTGACACCAGGTAGGATTTCCCAGTACAATAAGTACAATCTGCATAAGCATTAAGCAGACAAAAGGAAATCAAATTGCAAGAGAAAAAGTGGAGATATTGATTTTCTTTAGGCATTCATTAATGTCTATTCAAATATAAATTCTGAACAAAAATCTACATTTCATATTGCAGGAGAGCACACTTGTGCCAAATCCTTTGGAGATTTGGTTCAAGAACAGTTCATCCCTATCTGAAGATTTGCCTGAAATATTGCCAAAAACCACTAAGGCTTTGTGTTAGCTGAAATAAAAGCTACTGTTTCAGAAGAGAGAAATGCAAAGGAGCTTCACAGGACTGTGTTCCCCCTCCTGTCTGTATATTCATGTACCTGATCAAATCCTCTTTGGTCTTTGCCTTCCTGCTACAACTTCAACTGTGCCCATTTTGAAAAGCAGTGCAATTTCTTCCAAGTCACCTACATCACAGTCATCAGAGGAGACACCTCAGAGTCTTCCATTTCTTTTCCAGGTTGTACTGGTGCTTTTCATGTTATCCACAGGAATTAAATTGCGAACAGTTCGGGAAATTTTTTTGTGATCCCTGTTCTCTGCTGCTTCTCTCCCACTCACCAACTCAGGGACTCAGGCATACACACACATGATGAACATCAAAAGCTGAAATGTTAGCAGTCATTTTGCTGTAGTTTGTTCTGGTTTCTTGTAAACAAAACTCATTGGAGCAAATAGGATACACATGGATTCATTTCGCAGCATAGCGAATTTATCAAAGCAATACTGAGTAAAATTAACCAAGGGAGATGCACAGACCTGCAGGACTGAAATCCTGTCTCCTTCACTGGTCAAATTAGGGATCTGCACTCTCCAACTTGGAAAGCAGGGGGAGGAGGTTTGCTCACATCAATTTATCCAGGGTAATGAGGACAAAGGCTGACTTTGAGGAACTGCAGAAGGACCTTATGAAATGATATGACATATGAGATGGCAGATGAAATTCAATAGAGATAAATGTCAAATATGCATTTGGGAAAAACAATCCTAACCTCACATATGAAATGATGGACTCTGAGCCAACCACAACTGCAGGGGAGTGAAATCCTGGATTTACAATGGACAGTACCATGGAAATGTCAGCCCAGTGCTACCAACAGGCAAAAGGAAAAAGACAGCAGATCAAATGCTAGGAATCATTAGGGGGAAAGGAGACACAAAGCATGGGCAACATGGATGGAACAACTTCTTAGAGGAATTTTCCACTACTGACACAAAGACCCTTAAACCAAATTGGAGCCATGTCTAACACAAACAAACAAAGGTGATTTTTGTACCTAACAAGAGAAGCTGTGGATGTCACAAGCCTGCACTGGCTTAAGGCTAGAGAAGATTAAGTTCACAGAAGGAAAATCTATTCATGCTTACTATCTACACAGAAATCGCTCCTGGCACAAAGTCCCTGAGCAGAAAACAGCTGGAGCCTGGGAAGCATCAGAGGAGAAGCATCAGATGTGTCTGCCCTGCTCACACTCCCCCCACCCATGGCCACGGCTGGGGAGGGGATGCTGGGCTGGACCTCTTGTCAATTCCTGCTTATAATGATCTGAAGCTCAGCTTTGTATCCCTTAGCAGGAATTTGATTTTTGCTCTATTTTTAACCCAGCATATTGTTGACTTGGTAATTTTACATTTCTGGTTGCAGTGCTGTAGAAGTTTGCAAAATGAATAAAAAGAAAGGAAGCTGGGGGGCGAGCAACAGAATAAAAATATTGCTCATTTTAGGAAACATACTGGCCTGAGACAAAGCTTATCAAGACTTTTGCAAAATCACCAGCTAAGGATATTTTCAGAAATGAAGCAAGTGCTGCTTGCACGGTCAGTCCAAGGCATCACAACCCAGAACACAGCCACATCTACAACACCCCAGCACAAGGGGATCTGTGCGTGGGCCAGAGTGCCCACCCCAAGGGGATCTTCTGGAGAAAGAGCCATGTGAAAAGGAGAGGGTTTGGGACAGCAGTGATCCAGGAATAGCTCAGAGCAGGGGTGGTGATGTGGTAGTGGAACCTCACGGTGAGTTTGTGCTTCTGCTATCAGCGCTCTTTGCAAGAAATTCTGTTCCACAGCACACTCCCTCTGATATTAATTTGGAATGCAAGACAGCTTTGTAGTACCTAATCCTATTAGCATGCTCCTGAAATCTGTAAGAGCAGAAATGTAGGACTGGCCCAGAGACACAGCTCTCCAGCTCTGCTCCCCATGAAACAAATTCAGGTTCAATTCCACAGTCCCTGGGCCCTTAGGGATGATTAGGCAGAATTTACCAATGCTGAACGGGAGTTATGCACCACAGTAAAACAAATAAAAATATTTAAATGAAAATACTTTGGACAAAACATACTTTCTTGATTTGGAAAAGTCCATGGATGTTTCCTTACATACATTTTCACCTAAACTTGAAAAATTAATCCCAGCTGATTACGTTTTTTTCCCATTTTCAATTTTTCACTGAGGTCTTTCCCTTAATTTCTCTCTCCGTTTTTTATGAGGCTTTTCCAGAGGGAGGACTTGAGAAATATAAAGAAAAGAAAAAAACAGAGAAAACAGGCAGAATAGAAAAGTGAAAAATTAGATGACAGTGCTTTTGGTGAAGGAGTGGAGGTGGAACACTTTTGCTTTGGAAAGAAGAGTCATCCCAGATCCTGGCTTGCTCCCTGTGCAGGGATGGGTGTCTGCATCCCACATTAGATGATCCCTAATGGCTCTGGCAAGCACTGCTCGCAGAGAACCCCAAAAACCGCCCACGGCAGCTGATGGGAACACGTTCAATTAAAGGATTTCTGCCCAAACCCCCGCTGCACGGCAGCCAAAGCGCTCTACCAGTTTTGTAGATGTGTTTCTGTGCAGGAGAATGAAGCAGATGTTTTCTAACACAAGCTGCAGGCTGGTGGCTGGGGCTTAGGTCTGGGAGATGGCTGAGCATCAGTCAGTGTGAGGCAGGATGAAGAATTCCACTGGAAATCCAGCAGTGCCTCCACCAGTCGCGCCCTTTCCACGTGATTCAGAGGCAGACGTGGTAACAATTCAATTTGAGCTAAAATGATTTGGGTTTTATTGAATTCAGGAATGAAAACATGTTTTATATCTTTGAGAAATGCCATGAAATAGAATAAGCAGCTTGTACTCCATATCCCCTCAGACATCCAGTGTCTTCGTGCAGAGACAAGAGGATGGCAGCTGGGACTCTGAAAAGACTCCAGAAACATGCAAGACCTCTTCATGCACATTTGTGCTTTAAGGACAGCTGATTTAAGAGAAAAAAAAAACCCAACCCACCATTTGTTAACAATAATTATAGAATAATTTAATAAATTTCAGTGCTTTTTTCTCTAGTCTTTTGAAGCACTGGCATTTCATTTCCCTAATATGAAACATATCCCAAATGATAAGTCTATCAGCTGTGTATCAGAAGGACTGCATGAAGCACAACTTCTCAAGAATTTAATTACACAGCAAATCTTAATGAAATACAATACTGGAATCTTAATGAAATACAACCCTGGCTATGATGGAGTTACTATTGCAAAAGGAAAAATACAACCCAGTCCCACTGCATGCTGATACTTGAGTCAGTGCTTCTGGAAACCACCAAGTGAAGCTGTCCCAGCTTCCCCCAATTCCCTAATTCCAGTATTACCTGGAATTTCACTGCTCTGGCAGCACTCCTGCACTGTGGGGTCCCACCAAGGGCTTTGGTCCACACCCAATTTTCCAGAGCACTTTCATAATTGTGAGGATTCTACTTCCCTTTTTGTGTTTTCTTGCTTCTTCAGTGCATCTCTTGGGATTTCTGTTCAGTTTTGCCTCTCTTTATCCTCCCCCTCACAAAACTCCAAGAAATACTGCTTATCTAAAAACATAAATCCAAGATGGGAATTATTTGAATCACCTGTTCTCACCTCTGCTATAAGTGGGAGCTGTTATCTTTCATTTATTCATTTCTTATTCCAGGGCATAAGCAATGAGAATCACCACAACCCATAACATAAGCAGTATTTGAGTCTAACTTGCCTGACACTTGTATTGCACAAGTCACATAGAATTCAAAAGTGATTTATCTGAGCTTTGAAAAGCTAAAAGGGGTTAAAGCTGACTATTCCTACCATGAAATTTCATGCTGACATAACATGTTTTGAAAGGATGATTTAAAGATACAGAGATCCCTCATAAATCAGTCAATATTTTCTTTGTATGAAGATTTTAATGCTGCCTTTACCTCTACAGAATTGTCTCTGAGGTCAAGCCTCCATCTCACTCAGGTTTGGAAAGCCCTTGAGTGTGTTCAGAAATAATAAAAAAAATATTTATAAAAAGGGACAGACATCCTCAGTTAAAACTCAGTCACAGGACATGACATTGTCTTAGTGAGTCAGACTAAGAAATCAGCCAAAAATACTCTAGAGTAAGTTGTTTCAGGCAGTTCACCTGCTCCTCAGATTTTAGGTTTCTCAGCTGTGTGTCATTTCATAATAATAATTTCATAATTTGCCTGATTTCCAACTACCAAAAAGACAGCAAACCAAAATGTACCTTAACAGCTGTGAAATGAACATAATAAATCAAAAATCAAAGCTTTATTTACTTTCTCTTCCTTTCCAGATTTTTTAACCTACAGCAGTCCTAGGTTTTGCCAGCAAAAAATAGATAAAACAATACAGACAACAATAAAAAAAAACACTCAAAAAACCCCAATCCCAAACCAAAACTTGAGGCAGTTTGGAATGGATGACACTCCTTTCCCAGCACAAATCCTGCTGTTTGTCACAGGGGTTCTAGAGCAGCAAATCTCCAAAGACATTAACCACATCCAAAAGACTCATCACAATATTCAACTCTTATTCAAAGCAAGTTTGTGGCATTTTTTTTTTTAAAGGAATTTTGTAGTTTCATGCAATTACATATGTTTTTGAAGCATTCAAATTATTTTATATACTGGCTTATATCCAGAAGAAAAAAACAATACCTCCCTTGGCTAACATTTCTTTTCCATTTTGTGATATAGTTCACTTTACCTAGCTAGCTCCCTTTAGAAGGTGGAAAGGAAACCCTGGGAAGAACCAAAAAATAATGAAAATTAAATGAAAACAAAGGGGAAAATCACTTGTATGAAAATATGAAGAGAACAGGTTTGAAAATAACTGAACATCACACACCAAATTAAAGGTATTTGTAAGGAATGGAAAAAAATGCTCTGTCAGAGATAAGCAGTTTGACATTCTCTGTCACCACATGAAACTGAGTTAAGGATATAAACCCAGGTAGCTTCTGATAAACTGATGTCAACCTTATTTTGCTTTCCCTGCAGTAAAGAGAGGTGGCTGCCTCCCTCCTCTGAAATTCCTGGGCCACTTGGTCTTAGGAACAAACTGAATTCACTCACAAACCCAACGGCAAAGGCACTGCCCATCATGCCCAGATCAAGAGCAACCTACTGCTCAGGGAATTTTGACTAATTGCTGCATTTTCTGATAGCAAAAGCTTCTGTCCTGTCTCTTCCCAAAATGGATCATATTGCTGTGACAAACTGAATTTCTGGTTGGTGGCATTTATCTGATTACAAACTTCAGAGGCTATTTTCTTTCACACTTTGAGTCCATGCCTGCTCAAGCCAATACATTTCCATGTCACAGAGCTGACTGGAGCAGTTTTAAACATGCAGCAGCTTAGCTCAGTGAGTTTAGGGAGATGTGAAAAAGCAAGAAAGAGGGAAAAGCTTGATGTGTGTTGGAGAAGCTGGCAGGGTTGGTCTAAATCACCATTTACCACAAATCTGTGCTTCTTTGGCAGGTTTTTGCTGATAAATATCAGCTTAATCCCCAAACCGGATGCTTCAATTAGGGGATTAATGTCAATCGACACAGAGAATAGCAGAAAGCAGATCTGCTCTCCTTAGAGAGGGACTAAAGCAGCATCCCACACAGCCAGGCTGGCTGCCCTGCAGGACAGCCCAGCTTTCCTGGGCTGGAAGCAAACAGTGGCTATTTAAGCAATAAAAGCATGGGATTCGTTGCAAAATCTTGGGTGGCTTGCTGTGGAATGCAAGGGGGTGAAGAGTCCACTGCTCCTTCAAAGAGCCAGAGATGAAAAGAGAGAACCTGAGCAGGGATTGGCAGCACTAGAGCTCAGTATCCTGCAGCAGCCAGGTTTTCAAATCCTCTCTATTCTTAAAACAAAGTTCCTCCTCACAGCTGAGTATTCTAAAGACAGCACTTAGGGAAAGGCTGAATTAGTCAAGATATGCAGAGAAATTGCAGCAAGGCCACAGAGAAACTCTCTCCAGAAAGTGATTCCCATCTCTCCAGGACCACGGACTCATCCACTAACAAAAAACTGAATGTAAACTAGAAAAGCAGAAAAAACACTTCCAATAAAGGGGTCCTTTTAATTAAGGAAGTGAGCAGTGCTTTCCATATCAGCCATTTTTTACATTTTTCCTTCTTTTTGTTAATCCATCTGTTGTAAAGGGAACCTATTTCCAACCAATGCATTGGACATATTTGTTGGCAGATTCCTGTGATCCTTACCCAAAACAAAACACCAATGCTGCACACTGTCCAAGTGTTTTGCTTGGGAAGATAGTAAATGCCACAGACACAGAACAGATCTGAGTAACAAGGAGCAAAGTACAATTTAGATTCTATCCTGAGGAAATTTAATAACCCAGAATTAGAAAAGTCCAACTCATTTGACGGCACTCCTTTAAAACAAGATATTGTGATCTCAGGAAGTGGGCTCATGCTGCAAGGTTTTTAAGGCCCTTACAAAGATGAATCCACACACTGAGAATTTCCACGTCAGCTGTGAAAGGTGAGTACAAAAGTGCCACCAAAATTCTGGGAAATGGCCGGTGGGACCTCCTGGCTACCTTCCCAACACAACCCAGGCAGCTGTGGTGCAGTTTCATACTTCAAAAAGCAGTTTTTCAGAAAGAAAACCATGGCCAAGATGCCCGGTGCTCTCTGTGAAGTGCTAAGCTATAGAGGGGAGTGTGAGGTTTGCCCCCAAAGCCATGGATGAAAGTCCCAATCCCAATCCTGGAGTGGGAATGGATACACAACCCCAAACAGGAGCCTCCCCTGCCCTGAATATGTATGGGATGTCTCCTGAAGAGCACAACAATAATGAGTTTGCACAATCTATGGAAAATTAATTCAATAGTGAAATAAATTTACCATCCTACAGAGATCCTGGAGCTGTGAAAGTGGTTAAGCAATGTTGCTTATGATATTTTTACCCAAAATAAGAAAATCAGTCAGAGGGGAAAGGAACATGTTGGAGAAGACAGATTTTCACAAATATTTGTATTTGAATTGCTGATGAACTCTTCCTGCTGTTATTTTTATTAATGTTTTAATTATATATGCAATACACTTCACGAATAGCTGAAAATATATAGGAGCAACAACATTTTACAAGCAAGAGAGAGAGTTCTGTAGCCAACTTCAAATGTACTTCCTTTCTTCCAGAGAAACAAGATGCACTGGGGCCATAACCTTCCATGCCATATTTAAAAACAAGTGTGTGATGGATCAGGTCTCCTGGGCTCATGCTAAAACTGATGATCCATCCCTCGAGTGGTATTTCACTCCATGCCTCCAGGTTTTTTTAAGATGCACTGGTCAACACAATGAATAGGGAATGAGGCAGCAAGTTTTTACTGGGGCATTTTAAATTTTGGAATATGTTTAAGATCTCCTGTCCTAGGACAAGTTCATTATTCCCCAAAGCACCTCTAAAATGACTGAAATGTTATATTTCATGTCCTCATCAGGGATGGGGTGAGGCAAGTCTTCCTGCAGCGAGCAAACCCAATCATAAAGCAACAAATTCACACCAAAGCAGTATTCTGGGAACCAGTTCAACCTGGAGGTGACTTATGGACATCCCACACTCAGCAAAACATTCCAGTACCTTCTTTTGGGTCCTGAGTGAGCCCAAAGCATTTTGTTGGCTTTAGAATCAGCAAGGTGTGACTCCATCCCATCAGCTGGATGGTGCAATAACCCCAGGACTCTGAACAGCCAAGAATCAGACCCCATGAGTCCTCCCCACCTCATTTTAACACCCAGGATATTGCTGTGTGCAGGTACTTGACCCCATCTGTGTCCAGGGCTCGAGGTCTGCTGGGGACTGACTGCGTTGACCCTTCTGAATAGCACGCAATGAAATCTTTATTATAATTTGTTTTCAACCCACACTGCTAAAGAAAAAAAAAAAGTGTCAGCTGCTTTAAAATGGTCTCTGTTTTGCTGGCCCTGCTTCTGGCAATCTAAGTAGCTGTCATCACTGTAGGAGCAGCCTGCTTGATAAGATTATAATTTTGTTTACATTGTGCTATAGGATGCCATGCTGAGTACAGTGCGAGGAAAATGGCAATCGACAGCATGCAATGTGCATTTTCAGTAAAATGGGGGTTATCTGCCTTTATTCCTGCCTCAGAACTGCAGGGTTTTGGCTGATGTTCTTAAAGGTAAAGAAAAAAAAATAGGTTTAATGTATTTCTTTGCTGGAATGTATTGCAGTAAAACCTGTAATGGCCTTTTTTGGCACCACACCAATATACAGCATTCAGAAAACAGCTATTTATTGAAGCAAGAAATGCAATACCAAGACTACAAATCACTTCTTACATACAGAAAACTGGAAGTAAATCTGGCTAATGCCTACCTCTCTACCAAAGGTAGAGTTCCCAGCCTCAAACTAGGAGCAGCCAATTCTCATCTACTGTGTGGTTCAAGTTAAAGACCTTACTGCATCTCATTTTCATCCTCTGTAAAACAGATATGGCCATGTATTTTAAGAGAGGGTCTCAAGCTCTCTCAGTTCACAAGACTGTAAATCTACCAGGGAAATGTACCAATATTTTTACAGCAGTCAGTTGGGTTAGTTTTAATTTGTGTTTGATTAGCAAAGAGCTCTGGGCCAGACTCACAATAGTCACAGAATTCCCGGTGCAGTGAGGCAAAATGTAACAATTATAATGGTAGCAATATGTATTCAGTCCTAGCCATTAGCTGTTGGGAAAATGGGTCAACAATAACACAAGTTCAAAGTGAGAGGATTTCTCCACCACACATCTATATGCTGCAGTAAAGGACAGTGAGGAATGTGAACGAGATTCCGATTACCTTTAGCATGAGCACTTCTCAGCAAGCAAAATATTTTTTACACATTTTCCCAAGTCTCTCCAGAAATTAATGTTTTAGCTGTGCTCTGTCTCCTTCCCGTGAAAGGTCAGCCAGGGCTGAAATACACTGTCCCAGGAGCAAAGTTGAATCTAGGACTTGGCACTGGGAGGGAAGGCACTGAGCAGCTCTGTCAGGTCAACCAAAAGGCAACACTGAATCCTTGAGCAGCACAAGAGCGCGGAGCGGGGACTGCACGTCAATAATGGATGACTTCCCAAGGCTTTCCATCCCAAGGCAGCCCGCTGGTGGGCAGGAAGACAGACAAGGAGGTGAGAGCTCCTGAGGTGCATTTGCAGGCTGCTGTGTGGGAGGGGAGCACTCAAAGCCCGCCAGGACACACGAGGGGTCTCCGAGCTCGGCCGCCCACGCGCGCTCGGATCGAGCTCCGCCGGACGGCAAACTCCATCTCACAGCCTGACAAGACAAATTGTGAAATTTATCTTTCTCAGCCTGGATTGTCCTCCACGTAATGGGAACAAAAGGCAATACCAAGGAAAGAAAGAGCAGCTTTAAAGCTCTTCCTGAGCGTGGAGGAGGAGGCAGTCGTACATCAACCTCTCAGTCAGTGCCCAGCACATCACTCCGGGCTGTGGGCTCAGCCCAAGCCTTATTGACCCACACCACAGTCACTGCACAAGACCTTGAAGCACGGCTGAGGGCTCAGACAGCAGGACCTGCAGCCACCAAAGAAAGGGAAATAAAAGCACAGCCAAGAAATGCTTGTCCTTTCCAAGCATAAAGCACCCAACTTTATGCAGTTCAGGCAAAATCATTATAGAGCAAGTTATTGCAGACGACAATGGTATTTTGGTACTCGAGGGCAATTGGAAGTGTCAGAATTTATGAAGGTGTGAAAGTCAAAACATTATTTCTTCATTAATGGTAGCAAAGCCAGGGCTTGATTTAATGGTCACTGTTTCAAGGATTCAATGTCATTCACTTGGAGTCTGCCAAAGTACATATGTAATTTAGTCTGGATGTTTAGGAATATATTTCATCTAAGTCCTCTTGTTTAAGAATAGAGTCAGGCAATTCTTGGCTCAGTCTGCTTTTCCTAACAACTGGAAACAATAGGAACATTAATTATACCTTGCTTCACCCATTCAAATGCAGAATGACTCAAACATGTTGATGAGCAAGAAATTGCCGAGACACAAGCACCAAATTTCACATTTGAGAAGTCTGCACCTCCCATTTGGAAGTACCTCTACATTTATATGCAGCAGCAAATACAAAATAATGAAATATTTCCAGCTTCACTTTATCAGGTGAGGTAAGGAGAAACTAAAATCAGCCTTTACCATGTGTCAGCAGATAGCATGGCAAACATCATGATTAGGAATCTGACACCTAATAATGGTGTCATAATGACACTTTCTGGTTCCCAGGAGAAAAAGGGCAGCAACCCATGGACGTGTGCTCGGGCACACACCAGCACCTGCACAGACACCACCAGCACTTTGGATGAAGCCATGTTTAACTGATTTAGTATTTTCAAGCTGATGGTTGCACAGTGCAAAATTCGAGCTCTGTTCTGCCCTGTTCCCAATGGAGTGGCCCAGCCTGAGCCAAGAGAGAAATGTGTAGGAATGTGTTCTCAAACACAGCATCAGTCTGTCTTCACCCACCACTGACAGCAACAGAAAGGCACTGATAACAGTGCCAGCACTTCTGGATGTGCCAGGTGTACAGGAACATGCACACAGAAGGATCCAAGGCTCTGCACGTGCAAAGCACACCAGTGAATCCCAGATCTACCATCTGCACGTCACTGGAAACCATAGGCAATGCTCCCAATTCCAAAAGGTACTGGAAAAACAGAAGTGAGTAGGGGTAATGAAAAGGCAGCTGGACACTGTCCCTGACCCACACACTGGGACAGAGTGTGTCACTGACACCCTGAGCCAGGCAGACCCTGAATCACCACATACAGCACTCACAAGTTACTGACCATGGTCCAGCAGGAAGGGTCAGGTGCATTGACCATCCCACTCCTCCTGTGCCATGGACTGCACACAGAGCAGATGGCTCACCACAGATGAACAGATCACTCCTCTGACCAAAACCAACAGGCCAAATTACCCTCCAAACCAATGGCAACTGGAGGACACACAAAATGACAGCTCCAAAGCCAGCTGGCACGTGCCATGCCAGGCCTGGGTGGGCTCAGTGGCACGGTGGGCACAGGGCTCTGCTCCCATCTGGTGTGGCTGGCAGCAGCAGAGGTGGACACACACAGGCTGAGGGATGGAGCAGCTGAGTGATGACAAGGAGAATTGAATGCAGAGGGGGAGAAATGACCTGCAACAAATCAAGTGTGGCTGGGTAGATGTGTGTCCCTTCAGCAGACTCAATCACCAGCAGAAGGGTGACAGAGATGCTGAATGGTTAAACAAATAGCTTCATGTCGGGCTGCCCAGGCTCACCATGAGATGGATAGATGGAGCTGAGAGCCACTGACCTTAACAACACAGAAAGGAGGGAGTGTTCTGGAAAACACACAGATAAGCCAAACACACAACAGAAAGATAAATATCAGCATGGGCTATGATTTGCAAGCTAATCCATAAAGCCCAAGGTAAATGAACAGACAAATGAGGAGTCCAAATGAGAGAAATGTCAGTACTGCAAATTATGTAGTGCACTGGTGAGTGCTGAACAGACAACCCCCCAAAAACCTCACTAAAGTCCTCAATCTCTGACTTGTCAATGTGACTTATCTTCAGTCTAAACAACCCTTCACTAGATCTTTTTTCTACCTTACCTCTCATCTCTCAATCACTGCACTGAGAACTGATCCTCTCTTTGGTCAATAAATACTCCTTACAGGTCGCAGTTTCAAACAGCCACCTTCAGATTTTATCTGCACCTGATCCGGGCCCTTCACAGGAGCTTCCACCAACTTCTACAAAATCTGCTTATCTTTTTTTAGTTCTGCACTCCAAGACCTTACAAAGGACTTAGTGGAAGGGGCAAGCTGAGATTACCCCTTCTCAGAGTGGTTCATTTTGACCCCTCTTTTTTTATTTTTTTACATGTGCCTATAGAAATGCATCAAATATCTCTCACATTGCCAGGCTCTCAGTGGGGGGAATACCTTGTTTTCTTTAAATATTTAATTATAAGTACAACAGAGTCCTGTTACACAGTGATGGTTCCTATGCATGACAGGCAGACAAACAAGCTGTAGGACTGCAAGGTACAAACCCCCAGTGTGCTGACAATTCCTCCAACCCCACAATGATTCCCTTTTCTCACACAGGGAGCTTAGCACAAAGCCTGGAATGGCAAGATGCCAAAACTGAGCTACTCAGCAGGAAAGCATGTTTGCTGCACACCGTGAGCAGCAGCAATAGCTGTGAAAAATCAGAAGTCAAAAGGCCCAGTCCAGCTGTAAAATTCTTAATGAAGAAAAAGGAGGAGGGCAGGACTCACCAGTTAAGGTTATCACCCACCATTAACAAAAATAGGAGCACATCTCTCTTCTGCACTGCTGTACCCACACAACTCTCTTCTGCTGGTTTCTCTTCAACCCTGGTTTCTCAGCTGATCTCACAGTCTGACTGAAAAACCTGCCCTGATACAATAATATTTTTAAAAGCTAGTAATCACTGTCCTGTCTGTTAACAGAGCAGTACTGTCCACAGTCCTGATGCCATTTTGGTGTCTAAACTTCTGACCCCGAGTCCCACAAAAGCAGACAGCTCATCAAAGAGGTGTTCAGGTGACAAAGGGAACACTAAAAGCCACGTGTTCTCCCAGGGCAGCTCTCCTGCCCACTGACATTTTAAAATAAGAAAAAGTTTTCTTTGGTTGTCAGGCATAAGCTGCTTACTGAAGGCAAATGTGCTTGTTTTCTGCCAACTGTTCGAGTCTCCCTTTCTGTTTGGGGGAAAGGAAGGAGACAGGGTTATCCAGTCCAGGATGGATAATCACAAACCTTAGAGAGGGTGAGTTTTTGTGAGAGAGGAGAAAAATGTAAATTAGTCTGATAGAAGTATATTTATCTTTTTAAATTATTTCCCCACGGAGCTTCAGATAGGACAGGGTTAAAGTGTCAACACATGAAACCCATGCTCGAGAGCCTTTCTCAAGGTCTCAGATAAAAAACAAGTCTTGAGATCCCAATTCAGTGTTTAGGTCTTAAAACCAGCCAAGAAGACACAACAGATCCCGGGAAGAAACATGCAGAGAGCTTAGAAGGGAGATTCCTAAAGGTCTTGCAGATGCACCAGTGTAAAAAAACATTAACAGATGTAGCTAAAACCCTGCATACAATTTCACTACAATTTATCTTTTATTTTTTTAAAAGATGCATTTTGGCTTAGGAGTAATGTTAAGTTCAAGTAAGAAGTACGTGTATTTTCATTTCTATAACAAATTCTAATTTATTTTTTATTAGGTTTCCATCAAAATGTTCCCATGAGCATGGAGAAAGGAGCAAACAAAATGTGTCATGCACAAATAAATTCTTTCGTTCTTTTTCAAAACCAGTTTTCCTCCTGCTCTTTTCACTCATCCAGGGTTTACTGCTCTGAGAGACTCTCTGCTCAACTAAGAAGAAACTAAAAGGGGCAGGTTGTAAAATATTAACTTAATCCATTTTTCACCTTTGGGAATGGAGCACACATTAATTATCAAAACCCTCTGCCTCTCCCTCCATCATGTCAATAGCACGATCCGCAGGGAAGAACACCACCCTGCACAGCCCAATTCCAGCCACAATCACCCATGTATTTATCGACAGCCAATTCTCATTTCATCTGCTACTCCATGTCAAGTGAGTAAAAAGCCAATACTACCCTGCCAGGGTGGATACCTGTGGGATCTCCATTTACACCTCGGACACAGCTTCCCTCTCCAGGGAAAAGGAACCCCTCAGACTGTGGCTGCTGCATGGCACTCGACAAAAAATACTGACCTGAACGACAGCACAGTAAGGCAGAACTTAATTCCCAAAATGTCATCTATCTCCTCCCGAACTGGGTTTGTTTGCTGTATTTATTGTAGCAATGTCTTTGCCTTGTACAGTAACTGCCCTTGCCAGCCACTGCTTTCCCTGAGGCTACTTTAAATCTCTCTAAAAACCAAGCAAGGATCCTTATCTTCATATAAAGTATCTGTGAACAGTTGAGAGCAATACACAAGAGCTTTAAATTGAGAGAGAGAGGGGTCGATGATGCAGTAAGAGCACTTTGTCCCTTTCTAAAGAGCAGACCAGAATTCAGTTTTGTTGAGAGGCACAAGCTCTTGGTGCCTGGCCCTGGAAGGCTCTCCCGGTAGCTCTCCCATGGGGCTGCCAAAAGCACAAGTGCAGGCTGGAGCCCTGCAGGGCAGGCACTCGGTCACATCCCTCCCTCCCAGGATTGGCACAGCATTCCCGGACACTCGCTGTCCTTGCTCAGGGCTTTGCAGGCTCTTCTGTCCATCCTGGTGCCCAGGCATCCCTGGCTCCAGCTCCACCCCGAACTGCTGAGTGGTCAGCAAGAGGCAAACCCAGAACCCTAAACCCCCCTTGCTGCCGAGCTGTTCATCTTTCCTAACCTTTTCGCCAGCGCTGAGAACAAAACCCCTGCACCCTGACCCCGGTGCTGCCTGTCATCACCGGATTGATTTGTAGCACAGAGCCTGTTTCACTGTCTTGCTCGTCCTATTTTCTTGGTCACAGTTGGTCACACACCACTCCTGGCTGCTGGCCACTGCCAGAAAGTACTTTTTTTTTTTTTTTTTTTTTTTTTTTTAATAACCTCCAATAAGCTCTGATAAAAACCTGATTGTGATCTTTTTTTTTTTTCTCTTTATTGAAAAATACTGTATTAAATAAATAAAAACTAAGCAGTAGCTGCTAGGGGAAGATGTGAAGTGCACCCACAACCACTCCCTCATTATCGCTGTTATCGAGGCCAGTGTCATATCCTGAGAGGAGAGAAACTGCAACCTCTATCACTGAAAGCAGCAAATCGACCCAAGCTGGGAGAACAAAAGAGAATACACTCAGTGGCATTAGTTCACTGACCACACCACGTTTATTCCCAGTCTTTTACACTATGCAACTGTTGATGAGGATAGATTCTAGCAACAAATGGAAGAAAACCTTGTGGGGATTTAGTGCTTACTTGGAGGCAATACTGCAGGTTAAGCCTTTCCCAGCAGAAGTGATTTTTTTTTTTTTTTGGTTCAAATTCCATTTCATGGCACTTCTTTAAAACTGGAAGAAAGAAAAAAATTATACTGACATTTAACTCGCAGCCTGGAGCCAGCTAATCAGACAGAGCAGGCAAGCACAGCAGCGTTAAAAAAAAACATGGGGGAAGGGGGGGAAGGAGGGTGGCAGCTGGAAACCTGGCTGGGCTGGGATGCCAAGGGGTGCAGGGAGACAGGGCAGGGTGTTCTGCACAGGACAAAGTGAGCAATGAAGGGGTGCCATCAGAGAATAACCCAGCACAAGGAAAAGAAGAAACCGAAGAACAAAAAAGAACGAATTTTGCTTCCTGGGGTAGGAAATATTCTCTCAAATGCAGCCTTAACCACGGGCAGTTGCATTATATGGCACCCAGTAAATATTTTCAAAGTGATATGGGAATAATTATCACTGAGTGCCTCGAGGAAAGCCTCATTGTAAGCACTCGTGTGAGAGTGCATCACAAATGCACTTCCTGAAAATTTTTCTCATCAGTTCCCTCTTAAATAAAATAAAGCCTTTTAGATACTCATCTTTCAGAATCCGGGAGGGGTGTTGTTTGTTTCACAAGTAATTTTAAATAATAGCAATGCCTCCAAATATTTTTTACAGTCCTCTCCTTATTTTCTTATTTCAGTTCAGGTGTAAAAGTAACTCTGAAGTATCAACAGCTTAAACAAACACATTGGCATCTGCTTGTGATTGAAATCATTGAGTAACAATACATCAGACTCGAGAGTCTCACAGTGCTTTATAACTAATCTGTAACTACATATTGCAAATGCATTCATCTTTATGGGATTTGATCCGTTCTATTAAGTTCTTCCTGAAAATCACCTGAGCTACCTGACAACTCTGGTAGCTTTTTTCAAGGAATGGATCTTTTAACAACAGTTTTTCTTTCTCTTCAATGGAGGATTATGGAGTATTACAAGATCTTAACATAGACAAGATATGGTTCCAATACAATACTATAAAAATAAAAATAATACATAAAATCTTTTTTGTTTCCTTTTCCAAATTTAGCACAGGCAGTGATGATCAACCCTGAATCTAGAAATTGTTTCTAATCTTTAGTACACAAGGGATGGAAGCCAGTGGCTCATGCAAAGCTCTGCCAAGAGCAGGGCCAGAGTCCCTGGCTCAAGGCCTGAAGTCACCAACCCTTTCCCGATAAATGATCTCTGAAACAGCCCCCATCAGCAGCAATATCAGATGCCATTGCTCTTACAGGACTAAACGGCAACAATGACTGCCCAGCTGTAGGTGACAGAGCTAAGGAATGTGAGCAGAATCAGCAGAGAAGGAATAAATCAACAAGTTGGAGACTTGGATACAATATCTGAGAGCTGAAACCTGATGGAGTGCAGCACATCCTACTTGATTTTCTATTTTATTCTTCCTTTTAAAATTCATGTGGTGGAAGTGTGAGGTGATAAAAGGCCAAGTATCTGCACTTGAGCCACTTGCAATGAATACAAGTGAAAAATACAGTATTATTGGAAAACCAGAAATATCGAAGTGAGACAGAAGCATGAGATGCTAATACCAAGGAGCTTATTCTTCTTTTCCCATTGCACTATAAAGACATTTGCTCAATGGATATTCCATTTTTAGTGCCACTCCTTAAAATACAGGAAAGGTCAATTGGAGGGGAATAAAACAACAGACCACCAAAAAAACTCCCACCACAAACAACTCTGCGATTTCACAAGCACTGTCAGCAAAAAAAGAACCAACATTTCTTTTTCTTCTTCTTCTTCCTGTAAAGCAAAGTTGAGATTAATTTAAGGAGGTGCTAAGCATCATCCACAAGTGTCCAACAAGGCAGTAACAGAAGGGGGCATCCATCAGTTCTCGTGCAACTGACAGAAGGACAAGTGGGAGAAGAATTAGGTATTAGAAAAATGAAAGTCTTGTTAACAGTAAGAGTGCTGAAGACCCAGAACAGGCTGTCTAGGGAAGATGAGAAATCAATAGCCAAGGTTTAAAAAGAGGTTAGACAGACTGTCAGCTTCTGGAGGTGAGACAGGTCCACTTGATCTCACCTAAGAGCCTGGCAACACACTAAGTTATCTCCCGAGGTCTTTCCCACATCAGCATTTTTGGGATTTTTTTAATGATTCAAGCAATTTGTCTCACTTATGGGATAATTTCATATATGAAAGACCATATTCAATACTAGTGCTGGCATATGTTAACTGATTCTTACCCTCCTCCATCTCTTTTCTAAATGGAAGACACTAAATTCAGTGAGAAATTAAATCAAGTTTATTCATTTTATTCATTTTTACCCCTCTTGCTTTGGTTTGTTTTCCTGTCTAAGCCCTCCATGCTCTGAATGTTCATATCCTTCAGCTTCTTTTCCCTCAGAGACTTATAGGAATAACAAAATATTCTGTGATTCTGCTCTAAGGTCACTACACAACTCACCATTTTTGTAAATCGTAAGGTGAGGTTTTGATCTTGTTCTTCCTTTTTTTTAAGTGCACAAGGTGCCCTCAGGTCTGTGTTAATTGATACCAGGCATCTCTTTGCTGCAGAGGAGAAGAATCCACCTGCACCATGAATTCCTGATGCTCTGAACTAACAGGAATCTCTTCTGACTTTCAGAAATTGGGCTGGATGATCTTAAAAGGTCTTTTCCAACCCTAATGATGCCAAATGAATCTCGTAAAACTGTTCCCAACCTGTTCTCTGAAACATCTCCTACTGCAGGACAATCCTGACTACTAAACAACAGGATCCCAGACAATAATGTTCTCCCACAAGATGAAGTTCTGTCCTTTACTTGTAGTCTGGGGAGTGATTTTTAGATTACTGAAGGACTTTGCATTGCAAAAAACAATTAGAGTATCAGCATTTGCAAAAAAACCTAACTGACTCTGGGACCTACAAGCAGAAGAAACACTAAAGAACTTTTGTGTTGCAAATATCAGCAGGTCTTGGCTCAAACAGCTGAGCAGGAAATTTCTGATAAAAAGAGGTTTTGGATAAATGACCCCAGTTTGGTGACCCTACAACCCCTGCCAGGGAGCCCAGGCTCGCAGGTGCTGGGCCCTGGGCAGCTCTGCACTGCAGGCTGCCTCAGGGGAACCATCCCATAATTGCAAGGTGGGCCAGATTCCCTCAAACCAGAAATTTCAACTTCAAATCCAGTGTTGGTTGAAAAGATTGGAGTTTGCTGGTGCCTATTTTTCCCAAAACCAGCTAAACACACACTTTTCAGGCAAGGAACATTACCAAGGCCATTTCTGCTGTGATGGAGGTGTACTGAGAAAAAAAACAGATCTACTTTTTCCAGAACTGCCCATTCTTCACAATTAAAATCACTAGGTGACACTTTTAATCAGTATTTCTAGATGGTATTGCTAAAACGAGAACATTAGCAAGCTCATTTAAATTTGCAAACTAAACTCATTTGAACATTACTTGAGCAAGAGAAAGTGGCAAAGGCACACGAAGTTAAAAGACTGTGAAGAACAAAAAGCTCCTGGGCACTGCACTACCCTCCCTAAGATCCCCTTTCTCCCATCTCATTAGAGAACACCAAGGAATAACTCTTTCTGTGCAAATCCAATCAAAATTCAGATTAAAATCTCTCCTGTGCAGAGCAAGTACTCTCAGTGCAAGATTTAAGTGAAGTTTGCTTTCAGGATTGGGAAGTCCCACATTTTGGAGGGTCTACAGGGTGACAACAGGGCACTAAACAAACAAACAAACAAACAAAAAAATCACACCTTATTTCCAGATAAGCTGGTTAATTTACAAAGAAAAACCACACAGCA
Source organism: Sitta carolinensis (assembly GCA_032173965.1). Classification (NCBI taxonomy): domain Eukaryota; kingdom Metazoa; phylum Chordata; class Aves; order Passeriformes; family Sittidae; genus Sitta; species Sitta carolinensis. Next base: position 27,480,215 of record CM063289.1, read on the forward strand.
TTCCCTGTTGTTTCTAAAGCTTTGTGAAATTAAAAGTACATTTTATTCCAGTCCAAGTACCCAAGGATGCAAGACAGGAATGAGGCTGGGGATGTGACAGCTCAAACTCATCTCACTGCAGATGATCTTGAGCTCTGAACAGAACACCTGCACCCTCTAGAAATGCTGCATCCTCAGCCTTTTAAGAAAGGAAAAAAAGAAACACAGTAGGACAGATGTGGGAAATCTGCTACGTGAGTTTTAATTGCAACCATTTGTAACCTGCATTCCCCCCAGATACTCATCTTACTTTTAAGCAGATATTCCTAATTAAGCAGAGGACTTGGTTATCACCAAGGAGCGACTGGCAGAGTCAGGTTATCAACACCATCAAATAACAAAAGCAACCCGAGCTATTGATCCAGAATTAGAAGGCCATCACGAACTGCAGGATCCCAGGCCCAATTAGGGACAGGGAGGAAGGAGGGGAGACACCAGCACCACAGCTCTTGCATCTGAATGAGGGCTCGGTGTGACCCTCATCGACGTTTGCCTGGGGAGGTGGCAGGGTCTGGGATGGGTTATTTACAGCCTCCAGCACAGGATGTGACACTCGGGGTGTTCTGCAGGTGTATTCTCAATCCTGCTGCCTCCCCAGCCTAAGCGACTTCCCTCAAGTAGCATAGGAGGGGAATTAAACACGAATCCTGTGCATTGCAGGTGAGCTTGCTGTGCTACCAGGTCATCCTTCCATTCTGGAAATGTCATTCCAGGCTAATAAGGTACTGCATGACCTACCCAAGTTTTAAAAAAGCCTAAAAATATGCAAAAACATCTTAATTTTGTATTCATTGTGTCTGCCAGTCACAAAAATAAAGCTTTAAGATAAGGGGGTCCTGAACTATTTGTGGGTTTGCATTAACATCTGTTAGCTTATGGGGCACAGTGCAGCAAGGGGTTAAAAATCTGAATACCTCTGGTGATTTGGGGAAAAAACAGGCTAAAGCAGCACTGCCACATCCCCATGGCACTGTTAGGGATAAGACCCTCAGGGACAGCACCATGGTGCTGTAACATGTTCTGTGTTTTGGGAGAGGATCAGGCCCTGGTTCACAGACAGACATACCCATAACTCAGCCTGCACTTTCAGTCCACCTATCAAATAAAATAATATTTTCCGTATCTTCAATAATTTTCTTTCCTCAGTCTCAGGGTGACACACAGACATTGGTGAGAGCTTGGCAATAAATCAAAGAGGCAGGTAAATATTAACATGTTATTTGCAAACATGAAGACTGAAACGCTGAGGAGGCTCTGGTCAGAAAATCAAGCCCTTGTGTCCTTCAGCCCTTTACTTTGATACATCAAAGAGTTACAGTGCAAACAGGCAGTGCCAGAAAGCAGGCTCTGAAGCTCAGCTAAATGCTCCTTGAAACTTCAAATGAAAAGCTCGCCAGTCTTACGTTGTTTCTGTTAAGCAATGCATGCTGTGGTGCTGGCTCACGGGTGAAACAAATTGCTGTTCTAAGTCTATTAAAAAGGGAAAAAAAAGGGCAGCATATGGTGCTGACTGCAGTAGCTCTTAGCAGGTGAAATGCATCCAGAGCTGTAGCTACCATACTTAATTATTGTGACAAATTCAGTCATTCAAGGTGGGGATTTCTTTGTTTGGGTTTATTTTGTTGTTGTTATTTTTAAATAGGTTAATGTGCTATTCCCACCCTGAAAATAATACTGGGGAGAAGAGGCACAGGGAGGGGAGGAAAAAACCCACATCCCACATAGATATTTGTGTCACCCAGAAGCAGGAAGGGGTTCAAGCACAGATTGGGATACTGAAGGCATCCACTGAAGGAGAAGGATGCAGAGTAGAAGGGAGTTTCTCACAGAGCCTCCTTGAACTCTCTCATGAGAATCTAATGAAGAAACAGCAGCACTGACACCCCACCCAACACATCTGCAGTGATGAGATGGTGAAGCCACACAGACCTGTCCTGACCCCTGCTTACACCCCATGAGAACAATCTAAAAAAAATATATATATATCTACAGAAGTATTCACAAGAAGATGGGCTCAATATACCCCAGATTATGTGAGAAGCACAGTATCTGTCCTTTGATATGCAAGTGTGCCAAAAAATCCCTGGAATGGCTTCAGTGTGGCTGCTGTCTGACCTGAAGGTCCCTGATGTGTGCTATGCACAAAGGAAAGTCCAGAGAGAGGGATTCCAAAGAGTTCCTTAAATACAAACAAGCCTCCAGACCAAGTGGCTCAGAAATCAATTAGCCCCATGCATAGCTGAGGCACGTTTCCAAGTTATTTGGTATTTAGTGCAAAGTTTCCCAGGATACTGCTGGGATCCTCCACAGCAGCACCTGCTCTCCTATTCCCCTCGCTGCAGTTCAGCATCACACACTCCACGTGTGGCTCACATTTACAAGAATTAGATTAAGTTATTCCAGCCATCTGACTTCTTCCTTTAATAACCTGTGTCATGAAAAGTCAAAGACATCATTTTGTTCAACAGAAGTCCAAGTGTAGTTTCTCTGGATCATATATATGTATTCCCACAAAACATTAACCTAATTCAAGCACCAAGAAATGCCTCTCTCCAATTCAAATAATTAAAAAGTCCCTGTGAAAGACCCAGAGGTTTGATTCACTTTTTTATCCCCAGGATAAAAACTTCAGGTGAATCCAGCTGACTGTATTCATCAAGAGCTGAGCCCCTGAGGTTCCCACAGCCCTGCAGAGTAGTTGCCTTGATCATTTCACTCCTACAAGTTGTACATTCATTTATTAACATCATCCTAAATCTAAACTCCTGCAAAGGGGATACACACACGCCCCCATATATACACACACATGTGAAGCAATGATTAAGTAATTTCCTTTCCCTTCTAAAAGCACTAATTTTAAATAAAAATTTCACTAGCAGGAACAGCTAAAAGCTTGCCTACATCCAAACCTAGAGTTTGCATAATTTTATTACATTATTTAAAAAATTATTTCATTACCAGGGGTTGGGTTTTTTCCTTCCCTTCATAAGATCCTACTTAAAATCTTAAGAGGAAAAACCTTTCTGTGGTCCTTCCATGCTCTCACTAATTTTCTCAAAAAGCCTACAGTAATTTCCCTGAATAGCTTCCAAAGTGAATCCCATAAAACAGCTTCTCCCACTGGAACTGTCTTATCTGTGAGTGAGTCGAAGGATCAACTCATTACAGGGCTTATTTGGGAAAAAAGAAATCCAAAAATAAAACACCCAAGCAAAAAAATATTTGTCATTTTAAATTCCTAAATACACACTTTAAAGTGTGCACATCCTGAGCTGCAGGCGCCTTTCTGTGAGTTACAAATTCCCCAAAACCAACACTCGGTGCAGCCACAGCAGCTCCTGCTCCTCCCAGAAAAGCAAGCCGGAGCAGGGGAGGTTGGAAAAGCCCTGAACTCCAGCCTTGCCAGAAATGCCGGGTGATTGGGGTGGCAGGGAGGCACCCCCGGGGCTCCAGGGCAGGGCAGCACAGCCCGGGGGGGCTCGGGGTGGGTGTGTGTGTGTGTGTGTGTGCGGGGCTGAGAGCTCAGAGCACAGCTGGCCACAGCTGGGCAGGCTCGGGGAACACACTGCAGCGGCACTGGCCACCAGCAGCCTTCCCTTCTAGAGCCACACGTTCCAGGGGACAAAGCCCTGGTGACAAACAGAGAAAGACTTTTCTGACTGGTAGGGCACACCGCTAGGTTTTGGTAAAGGTTGTTCTGCTACATTAATTCTATTGCAGAGTAACCCGGATTATCAGCTCCTTTTCTTGTACATCTTAACATATACCAATATTTGCCAAACTGTTTGGCATAGCTGTGTTTGGTATGGTAACCAAATCTGAATTCCCAAACCAGCTCAGCTATGTAACGTATTGTGGGCACACCTTTTAGATCATTAATTCCACTGAAGACAAAACAAGGTCCTAAAAGAACTGCTCACTCTTAGGTGCCCAGGCTGATAAATTATCGTGAACTCGTGAAAGGCAGCTGAAGTTCTGTGATAAATCAGTGTCATCACCTGGTCACACACACCCAGAGGGGCCTGAGTAGCAGAACCAACGTGTCATGCCCACACCTCTGCAGTGTGATGATGTGTGACACGCTCTGCTCCTCGGAGCTCTCTCTGCACAGCCTTTCCCATAACCTTCCCTCAGCACAGAGCACTGGGGACAACACCAGCACTGCTGTTTACCCAAGCTCTTCATGGAGAACAGAGGCCAAGCTCATGACAACAGAAATAAAACAAATGTGTTACCCAAGCGAGTAAAACCAACACCTACAGCAACTGTAGGGTCAGACTGAATCCTACACCCCTCTCTTACAGGCAGCTGCTCTCCCCCAAACCTCGTGGCTGGGAAACACAAGACTGAGAACTTCATCCTAAATTAAAATTTTTAGACAGCTTAGAAACTTTTTAACCACCACTCCTTCTTTACTATAAAGGACATCACCTTAGACTCTTTGACCACAAACAACTCTTACACAATTCGAGGGAAATGCATTCTTGAATCAGACCCCAGCACGGCTCAGAATCTCAGCTCTCTTTGTTCCAGGAGGCTGCAAGGCTGAATCTGGGCAGAGGGTGGGGGGAGAGTGTTATGAGCAAGCTGGCTCTACTGATTTCTTGTAAATACCATAAAAATGAGCACTTGACCATAATCTATAAATTGGATATAAAGAGAGAAAATAACTCTTACAGAAATGAGCGCTTTTAAGTGCTTCTTGAGCATCAAATGGGAGAAAACATTTATGAATTTTTCCATCATGGTGTGAAGCATCGTGTCAGGCGGGATCAAGCCCATAAAATTATTTTGTGACAATACATGTAAATGGTTTTAACATTCTCAATCCCTCCAAAGCGAGAGCAAAGATTACCCAAGCCATCTGAGAGTTCAGAATTGGAATAGGGCCTTTGAAGAGATTATTTGCAGACTAATCATATATTTTCTCATGGAAGCATTCAACAATTTGAAGTACCATATTCACATAGCACATTTTGCCTTCCACAATTACCTCTGAAAGAGCCACTGAAAAATTATACACTGTGTAGACAAGAATATATCTAAATGATATGCATGTCTAACAGCAATAGATTATTTTCAAGGGGTCCTAAACCCAGATTTTCCATTTGTTCATGCAACTGCATGCAATAATAATTTATGTATAAGAATCTATGCATTTCAATCAGATACACACAACTAACAGGCCTTTCTACTTGCTCATTTTTGCATCTTTCTATAAAAAAATTAAAATAAATAGATTGTTGAAGGTATTATTTTGGCTTTTTTAAAAAATGTGTACACACACAACCACCTTGTTCAGGACTCAAAGAATCAGTCCTGCAAATCCTGCTGAAAGTGATAAAAAGAAACTAAGAAACCAAGGTACAGTAACAGTGGTTTGATAACTTGGATCCACCCAGAGGAAAAACCAAGTTCTCATCACAGGAAATTTTCCTGATTGCATGTTTAAAAAAAAAAAAATCCTGCTTCAACTGAAGCAAAAGGGTTTCAATTCACTGCAGCCCTACTTGGTACAAGGAGCCTGAGAGAGACCTGCACCAAACCAGATCCCAGGGACCACAAGTGACCCCAGAACAGGATGAGGGAGAGGCGAGACAAATTTCGATTTAATCTGATTTCATGGATTTATTAACTTCCAGTCTTATTCAAGACAGAACAGTTAAAAAGAAAATATATGTGTAGATGAAGCAGTTTTAGCAAGTCTGGTGTATTTGTACACAGACTAACTCCTGAAACTACAGCAGGACTGTGGGATGGGCAGGAGAAGGACACCTACAATGACTCATCCAAATTTCCTTTCCACACTTCTGTTTTCATCCTGGCCTCTTACTATTAGCAGTGGCCAGTTGAACAGAAGTAAGCAGAAAAATGGTGACTTTCTTTACCTTTCAGTGCCACAATGTCCCAGAAGGGAGCACTGTCACCTCCTGTCCCCCACAGAGATCCTCTCTCTTCCTACAAACACCACTGACCCAGTCCTGGTGCTGGGCACAGAGGACAATACCACCTGAATCACAGAATACAGCTGCCTTTAGTATTTTTCCTAACACAAAGGAATTAGATTAATCCCATAATCAAAGTCCATGTTCAAAAAGCCAAGGCTTTTCTCCAGTAATAAGCTGGTATCTATAAAATCACGTGGCACAATAATGCAAGGCTTAATTTTCTTCTGTGCTTTATCATGGAGAGGGGAGAAAAATCTCCCTTCAATGCCCCATTCATGGAGCATCCTTGATCCTTGGGTTCTTACTGAAGCAACTGACTTTTGGATGCACCAAGAGGCAGACTCTCCAAATTGGCTTTCAGTAACTCATTTAAAAAAAAAAAAAATTAACAAATTTTAAAAACCCACACACAAAGTGAAATCCCTCAAACTCACAGCATCTTTTAAGTTTTCTTTGTCTGTGTGAGGAGTGCATTAGATCAGATAAGGGATATTAAATGGCCTTTAAGCCTGACAGCAAAGAGCAGCTCTAATGGCAGTCCCAAATTGCGCTGCCAGCAATCCAGTGTACTTACAAAACAGCAACATCAAGATGCCAGAACTCTGCCATGACCTATATTTCCTGCAAACCAATTTTCTTCTTTGTAGGGTGGATGGAAAGAATCCAAGTGCTATTCAAGTTCCTTTTCTTTCTGCTGGAACTATGCCTTATCATACACATTTTTCCTACACTCAACTTTTCTGTGCCCTACAGCTTTTAAAGCAGGAATTATCTACAGTCTATTTATTTATTATAAACGGTTAATACTGCAAAATCGTGTTTAGGCCACAATTATCAGGTGAGACCAGAATCCTTTGTATCTCATTTCCACACTTTTAAAAGAAACCAAATCCCTTAAAGGGGAATCTTGACAGAAGGAGTATGTTACAGAGGAATACAGGTCACAATTTCCAGGGAATTTTTGTGAATTCATTACTGATACTGCCAAAAATTCCAACATTCATATTTATCAAATTGAGGGGTTTATTCATTTGATTATTCCCATGCTATGGGAGAAAGTTGTATCCTTTAAGGAGAACATTAAAATCAAGACAGTACTTCTAGAAGAAAGGAGGTATCTGTCCAATTTCTTTGCCCCCCACTGCCTTGTGATACCCCTACAAATTCCATTTTTGCCTCCGATGGAGGAACTTTGCCCATTTGTTATACACACTCTGCTCAGAGTAGTCAACAAAACACCTGAAAGGATTTGTGACCAGCTTGTTTTCACCACTCCACCCCCCTTACAGCTATCCTTGCCAAATGCAAACTCTTCCCCTCAGGCAGGGAAATTTGGAAACAGAACACCTGATGCAGCTTTTCTTCCAGAATTGTCTCACGTGTGTTGAGTGTCAGAAAGAGCCATGTTGTGCCACAGCACCCACTTGTCTCGGGAAAATTGAAATCACTCGGTGTCTAACACTTTGAATGATTTCCCAACTTCTCACTTGCCCCATCTGCTCCTCTCAGCTCAGTTTGATTTGTTTTAGCCTTTGTGTCTGCAGTGGCACCAACAAAACTGCAGCATCACTGCAAGCTCCTCTGCTATGGAGTGGTGCCAAGGCTCTCAGATTCAGCCTCCTCCAAGTGAAAAGCACCAAAAAAACAAGATTTCTGCCTCGTTCTGTTGTCTCTCCCATCCTCCAACAGAATCACAAGCAGCTCTCCTGCTCCAGTGCTGAGCTCTGAGATAATATCCCACCTACAGGATAACCAACATTACAATTACAAATCAGGAGCACACGAATACCATGTCTCGGTCCCAATTTTACTTTATTAGTTGCCCCAGTTAGCTAAGGAATTAAGGAAAAACTACTTGAGTTTATGTAGGATTTTGGTTTTGTGCTGTTAGTATGGTACTTGCAGACCTTTAAAGCAAAAATACCTCCTACCTTCCTGCATTTAAGAAACTGGGATTCTGAAATCAGACATAGAACCTTTAAATAGGTGGGGAAGTTGATTTAAAAAATAGGTGATTTACACACATGAAAGGAGGGCTTTGGTTAAAACAGTGCACAAGGTGAGCAATAACAGTGCTGTCCCTGCATTGCAATGGGCTCTGGATACACCCACTCGAGGTTTTAAAAAAGGCCTTAAACATGATACAAGAAAGATCTTAGAAACAACCACATGGGAAAAAAATCCCACAAACAATCCACACAAGTGTCCATTAAAAAAGACACAACTCAGAATGAGCAGAATCTTAACAAAAGAAACTAAACATCCCCAGACTCACACTTGTTCATCTTCCCACAGGCTTAGGGTCAGCAGTCAGACCAGTGAGGGCCCACAAAGATGCAGATGTAGCTGTGAGAAGGGAATCACTCCAACACTGATTTTGAGACTCTCCCTTGGGACCACCTTCAGCCACCAAGGACTGAATACACCACTTTGTACAGAGGAAAACAACTGATGTGGAGCAGCACTCACAGCTCACACCCTGACATGTGTTTCTGTCTCTGTGAGCGCCAAGCTGCCAAGAGCTCAGATCTCCAAGACAGTGATCTCAAGTTGCCTTAGGTTTACTCAGAAGAAGGTCTCTTCAGTGAAAAAGATATTTAAAGCTCCCCAAAACCTGGGCAGTCACTTCAAGTGCAAAGTACCAACAGCACAGGTGGCTTGGCCTGGTATTTGTTAGAGATGTTCAGGATGGATCAGGTAACCAAGAACTTCTGCTTTTCTCAGGAAAGCTCACAGTGATGTCCCAGCACACACAAGCCTTGGCACCAGCTCCACCCTGCTGAATCCCCTAGCTGGAATTCCTCACAGTGCCCTCAGTGGGATATTTTTCCCCCAGTGTTCATTCTCTCCTTCTGGTGAAGGCTACAAAGCCCAGCTGCACAATTCCAGAGATGAATGGCTGTAACATTCTCAAAGAGAAGTCACTAAACACGCTGCCACTGCAGCAAACGGAGCAGCCAGTCACAGAGGTGGGCTGGTCCTGAATTTGGGAACGGTGTTCAGCAGTCATTGGGGAGTAAATGAGGCAGAAAGTGAGTTAGCCAGGCAACTGCAGGGCTGGGAGCACAATCAGGTGTGGGAGCTGCAGGGGAAGCAAAGGCGAGCAGAACCAGAGAGCCAGCATTGACATCTGCAAGGTAAAATATGTTTGCAACTACAACAGAGATCTCCCTGGCAGAAGGGGCTGCTGTTGCATAAACTGCTCCCGTGAAGGTCTTTGGCACAGCAGTGAGTGTGTGTGTGTGTGCATACTGCTTCTTCAGTAAACTGAGCAAAGAAATCAGGATACATATCAAATTAACCAGTTTCAATGGACATGCCATTTTTCTTCATAGATTAGAATTTCTCCCATCTCTGTTTCTATTTGCTGGCAGCTAAAAAAATGCTATTCCATTCCCTCATTTGTATTTTTGAAATCAGGGCTCTGAGATCTCCTTGCCACTCTTAGCAGCCCTGAGCCCAGTGAGGAAATCTTAGTGGGTTACTGCTTTGTTCCACAACACCCTGCAAGAAAAGCTGCCAGCCAAATGTCCCCAGCCAAATGCAAAATACATTATTTATGAAATTAGAGCAAGGAACCTTTTTGTATGCCTCTTTTATTAAATAATTCCAAACGACTCTGTTGCACAATTACAGCATCTGAACTTTGCTTTTTAAATGTTGCCATGTGTAATCTCCACTATGTGTATTTGCACTTGAAATAGTAATCTGAAGGCAACAGAGTCTGTAATAAGTGGAATTATTAATAAACTCTATTCCAGGTCCTACCACTAAGAAACATACCCTAGGGCCCTGCATAAGGTGATATTCTTGCTTTAATATTAAGATTAATTTTATATTTCTTCAAGATTTTCTTGCAAAAAGTTACCAAAACAGACAAACATTTCCACAGAAAAAGAAAATAATTCAAAGACAGCCATTTAGAATTAAAACTTCTTCCTCAGTCTCCAGAAACAGAAAAAAATTGGGCAAACTACGACCTACAGGACCAGTGATGTTCAGCACAGATCACTTCTCCACAGGGGAGGAATTCCTCATGGTGTGTGCTGGGCACGAGATTACACCTGAGCTTGTGCAAAGGAACCTGTGAAGGAAAGAGGCAAAAATGCAAAGGCAATAAAGAAAATGTCTGGTCAGCCCATACCACCATCATCAAGGGAGGGTTCTGAGCTGCTCCTGGAATTGGTAATGGGGCACTTCCATGGCTCAACAACCTGTGCAAATCTGGCTCAAGCTGATAATGATCAAACCTAATTACAATCTGACAGCCCTCAGTGGCTTATACAGTGCTTAAGATTTTATCACGAGTCTCATGATATTTAGTGTTCTTCTTAAGCCCTAATTCCTTATGTCAAGCAATTACCCAAGGTTCTCCACTTCCAATAAAAATGGAGTTTCCATGCCATGAGCTTGGAACAAAGCTTCAAACATGACCTAAATGGAATCTAATGGCTTCTAAACTTTTTTTTTTTTATTTAAATATATACATTTTAAATTCTGCTGGGTCCGTTTGCAAGCTTTAGAGCTGGGGACAGATGGATACAGACATCTTCAACACAAGTGTTGGATGAGAACAAGCAGCTCCAGCACAGAGATCATTACACTGTCAAACACCAAGAGTAGAGCCCCTATCACTGAGTAAGGGAAATAACAGGCTTTAAACCAATGTCACTGCTTAAAACTACAGCAAAATAAATCACTTGCACAGCCAATTACTTCAGTTTTCTACGCCTTTGCAACACTGGGTGCCTTGCTAGAAGAGAACAGCTCTCCTCCAACACTGCTGCCTGTCTCTTTGAAGCAGCTTCTGCTGTGTCCCACACTCAAACAGCTTTGACTCAGGAGAAACCTGGGTGAGAGCAGGGCAGAGATGAGCTGTTCCACACTGGCTTTTGGCTGAGTTCTTCCCCAGTGTGTAAGAAATCCCTTCTGGCTGGGAGCAGAGGCCAGCTGGCCCCTGTGCAGCAATCCTGGCTGGCACCAAGAGCACACACATCTTGAGATAATTCACCAGAACCCATTTGTGAGCCTGGCATGTCTATGCCAGAAGCAGAGTCACCCCAGTCTGGGTCCTCAGTTCCACCACAAACTCTGCCAGGAGATTGTTTGGTCTGTGTCAGGTGTCAGCACCATCCCAAGGCACTGAGCTTTCCCACAGAACATCACCTGTGGGAGGTGTCCTACTTGTGTCTGCTGCCTGCTCACACTGTGTGACACCCTTCACTTCATTAAATGGGAAAGATAATTCCTCATTCAGTTCTCCAGAGGGGTTTAGTGACTCTTTATCAGAAATCCTCTCTTTCCTGGGTTAAACTTCTGCTGTTCCTCTCTTATGCTGGGCTGACATGAAAGCTTGAGATCAACTGCACCCAGAAAACAGATATTCAGCTAAAAATCTCTCAATTTTGTTTCTGTAAAACAGTTCTTGCCTTCCTAACTTACCTGTCCAATCCAAACACAACACAGGAGTCCAGAAAATTTACCTACTTACTCCATTTTTCTTCCAGATTATACTTAGAAGACACAAATGTAGAGAATTCAAATTACATAGCTCAGAAGGAAAATTAGACACACATGACTTGTAAATTGAGATGTCCCTGGCCTTGGACCAGGGAAGCCTCTAAGTCCATCACATCAAACCAGCAGGCAAGAATTTTGATAATGCAATGAGAAAGCTGGTAAAGCTTCAATCCCTGATCTGCTGCCACAGCCAAAAGGGTGAATATTCACTGCAACTCTTCTGTCTTCATTCTGCCCATTTTGGACTTGATTCCTAAAGGAGCCTCAAATCTGCATAATGTAAACTGAAACACTTCAGACACTGTGGACAGCTGACCTTTAGAAAAACTGATTCTATTTCAATAATGTGTAAGAAATTATGCACTGCTACCCCACATAGTTTAGGTTTTATAAGGACAGCAGGGATGCTCCAAGGCTTCCCTTTTTTCCCATGGATTTCCATGACTCTGAGAAAAGTAATATATTTGCTCAACTGAAGTGGGATTACGATTTGAGAAGGTGATGTCCTGATCCCATTTTTTCCCAACTCACAGTGAAAATTCACAATTAGACATCCACTAACCTCAAGGCAACTGTTGGAAGGTCTTTTGTATGGAAAACCACGATGGAGCACCTGTGATTTAAGTGACCCCAGCACTGGCCATGGAGAGCCTGCCCACAACCCTAACTAAGGCTTTACTCCCCCTCTACACAGACCTCCAGTGGGCCAAAGCCTTTTCCACATGAAAAATACTGAACTAATATCATTTACAGCATGATTTTAAGCTCATTTGAAGGCCTGCAAAGCCAGGTGAAGGCATGGTTATTTTAACAGTAAAGTTGCAAATCTCAGTTTAGCCTCAGCTTACTGAAGGCTTTTGAAAGTTAAATCTATATAAGCCAGTTCTAATCTCAAAGATGTTTCTGATAAGGGCCTGTACCAGCTTAAGAGAGTAGGGAAAAATAAATCAATTTAAAGTGAGACTTGTTCAGTGATCATGTACATCTCAAAACTGTGACTGGAGGGACTTTGGTCTATTGACAGTAATCACACACTTTAGCACAAGCCCAACATCATCTCTTCATTCACCAGACAAATAAAATTCCATGTTGGAAAACAGTAATGACAACAGTTAATATTTTCGGTAATAAGTTATCCTCACAGAGAGCACTTGACCTTCATTGTAATTTCCACACAGCTTGCAGTAAACCACCTGAGTGTGTATAAAATGTAATGAATAAAGATATATTAAAAACGATAGAATGTTATTAAAGTAGGTCACAATTCAAACAGCACAATTACTGAAAAAACAATGTTTGAAACTACATCACTCCCAATCCTTCTCACACTGGATGAGCTGCTCTATAATTTATTTTGCCTAACAACAGCTTCTGTCCATATTGTCTCTCTTTGTCCCCAAAGACTCGATTAATGCAGCCCTCTGTGCCACATGACAGCACAATGCCCACACGAGGCAGGAAATGTCACAGATCACAGCTTTACACCTGGCCAACACAATACAGTCATCAAATTCCTCCATGCAGTGGAAACATTTGTTGTGATTTTGGGGGTCAAGCTACAAGAGGCAGAGGGAATGGGCACTTTATTTACATGGGGGGGTCCCTAAACACGTTCACTTTGTTTAGGAGGGACAAAACCCAGCCTTACACAGATACCTAAGAAGCCTTGGACCAAAGGCATTGGTATTTTAAAAGATGAGAAAAAATTGTTTCCTCTGAGGCTTTTGGATAACGATCCTGATTCCTTTTGACCCTGAACATTATATTCCACATATTCTGAACATTCCTGGAAAGCTCAGAGTTGGGTTTTTGATTCACATCCTGAGAGGAGATGAGCATAGTTAAGATCCACCTGTAAGTTAAAGCAAGTCTGGCAGTCACAGAGTGGTGAGACTCCCCAGCACTCCCTGTGAAATCCCACAAATCCTGTAGGAAATGCACCAGAGCAGGTCAGAGTGGTCAGCTCTTTAATTTTTACCAGGAATTCAGGACGAGTGGATGTGGATATTGGCTTTACCCATCATTGCATAGACCACAAAACAACCTAAACTGTCCACAAAGACACAAAAACGTAGAAAGAAAAATCCTTGCATACAAAATGCATCACTTGATACATTATGAATATTTTGAGAGGGTTTTTTTAGATTATTGACACTGATGTTACCATGAGAGTTTTGGGTGAAATTCCTATATGAACAGCGAAAATCTTTGCTACGAGGAGAGCATTAACCCTGTTATCTTTTCACTATTTGTGTTACACATGAGTATCAGTGGGTTAGAAACACAGCCTACCTATACAGGACCTTGCAGGAAAACAAAATCTCAGGACAGGTTTTCCTGTAGAAAAAGAAAGGGGGAAGAAAAGTATCTACTACTACATTGCTCTTTTTGTTAACAAAATTATACAGTAAAGTCTGGATGCATATCTAATTGTATCTCCCAGCATCTGCCACTGCTTCATGACCTCTAAGATAGTCTGCAAGCACATTGATAAACAGATTAAAAGGTAACTCTGTGTACAGAGCAATCCTCTGAGTTCCCAGAACAATATCTGACTGAATCACACCAAACACACCATCCCTGAACCTCCAAAAGAAGAGGAAGCTCCTTCTCCCCCCAGAAGCAAACTGCCATCCTACTGTTTTCCTTTCCTGAATACCAAAAAGCACAACTATAAAAACACATTTGTAACCAGGCACTGATTTTTTACAGAGAAGCCTGTTTGCTTGTTTGCTCCAGAAAGGGTTCAAGTTTAGATAGCTAAGTGGAAAATCGTGATTATAAAGAAGAAAATATTTTATGCATCAACTCCTTCCCCCAGAAATGCCAGTTTCAATAAGATTTATCCCATTTCCTATTGACAGATGGTTCTCCCACCCATTAGTCCTCATGAAACAGGGAAGAAGCCCAGCAGCCTGGTGCTTAGGGAAGGAGAGAAATATGCCCATGGCAGGAGGCTGGAATGAGTTGATCTTAAAGGACCCTCCCAACCCAAACCATTCTGTGATTCTATGCCACAGCCAGTTGAACTGTAGGGAATCTTCTCCACATGAAGATCTTTTAAATTGGAATTGGGCTTTGATGTGCAGTGCCGAGTATTGGGACTTCCTTCGGACTTAGCTGCTCGGGGTGAAGAAATCCCGTGGAATTGGCAGGCAGGTGTGCCCAGAGAGCCCTGACCCTGTGGGAGGAAAGCAGATTGACCAAAGCAACTCATCCTGAAGGAAGGCAAAGCATTCACTTCATCCTCATGAAGAAGTGAAAGCTCAGACTTTCAAATGAGATGTAAAATAGAGCCCTGACCATTCATCGTCATTAAAGATCCCATGAAAATTCCCACAAGAGCAAAAATGTTAACTAACATGTCCTGGCCAATATCCAACTCGGATAATTGCATTCTGCTTCCTAAATTCCCCTTGCAGTTTCAATTGGATTAGTTTTTCTTCATTTCTCTTCCCTAAACCCCTCCTGCATAATGTTTCCAGCCTGGAATGGCTGCTGTATTCCACTCCAGAGGTGTGTGAATTATCAGTGCTGGGCAATCCCAACATATATTTTGGATATATTAGTCAGGGAAAACACTCTCTGAGCTGGAGTAATCCCTTCACCTCTCACTGAGGAACATTTAACTTTACAAATGAGAACTCCCTCTGATGTTAGTAAGATTTTTTTTTTCCTCCTTTTTTTTTCTAAAATATTGCTCTGCAAGGAATGGTATCAAACCAGCCTCCTACCAGTTAGGAAAGTCCTTTGCTGGGCCATATCCTCAGCTTGAGGAATCAGCTGCACTTGCTTTGACTTCAGTAGGGCTCTGCTACATTAAAACAGGAGTAAATATTCACATAGTGTTTTTTTCACTAAGTCACTCATGTTTAAATGTTGGAAGAATCAAAGGAGTTGGCTGTTGAATGCATCAATCTGTGGTTATAAAAGAGGAATATCAGAATGTATTCTCATCCCTTTTAACTGGCTTGCAAATCTTCATGTTATTTTAAAGGGAAGTTGGAGGTTCTTTAACTTGGCATACTGATGAAAAATGAAAGTGCTGTGAAATATGAATCTCCTGTTGTGTGCTATGTGTATTCTACTGTAAATACTCACAATAGTGTAGAGGCAAACTGAAAAGTCCTGACCCAGTGCATTTTATGAAACAGGAGGAGCAAAGGTGATTTATGTGCATAAAAGCAAAAACTGACAAGCCTTTGATTTTCTTGCAGAACAATCCCAAAATGATTGTCAAGACTGCTTAGGTTTTTTGCCCTCTGCACTTCCTGTAATAGGACCATTTTATCCAACATGCTGTTTTATAGACACTGTGTATAGGGTCATTTCCACCTGCTATCCAGGTTACTCAAAAGAATACTTCTCATTCCCCCTTCCAAGAGCTCTTAGCAGCAGTTGAGATTGGCTTGTTTTCACTTGCAGCCTGCTCCTGCATCTCTGGTTAAGCATAAACCCACAAATACAGCACTTCTTTAGAGCTCTGAAAGCAGGAGGACATCCTTAAAAATCCGAGAGAGCAGTTGTAGACAGGCTGCAGTCAGGAAAATGGGGAACACAGGGAACACACCCACTCTGGGATTTTCTCCTGAATATCCCAACCCTCCTCTCCTTTTTCCCTTGGAGGTGTCACTGCAAAGGGATCTCTATTTGTCAGCTCCACGCTGGGCTGGCTGCAACATCATGCTTAATTCCCTTGATAAAGTGTGGATGGAACAGGGGGTTGGGAAACCTCCAACAGCATCCTACTTCTGCGGCAAACATGCCTAGGGAAGGGCATGGAATTGAGTGAGGAAATTAAAGGTACCAGAGGGTGAATACCAGGCACCAGCACGACTGAGGCTCACCTGATGAGCACAGATGATCTGCAAAGGGATTTTAGGTCAGCTCAGACGGTTAAAGAAGCACAGACCATGTTCCTGATCTGCAGCACACACATGAGTTTGATAAGGGGAGAGCTGATCACCAGAAATCACTGGCATATTTTTCTCATCTTCTGCAGTTCTGGGCACCAGCCTGGACTCCAGCTCAGCTCCTTTTGCACACAGCTGACATCCACATGGGAAATGACACCCATCCTCCACCACAGAATCCTCTGTTCCCATGGTTTTGCTCCAGTAGAGAAATGGGTTTGAGCTGGAGAATTTTGACGTTTGCATCCTTATGATAAGTAGTTTCAAGATTATATGGCATTTACAGCAAACACAGGATGGAAACTTTAGTCCTCCCACTGAAATAGAACTTCAAAAGTGTACAACTGTTCATCCATTGCCTTGGTTTCATGAAAAGACTGGAGTAAGATGTTTCTTTCAGCCACTCCTTCCTTCCCACTCTGATTTCTTTTTAAGATTACCCTGTGTGGAGTGGAAACATTTGCACTTGTGTGCTCTGAAACAGCCACTGCCATGACAATCAAAAAAAATTAGCATACAGGAACTACAGAAACTTGGGATTAGCAAGATCTAAAAATGGATGGACTTCCCTATCCTCCTCTCTGCATCTTGAGGAACCCTTCCAAAAACCTGACTGGGAACATTTTAATTCTCTGTCAGCTCTCTGGAGAAAATCATTAGAGAGGCAAAATTAGAGAGCAGTGGGTGTCACTCTGCAGTAAGTGTCTGTCAGTCAGGCAGGCATCACCCCACAGTCACCCCCAGCATTCTCATCCTCCAATCCAGAAAAAAAGGCGCTGGGCATGGAGAGCTTGCTTGGAGCACTGCTTGAGTGATCAGGCCAAATCTGTAATCAGCCAGTCAATGGCACAATAGCTTAATTCTTTATTTATTAGTCTGTCTCCCCTCTCTGGTTCAAGCAGTTTATACACTTAATTCAATTTTAAGAGCTGTGTGTTTGTTTACTAGAGCAAACAAAAACCAGTCATGAAGAGCTGTAGTAAAAGAGAAGTAACCAACCTGCTTGTCTTCTGCTCAAAATTAATTTTTTAGCACCAAATATTGACATTAGAAGCTTAGTTCCATGTCTGCTTTTCACACCTGCCAAGCCCACACCAGAGAATTTGCTGTGAAATCACTGAAGGATAGGTGCTGACCTGTGCTTTCAGCATGACAACCCAAAGAAACCATCTAAAACCTAGTGGGGTTCCTCAGAGCAAACCTCAATCAATCAATTTGCCAACACCATCAACCTCAGGGATCTTCTTTCCCTTTTATCTCTAGTCTTCCTTGACTTGCAGCATCAGAGATAGAGTAAACCATACACAGAGGAGAATGATGGTATCATCTACCACTGCACCCTGCTTGCTGAAGGAAAGGTATTAAAGCTGGAGACTTCTCTGCCAATTGAAGGGAAAAGGAAGGAAAGGGGAAATATA
Source organism: Sitta carolinensis (assembly GCA_032173965.1). Lineage (NCBI taxonomy): Eukaryota > Metazoa > Chordata > Aves > Passeriformes > Sittidae > Sitta > Sitta carolinensis. Next base: position 27,498,053 of record CM063289.1, read on the forward strand.
GAAACAAAAAGCCAGAAAAACCTGTTGCAAAAAAAAAAAAAAAATCATCACAAATAAAGCCTTGGGTTTAAAGCTTTGCTTCTTTGGAATTTGGGTTTAGATTTACCACACACATGAACATCTACAAGCAGTCTAACACCACAATTAAAAAAGCACAATCAATTCAGTCCAGATTCCTTAAACCCAACATAATCACTTCCCACAGAACTACTGAAGTCCAGTGAAAACGTAGCTGCAGCATTAGAGGGTTATTTGCTCCAAGGACCTTTTTAATATGGCTGTATTGTAATACTGCAGTGCAAGAGCCTCTACAGTCATAAAAAAGAAATTTAGCTCAGAAACACAACTTATGGGCAATGAAAAACATATTTGCTTCAATTTGTCATGATTTAATAATAGCATTATTTAACATGATCCGTTAAAACAACCAGCCTCAGAAGACACAGCAGTGCACTTCTTCTCATGAGACTCCGAGGGCACTGAAATGAAATCCATTCTGCAAACCAAACATTCAAAGCAACCAGCACCACTAGAAAGACCATATTTAAAAGGGAGAGAAACATTTAGTGACTGACCAGAAAAAGAGAACCCCTCTCTATATCCCCAGACACGCACATTTTACTTTGAAGCTGCTATGTATTTCACTGGCAAGGAAAATAATAGTCTTCCCCTGAAAGTAACATATTTGTCATTACACTTTCATTTCCATTCAAAATCAAGAACACACTGAATTTGCACACATGGGGAAGCAGCTACCAAGATCTGGGTGTATTCTGTATCACATCACTAGTCAAACCCCATATATCCTCACATAATTATTTTCCTACAAGGTTATGCCTAATTGGTCACTAACCTCCCTGATTAATCATCTACACTACAAGAAGGCGTCGAGAAAAAGGCAGAAGGGCATCAAAATATTTATTCGGGCTGTAAATATTAAACCAAGAGGGGACAGCTGGTTCAAGTTGCCCCTTCCCGGCTGGCACGCAGAGGTGGATGGCGAGAAAACCCTGCTCGAGAGTCTCGCACACACAGACACACACACACACACACACACACACACAAATAAGAAAGGAAGCGGTGCCTCACGTTCGTTCCCAGCACGGCTCGGAGATGCTCACTACGGCTCTAAGTTGCCCGTGGCCGGCTCTGGAAGTGTTAAATCCCCGCGCACGGCCCCGAAGCGCGGCTCCTGCGGGCGAGCCGCCGCTCGCATCCCCGCTCGCACGTCCCAGCCGCGCGGCGCTGGCCGGCAGACGAGGCGGCACCGCGCTGCCCGAGCATCCCTCCCCGCCTCCTGGCCGGCTCCGCCGCGCCAGCGCCTCCCTCCCGGCGGAAAAACTTTGCGCTCAACTCCGCCGCGCTCCGCGGGGCGCCGGCACCCGCTCTGCGCACGGCGGCGGCACCGGGGCGGCCGCGGGCGGCTCCCCCCGCGCAGCCCCGCCGCCTCCTCCTACCTGCAGCCGGCGCCGCTCCCGCAGCGCCCCGCTCATCCTCATCCTCCTGCTCCGGCGGCGGGCGGGATGCGCGCCCCGGTGCCTCGCTGGCTGCGGCGCGCTGCCGGCGCGGAGCCTGCGCGGGCGGAGGCGGCTCCGGGCCCGCGGCGGCAGCGCCGGTGCCCTGCAGCCCCGGTGCCCTGCAGCCCCCGCGCTACCGCATCCCCCCAATAGCGGCGAGCGGGAGCCCCCGCCCCGCCCGGGCCGCGGGCAGGGGGCGGTGCCCGGCGGGGATCCCCCTCCGGCAGCTCCGGGCCCCCTCCGGTAGCTCTGGGCTCAGACTCCTTCTCCGTCCTCCTCTACTCCCCCTCTGCGAGGGGACGCGGCTTCCAACCCGCTGCCCTCCCGCTAGAACCCCCCGGTCCCCCGGCCGCATCTCTTACCGTGGCCCGGCTCTCCCTTGTGCCCGTTCCTCCTGCGGCAGGCGGCCGAGGAAGCCCCTCCAGCGCCGGGGGCTGCAGCGAGGCTGTGCCGCTCATCTATCGAGGCTGTGCCGCTCATCACTCGGGGCTGTGCCGCTCATCACTCGGGGCTGTGCCGCTCATCACTCGGGGCTGTGCCGCTCATCACCCGGGGCAGTGCCGCTCATCACCCGGGGCAGTGCCGCTCATCACCCGGGGCAGTGCCGCTCATCACCCGGGGCAGTGCCGCTCATCACTCGGGGCTGTGCCGCTCATCACCCGGGGCTGTGCCGCTCATGGCTCCCGGTTCACGGCCGGGGGGCTGCAGCCGCCAGCGGCCCCTGGGGAAGGGACACCTGAGCCCTGGGCCAGGTGATCAGGCTGGGACATTCACGGGCGCTGGGGCAGCGTGGGTTGGTCACTCACATGCAGAGAATGCGCCTAGAGGCGTTCTGGGCCCAGCGGGTTGTGGCATCACCCTTCTGTCCCATGCTGCCTTCTCTTCCTTGGGACTCTGCCTGGCTATCCCACAGGAGGGTCGTTCCTGCCTGCCGTCTCCCCTGTGCAGGAAGGTGTCTGCTCCTGATGCTTGAAAACGGACTTTGAAGGCAGAAGTACTTTTGAGTGACAGCTTATAGCCACGGTAGATCCAACTTGCCTCTGCTCACAGATGGAGGTTAAGTGTTCCTCTGGCAAGCTCTGACCTTAGCCGGCTGTGTCAGTAGGTGCCTGGCCTGCTGGGCAGTGCTCAGGAAGGAGAATTACAGGCTGTGCACAGATATATTTCTTGCTCTTCCTTGTCCACTCTTTCACTGGGATGTCACCAAACAGCAAAATTAATCCCTGGCCAGGAAGAAATCCGCGCGTGAGCTCGCAAATCACAGCAGTGAGACAGCAATTAAAGTTTCCGTCTAATTCTAGGAGATCAAGCTTGTAATAGCTAGAGAATGAGACTTAAGCTGCTTTACATATTCCTTCATATGTAAGATCATTAAGGCATCTGTGGTTACTGCACCTCATGGCCAGAGGGAGCCTTGTTGGAGGTGTTAATAGTTGCAAAACTCGGTGGCTGTGGGCATGTGCCGTGTGACAGGATGTTAACCTTTTGTCACTGTGACCTGACACATTTGACTAAACCACTTTTTCTGGCCCCAATCTCTTACCTGCTCTTCTGTGTCACATATTTATTGCAGGAGTAACAGCTTTTCCTGCGTAATGGGCTTCTTCAATGCAAGCCCTCAGCTGCTTGGTAATGGCTGCCTCAGACATTTCGTTATCCTTAACTTGTGGGTGAAAAAGATGAATAAAGCTGTCAAATATCCTATTGATTATGTGATTGAGATGTACCCTGACTGCCCTTCTAACACCGGGTTTCTTCCATTCACTTTCTTTCCTGGGTTTGGATGAGGATGGCAAGAGGAGCCAGACCTCCAAAACAGCATTGAACCTGCAGTCTGTCAGCCCAGCCTGTTCCCACCACATCTGTGTGAGGAATAAACTCTTGGCAAAAATATATGTCAAACCTTAGGCCCTGTATCTTTCTGGTGTTGAGTTATGGTGTCTCTGATTTCTAGACCCCAGTAGTTTCCTTCTTCACGTCTTCTTGCCTGAATTTGGAGAGCAGAGTTTGGTGGATCTGCCAGGTTCACACGTAACAATGAATAAAGCCGCTGTTGTGGGCTTGTGATCCTGATGCCAAGTGAGATGTCAGAGATGGGTTTGTTTCCAACTCCAGTACAGATTCTTCCCTGCTTTTAGCAAAAATACTTGCCAAAGATTAGGCAGGAAGATCAGTTGGGTTGAAGAGGTTGCTGTTGGTATGTTTGACTCCCTGGGCTTTGGGAATGCTCTCAGCTCTCGTAGAAAGGGCATTAATGATGCATTAAGAGCATGGATGTACAAATCCTTCTCTGCAGCCCCATCCAAACAAAGAGATACAGTACGGGGGATGCTTGCAAAAGATCACTGAAAGAAATCTCTATGCAAGTGACATTAATTTCCATTCCTTAAGCGCAGATGTGTGAGCAGAAAAGCCACATAAGTGCCCGTGAATGCCAGTGTGCTGGAGAGCTCCCGCAGAGCCGCGGAGCTCCAGGGCCTCGGAGTCAGCTGGGAAGCAGAGAGCCACAAACAGCTGGGCCAGCAAAGGAGCAAGCCCCGGGAGAGGGAGCAGGAGGCGAAGATGCTGCAGTGCACAACTGCAGTGAGGGACTGATTATCCTCATCTCGGAACAGGCTGAGTTTGAAATGGAAATGAGGAGGAGATTTCCCTGCCACAGTACCCAGCAGCTACAGCAGTCGCTGCTCTAAGACAACAGGGGAGCAGGCAGCACGCCGCGGGTACCTTTGTTTCACCATTATTCAGCTCATCTCAGAGCCCTCCTTTAATTGTTACTCAAAAAGTTTCGTACAGGAATGGAACACAAACAAAAAACTACTTCTGCTTTCACATCTTGACGTTGATATTGAGGTCTTTGTGCGTGTGGAGGCTTCAGCTTGTGTACTCAAAGCAGAGCAAATTAGCAGCTCTTTACATAAGTCTCATCCTTCTGGGCTTGGAAACAAAACACCGCCTGTGATGCCATTCGAGGGGCTCCGGAGCCAGGAATTCCAAAGGCATCTGAGCTGAAGGAAGTACACAGCTTCACAGAAGCACAGAGCCAATGCTTGGGGTTGGAAGGGACCTTAGAGATGTCCTCATTCCACCCCCTGCCATGGGCGGGTTGTCTCTCCCATAAAATGTGTCTGAGAACAGCATCTACTGTTCTAGAATGGAAATTAATGTCACTACTCAGCCTAAAATTCCTCTGAGGAAACCAAACCCACCTTCACTGGTGTACTTCAGTTCTCCTCCAAACCTTCAAAACTTCCAAATGCAGAACTTCCAGGCGAGGATCAACACAAACATTTCACAAACTTTTGTCTCTGCCCAAAAGAGGGGTTTGATTTGTCTTGTCATCATCCTTCATCACTGCTTCAGGATTTGTTTCCTTCTTTTTTATGACTTTAGGATAAACTCCTGGCTTTCTCAAGTAGGATATGCATCTTCTGGTGGCACCTAAAAAAAACCCAAAAAAAGCAAAACAGAAACCTCAGGTCTCTGTTCTAGTCATGGCATAGGTACTTAATTAAATACAAGCCCAGGAGTACCAAGAGTCTCTATTCTGAGATAAATGTTCTGAATTTTATACTGCAGTGTTTTTACTTCAGCACTTCCTATCCATGGATCTTGTGGAGCTTCATCCAGGTGTCATTACCCCTGTTTTGTCAGACAGTTGAAGTGAGCAGCTGCTGTGTCACCAGTGGCACTGTCTGCAGGTAGATCAAGTACTTTGACCCGATTTTGTGTCTTTCAGACTCACACAGATCCATACAGAGATGCCTACAGTAAGTTAAAAAGGAGTTCTGAGATACTTCCCACTACAATGCATTGCATAACTGAACATCCACTGCATGCACTAAATTCCAATCTTTAGATTAATATTCAGGGGTAAACATTAGTCTGGATCTACAATCCCGATATACATGCAATATACATGCCCAAACCCTTCATCCACTGAAAGAATAATTCCATATTTTTATGCAGCAGTCACCTCCAAAAAAAAAATAAAACTGCTCTCCAAGACAGAAGTCAGCAAATAAGACTAATAGTAATTGCACTATTTCTTCCTTAAAATGTATTCCTCCATAAATTTCTCTAGAGGAAAACATAGAAGATGCCTTTTGATTGCCTTGTGTTCCCATTCTAAAGCATTTGAGAGATCAAACTTGAGTAGTTTAAATATGAATTTAAAAAATTAACTTAAAAATTGAGATTCACATTGCCAAATATTATGTTGGGACATATTTGTACCAGTAGCAATACTGTAGCCATCCATGCAGGAAACAAAAGCAATACACATTTCTCCAGTCACAAATAAACTAATTTCTAAACCCAGCTATTTCCAGAGTGGAGTTTATATGCTATTCATAAAAATAGAAGGATTGATGGTGGCTTGAGGGGAATTCATACTTAAAACTGGTTTAACAATAAATTAGTGCAAAACATACAGAATGTGTGTAGGGCTATTTTTACAGAAATAAAGATGCTAAATTCATCCAGAAAATTGCTCTGTGAATTATTCACTTAGTCCTGTCAGTTCCTGAACCTTTATGAAGGTTCTGTGGAAAGCAGGGGAAAAAATCAAGCATATGCAAAGCAAAACAGCATCAAAAGTCAGAGAAGTCTCCAAGGGAGATGAACTTCAATGCCATAGTAGGGTAAACAACTGGAATTATTTACAATATAACATTATCATTTGCAATGCTATTTTATTCATTATTTAATCACACACTGAGTCTCACTTGCAGCCCGTGGTAGATGACAGAGCCATTTTGTTCTGTCTTTCACCTCCCATGTCTATGTGAAACTGAGAGGGTTTATCCAACATTTGGATACATCACAGGAGTTACTGCTCCTGCCTATTCAAAACACACCCCTTTCCCTCCAGCTGCTCAGGGGCACTCGGATCTCAGGGTTACAAGACTTCAGGAGCTGAAAACAGGCTCAAGATGATGAATTTCCTGTAAGTGGGCCCAGCTTTCACTGTGTGTTGCTATTTTTGTTATGGTCTCCTGTTGAAGACGTCTCCAATATTCCAGCTAGATTGCAGGAATCTCACTGTTTCCTTCACAATTTGCATAACCACGTGTCAATCAAGGGCTAAGCTTAAGCACTTCTTCTCTTAATCCCCTAATTCGCAGGGGTGCAGAGGGGGGGCTCCGTTCAGCAGTGGAAATCAGCCAAAGGCGGATACTGCCAGGATTAACCTAAGCCAACTGCTACAACTATTCAATTTGGAGACTAAGGATGATAAAACCTATTTTCCCAGTCAATCAATCATTGTGATCGACTTGCAAAAGAAAATTTTAAAAAATCAGTGAAAGTTAATGAAATCAGCAGAATTATGTCAAATGACAGTGCTGAGAAGGTCTTGTAGTAAAAACATCTCACTTTTGCTGGGAAGGGAAGTCAACAAATCATAAGAATCCTTATAATTAAGAGCTTATCAAAGCACTTTATCCCATCAAGCACTACCTTACAGATACCAGGTATTACTTTCCTTAACACTTAAGGAAATTAAGAGATTGAGGATGCTTGAAACATCACAAGGAGCGAGCCAGGAGCGGAAGGTGACATACCATGGTGCATCCTAACTGATTGAGGAGGTTACCCAGGGAAACAGGAAAAAAAGAGTCAGTGCTGGCTGAAGCTGATCCCAGGCTCTGCTGTCACTGCCAGTTCCATCTGTGAGCAAATCCCAAGCACAAGACTTCTGAGCTACCCTGCTAACTACTTGTGCAGTAAACAGCATCCCACCACCAGCCCTAAGAGAACAATTACATGCTCCGTCTCCTTTCCTTCCTTTTGGATTGTCTCAAATAATAAAGGTGTTTGCAAATATTGTCTCACTAAGAACAAGGACCTTCAGCTGGTGATTGCTGAAAATGAGGGTTTTGCACTGGAACAGTGAGCAAACCTTGCTAACAAATGCAGAGCTGCAGGCTGTGAAGAGCCCTCTGTCGCGTTGCGGGGCATGTCATACTCAGTTTGACTTCCCTTGCCAAACTCATTTGATCCTGGTTTCTGTGCAGCCTAATGAAAACAGGATTGGCTTCATTTACTGTAGGTGATTTCTTAATAGCTGCTTCACGTTCCTCTAATAACCCATTGCCACCTTCCTCATCCAGGGTGTGCACGGAGCCAGCCGAGCTCTGACACTGACAAATGCCTGGTTTTGATCACCTGAGGTTGTGTGAACCTATCACACACACATCAAAATCAAACACAACATAAGGGAAGCATTAATTAAATCATATCAAACACAGACTTGACAAGACTATGATTTAAGTATAAAACTGCCTGAAGAATTGTGATTCAATATTTTAGTTCATAACCCACTTTTTATATCATTGTACAGAACTGAAAAAAAAAAACTGGAACACTTTCCCCCTTCCTCCCCCTTCATCTGTTTTATTTTATCTTTCAACTCGAGCTGGCAAGTCTGTCTCAGCATCTCCCATGAAAAAAAGGTGACATAAATTGCTCAGAGAGTTGAAAGAGAAGAGAACCTTGTAAACAAGTTACCTATTTTCATTCCCTGTCCCTTAACTCCAAAGAAAGAAACATGAGCACGCCTTGCAGAGGATGCAGTTTCATCTCATTCAGACCAAGTCTGAGGATTGCTCTGTGCAACAGTTCCTGAGGTTCCTCTGAAATACTTTCTATTACCCTAACTCACCAGAATATTCCATGAAGCTAGTTGGTTGGATCCTAAGGGAACAGTGAGAGCTGACTGACCAAAGGTTTTCCTGGCTGTTAATCTGGTGCAAACACAAAGGCTTTGGACTGCTTGTCTCGAGACCCTTGTGAGATTTCTGATACTCCCTGCTCCAAGTTCAGCTGGAAGCTGGGAGTCTGTGGGGTCACAAAATTGACAAAGAATAAAAATGGAACAGATCTTCGAGTCTGACCACATTTTTCTGTTAAAAATCACAACCAGTCCTGCGGGCCATCGAGGAGGAGGCAGCTGTGGGCAGGAGCTGAGCGATGTGTGGTCCAGGAGGGCAGTGCTGGAATAGTGCCCCAGATGATGCACAGGGCAGCCCTGTGTGAGCAAACGGCACCTCCTGTGGTAATTTAAGTCCTTTCCAGCCTATCTGCCATCCTTTAATGTCAGAAAGGCTTAGGAGAATATTGAAAAGGCCACTCTGGCCTGACATTTGATGCTAGTGGAGGTCAGGGATGCAATCCCCAAGTCAGAGCCTGTTGGGAGGGCAACTCCAACTTTCCTCTAATACCTTGCAATTTCCTTTCTTTCCTTGGCTCTAAGTATACCCTCTTTCTCCCTCTTAATTTCAGGCTATGCTTTTTTGGTTTGGTGGGGTTTTTTGGCATTTCTGTTACATAACCCTCCTCTATTTGCTTCTGTGGCTTCATACATAAGAAAGAGAATTATTTTTTATCAGTGGGAACTCATCACTTCCACTTTCTGATAAACATAGCTACTCTATCTCATATTTCCACTCATATATCACTGGCACACAAAACCACCTATCAGCAGAGTCCTGGCATGGTGAAAAGACAATCTTAAACAAGAATGACATGGAAAGTTCTCCCCTAGAGTGGTAAGAACCTTCCCTGGAAACTCCAGTGCCTGCTACAAGCATGAAGCAGATCTGTTAGCTCACTTTGTAACCTTCTGCAGCAGCCACAGCCTGAGACCTTTGCAATTCCTCAGTTTATGATGAGTTTACTACCAAATAATCTTCAATGTGCTTGGATGAGACAGAGGAGGTAATTTCATTCACAGCAAGGCTTTTTTTTATTATTTATTATATTATTATTATTATTATTATTATTATTATTGAGCTGGATACATCTGAAAGAGCACAAATGTCACACATTGTTCCCATACATCCCTTCTCCTTCTTTGCCATCTGTTTCTGGGGTTGTCACTCACAGCAGTTTCTGCATTCTCTCTCCATTATTTTCTTCAAGTTGCTTCTGCAGACCCAGTTTAATATCATATTTGCAGCCTCATGTTACCCAGCATGCAAGTTAATGAAGTTGGTGTGTGCCATTTATCTTACTCCTCACTGCCTCCAAAATGTGTACTTTTGGAAATCTGATTTATTCATTACTCTTTTTGACAGATCCTGGTGCAGCTTGAAAATGCTCCACTGGACTTATCTGCATTGGCCACATTAATTTATCAGATTAATTTAACTTCTTTGAGGAGGTTTTCAGTAATAATCAGCTCTATTGTGTTCACAAAAGTAACTCAAAATGTAGAAATGTTAATTAAGATCTCCAGTTCTGATTTGGTTTATTGTTAAGATGACAGCTCTGAAATTCAGCTCTGTTTGGCTTCCCGAAGCCTGAAGAAGTTCAGAGGTCCCAGAAGCAGCAGAACATCTCAAACTCTCCTCTTTTCAAAATGTGCAGCATGTTCAGAGCTCTGCCCTCAGTCTTTCCTGCATTGTTGTAAGGACAGAGCCACATGGCAGTGACAGCATTAACAAGATAAAAGTCCCTATTTCTTGGCACAGGTACCAGAATGGAGATGAAGGCTTCCAATCAGCAGGAAAATGCACAGATAGAAGAGAGAAGAACATACAGATAAAAGAAGCAAACTAGACTAGAAGATACTAGAAATTATGCAGATTGCAAAATGAAACCTACACGCATTGCATTAAAACCCTGTAACATTTAATACTTCAAAGTTTTCCTCTTACTCTCAGTGCTGCCATCTCCAGATGCCTCCCTGAATTCCAGGTTAAAATTGGGATTGCTCTCCCAGGGATTGTCCCAATGCAAGTTGTGTTTGCAAAACTCACTCAAAATGTCTGTAGATTGTGTCCTTTCCAGGAATTTCCGGCCCCCAACGGGGAGCAAGGGCTTGGATACTCTACTTGTTGCTATGGCAGCTACTAAAACTGCTGCTTACAAGAATTTTTGAATTGCTCTCTGTATTCAACATGCTTTGAAATCAGGTTAAAAATCAACAGTTTCAGCTCTATTAAAGAGCCAATTACTGATTTCTTTAAGTTTTCCAAAATAAAAAATAATTTGACAAAAAATGTATTTAACAACCCCTTGGTGTTGAAACTAAATCACATGCAGTCTGTAAAGATTTTTTTAGTTAGAGATTTGAAGCAGCCCTTATAAAAAAATTAATTATTTATATAATTAAATTAGAATGTGCTCTTTTTCTTTATAGCTTTAGAAATGAGCAGCTGTTATAGATGTGAACCCTAGCTGGAGACAAGCTGTATGGTATGAAAATAGGTTTCTAGCATTGTATTTGTGGGTTGGAAGAGCAGCCAGGCTAGTCCCATGGGATGGTGTGCTGGACCACCAAGTGCATTTGTCACAGCCACGGGTGACAATGGCTCTGAACAATGCTCTGGGTGCACAGAGACATCTCTCCTTTTGCTGAAGCATCTCTGAAGCAATTTCATGCCCACATTATTGTATTCATTTCATTATTATGGCTGAAAAATAAAAAATAAACACTGAAATTGGTGTATTAGCCCAGATGGAGGGGCTGTCTGTCCAGGATCCTGCCCACTTCAGCCAAGACCAACCCTGCAGTTTGGAGATGCAGATGGAAAGGGAATGGTTGATGCCCAAATAAAACCTGGAGAGATGAACATGCACTAAAGAGCTTCTCCCTACAGCTGCAGAGCAGATAAAGCAGAGGGCCTGGAACAAAGGCTGTGGTGTTCAAGGAGCAGCTTTGCTTTGCATTATTCTCGGAGGGTTTTGTCTGAATTAATAAACAATGCCCAAAGGGAAGAGGTTGGAAGAGGCTTTGGCAGGATGTTAGCCCTTCCTGAGCTGGGGAGACAAGCCAGCAGCCATGCAGCAGTTATGGAATAATCTGCCCACAGGGAAGCTTCTTCTGAGCTCTCATTAGTTAGAGGTGGGGCTTTACCCTCAAGCATGAAGCACACATCTAGGAACTTTAAAAGCATTAGTAGTAAGAAATCCACTATTAGCATTGTTTCAGCTCCTTTTAATTGATCATAATGCAAATATATTTAAAATGTTTAAAGGATACTTGAATGCAGTTCCAGAAAACAGTCCTCTGTGCTGCTATCATGTTTTGATCTATTACAATGCCTGAAGAAAATTAACTCACATCTTAAATAATTCATGCATTTATTGGGTCAGAGGCTCCTTCAGACCTGATGCTCTGCCAATAGAAATGGCAGAGATACAAATGACAAATCAGACAGGAGCATTATCCATAAAGTTTGAAAGCTGGATCTAATCCCAGCCTTCTTGAAGGAAACGTGTTCTGAGGAGAAGCTGTCTTTCTGGCTTCCTCCTTGTGAAACAATGAAGGTTTTCCCTGCAGGTGCACTGCCATATTAGTTACAGGCAGAGACAGAGCTTAGGATGGTAATAACAAGAGATCATTTAAGTTACCTGGATGCAAGCAAGAGTTTAACCCAGCCACAGCCACACCAAGCCTTTCTGCAGCACCCTAAACTAGCCAGCCCTGGCTTCTAGAGCCACGGACAGGGTGATACCAACAGCTGGAAGGTGGGAATGCTGCTCCCACCAAAATCAGCCCAGCAACCCAGCTGTGTCCAGAGCTGGCTGCAACATTCCAAGTGGGGTGTCACAGAGCAGAGTGGAGGGGCAAAGCCCTTCCCTCAACCTCTGCACACTCTTTGGGTGCAGCCCAGGATACCCCCACCACCACGACAGACTCCGGGAAGAGCAGAACATGCCAGTTAAAATCCTGAGTGAACATCCTGGAAGGGAAACTTTTACTTAGTTGTTACCAGTGAATTGTCTCTGCTGGAAGCACTCCAGGGACAGCTGAATTAATTCAGCCAGGGTGTTGCTAAAGGCACGGGTAAGCAATCCATTTGGGAGAGGGGGTAATGCTGCACTACCCTGCTCAGAGATAATCAAATGTCAGCCTGGCAACTCTGCTGATAGGATCATTAAAAGATGGGCTCAATTCCACCAACACTCCCAGGATTTCCATCCTTTGTGGTGGAAACAGCTTTACCCTCACTTAGAAGAAAAGTGAATATCTGCATGTGTAAAGCTCTTTTAACCCCAAGGACTTCAGGCAATATGGGCTGGATTTATAAACAGCCCATCAGCAGGTGGCTCTGGACCTGTGATCGGTTATTGATTCTCTGGCCCTACACATACAGTGACACCTGTTAGCAGATGAGCTCAGTATGATCATGAGCACACAAAGGACAAAGGGATTGGGTGCCTTTGCTTCTCATGTGCAGGTGCTGGGTTGGCAAGAAAGGATTTTCTTGAAGAGTTACACAGACTGATGTAAGACAGATCTTCATGGGGTGCTCAATTCTGCAATCACTTGTTTTTCTGCCACTGGAAAAAAGAAGACATGTTCAAGTAATATTTGAGGTCCAAATATAAAGTGACACAAATCTGATGCTCCTAAGAAGATTTTGCCTTGGTTAGAGTTGGTTTTGTCTGAAATTGTCTTGGTTAGAATTGTGCAAAGTGTAGCCTTTTCAGACAAGAAACCAGGCCTCAATTAGAGGATTAATTGCTCCAAATTGAAGCATGAAGCTGACCAGAGAACTCCAGATCTGGGATCTGGCTTTGCCCTCGAATGTGGAACACTCACTTCCATTCAGTTAATATTTCCCATTAGGAATCAGTACACCTGGCTGCTGTTTATCATTCTTGTGGGCCTGCTGAAGCTGAAGCTTTGTCACCTGTGGCTCTCTAAGAGGGCATCAGCACCACATCAGGGGGTTGCAAGAGCACTTAAACAATGCCTGGAATACTTAAGTTTAAAAAAAAAAAAAAAAAAAAAAAAAGGCCCAAAAGACTAAACCCTGGGATTAAAGTAATTAAAAACAAAAGCAGAAGCTAATTATGTACCTAGCAGGGTTTTCTTCTTACAAAAAGGTTTCTTTAACCCAACCACTCGAACTAATCCACCTGCATACTGAATGGATTATTACTCTAAAGGGGTAAGGACAGCTTGTTCCTCACTCCTGAGAGCAAATGTGAGTTATTTTGCAGAGCAGCAGGAAAGGCACAGATCTGTTTGGCATGCACTGCACCAGCTGACTGAGAGCACGTTGGACAGCAGCTACACCCCCATAAACCAGCATTTACAAATGAAGCTTCATCAGAGGAGTAATAAATGCCACTTGCATTTCTTTTAATATATTCTCCCATTATACAGCTATCCCAGTAACCTCCCAGGAAAATGAGGAGGTCGAGGGAACAGTCAAAGCTGACAACGATGAATCTCAAAACCACAATTATTAAATATGGCAATTTGGAAAGTGAGAATTGCTGGTACAATGACAATGTGCCAGCTAGACCAAAAGAGACCATAAGGCCCCAGAATACTTGAGCATGACCATCAGCAGGGCAAAAGAGCAAAGAGAGTAAAAACTGGTCTGAGGAAATCTACACCAGTGGTGTGTTTACAGAGGAGAAGGGATGAGTAGTGTGCCAAGTGAAAATAAGTCTATAAACCAAAAAGTTAAATGAAATGTTGCATCACACACATCCTCTAGCTCCTAAATACAGATGCTGGAATCACAGAGGGCTGCTGGGCTGAGTCACTTCACAGTCTCTTGGGAGAGAATATTGCTGTATAAAACATTGGGGCTTCACACAGAAACTTAAAAATGAGGACTCCTAAGAACAGTGCAAGCACTTTACAAAAGCCACAAATGCAATGTGTAAGTGGAAAGATTTTTCGAGAAAGGCTGCAAGAATTTTCCAGCAGCTCATGACCACAGCACACAAGTGGTTCTCCTGGGAACTCCTCTGCACTGCAGTGTCTGGTGATGGTAACTCTGGATGGAAGGTGGCATTCTCAGCAGGCACCACTTGGTACTTTCAGGGATGGCTCCTGGCATTTTGATCCACCCAAGAGCACACACACATTCCTAGGAGTCAGCAGCACTGCTCTGCTATGGAAAAGCAGGAAGGGGATTAGCAGCCCCCTTTCACATTGTGTCAGCTTGTCAATTAAGAAAAGTCACCAATTTCTTTCTTGGCTGTATACCACAACAATTTACGTAAGAACAAACAAGTAAAATATGTCTAATGCTCCTTCAGCAGCCTGGAGTCCTCTAAATAAACCATCCACTTCCCCTTCCCTTTGCACAAATCCTCAGAGCAACAGGAAAAGTGAACAGGATTTATTGAAGCAGGTCCAGAAGCCCCCAGATGGCAGGAGATTGCAACAGTCATAAGAACAAAATAACACAGCTAAGTAAAAATAAAGCTTACACAGCTACTGCTAAACTTACCAACAAACTTCCCTCCCAGGCCTGAAACAAAAAAAAGAAAGGACAATTTAGCAGCAATCCAACTGGAATGCAAACCCTAAAGACAAACTCAGAGCAAGGGCCTTCTTCACATAAAACACAGCCTTTGTGTCTATTCACAGGGGAGCAGGGTAATGTGAACTCAATGTATTCTGAATTCCAGCATCTTTTCAGAAATCCAAGTGATCTGTTAAGAGTAGAGGTTCAGATGTTCTGCACATCTCACCTAGAATAATGACAAATGAGGAAATCCTGAATATAGCAAGCAAGGACAGATTTCCAGGTTAGCACAGAAATTTTGCTCCTACAGGAGCAGTAATTTCTGATGTCCACACCTGCAGAAGGAAAATTGTCAGGGAAGGGGAAGGGGCTCCCAGGCAGAGTCATCAAACGATTTTGGGTTTTTTAGTTGGAATTTAGGATAGTTCATGCTGGAAGGAACCTTCAAAGGTTCTGTATTCCAAGGTCTGTAGGACTGATTCCTGACCAGGAGCATTTGATGTTTCAGAGGGCAATACAGTGACAGTTTTTCTATTTTAGATTCTTCAGATATGCCCCACAAAATTCACTCCTTGACTGTCTTTAAAAAGACAGGGCAAGATTCACCACTGGTCATGTGTTTACTTCCATAACAGCAGGGAGACCATTGGAATAGCACATCCTAAAGTACAACCCTGTCAGTTCCAGTCCTTTCCATTGAAAAGCACTGGGGTTTTACAGCATGGCATGATGGATTGCTTTAAAAAATGCTGATTTCTCTAACCTTCAGAGGAAAAGCAGTTCCCCTTTCTCAGTGTTTCCTAGACCCTTTTGTTCAAGTAAAAATAAAAGACTTCCCAAATAAAATTTCATGTGTTTCTGCCCCAGCCTGTATCTTCAGGCCCATATTTAAAGCACATTTAATGGAAGATGTGGGAAAGCAGTTCCTGTCCTGAGTCATGGGTCTGTATTGTGAGTGTACAATCTTTTCACATTAGTAATTGTGTCTAGATAAATTCTGCTATCCCAACAGTCAGTTCTGGGGCAGGAATGGGAGGATGCTCCAAGTCTCTGGGAGTTTGGGTGAGTTTTTTCTATTTTTCACCTACAGCAAAGAAATTCTAAGCCTTCAGTGCCAATGGTGTATCAGTGCTGAAAGACTGAAATTCTAAAGTTTTCAAGGATAGAAAAGCTGTTCTGCTCCCAGCCCTGTTCTGGAGATCTGATATCAGGATATGATAGCAGCTAACCTGTATGGGTATTATTCAGCTCTTCCAGAGCTTTCCCATATTCACACACCTGGCACCACTGAATAAGCACTGAAAGTACTTACACAGCATATCTGAGCTTACATCTGTTCCTTATTCAGCCTATTATTGGCTTTAACTAAGTGAAAGGCAGAAATGAGATGTCACTTAACATGGATTCTCCTCCACTTATTCCCTTGTAGCATTATCAGGGATTCACACGTATTCAAACCCAGAAGATATGTGCTTGCTGTAGTAGATCTGACATCCTGATAAGAGATGAAACACTTAACACATCAGCCAGGATGTTTTACTGTCCAGAGTCTGAGACAATATCCAGGAGATAATTCCTTCTGCAGATTTAGAAATCTCAGTTCAAAACAATAGTTCCTAATACCTCTCATCGTTGTCGTTGAGGATGGTAAAACAAAAATCAAAACACAAACCCCACAGCCAAATCTAGAGGTGCTGGACACAAACCCAACCCACAGAGATGTTCTTTCCCTTGAACCCTTCCTGACCTCCAAGGACCAATTCAAGCAGCTTTGTTTAACACCACTGTACATCACTGCTCTTCTCCCACAGGGCATCTCTGGTTACTCCACTTTTCTGCTGAGGAGGAGGTCACTATTTCAAGCATTAATTTCCTTATCCTAACACACTATCAGAGCCAGTCAACATCCAAACTCTGGGTGAACAAACCCTTATAATTGTAAGGGGGTTTTCATTTTGTTTCATGTGTTTCTAGCTTAGTTTACACACCGGGTCACTCTTTCCCAGCCTGATGCTCACCAGCAAGCCAACAGCAGTAACTGAACTATAATCTGTGGGCCCTGAATTTTGGGGCAGCTATTTCAGACTAGCCCAGGCTGGGTTTAAGTGGACTAAGTGTCCATTAGCAGACAGATTAGGTGAACTCCTGGAGTGTCTCTTCTGACTTTGTTTCATGCTATAGAAATCCACTTTGTGCACTCCAAGAACCCCAGTGTAGTGAATGAGAGATTACCTTAAAAGCTTACTACTGACCTGAATTAAAGCATCAGAGTAAATACCTACCTGACAAGCAGAATTTCTTTTATGTGTCCAAGTACTGTTTTGACCTGATTTACAGCACTACGTAATCCAACCCCAGCAGTTCCAGTTCCCCAGCATCAGTCACTATTCACTAATGAGAGAAATATTACATTAAAGAGTTGATGAAGTGAGGTTGACAGGTAAGCAAGAAGAAAAGGATGAAATCAACTTACAGAATCAAAATCCTAGGGGCCATAAGTTACTTTTATTAAAATGCATATTACTAAGAAAGAAAGAAAATCAACATTTTAAAACAAGATTTCAAAGTAATAAACTTCCATTCTTTTTTAAACTTTATGCTGACTTTTAAGTCAGCTTTTAAGAAATTAGTGCTTCAGTGACAGCTGATCAAAGCTTCTCCCTCTGCAGTCAGGAAACAAGGCTACTACAGCTTCCCTGATGACGGATGTGTTTCCAGCACTTCCACACTCTGTTCCAATCTATCGCCTGCAACTGATTTATAGCCTTTCCAGAATGGCTTTAATATCTGTCTTTGGGTTTTGTTTAGTTATTTAGCATCCAAAATTTCATTTTATTTCTATGTATTAATAATCCTTGTAGGGGTGCTTCTTTAGCACCTTTCAGATGTGGTTTGCAAGGTAATTTACAGATACAGTCTCATTCCTGCCAGAACACCCTACCTTCTCCCTTTGGTTGGATTGCACACAGCAGTTATTCATTCCAGCTGTTGCTGGATGAACCTGGGATCACCAGTGAGCCCTCAACCCCAGAAAGACTCGTGCACACCAAGAAGCACATGCTGCAAACAGGTTATTAGAGACAAGGGAGAAAAAAGCCCCAACGATTTCTTTGGGTAAATTCTGGCATGGGTAAGAACATTTCTGTGCAGGTCTTAAGAATATACTCTAATCATAAAATCATCCCTGAGCCAGAAGGGACCCACAGGATCATCAAGTCCAACTCCTGGCCCTGGACAGGACAACCCCAGGAATACCACCATGTGCCTGAGAGCGCTGCCCAAACAGCCCCTGAGCTTGCTGTGCATGCAGAGAGCAGAGGGAGCTGTCCAAGGACAAACCGAGGGCTGTCCAAGGCTCTGGGATGTTGAGTGGATGAGGAGATGCAGCCTGGGAAGGGCACATCCCCTGCATGGAAAGGCACACAGCATGCATTGAACACCAGAGCATGCAATATAAACGAAGCCCACATGCAGGCTTTGCAAACAAAATATTCAACCACTGAGTGAGATAAGAAATAGGTGGATGCATAAGAGGATTAGGCTGTATAAAAAAGAACTCTAGCTGGAAGTGTTTCGGGGTTAAACTCCTTTCCATCTGCTTGATCCCAAGTCCCTGGGGTTAAGTTTGCTCTCTGTCACAGATGAATAAAGGTTTGTCAAGTCAGTCTTGAGCTGAGCTGAATTTCTGCAGAGTCTGAGCAAGTTTGCTCCCCACTGTTACTCCTGGGACAAAAGCAGCACACAGAAGAGCCAGGAGTGAGCAGCAGGACCCAGCAGCCCCTGAGGGAGGCACCCCTGGAAGAGCTGTCACACCAGGCACACTCCCCACTTTCACTTAGGAGTGACAGCTCAAGGGCCAGCAAAGTCACAGGGTTTTGGCCATTCAATAAATCCAGGTTTTAGAAGCAAAATTAAACCTGGAGTTAGATTCTATTTGCTATAAGTATATTAAAAAAAAAAAAAAAAAAGTTTCCATTAATCTATATGTATAAGGTTCCATTCAAACTCCATGTGTTTTTAATAAATCAAAACTATGGCACTGACATAACTGAGCAGACGCAATTTTAGCTGGAGATGTGAAAAATAAAAACCATCAAAATAAACAGCTCCTGTTTCCACTAACCAGAAAGAATCATGAAAACATCTACAGAAGTCTTGACTATCAAAGGCACAGCTAGTGAAATGCCAGGTTTTGCTTGGGTATGGAAATAGGCAGTTATAAATCTATTTTAAATGTGCATGTAATTTCAATAAGCAAAAAGAAAGCGATCCTGACAATAGTAGTGTTATTGGATTGCATTTACAACACAAATATATGCATTTCATAAACAGCAAGCAATTTGGTTTTGTGTTGAGATCTAAATTTGTCTATTGAGATTTATACTGGGAAGGTTACAGATTAAAAACGCCTGAAATACAGGGGACTGTTTATATACTTGGTACAGCATATAAGAAATCAGGAATTTTAACAGGTTTTGGTAGGTTGGGGTTTGGGTTTGTTTTGTTGTTTTAATTTTTTTTCTCAAAAGTTTCAACAATATAAAGAAGACTCTGCTAAAACCACACTAAAATGTCTGAAAATTACAAACACTGCATAGACTAATAAGCAAGGGCTACTGAAATGCATGATTTTAATATGACTGCTTGGATAAAGCAAATGTCACCTCAAAATGGCAAAGTAGAGAGGAAAATACCCAGCCTGCATACATGGCTGTTCAGACAGCTGTAATTCTTCCCAAGGAACAGCCTGAGCTCAGTTTAACACTGTCTCTAGTTTCCAGGTGTGCTGAAGCAGGGATGCATGAAGAAGGAAAGGTTGAGACCTTTCATCGAGCACAGACAGCTGGGCTAGGGATTGGCAGGACAGCCTTACACAGGGCTGGATCCCTGGGAATGGAGGGAGAACCAAGATCAGAGTCCTGCCCACACCTGCCTGGCCCAGGTGTCACATCCCCTCTGCTGCAAGAGCCTGTCCTGGAGGGGCCCTATTGCTGCCACATCCCACGGGGCTTGCTAGAAAATGAGGCTCAAACTCCCACAGGCTCCAGGTTTCTGTCTCACTTCTCATCAGCAGTTATCCCTGCTCCCTGTCCATTCTCTTGATCCTTTGGGTGGCAGAGACAGAGATCCATCCTCCTTCCCCATCAGATTTTCATGGGGAGCCATGTTTGTTGGCACCTGTTAATTAATTTCCACCTCATCCAAAATCAGCTAAATCAGTTTCAGAACACTCTGTGAAGCCAGCACAATGTGTGTGGCAAATCACAGGGCTCTCTTTCTCATCTGGAATTACTACCCAGATGTGAATGCAGAACACAGACAACCTTATCATATAACTCCTGTTGCTTATCCACTCATCTAACACTTCATGAAATGAAAGCCAGAAACATTAAAATCAAGGCACACTTTCACAGTAGACACTTGGTGCTGATTCCCTCCCATGAATACATTTTTAACTGGATTTTCTCCTCAATTTAAAATGATACCTTGCAATCAATTAAGGATAAGTAGAGGGATGCTCAATGCTCACATACCTCCTATAGTCAATTTAGACTCTGTTACTGATGCATCTTATTTTATAAGTATTTTATCACTGTTGTCAGGCACATAACTCACAGCTGATCAGGTGGCTGGTTTTCAGACTAAGAAAACCACTTCAAGCTCTTGCACACACAGAAAATGTTGGACTGTCTCATCTGATAGCAGCGTGTTCTGGGGCCATGGCAGGGTTAATGAGGCTGGTGCTGGGCTGTGGCTGCATGAACAAACTGCTGCAGGCCAAGGCAGTGCAGCAGGACAGGGAATGAACTGCTCCACATCCAGCCCTTCCCTTGGGCTGAGCTCTGCTCCATCTCTCCGTGTAGTAACTCATCCTTGTGGCCATAATCCAGGAATGTGCTGGCATGTTAGCAACGAGACCAGCTTTTGGAAAGGGGGGGGTTGTTAACAATGCTTTGAAAGGTTAAAGATCCCAGCATGCCTGGAAACGGAAAGGAAATGCTTTGAGTTAGAGAGGTGAGTGCTTGGGCCCCTCTGAAGGCTCAGCATTGTCACTGGTCCTTGTGTGAACCAAGGCTGCAGCTGGGAGGCTTGGAGCAGGACAGTGAGGTAGTGCTAGGAGAAAACAAATTATTGGGATCTTGAGGCAACCCTTTATAGAGTGACAAGAGAGGGAACAGACCCTCTGAGATCCGGACCTCAGCAGGAGCTGTTGCAGGCAGACAGAGAGTGCAAGAGAAGTCTGCTCTTACAGCTGTACTTATACCTTCCTTAGAGAAAAGGCAGCAAATCCCACGGGAATATTGCTCAGGCTGGACCTGGCTCACAAGCCACCAGGCCAGATTTGCTACACAAAGTACACTTGCACGTCTAGCTGCTATCAGGAGCAGGACACTCCAAGTGTAGCAAAGTACCAAGCACAAGAACTTGTCCTCGAGGAAAACAGAGCAAAGGTGTCTGAAGAGGAGCCAAGTGGGAGGCAAAACCTTAATTCCTGCCAGGTTACCCTGTGACAGGGCTCAGCAAGGATGAGGGTTGAGCTGGAATGAAGCCCTGAGCTCCAGGTGCCTGCAGGGAGGCCCCCGGTCAGGGCATGTCAGGACCTGTTGATGCCCTTGGGCCCTGATGATGCCTTAAGTTTTAGCTTTTATAATTTTTAGATTCTGTGCTGTTTTAGTGGGTAGTTTTAGGTTTCATATTAAGTGCTACTGAGCTCTCTTCACAGAGTACACAGACAAAGCAATTCCTTCTCTAGCTTGGTACCAGGGACAACTTTCAAGCCCAAGAACAAAACCAATGGTGAAGTGAGAAGAAAAGACAAGGAGGATAACCTGAAGCTATAATTTGACAATTAACTCCAATATGCTAATGAACCAGAACTTATAAAAGTGTGGGATCTCCTGATTGGCTGTGCATTTTGTGACCATTTCAGGGTGCCCCTTGGGTGCAGTCCAGCTGGGCTCTTGTGCTTCCCAGGTGTACCCACTGAGGCCTTTTAAAAAATCCCTACTTTATCCTTTTGCTCTGTCTGGTCTCTGTTCCAGGTCAGCCTCCAAAGGGCATCACTGACACATTGGCAATGGCCAAGCAGACATTTCCCTCGCTCCTTTCTGTGGGGATGAGTTCAGCTCCATCTTACTGAAGCACTGAGAGAAGCTCAAGTTTTTAAGAATTCTAGAACTTTTTCAAGAAGGATGGTGACATACCAGTATAATTAGCATAAACTCCACTCATCTAAATACAAGCTTTAATTAAAATCATTTAAAAACCCCTTCAAAATAATCTTTTCCTGAGGTCAATCAACATAACAGCTCTTGATCCTGACCCTACCGAGACTGGCATATTCTCCACACTCTGTTTGCAGTCCCATTGACTTTAACACTACTGCTAGCAGGAATTCCTATTAAGGCAATGAATCCCTGTCACTTTGCAGTGCTGGAAAAGACACCAGGTGCTTCTTCTTCACTGCACACTGAATAATAAAACGAGTTCTGTGCAGTTAAGCAGTCACCAGCAATATGGCAAAACTGATGCCCATCCCTCTGTTCTCATTCCAGCCTCTAACCCAACTCCTCTGTTGTTCCAGATCCCCCTCCCATTTTGTTTTTCACCTGGGCTGATCCCCAGTGAGAGTCAGTGCACGGCTGTGCCACTGTCTGTGCAAACACCAACAGGGGTGAGGTCGGGTGGAAAGGTTAAGCTGCTTAACCCTCACCTGGTGCTGAGGGAAAGCTCCCTGGAGCTGTGGCCTGGGTGACTCTATGTCATAGGTTGGCCTCACTCCCTCATGCTACTAAAGTCCAAAATGGTCTCGGTTTGCACAGAATAAACAAATCAAAAGTCCACCTTTAGCCTTAGATGTCCCTTCCCAACTTGATTTTATATTGTTAACCTGGTAGTTGAACTGGGTAGTTAAATTTTCTTAGGTAATGTATTCTGTGGGTTTTACTCTGTTACTGCATGTATTTACGTGATGTTACAGTGGGGCTTCTTGGGAGGTGTCACTGTGGAACCAAGTGCTAGCAGGGCAATTGCTTTTTATTTTCCAAAGAAAGAAAGAGAGCCTAACACAAAAATAACACTCTTTCTTTGCAGAGTAGCTTCAGTAATGAAATTAGGACTCCTAACACAGAGCTATAAAGAGTGACAAATCTCTCTTGCAATTCTTAATTTGCGTTAACCCCTTGACTCAGCGGGTCTGGAGCTGCTGACATTAAGTGCTAATGCATTTAGCATTAAACACACAGGCTAAATGCATTCGAATGATGCCATGCTAATGGAAGCGTTCAGGGCCTGTCACACAGGTCGAGGATTTGCTTTAGTTGGGTGTTTGCTACGAGCAAGGCAGAGCTTCAGCATCAAAGCCTTGTCAGAAACTTTAATGATCTTTACTTGAAGAAATTGCACGGCGCTATCGTGCATTTCATTGTTTTCTTCTCCCATTTTTACCAGCTGAAGCCTGGAGTTTGAAAGGGTGCTCTAATTAACTTTTTACCACTGGCTTGTTGATACGGAATTCATGAGGAACAAAAACTTGTTTTCTTACATCTCTGAAGAGGTACCTTTTGGATTTAGAATACAAGGAGCTTCCTGAATATTGAATACAACCTTAAGCACATTAAGGGAAGAGAGTTCTGTGGGGAATGCACTCCTTTTGGTACTTGAGCTCTTGCTAAAATATTACTCCTATAATACATTATGAAGCGTGCTGTCAAACAAAATATCCAGTTTAATACCCAGTGATACAAGTGCGGTTTGCAGCATGCAACACACTTATATAACCTCTAAATACTGTTCTTCCAATTAATAGATCTCTGTATTCTCACATATATCACTATATCAAACAAACATCCTAAAATATTCAGGCTGAGTAACTTCAGACTGTATATAACCTATAGACACAAATAGAGTAATATGACTTTGGACCCCTGCTCACACACTGTACTGGAAATGGGTGTGTTACTGGAAAAGGGAAAGGTTATCCCTTTATATTTGGGGTGGGGAGGACACTGCCAAGCTCTGGCTGGCTCCTGCAGGTCTCATCCTCTCCACTGTTGGTTATTTATCAGCATCACTATGCAAAAGAATAATACTCTGGAGAGTTTGTGTTTGCTTTCTGACTTCATGCAATTAGTCACCTAAGTTGTTAAGGAATAAGCACAAATCATCCCAGAACATGTTCAGTTTTGTCCTCTGGACTCTGGGTTGCAGGGGCAATAGAGATTTCAGTTCAGACAGAAGTTGACACCTGATTTAGAGCTGCCACACAGACAGATTAGGCAAATGTCTGTGGGAGCAAAATCCAGGGCACAGCAAATATCCTGCCTGTGACACATTATGAGGTTTGCCCAGAGCAGGAGCAGCTGAGAGCTGACAGTGGATGGCATCTGGACCTCCAGAACAAACCCCCGAATGTTTCTTGTTATTCACAGCTGACGAAGCATCACTGAGACATGCTGCTTTTGATTTCTACCTGTCAGCCTACATTCCAGCCCCTGTGATGCATCCACCTGGAAAACTCAGAGAGACAATTTTATGATGGGGGAAACAAGACAGCAACTGAATCTTTGCAAATGAGAAAGCACACGGGCTCATCTGCGTTGTTTCCTCCCAACAGCTTTCCCCATAAGCCATCCAAAGGCAGTGCCTTGAGTAACCTGACTCTGCTTTCTTCTTTAAAATGCTCTTTATGGTGAAATGCATTTCCATGCTCAATAATTCAGCACTACAGGTCCATGACAAACCTGAAGAGAAAGACACAGAGCTGGACTTGCCCAGCACTTGCACTCGCTGCCTTTGCTGCCCCAGCATCCCTCACCCCACAATCCTGTGACATCCATGGGAAGTCCATGGGGAGCAAACGAAGCTGCAGCCAGCAGGAGCAGATAAAGACATTAAAATAAAGGCATTAAAATTTGGTGGGAGAGCTCTCCCACACACAACAAAACCCAGACCAGGGCAGGGCACGGATACTGTCCTTTCCTCAGAAAACCCAGGGTATCAGGAGGAAGAAGATGTCAGTCTTTCTTACATTCTTTGGCAGAAAAGTCTCTGCTGTGTGTAATTCCCATTTGGATGCTTTATCCTCAACCCCACCCAAAATATATGGTTTTAGACAGACACTGACTGGGGCAGGGAGCATCTCACAAACAGAGCTTGGCACAATGGGTTTCCCTCTTGTGGGGCTCTGAAGAACAGCCCTAAACACAACCAGTAATAATAATCCCCACTTAAGTTACTGGAGGTATTTTTAGGCTAATGCCCAGCTTAAAAGCATAATTCATTCATAACAATGAATACAGCCAGCAGAGCATCAGTAATAATCCTCTCACATTACAGAAACACACTGGGATGTGAGAATAGCACGGTGCTGATCACTCCTCCTCATTCCCAACTGTGAGCTGCAATCTGTGAGATATCTTTTTCAGCATCCAAAAGCTCCCTGTTCAGAGCAGGCAGGGGGAAAAGATGGAGATGGATGCCTTACACTGCTGAATTTAAAACTAGGGTGTTTACTGCAAGCAGAGAAAGGTGAACTTTGGAAATGGCTGGTTAAAAAAGAAAAGGAAGAACACCCCCCCAACCTGCTCATTTCATACCATGGAAAAGAGTAACTGTAAATTCCATGAGTCAGCATATCATCAAATAGTCTGAATAGAGAAGCAGGAGCTCTGCAAAAGGTGTGAAAGCTTCAGTATTAATCCCCCTTCACACTCCCTCTTCACTGTTTTCCCTTTCATTAGCAGGCAGAGAGCTCCCAAGTAGGCTGTTTCTTCTGTACCTGCTCTGGTTTCCTCCAGGAATTTCCAGTGTCTGCCTATGAAGCAGCTCCACCGTTTCCCAGTTTTGTGGCTTTTGCTGCATTTCTGCACCAGTAACTACTGGGTGTGCAGGAAAAGGAGGCTCCATGGCCAAAGAGCCACTAAGATTCACTGCAAATAGGTATAGGCAAAACATGCAACAGTCCTGCTCCCTCAGGCAAACCCCCACACACCCCTCAGCTCGGGTGCTCACCTCGGGCCACAGTGCAACCAATGATCCACGTGTGCTGGAGAAATCTAAAACACTAAGGAATGGCTGCAGCTGGAGAAGGATGCTGTTTTCTCACAGGTGCGATCTACCTGCTCCATTTTGAAATACTATTTTTAAATAATTCATTTTTTCTTGTGACAAACTCTTCACTCAGCCAGAAAAATCCAAAAATTTATAGATTAATGGCTAAATTCAGCCTCTAGTAAGTGGGTTACAGGAATGGGGTGGCACAGTGAGATAAATTACAGCTGGTGATGAGGTCTGAGAAGGGGGATGTGCTAACAGAGCACCAGGTTATCACAGGGAACACCCTGCAACCAGTGTAGCCCATGGCTCTGCAAAAACAGTAGAATGAGACAAAATAAATTGCCCTCCTTGTTTGTAATGCCTGAAAATTCACACTGCATTATTCTACCACATACATTAGCAGTTTCTAATTTTTTTTTTTTTTTTGAATGATTTTCATCTGCATTAATTTCTCTTTGTCCTCACTTTACCATGGGACCGAAAAGGAGGACAGAAGTAGGAGCCATTAGAAAGTGCAGAGCTCTGAGGATGCTGTGAGGGAAGGGACCAGGAAGAATAATGGGATGCAGGTCTGGTCACCAGTCTGGCAAATGAGGTGGCAACTCCAGCAGCATATTGACATAAAGCTGAAAATGCCCTGCAGCACTGAGAAATTCTGCAGACACCACAGAGGAGAGGCAGGAGGGATATGCAGCTACAGCAGCCTGTTCTGCTTTGCCAGGGTAGGAGGGAACCTTTGCCCTACCTTGACAAACTTTCACCCAAAGTGAGGCAAAGCCCAGCAATCCTGAGTACCCAATACATAACTCGAGGCAAGTAACATTTTTGCCAGGAAGAAAATTGATAAAAAACAAATGGCAATGCTGCTCTGTGTAAGAGGGCTCTGTGGCTGGTTGTGGCAGGGCACCTGTGCCAGAGAACAATTGGAAAACTCTTTTGGATTGATTTGTATCATCAATCATTTTCATATTGGCATCAAAACTACCAAATCTGAGACTTCTGTTAATGGCACCTTCTTGGACATGACACATCAATGGTCCTGCCTGCAGAGCAGCCATGGACAGCACAGGCAGCACTGCCACAGAATCAGGCACCTTTTCAGAGTAATGAAGG
This sequence comes from Sitta carolinensis, assembly GCA_032173965.1. NCBI lineage: Eukaryota > Metazoa > Chordata > Aves > Passeriformes > Sittidae > Sitta > Sitta carolinensis. The sequence goes on from CM063289.1 coordinate 27,524,964, forward strand.
GCTTTAGAAACATGTCATGTAAGCGAGTGACTGATTAGACTTCATGAGGAAAAGGAACACAGGCTGCTTTGGCTAATCACTGTTGCCTCTCTCTGTCCAAACCCCAGTCCTTCCTCGGGCCAGTGAAGATATATCTGGATGTATACCTGAAATTAACGTGATCTAATACATACCAGTAATTGCTTCCCCTCACTTTCAGCAAGAAGCTATAGATTAACTTGTTAATTCGAAATGTAGCACATTGAACAGTCTTCCCACTGCAAGGGTGGTTTCAGAAAGCTCAGAAATAAACCACTACAACATCTGTTATTAAACCTATAAGATTTTCTGAAGTAAACAAGAAGCTGTGCAGGTGCTCCACGACTTTCTGTTTTAAATTCCTGAAGGCTGTGGGCTGAATTTGATGAGGTCAATTCAACAATACAGACATCCTCAGATGGTTTTTTCTCAAGGAACAAAGAGATATACATCAGGAAGGGAAAATTTACGAAACCATGTGGATTCACAGATACACAGTAATAAAGCAAATGCAAAAAGATAGACTTTGATGCTATCAGAACTTAATCCTGGTTTCTCTGTGTCTACATTCCTCCCCCAGTCCATTACAGACTACTCTCATGCTTTTATTTCTTCAAGATCTAAGAAACAGAATGAGAAGAAGGTCATTTAGATCCCTGCACCTGGGGTTCCTACAGAGGTGTCTCAGAGAATAAGGAGCATCCCTATGCTAGGAAGTTATGTTAGCTGGAAAAGAGACATAATTATGGACCATCATTTCCAGAGGCAACAGCTGGAGTCCACATCACTGTCTGCAGCTGAGTTGTGCCACTGGACAGAGCCAGGCACTCCTGGGTGCTGAGGGTGCTTATCAAGGTACAGCTGAAGGGAAGAGACCTCTCTCACACACTGCTGCAGTTTATCCTTCCTGTTCATCAACTCTTTAGGGAGATACCCACCCATCTCCATAGCTATGTGTGGAATTTGAGGGGATGCACAGTTTCCAGAGCAGAATAAGAGAGAGAATTTCCTGCTGCTAATAAACCCAACTGAGCTGACGACTTAAGGCACATCAGTAATGTGAGAATTAACAAACCCCTACATTTCAAACTGGGTAATGACTGCTCCCTCTCTGCTGCTCAGGGGATTTATCCCTCTGCCTGCACACCTGTGCTGAGAATTCTCTAGGCAGAAATTTAGCTCGTTGCTGTCCTTTGTGTTGGAAAAGGCAAGCAGGAAGAAACAGCCTGGACTTTTTCCATGCATAATCAAGAAAAAAAAAAGAGCACTGGCATTTTCTGGGTTTGTGTCTAAACTTGCAACTGTTATATAAAGCAGATAGGACTGAAATCAGCATTTACAGAAGAAAATTATAAAGGCAGGGCTCTCACTGGGTTTTGAGCTGTCTGCTGTTTCAAAGGAAAGAGGGTTATCTGTCTGCTGGCACCACTGTAAATTTAATCCAGACACAATATAGCTAGGCTTTGGTTGTTCAATTAGGAGCCTATTTTGCATTTAGAGAATATCTACCATTTGCTCTACAAATTGGTCCTGTATCAGAGCCTATATAACATTTTTGAAACATAAACCAAGGTCTCAGGATTTGCTTTTGTGCTGTGCAAAGGCTTGGACTTTTCTATAAACTGATTCAAATCAACATCATGTTCTTTTTCTCCTCCTACCTTCATACTTCAAGTAAAAACACCTCAAAGAACATCAGTGCAATCCTCTCCTTCTCTGATCACCTATTCTTCTGCTCCTAAATACAGAAATCCCTGCTAAGCATTGGTCTATTGATTATCTTCTTGGTTTTCATGGAATTTATATCCAGACAATGAATATTTAAGCCCAGCACCCTTCCCTGCATCCTTCCCACCAAGGACATGGGGAAGAGATGATTTTCTTTCTCTCTGCAGCAATGACTTATCATGGCCTTCCTTAAAATTAGTGTTTCAAAAACATCCTGGACTCCAGAGCTTTAGGGAGCACGGCTATGTCCAGTGGCATATCTGTTTAGAAAAGCACAACAAGGCACATTTGTTTAGAAGAGGATTTAAGTATAACTGTCTATTACACCTTCTGCTCTCTGAGATGGATGGTTTAGAATTACACCAATTTTGGGCTGGGTTTTTTTTGTTTGTTTGTTTAATTTTTTTTGTGTATGTGTGTGTGTGTGTTTATGTGTGAGGTTTGGGTTTTTTTTGTTTCTTTGGGTTTGTTTTATTTGTTTGTATTTTACTGATAAAGATTCAAATGCTTGTTTGGAGCAAAACTAAATTAAGGTTAATAGAAAGATGGTGTTCAGCTAAAGACAGTGGTAGCTAAAGAGTGTTCAATTAACCTGCTGAATTGGAGCCTGTGGGATACTGAGGCAGGGCAGGGCACTCAGAAAAGAGCAGCAAGAAGTTTAGTGTTGACTCCATGCACAAACACATGAGCTGAACCAGCAGAACAATAGTGACTGATTAGTGTTTGTATTTTAGGAGCAGAAGACAAAGACTGGCTGGAAACAATCTCATCTCTAGTTTGAAGCTGTTAAATGCATCATCAAGGATTTCTGCATTTCTCCCCAGCATAAGCCAGTGATGGAGACTAAATGGACCATTGATCTGTTTCAATATTGAGAATTGGCCCAGTGTATGAGGGAAACATCTCACCACCTTATCTGCACAAGAAGATAAGTGAATTTCAAGCCCTGCTTGGTAACCACATACACTGAGACAAAACTTAATTTTCCACCCTCCTTTTTCATACGTCTTGATTTTCTCCCCCATTTGTCTCTGGAAATTTCTGAATTCATCTCTTCAGCTTTATGAATCAGACCTTAGAGGTTAAGGATATGAAACCTTGATGATCTAAATTAACCCCTTTGATATTGCAGCTGCTGCTAGAAATTAGAACTGACCTTATCTCTAGAGTTTCTCTGATCTTGTAATATTTGCCTAAATTTTTTGAAAAACATATTCCTAATAACAGTAGAATTCAATTAATAATTAATTTATAAATTCACTGCAAACAGGGAGATGCCAGGGAAATGCCTAAGCAGATTGGTGTAGGCCACACAAGCTGAAATATTCTTGAAATTTCTCCACAAATATCTAAAAAGGAACATTTTTTCTGCATCTTCTCCCTGGAATACATCCTGAGGGTTCCTAAATGGTTGATAAACCTGTGTCACCTTTCTTCCCAAACAGGCAAGATCACTCACCTCAAAACTTGAGCAGCATAAAATCATGAAAAGCATGATTATGACTTTACTTGCCTTTCCTTGCTTTAATACCCCCCTCCTCCTGCCCTCATCTCTTGCTCTTTTGCAGGGTAATAGCAATCAGATTTCCAAAAACCCTGTTTTAAACCCTCTCTTTTGTCTTGTCATCCCCCTCCTCCCCTCCACAGTTTAACACTCTGCACTTGGAGCAGAATTCTCCCCCAGCTACAAATTCTAATATGCCCTGATCTTTCCATTTCTGCATTGATCCCAGCTGAAAACAAAAGCAATTTTACAAATAATAGGAAATCCCGAGGTTTGGTGTGGAAAAGCTGAAGTAGGCAAGAGGAAGATTGATCTTTCTGTGATGCAAATAATGTTATGCATTAAGTGTGCAACCAAAAATAAAGCTCCCTGAGGTAAATTTGCTACTTCAGACAAGAAGAAATATTTTTAGCATATAAACACAGAGTGTAGATTGAAATATTTCTCTGTCTCAAAATAGCCAGGCATGTAATTGTTGTGGTTCTTGGGCTCAGTTGTGTTTTTCTAAATGGTCCAACTTTCTGCTGTTTACATTGAAAATATGGGTATGTTTAGGTATTTGCACAAAGGTAGCACTGTGTACAGTGAATCATAAAATGCAACTGGGAAAAATATTAAACCCTTTAAAGGCCTGAAAAATATAAATATAAGAAAGTCATGGTCAAAACTGCATATTACCTCATGCAGTTTGCATCTAATAATGCAGATTTTTAGAAGTAATATGATTGTAAAAAGTGGGCTGAGATTCACAAAATTTCATTAAGTTTAAATAGAGAAAATTCATCGAGTGATTTAGGGGAAGGACAAGTTTAATAAATATCTTTGAGTGTTTATCTTATCATAAAGTAAATTGCTGGATTTGGTGGGTGAATCATGTGAAGATAAAAGATTCTCTGGACTGAAGAGGAGAAGAAATGAGTCGGCTGTACTGTCACAACTACTTTGATTCTTTAGGCAACTCAATCTCACAGGCAAGGCTCAAAGAAAGCTAATATCCAGACACAGGACTTCCAGCACCTCTCAGATGAGTCAGTCAGGACCTTTGGAGTCTCAGTCTATACCTATTTCTCAGGGCTGAGAATCAATTTAGCCTGTTACCTGTGTGAGATCTGAGGGAACTTAATGGCCTGTCAGATTTGAAATTAGCTGAGGCCTTCAAAAGAATGACCAAGAGGTTTAGTATACAGAGAGATCTAAAATTCCTGGCTTTCCTGGAAGACCAGACTGAAAATTTAAGTCTCCAGCCTTTTCAATTTCAAGCAGCCCCAGCTCTACGGAGGAAGCAGCCTGGAGAAAAAACAGCCTCCGAAAGAGAGCCAAACCAACAGCTTGGGAGGATGACATGTCACAGTCAGCTCATGCAGAGTCACACCCAGACTGCTGAACGTGACCATTTCAACTCCAACACATCTGAGTTTTCACTCTTCACTTGACAAAGATGGGTGTGAATCGTGGTTCTGTGCAATTCAGTCTGAGTCAGTCTGGTGCAAGAACAACCTGTCTGTCCCAAAGGGCAAAATCCAAAACAGTCTCTGAGAGCCCCACACTCACCCCCATCAAGGCAAGGTCAGGAGGAGGAGACCAGCAAATCCCAGCACAACAATCAGTCATAGTTTGGCTCCTGTGAAGAGCTGAAGTTCTCACCTGGACAAAAGTTTTCTGGGGATGTGAAACTTTGCTGATCGACTCAGAGATCCTATTGGGAACTATGTGCACATACTCCAACTGTGTAAAACCTTCTACAGTTTATATGTTGGGGTTTTTTCAAACAGGGTTACAAACTGTAGCCATAAGTGATGCTGTGTTACTATCTCATGTATTTACATTAGATGGGTGCAGTGTTCCCCCTGTCAGGGCAGATTGTGTATTCTGCACTGTGGTAAGAAAGAGGCTTTTATCTTAACCATGTTACTTAAAATCGATGTCATCAAAGATCAAAAGGGCCATAAATATAATTAAAACTGTTTTTAAAGCAAACTAGAGTGTGGGTAATAGTATCTAAATGAAAGTGCTTGTTGCTGGGTAAATATAGGTAAATACAGAGGAGACTTCCATCAGTTTTTTCTTAAGAGAGACAACCATTACAGAATTCCTGACACCGACACCATCTCTGGCTGCCTGGTGCTGGCTGCTGCCAGGGAAAGGATTCTGGTGAAAATGAACACTGAGCTGAGCAAGTGCTGACAGTTCCTGTACTCCAGCAGTCAGACTTCAGAGTTAAAAAAAAACCCATCTCCTTAAACCAGTCTGTTTTCTTTGATGCATATTCCCCACTCAGAATACCTGTCTCATCATCTGTCTCACTCCAAAGGACATCCTGCCATTCCCTCATTAAAATGGAGTAGAAACGGGAATGAGCAAACTCAGTTAATATACTTTCAACCTGTTTTTTCAATAAGACCCCTAAATTCTGATACTGCCTCAGCTATGGGCCCATGCATGGGACTTGGCTGTGGGTCTGTATTTTAATTCAGATGTAGCGAGCATCCTTTGCTGAAAGAAACTCCTTTGCAACATGTCAGCAGGAGACAATGTATTCAGCTCCATAATTATGTACTTCGGCACAATCACATAGCATTATATACAAAATCACCACACTGCTGAAAAAAAACCCAAGCCTGAAATGCTAATTAGTTCACAAATTAACATTGATTTGATTTAATGTTGAATAAGGGTTTGCAGCTTATACTTATGAGAGAACTTCACTTTCAGGCATGCTCAGACTCTCCTGTTTTAAATAACACTGCTCAGCCTGTGCCAGGTGCACGGTGGGCTCATTATCTATGTATAAAGAGGGATGACTTACTCAAAATAAAATCAGGCACAGACAGTGCAGCACAATGTCACCCAGCCATACAATATCCTTTGGGACTGAGCTACCAAGTTAAAGCAGAGCGTAACAATCACCTGTCTTTGTGCTGCATCATGTTGGGGAAAGGTGAACAGATCGTATTTCCAGTGTAGTGCCCTTTCCTGTCACTGGTGTCAGTACTGACAGGAGAAATTCAAAATAATAATGCATATTCTAATAACATTTTGAACTCCTAAGGCACCCTCATGGAAATAACTCAGCTTTCAAAGAGCACTGATGAATTCAGTCCCAAGCTACTCCTATGCAGGCAGAGAAATCATGCCTTCCCATTTTGTCCTAATTCTGTTCATCCAAGGGGTGTTTTGCCATTGACTGAAACCAGAGAAAACGAAGCAGAGGGGAGATCAAAGGAGGATTTTTAAGGGGAGCTGTCTGAGCTGGGACAGAGCCCTGACCATTCAAAGGGGCTGCTCCAGCACTGGATCAGAGGCAATGCTGAGCACGCAGCTCCTCTGGAGTTCAGATTCCAGCCAGGCACACAGCTCAGCCCAGCTCAGCACGGGGCTCGGAGGGGAGTTAGTGGGGCTGGAAGCTGCCAGCCCCCCAGTGCTGCCTGTCCCAAAGCAGGGTGTCCCCTTGGCTGCAGGGAGGCCACGGCAGCCGAGCACGGTTCATCCGGGAGGGGACGGGGCTGGCCCAGGGCAGCACACTCTGACCCAGGCAGGGACAGGGACACAGTCTACAAGTCCTGTCCTCCCCACTTTCTGTCACTGGGGAGCCAAGGCCCGGCCATGTGCTCCTCACTGTAACTGCTCTGGCTGCTGGCAAGGAAAACACTGTGGAAGAACGAGCTGCAGTTGAATATAAACTCCCTCATGCTTTGGACACACAGCCAAGGGGAGCAGGATGCTGCTTTCTTACAGGTGGTGGCCTGGGGAGGCCAAGCCAACAAAATGTGGAGATAAAATTAGACCAGACCATTGAATCCTTCATTCTGGGAAGGGCATGACAGGAGTAAAAAATGCCATGGCTGAAAAGGAAAGAGAAGATGGAGATGGACTGACAGAGCTGGGCAAAACTGCATCAACTGGTGTGCAAAGCTCCACTTTCCAATACAAATTAGAGACAATACTCCTTTAGAAAAACTTGGTAAGGATATGGGAAATTAATGTCTTTATCTTCCAGATCAAGGAACATGAGATTGTGATGACAGAGAAAAGAAGTGTCAGATGTATAAGGATATAAGGATATGTAATGAAATTATTTGGTTTACACCTGGAGTAAGCTAAACATGAGTACTGTGGCTTTTAATTCTAATTGAAAACATATTGTTTCCTTATTTTTTTATGCTAACTCAACACTTACTATGAAAACATGGACTGGGTATAGGACTATAATCAATACAACAGAGCAAATGTTAAAATCGGGACAAAAGAATCCAGGCATAAATTTATATTTGCTGGGATGGAAATCTAGATGCAAAATAAATCTGACATTTTTCCTATTCACAGCTGAGGATTAATTTTATTAAATAATTTCACAGTTTTCTGGTTCACTGAGTGCATATTTTCTGATAACTCCCCAAGAAGGAAAGTATTTTGTATCCAGCAACTTTCACTGAGCATTGCTTCATTCAAGCAGCACTTGACCTGCAATTCACTTATTCAGTTAGAGTTCATTTTTTCACCCTGTTTGGTTTGATCTCTTCTGCTTTTGCTTGACCCAGTAAACTGCTCAGCTCACATTTACCACACTGCACAGGATGTAATTGTTGAGTGTCACAAATTAATACCTGTAAGTGACCACCCCACAAAATACATAAAAGAGGGGAAGACATTATTAAAAAGGTTAATCTTCTGAACTGCTGCTATCAGTTTGATTAGATAAACTCAGGACCTCTTTTTGTTTCTTTATGCAAAATGTCAGCTTCTGTAAACTGCTGCACTCTCTGCCCCGCACTAAACATGCTACAATTGCATTACCATAAAGCATTATGTAAAATGAAGTGAGATTAACTTTCAATTATTTGGGTCAAAATTTATTCCAAATTGAAACCCATTCCCCTGCAGTGAGTCAGGTCAAAGAATAAAAGCTCTCAACAGCAGGATTAAAGACCTTGCTCTAACCCACGGTGGCCTCACAATTAGTGCCCAGCACCCATGGCTGTCACCTTAATGCATGCATAACCTCCTACCCTGGGATAATTTTATATATCCCTCCCATTTTCTACAAAAAGCAGCTCCATGCCAATGGCAGGAACTGGAAGGTGTCTGATTTTTTCAGTCACTACACACTAAATAGAATTGCTAATGCAGTAGTATCTCTTGCATTAATAAACCCAATCAACTGACTGCAGAACCCTCTTCCCTGCTAACCTCACTGCAATGAGTCATTCCTTTTGGAGAGACCTACAGTTGTATTTTCTGTTAATAGACTCAGGATTTCAAGAGCTGTTATTTACTGGACAGTCACTGGAGATTTAGAAGTGAAGTAACCTTGGCTCTGATTCAGTACGTGCAGCACTGTCTAAATCCACCCAGCCATGGGTAGATTTACATCCAGCAAAACAATATTTGTACCAACCACAGAGAAGGAAACAATATTTGTACCAACCAATCCAGAGCAACAAATCTGACAATAAAATACACGTGGATGTGGCACAGAGCAAACATGCCTGATCCCAGTAGTTGAACTGGAGTGGGAAACCAGAGGTGTGAAGCTCTCCTCCCAGAGAGAAAGGAGTGACAATGAGCACTCCCGCAGCAGAGAAAAGCCCTGGCACACACAGTTCTGAATTTAGTGTGGTCCTGGAATAAGGGCACACATCAGCAATTCCATCTGGATTACTGGGGGACAGCAGCCTGCATTAGAGTGCTCTGCTTCTGAGGAGGGGCAGCAGCACATCTCTGTGCAGGCAGACACACAGAACTCTAAATTCCTGCACAAGGGGCTCCTCTGGGGCACAAAGAGGTCAGCCATGGGACAGCACAAACAGCTGTAGCTCTCACCAGCTGCCTTAACCTTCACAAGTGGTTGTTCCCCAGTTAGTTACAAGTTCCATGGTAAACACAATTTTAAAACAGTCCAGTATTTGTGTAGTTTGGTCCTGCCACTGGGCTGCATCGCCCTCCTGCCCCCAACTGGAATACAAAAAGCCCCAAGAAACTCTTCTTGAACTGAAGAATTAATAAAATTGCTGGCATTTTAAAATGTCAGTCAGATTTTACACAAGCTCACTGCCTGTGGAAAAACGTGGAAGAGTCACAGCCCATAACTGTCCAGCAGGAGAGTCTCTAATGAAAATGTTGAGGATTCATTTAGAGGATGCTCTGGAATGGACATGTTGTGCACTGCTGTCTGGGGATAGCTCCCAGAGCAACTCTGCAGCCTGGCAGGGATGGCAGCTGGGACAGCTGATGAGATTAAATGCTCTCCTTCCCCCAGGGCAGGCAGCAGCATCTCCCCCCTCCCTGGGGAGCCTCGGCAATGAGAAGGGCAGGGATCTCCAGGGCTAAGGAAACACGGAGGTCACGACTGCTCCTGACAGATCCCTGCCTTGGAGACAGCACAGGGGGATGCACTGCTGCCCCTTGATCCAGGCCTGGGCAGGGCAGGTGCTGAGGGGCTGCAAGGGCTCCCGAAGCAAATGTTTTTGTTGTGGGAATAGTAAGACAAAGAAAAAAAAAAAAAAAAAAAAAAAAAAAAAAAAAAAAAAGAGAGAAAATTTTGTCTGGTCTCTAAAGTTTCAACTTGAAATTTGTGTACTGAATTCCAGATATGATGGAAGGGGGTCAAATGTTCAGCTCCTCTAAACTGCAAACAAATTTATGCCTCAAAAATGCTAAGTATTTTAGAAAACTTCAGTTATATTTTAAAAAATCAGATAATTGCAGATGCTTACTGTTAGTTTTCTTAGAGATTTCTTCCTAAAGTCATGCCATCAGCAAAGCTCTCAAAGCATCCTGTCAGCTTATGCCTCACTCCTGCAGGGAGATAACATTATCAAAACAATCTAACCTTTTAATTCCTCCTGTTTTCATTTCTCACAAAACCAAGCCAGGATGAAACCAGACAAACAGCAAGAAACAGCAAGCATTGTCCATGGTCCTGGAAACCTGGACACAGATTAATGACTCAAAAAACACCTCTAACACAGTCAGGACATTGAGAAGCAAATGTGCATTCCAAGTGAGCCCAGACTCAGCAGCTAATCCTGCAGCCACGGGGGTCCCTACCTGAGGAGGGCTATGCTGATCCTGATTGCTCGTGTGACCTTTCCTGCCTGTGCTCCAGAGCCACATGGTGAGCAGAACAAGCTGCTTCTGCACGGCATGAAAGCTGCAGGGTTAACCCTGGAGGCAATCAACACATTTCATCCCTGGCATGGCTGCCATGGAGCACATCACACGGGTGATCAGCAAAGCCTCTCCACGTCCTGATTTACATACAGCACAAATTAATGGTCCTTATAATTTTTATTCCGATAAATGGGCAAGCTCTTGTAATACATGAGAATTTAAATTTTTCACACTCGTTTTAGGTTTAAATCCTGCCCAAATGGGCAGTGATGCAGTTTGACTGCAGGAATGGGACACACCACAGCCTCTATCCTCCGACTCTCCCTTGCCAGGGCAAGGGATGGACACCAAAAGGCTTTCCTTTGAGACACAGAGAAATTTTAGCCAAATCTGTGTTTATCAATTGAGTAAACTGCTCTCAGCACAAGTACTCAATAGAAAGTAGAAATTTGAGCAGTGGTTTTATTCCCAGTCATCTGGGAATGTAACACCACACACCCATATTCCACAGAATTCCCTCCAGGGGTTTGGCAAATCACTTAGGTTGCACTCTCACACTATAACTGAGTTGCTTGCTTAACACAAACTAGTCCTTTAGTTGTAATCTTTGGGACAAACATTTTTCTGTAGTGCTGGAACTAGATAAAATCTGCACTAAGAACAGCTTTGCTTAGCTTAGTCATGATAAATCTCCAGCACTTTGTATCCAGCAAGATTTTACACCATAAAATCTGTGGCTGTCTTTGCATGGTGAAAACAATTGTCTTTTCCATCAGCAGGCAGCATAAGAACTGTCTGTGTCTCATTTAATCAAACTAATATTTGTTTGCTGTGCACATCTATAGGAAGAGGCTGTGCAGGGTTTCTGTAAGAGCAGTGACATTAGAGTTTGTGTTATCCTATTCATTCTCATTTGAGCTTTTTCAATATTTTCAGTAGCATCTTCCCATCTGACAGCCACATCTACAGCATCGAAGGAAAAAGAGAAAACACAAAAAGGCCCAAAAGAGGCTGGCCAGAGACGAGAGCCCAGGCAAGAATATTTCATGGAAAAATACAAAATATTGCTGGGTTTGAATTTAGAAGTATTCTTGTCCCCATTTATAGCCTGAGACCACAGCAATGATTGCTAATAGACCTCTGTGAAGAGTAAAAAATTATGTTGATTAGTTTCCAGCAGGGCCATTTGCCTTTGCAAAAGAGCCTGAAGTAAAATGAGTGTGAGAGTTTGTCCTTGCTGTGTGAAGGGAAGAATTCAAATTCCATAGCACGCTGGGGAACCAGACACAAACCCAGTACCTGTGACCAGGGCACCCAGCTGAGTACATGTGCACTGGCAGCCTGATTGCTCTGTCCAAGCTCTTACCTCTATTTATTGTCCATTTTCAACATGAGAGGGTTTTTTTTTAAATTATGTTCACCTCTTTTTAAATGATGGCAGCAAAACCTGCTGTTCAAATGGTTAAATGCCTAATGTGAAACCACAGTGAAACACTAAATGTAAATAAACCTACTGTTCAGGCAGCCCTGCCTGAAAGAGACAAATTGATACAATTTTTTGAAGATACAGGTGAAAAAAGAGATAAAGGAGAACTTTTTTCTATTTATATACATATATATAAATTGGCAGAAATGCTTTATCCACTGTGTATAAGCGATGTCAAAGTCTTTTTATTTTGCTTTACCATCCATCTTTAAAAGAAAAACTTCTTAGAAAGATTCATTCAACATTCACCACAGGAAACCAAAAGTACCAAAAGTCCAAGAACTGCCCTAAGTTGGAACTACTTGAAGAATTAAATCTGCTGTGGAAACACTGCCAGCACCTGGAAGTACCAATGTCCAGCCTCAGCTGTGTGACAGACACGGGGAGGAACCTTGGCAATAATGAACAGCTGAGGAGTGATGTTCATTCCTATCCTACACCTCTCATCCACTGGGGGATGGCAGTTCAACCCCTCTCTCTTATATATAATTTCATGATAAAACCTTTTATTTCTCAGCCTGTCCATGGGACTCAGGGAGACTCTCACAGTCAGCTGAGGGGCCACACACACACATCAGCAAAGCCACCCCAGCATCACCTCCCATCCAAGAGCTTGTGCTGCCTGGGCAATCTTCCCATGATGTGGGTGCTGTTGTCCTTGTCACCCTGCTCAAGGGGAACATTAGTTTGACATGAAAAAGAAGTGACATTTGTGAGCATCAGGGAAAAGCAAGTGGTCTTTGTCCAGCAGCTGTTACAGCTGGAGGATTCCCCTTTCCTATCTCTCTTTTGTCCTTTAGCAATGTGAAAGTGGATGGGGAAATCCACACACAGCATCTGCTCTAGTTCTCTTCTCTCTTGCCTGTACTTTAATTTTATTTTACTTTCAGCTGCCCTGCACCAAGAGCAAAGAGTGCAGCAAGGAATCAAGGATGGAGGACATTCCCTCCACGAATTGCTAAGGCCCCTTGGAAAGGCTCCAACACAGCTGAGAATGGAAGGAACCAATTTCTCAGCACTGGGTTAAGAAGGGATTGCTCTCTCTTTCCCCTTTGTACTGCCCTGTGCAGGGTTGTCTTAGCCTTGTACATTTAACTTTGGACACAACCAAGTACATTTTTGTGAAAAAAGAATTGCTATCTTCAGACATTCACACAAAAATAAGCTAAATATTGGTCTACTTCCCATCCTTCTGGTCCTGCCTAACAAGGCAGTCTGACAGGCAGACAGACAATAAAAGTAATGCAGGGCTTTTCCTTCATGCTGCCTACACACCAGGCACTTCCATGCCCTAGAAAAAGACATTTTCTACTTTCAGTGCTGGTCTGTCTCCTTCCACAGGGTACTGCCTTGGAGACAGGAGGTGCACCTGGTTCTGCTCTCACCTTGCCCTTCACCTCGATGGTGTATGAGTTTAGGTGCATTTCTGAGTTATTCCAGCACAGGACACATGTGCACATGCACATAAAAGCATTAACACACAGCTATTTGTGTGCTGGTGTTGAGATGAATTGTTCTCATTACTTCAGGATAAATGTGTACTTTGAATCTGGTTTTCAAAAGTAACCTGTCTTTAAGCCACATTGATCCTCACAAACACAACAGAAGGGTGTTCATGTTTACAGCCACTTCACCACCTCAGACCTTAACACTTTGGCAGGGAACTGGGTCCAGCCAATAACTCACTCTATGGAAAATCCAACAAAGTAGCATTACATGGAAAGTGAGCTAATAGGAAATAGAGACTGAACATGGAGCACATGCTTCATCTACACTGCACAGCTGAAGACAACTTTTAGAAATCTTTAAGGAAAGAAAACTGAGTTATTTTTAGAGGCATTTAGAGCTGAATGTTTGCCCTTTCTAGAGAACAAAAAAAAAAAATATCTTGTCTGGTCAGGGCTATGTAGGGCCACAGATATTGAAATGATAGGGAAGAATGTGGAGGGAGAAAGCTGAGAGACCTGTGAGAGGAGAAAGGAGAATCAGAGCTCCTTGTGCTGTCTGGAGCTGGTGATCCTGTTATGGTTGTGGATATGTTTGTACAGCAAACAACCTGAGAGTGAAGCTCCTTTAGAGAATCAGTCTGGTTTTGCACCTGCCTGCCTGAACCTGTGCAGCCAAGCTGTAATTTTGATTTTAAATGTGTCTGGCCTCCCTTCAGGACACCAGCAGCACTGGGCAAGAAAAACAGCCAGTGTGTCAGGGGGTCAAACCCATCCAGCTCACAGAGTTAAACAGGTATGTGACTTCCACAGCCTGTGCTGGAGTCCTGCCACTGAGCCAAGGGTGGCAAGGTCAGGAGTTATTTATTTGCAGATGGATGGTTAGGGGGAAGGCCTCTGTCACTGTGGGGACTGTCACCAGTTGCTGGGCACACCCAGCCTGCAGCTCTAACATGCAGTAGCAAATATCTTCTTCAGTAACCCCCACAGTGGCACAAAGGACTGACAGCAGGACACAGCACTCTAACCCCTGTGCTATTCTTGACCCTTTTCATGGCCTCGTTCTAGTTTAAATTTTGGCTATTTTTAATAATCTCTGCGATTATTAAAATCAAGGCCTGACCTTAGAGGTGGCTTTTGCGAGTGTTCTCTGCTTTTCTGGTTCTCTTTTCCCATGTGTGAAGTGGGAACAGCACTCATTTCACAGAGGGATGATGCATCCTCTGCATGAGGGTAAACACTGCAGTTACCTCACGTACGAGGCCACTCTGAGGGTGAAAAATGTCTGAGTGTAAACACCACGTTCTGAAAACATTCATTAGCAGTATTTAGGCTAAGGGAATCTCCATGGCCATATGGGCTGCAGTAGCCTTATTAATCTGCTTCGTTAGTGCCTGGCAGAAAGTTGCATTTATTTGACAAATACTCTTCTTCCAAGCCAGCAGGGGCTCCCCCTTTCCAGTGAGCGCTCCTGTTTGCAGGGTTCTCTTTCTCACCCCACATCCCTGCACCTTCCTCACCACGCTGCTTGTGGACTGACACCTCATTTCTTTCACCTCTCCTTTTCCAATGAATGCTGCCACTCTATTTTTTCCCTGCAGCAAGGCTTACTGTTACAATCCTCTGGAATATTTTGCAGTGCTGTTGTCTCCAATCCCAATCAGCAAAGTCTCCAGCTCCCAGCCAGCAGAACAATTAAGGTGCAGCTCACAGAATCCCTTTGCTGCCAGGATTAGGAATCCTCAGCAGTCCCTCAGCCCCTCTGAGTTTGATTTATCCTATCAGGATTCAAACCTGGCCTTTAGCTTTGTTCACCCCCTCTCTCCCTGTCCTGGCCACTATCACAGCCTGGCCTCCCCAGGTCAATGCCATGGATTTTCTGCATCCAGGTGTTCCTTTCTATTCCCCTGTGATAACACTGGTTGCTACAATGATAATATTGGATTTCTCAACTCATGGGTGAAGCACTGGAAAAAAATGACAATTTTAACAACTCCTGCTCACTGATGTTAAAGTGATGATTTCATTTTAACATCATTCAGGCTTCTCTTAGATCTTGGCATTTACTAAGCTAAAAAAACTCTACTTTAATAATTTCTAATGAGATGATAAACACTAAACACCGGTGATTGCTGAAATGCTGTCCAATTTAATCCTTTTCTGATAGGAATAATTCCATGTCCCTAACAGAAACTTTGCCTGATTCTGGATCAGTAGCAAATGTTTGATTTTCTGTTATTTTTCTGGCTACATTCAATCAGCATTTAGCATTAAAATTATGACATTTGAAACACAATTGAAGCAGTCATTTCTGGCCTTGAGTTTCACAACTATTGAGCTCTGATTACAAGATCTGAGCAGAGATCTGAATTTTCACAAGTCCCCTGCCTTCACAATGATGACCTAAGGCTCATCTCCAGCACAACCTCATGTAAAGAGGACCAGTCCCTGATTTCTACAGCACAGAAAAAGTGGCAAGTTTCTGCTGCTTTGGGCTTTCTTGCAGAATATTCCCAGGGTGATGAGCACTGCCCTGGTGACTTCTCTGAGTGTAGCAGCTAAAGCCACTGTGGGTTTGTCATTCTAAACCATCTGCATTCCCAGGATCCCCAGAATAACTTCATGCATGAAGTTACCTCCACATCTATGTTTCATTAATAGATCAGGGATTTAATAGGAGAAGACAGTCCAGCAATCAAGCTGTGGATTTGAGATTCTTCAGTTCCCGTTTTCCCTCCAATTAAGGTTTCTACCAGGCAATGTGGGTTTCCCATGGCCTACTCTGGGTATCTAGAAGTTGCCACAAAGTCTGAAAAAAAATTCCCCTGCCACTGATTCACCCTCTGGAGAAACCAGTTCTTTGTTATAACTCTGAAGGGTACCTACAGATAACTTCTAGATGCTTAAATTCAGTGGGGTGAATCCCACCTTTGGCATCCAGTCTCCTATAAAACAGTGATTTTATCCTACTACCAGCACCCTGCACAGGATCTGGAGCTGAATGAAAAAGGTGGGTTTAGACATTTCTTTGTTGCAGACTTTCACTTCACCCAGGCTCTCATCTACAAATGAAATTAATTTTCAGAAACAGACCTGGAGAAACGACTGTGCACTGTAAGCATTAATGCAAATATTCCTTTTCTGCTGGAGGAAAAACCTTTGCTGACAAGAAAGGCCCTGTCTCCCCTGGGTGAGGGTAGTCTTGTCTCTGTCTGTGGAGTCTGACATAGAGATTATTGCTTGAGATCCTGCTCTTTGTGCTGGGCACATCTGGGACAGGGATTAAAGCCACTGAGCTCATCTGACATATAAGAGCCCACTAACACCTTGGAAAAGGGTAACAGACACCAGCTGATGCTTGCAAGCCTTAAGGGTGAAAGGGAAGGTAACCAGCTTATGGTTATTTAATAAACATAATAATTTCACAGACAAATTTGTGATTTCAGTAGGACTCAATGGATACATGCAAGTTTCCTGGATACAAAATGAAGCCTTTAAAAAGCTACAATTTTACAACAGATATGTTAAAATTGAAACAGATCCGCCTTAATACAAGATTTCCCTTGTGGATGTTGAAAATAGGTTTTGCTTTTAATATAGTATTATAAGACTTTGAAGGTGACTTCCAGAGTAGCTGTCCTAGATCATTTCTTCTACTTCCTTTATTTCTGAGAACTGAGCCAGATGCCATTTTAAGGATTGTTAAACAGTAGTTGTAAACAGCAACTGACCACACAAAAGAGCCCAAACTCTGGAAATACTAAAACCAGACAAGGCCCAGGCCCCCAGAAACATTAATGACCCAAAACCAGGCCAGGAAACCCACTGACACCTGACTTCAAGAGCAGTGATCCCCTTCCTCTTCTGGGATAAGAATTCCCATCTCCAACCTTCTCAACAGACAAATTAGTGAGAAAATGACTGCTTGAGGTTTAAAAGCTGGAAACCTTAGGAAGCACTGTGTTTTTAAGTAGTCCCAGGTATTTCTTTGTGTAGATTCAATCCCAGCAATTGACAACCTTAACTGGTGTGTAAAAGCTAATGGACCTCAGTAGGCACCCAGCTGAAATAATAAGCATCCTTTGAACATCAAAAAGCAGGAGCATTGAGCACCTCTAACAAGTGATTTACCTAGAAAATTGGGATCCATGTAATTAGCATGTTTTTCTCCCCCACAGACCCCCATCTCTAAACACATTGGGCCCAATTCTGTTTTCACTTACTGACCCTGTCAAGCTCAGGGGATTTATTCAGGTGGAGGCATGAGGAAAATCGTACTTGCTGTGCTTAGCTTTAATTTTAAAATAAATGAATTTTCCAGAACAGTGACAGTATTGACCTTACATATTATCCAAATAGAAATTTTAATGAAACAAGTATAACACTGAGTATAGCCATAATAGATATGCAAATATTGGTCTTTTCTTAAAGGTCTCCCTATATGGTCACATGGGTTTTTCTTGCCTATGTGGGGGTGAAAGCAGAGAGCATTTATTAGAAATAGAGAAGGGAAGGGTGGCTGCACAGCCATGGAGAATCAGGCCATCAATTAGATTTTCATTCTCATTTCATGAGAATTCTCCTTCGAACAATGATCACAGGAGTGCTGTAAAATTTGCTCCCTTCTTGATTTCTTCTTGTTATGTGACAGCATCCACCTTTGCTTTGCAGGCAAAAATCCTGTGCACATTGTATTTTAATTGTGTTCAGCTAAACAAGGTAGAGCTGTGAGGAACAATCCACATGAATGGTGGCTCATCCAATGCAGAAAAGCTAATTAAAAAAATTAACAAAAGAAACTCATCTTGGTGCCTTCCAAGACTCCCAGCTCCAGCAGCCCCAAACTGCATTTTGCTTACTTTAAAGCTCAAAGACACTGGAAAGCGAACAGAAGGAGGGAACTTGGCCTGGATTCATGCATAAGAGTACAAAGGTTGGAAAATAGAAGGTTTGAAAAGCAATCAGAGTCACCAGCTGAGAGAAGTTTAAAATAACAGCCTAAAATCAGGAGCTTCAAAATAAAAGTCAAATAAAAAAGATACGCTGAAAATAGCTAAAAGTACATGATCTGAAATCAGATTTTCTGTGATTTCTGACACTAACTGGAATCAAGTTACCTACCTACTACATCTGCCTAATATTTCATTGGGCCATATTAACACAAGTCAGATGGTTAGAGGTATTTAGGAACCCCAAGGTATGAAGAGCTGCCCCAGAGATTTGCCTCTCTTCCCAGACACCCAGTCCTCACTTACTCCATTTCCATGCACTCTTCTGACCATGGGGAGCAGCTGCATCACTCAGCACCTTGAAATCATGACTTGTCAATGAAATTCCCCAAAAGCTGCCTTCCCAGCTTTCACTTTTGACAAAAGCAAAAACAAAAGCAAAAGTAAAAGCAAAAGCAAAAACAAAACCCCAAAACTAAACCGAAAAAAAACCTTCTCTGGTGGAACCTGTGAAGGATAAGATGCTCCTGAAAGCTTGCCTTTTCACTCCCTGAGTTCTCTTGAAAACCTTCAAAATCTTCTCTCAGTCATGCAAGTGGGGCACTTAAAACCTTTCTCTTCAAAAGATGGGTGTAGTAAAAAATCTATTTGTACATGTTTGTTTGTAGCAGGTGCAGGGAGTGAATCAGAGCCGTGACATAATCTGGTATTCACAAATTACAATTGTCTTTTGCAAATGATCCTCAGGGTGCAGATCTGAACATTTTATAACTGTGCTGTGGAATGATGCTCGAGTTTACAAAGGATTCCATAAGCAGGATGACTTCCTCATAGACTGAGCTCTTAAACCTTCTTAGGGCTCGTCTGAAACTCAACAAAAGACAAATAAATGAGGGTAAGCCCTGTACCTGGAGGAGCCCTGTCTCCTCCATTCCTTTCCCAGTTTCCAGGACTGTTGCCTGTGCTGCTCCCTTAGGAGCAGGAGAATCAAAAGGGGGGTGGCCCTGGCACTGCCCTCAGGCAGCAGAGCTGAGAGCCTCCCCAGGAGTGGAGAAGCCTTAGTCTGTCTTCTCCTGGGTTATATTCACTCCCTATCTGCCCTCCCTCCCTTGTGGCACAGGTTTCCTCAGGGATGCTCCAGCCTAGACACCAATCCATGAATTTGGGTAGCTCCTACCCAAGTCCATGTCATACAAAAGCAATTAGCAAGAGCTACAATGCTGCATTTCCCCAGATTCATTCCCAAATGCTCGTGCTCCCTCCATTCCCTGAACTCCTGCTGCTGTTCTTTTCCTGGTGAACACTCTGCTCTCTGGTGACCCTTCTGGTGATGCTGCTCCTTCCTCCTCCTTGGAGAGCTCCCAGGGCCCAGCCTGGGCTCCTTCCTCTTTCCTTTGTCTCATGGCTCCCTCGAGCTGTCCCACGTCCCCTCTGTGCTGACTCACAAATCTGCCTTCCCCCCACACATAAATCTCTCTGCACATCATCCAGCAAAACCCTCCTGCAAGCTCAAGGGCAGCTTGGACAAAACCAAGCACTTTATTCCTTATATCCTACACCCTCCCCCTTCCTGCTTTCCTCCATTATTTTCTTAATTTCTCCTCCCTCCCTGCTATCTCCCTTTATCCCAGGCCAGCACTGTCAGCACTCTCTTTTATTCTTCTGTCACTTCTTCCTCACACACGAGCTAAAAAGATTTAGTGAACTCTCTTCTCCATAATATTTGACCCTTTATTTCAGTCCAACCAACCCAGCTGGGGCAGCCCTGGCACCCCTGCCTCATGTCAAACATCCCCTGTCCTTTACAGATTCCAAAGAACAATGTGCCTTTGCCTGCCCAAAATAGGAAACCCACCACAAAATAAGTTCTGTTTTATTTTTGAAGTGGTGGGTTGGATGGAGCTATTTGCTATCTCCAGAAACACCTTCCTGAAGTATGAGAGCCCATGATGTTTGGAAGAAAATGGAATGTTGGTAGGTGAGTTTTATTGGAAGGATTGCTGCTCATTCCTCCAAAATGAAGTGATGATGCACTGAGACTCTTCCAGCTGCAGAGCAGTCAGTGTTTCAAGATTATTTTTTAATTTTTGGTCTGGCATTCTTGAATGGGAGAGGGGAAAGGAAATATTTAGGGTGCACATGAGTCAAAAGAAAGATTCCAGAATCGATCCTAGAAATGCCAGCATCAACAAGGACCACGCTAGGCAGTCCCTCCAAGAGCAGACTGCAGCATGAGGCAAGGTATGCAGAATGACATTTATTCCTTGGAGCAGGAAGAGACTGGGTCTCAAAAATGTAGGGTAAAAGGCAGATGGCACAGCTCCTCCTGTTTGGTCAATCAAACATTTCGTTTCCCTGGCTGTTTTACAAGACCTTGATCAGAAAATGTTTCATTCCAAGGTCAGAGAGAATGTTTTTTATTTATTAAGTGACTTCCTGGTTTTCATTTCAGGGTGAAAAACATAACATCTACTTCGGTTTGATCTAACCAAATCTGTTTCCTGCAGATTTTGGTTAGGAAATTGAACAGCAAATCCTCAACCATGAGGTGAAAGCTGATGTGTTTTGCTCCCATTCCTCACTAGCAGTCGTTTCAGTTGGGCTTTTTCATCTCAGTGGTATAAAAAAGACTTCTTTTCCTTAGTTCTGTCTGGATCCCTGCCAAGTGTGTCTCATTTTTCAATCTTTCTCTGAAAAATGAAAAGAGGATGCCCTGCAGAAAACTATTCTATAACCTCTCCTTTGAGTCCCTTCCCAATGCAGTCAGTTCACTGGATTCTCTGTGCTCCTTGTATTTCCCAGTAGGAGATGGCCTGGAGTTTCATGTCCTCCTCAAGTGCCCTATGAATTCCTTCTCATTATTCAGGGCCTTGAGCTGTGCAAACTACACTGATCTGCATCCTAGAGAAGAGCCTGGATTGGTCCTAACAGTTCCTGAAGAATTTTCCAAAATAAAGCAATAGGGGAAACATCTCTTGCATTTGCTCAGAAATGAAAACCTATCACAGTCACAGTTCTGCTGTAAGACTGCAGGAATTCCAGACCTAGGAGGTTTCCTGGTGTTTTTAATGGTTTTCAAAAGACAAAGACAATTTGTCTGTATCCAGGGGAAATCCTGTGAACATTCCCATCGATGGCACTGGGGCTGATGGGAATCCATTGCTGCAGAAGGCACAGTGTGCAAAAAGCAGCTTTTAATACAACCATGTTTTAGCCCTTTTTGACTCCTGAGAAAAGCTTCCAGCCTCCCCAGAAGCATCAGCAAAGGAAGAAGCTGCTATTCCCACAAAAGAGAAAGAATTCCTTGTGGCCAGGGCAGGAGCAGGGCTGACAGCAGGGAGGCAAACCAAGCTGGGTGTTCCCCAGCCAGAGCTACACTCATCCCCACATCCTGCACGGGTCACAAAGCAGAAATGAAGATGTTTTGCACAGACAGGTGCAGGCACTGCTGTGATTAATCAAACCATAATTAGGGACCTGTCGGCAGGCACTAAATATATGTTCTAGGGCTTCAACCCTCTTAGAAATCTGGGCTTGGAAAACTTGCCAGGCAGGAAATTCATAAAAACAGCAAGTCTTTGGATGATGAATGCATACAAGAAAGGAAACTTTCACCAGACTAGGATAATGGCAATTGTCTCTACTGCTTCCCATCTATAATTTTTTTCTTTCTATTTCTCTGAGTTTATTCAAGTATTTTAGTATCAATTGATGGCATGGTTTAACAGATAAATCCTACTCTCTCTTCAGTTAAACAGGCTCTGTTTCAACACCTACAGAGGTGTGCTGGTTTTACTGTTTTGCCCTGAACCCCCTGTGAGTCTGTGGAACACCAGATACACTCCAAGAACAAAACATAGTCTCCTCCTCCACTGCCTTCACCTGTCATAGGTGTTTGCACCCAGGTAAAGGTAAATAAAATACCTCAGTTTGACAGTGGGCAGAGGGTAAAAGTTCAGTGGTATTTTATAATCTACACTTGAATTAGTGAAAGTCAAGGCTTGAGATATTGTACTTATTTCTATGGAAATGTAATATGGGAGCTGCCTTCACAGAGCACTACATCACCCTGGGGCTGAACTGCTCAGAACCCCACTGAGGAAACTCAGGGGGTTTGGGGGAAGAAAGGCAAGTAAATCTTGAGAAGAACTGTAAGACAGGATGAGGGGAAGCTCACCAAATGTAAAAAACAAGGTGATCTGAGGAGTATTAGCCAGGTAATGCTGCCCTATTCAAGATATAGCAGCTGAGGGGCTCATGTCACAGGTTTACAACCAACCCTCTCACAGATGTTAAGTTTTCCCATGGATATTCTCCTTGCTCTGATCAATAAAACACATTTCAGTCTATATGAACCAGCTCCTTTACATTATAAGATGATTCCTATGGGCTTCTCTGAGGTACAGACACATCTCAGTCACAGCAGCTCACGGATGAACTGTCAATAGCACAAAGGTGCAAGATGAGGAAAGTCAGTGCTTAACCAAAGTGTCCAACCATTCAGCTTCTCAGGGGTCTGCAGCAGGTGCTGAATTTACAGCATTTTTTTTTCTGGGTATTGGTTAAAATGTTTTGAGGAAGACAGAATGTTGGGTGCCTGATTGAGCTCAGCATTATTAAATGCGAGGGGGAAGTCATCTAATGTCTGTTTAATTGTAGCTGTCTTTGGTGAGTTATATTGATATTTAATCAATTGACCAAAGGGGACAAGCTGAGAGGGGGAACTGGGCTGAATCGATGTGCAGGAGAGGATGGGAAGTAAGATGGACTCTGAATCAATGGTGTTGCTACTTGCTCAGTTAGGCTGGAGATGGGGATGTGCCCTCTGCACGAGCTCACGAGCAATGCAAAGGGGTTGCTTCACAACAAAGACATTTCACCGCTTTTTATTTATATTGATTTCCCAGTGAAGTGTGTCTTGGCATTAGGGATTCCCACTGAGCAAGGAAGAAAGATCAGCTTCTTTCCTCAGAGGGTCAAGAAATCCTGAGTGATGAATCTTGTCTTCTCAGAAAAAGAGACAGGAGCAGAGATTTGGCTGTACATTGCCTACTAGAAAGAAAGAACTGAAAATGTGTCATTAAAAGAGAGGAAAATATAAAAGTGTCTGAAACTGAAAAGCTGTGATTAGGAGGGGCAATGTGTAAAAAAAAAAAATTGAGCCAATGACAGATTGATGAGGTCAGTGCTGTCAAAGGGATTATTATCTGAGAGAGTGAAATTTGATTTTGCGTTTATTCAGGGCTGCTGTACTTCAGACAGGTGATTCAGACACCAAAACATCACAGGCATGAGAGTTTTCTTCTCAGCCCACTCCCAGCTAAGCAGCAAAGGCTGAGCAGAGCTGGAAGAAGTGCTGGCCTCTGCTGGAAGGAATTCCCGCGGCTCAGCTGGGCCGGAGTCCCGGAGCCAATGCTGGGAATCCTGTCCCTGCTGCCCAAGCAGGAGGGCAGGGTGCTCCACTGCTGCATTGCAATTCTGGAACGCTGGGCAGGGACTCTAAAGCATTACATGGCTGGGGATTTGTTTCAAGACCTTCCCCCTTTCTTACTGATGGAGAAATTGGATTAAATACAGAATTAATGGTAAAACTAAGACTAGCCCAGCCACCCAAGCTCCTATAAAGTATCCAAACAATCAATCCCTACAGCACCAGATTGGAAAGAGCCTCAGTAATTCTGATAAATCATTCAGATAATGTTACAATTGAAGACACTGTTAACATTGAACTCTCCCTTGCTGCTTTCCTATACTTGCTGTAAGTCTTTCCTGGTTTAAAGGAGACAAGGTGTTACCCTGCAGGTAAAACAGGCCTGTGAGTAACTGTGCTTCCCTGAGGAGCTCATGAGAATAAACAGAGTGGGCTTGAGACTTTTCCCAGACTCTCTTGCCAGGTGATTTTCAACCTCTGGATAATCCTGAGGTCCCACATGTAACTTAAATCTTGCAGAGTTTGTGTGTTCATGCCCTGTGGAATATCTCCCATGTGGTAATAGATCCTAAACTTCTCCCTTTCAGCTGCTCCTGAATGTCATTCCACAGCCACCTATCCTACACACCAGAACAAATGAATATGGATATTTCTCTCCCTTTTTTGTTTCCCATCTGCATGAAACATATGCCATGTGTAGTGATTCCAAAAGATCAGAACAGGGTCTATAGTCCACATGCTAGAATTCCTAATAAAATATGCATGACAAAACCTTGCAGAGGAAATCACATTGCAGCCCAGGAAAAGAGCCCTCCTTTTTAATGAGGGTTTAATTAATGTCAGATGGCCTCAGTTGGTAACATTCTTGCCTCTGGTGTAGAAGGTCATGGTTTTGAGCCCTACATTAGGCCCTGGGCTCATAACCAATGCTGACACTGCAATGTTCTTCTGCTACACTGTTAGAGGTTCTGACCTTCAAATGAGGTGTTTAAACTGAGACTCCTCCTGCCACTCTCTGGTGGTTCCTCCAGCTGGAAGCTAAAGATGTCCTGGCACTTTTTAAGCAGCCCAGGGAATAGCCCTTGCATCCTAACTCACCCTTGCTTAATAAAGTAGGTTATTATATACAAAGCTGCAACTCTCAGCCATTACTGACAGTTGACAGCCCCCACTAATGAGCCTGTTGTGTTTATTTATGTGCTGACTCCACTCAGCACCCAGGGAAAGCTCACTGCTTTGTCACAAAACAGTGAAGGACTTTTGCTCCGTGCTTGAAGAAGAGAAATATGGGAAAGACATTAAAATAACATTAAAAGGGATGATTTCCAAGGTGAGAATGCCCTGTGTATTTTCCAAGAAAAATGGTACCGCTTAGAAAAGGTGAATATTTTTGGCAAGGAGAGACAGAGGAGATAAGGAAAAAAAAACTGTGAGGTTTAGGAAGTAGGTAACAGCTGTTTCAAGATTTCTTGCAAAGTTATGTCAAAACCAAGCCTGACCTTCAGCAGAAATAGGGTTAACAACCTCAGGAAATTTATTCATGAAACAGCAGTTAGATTGGTGTCAATCTGTGTGATCCTGCTAATCAGCTGTCATCACAAAAGACATCCTAAAAACCCATCTGGAAATTAAGATCTTTATGATCTGTCCATTCTGACCATCACACATGATTTAGAACTGAATACCAGAACTGCATCTCCAGCTTTGCCAATCCTCCTCACCCTGCCCCCACACCACTCCTCCCACACAAAAATTGTTCTTATTTCAGCTCCAATGTGACTCTCTTACCTAAAGCAAGTCTATTACTGCAAAGTATTAAACCAGAAAGAGAGAAAAAGCAACAGCAAGGCCCAGAACTTCATCTTGGTGTTCCTCCTGAGAACACTTGCTAAATCTTTTTTTAAATATTAGCTATCAAAGCTACTGATTACTGCAACCAAATAGAGGCTTCCTAACATGAACCTTGCTGTTTGTGGTGTCCCTGAGCTGCAGGCACAGAGTGCTGCAGGACAGATAATCTTACCAAAACACCTTTCAGCAAGAAAGCCTCTCCTGCTTACTCCAGCTTGGCTTGGGAGGAAAGCAAAATGGGTTACAAAATCAGCTCGTGTACACTGTGCCTCCCACAAAACAACTTGTTGGAATAATCGAATATAGTGCAACAAGCCAAAGCTTTGATTATCTAGAATCTGGTTTATGTCTGGGTAAATAAAATACAATCAATCCACATCCAGAAATTTAATTGGATTTATTTCTAAGACATCCTGCCTCCTGCCTTTTGTTCACTCTGCTGGGCTACTGCCACTTGAGCAGAGAAAAATTGAAATGATGCCATCTACCTTTATGGAATTACATCTAAGATATTTACAGAGGCTCATGTCATGGAGATGGACTTCTTTTTATTCTTCAGTGAATTATTCCTGGTCTTCAGGTAACAATTTTAATGTTACAAAGGCCTGAAAGTAATTTATGATTTTGAAAACCAGAGAAATTTGAAAAGCACATATATTTTTAAGGCAGGTAAGCCATAATCCTATACATGCCAGCTGAGCTCCCAGCCAGCCTCCCATGGGGATTCAGTCCCAGAGCCTTTGTTTGGCTGTGTTATTCAGGACTCTGAGCAATGCTCATATTCTAATGCTGATAGCATCTCTATAATTCTAGGTATAGTTGGTCTTGGTGCTGGAAAAACATTGCTCCCAGCTATATTTCCTGTGATTTTATATACAATGTAGTGTTGTACCAGCTTCTAAAAAGGCACAAGGTTCAAGCACGGAACTTTGCCACGTGAACAAGGAACTTAAATATCAAATTAGAGAAGCAGAATTAATCCTTGACTATTTGAGCTACATGGGTGGAGTGCAAACAGCATTACTGCTGTCAGAGAAACTGAAAAGCAGCTTCCTGGAGCCACAGTGCCCCTCTGAGCAAGGCATGAACCCGACAGCCTGGGGCAGGATTTGGCCCCTGCTGATGAACTGTGGCTGCCCAGCTGGCAAGGGCACCTCAGGGGGATGTATCTCACCTCATATTTTAGGGTGGCAAGTCTAAATGAGCTGCCAAGGCTGTCTAGTGAAGAGAATAGGGGCCTCCCCAAAGCTCTTCAGAGTCTTAAAATGAGTGGGGTGAATTGTTGTGTGTAGCTGTTTCCATCCACTGACTCCCAAGGGAGTCCAAAAAGGTGGAAGGAGACCTTAATGACAAGTCTGAAGACAGCACATCCTTAGCCCCATGCTAAGGAGAAGCTTGGCTGGGTTGGATGGGGCTTGGAGCAACCTGGTTTAGTGGAAGGTGTCCCTGCCCATGGCAGGGGGATGGAACTAGGTTATCTTTAATTCTCTGCCAACCCAAACCATGCTGTGATTCCATTATAAGGCAGAAAATTTCCAGTAAAAAATGTTGCCTTTTCCTTGTGCTCTTTCCTGCAGAATGAATTCAATGCAGAAATGAAAATGCACTACAGGAAACTCCAGGATTCTCAGCTTTGGACACCTGCCCCTTTCAGCAGTGCCTCTCAGTCTGATGGAATCACTGGGGGCTCACAGATCTACTTTCATCCTGACAATGAAGTCTCTTTTAAGCAAAGGCACATCCTGCTAAAGTCCAGCCACGGTTTCCCATGGCTTTTTTTTGCCTTTAGACATGGTAACTACAGCAACAGGAACCCAAACAAGTCTGTTCCCTGCATGTCGTGGCTTTGTTGGGTGTTTCCCAGACCCTGAATTCAGCTGTGATCAAATGTCCAGGTGCAGCTCTGCTGGGGAGGTGACACACAGGCAGCAGGACCTCATCAAGCTGCAAGGTAACCTGAGGGGATCAGAGCAGAGGGAGCTGTGGGCAGCACAGCATTCAGAGCACTGCCAGCCCCACTCGCCACTGGGAGGGAATCAATCGCTGTGGCACTAAAGGAAGATTAGAAATAGGAATTTCTTCATCAAAGTGTGTAACATTAATCCTTTTTGGTGTGTTCTTTTATTGAAATGTGCTCTGGCTTTCAATGAGAGTGGCTGCTCTGAATGAAGGGCCAGGGGGAAGGGCAGAGGGCCATTTCTTTGGTGAAAATGTAGAAATGGTTCAAGAGTCTCTGCCTTGGTGGCTTTTTCTGAAGGCCACTGTCCTCCCCCTGCTGTCATGGCTCACTGGCACTGCCTCCAGCAGTGAGCAGGGCAGTGCCTTGTGTCCATCTCTTGGGAGCAGATATTTATACAGGTATTGACTGAGCAGGCTGAAGGGCAGGCAGACTGATAGCAAGCAGCAAGCTGCTTTTATAGTGTGGCTCACAAGCATGACAGTGAAATCTTCTTTATCCTTGAGGATCACTTCTGTCAGTGCATTTTAAAGCAAAGTTACAAGATTTAGCATTTGATCACCAAAGTGTGTTTAACATCCAAACACTAAAATAAAAACACATTCTGAAGCATTTAGAATAAACAAACAAATAATTATTCAACAATTTACTGGTATCCTCTAACAAACCTACAGAGCATTTTGCTTGGGAATTCTCCTTAAGAGGAAGCTCTGCAGCTGAGCTGCTCTTCCCAGGCTGTGGGAACATGGCTGAAGGCTGAAGAGATTCCTCTCTGGAAGATGCAGCACCTCTAGATAGAATGTGGAGCAAACACATCTTTCTTTGGAATTGAGTGGCCACACATTCAAACACCCAGGCCTGGAGTCTGCTGTCAGCAGAGAGACATTCAACATTTCAAAAATCGAGTCAAATGATCATATTTTTAAGCTCCTTTTTTCGAAATTTAAATCCTGAAAAATAGGTAAAAAAGGGCTGCAGAATAGGGCAGCTGATTGACTACAGAATATCTTTGAATACTTCTAGTCCTTCCCAAAGTACAAATAAAGATATATCTGTGTCTGACTCTGCTATTGCATAAAAAACTGCCCAAATCTCAGTGCACCCAATCCCACTCCTTCAGCTTGATAACTCTCTGTAAATTCCACAATACAGGGACATGAACCCACTCATTAAGCACAAGCACTACCCAGCCTCAATCTAATGCAGCAAATAATACCAAATTGGTCATAATTGACACATAAAACTCCTGTTATGGTGTGATTAATTTATTCTGTATTCATACTTGTAGCTAATAAAAATAACATCCACTGATAAATATTTCCTCCCAAGTTCACTCCAGTGAGAAGAACAGGTGTAGCCCATGTCCCCATTACCTAAATTGTCCTGGAGATGAGTTTTAATTTGCCATAAATACTTTATGCTGCATCCTTAACTACTGTATTATTAATTTTCTAGCAAAGTGTGAGGCAAGTAATTGCACATGGGAAAAGACAGTAGACAGATATTAGCTGGGATTTTTTAACTATTCCAGTCAGCCTTCAGGGCTTTCTGGAAAGCAGGAAAGACTGCTGCTACTGAGAGAAGGTGGGAACATCTCCAAAAAGTATACAGGAAATTTGGGAAATATTTCAAGGTTTTTTAGCTTTGCTAATCCAGATAACAACAGAAAGTCAAGATGTGAATTATGTAAGAGAATAAACTCCCTCAGCCATGGGAAACATTTCATTTAGATTTAAAATTTCTTGCTTCAATAAAAACTCCAAAAGGAGTCTCATTTCACACTAAAAACCCCTAAAACTATTCATTTTCAAAAGCACACAACAGTTTTGTGTTTCTCCTCAAAACTTTACCCTAAACTCAACTATTCTCTAATGAACTGCCAACTCAAAAACTTTCCATCATACTTAACTGTGGTCATACTGTAAAAATATTTAGTGTGATTGTTGATGCAGATCATTCCTTTAAGAACCCCTAAACTCAACAAGTTGAGCCTCTTGCTCTATTCTTCCTCAAATAATTTAACCCTAATAATCTAAAGAATTTTAGGCAACTCACAGTGGAACAGAACTTCCCAGTGAATACACCCCTGGGTAGGAAAATTATCCACTTTTCCAGAAGAAAGTTCTTGATTCAATAATAATTTTTCCTGACAAAAAAGCACATTAGACATAGCTCAAAGAACACTGAAGTTGTTTAGATTGGTTTTTTATCTGATTATCAGGACCTAAATGGATTTCCTCCAAATAAAGTAAAACAAAATAAAGTGAAAAAAAAAAAAACAAGCAAGGAACCTTCAGTGATGAGGCTCAGAAGATGTATCAAAGTTGAGACCTTACAAAGCACTCTCAAATCTCCTGCTCTTTCCCTCTCTTGCTCAGATCCCTCTCCTTCCCCCCACTCTGGAAAAACTGTAAAGAGCCTCCCCTCCCCTCAGCAGTGACACAGTCTGCCCTTGTCACAGTCCACAAATCTGCACATCTCAGCTGGGCAGGCTTTGGAAGCAGACAGGAAATAAAAGGATAATAAAAACAACAAGAGAAAAAAGGGACTCCAGGATCCTGCTCCAGTCCTGCTGAAATTGTTCTGTTTGAGCTAAAGGTGCAGGTCCTGTAAGATCTGTTCAGAATAACTGACAAGAAAAAAGCCCACAATTATTAACCTTTCCACTTGTTCCCATAGTTTATTGTGACAAGACAATGCAATAAGCTTGAAGGTAATCAAAAAGCAATTTTGTAGTAGTGAGCTTAAAATGACAAACCTTTCCTTTTCTAAATAAATCACCATTATTCCCACACGGTCCATACTTGACAAGTTTGTTTCCTTAGTAACAGAGTACTTAAACAGGGTTTGTGTGCAAAGATTGTACCTTTAGCCACAGGAGTGAAAGAGGAGACAATAGGATAAAAATTGGTGCACCCACCTGAGTGTGTGATTCCAGTGTTTAAGGACAGAAGCCAAGGCTGTGCAGAAGCCCAGGATGCCCCTGCCCTCTGTGCATTTTTTGGGCTTTCTGGAGTGTGTGGACTCAGGAGGGTTTACAACCTCCAGTGCCTAAACTGAGTGTAACACTCCCTGATGTTTGTTCAATAGCTCACCTAATGTTGAGGTCAGCTGCCTTATAAATTATTGAGCACATTAACTGTGTTAGGACTACAATATAAATGAAGGGTATGTGCCAGGCAGAGAAGACATCCAGGGTGTCTGGCTCAAAGACAAAAGAGGGAACAGACAGAAGAAAAGACTAATGTGCCCTGGATATGTTCAAGAGTTTTCTGTTTGCTTTCATCAGTAATTAAATGACTGATTGCTTTTTAATAGTAAATGTGTTTGACTGGGCACACAAAACCTGATGTCATGTACTGAGCTCAGTCCAATGCTGGAGAAAATCTGTTTGTCAGTGACTAATTCCTGACTTTTTGCCATCAAAAGTGGTGAAATCGAATAAACACTATATGGCCAGGGCTTAGAATAATCGAGCTTGCTCTGTAATTAAAGGAGGACAGCTTTTCTAGCCACCCTAAAATGTCAACTTCTCTCCAAATCTCCCTCTGAAAGGCAAGAGAGGATTTGCTCAGTAATTCTATAGTTTTATTTCCTTTTTCCTCTCCCCACATTATGTTCTTTTCTAATTGTCTCCTGTTACAAGAGATGAGGAAAATGATCCCTTATTAAATGTTTTGATGAGTCTTTTATCTTTACTCTTTCTGATCAGGAGTGAAACTTTCCCTCCAAGTACAACTTCCATCTTCTCAAACCACCTACTGAGATTAAATTCTCTGGTTCTACACACTCAGAAAGAATCTAACAAAATCCAAAATGGTTGCACAGTTTTAAGAAATAAAATTTTGATATTCTATCCATGACAACCTAAGATTTGGGAAGTCTTTCAATAAGAAGCAGCATTTACATTACAGGCTGAATTGAAAGATTATTTGCAAAAAAAAATTGCTGTTTGCACAAACTTCAAGCACTGCAGTGCAGATTTATGAATTTCCTACTGGTAATTTGCATTAGCAATAATCAGATGAAAAAGCAGAGGCTGCAAGAATGACATTTCCTTCTGCACTTAAGAAATCGAGTGTGCAAAGCTATTTCCTAACATTTTTAAAAGATGTGTTTAATCCTATCTATGATAGTCAAAGGTACCCTCAAACTACATATTTAACCTGTGGTTTAGGATGCTTTTTCATTAACCTTGGTTTACTTATTTCTGTTATTTTATGAAACAGGTAAAAGTGAATCTTGCTGCCAAGCAAAGACTCCAGATTACCATTTCTCACTTGTTCCACAGTTGTCCTGTGTGATCTTTGGTAAATTACTTTCCTTATCTTTAAACATTAATATTTACACCAAGTAACTGTACAGAGTATTCAGTCCAGTAAGGGGAATCTTTAATCAGGGAAAGAAATACCCACATTCAGATGGTCATCAGGAAGCCTACAAGTTCTACTGATAGGATTTAACCTCTGATATGGAAATCCTGACACAATTGGGAAAATAATAAACTATTAAAATCATAGGTCTCTGACCCTTTGACTACAAACTATTGATGCCACTAACAGTGTCAGGAGAGATCTCTCATGCAAATATTTAAACTGACAGAGGGCAGGGTTAGGGTGGATGTTAGGAAGCAATTCTTGGCTGTGCAGGTGGGGGTGCCCTGGCACAGGTTGCCCATGGAAGCTGTGGCTGCCCCATCCCTGGGAGTGTCCAAGGCCAGGTTGAACAGGGATTGGGAGCAACCTGGGGCAGTGGAAGGTGCTGAAGAGTTCTTGCATAAAAGGAACATTCATCACTGGTGTTTGGGCCTTTGAACACTCAGATCTAATCAGGAACTCCAGCATCCCATGGTGAGTTTTGGAGGCCCCTGTGGTAGGAGCCTGCCCTCTGCAGTCAGTGGGAAATAAACTTCTTCTGGCAGGCATCACTCAAACACTAAACTACTAAGGGACATTCCCTCAGCTTGCTGGCCACAGAGAGGATAATCACTTGCAGCCTGAGTGCTCTGCTTCACCTCTTGTAAAGCCAAAGTCAAAATCCTCTGTTTATACACAGAGACATCTGACATCTGCAGAGTTGTGTTTTAATCTCAGCCGTTGCAACCACTTCACAGGAACTAAGGTGTGCAACAGGAACTGAAGTTTATAGACAGATCAGGGGCACCAGGTTATTAATTACCTCCTGTCTGTGAGTCTATTTGAAATGCAATGTGTAAGCTCTAAGATTTATTAATAAATTCCCAGTTACCTCGCTGATGTGCAGTTCAAATGGTTAGAATAAACTGTTACTCTGCTTATTATTCAAATCACTAGGATAAACTGTAAAACCCTGGAATAGCATTACTGAGTGGCTGGCTGGAATCTAGTGTGTTTTACAACTTGAAGTCCTGATAATCTGTTCTAAATGCAACTGTTAGGGTGGTGTCCATCTGAATCTGCAGATACCTTGAGACACCAGATCTGAGAGAAGTGAGCATCCACAGCTTCAAGACCTGTTCCTTGGCAGGTTCATCGAGAGGACTGGCACACACAGGGAGAGCACAGTGACATCAGTGCTGCCAGCCCACTCCAAAGGGACAATTTTCAGCCAGTGGGGCAATTCCTGGGTGACCCTGAGGCTCAGTGAGCCCAAACAAGGGGAGGATGCTGCAACCCTGCCTCTGATAGGGAGCACTGCAGCAGGGAAGGATCAAACAGACGTACAAGGGCTGAATCACTGCTGAGATCTCCAGTCTGTAGAGTCCCTGAAACCCTGAATTGCTTTAGTAATCACTTTAGACCCAACTGCTTTTAGTGAACACTTCAGCCTCCTGTGCCAGCATTTCTTACGCAGATACACAATTTTAGATTAATTTCTTGATTAGAAGCTCATAGTTATCCAAGTCCTTTGCTCATCAGTAGTGTGACATTCACAATCTGCCAACACACCACTCTGGGAGATTAAGTAGAATAGATTTTAAATAGTATGTTATTGGCATTTCAATTATTTAAGTTTCAGTAGAAAGTGACCAGATGAGGTTTAGATTGTATGATTTGTCTCACAGAGAAGTTCTGCTGGAAAGGAGCAGATGAAAAAGAAGGACAAGAGGTAACACAGGTACCTATAGATCATGGTTGTGGAGAAGAGGGAGCCAAGTTGGAGAGATTCACTAAGGGGATGGATCCAAAAGTGTTTTATTAAATAGTCAAAGGGGTAGAAATGCTTTTCTTAAAAACCTCATTAAGACAAAATACCTCAAAGAAGAAGCATGAAGGAAAAGGGCATTAGCAGTCAGAATGCAATGAAAGGGCATTATTAGCCCCAAAATTATTGCTATAAATCAACCACCAGCAAAATGAGGATGTTTGGTTCGGTCCTTCATGAGAAGACCAATATTCTGGAATAACTCCAGTGGAGGCAAGACAACCTAAATATTTGTGAATGGGATTATAGCTCATGCTTGCCAAAGGCAGCAACAGGTATGGCTCAGGAACTCAGGTAATCTTTGCTAGCCCCATTTTCCCAAGCACTCCATTAAAACAAATCATCATATTCCTGTAAGGAAAGAGTGAGATGCAAAAGTGCAAGTGATGTAAAGGCCTGAGATTCCTGCTCATAAAAATGAAGAGAGTTGCACAATGTTCTGAGTGACAGCACCTGCATTCTGGCTGGAAGACCCCAACCACAAAATTTCAGAACCACTGAAAATCTGTCATTACATGAACTTCTCATGTAACAGTCTGCCTCAGTTTCCTTAAATCCTTAGTGTAAATGTTCTGTGTTGTAAAAGGTCAAAACACCTGGCCAGCAATATTTGCATTCTTCTTACTAATAATATATTTACAATAGCCAGACAGAATCAGATGGACCCACTAAAGGGAATAAAATGCATGAGGTTTTTGATTTTCATCTGCTAGAGAACCTTTCCATTTCCAAAAAAGCATAGACATGCTGAACCTCTTGATGACAGCTGCAGGGTGGGAAGAAGCAGGGAAGTATTTGAGGGTTTTGTAGTAATAATTATAATAATTAAGACTGTCACTGGTAAGCACATGATGGCCAAAATGTTCAGCCATTAATGTCTCCATGGAAATATCTAACTCCAAATCCAGCCATATGAGTAGGGGACTCTTTTTTGAGCTGAGCATCTCTGGTTTCTCTGGGGCTGATCAAAAGAATCCCAGTGATCATCGCATTTCTGAATAACTGCTAAATCACTTGTCTTTTCAGGAAAACACTTCAGCACATGCTTAAGTGCTGATGTAAATTGGGACATTATTTGGGAAATTAACCAGAGTTTGGTGCCTAATTTAAACACACCAGTTAAAGCACTTTGGCATAAATTGTGCATTTCTGCAAAGACACTCTTGCTCAAATAAACAACAAATCAGGCATTTTTCTTATGCTGTAAAACCTCTTGCCAAATTGTGAAGATGAGGATATTCTTTTCAATTTTTAGAGAATATCTGAGGCACATTTACTGCAAGGCTAGGAAGAACACTCTGGCAAGAAAAAGGAAAAAATTTCCCAAATTTTATTCCTGGGGAAAAGGTTTATCATGCTACCTGAAGCCATGAAAAGAAAACAGTAAATATAATGCAGCATTAACACCCATCAGGCAGCATGTTTATAGGCAATTGTCTGCTTCACACACCTTGAGTTGTATAATGAGACACAGTGAGTTTTACTACCTCTGAAGTAGAGCAATCATCCTCAAATGAGCTGCCTGGAAAGTATTATTGCTGTTATGAAATGGAATTTATATGTAAAAATAACAAAACAGATTCAAGTATTAGGTAGGTCCTTGTTGACACAACTGAAAACAATGAAGCCAACCAAAAATAGCCTGTGATTTATCACAAAGGAGTGTGAGATCAGGGAAACCACTTTTCCCTCTTCTACAGACCCCGAAACATTTATTTTTTATCTTGAACCTTCATTTATCCATCACCCTTAGGGCACCATGAAGTTTCCATTAGTAGCTAATTGCAAACATGTCCTTACCTCAAAATTAGTAAATTCCTCTTTGGTCTTAGTAGCTCAAACTGCATGTTTAGAAGCCTTAAAAGAGGTTCCCAAAGCAGGCAGTGAAGTGACTGCCAGTGTGAGAGGCTCAGCCTCCACGAGGTGCAGGAAGGTCTCGTGCTCTCCTGAGAGCCTGGAGCAGGTCATGGAGAGCAACTCAGCACCAGTCCAAAGCTGGCAGCACCACAGGCATGGATACAAGAGAGATTTCAGCTACAGGACCAGACATCACCTTTAGAGCTTTCTCCAGAGGGAGGACTGGGACTCAGGGGTGACTAAATGAAGGGGTCTGGGTGTGATGGACCAGCAGCTCTGCTCTTGAAACATCATGTTCTTCCCCTTCCCTTTTCCCTCGTGTTTCTCTCCTGTTACTCTCCCGTAACAGGAAGCTCAGGCACAGACAACCACAAAATATTTAACCACTGGTTATTCAGGGTGTAAAGATGGGAAAGAATTTTCCTGCAAAATCTTCTCTTTGTGAGTGCAAAGAAATAAAATCTGGGATTGGACTGCATAACAGATGTCTGATTCCATCTCCTCTGTGGTGAGTGCACTTCAGAGAGAATAACTAAGAAGGGCATCTCTACATGGAGAGCAGCAGGCGAGTAAATATGAAAAAATGTACAAGTGATGACATTTTGCCCCACATGTGGCACTCTGCACAATTACAGATTTTCTTTATAGGAACAGAAAAGGAACCTGAGTGCTCTGTGAGCTGGGCCAGCTGTCATATGATCTCATACATGCAGCCCAGAGGATTTGTTTTCCTAAACAAACTTGCAATCATCTGTCTTTTTAAATATAACTTCTGTGACACACAGAGGAAAATCAGAAAGCGATGCTGAAAGCTTTCTATGCTCTATTAATTTTATTATGTAAATCCACTCCCCAATTGATATTTTCATTCAAAACCAGCACAAGATCCGTCATTATTCCTGGATGTAAAGGGAAGCAAAACAAGTAGTATTCAAGCAAGTACTCTCATTTGGATTATTATTTTAATACAGCAGCATTGTCTGTAGGTAATTTTTAAAGCATGTTTGCACAGCAATTCAAGGCTGCTTCTTCCCAGAGACTATTTAGCTTTGTCAATATTTATTAATATTGCTTTTGTAAATACGATGGAAAGGAAAAATGTTTGACTTAAACCTAATAAGCAGATTTTGAGAGATGGACAACATTGCTTTTTGAGTTATCTGTCTCCATTCCTAATAAAGCAGCAACAGAGAAAGCAAAAGTCACAGAGTGAAATCCCATGGAAACACGTGCAAGGCACCTTCAATGTTTGAACATCAGGTCTGTTAGAGATGTGCATTAAATAGTTGTTTAAAAACTGCTTTTAAGGTAGTTAATATAACACACTCACATAGTCTATGGATATACAGACAAGAGTATGCATTTCCTTTAAACACCACATTCCTTAAATACCTGTAAAAAGTGTTCCACACTGTCCTGGTCTATGAATGCACTTGTTCTCAAGGCCAAAGAGAGTTTGACTCCACTGTGGATATTGGAGCTCAGTTTGTCAAACCAACACAAACATAAAGAAGTCAATTGGAATTGCCAACAAATCAAAGCAAACAGAAACTTTTCCCCTGCACAAACATATTAGCTGTGTTTTCTCCAAAATACTATCCAATTGTGATTCATAGTACAGAAGCACCAGCATTTTCAGGTAAAGTTTTTGACTGAGAGTTCCAAACACAGAGCAGGAATTAATCCCCAAAGCAAAGAACTTCAAAGCAAAAAAAGACAGTAATAGTGGGGAAATCAAAGCAGCACAAAGGCAACATGATATGCTCCAGCCAGGAACAGACCCATACAGGAGTTCTGTGTGCTGTTTGTGACAACCTGGTGAATCAAAGTGCACCTTGTGATCATGTTTGATAGTCTCAAACCCTTACAGATTTATTGAAGCACAGTCTACCATGAGGGACAGGTTTGCCATTTCCTAAGGGAATTTAGCAGCATCTGGAGGTGGCCATATCATGGATCTGCCAGGCTGTCTTGTCAGCTCCTTCAGGTCCTGAAGGCTGCAGTGAGATCACTCTGAAACTTCTCTTTCTCACTGCCATGTTCCCATTTGGCCCTGGGAACTCAACACTATCATGGTTCTATTTTCAGCTAGTTTTAAATAGAGCTGAGTTGCTTATAGCTGCATTTTGCTTATTCTTAAATGATATGAGCATGTTTTGGGTGTCTGGATTTTACAGCTCAGTTACTTTCCTATGGAGCAACTACAATAGGTCCATGTTTTACCAAAAGAAAAAAGGCAAGTAAATTTTCCAATTATCAAGGCAATGTAGCACTTGTGTCTATCATCATGAAGCTGTTAACAAAAATGTTACATTTTCATTAGCTAAAAAGCTATTTATTCCTAATGGGTTGTTAAAGACTGAGGGCAAAATTCTGCTTTCAATTACACCAGCATAAATCTGTAATCCACCAAGATGCCTCTGGATTTATATTGGTGTCAGTGGAGGAAGAATTTGCCCTGAATGTTCTAAATGTTTCTATTTTAAAAAGTTATTATTCACCAGGAAGGACCAATCAATAACAGTAATCAAAGGAACTTCTTCCCCCCCACCATTAGATTTAATGGGCCAAAGTATTAAAGAGAAGGTGCAGTGGCCAAGATTTTAGGAAGCTGTAAAAAGATCAACTTTCTGATGGCGTGACCACTGTATTCACAATATCTGTTGGCTCTAGAGAAGACTTAAACCAAGGATATTTGGCCACCTAAGTATTCCAGGTTGCATTTTTGACCTTTGCAGAGGGCTAAGCAGCCTTTGGTCCCTCAGTCTGACCTCGTGGTTGCCAACCTAACAACCTAACATGTCTGTTCTGTACAGAAGATTTGGAGGCAGAGATAAGGTCTGTTTGCTGTTCTGAATTCTTGTACAGTGATGGCAGTCAGAGTAACCAGAAAGTATCACATTCTTGCTTGCCCCAGTTTTTAAAAGCCAGCAGATTGTTGCTAATACATGTTTTTCCTTCCATGATTGATTCATCTATTCATCTATTGATTCATCTATTCCTTTTATCTACTTTCATCTATGGAAGCGTTTGCCATCAGGAAACAAATAATATAAATATAATTAAATACAAAAGGGAAGGGAGATGCCCTGCATTATATGAATTATCACCCAGGAATACATTATAATAAGCATGAATAAAACAATGTTTACTGTGAAATAAGTAGAAACATGCAGCTGTATAAACATTTCTCAGTAGTAGTAAAAGTATGATTTCTCAGTCTCCTTTTTTTTACTTAGTTGAGTTTAACTCTATAATCCCATAAGCCACTAAGCCCTGGAGAGCATAAATAAAAGTGGAGCCACAGAGGGCCAGCATTAATTCACATTACATGGCATGGTAAAATATTAATTTACAATGAAACACAGGCTTTAGGAATCAGTGAGTCCAGTCTCAATATCTGCATGGAGCAGATGGGGGGAAAAAGCCTTTTCAAGTATGAGTTAAGAGAGGAGGTTCCTGTTACAACGACAATATTTCAAGATGAAATGTCTCAGCATATTCCTCCCAAAATATTATTACCTTCTCTTGTCTTGATTGACAAGAACATAAAGTTGCAAGCAAATAGGGACCAATACCATGGTAGCACCAAGCACCCTGCCATGCTTGTCCACAGCAGTCAGCTCTAAACCATGTTTGTCTATCCCCTGGAGGTAAGGAAACAATGACATCACTTACTGTTGCTGCACAGGAGCACCACTACAGGAACTCGATTGCCTGGATTGGACAGCAGGAAACCTACGACAAAGCAATGAAATTAACCCAGAACTCTTGGGTATAATCCTTGGGTAAAATCTATTTCTTTGATAGTCTCTAAGGAAGCAAAATGGAACCCAGTACATGAGCTCATGAGGTTTTGGGTTTTGTGTTACTGGAGGGTTTTCCCACTGCAGGACACGTTTACCTCTTAGACATTTTCAGTCTTTGCTGAAATTCACCTTTCTTTGGTTTCCACTTGTTCATTTCTCATTTTTTTATCCTCATTCCCTCTGCCATCTGGGATGCAGCCTTTTTTCTTCCCTTTATTCGCTGTTCTCCCTTTGAGCATGTTTATCACAGCAAACCAGTGGAGGAACTGTGCACCTGCTGTTGATGTGTGGTGTACATGGAAGTTAAAATAATCCCACTTTGTGTCCTGCATATCTGAGTCAGGGATAAATAAGGAATTGAGCAATTCCTGGCTCTCATAGCTAAATAACTTGTACATTGTGTTTTAGAGTCCTGGGAGAATTTACCTTCTAATTTGAAGAGGAAAAAAAAGCAGATTCAGTATTTCCTCATTAAGGAGAATGATATTTTTAAAGCCACAGGGCAGGAAGCTCAAGCCTTTACTATTTTCAGGTTGTGATGAATAAGAATGGCAGAGAGAATTAGCGAATACTCTTTGGAAAGCATGAGGGAAAAGTCAGCCTTGAAAGACAGTCCGTGAAAGTGTTACTGAAGACCTTACAAGTGAGCAAAAGTACTTTAAGATCAATATAAAATGTCAGTCATAACAAACGGATTTCAGAACTGCACTTGGGCCTGATGCAAAAAGTGAAGTGTGAAATCAAACCACCAAACTAATTGTAATTTAAGACTTAGAAGAAGATTTGACCCTGGGCCTCTCAAATCAAAGGCTAGTGCAGCACATAATCAGTCCCTTATATTGTTCGTCTTCCTTCCCCATTCACTTTAACTTCCAAGTCTCATGTGACCTTTCAAAAGCATCATTTCTTCATCTCTAATCCTAAAGCACTTGCATGGGCTTCTGAATACCCTCAGTGCTTCATCAGTCAGCCAGGCTTGTTCCAAAGCATCATCCCAATCCCTTTTAGTTTATGTTTCTCTACACTTACTTTCCCATTAGTCCAGGGGCCAGAATAAAAAGCAGGCTCCACTGAAAATATTCCTTGCACAAGTCCATGAAATGCAGCCTATTTCCCTCTAGGATCTTAGCACATTTACTTTAAAAGCTGAATCCTATTATTGATATGCCACTGATTTATATCACGAAGGCTCAACATCCAGATATAATTTATCTTAGCCCAGTGTTTGGAAAATGAAGCATTCAATATTGTGTCCTTTGACAAATGCACACAGGCACTGGATCCCAGAGGTAGCTCTAACAAATGGTCTTATTCTTGCACCATTCTAGAAATGCCTAAACCCAGCAGCTTCTCAGAATTGCTTTTATAGGTTCATGCCAAGTAGTCTCACTGCTTTTGGAGAGAATTAAAATCAAGCCACCAACCCTCAAGCTCAAAAGCTGCGAACTCATTTATTTTTAAACAAAATAATTAAAAGAAAAACACTAACCACAAAGACTTCACCTTTAGTGTCAAAGAGCTTGATTGACTTTTTCCCTGGAAATTTTATAGCAGTAGGGAAAGAAATACTCATTAAGCCAGGGTCTCCTTTCAGAGTGAATGTTCCATCAAGAAGTGAAAATCTCTCTTTGCCTTGGATGCAGTCATGTGTCTAATCTTACCATAAATACTGCATGACTTTGTTAGACTGATATAATGGCAGCTCTATAAATAAAACACCCTTGACCTAAAGTACAGGCTCTGCTGCTGCCATGAAGAGGCTTGTTGGAGCTGAGGGTGTGGGATAAAGTCAGAGCTGTGTCCTGGCCTAGGTGACAGGCTATGGACAGTGGAAACTTGGATTCCTCCTTCCCCAGTGGCTCAGGCTCAGCTGGGAGAGAAAGTCTTGCACAAATCTCCACATGGCAAGACACCATTTGCAAGCTGTTAGTGAAATGCTGGGTGCAGACAGACGTACAGGGATTGCCACTGGGATGTTGACATTTACAGCTGGCAGTGCTTTGTGTTACCGATATTTGGGGCACTGCAGGAACTCTGTGTGTGTTTGTCAGAGGGCTCAGGGCATCTGCTCACTCATGGCTGGTTGTTCTTGGCTCCAGAACAGCCAGGTGAGAGGACAGGGACACACAC
Organism: Sitta carolinensis; assembly: GCA_032173965.1. Taxonomy (NCBI): domain Eukaryota; kingdom Metazoa; phylum Chordata; class Aves; order Passeriformes; family Sittidae; genus Sitta; species Sitta carolinensis. The sequence goes on from CM063289.1 coordinate 27,566,422, forward strand.
ATCTCACATCATCTAGGGGATGGATTCGTGTTCCCTGAAAAACGGGATTTCTGCAGGGAGCTTTGACCATGACAAGACACAAGAGCAAATTCTCCACTGGCTCCAGCCATGGAGCAAGAGTGACATGAGAACCTGCCCTTCCTTTGTCCTGTTCCAGCTGCTGCTGACCTGCAGATGACCAAAACAATCTCCTTTCCCAGAGGCTGTATTTCCCATACACACACACTTTCTGCCAGTGGCAGGGGGAACTGGGCTCAAAGGATATAAAAATCCATTTTGTGGTCAGTCCAGAGAAAAGGCTGGGCTGGGAAATGGAAGCTGGAGCTTGCTGTGCAGCACAGCCATGTGTCAGCTGAAGGCCCTGCCTGGGCTTTAGCTCTGAATTCTCCAGGCAGCCTCAAAACACCTCTGTGGAGGTGACATCATGATAGCAAAATGAAATGAGACTATTTAAATGCAAGACTATAGTGATGCCAGTACAATGTGAAAATGAAACCGAGTCAATGTAACCCCACAGGGAGCAAGTTACAGTTTGAGAGAGAAATAAAACAATGTAAATGGATGTTACACTGGACTTAAAGAGCCCACTGAGGCCAGGGTCTGTTGCTGAATTTGTTTGGGCATTCAGCTTAATTTGTGCCATCTATCTTGAGCTGGATACATTGTTTTACTGAATAGCTATTAACTAAAATTAACATGCAGCCAAGTACGTTAGTGTGCAGGCAGGGTTTGACCTAAACTGTGAAAAGCAAAGACACCATGGAAGTCTGGCATTTCCCTCCTAAGTGGGAAATGTCACTGAAACAACTCAGTGATACAGAATCTACACAATTATGAGTATCCTGGCACTGTCAAAAAAGATGTTTACAAACTCACTGAAAACGAAAATGTGAAAGCATAAATGATATGGGCATGTTGGGATTCAGTGAGTCAAGGCTGGATTCAAGGCAGGCAGGGAGAAGGGAAAATGCAGTGTCATCATCAAGTATTTGAAGGGTGTGCAAGAACAAAAAGCAAGTTTTAGTCCTTAGGGGAGCTATTGAGGGGTAATGGCACAAAATTGAGGATAAAAACTATCAGTCTGATTACCAGCACAGTCCTGCATTAGTGGGATCTGCTGGGCTGTGACAGGATCTCCCTTGGAAACAGAAGATTTCATCTGGATGTCTGCAAGGAGTGCTGAGATTCCTCATACAGCTCTGCCTGTTCCTGTGCTGCTGAGAGTAACAGCGCTGATGCACACGTGAAGCACATCCTGCAGCTGCCCTAAGAAATACAAGAAAAACTTGGGTTTTTGGGAGCCATGTTTCAGGAGATGCTCTGGACAGTTCTCCAGCCATCTGAAGGTGCTAAGGTCTGCCCAGGCAAAAATCTCCAGCTGGAAAAAGGACATAAGCAGGTAGATCTAGAAGCATAGACATCCTCCCACTGCAGTGTTCCCATCACTCACCATTTTTGTATATGTGATAGCAAAAAAACTGCAAGTAGACAGCAATTCCCCAGATGATCCCAAGCCTCAAATGAATTAATCAGCAATATGTGTACAGGACACAAAAATGTTTTATTATAATTTTTTGAAGAAGAACCTAAGAATTGTCATCAGTCTCCCAGAAACAGGAAGGGGCACTAAAAATTTCCCTCTATTTGCTATAGTGACAAAAGGGAGGAATGGAGAGATACATGAGTGAAATGTCCTAGGTCAACTTAATTCTTTTATTGACACTCATTATAACCGTGACAGAATACAAATGCTCCCAAAGAAGGATCATATTCTACCAAGCCTATAATGTCAATAATCTTCAGGGAATCTGTAATCCAAATAATCAGGCTTATTTTAACAGATCCTAAAGAGAATTTAGTCTATAGCAACTGACCTTACTACAAAATCTCTGGGAATTCTTGGCTTAGAACTACATGCAGCTGCTACAAAATTCCTGCTCTGCTGAAGTTAAATGTATCAGATACTCATTTAATAAAAACCATAATCTTAAAAAGACATGAAAGAGAACTCAGTCTAGATTAGGGATCAAAGACATGATCCATGTTATAGCAGTTTTAGGATACAGGAGACTGCTTTGCTGTCCAGCATCATCATTATGAAACTCCTTGACTTCCCTGCAAAGAACTAAGAAGAAAAGCACAAGGAAAAGACAGCTGGAGCTGAAAGCACTGAACTGTGGAGGACAAAAAAGAATAAACCCTTTCAGTTCCAAACCAGTTATGGTTGCAAATTATCATTCTGACTGTACTTAACGAACTTACTAAGGTCTAGAAAAAAATGCAGCTGAAGGCATAAAACAGTTTCAGGAAAGGATGTAAAGTCTTAGCTTTCTAGAAGGCAGAAATATGGAAGAAAATGATGAGCCACAAAAAACTGCACCTTGTGACTCACACAGTTATTTAGCATCTGAAAAACCTTGGCAAAATCTCCTGGCATTGGGGCAGGGATTCACTCCAGGTAGTGCAGCTTTCTTAGCACTTGTGCCTGGGTTTGCCTAGACATCAGCCCAAGTTTGCAACATGATTTCTATGCCTTTCCTGCAGCTCTCATAAAAAACACAGCAGACTACTGCTTTGGAGAGGGAATTCCAAAATCAGTTAGTTGAAGTGAGTGCCAGTATTCTTGGATATTGATGGAAAAATAAGGCAAAAACCAGAGCTGCAGGCTGGTGCCTACCATCCAACTTGGAGAGAGCCAGACATTCCAACTGCACATCTGGCACCAGGCGCAGCAGCCCCGCTCAGGGCAGCAAGGCTGCTCTCAGCAACTGCAAGGCTGTCTCCCAGGCGTGGCTGGATCAGGCCCTGGGAAGATTCTGATCTGGGGGCATGTGACAGTTACAAATGGCCTGTGCAGGCCCTGTGACAGGCTGCTCACTGGGTAACTGATGAGCTGGTGTCCCGCCGAGCAGAGCCCATGTATTTAGCGAATGACAGAAGTGCGATGTTGATCGAATCCATGTGAATAGCAAAGAAAAGCAAATACAGGCTCTACACTAAATGGCCATGATGGATAGATTCATCTTACTGTGTGCTACTCTGATTCCAATGTATTCATTCAAACTACACATGTAATTCAAAATTTTCCTTGAATTTATTCTTGTTTACAGGAACTCGGAAGCACTGTGCTTCCAAGTGTTTGCAAATGACAAAGTACTCCACTCTGCTCCAGGGAAGGATTTGAGTCCATATCCTGAATTAAGTCTATAGCACGCTCTTGCTAGCTGCAATAAATAAAGGGTAGGCTTTGATTTGTCTACATGACAGTGTAAATCAAAGGAAGGGTAGGGAACAAAGGCCCAACCACATGGCACCTATGAAATGAGGAGGGGTGGAGAACTTGGTTCTGCTTCTACCACAGAGCTTTGGCCAAAATCTAATTGGCTTTGAAAGAGCACAAAGCTCAAACCTCCTGCTTGGAGAGACCTCAGACCCTTCACCTTTGTGTTCCACACACAGTGTACAAATCCACACATTTTACTGACATATTTAATCACAATACTGAGGGTTTTTTTAAAAATGCTTATACTGAAGAAGAGAATTCTGTAAGATTTTAAGTTTCCTAGGTGACTAGTTTTGGGTTTTGAAGCCCACCTGTGAGGGTGACAGTTACAGATAAAGATTCAGTTTTTCTTTTTTATATTTTACTCTTTCCTTTCTATAAATCACACACAGCTTTATGATGTACCTTTGTACCAGAATGTCTGAAGCATCAGGAAGCCTGTGGAAGCTGAATTTTGCCAAGGATTTGGGGGTTGATTTTTATTTTTGTATTCTCAGTGTAGGCACTTCTTGTAGAAGCAAAATACCGTAATTAAATTGTCTCAGTATTGACAGTTTCTTTGTTGCATTTTTCCTATTCCCTTTTCACTAGGTCACCCTGCTGGACTGGAGCAGATTAAAAACTGATCCCACTGCATTCAAGGAAGTCCTGAAATCCAAACCTACCTAACCTGAGAATGTTCTATTCCATATGATTCAATTCAATTTTAAGAGATGCAGGATCTCCTAGGTTAGGAGACTAACAAAGATACAGAATACCTTTTTCTCACTGAAAGCATGAAATCACTCCTCTCTGCTTCCAAGACTGGTTGCAGACTTGGGTTTTGCACAGGCTGAGCTGCCCATCAGTCCCTGTGACCTGGCAAAGGTCATTCTCTTGGTGGGGGAGTTTTCTGACCTCCTAAAGATGGAGGAATCAGGTTCCCTAAGCAGCTCCAACACAAGCCTTTCATCCCTGACCTCCAGGCTGGATTCCTGCAACTCATTAGACACTTACAGTGAAACATGTTAATAGATTGCACATTCAGAGTCACTGATGCCTCAGCACCTGGGGTGCAAGTCTCTGCAGGCAGAGTTCAAGATGCCACGCATTACTTGCAGCCACTGCCACGGGTTAAGTCACCTCATCTCACCTGGTTCTCAGCTTTTCTTGTTATTTGGAAATAGAGGCAGAACAGAGTATCAGATAGACTAATAATCTGGATTTTTCTTTACAGTTTTCACAAGCAGCCAAGTTTAAAGTACAAAAGCAGGGTATAAGAAAAAAGGTTAAAAGGAAGAAGCCTCAGAGTAAGGCAGAGATCACAAAGCAGCTCTGTCTAGTGGTAGAGAGGAAGAGCTGTGCCTGCAGCTCCTGTAGTAGAGAATTAAACACACGTGTTTTATTCCAGGAGGCAGAATTGTGTACATACTCTATAAAAATGACACAAAGTCCAAATGACTGTAAGGAGCATTTTTTTTGACATATGAAAATTTGTAAACCATTAGAGCAGAGTGTTTCTACACAGACAAAGTTATACATGGCAAAAATGTGTTACTAGAGGAATAAAATAATCAAAACTGGTATAAATATTGTGTTGGGGTTTTTTTCCTCTAAAAATAACTATGCTTTTATTATGACATCTTGGTGTGACCCTTCTGCTTATCAGCACCCACATCCCTTCACAGACATGCCTGACTGCTGCTGGCAATGAGTAACAGCCTGACTCTACCTCAGTGGCAATAAAAGGGAAACTTTAAAGACACTCAAATCCATTATTGTTCAGGAAAATGATCAATGTTATCAGGTATCAATACATGAGAGCCTTCTGAATGTTTCTCTCTGCTAATGTTGTGCTCATTTTATTGGTTGTCTCTTTTACCCCTATCAAATCCGAGGTCCTCCTTCTAAAGTCCTAGATGGATCAGGTCATGAAGCCTATTCAGACACATCCTCCAAGATGTGATGCCTCTTGACATATATGTCCCACAGGCACTATGAAACATTAAAGTGATAAAACTGGAAGTACAAAGAGATGGAGATTTCTTCAGGGATAGCCTGATAGCTGGGACCTGCTCACAGAGAAAATCAAGAGGTCTGCAGGTGTCAGTGGCTTCCACAGCCACATGGAAAATTATTTCAGTGGATCCTCACTTGCACAATGCTGACAACAAAGAAAGAGAGGTCAGCACATCACAAGTTGCTAAAAAAACAGTTTGCCAGAACAACAAGAGAGATCAAACAGCCACAAGGAATTGAAGGTGGAGCACATTTAAGTTCTACACCCCAAGACAGCCATGAGAAGTTCTCTAATTCCATAGAGGGACATGTGTGATGTTTGTGATGTTTGCTATGCCCACAAACACCTCTGGTCACTGAAGCTGCAGCTGAGGCAGAACAGAACTGTGACAGGTGTGGCAGTGATGATGCAGGACCATTTCTGCCAGCAGTCACTGCTGAAGATGGGCAGCACTTTCAGCACAGCCTCAGGACACACTTCAGATCCAGCAGGATGTGTCTCTGTCTTTTCATGATAGAGATCACAACCCACTGCAGCATCCAAAACTGTGTCCATCAGTTATTCACAAAAATAAAGATTTCAGAGAAAGCACTAAAGCCTTGCACTTATCCAAACTCTGGCTTAAGGCTGTGTGTGACCACATTGTGCCATCATGCATCACATCCTGAAGGAGCATGGGGTGAAAAGTCCACATGAGGAATACCTGATGTCTGTGACTCTGACACACATCACCAACGGTGTGCAGTTATTTCATCAGGGTTCAAAATTAATGCACATCATTTGGGGATGTGCTAGTTTACTTGTCACCAAATTAACATAATTAATTTAACCACTATCATTACAGCTGAACTTTCCAGCCCAGTCAAATGAAATAAATCAATTCCTTCTGCGTACTTTTTTTTGGGTGTTTTCCTTCCTCTGTTGCTAATTATTGAAGATTTTCTTCTAAGCCCTAATTCATGCCTCCTTCCTGCTGACTGCAGATAAAATGTCATCTGTGCAGGAGCTCATAATCAGCTGATTCTGACAAGCAGAGGATAAAGCACAAAAGGAAGAATATTGTTTTAAGGAGGGAGAAATCCAGACCTAACTACTGGGACTTTTGCCAGGGATTTCAATGTGAACAGAAAAGAGGCCTCATTGAGACAGTGGAAATTAGACCCTGTTGCTTCTCAAGGGTTTTGTTTCCTTCTAGCTTGTTGGATGAAAAGATGATGAAACAGAGCAGTGTAGCCTCATCTGCATGATCAATGCAAAGGGAAGGTGATAAAGCTGAGGATACAGCAAAGGAGAGAGTAAAAGCCCACCAGACAGGGTGCTAGCTGAGGTCTTGAGCTCTTTGAGGATCGTCTGCCATTTTGTTCAAGTGCTTAAACAAAACACAGAAACCTTCTCCAGGCTCAGCATTTGAAGATGCTCTTCATATATCTGGCAATCTCCGAAATCTGAGAGATACATCTTCGACTCCTTGAAAAAACAAGATCAATTACTGCCCTTCAGCCTCTTAGTTCAATAAATACCTCACATGGAATTGAGGGGGGGAGGAGTGAGATAACACTGAGCAGTGAGTCCAAAGAACAACATCGGAGTCCTCCCATTTCATCCCTCCTGAACAAGTAGATCTGGCTGACCTCTTATGCTCTCCATTATCCTTCATCCTCTAAAAAGAGAAATCTAGAGAAGAAAATAAGAACATCCTAGCCGAATACGTTCATTTGCTCCTCCTGGTGTTTCGAGTTCACTCTAGGGAGGAGTGGCTGGCGTTAACACTGAGGGAAAATCGCCAGGGTAATTCACTGACTCCGGACTGAGCTCGAGGTGTTGCATCCATCGGCCTGAGCCGGCTCGGGCAGCCCAGCTGCCACCTGGTGACTGAAAACTCACATTGCGTTATTCCCTCAGCATTTTCTCCATTACTTATTCCAGATATGCATGGAATAAATCTGACAATGTATCCCAGGTAGGAATAAGGAGCTCCGATTCTCTAGAGTTCAACTATATACAATACAGATCAATGTTAGAAGGGAAAAAGAGAGAAATTTCATTAACTCAAGTCTTAGCAGAGAGTGGTCAGAGGGGGAGTGGCTGGGTTGAATCTAAATTCAGGTACTACCCAAGAGCTTCCTCACATCTGTGCCTCCACTGACTTTCCACAGGAAGGAAGCAGCAAAATGGCCACATTCTAAAGATCCATTACCTTTCCCTTTGCTTGTCCCCTGCAGTCCCAACCAGGCCACTGTCCTGAACTGTCACACAGACTTGCTCTGAAACAGGTGACTTCAGTAAAAAGATCTGCAAGCTGAATGATACAAAATAGATTTCTATAGATATCTATCTATTTATAGAATGATACAAAATAGATTTTGGTGATATGACCAAAAAGTGCTCTCAATATTTTAATAAACTGTAACAAAATGTTTAGGACCATAATTTTTAGAAGGCAATAGATATCAACAAACAGAAGACTGCTTGAAAAATGCTTATGCTTAAAATATAATGACTACTGCACATAGTCTTTTCAACTTTTATGCACAAGTCAATGTATTATAATTGAGCTGTACTGAATTACTTTTCTAGTGGATAAATACTGTACACGCTGTACTGTGAAGAGACATCATGTAATGTATACTAATTAAGCCATTATATCTGTAGAGAAGATCGTATCTGAAATATCAAATTAGCAGGAATTAAACATCTCAGAGGATTAATGAAATGTTATGGAGCCATTCACTTCCAGGTCAACAGGTTCAATTTCAGCTTAGTTTAATAGTTATAATGAATTTATGTGCTGGAGATAACAATTCTCTGCGAACATCCATAAATCAGGGTAAGAGCCCCTGGCTCATAGCAAGAGCAGCAGGCTTGAACCAGCCCAGTCAGAACAAGGGAGCCAGGGATGTTCTGCTAGGCCTGGCTTTGGCACACAGCCTGGGGCTCCAGGAGATCAAAGAGCACATTTCCTGCATGGCTGCAATGTGTGTAGGCAGCAGCGAGCGACACCAGAGACGCTCAGTCAGTTCTCTTTACAGACCTGCCAGCAATCGTCAGCCCCAGCAAAAAGTTATCACAGGCACCACATCCAGCCCATCTCTGCTGCAGCTCAGGGAGGAGCCCCTTCTGCTTATCCTGATTTCTCTCTCAGCAGCCCTTGCTGTTTCCAGCAGAGACACCTGAAGCTCTAGGAAAAGGTGGGGCTGGAAAAGGAGGAATCGTAACCGATTTTTACGTGGCTTTATCTGACAGCTAATGTGATAATAAATATACAAAACAATCCTGAGTTTTCTTGTGGAAACACGAATTGGACACCACACTTTTTCCAGGCATAACCAGCATGTCAAGAGATGTAGGCATCAGCTCCTTAGTGATGATGGGCAGTGAACAAACAAAAAACAGTTTATGCATAAGAGAAGGTAGATGAGAAATAATCACATCAAGAATAAATAACTGTAGCCTAGTGGAGTAAGCACAAAGAGGCATCTCCAAGCTCTGCAGACAGACATTGAAAGGAGACAAAGCTATAAATGCAGAGGTCACCCAAAGCCCATCATTTCAATTTGCTGTGAGGACTCTGGTTTGGTCACACACAAACATTGTAAGCTAAGGAATGGCTCAGAATGCCAAAATTCCTGCTCCAGATCTTTTTACTGAATTTGCATGAAGCTTGGCTAAATCTGCATCTTACTGAGCCCAAGAGAACTGCTGGAAGGATCACCCATACAGGTATTACGGAAAAACTGGACTGATGGGTGCTTCAGGTGATTTAGAAAGCAAGTTGTTATTATCAGTCCTTCCTGTGAGTGTTTAACCCACACTTGCAATATGGACAGGAAACCTGAAGAAAACACCTGGTACTGCTGGCAGGAAAGTCATCCCGTCACCTCTACCATCACCACACTTTGTGATCATCCTGCTCCCCTTTCAAATACTCCCAAGATCTGGAGAAACAAAGATCTTCACCAGAGAGAATCTGGATAGCTGTAAAATAGCTTACACAGATTATTACAGAGAAAGTAGTTTTTCATCCAAAGGTATTGAGATACAAACATCACATCAGAAAAAATAAAGCTCTGGCAGCCTAGATAATATATGGAAAAAGCATCAAGCTTGCAGGATTGTTCTCTTTCAGAGACTACAAACAGAATTGGAGAACAAAGAGCATTCTAACAGCTGTTTGCTTGCTTTTCTGGCACTTCTGTATTTCAAGTTTAAAGAAAAAAAAATGAAAAAAGCAAACCTAACCAAAACAAAAGAGTAAACTTGATAAACCAAAAGGTAAAGGGAGACATTTTTATTGCAGGAGTGCCTTGAATGTCCCTCCCCTGCTCATGAAATCTCTCAACATTTCCACTTCAGTAAATGCCTGAAGAGTGAAATTTGTACCATATATTTACTCTTCCAGCAGGAAGCTGTGAAGTGCAGCACAAAGTACTGGAGGTGGAAATACAGATTAAGTTTTACTGGTCTATCTTAGCTTTTTTCACTTTAGTCACTATTCTCCCTCTTATATGGTGCCTTTTCCAAGCACTGAATTCCTTCAACAGCACTTCTAGACCTGCTTTTCCTGTGCCACAGTGAGTTACAATTGCAATGGAAAGTTTCTACAGACAATCAGAAGCAATCATAGTATTTTCCTAAGGGATATAGTTTGAAATTATATTTTAATGATCAATAATATAATAATATAGTTTATATATCAACATATTATGTATATTACATATGCCCACACAAAATTACTACATGTTCTTTGACTTTAAAAGTGAAATGTTTACCATGGAAAGCAACATTTTTGTAATTTTTTTGTTCAAGAAAGAAAGAAAGAAGAAAATGCTTTAGCAATATAAGTGGATCCACAATTGAGTATTCAGCAAGAATTTAAGGAAAAAGGGCCCTCCAAGAGGCAGATGAACATAAAGCATTTTCTGTGTTGGACACAAGCAAAGTAGAAAGGAGAGACCCTTCCCAAAGCACTTGAGAAAAGTATTAGGGATGAATTTAAATGTAAATTAAAACCTGACATTTTCATCATTCCACCTTATATGTAAAACAATACATTTGAAACAATTTAAACAGTATTTAAATATATGGTGTTCTAGTGTAGAGGCTTTACTTTTATGAGTGTTGTGTGTGCACTTCACATTTATATGCATATAAGTTTGTAAAAGAGGGGTGTGTTTTATTAGATGAGTATAATTTAAAAAATACATAATCCACTTGTCAGTCTAATATAAGCAATTACCCCTCCCTTGAAACCTTTTCTCTCACATCACCATGATCATGGCTACAAGACTATTTACTTACAAATTTCAAAACATGTCCCTTGGTGAACTTTAAAGTTGCATCTGCTGCCTTCAACTGCAGTACTTCAGTCACTTAGACAGCAGAAATATGAAATTTGTGTAGTTTCACACTTCATCCTGAATGCTAGGAAAACTCTTGGTTGTTCTCCTTAGTCCTACCAGACACAAGCATCCAGTTGCACGTCAAGCAGCAGCCCTGGATAACGAAACAAGCTCTGACACTGGAGCGAGAGAGAGGCAGCAGCTTTGGGGTTTTGGTGCTGCAGGATAAACTCTGAGCTCCACAGGGAAATCTAAATGGTGTATTTTTCTGTTTACCTCCAGGTGACAACGTCCAAATGCTGCAACACATCACTGAGCGCCGGTTACAAAAACTCCTGTCACGAAGAATAAAAATGGATGGATGAATAATGGTCAGGCTGGACCTTCTGCCTCCTGCCAGCAGGACTGAGCAGAATTTAAACCCAGCTTGTAAGCAATATGCAGCCAATCTAGCCCTATATAATCAGAGCTAGAATCATCAGCATTACACAGACATCAACCTACCTCTGAACAGACATAAGGGACTTGCTGGTGTTTCTCAAAGGACCTGGCTTCATCGACTGAAGTCAGTGAAAGCATTACTGGTTTCACAATCTGTTTTTCCAACTTAAGTCACTGATAGCACTGAATAGGTTATTTTTTTCCTTCTTAAAAGCTTGCATTCAGATTTAATTAAATAAATATCATTAAGTCTACCCCTCTCCATACAGGAAAAGAATGTTTCAAATTAGGACGCACTGTAAAATATTTCAAATGTTTTCTTCAAGTTTTTCTTCATGTTTTTGTTTTGATCAAAGCAATAACAAAAAGCATGACAGCAAATACATCTTAACAGATGAAGGAACAGGATTTCCCTTTTTTATTTTCATTCACTGCCACCTCTTTCTACATCTTCCTTAAAGATCAACATTTCAGTATTTCCATCAGCTGCAAAGCAAGGACAATTCAAACATGTGCAAACAGAGATTAACATGCTGGATACAGTGGGTCATCCATCCTGAAAGGCAGAGCTTTACCTACATTGTCCATATTTGTCTCCAGGATATTAAGAGGGTGGCTTCAAGGGGAGGGAATGGAGGGAGGGAGGGATGCTCAGCATTAGATGCCAGTTTCCTGAAGAGAAGTCACCTTTCATGGTAAAGTCATCTGCAAAAGCTGTGCAGACAAGAAACCTTGGATTTGCCTCCTATGTAACATACTCCACATCAGCAATCATTTCTGTCCAAATGGATATAGCCAAATCAAATGTTGTGGCAGCAAAATTGCCCTCTGATGAGGTACCCTGAACATTTAAAAAGGACAAGAGACATCTTTGGAAAACATCTGATGTTACTGTGATTCTTCCAGTGCTTCTTCCAGAAGGAAGACTCCCTTGAAAATTATTTCACTCCTTTTTTTTAAACTGAACTTGGCGCAACCCTTTCAGGTTACTTTGAAGAAAAATGTTGAATCAATCCACATTTTAAAATGCCTCAGAAAGAAGCAAAATCCCAGCAGTAAATCCACCTAATTAAGTGAGGGTGTATCTAGCCCATAGCTATTATCGCTTCTCAGCTTAATATTTTTAAACACCCTGAATGTGGAGCAGGCAGTAAGCTCTTCTCATTATTTCTCAAATGAAGCTGAGTAGATCTAACCCAAATTGTGGCAAGATAAACCAGACAACTTAAGTGATGAAAATTTTACTTTTCCCTCTGCTTTAGGGACGCTTCTGGCTCATCTGTCCTCTGATCAAGGTGAGCCTGATAAAGCTGAAAATTACACAGTGTGACTGGATTGTATGAGATTATCTTTCCCCTGAGAAGTGATTTATTTTAGTAACTCTGAATGAATAAGAAACTTTCTGCTCCAACACGCTGCTCTTCTTCTGTGGGCATGGTTCCTTATTGCTTTGAATGAGAGATCACATAAAAGAAATGGAGAATCTGAGTGGTTACATCTTCTTCATGGTTCAAAGACAATTTTGTATTATAAGATGGACCTTCAGGGACCACCAGTTCCATAAAAAGTGAAAATTAATGTCATCAGTTTGTGGGTTTAACTGCAAAAGTCACTGGCATGTCTTCCACTTTTTGAGTGTGAGCAAAGTCCTGTTTTGGTTTTGAGGGATCTTGCTTTGTAGAATTTGGGGGTTCTCGACCTTTAGATGATTCCAGGAGATGTTGCATGTTAAGTCTGAAAATAAGGCGAGGATCTGGTCCAGAAAGAGATGGGCAATTGCAGCTCTCTCTTATTTTAAGAGCCTGTGAACACATAGGAAAACAAATCAAGCACATTCAAATAGGAAAAACAAGAAAGGTTTCAGTCAGTGACTTTGGCTTTCCAGTCAGGTCTGCATTTGCACATTGGTTAGTGTAATAATGAGCCTGAATTGTTACTGAACATCCTCTGAACAGAAACTGAGAATTCCTGTGACAAAATGTAGCAATGTGGTAAAACAATGGGAAAAATGAAGAGTGAAATTATTTTCTCACATCATGATCTCCAAGGATGGATACTCTAAAAGGTACAACATAATTAGACAGAAAGGTCTTCAATGTTTTCTGTGATGCTTGTCCACATCAGTACCTTTGAATTTACGTTCACACATAATCTAAACCTTCTGTAACCCTTTCAGGCTACTTTGAAGAAAAATGTTGAATCAATCCATATTTTGAAATGCCTCAGAAAGAAGAAAAATCCCAGCAGGAAATCCACTTAATTAAGTGGGGGTGTATCCAGCCCACAGGCTATTACTGCACTCAGCTTCATATTTTTATATTTATATTTACATTCAAATGTAAACAAAAATGACTGCATCAAGAAAAAAAGGGCTCTGAATAATTTACTTCCTCTGATATGTTCTATTATTGAAGTAACTATATATAGATGTCTGACTCAAAAAAGGAGGGAAAATCTCCAATAACATAATGGACTTTTAACTGTTTGGCACAGAGATCCAGATGGTTCATCAGTATAGTTAAAGTCCTGTTACATAAGTGATCTCATCTCCAAGGAGCATTTGGAGTATTCCAAGTTTCCAAGTATTACAAGAAAATAATGTCACAAGAAAACAATGTCTCTAGAATGCAACATTTTCTCTAGATAAAAAGATCAGCAGTAAGAGATCAAACTTCAGGTTAGTCCTGCTCACTAAGTGCCATTGCTTGCATTTTACAAGTAAGAAAGTAGGGGCACAGAGGAGCCAGAGAATCTCCCAGAGAACCAAAATTCATTAGCACAAGCACATTCCCCCCAGATCATCCTGTCTGCTTGGCAATCCAAGAAAGGTACAGCAGTGGATGAATCTCACATCTCAAAGGCACTGTGGAGAAATTGATACCAACCTGGTCAAAGTCAGCTCTTTTAAAGGCTGCTGAAGTTGTGTTCATTGTCACAAAGCTGACCACACCTTAATGAGACCACACAAACTGGCACCTCCTGTGTTTGGCACACAACAACTGATGCAGTGCTTTGTAAGCAGCTGTACACAGAATTACTGGTATCCATGGATCCTCCTGTAACTCGTTTAAACTAATTAAGAAAAGTAGATCCTATGTATCATACAGTAAAATATTACATGTAGAACTCTAGAGGGTTCTACACCTCCACTGAGAACTACTTTTTTGAGATCTGCAAAATGAAACACCAAGGCAAAACCAAGTCTGATGGTTACCATTCACCAGTAGTCACTGTGGTATGGTCACATTTGTTCAATATTATCTGCCTTGGCCTCAACTAACAGCAGAAACCATGGGCAGATAAATATCTAGCTCTGGTTTTAATCCTTCCATAGAAAAAGCAGTTCAAAAGTGCATTTTATTCCACTTCATAATCATGGTTTCCTGAAAAGCAATGGCCAGAGCTGTCCAGAATAGTAGCCACATGCCTCTTGGCCAGTACTTAGGACTGTCAGCAGAAAACACACACTGATTAATTTGTTCTAGATGGATGTATGAGGAGGAAAAAAATAACTCAATTTTCATAGCAGTCCTAGCATTACATTGTAGACAGAGCAGAAATTTTTAATCTGCTTTATAACCACTAGCTTTGTCTGAAACATCAAATCAAATATTTCAGTACAGCTCTGCATAAGTACTTGCCCATCATTTTGAAACACTTTGATATTCTTCCACAGGAGGCACTGGAAACATCTTACTACAGCAGATTTTAAAACAAAAGAGCAGAGCTTCTTAACTCACTTTTTTTATAAGGAGGTTCCAAAACATATTTCTCCTCTAACTTTACTACATTGAACAGATAGAGTTTGCTGTAAATGGCTAGAAAGAAACAGAATTTAAAATTAACAAATGGTTTTGGAAAAAGACATTCCAATAATGTAACAACAGTTTCTCCAGATGTTTCTTGCTGAAATGTAAAATTCAAATTACTGGATACACAAGTCTGCATTAGGAATGCAAATATTGTTCCTGTCTAAGTTTTAAAAAATATGACTAAAGCTTTCTCATCTAATTTTTCTACAGCATGATTGCCCATGTAGTCACCAAATGTAACTGTACTGCTGAACACTCTTCTGCTTCAGTGACCAATTAATTTCTAAACTGATATTTATGACTAACCAAGAGTTTTTTCTTGTTCTCTCCTAGAACACAAGCTGCTGTAAGACTGCATTAATGTCAAGCAGTGTTATTCAAGGCAAATGGGAATACAAATATTGAGGCTGTATCCTGGAAAAGGCAACATAATCCTCTTTTAAACTTATTTAGCAATTTTGTATCTCTGCGTTTTCCTGGCTATACAGTGCCTGACCTATTTCCATGGTTTCACTCACCTGAAGCCCCAACAGCAAAGAGAAAAACCAGCACTTCAGGTGAGCATTTTCACCCTGAGGATGTCTGAGTTCTTGCTAGACATAAAGCTGTGCAGGGGGGTAGAAGGCAGCTATGCAACATCACCTCACCTGCCACTGAAACACTCCAGCTATGGAAAGAAAAGCCATGTTACCTTGTCCCCTCCCTGCTCAGGCCACCTGTGACTGTACATCCAGGGAGAGCAGCCACTGCTCATTGGGTCAGGAGAGCCCAGACTGAACATCCAAAGTCCTGCTTGCAAGTTATAAAGGTGAGGCTGGTTTTCTTGTCTGTACTATCACAGCCACCTCCTGCAATGTTTGGGAGCAAGGAAGGCAGAAAAATTAGGGAGGGCTCCCTCATCCTATCACCTTCATGTAAAGCTACCAGCAGAGACAAACAGAGACATAAGTCATTTTTAGCTCCCAATATTAATCCTTCACACTGCCACAGACACCAGACTACCTGCTGGGTCACAAGCCCTTACAGTCTTAATGAAGTAGCAGTAAAAAGATGATTAAAGGAATTGATAGACTTTACTGGATAGAGAAGAAAATCAGCTTATATATAAAGTTAATACTTCCAATCTTCCACTGATGTTGGAATAGAAAAGAAAAATTGTGACAAAATATTTAATAACTTTATAGGGAAGGTAGAAATGCAGGTCAGTGGTTTTTGTTCTTGTTTCCATGTGATAAGGTTTAATTAACATATTCTAGTAACAGAATTACCTGAAGTAATGTTCACATCATAAGCAAAGGGCAAATATACCAAGTCACTTTTGAAAATGGAAGAAAATAAATGTATCTTCCATATCAAAAGGCAGCAGAGTAAAAAGTATTAACTACACAAAAATTAATAAAAGCAATAACCAGCCAATGTGTATTTGACAAAAACAGGTGTTGCCAAAGTAAATGAATTCATTTTTTTTAACAAGTGACCTAGCAAACCAGACAAGCAGTGCAATTGATATATTCCAAGTTATAATTAGTCTCTAAATGATCTCACCATGGCCTTTCCACAAGAGAGTGGAAACAGGACCTCCAGTGAATCAAAAATGGAATCTGAGCCAACAACGTGATGCTAAAGAAGCAAGTATCACAACGAGATGAGTTTTTGTCTCACAGGCAAGGCTCAGTAGATAACCTGCTTTATTCAGGTTACCTGAGGTTTCCACTGATGTACAGTGCTGCATTTGAACAGCACTTGGAAACAGACACTGCAGCAAGTCAGAGAACATGAAAATAAAACATTGAGATGAACTAGAAGATCCTGCAGCTTCTCTCTGGTTCTACACTCCCACAGTCTCTCTGTCTCCAGAACAATGATCATCCTCTCCCCCTTACACAAAATTATTTTAAGATTTCTTTTTCTGAAAATAAAATGCATCTCTCCAGCCTCCATGAAGGAATTATATGAGATTTTAGTTTCCTATTTAAGAGTATACTCTGTTTTCCTGGACTACAATCCAAACACCTCCCTGTCTGAGGGGAAATACTTTAAAAACACAGCAAATCTTTTTCTTTTGCTTTATTTCATTTCCAGGACAGCACCAATTTTAACTGCTTATAGCTCTCTTCTTCTTCTTCTTGATTTCCCAGCGTGGCTGTAGCTTCCATCTTGCTCAGAAACCAGATGTAAGATCTTTTACACTCATTTGATTTGCTCTCAATCTTTTAATGACTTGAAAAGGATCCCTGTGATAGTCCCCCTTCAATTTGCACTTCCTGAGACTGTTCAGTCACCTCATTGAGATGTGACATTTCATTACCTGAAGAAAAATTCTCACTTTATATGATTGCATCTTATTGTGAACCTGCTTAAAAGTCTGTAGAGAAATATTAGAGAAGTCCAAAAGCTTGTCCCTATCTGTCCCAGCTACAGTAGCTGGTTTAATAAGAGATGTTGTATTGTCCTGAAAACCATTTCAGCTCCAAAACCAGCAGCACATGAAACCCAATAATGCCCATAATGAATGTGGCACTGAGTCTTAAGAAGTACCAATTTCTTCACAGAGAGATACTAGGGATAAAAAGGCCTTTTTTTGATAATCTGGCTTCTCTCCTGGGCTCTGAATATCTAATGGCAATTAATATGTGGTAAACATCCTGTTCTAAAAAGCTCAAAGTACATAAACAATGAAACAAAAAGGGGCTGATATTGAGCAACAATAAAAGCCTGGGATTCCCTTTCCTTGCCTGAAATCCAGCCTGAAGGCAGCAGCTCCCACAAGAAGGGGAGTCAATGCTTCAGACAAGAAGCCTCTTCTACACCTTTTCTTTCATCTTTATTCCACTTTTGTAGTGCCAACCTCACTTATCTTGTGAACTTGCTAAAAACAGGAACCTTCAGCCCCTGATTTCTCATCTGCTCCAAAGAATGTTTAAGGTGAAAGGCAAACAAAAACATCTCCCCTCGATTATCTTTGGAAGATTTTCCCAGCCTCCACTGCTCTTGGAAGTGAGAGGAGCTGTAAAAAGATGAGGGTTTCTCCACCTGCTAAACTACATGAGATGAGACAGAAATAACAGTTCTACAGTTGCTCAGTTATTTAACTTATTTGCTCAGGCCTGGGGTAGAACATAAGAAGTAATTTATTTCATTACCTCTTTATAAGCCAGTCAACAACTACATGAAAATAAACGATCCTGAACCCTTTATGTTCAATCTAGCTAAAACTGAGGCTCCAAAACAAAAATAATTTCCTATTTAGCTGCTCAAACGTGTTAGAAAATCCATCAAAAACATTCTCCCAGCCTGCTTTTGCAAAGTACAGACTTTGTGTATATTAATTTGAAATATCCAGTCTAGCCACTCTCCAGCCTCCTACCCCTAATGTTGACTTTGATTTATGCCATCATTTAGAATCTTTACTGTATTCATTCTCATCAAAGGATTCATGAAACTCTTTTTTTTCTCCTTTGAAGTCAGCAAACACCTCAATATTTTAGTGCTCCCTCTGCCAATAAATCTTCAAGTGTCTTTACAGTTTGGAATGAGAAAGACTTAAAGTGACAGAGAGTTTAAAAAAAAAAAAACAAAGGAAGAGATTACTAGTTGGTTATAAAAAAGAGTATTTCCAAACACAGTTTAGCTTGCTGGAAAACAGTGCTGCAGTAGAGTGCTTTAACACTCTGTTTTATTTTTTTTATTTGCTACAAAAGCAAGAGAAGTCAAGAGAATTTAGGGATCCAACTTAAAAAAAGCCCTTCCAAAATGGCAAAAAAATAGAAAGAGTGGATGAGACCTGTGGCACTATCACATCTATATCAAAAGGCCATTCAAAAGGGAAAATATTACACTTTGATCAGAAATCAGAAAAAACAAACCAAACCACTTGGAATATAATTATATTTTATCGGTGCTATCTTACTTTTTCCTCATTTAATAAAAGCTTTAAGGTTGAAAGCTTTGCAATGGAGAATTTCTGAAAGGATAAAGAGAAAGACAAGTGTGTGTAGTTTGAGTCTCCTGGGCCTGAAGTCTCTGAGTTTCTGAACTCAGTTTCTCCGTGGTGTTTTAGTTCAGGAAGCCCTTGTGTTCTCACAGGCTTGGCATAAACATCCCAAGTGTTATTGTAACAAGAGTGATGTTTTGGATTCCTCTCTGTGGGATGGACTTCTCTGTGTCTTTCAGTTTGGGGCCAGTGGGATGAAGAGTTCTGGCACTCTTCTGACCACTGAGATGGCCTGCTCGAGAAGCTCTATAAAGGGGGTCAGTCTGTGAATAAAGGGGAGTCAGACAGTTTTTATAACGAGGTCTCATGTCATCTGTTCATCACCCACAACAAGTGTGCTGCCATCAGAGTAAGTTGTGACTCAATACCAAAGCAGCTAATTAATTAATTAATAAAAAACTACTCCTGGCAACTTGCCTAAGAGGAAGAGACCTGTCTGGGCCCTGCTCACCTGTGGGATGAGGCGATCCAAGTGCTCAGCTCTGTTTTCATGGGAAGGGTGTGTGGAGAGCCACTCTGGCACCTTGGGCTGCCCCTGCAGGGTTTCTGCCAGCTCCATCTGCTGCCAAAAGACGCTGCTGGCTCGGACATCCACACAGGCCTGAGAGCACAAGGGAAATGGAAACAGCACTGTGTGTTTAAAGGGATAAAGACACAATCTAATTGATACTGAATTAGAAAAGACAGCTTGAATTTTAAGTCTCTAAAGCTTGTTTAGATGGTCTTAATACCTGACAGGAAAAAAGCTGTTCCAAATAGCTAAAAGTAAATAAATAATAACTCATGCAAACACTGGATGTATTCCTTTTAACACCTGTGCCTTAAAAACATGCACCTGAATTAAGAAAGTTCAGGAGGAAGAAAAGGTTTACAATTTCTAGCATATACTTGTTCTTTTAAAACAAATGCTCAGCTGCAAATTCAAAGTTGTATTTACTAGAACAAATCAACCACCTCCACAGATTTAGGCAAATTTAGAGGAAGAAGTTGAGTCAAAAATACAAGGTGATATTAATTCTGCAATTGATTACACAGCCTTTCATAGGTGATCTGTGGAATCCATGACACAATAAAACAGCAATTATGTTGAATTCCTGACTGTCTTCAAAAAGTATATATTTAACCATAGCAAGTCATAGAACAGCAGCTTATAGAATTGCTTTTTTGTATCACTACAGACTTCTCTATTTTTACATTTAAGCAGAGAAAAAAATTAGTAAGATTTCTTACCCTGACTTTTATTTGCTAAGGAAAAAAAAGGGACAAGTAGTCAGAAGATAAGAAAATTACTTCTTCCCATTCCCCATCCCAGGAACAGATGTGGTGCTTTATCCTTTGAATTTGTTTATTTCAAATGTTATTATAAAAAGGTTTTCTGCACAAGCAGAGAAATTCTCATATGTCACTTCACTTATTTCTTTCTGTTATGGCTCTACTTTTTCAGATTTAGAAAGCAGTGAGCACAAATTACATTTTTTCAATGGATTGCATTATTCCCTTAAACAACTTTGAATTACAAATGCAGTTTTAACCCCAGAATCAAAGTTAATTTAAAAAACCCTCCCTTAAAGAAATATTAATGATCATTAAAAGGAAATTTTGCTTATGAAATATTAACACTAGATGGTGCTGCTCTCACTGGTATCTCACTCATAAGTTTATTGCTATTGCACTTAGCCAGGAATAAAAGAGTTGGGTCAGTTCCTCTAATATCCAATGAAATTCAACAGGGAAAAAAAGTAACTGAAAAAATAAACTATTAAAAATGCCGAGTAGCTTCTGACCAAATTTTGGTCTTACTTTAGCTAAGAGGTAGTGTTGTTATGGCTGTATTTAGCTTAAATCTTTAAATCTTTACATATAATTAAAGTCTACTTATGGAAGATCCCTATTTAGAGTTCTCCTGTTCACAAATACATGGGGTTTTCTTCTAATAGCAATAAACTACACAGAAAGGAGCCTGTGCAGGTAATACACAGCTTTACACACTGCAATGTTTATTACACACAACCAGCCAGAATGACTTGGTCTTTCCCTAAAAACTATTTTATTTCCCACCTCTTCATAAAACTACATATCTTCAAAAACTTACAGTTTTTGAATGAAATTCCCTCTGATTGTAACAGAAATTGAAAATTGTCTGGTATTTATTTTTTTGCTATTTTTATTGCTAATAAAACCAATCAGTTGTAGTTACCTTTGCTGCAAACTGAAGTCCCACTTTATCAGCTTCAGCCTCCAGGGTTCTGCTGTAGGGTCTATCAAACATGAACTGCAAAGAAAAACATCAAAGCTCTGTTCCTTGCTTTGGACTGTGTACACAGAGAGAGCCTTGTAGCTGTCTTTTAGCCTTCTTATAAGTAGTGGGGTTTATCTATCATGTTCACATTGCATGTGATC